>HG992146.1:24497133-25774081 GCA_905220505.1 Laothoe populi
TAAAATATCATTGCTCACCGCAGCAACACATGGTAACAATAACAAAACACACACTAAAAATACCTTATATATAAAAACAAATAATATTAAAATAGAAAGGAATATAAAATATACACATACTCAGAACTGCCATACTCTATTGAATAAGTCAGTTCGATGTCTTAAATGAAACAGAAATTTTGTGTTCAAGACTCTTGAGGGAATCAAAGAAAATATCAATGTCTGGCACCCTGGCACTAGTTTCGTTGTATTCAGCAGAGATTCTATAAACTGGTGAATGTTTTCTAACATTGGTTCTGCAAGGTGATGAAAAAATTTAACTATAGGTTGTCTTGGGAGTTTATAGGGGACCGAAATTTTGAAACATTCTAACAAATGCTCGCACTGTGAAAACCCGTTAACACATCTATACAAAAATACTACGTCATGTTGTTTCCGCCGGCTCCGCAAAGAATCCATATTAAAGAAGGTAAGTCGCTGTTCATAAGGACATCTGTGCGAAATTCCTTGGGAGGTAAATGACAGATGCCTAGTGAACGCACGTTGTACCGATTCAATGCGTTGCGACTGTACCGTGTAAACTGGGTTCCACACTACGCTTGCAAATTCTAAATGACTACGGACCAAAGTGTTAAACAATAATATTTTTGTTGAAGTGCTAAATGTTTTTGCATTTCTTTTTACAAATCCTAACATGCGTGAAGCTACATTAACAACTCCAGATACATGGGAATTAAATTTTAATTTACTGTCTATAACAACACCTAGATCGCGTATTTCTGATACCTCCACCAAGTTTTCATTGTTTATGTTATAAGATGACTGCACAGGTTGGATTTTTCTGGTGTATCGAATGTAAGAGCATGCAACCATGCAATTAGCGTCGCACCATGACTTAATATTGTCTAAGTCTGACTGGATCAATTTAGTGTCGCTATAATTATTTATTGTTGTGTAAATAAATTAAAATCTTAATAACAAACAACATATTTATTACAAGTTGGCATAGAAAAATAACAAACATATTTTAAGAGTTGGAGTTTGGCAGATAATTAAGAAAATGTTTAGTATTAGGGTATTTACTATTATTAGAAATACCGAAGGTATTTAGGAGACTAGTTGAGGGTACATTAATAATAACAACCTAAGTGGGAGTAAGTAGTAAATGTTTAATATAAAACAGAGTGCCTTCCGCGCTCCGGTGTTCAGTTCAGTAAGTTGTGAAGACGACTAGTGGTGTATTAGTGAGTTGGTAGTGAGAACATTCGTGGTTCGTTCGCGGTACAGTACCTAAGTGTTAATGGTAATCAGTTCAATGGCCGCGTAGTTCAGCTTAGAGGGTAATGCTGGTAGATTAATTATAAAGATAAGCCTTAAGTGAATCCTGACATGCGTTTGTGCTAATATTAAGTACTGAGATGTGTAACAGTGTGGTGTAAGTCAATCAATAAAATCATAAACTTTGTATTTGTGCCTTTTAAATATCCATCTTGCATAGTTTTGTTGATGTTCCTAACATTAGTCAAATAATTTTGGCTAAATTCTATTTATCTTGCCTCGCCTGATTGTGCCAGTACAGATATTTGCAGATACAAAAATCTATATTGAAAGCCTCCGTGGCGCAGCGGTCGAGTAGCCGACTGTGAAACAAGAGGCCGTAGGTTCGATTCCGGCACCGAGACAAATGTTTGTGTGACAGACTGATGTTGGTTTCGGGGCTGGGTGTTGTAGGACCGTAGTCCCCGTATTTGTTGATACCCACGACACAGGTTTAACCTAGTGAGGGATCAGAACTATGTGTGTGACTGTTCGGTGTATTTTTATTTTATTAATATGAAATACATTTTTATTGCATAGATTTACTTAATGGGAATTTTAATATAGTGAAAAACTGAATGAATTGTACTTTATATTAAGCCAATTATTAGGTTCAATACCAATTATACCTAATATATGTAATATCACAGTTCACACATATTGCACATCGTTTTTTGTGTTTACTGATCCTACTGTGATCGGATTTTCTCACAGGAAAATTTTTTAATGCCATAAAAATCTAAACTCCATAAAAACGGTAAAGAATTAGGTATATGTATATGGATTGTTTTAAAAGTAATATGCCAACTGATATTAAAACAAAAGTCATGAACTCGAGCCTTTTTCCATGCTTGACATACGGTTGCCAAACATGGAAATTCAATGCCGAAGCAAAAAAGAAGATTACCACCTGCCAAAGAGGACTTGAGCGTAGTATGCTAAAGAAACGGGATAGAATACGAAACACATATATAAGAAAAATAACAAAAGCAACGCTCTAAGCTACGCACAGAAACTAAAGTGGAAATGGGCAGGCCATGTCGCGAGGCTTACAGATCAGAGATGGACTGGAAAAGTATCATTTTGGAATGGTCCACAAGGCAAAAGAGCGAGAGGGAGACCTATTACACGTCGGGAGGACGAGATTAAAACAACAGCGGGACCAAACTGGAGACAAGTAGCACAGGACAGAGACAAATGGGCATCATTGGAGGAGGCCTTCACCCACTGTGGGGCTCTTGCAGAATAGATAAGGGAAAAAAAAAATTAAAACATTTGAGATAAATAAAATAAAAGATGGTTTAGATTAGTTTTGTTTTGTAGTATATATATAAAAATATAGTTTACATAAATGTATATAAAAAAAAACTCCTACTAAGTATATAATTAAAAAGATAGAAAACTAACCTTACATATAAGAAAACTGTAAATTATTTTTCTGCAAGAAATAAAACGGTTTTTTTATAGGTTGTTAGTCCCAAACATTAATTTGATGTTCATTATGATTTAGTTAAAAGCACATTTTGTTCAAAGTAAAACATCAGACACTGAACAAATATTATCATTCCATTTGTTCTATTGAAAGTAAGGTTAAATTAGCAAAGTTTATCTTATTTATCAACCGTGGTCTATTTTCGCGTAATTGTAGTGTTGTTAACGCAGGGAATATTTTTCTTGCATTCTTTATTAATTACAATAACATTCACATGCTGTGGGTGGAAAATTTCTGTAGTTGTATACTTAAGAACATATGCTACCTTCGGATGATATTATTTTTACTTAGTCTAGATCATTGAGTATTCTATAGTCTAAGGCCCGTATTACAGAACGATACTCAGTCGTAAATCTAGCTTTAAATCTGTACTTGCGTAATTTTTTTATTATAGAACGATACTTAAATCTAGATTCATCAATCAGTACTCAGCTGAGTAGTTTCTTATTTTTGAACGATACTCCGTACGAGATCGTTACCCAAGTATCGATTTGATCATAGTTTACGTACATATGGTCAATAGCAGTCCTGATTAACGTAACTCAGAAGTCGAATTCTTCAGTAATAATTAATATTAAGGATTATTATACTATTATTACTATTCTTTATTTATTATTACTCTTATTTATTTAGTACTAAAATTATTATTGTTACGTTTTAATACATCAGTGATTATTTTATCTTTCAATAAATTCTCCGAATTAAAAAATAAATAAGGTAACATCAGGATTTTGGACATCATCTTTGCTGGTGGTAGGATATTCATATCCGCCCGGATAGCGACCACCGTACACAGGGTGAAAAACCCGCCATAGTGGCACACGCAAGTGTGTCGCGTTCCGGGATCAGCCAGTGTACATCCGGTTTTTTGGGGGTCTAGAGTTGGGGTACAATGTTGGCCATTTTGCGGCCTTCTAAGTATTCTGACAATAGACCCTCGACCGCTTCTTCACCTTCTTGCCCATGGCGTAGTGTGAAGGAGCAGGCCGGCATGATTGTGTTGAGTAGCGGGGGATAGATCGTCTCTCGCTACTCGATACTCTAATTGGACCGTACTGCGCTTACCATCAGGTGAAGTGCGGTCACTTTGCCGTGCTAGGATAAAAAAAAAAAATTATATTTCAATAAATTCTCCGAATTAAAAAATAAATAAGTTAATTACTCCGTTTTTGATCGGAAGTAACTAATCTAACTTAATTAAAAAAAATATTCTAAACGAGAATTGATTTATACATAAATCTAGATTCAGCTGAGTTTGATTTAAATCACGTTCTGTAATAAGATCTATGCTTGAGGTTTGATCTGTACATATATCTAGTTTTGGCTGATCGGAGATCAAACGATAAGTATCGTTCTGTAATACGGCCCTAAAACTCCCGCCATACCAGTACGGACTAATAAGAGGTCGATATCTTCTATTTTCAAATGCTTATAGATTGATGTAAAAAGTTGATGTCGCAGTCTCGCGTGGCATTAGCTATCACTGGCAAACAGTGAAGGGCTACCGGCTTCTCTAAATTCGCAGTATCTTAACCTTAAATATGATTGATGATAATATTCAGTGACACGTCGATAAAGTTTTAATTCATTAAGTAGAAGCTAGCTAGCATAGTCGATTTCCCCGACGTGGCGAAACGTTTGGCCGCTATTAGTTATTATTTTTAATAACAATCAAATAATAATGAATTGTAATCAAAACATTCATCTATCTCAGTGGTGATTGTTTCTACGACACACGGTGGTCCCGTTCGAGAAAAAATCGGACATAGGGAATTTAAAAAATTAAAGTCGTAATTTTATAAAACTGAATATGCCAATCGATTTGTTTATAAAATAGTAATTAAAATGATTTTTGCGTTTTTTAAGATTGGACTTATAGTTTATGAGTAAATGGAATTAAACTGATTTTCTTGTATGGAAAGCCACATAAAATATTATGAATAACTCGTCATTTTCGTTCTGAAACTTTTACAGTAGTAACTTGTCCTACAAAATCCATTTAATATTAATTTAGACCCGACTTTTTAAAATTTATCTACTTTTCATCATATCTCAAAAAGTGCAAAAAAGTAGCACCATGTATCTTTGAAGAATATGTGGAAAATAATGACAAGTTACTACTGTAAAAGTTTCAGAACGAAAATGGACGAAAATAACGAGTTATGCCTATTTTATGTAGCTTTCCATACAATGAAACTAGTTTTATTCGAGTTACTCCTAAAATAGACGGATAATTCTTACCAGGTAGTACCTTTTAATCACTAAATAGGTAGGAGAGGACACGATTTTTATGATTGCGACTACAGTAGTCATCAATATTACTTGAATTATTCATTTTTGTTGATTTTTGAGTTATTTGGTATTTCCGTACATGTAAAGTGAGAAAATTCCAAAATAGAGTATATATTCTTAGTTGAATTATAATTAGTAAATTTAAAACCCATTTAAGTCCCATAAAACCCACTTAATATTGATCTAGACCCGACTTTTTAAAATTTATCTACTTTTCATCATATCTCAAAAAGTGCAAAAAGTAGCACCATGTATCTTTGAAGAAAATGTGGCATATAATGACAAGTTACTACTGTAAAAGTTTCAGAAGGAAAATGGACGAAAATGACGAGTTATTCATATTTTTATGTGGCTTTCCATACAAGAAAATTAGTTTTATTCGATTTACTCATAAACTATAAGTCCAATCTTAAAAAACGCAAAAATCATTTTAATTACTATTTTATAAACAAATCGATTGGCATATTCAGTTTTATAAAATTACGACTTTAATTTTTTAAATTCCCTATGTCCGATTTTTTCTCGAACGGGACCACCGTGCGACAGTACGTGTCTATCGGTAGAATATATGTCAATGATCTATTCTATAATGAGATTTTTTAGTTATTTGTTGCATATCTTCACTTTACTTTTAGCATGAGGCATCAAGGCTACTTATAAATTTGTTCTATACAAGTGTTTGCATAAACCTGTCCCTTCATAACGTAGCCAAACATTGGTTCAATCACTGATAAACACATCACGTCCCATTCGATATTGATGTAGGTAAATATTAGTACAGATATGACGTTTTGACGCCTACAATATTATAGGAATAAATCTAGATAATGTCTTTATAAACAAAAACAATTAAGCAATCGTCATGAATTGAAAATTCTAACACTAGTCACTAAGTCAGTGGTTCTCAACCTTGGGTCCGGAACTAAAATGATAAGTTTATTAGAAACCAAAGAAAAGAAAGAAAGAAAAACTATTCGTTAGCAAAGCTCACAACACGCACATAAAAATCAAAATTGATAATATCATAATTATCAAAAAAAGCTGCGCGTCGCAGCTGTGACAGGTACGTGACATCAAGGTTCCAATGTGCTGTGGCGTATATAATTAATCTATGGCTGTGGCTGTATTACATTTGTTTTCAGCAAAGCGATATCGTCACTATTACACAACACACATTCGAAATGTACACCTGACGTAGACTGTCGAAGATTTGGATTTATATCCCATAATATATTTCCAATAATTGTTTAATTTTCTCGATCGCTTTGCTATTATAAACGTTATTAAAATGAAAAAGGAGCTTGAATAATTTACTAATATATTAGTAAACGACAACTGATCGTTTAACCAAAAATCTTTGATTTTAAAAGGTTAAACAGTCATTTTCACTGTTCCCCACATTGTAGAGTGGTGTGTTATATATAGATCATTAAAAATTCAGAACTACTGGGCAATGTCTTTAAAATAGATTAAAACATAATTACTGTTTATCTTTCAGTTATTAACCGACTTCAAAAAAGGAGGAGGTTAACAATTCGTCGGAATCTTTTTTTTTATGTATGTTACCTGATAACTCGAAGACGCCTGGACCGATTCGAGAAATTCTTTTCTTGTTTAAAAGGGTATACTTCCCAGGTGGTCCCATTGGCACCAAGTCAGGATCTGATGATGGGATCTCAGACAAATCAAGGCCAACCCTCAAATTTTATAGTGAAGCATAATTTGTTTTTCTTTGAAGTCGGTGTACTTTTTATGAATAAAAAAACTTTTACTTATTTTGATTTCAAAATGCGGACAACCCAGAATTTAGGGTTGCGTGCAAAAATGATTGAGAACCACTGTTCTTAGCCATTTCTATTGAAGTTGAACTTATTGAATACATTAGTCACTAAGTTCTTTACGTCTCAGATACGCCTTATCTACCGCAGTGCAGGTATTTTAAGATTAAAAAAACACACCAAGGTAAAAATATTTTAATACGACGTTTAAGCATACAAAATCTATTATTTATTTAAATTATAAATCATATTCATTACACTTACTGGTATCCGTGACGTCTTTATTTCAAGGCAAAATATATGTAACAACAAAAGCGAAAAATAAGTGTAGCGCCACCGTAGCGTGTACTCAGCACACTTCACTTCGTTTACAACTGCTACATTCATATCACAAAACGACCAATTAGAATCACGCCACTTAATACGCTATTGTGGTCAGTTTTTGAGTACCTAATTTGCTACTTAGATGGACACTTTTTCAACTTCTCAACCATATAAGTTGGTACTCTTTATACTTCTAGTCTTCATCCTCTTCAATTATAACTAATAATAATAATAATAATGGTTATATATTATTATATTACTACGCATTAAACAATATTCTTTAAACTTAGTATACTAATTAAGTAGTTCTTGTTAATTCGCGAGTTGTAACATACCAGGATACATAATATCGCCAAAGGGAAAGAAATGTTATAAAAGAGGGGAAAGCAATTTGTATTCGATGTACGAATGGGAGTAATTATAAATTTATTCCAAAACTAGCATTTACCGCAGCTTGCCGATTGATTTTACTGTATCAACTGTAAGTCTGAAATCTCATATAAAAGAGCAAGTTAAATTTTCACGAATTGTCCAATTATCCAGGTATCCTTTCCCATCTTTCTCTCCCTAAAAACTTAGTTAAGAGTTTTAAAAAAATTAAGTCTTTCCAGCTGGTCTTGTGAGATGCGTTTACAACAGAACAATTTTTTTATTTCTGGAGACCAGCTGTCCATTAATTTTGGAAGGATGTAAAATTATTAAATTAGTATGTTTCTACTTAACTGTAATTTAGTATAATCACACTGTTAGATCTAAAAATAACCATCGCTATATTAAACAAATAATATAAAAAAAATTATTCTTCAGTATCCGTACCTGAAACTTATAAATTTAGTCAAAGTATAAAATAAGGTACACCATAATATTATTATACCCTAATAACATACAAATTAATTTATAGTTATTAACACACCAATGCATCAAAACATCACTGCTATATCCTTAAAATGTCATGCATATTAAATATGGAATTGATTATAAATGTATACCTAATAATTAAGTTATGAACAGAATAAAAAAAATCTTCAGAAATAACACAGAGCAGTACAGCTACAGTTTATATTGATTAAGCCTAAACAAATAAGATGTTAATTAATTCAAATAAGGCCATTAATATACAACACTACAAAATAAAGCAAACCCGAGATCTGATGCTTACAATGCATTAATATTTAAAACATATGACCAAGAACCTTTAAAAATTTCCAACCCCCTGTGATTTATTTCGGTTTGCATACCTATCTATCTTTCGTTGAATATGTAGATATAGGACACATACATACATACATATACACTCACGCCTGTAATCCCCGAAGGGGTAGGCAGAGGTGTAACCAGTACACCCACTTTTCGCCGAATTTCGGTCCCATAATGTGATAGAGGGCGAGCCTACCGCCATACCGGGCACATGTTCCAGATTCCGGGCTAATACTGAGAATTTCTAGATAGAAAAACCCAATATCACTTTACCCGACCCGGGGATCGAACCCAGGACCTCAGCACAGCAATCGTAACGCATGCGCAATTACAACTGCGCCACCGAGGCTGTCTAGGCAGTCCTAGTCTAGTATAGGACACAGAGTCCTCTAATATAATCTGTACCGCCATTTTGTATGATGTTTAGGTTATTTACCCCTAACTATAGATATATAATTTATGGCTCTTACAAAGTTTAGATCAGCTGGCGAGTAAATCTAGTTCCGTAATTAACTTTTTTTTATTTATTCTGGCACGGCAAAGTGACGATTCTGCACCTGCCGTCCAGTTAGAGTATCAATTAGCGAGTAATAACTATAACCTCGCTACTCAACAAAATCATGCCGGCCTGCTGTGTAGCTTCTTCACACTGCGCCAAAAGGGCCAGGATCATAGAAGAGGGAGCACGGTATTTGGCAAACTATTCCACAGCTAAAATATGCAACTAGCTCATAGGCTGTTTAGTATCGTAACAAGAGTTTATGACAAAAGTTACCGATAGATAAACGAAGTCGCTAGTATTGCAGCGTATGTATGGAGTGTCTTATGATACCAAATTTAGTTTCTCACGTAACCACTAGAGGCTGAGACTGTGCACCAATAATAACTTCTAACCTAATGTAACCTGTATCGTGGGTATCAACAACTACGAGGGTCTACGGTCCCACAACGCCCAGACCCGAAACAAATATCTGTTTTTCACACAAACATTTGTCTCGGTGCGGGAATCGAACCCACGGCCTCTCGTTTCACAGCTGCCTTCTCGCCCGCTGCGCTAGAGTGCCGAGTAACTTTGGTATAGTTGTTTACTATGACAGTCTCAGTACTTTTAGGCCACACGATTCGTACGCATGAATATCGTCATAAGATGGCGTGCCGAGGATTAACATTGACCAATAACGCTTCAAGATTTTCCCGCGCTATTACTACTGCTGAAGTACACAGGATTACCTAATTAAATAGAATGCTTTAACACATTTCATAAGAAAATGACAAAGTAAACAGAACATGAATAATAAAGAATGAGTAAACACATATTGTCCCTGTAAACATAATCACTTAAGTGTTTTATGATACACATTTAAATCACAACGTTTGCGATATCGTTGTCACATTGCCGTAGCGTGTATTTGTGTTACTCTTATCACATCATGCTATTTTCGTCATCATATCACACAGTACATATTTTCTGCTTCTATTCGTTTTAAATACGATCGAGAACATCCTGTTTGTAATTAACAATCAGTTTTGATTTTGTTTTTGATGTGTAACATCTTTACTATGGCTTTTTTGCAGTGATTTCGTAAAAAGGGACGGAAGTGTGTAACACGAAGTCACGAAACCGCGCGCTTTGATTTGACCAATGAGCGCGGGGTGCTAGAATTGCCCGTCAGATGGTATCAACTCATTTTCCGAGAGGTTTGATTTTTTATGGCACGGAAAAGTTACCACATTGAACTCGATGGTAAGCTCAGTACCGTCCAGTTAGAGTATCAAGTAGCAAGATACAACTATTAATCGATACTCGACACAATCGGGGCAGCCTGCTGAGTAGCTTCTTCATATTACGCTATAACGTACTTATGCTTTATTGTATGTCCTTTATTTTATTTGTCTGTGGGCAATTCTTGCTATTTGCAAATATTTGAGATCAAGTCTCTTCTAGTTCTTGATACCAACTACACATGTTATCTTTGTTTAAGATCAGTGATTATTGAGTATTACTGCTTGTTTAATCAGATCGTGGTATCAATGGTACCTTCTTAAGATCATTCTTCACTCTAAAAGCTCTTTCTATATCTTTTCATCTTCTGGTTCTTGTTTTATCAGAGTTTTGAAATTGGTCGAGCTAGCATTACTATGAAGTTATTTCATTCATCTTTTTACTTTTAAGTGATGAATAATTTTGGTTGAAAATGAAGACCATTTGTATACACAAGCCATCTATAGCTACAATGCAATCATTTTAGTAGCCAAACTGTATATAATTATTTTTGCCCATTAGTTCTTAATCATCCACAGGCAGAACAAGATAAATAATAAAGAAAATATTAATTATAAAATTGATTTAAAAATAAATAAGAAGCAATATCAATAGAAATAAAAAATAGATAATTAAATTGCACTATCACACATATTTTGGAATGTTTTTACGTTTGTTCTACGTTTTTCACAGTTTTATCACATCATTTATTTTGCTACCACTCTGGCTAGCTGGAATTATTTGAAGGAATATTTACGTAATTCCTATTTTTTTTTCAACTTCAAACTCAATTCTTCTTTCACTGCATATGCTTTTCATATCGTTCCAAAATTATAAAAGTAGAAACTTCTTGCAAAATGGAAATTTCCCAACACTCAACATCTTTGCTAAGCAGGAGCACCTTGATAGGGCGTCTCTGATATTTCTTCTGTCCCAGGGCCTTCAAGGCCTTCGATATCATCGGTCGATGCTGTTGTGCCTGGCAGTAATATGTACCTGGCTTCCCTGTGGAAGAAGAATAGACTTTAACATAGAAACCAGAAATTAAAAACGTTGCTCCGTTGAAAATATTATAAGCATGATTGTTCAAGCATTATCTATGGTTTGCGACCCAGACGACAATAAAGCGCGATGCAACGTGTAATGTGATAAAGTGACAAAATAGATTTCATGTCTATTCATGCCATTTACCGCGTTGTTCTGATCAATTCTTGTTAATAATAATGTTCAAAATATCATTTCAATGTAGTGTCGGTGTCAAGAGTGTTACAGTTGGTATGTTACCGCCAATCGTTCATATTTGTTATGAGATTGAAAACATATCGAAAGTTAATAGAAGATAAAATGATTTTTTAAATGCCACACGCACCAAAATACAAATTTTAGTTCATTCATCTCAATATGGTCAACATTTAGTCCATAAACCAACGTAAAGTGACAGTTTACTGTCGCGTTTCGTATGGTAAGTGAGATATCCGGAGGCCCAGATTCCCCCTTCCCTTCCCTAATCCCTATTCCTGTCGTTTAAGGCCGACAGCGCATACGTGATACTTTCGGTATTGTGGATGTTCATGGGCGGTGGAGATCACCTAAGACCAGGTGACCCACATGCTCGTTTGTCGGACTATGCTATAAATATAAAAAAAAAACAAATATTCAGTTTTCGCAGTATCCTTTAAATACGAAAATTGACCTTTGCGGTGTTTATTACATCGATAAGTTTGTCGGTCACATATGTAAGTTCTAGTTAAAGTCATATTTTCAAAGGTTAAGTCACCGAAAAGACGTTGATAGCGTACAGCGTCTACAAATCGTGAAATTTAATGCCTGAAGTTATTGATTCAAAATCCGGATAGTTACTATGATTATATCATAGAACACATTTTTTTTTGTCGTAAGTACAAGTTACATAATATTTATTATTTCTAGAACATATAGGTATAATATACTTTACTAAAACTTAAAAACCTTCAAAGTCCTAATCGCGATGCATTTCACTATTGTTAGGTGTTGAGAAGGCTCTCATTTTTCCTCGTATCTTGTCATAGCATTGTACCAAATGTATATGTGACCACCCTCTAGGTATAAAATCAATTTAATGTACACATGCGATTGCAGTACGATTCGAGTACGCATACTACGCATGGTTTAGGTTGGCTGCAATGCAACACACATGCTGTTTACACATTGTATATATACGACCAGTACGCGCCGCATGCGACGCCACACGTCGGGTATGTAAAGAAGTCTATACGCAGGTGCGCCACTACACCGAGGGCGCCTACATAAGAACTCTAGAAATATACAGCCAACACATCTAGTTCATGTCCTTCCTATGATCCTGAGTCCTTTAGGCGTAGTGTGAAGAAGTAGCAGGCATGATTGTGTCGAGTAGCGAGATATAGATCTCTCGCTACTTGATGCACTAACTGGATGCATGCATGGCACTGTCTTACCATCACGTGCAGTGTGGTCAGATTGTCGTGGCAGGATAAACAAAAATGCGTAGCGCCGCGAAAAAATAACAGATGTGTGGCGTTCCATTTATTCATTAGATTCATGTTCAATGTGGAAAACCCACCTGACGCGATGCGACGCTTCGACTCTGCGCCGGTGTGAGTTGTCCCTTAGTCTCCCATTTTGTACACACACACACACACACACATACATACACTCAAGCCTGTAATCCTCGAAGGGGTAGGCAGAGGTGTAACCAGTACACCCACTTTTCGCTGAATTTCGGTCCCATAATGTGATAGGGGGCGAGCCTATCGCCATACCGGGCATAGATTCCAGACTCCGGGCTGAGGAATTTCTAGATAGAAAAACCCAATATCACTTTACCCGACCCTTTTTGTAGGATCACTGTAAAATTTTTTACGTATACCCTTGTAACCGCATATAGTACTTGAAGGTTCAGGATCTTAAAAAAAATGTATTATTGAAAGGAGCATATTTAAATTGGGGTGATTTAAAATGTGTTGGATCGTCACTTGTGTGTGTATGACCATTACAATAAAAAAATCTTCCGACTCGACCAGATATACAGTTCTATATTGGTAATAGGGTAGGTAGGTAGGTAGCTTTGGTCAGTTCGTATTTTTAATTTCGATCTATATAATTTAGGTTAGGATGAAAAGTACCATGTGTGATTGGGACTCTGACGAGTAGTTTTTATACGGCAAAATAATGTAATATAATAGTTTTTTTTACTAATTCCAATATAATAGATTTTTTTATTATTTCGTTACTGCTGGTAGTCATTTGATACTTCATATTTTAAAATCTTGTCAAGTAGAAAAAAAATAACTATTGATTGCACCATTTATAATGAAATTCGATATCAATTAAAGGCAATAAAAATTTCAAAGTAGATAAATTAACTGTATCCATAAAACTTTACAACTTAAATCGCAATAAAACATTTACTTTAAGTTAAGGTAGATATAAATAAAACACAGCAAAATCAAAATTAATTTATTTAACATAAATACCAAGCACAAAAACTTATCTAATTAATTGTAATAATAAAAAGTAATCTAACACACATCGTATGAGATTGTATAAAAACTAGAATGTAAAATTATTTGCATTAGCGTCTATTAAATTATTTAAGATATAGGGATGAGGAAAAGTAGTGTCGATAAAAAGTAAATGCATAAACTTTTGAGGATGAATAAAACAAAACTGCAGTGATTAATTTACGCACATTTTAATATAAAATGTGTTCCATCACAGATTATTCGAAACAACGACTGTGTCAATCAATAACAATAACAAATCATATATATTTTTTTAAATTTTCTGTCCACTTTTATATAAATATTGTAATAATTAATTTACTTGTAAATGCTTAAAAGACGACGTTACAATACTGACAATAGAGGCAAACATTTGTGACATACGTTCATCTCTCTCTCTCTTCTTTCTATCCGTTGATAACGTATGATCACATTGCTCTCTCCTTCTCACGCCTATTTGAACTACGTTGTAGCAAGCATGTCATCTCTCTCTAGCACACAATGTCAAATAATTATCTTATAAATAACAATTGAAATTGTCACATACAAAAATAGACTGCGCTGTTATGAAAATCAGTTCTGTTTTAAAAAATGCAAAAAATTTGAAAAAATAATTCATATATTACTCAAACATTTATCGGCTCTTCCTACATTAATTAATACTCTAAAGCAAAGGAACTTACACAAAAATTAGGTATTCCATATTTTAACGTCAGACATTTTTCTTGGGACAAATACTAACTATATGGCATTGAGAAATAGAAAATAAACATTATTGAATATTATATCAAAACTTTGTGATAATGCCATTGGAGCAAGTTGATATTCTCGAGTACAAAACTTTGTTACACACCACATTGCAACAGAAAAATCGATAATGGAATTTATCGACATCGATACTTTAGGATTCCATTTATCGATATCGCTGCCTGTATAATATTGCATCATAAGATCTAAAACATAGTAGTTCTTCTCTGACGACATTCTCAAGACAGGATAGTTTTGATACTGCTTAGTGTTACGTGAACTCGTTCATCACGCTTTCACGTCCAAATTATATTTCTTTTCGTCGGCGTTCCTAAAATCATAAACAAAATATTATAGATACAACTCTTCAAGCAATTTATTAGATGTGGCGAAGCCAGATTTACATTGACAAGTGTATAATAATTCTATTTTTAAGTATTATAAAGTTAGATCTCATAATAAATAATAACAATGGTAAATTAAATACTAAAACTTGTTACAACATATGAAATTATAACATTAGAATTTTAATAAAAAACATAAAAAAGTCTTTAGTTTCGCCACACCTCATTCAAATGATTGTCGATAAATTACAGCTACACACTACCAACTACCGACTATTGTATTATACAGCGGTGTTAATAATAGCCTTATACATACATACCAACTGTCGACCAATAAAAAGAACTCCCGCCCTTCACCACTGCTCGTCATATCCGAACCTTCATCACTACTGTTTACCATCACAAAATCTTTGCCCTCTCTGAAATAATTAATCACAGGTATCCTTTATTAGCCTTGGTAATTTTTTTAATATGTAAAAGCCCGTCAGCGCCGGTTTTCAAACTTCGAATCCGGTGTCCGGGTTCGTCGCGTGTCGGCAAGCTAAAGCGTCGTGCTCCCAATAAATGACCTATGATACCCAAAAAATATTTTTTGTATTTTTTTACAAATGTGTGTAAAACACAAAAAATATTTTTTTCTGTGTGTGTTTTGTATATAAGTAACGTGTGTTTTGTTGAAGTCTGTGTATTGCAACATTGGTTTTCCATCATTTATAGATTAAAATCGATATTTAATATTATTTCATGGATTTGAATTCGATAGCCTTTGTGCCATTCCGAATCTTTTTAGCTTTCAATGGTTAGGTGGTAGCTATTCTTCTTTATTCCGAATAAACTTAAATTCTTCAAACTCTGTGACACTTCTACTCGACTCGACTTTGTTCGAATGCTTCTTATGCTTTGAATATATTATTTCGATATTGTGAGCATAATGGTATTTATAGCATTTCTTGTACAAAAAATGCTTTGGCTTGTGCGTTTATTTCATATGTCGAAGTATTTCTTGTCTTCATAATAACGATGATTGTATTGTTTTCTTTTAAACTTAACTTCAATTATTCAAAGACTTCGTGATACTTAAAGTAACATCGACTTTGTTCTAATGCCTCTTATATTATTCTGATTATATTCTTCTGCATTCTGAGCATAACAGTATTTTCAGAATTTCTTATCCAAAAAAATCCTATAACCTATTGTGCATTAACAGCAAACGTCGAAGTATTACTCGCCGTCATAATCTCGATGATTGTATTGATTCCTTGGACTCTTCCCTCTTGCATTGAATTGTATTTGTTAGGTATAGACAGTAAGTGTAGGGATGTTAATGGAGCCCTGTTTAAAGCTATATTAGTAAGCACCATCACCCATGTCGATGATACGTGAAACAAACCCATTTTTGTTCACATTTCATCGATGTATTAGCACATCACTATAATATAGGCAGTTGTCATGTCAAACTTTGTCAATACTTTTGGTAAATTCTAAAACCATAAAAAATCGTTAAATAATTTCTCGAAAACATAGGCAGTAACGGGGACTACCGACAGAAGTAAAAACTAAAAAAAATGGAATTACTGTGTTTTTTTAAACAGCGTTCGTGAAGTAGTAACTTTTTTTGTTTATGATTGCTAGACAATAATTATAGAATTTCATAGGCGTGCTTATGTCAAAAGTAAAATAATCTGAGCGTGATGGTCACGTGAGTTCATTCTTCCCATCCCAAAGGTGCCCAACGTGCCTAAAGAAGTTTTCACTTCATAAAAGCTCATTGGCCGAATTTTATTTTATATTGCCAAAGGCGGGACACGTGCAAGACATAATAGTATAATCTGTACTGCCTTATGAACACCATAATACCAGAAGAATTAAGAATGCATTATATAAAAAAGTCGATGATTCTGGTGGTTGTGGTACCGGTAATGTTTTTCACCGTACAAAAATACAACAATATATTCATTTGCGTTTTTTGAGTTTGCGGTAATACCCCGGTCGAGCCGGTCCATTGATGCTCATTCACTATTAACTACTGAATGTTTTGTCGTATGTCGCATGAAAAGACACAAAACATAATATTCTTGATACGTTTCAAAAAGTGTCTTTCTTTGTCTACAGCCATATGTATTTCTAAAACAATCGCTCATTTAGTACCTGATAAGAATGAATCTTATCGAAATGGACCATTAATAGGGAAGTTTCCTGTATTTAATTTTGTACATTATTCTCTATGCAATCGAATAAAATACGATAAAGAAAGTCTTTTGCGAAAACAGAATCAAAATTGCTTGAAAAATACTCACAGGCATAAGCGAAAACGGTGGCATATTGGGGACATATCGCTATCTCCCTCGCACAACGGTACAGGCGATTCATAGTACCGTGACGTCACGTGTCTAATTTACTTATTTTTGTTCGGATTCATAAAATTCTTTCGATAATAGGTTTTAGGTAATGTAACTAGTTGATTAAATTAATAAAAAAAATCGAGTCAACTACCCTATTGTAGATTCAAATAAATCTTGTAGACGATATCAGCAATAAATAGAATTTTAAAAAACGCCCTTTGGTACAGAAATCGATAAAAATCTGGATAGCTGATCGATAAATCTACTTCAAGAAACATATCGATATCAAAAAACCAAAAGCAAATGATAAGTGATGAATGGTGGTTACACATGCATGAATTTTGCCGGAGTATCCATATGGATTGTGCTTTAGAGTGCTTGTCTTATGAAAAATAAAAACAAATCTATTATACGAAAATAAGTGTTTTATGGAAAATAATTTCCTCAAAATATATGACATGACAACGCCCGTCTCCACACTAGAGCAACATACATACCTATAGAACACGTAGTGTTGTAGCATGAAGAATATATCGAACACGAGACTGAACAAGCCGAGGCCGAATTTGGTCGCGTCGCCGAAGAACGACACCCAGTCGTTGTAGTTGTAAGCGTTCAGGGCCATCTGGAAGACCGACAGGAACCCGCCCACAAAGTCCAGGAATATGTTGCCAATGCTCCAGCCGACTGTGGATTTGCGCTTGTAGTTCATGTAGGCCTGGAATGAGATTTTTTTTTCTTGGTGAATATTCATATCCGCCCGGATAGCGACCACCATACACAGGGTGTAAAACCCGCCATAGTGGCACACGCAAGTGTGTCGCGTTCCGGGATCAGCCAATGTACATCCGGTTTTTTGTCGGGGGTCTAGAGTTGGGGTACGATGTTTAGCTGTTTTGCGACCTTCTGAGTACTCTGTTACCCTCGACCGCTTCTTCCCCTTATTGCCCATTGCGTAGGATGAAGAAGAAGGCCGGCATGATTGTGTTGAGTAGCGGGGGATGGATCGTCTCTCACTACTCGATACTCTTAATTGGTCGGCACTACGCTTACCATCAGGTGCACACTGCAGTGTGGTCACTATGCCGTGCCAGGATAAAAAAAAATAAAAAATCCTAGTGTAGATTAATATATTGTCATACAAAAACCAGTATAGTAAATTTTGGAGTTGTCGGCCAGAAGTATTACTGTCCCAGTCAATATACATGAAGGACCTGTTTGTTGCTGGGATTCGTACGGTTTGTGAGATTTTCGAAGGCCCAAATATCCTACCCCATTCTTAATTGTTACCCCTTTCCTCGGTTGACGTCGATAGTTCTTCTAGTATCGTTGGTGTACATGGGCGGTGAAGACCGGTTAGCATTATAAATTTCAATGGTCGGACTGCTGAAAAAATATTTAACGGTGATGGAGACTGCACATAGAAGTAAAACTTTGGAATCAATGTATTCTTTTTTAAAAATTGACCATAAAGTAACTTTCTTGTTTATGATGTCACATTTATATAGGCTTCCTTATGTAAAAAGAAAAATAAACGGTTGGACGAAGTATAGCATGTCAAGTCATAAGTTTTCTCCCTACCGAATCAAGTTTTCCCTTGAATATTGAGTATTCCACCAACCTGCGGCAAATATTTAATAAGCGTGATGCACAGCTTGATGTAGCTGCACGCGTACAGCATGTCGATCCACGCCATCTGGCCGGCTGTAGCTATACTAGCGGTCACTATCACTATGGATACAAACACGCCCAGGATGCCGCGACCCACCGTCGACACGCGCTGGTCTTCTTTCTAAACAGATTATTTTAGAAATATACATAATGCACGATAGGTATATTATTATCATGTTTACAATTTTTTATCTTGGCACGGCAAAGTGACCACACTGCACCTCACCAACAAAAGATAACTGGATTATACAGACATGACTTTGGCATTTTGACTTAAAGAAACCAGAGAAGAAGAAAACTTTCAACTTTAGCCCAGATTTGAAAAAATAACGACAGACAAGGCTGCATGGTGGAGAACCTTTGTCTTTTATATAAAAAAAGAGAATTAAACAAAAAAAATATTGTGTAACTTGTTTTTTTTTTCAAAATAAAATATTGTGGCCAGTACGATTATGAATGATTGAAATATTGTTTATTTTTATTTTTTTCAATATAGCGTGCGTCGTATGGAACAACTTAGGGGCAAGTAGTAACAGGTATTCAAAAATTGAACTTTTAAATAGGTATGCAATTTGTTTCACTTCTGCCACGTGTACTGGGGTTGCACACTTTTTTAACAGACTTCCAAAAATGTTTACGTCAGTCTATATATTTTTTTTACGGTACTGGTTAATGAACCACTAATCTATAAGTCATGGAAGCGACTGATAAATTACAATGAATACACACGTCACTTTCAAAAATCTGTAGTATGAGCCCTGAAGGTTGGGATCGAATCGACAGCTGACTGAATAGTCACTTTTAAATACTGGATACTACAAGTGTCCATACCTCATATATGAAGCACTGGCAGATTGTGATGAGAGTAGCGAATGAGGCATGCAGCGAGAAGAACACGTCGTTCAGTTGTACGGGGTTCAATCCTCGGGGGTGACGGCTCAAATATTCAGCCTGAAATTAACAATTACAAATACAGTTTAATATGTTATATATATATATGTTTATAAAAAACATATTTATTATTAGTTTTTTTTATCCTGGCACGGCCAAAGCACGGCACGCTGCCTGATGATAAGCGCAGTGCCGTCCAATTAGAGTAGCGAGAGACAATCTATCCCCCGCTATTCAACACAATCATGCCGGCATGCTTCTTCAAACTACGGCAAGAAGGCGTAGAAGCGGTCGAGGGTCTAGTGCCAGAATACTCAGAAGGCCGCAACACGGCCAAACACTTTTTTTTATAGCATAGTCCGACAAACGAGTCAGTGGGTCACCTGATGTTAAGTGATCTCCACCGCTCATGAACATCCACAATACCGAAAGTGTCATGTATGCGCTGTCAGCTTTAAAGGACAGGAATAGGGATTAGGGAAGGAAAGGGGGAATCTAGGCCTCTGGATATCTCACTTACCATAAAACGCGACAGTAAACTGTCACTTTACGTTGGTTTTCTGTGAGACAGTGGTACTACCCCGGTCGAGCCGGCCCATTCATGATGTAGACAAATATGTCTACAGCGTGGCTCTACCACTATAAAAAAGACCGTATCGCAACTCTAGATCTCCGACAAAACCGGATGTACACTGGCTGATCCCGGAACGCGACACACTTGCGTGTGCCACTATGGCGGGTTTTTCACCCTGTGTATGGTAACAGCAAAATTGAAAAGAAATGGATTATATTAGTACTTCAAACGCATTAGTTTCAGTTATTGTAGGCGCTTTACGCGTCTATAAGGATATAGAGAATATGTAATATAATGTAATAATATAACATGCTCCAGAACTCACAGGAATTTCTTGGAACTGGACGCAAGTAAGACTATATTTCTATAAGTGAGAACTTGTTATTGACACTTAAATTGATGCTATTTCTTATGTAATTATTAGCTGTAAATTTTCCATGCTATAAATAAAAAAAGTACGTTTTGCACAACGGACGGCCTTAAAATTACCGACACGGCACAAGACGTACAGGCAGTCATTTTACTCAAAACAACAACAAAATTATATCTCTCTAGCGGACCGTGCAGACGTCGTCCTGCCCGTAAAAGCAGCGCCATCTGCCGGGCTGATTTGTGAATCTAAACCATCCAGGACGCCATCCAAACGCATACAAAAAAAAACATTCAAATCGGTCCAGCCGTTTAGGAGGAGTTCAGTGACATACATACACACGTACAGTAGAATTGTACATATAAAGATAATCGTTCCATACCTGAATCTTTCCAGAGAAATACATTCCGCAGTTGAACAGCGAGTACATCGTGAATCCCATGATGTTGAGCGCCAGGAAGTCGAAGTTAAGCCCGACGACGCTTTTCCTCTTGAAGTTGATGTAGATTTGCGGGTAGAACGAGACCGACCACGCGGCGAAATATATCCACCCCATTATGTACGAGATCACGTTGATCGCGTTGGAATGCATCACTGTTATGCGGAGGTATATGTAGTCGAGACTGGAAATATGAAAAAACAACTCGCATAAAACAATAGGGTAGTTTCCTGTATTTAATTTTGTACATTATTCGATATGCAACCGAATATAATACGCATAAGAAATTTTTGCGAAAACAGAATAAAAATAACTTGAAAATTGACGTCACTTTATTAATTTCAAATATTGGTATGAGCAATTTATAACTTTCGGGAAGTATAGACTCCGGCAAAGTGTTCCACTCTCTAGCGGTGCGCATGATAAATGTACTAGCAAAACGCTTCGTGCGCACTGCAGCACTGGTGGAATATCAACCATGTATCGATGACGCTTCGCCGAGTCTCTTGTCGTCCGATGATAGAAAGGGGTTGGGGGAATTAAATTGTGTAATTCCAAGGCACACTCGCCGAAATGTATCCGTACATACTAGTTTTTATATCGAATCAAAACATATTAACGCAATAAGATTTATCAAAATTGGTCTTGTAATTTCTGCATGATACTCCAGCAATCAAACAGTTACAGTTGTATAATAGTTAGGTTAGGTTAGGTTGGGAGACTACTGGATGTACTCGACGATATCAAACACGAGGGACATGACATCTTTCGACGATATTATGCACTACACTGTACTTACCGTGAGGTGCAGTGTCCACTAAACAAAAAAAAGTTTACGAAAAAATTTGCATATTTTATAATCAAAAATACCACAGTAAACCATCACAGCGCAGTTGCAGTTTCGTAATAAGATTATTAAACTAGCACATATTACAAAATGGCAATTTTCTGAGGACGACTTCAAAATCGAGGTTGCATTTTACGACTAGTATATATTTAAATTTATTAAAATTAACAAATATTGTGACCTTTTTGATTCATAGAATCACTTTTATATTTTTTTTTTTTTTTATAGCATAGTCCGACAAACGAGCCTGTGGGTCACCTGATGTTAAGTGATCTCCACCGCCCATGAACATCCACAATACCGAAAGTATCATGTATGCGCTGTCGGCCTTAGAGGACAGGAATAGGGATTAGGGAAGGGAAGGGGGAATCTGGGCCTCCGGATATCTCACTTACCATACGAAACGCAATAGTAAACCGTCACTTCACGTTGGTTTTCTGTGAGACAGTGGTTCTACCCCGGTCGAGCCGGCCCATTCATGCTGTAGACAAATATGTCTACAGCGTGGCTCTACCACTTTAATCATTCTTTAATTGCGTTTTGGTATCAATTCCCCGCCATTTATTGTACATCTATTAATCTATCAACAATTTAAAAACATTGCCTCTTTTGAACCGATTTATCTATACCTTTCTGATCAATTCAGAGACAAAAATAGAACAACAAAAAAAGAAAAACACTTAAAAATTATAACAAAATAATCGGATTTTACTGTGGGGTCGGGCCTATGTGTGTGATTATTGGATGATGTTTATAATAATAATAAAATAATAATACTAGCCCTGTGTTAAACATTGTCCTACTGCTAGGCACGGGCCTCCTCTACTATTGAAACGGGTTAGGTCTTAGTCCACCACACTGGCCTAATACGGGTTGGTAGACTTCACATACCATCGAAATTCTTATGAGAATTCTCAGGTATGCAGGTTTCCTCACGATGTTTTCCTTCACCTTTAAAACAAGCGATAATTAAAAATGATAACGATGAACATAAGACTTTCGTCTTGACAGTCCGTACCGCAACCAACTAGGCTATCGCTGCTATAACTATGTGTGACTGTTGGATGATATTTATTTAATAATATTATAATTAATAATAATTAAAAATATTCAGCAGCGATATAAAGTTATGCGTGTATTTATTGTTAATTATCGCTTGTTTTAAGGGTGAAGGAAAACATCGTGAGGAAACCTGCATACCTGAGAATTCTCATAAGAATATGGGAGGTATGTAAAGTCTACTAACCCGCATTAGGCCAGCGTGGTGGACTAAGGTCTGACCCCTCTCATTAGTAGAGGAGGAGAACATTGTCCCACTGCTGGCAGTACAGGGCTAGTATTATTATTATATCAATATTAACTTACTTGACAAATCCAGCTGGTGTAACATTGAAGGTGACTTCGGAATGTCCAGGACTTTTGCCGTACGCGCATATGTCGTATGTATTCTCGACCGTAGCGTTGGGCTCTGTGGACCCCGGTATCTCTACCGTGGGCGGCACTAGTTGCACTATATCCGGGTGTTGAACGTGGGACATCACTAGCAATGTCTCGTTGTATTGCCCGCTGGAAGTGGTAAGGTGTTTATTTATTAACTACAATCATTGTAAAAGAACTTGGCTAGTTTTAAAACACCATGGCACAGCGGGCGCGAAGCCAGCTGTGAAACGAAAGGTCGTGGATTCGATTTTCGCACCGCGACAAATGTTTGCGTGACAGACAGATATTTGTTTCGGGTCTGGGTGTTGAGGGACCATAGTCCTTTGGTAGTTCTTGATATCCACGATACAGGTATAACCTAGGTGGGGTTCTCACTACGCCATGGGCAAGAAGGGAAGAAGCGGTCGAGGGTCTAGTGTCAGATTACTCAGAAGGCCGCAACACGGCCAAACATCGTACCCTACAAAAACCGTATAGACCCCCGACAAAAACCGGGTGTACACTAGCTGACCCCGGAACGCGACACCCTTGCATGTACCACTATGGCGGGTTTTACACCCTGTGTACAGTGGTCGCTATCTGGGCGGATATGAATATCCATACATATAATAAGGTCCATAATGTTTTCTATATCGTTTACATCTCGTATATTAGGTACTTACACTTGCACGAGTTTCATCAGATGTGTCTCGTCGACTAAAATATTCAGATCCGTTGCATCGATATACATTTTCTCTACTTGGGAATGTGCACTTGGAATACCTGAAAACAGCAATTACACTATTACTATATCTATATACTATCACTATAACTTATCTCTAAACACTAAATTCACTCCAGTATGCTTTATTTGTGTTTTTTTTTATTCTGGCACGACAAAGTGACCGCACTGTACCTGATGGTAAGCGTAGTGCGATCCAAATAGAGTACTGAGTAGCGAGAGACGATCTATCCCCCGCTACTCAACACAGTCATGCCGGCCTGCTTCTTCACACTACACCATGGGCAAGAAGGTGAAGAAGCGGTCGAGGATTTAGTGTCAGAGTACTCAGAAGGCCGCAAAATGGCCATTGTACCCCGACAAAAAACGGATGTACACTGGCTGATCCCGGAACGCGATACACTTGCGTGTTGTATATTTTGGTGGTCTGGCTAAATGTTTTATCTTTGCTTTTTGTGAAATCTAGTGTGAAAGTTATGGTATTATGGTCTGAGTTTATTAAGTCCTCTCTTACTGTCCAATGTGTTGTGTAATTTATCATTTCTGTGATACATGCTGTGACATATATGTGGCTAGTATAGGTATTTTCTCCTCTTCTATCTATACTATCAGAACTAGCCCAGTACAATCCATAACGCGACGATAGTAGGCGTGAATCTTTAAGTACATTTAGTGGATATCAATAATGGTGCAGGCATATTGCGCAGGATTTTACAACTTGATAACAATTATGTTAACATTACAAAACGATAAAATATTTTAATTAACTAACAATTATGACTGCGCTCGACAGCGTAGTTGTAATTGCGCATACGTTACGATCGATCCCCGGGTTGGGTAAAGTGATATTGGCTTTTTGTGTTTAGAAATGCTCTGTATCAGCCCGGAGTCTGAAATTGAGCCCGGTATGACGGTAGGCTCGCCCCGATCCATTATGAGACCGTAATAAATACGGCGAAAAGTGGATGTGGCTTACACCTCTGCCCACCCCTTCGGGAATTACAGACATGAGTGTATATGTATGTTTAATTTATTAAATACATATCACGCAAGAGTCAGCAATATTTTATACAGCCTCGCTCACGTGTACAGACTTGTATGCTCAATAAAAGAGGCCCATCTAACAAAAAATTCTATACATGGTGACATCACCAACATAAACGCACATCTGTTTAAATTATAATAGAATTGCTTTTTTCACTCTAATAAAAAAATAATGAAAAAATGTAATGAGATAGTCTAATTTAAATGATAAAATTGACACTTAATTCTTGTGCAATAAGATTCGAAATCGAGCAGCAAACGTTTTATATGATCTCAACGGACATGTATTGTGATTTATATGAACTGTTTTTTAATATAATTTATTTTGAGTACGACGAGTTGCAAAAATGAACCAAGGTCTACTCACCTATTAATAACATAAATACTAGACACATGCTTATCCTATGACTAGACATGGCGCCCGCCACACTGCTCGGCGCGAATACTGTTCTAATACCTGCCATCTCGCTTCACTTGTATATCTGTGGACAAGAGAAAATAATGCCTTTATATTTACGTAAACATATAATAAAACTAGCGGGCCCGGCAGACATCGTCCTGTCCGTAACAGCAGCGCCACACCGACTGCAGTGCCATTTGCCGGGCTGATTAGTGAATCTAAACCATCCAGGGCGCCACCCAAACGCATACAAAAAAAAACATTCTAATCGGTCCAGCCGTTTAGGAGGAGTTCAGTGACATACACACGTACAGTAGAATTATATATCGACGGTTGAAAGGTAATAGGGAATAAGCAACAAAAACCAAATTGTTCAGGAAACGAGTTTAAAGTTTGAAATTGCAGAAAAATGGACATTACTTTTTTAGCTATCGTCATATCGTGAAAATGGAAACAGCTCTAGAATCGAAAAAAATAAAAGTTCTAAGTGGCACTTTTATTTATTTTATTCGACGTTGCTTTAAGGGGTTTTATGTCGCTTAGATCAATTGATTTTATTTTCCTTTTGAGGTAATTCGGCGTAAGTTAAATCTACATAGAAAATAAACGAAAGGTATAGAAGACTTAGCTACGTTTGATGTTCTTATACCAATATATATATATATATATATATATATATATATATATATATATATATATATAAAGAAGATAATGCTAATGAGCCCGCTGAGTTTGTTGCGCCGGGTCTTCTCAGGCAGGGTCGCGTTTGGATCCGGTGGTAGTTTCTAAAACATGCGACGTCTCGGAAATACCCATGGTCCATATCGAACCCATTAAGATTTTTATTTGACTTGTATTTCCTTGCATAATATTAAAAATACATTATAAATTAATTAGGAAATTCCTAGTGTATTAATGATGATGTGTATAAAGGATATACGATAAACACTGTTAAATTTCAGTCAATATAATAAATATAAAAAAAGTTAAGTAGATTATATCTATGTGAAAATTTTCATAGTGAATTTTTGACCAAGAAACCTATAGATCTCCATATTCTTACGTGATTATAAAATATGTTCAATATCGAATGCAACTAAAAGTGGTCCGAACTGGCATTCAGTTTCCTCCATTCGACTTATAGGGAACGCTCTCCACCGACCATGAACACTCACAATATAAGTAGTATGTGGCGTGTTCCCGACCCAACGAAAAGGAATAGAAGTAGGGCTTTGCACCTTTGAATTTGGAATCTAAATCTCACAGTAGTGGTAACAGTGGACTATAGTCCCAAAACACCTATACCCGATACAAATATCTATTATCCGTCACACAAACATTTGTTAGTGCGGCAGTCGAACCTACGGCCTCACGTTTCACAGCCGGCTACTCGCCCGCTGCGCCACGCCTGTCAATAATATTACTGCGAATATTAAAATAGCTGTACTATTGTGTTGTTCATATAAATAGATAAATGTGCACAACTATGCACAACGTTCACGCACATTGAAGGTCAACGAGATCGTGGCACGATATGTCCCTTACTATATGTCACTATAAATTAATTTCCATTTTATTTACATACGTGAGTTATGTAGGTAAACAAAAGAGGCATAGCACATAACGTCTTTTGCGACGTCATATCCGAAACTCGCAGAATGTGCGTTTTAACAAGATTTTAACACACGCAAATATGATTCAAATGCGATACTACTAGGCAAAATGACCACACTGCACATGATGGTAAGCGCAGTGCCGTCCAATTGGAGTATCAAGTAGTGAGAATCAACTATACCTCGCTACTTGACACCATTAGCGAGGTATAGTTGATTCTCAATCACTTACTATTCGACACAATCATACCTGCCTACTAAACCATTTAGGGCAATACATTTTTGCTGGTAGTAGGATATTCATATCCGCCCGGATAACGACCACCGTACACAGGGTGAAAACCCCGCCATAGTGACACATGCAATTGTGTGTCGCGTTCCCGGATCAGCCAGTGTACATCCAGGTTTTCTCGGGGGTCTAGAGTTGGGGTACAATGTTTGGCCAGTTTGCGGCCTTCTGAGTACTCTGACAATAGACCCTCGAACGCTTCTTCACCTTCTTGCCCATGGCATAGTGTGAAGGAGCAGGCCGGCATGATTGTGTTGAGTAGCGGGGGATAGATCGTCTCTCGCTACTCGATACTCTAATTGGATCGAACTGCGCTTACCATCAGGTGCAGTGCGGTAACTTTGCCTTGCTAGGATAAAAAAAAACTAATGTTAAATTTGCTACCAATACTTTATAAGTAAGTTATTTTACTGGTAGTGGTAACCAGATAGTACCGGGAGCGGTGTTACCTCAAGGTCACAATGTTGCCGACCCCATGAATAATTATATGAAAAGACTAGTTAAACTAACAATACATTATAACTATGTAAACAGTTAAGTTAACGAACCAATTATATACAAATACCGTTATAATATAAAAAGAGTGTTAATAACACCATCTGCTTACGTGTTTCTGCGGGCACAGATGTTTTTCATATGTAATGTTATATTATTTTATATATGCAAGAAACGTACGCAGGTAACGAACAACGGTACTTGTAATCGCGAAATAAATTGAAGGAATCGATTAACTTTTTTTATTGCAACAATTTAATGTGCCGTAAACATATGAAATGAAAATAAAACATTTCAATATTTCAATAGTAAAAAAGCAATTGTCACGGTAGACAGCGGCTCTGTTAACGGTAGGCAGCGGCTCTGCTGTGCTCTGGCTTTGCAGAAGTCTATGGGCGGCGGTGACTACTTACCATCAGGTGGCCCGTCTGCCTATCCAGGCAGTAAAAATAAATTGACAAACATGATATTAAACAATCATTTTGAAAAATGAAAACAAACTATTTTGAAATTGTGTTTTTTTTTTCAAGGAACATTTTACCCGGAATTAGTTTAACCAAAAACTTTAATTTCATCAATTACTGTACTTCACTCCAAAAGTCATAAATTAATTAGGTATTTCATGCGCTCGGTGTGGTTTCGGGTTGAAAAACGGGTTAATCATTATTTTATTTTTACCCTTAATCCGGAACAGCGTAATATATCAAATCGATACATAAGCAATTGGTAAGTAATGCAAACCAGTTCGATTAAAACAGTATACAAGGTCTATTTAAAATTAAGATAGGTTTTGACACTTGTTCCGAAGGTATGGACACTTCACGGACCTAATTTTTATTTAATATTTCTTGTTTCAAATATGCATGTTTTAAAAACCCGGGGCCCAGTTTTCATCACTCCCACTTTGCAATTCATATAATTGATGAATGCAAAGTGCAGATATTTTTTTATTGCAAATAAGTTTTTACTTTGCACTTTCTGATCTATGAAGTAAAAATATTAATATGTTTGATAAAACCTACATTTTACCTGAAAAGTAGAAGTTAAAAGTTTACTTAAAATCTAATTCGAATAACTCAGGTCTATTTACAAAAAAGATAAGTTTTGACACTCATTCCGTAGGTATGACACCTGACTGACCTAATTTTATTTAAAGTTACCAAGTGAAACAGACCAGTGTGTATGTACTTTGTTTTTAAGCTTCTTAAACTGAATAGATTGAAACCAAGTGTTTTTGTTCAGACTACGTTGACCTTTCAATGCCAACATGTACAACAGAATTCTTGCAACGGCCTTGCTCTGTTCACTGTCAAATCGTGCTAGTGATCGGCAATGAATCTATTACACTTCATGTTTTGCTTTTTGCGTTTATATATAGTTCCGTGTTTTCTACATCTACAAGATACTAGAAATACGTATATATATTAAGCTATAAAATATACATTCATAATTTAACATGTTTAGAAATATTCAGACTCAGCGGTATATAAAGAAAATCTGTAAATGATTAAATGAATGAAATAAGTTATCATTTAATTACAAATATTTAATTATATGGGATCTTAGGAATCTATAAAAATGCTATCGCATTAAACGAGCAAAAAAGCAGCGTTAGCCTAGCTGGTTGCGGTACGGACTGCCAAGACGAAAGTCGTATGTTCGAAACGCAAGTGGCATACACCTCTGACTTTTCTAAGTTATTTGTGTATTAAATGTTAATTATCGCTTGCTATAACGGTGAAGGAAAACATCGTGAGGAAACCTGCATACCTTAGAATTCTTATAAGAATTTCGAAGGTATGTGAAGTCTACCAACCCGCATTAGGCCAGCGTGGTGGACTAAGGCCTAACCCCTCTCATTAGTAGAGGAGGCCCGTGCCCAGCAGTGGGGCAATGTTTAATACAGGGCTAGTATTATTAATAAACTAGTAACCGATTAATTAAATAAAATCGAAGAACCAAATTCAGAAGCAATTTTTACAACCACTAATTATATGTATCCTTCATTTAGTGTGGAAACTTAACTGGAAACCACTGTCCCAGTATACCCTGGATTCGGACTAGAAATTAAAAATCGCGTGTTATGTTCATATAAATGAAACCGTGGCAATTATTTGAGTCTGACGCAATAAATCTTCATGAATTGTTAAAATACAATTACAAGTGGAAATTTTTAGAGTCAGCTTGAACGATAACGAGTAAAGTTGACAGGAGCTGAGGTTTAAACTCCTGTAAAGAGATGATGGATTACTGAACGATAACAGTTATCATAATGGACTTAATCAGGTCGCTGATTAATTAAAGGCTTACATTATATCACATATAAAAAGCAAATATTAACTGCCTAATGACGATGATATGATTTTCATGATACTTTTATGATAATAACTTTAAAATATACAAAAACTTTAGGAACAGAAAATAGACAAATAAGGAACTCTTTATTCCAGTTTACTTTATTATATTTTTCGAATATAGAAAATGAATACTTGAAGACGATTACTAAATACCGAAATCGTTTTAAAAGATCAAAGACACTGGATTCTTCAAATGAAATAATATTTTCCGTAAATATAAATTGTCTACATGATGAATGACGTAAGCTATATACGAGTAATAAAGAAATCGACTGAACAGTCAATCAATGTTTTCACTTTTACTACAGCTCTCTCAAGATAATTAGCACTTAACAGAGGTAATAGTTTGGTTTCGAGTTTAATGACCACCAGTAGTAGTGGTATAATATGAATCTTTACAGGAAAGGCAAAGTAAATTTCCGATTCAACATATGCCTATTCACAGTACTGAATGAAGAAGGCCAATGTTCCTTGAGGAGGAAAATGTCAGACTCTACATGAAAATAACGTGTAAAATTTACCTCAAACGTAGATGGAAACTTGAACTGACAAAGCATATTGTACCGTTTACCTTAAACGAGCATAACCTGTATATTCCTTTAAAACCGAATAAGACTTGATTTTTGAACTCATTCGAACTCAAGAATGAAAGCCGACTTTAGTTTCACTTTACATAATATCAGTAGGAACCTATAAAACGTTTTATTAATTTACAAGCACTAACTATAATAAACTTATAAAGCTGATATTTAAAAACGGATCGCTTCGTTGGTAAGTGCATCACTTGATAATGACTGGACTGAGCTAACATTTTAACTAACATAGTCCGAATCAGGTTATTGAGGAAGAAAAATATGCATACAGTTGCAATCAAAAAGTCGAAATTAGAAATCTTGTATTTTTTTTGGTTTTGTTTCTTCATTTTTTAAGACTGTCTTCTATAGTGACGGTAAACGTAGAAGACATGCGAAACAGCGGGCTAGTTTAAATTTATTAGATTAGTTTTAATTTACTAGCACCGATTTCACTCTTGGCAAACAAAATTCGTATAATTGACCAACAGAGTTAACTAAAATCATAAACACCGCAAGCTAAATTACCATGAAAATACGCAACGAGACCCACAATACAGATGATCCGTAAGACAGACCTTGAACTAAGTTTGGCTTAATGCAATTTGCGAAGTCAGTTAAGATTTCATGATGCACAGTAACGAAACCAGTTTGGAAACCTCTCCGTGAACGGGCATCGGCTGATACACGAACACAAAAACTGGCCATCAGTCAACCCATCGCCCGATGGCGATTTGAGACACGAGGCCAACGACAGACGCGTACTTGGATGTATTAATTTGCCACGTGCAAAAGTGTTGAATGTAATTTGTATTGTAGTTTATATGCAATTTCTTTTGACTACCGGATGGTAAGCGTAGTAGGTACCATCCAGGTGTAGTATCAAGGATCGAGAGGCAACTATTCCTCGCTCCTAGACACAATTATGCCAGCCTGCTAAATAGCTTCTTCATACTACGCTTAAAGGACCCAGGATTATGGTAAGCAGGCTTTATGATCTATTTGAGACTCGGATGTAGTCATGATTAAAAGATAATATCATTATCAATATTTCATGCCAGATGCTCAAGCATCATCCCTCACACATTCATTTTATAATAAAGGTCTGATGATATACGATGATACAGCCAGTCGATTACGTTAGTGAATGACCGAGCTAGTAGTTTTCAATTGGTTTAAACCCAATGCTGTTTGTCATAAAGCGTGTTTTCCAATTGGTTACCATACATACATACATATACACTCACTCCTGTAATCCCCGAAGGGGTAGGCAGAGGTGTAACCAGTACACCCACTTTCACTCGCCAAATTTCGGTCCCATAATGTGATAGGGGGCGAGCCTATCGCCACACCAATTGGTTACCAATCACTGCAATTTATCATGTTATACTTAAGGCCACAGTAATCTACAAAGTGCATCCTTCAAATTATATGTTTATACATATTGCATCAGATACTTCAACCTTAACTTTGTCAACACGATAATTACCTTATAATTATAATCTATTTAAGCGTTATTAATCCCACAACCTTTTATCTAAGTCCGTCACAGGTCGACAGTAATCACACCGCGCCGCACACATACAAAACAAGTCGACAGAATCTCAATACGACCCCAATGTTTCTCACGAGGACAATCACCACTATGCCGCTTGCGTATACAAGTTTATTTATTTTGAATTGTTTGTGAGGAAGCTGAATTTGTTAAAAGCATTACCTGATTTACACATTGGGCGAGTCTTCTTATCGAATGTCTCGACCTTTTTAATATGATGTATTTGGCGCCGGGTCCAATTAAAGTTGAGCATAGTTTGGTGAAAATGGGCAGAACTAACATATAGGTCAATACACTTATAGTCATACTCACACACTCATCTAACTACCTTTTACTGGATTCGGGAGTTCCCATTCATATAGTGCATAGGTTTATGACACAATCTATTACGTCACATTGGGGTTTACTTTACTGGCTGTTCAAACATAAGACATTGGTAATAACAAAATACTAATAATGAATCAAATAATAAACCATCACATAAAACAAGAACAATGGAGTAAACATAATATAAAATTATAAAGATAATACAAATGGGTTGCATGAAAAATCGAAAGGTTTTTTATAATACCATTGATCAAATTGAATAAAAAAAATAGCCAGTCATGGGGACTACCGACAGAAGTGAAAACTTAAAACTTTGGAATAACTGATCCTTTTTGAAACAGCTTCCATGAAAAAAAAATTTTAATTCCCCCAACCCCTTTCCATCATCGGACGACAAGAGACTCGGCGAAGCGTCATCGATACATGGTTGATATTCCACCAGCGCGCACGAAGCGTTTTGCTAGTACATTTATCATGCGCACCGCTAGAGAGTGGAACTCTTTGCCGGAGTCTATATTTCCCGAAAATTATAATCTGGGTATCTTTAAGTCAAGAGTGAATAGGTATCTTCTAGGCAAGCGTGCTCCACCGTAGACCACATCATCACTTACCATCAGGCGAGATAGTGGTCAAACGCAAGCATATTTAGGTAAAAAAAAAAAAAAAGAAATGTTAGTAATCGTAGAACTTCATAAGCGTGCTTATGTCAAAAGTGAAATAATCTGAGCGTGATAGTCACGGATGGAGTTCTGTGCTTTTCCCCATCTCAAAAGTGTCCAACATACCTAGAGAAGTTTTCATTTTAATAAAGACATTTTTGTAATAGGTTATATACATAAATATAAACAATGTAGATGAAATTAAACAAGAGAAAGAATAACTTCGTAAGTTACTATAATATAGTGGTTTGCTTTAATTTTAAAACAGCTGAACTATTGGAATGATAAAAGGTGAATTAACAGGCAGGTGACTCAAGTACATTAACCGAGTGATAAAATAAATATTTGCAATATGAAAAATAAAAAATACGCAAACATTTAGTGGATCTACTTAAAATCTACATAAAAAATTAAAGTGAACACAACTTTGGTGTATTTAGAATATTTCAAACACAGATTATTTTTCTTTATGAAATTGATAATTTATTTTAAGCATTTCTGATAGAAGAGGTGTTACTTTTACATTGGCAGAGATTATGCCATCAGATGAACCACTCGCGCGTTTGCAAGCCTGATATCAATAATAAACACACAAAAACAATTATACGTATAATCTTATTATCTTTCAAACTATTATTAGCATAAATATGTGTTATTCTGTCGTATCTATCTAGGAAGTAAATAAATGATTTGCTAAATTGTGGCTAGATATCGCAGACTACAAATCTCTAAAACGAAGACTACATAATAAACACACCAAACCATTCAGTATTTACCAACCTACGCTAAAACGACATGATGAATTATGGTCCGAATCTCTTACCTCCAATGGGAAAAAAATTAAGCCTATAATTGGCTACTAACGTAAGCGTCACGAAGTGATCCCGAACTATCCCGGTCTTGGACAGCCCGCATCAATCCGCTACCAGACATATTTTTCAAATCATCGGTTCATCTTTTTTTTATTTTATGAAAAAAGGGGGCAAACGGGCAGTAGGCTCACCTTATGGAAAGTGATCACCGCCGCCCATGAACATCTGCAACACCAGAGTGCTTGCAAATGCGTTGCCGGCCTTTCAGGAAAGAATATGCTCTCTTCTTGAAGGTTCCCAGGTCATAACGGTTCGGATAGACCACTGTCGACAGCCGGTTCCACAGAGTGGTTGTGCGAGGCAGAAAATGCCGTAAAAATTGCAGCAAAGCATCCCACACTACGTTTGCTACCTGTTTGCGACTAAGAATATCTACGTTTACTGTGATTGTTAAAAAACATACCAAAGAATAAAAAACAGCAGGTCCACCAAAAATCCACAATAGTGCAGCGTAATGTTGCCAGTTACTAGAGCCATTTCACACTAAACGTTCACAAACGCTTAGCCGTATTTATAAAGAATCGTATTTACGTATCGATATAGCACAGATTAAAATAATAATATCTTGCCCGTGATTTATTACTGATATTTATTTACGTATTCATCTACTGTTTATCATATCGATATTTATCGCTTGATAGCATGATCGATTGTTTATAGGATATTCATAAACTCGTATTTTAAGACTATTTAGTGGATAAGGCAGTTTCCATGTTATCATCTAGTGATTTAATATATTTTATGACGCAAATGATTAGCGAATTAAGAGTTATGTTCAGATTTTCTTTTATAAACAAATAAAATATAACGAAGCAACACTTTGGTACAGCTGTTTCGCTGGCTCCGAAGTATTTTCTTAGGATTGTGATTAAAATTATTGTTCTCATTCTAAGAGCATTTTCTATGGCACGATAGCCTAGGGTGGGTAGGAGTGGTACCGAATGCTGCAGTCGAAACGAATGTCTCAGATTCGGGATCAGCCCCATTCGCAGTAGAATCTCGAAAGTATCTGTAGTCTACCAAGTGGCATTTGGCCAGAATTGACGTACAGTAGGACAGCTATACAATAAAAAGCTATTATTATTTTATATTATTTTATATTATTTTAGTGCGATTTGACTTGAAATATAGAAACTTCCAAAATGATGCACTGAAAATGCAATCAATCCGCTAGCCAATGAAGCACCAGTGTGGAAGTGCTCTCATAATAGAATCACACATGTATTTCAAAATTCGTCATATCATCAGCGAAAGGACATTATCAAAGTTACTTGAATTAATATTTGTAATCTTTGCATTTCACAAGATATCAGAGGATTTTTACATGCATCAATCATTCAGACAGCGAATTTTTAAGACCTAAAATCAAAAACTTTAAGGACATATAGAAATCACCTTCATGGTGTTGTGGTTGCATACGTTGTTTGAAAGCCAGGAGTAAGTTCGATTCACTGTTTATACCAAAACAAATATCGTTCAGTTACATGTGTAAACACATGTAGACAACCTCAGTGGTCGAGTGGGCGAGTAGCAAGCTGTGAAACAAAAGACGGTGGGTTCCGAAGGTGGGTTCCATCGAAATATTTGTGTGATCATAATTCGTTACACGTGGGTGCTGTACCTATGTAAAATACATTACAGATTAAGTGTGGAGTAAGGACTACGACTGTTGGGTGTTTAATTTATTTATGTTCCGGAGACTTAAGAGGAAGGGGATAAGACTATGATGAAGACTCTTTGAACACTACCGTGACATTTGCCTCTCATATCAGCACTTCCTAAGTCACATATATTTTGAAAACAGAATTATTTATGGCCATACTGTGATTAACGTGTGACCTGTCGAAGGTAATCAAATGGCATATAGATAATTACCATTCTGTCAATATTTACTGGTAATGTTATGTGTATTTGATGCGTATAAAACTAATTATATAATTATTATACACTCATTTGCAAAAAAAACGGGCACCTAAGCAATGAACCATTTCAAATGTTACTATTGGTTTGTTTGATAATTATAGGTAGTTTTACTTTCACAATTTTGTAAATTAATAAGCAAATAATTGTTTTCGCCAGTATTCTCATAAAATTTTGATAAAATTTATGGGTTTTAATGCTAAAGTTCACTAGTAGTGTATGCTCGCTAGTAGTGCATATGCTCGTAAAGTAAAAGTTAACAAAGATTTTTGTTTGTTTTTTCTTTAATAAAGTAAAAGCAGATAAATGTTTAGTATCGAGTGTGACCCCCTCTAGCTGAAATCACAGCTTGAATTCGTCTGGGTATGCTAGCGAGGATATCCCGGATACTTGCTTGCGGAATACGTTCCCACTCCGCGGTAATCACATTCTTCAGCTCTCTGATGGTCTGCGGAGCCGGTTGTACTGATCTCACGCGTCGTTTCAGAACGTCCCAGACATGCTCTATAGGATTGAGGTCGGGACTTCGAGCTGGCCAATCCAAACGACGAATGCCGACCTCTTGCACATACGCTTCCACATCGCCAGACCGGTGGGCGCGAGCGTTGTCGTCCATAAAAATTGAGTCTTCGTCTAAAGCAGCCAATGCGGGTTGTGCATGAGGAATTAGAACTTCCGTTATGTATCGATGTCCAGTCAGTGAGCCGTTTTCAATGAAGACGAACTCTGTACGATCCATTGAATTTATTCCTGCCCAAAACATAACAGAGCCCCCACCATAAGGTGTGATTTCTTCAAAACAAGCCTCTGCAAAGCGTTCTCCTCGTCTTCGTAGCACTCGCCGACGTCGATCTTCACCGAACAGAGATATCCTGGCTTCATCGGAGAACAATACCCTATTTCAGTCTTCTTGAGTCCATGACTCACAATTTCGAGCAAACCTAAGCCTGGCAACTCTGTGCTCACGGAGTAACTTAGGGCCGCGGGCCGGGCGATGACTGCGTATATTGGCCGCGAGAAGCCTCCTCCTGACCGTCCATAGACTAATATGCACATTTCTTACTTCTTCGAGGTTGTTCTTAAGGTACATATACGAAGACTAGCGATTTCTCAATGCGCGACTCACAAGAAAACGATCATCCCGTGGTTGGGAACATGGTTTTCTTCCAGAACCAGGCCTTCTCTCGACGGAACCGGTGTCTTGAAACCGCTGCCAGGTCCTTTGAACCGTCGAGCGACTCACACTTAGCCTCTGAGCCACGAAGCATTGGCTGCAACCCTCTTCGAGCAGCGCAATAATTTTGGTAGCTTTTACCACTTTCTCTAACATTATTGAGACAGCTAAACAGCAATAAATGAAGCTTTGACAATTAAGAATATGAAATAAATTCATAAAAATTGACTAAAAGTTATGAAAAGAAACAAAAATCTTTGTTAACTTTTACTCCACGAGCATATGCACTACTAGCGAGCATACACTACTAGTGAACTTTAGCATTAAAACCCATAAATTTTATCAAAATTTTATGATAATACTGACGAAAACGATTGTTTGCTTATTAATTTACAAAATTGTGAAAGTAAAACTACCTATAATTATCAAACAAACCAATAGTAACATTTGAAATGGTTCATTGCTTAGTTTTTTTTGCAAATGAGTTTATATTATAGAGCCGATTGGAGTACATCATAAACATCTTGTTCAAAGATATTTAAGATATACATAAAATATTAGTGGAAGTAAGAAATACACCTAAATGTATGAATGCTAGTTTATTTACGATTCCACACATTGATCGAGACATCATTGCTTCACGATTACAAGGTTGCACAGAGTTTTATTCCTCGTACAAGACCTCTGTGGAATCAGCTACCGTTGTGATATTTCCATACTGATATGACTTAGGAACCTTCAAGACAAGAGCCTGTTTTACTCTAAAAAGTCGGGAACGCACCAACAATGTTTATTATATAACGTGTTAAACTTATTTTATTAAGAGCATATTTATATTTGAAAAAAATATTGTACATTCGACGGTAGATACAAAATAATTTACTCACAGAACTCGCAGTAGATCATTAATATTTTCTGCTAACAAACGCGCTTAACAATTTGTTACTTAAAGTTACAAGTCAGTAAAGCAAGGTTTGTTTATAAACATGTCTAATTATAAACCGTTTGCCAACAATAAGTTTAGTAAATAACTTGATGCAAAACTTCCAACAACTTATAAACGTACTAAAACGAATAAACAAGCAGAACACGTACCGCGCTACTAGTAATAACTTGTTAATTGTAACTACAGACAGCAAGTACGAATTTAGAATCAAACTGCATTGCGATACCGTGAATACGTAGATAGAAGTTTTGTAATGCATAGAAAGGAAAAGCAAATAAAACGATAATTAAATGTTATAGAAGCACTGACCCATATCGCTTTAATGGAAATTCAATTGGTATTTCATGCATACAATATCAGTAAGTTCAAGTACAATAAAACTGATTATATAAGATATCTATTCAAAATTTGTATAAATATAAAAAGCAAACATTAAAACTGCATTTGACATAGTTATTTCGTTTACAATCGTTTCTGATTTAATCTTATCAAAACGTTATATTGTTAAAATGAAGCACTTGATATGAATCATATTTGGTATAGTATCAACTGATATATTTTAAAAGAAAATGTAGCTTATATTTTGAGGTTTTAATACAGTATATTTTCCTTAGAAAAATACCTTATAACAGCGATGTGCTGGACTCCGTTCGTAGGAACATAGTATTGCATGATACACAGTAGCAGCACATACAAAACTCAAACATCAAAACATTACCAAATAATCACAATTCACGGGCTGTTACAGATTTCTGATATGTGTGTGTGTGTATCTCAACTCAAACCCAATAATTGCTATAATAATAAAACATCGTCCCTCTGCTGGTCACGGGCCTCCTCTACTAATGAGGGGGGTTAGGCCTTAGTCCACTACGCTGATCTAATGCGGGTCGATAGACTTCACATACCATCGAAATTCTTAGGAATGCAGGTTTCCTAACGATGTTTTCCTCCACCGTTAAAGCAAGCGATAATTAACAATGAATACACACGTACCTTTAGAAAAGTCATAGGTGTATGCCATTTGAGTTTCGAACATACGACTTTCGTCTTGGCAGTCCGTACCGCAACCAACTAGGCCATCGCTGCTTAATAATTGCTATACACGTTTAATACATTATAAGGAACTTTCGATGCTAACTGTATCAAAGGAAGTGAATGACACGGTCATCTGGCATTAAGAAAGCGGGTGGAGTAGCTCGCGCGACACACTAGGTATGTATTAGTGATTTCAAGGCTTTCCCCGAGTTGCACCAGTTTACACATGTTGTCGCAGAAAAATGTTAGCAATACGACGTAAAAGGGTATATTAGTAACTTAAGTAAGGTAACCTCGTAGCCTTCACCTTATTTGAATAATGACAATTTAAATTTGGAATGGAACCATCGTTTATATTCCTTAAAACTGGTAAATGCACTTAGCAGTATCTAAGTATGTTTAGCGCTTAGATAATGAGTTGAGACTTTATGAGGTCTTTTAAAAATGACAATAAATACCATTTGAAGATCGCGTTATAAAAATGCAAAGAAATATATCAAATTTCTATTTTTTTTTTTAATTTAGCATTATCTTACTAATCGCAAACTCTTTTCGTATACTTTTCATTAGTACCACATTTCTGCATCATACTGTATACTACGATATCCTCTACATCTATATTTTAAAACAGAAAACCGGTAAACGAGCACGTGGAACATTGGATAGTTAGTGATCACCACCTCTCATGGATCTAACGCCAGAAAATAGTGTTGCCAGCTTAACAGCACTTTTAGAAGGCCCAGACATTCCAGTGGTGTACGAAATGCAACAGCTAAGCTGCTATTTTAAACAGTTTCTTTTGTGTTGTTATGGTTATATCAGACCCCGTACAGGTAACTGGAGTGTGGGACGCCCTCCTGCTAGATGGAGCGACGATCTGCGCAAGACTGCAGGCAGAAATTGGATGCGTAGAACCGAAGATCGGTGAAGATGATGATGATGATGGTTGTATCTGAGTTGAACTGATTGACTGATATGTGTGATGCTGTAGACATAATTTCCTGCCGCGTCTCAAAATATATTTAAACTAAAATATATTACAGACCGATTAAGAGAACTGATTTCAAATATTAAATAAATGTACAATTCAAGGTAAAGGAGATTAAAATCCATATTACTGTGAATTGCTCTTCGAACACTATTTGCAATTTGTATTGAAAAATATTCAATAGTGTCGGCTTATGCTAAAATTATTTCAGAAGTTAGCTGACCGTTCAACTCGTTCCAGTTTTGTTAGACGGTGGTCGGGTAGTGTTACACACTATTCATCGTCTGTGCATATTGCATTGCGTGATATCAGTAACAGAACTAGCTATTTTAATCAGGGTAAATTAATACAGTTTAAAGACAACTTGATATTATTGCGGATCCAGACAGAGATACGAGGGTAATTGTTTCCGCATCCTTAAGTCAAATGGAGCTGAAGGTCTATATAGTGATATTTTTTTTTATCCTGAATAGGCAGACGAGCAAACGGGACACCTGATGGTAAGTAGTCACCGCCGCCCACAGACTTCTGCAATGCCAGGGCACAGGAGAGCCGCTACCTACCGTTTAAGGACTACTCATCTTAAGCCTCGTTTAAAGAAGGACATGTCATAGCGCTCAGGGAACACCGACGCAGGAAGTTCATTCCAGATCTTGCACGTACGTGGTAAGAATAGAAGTGTTACATGCGAAATCTTTGACTCCACTCACTTTGGCGTGGGTTATATACTTGAGTGATTAAACTCGTCAATAATGGTTAAAGCGTTCTTTACAACCAATGGTTTATGTTATTTATTAACCGACTTCAAAAAAAGGAGGAGGTTCTCAATTCGACTGTATGTTGCTTTTTTTTTTTATTTTTTTTATGTTTGTTACCTCGTTTCTCTGTACTGTGTGAACCGATTTCGACCATTCTTTCTTTGATTGAAAGCTGGTGCTTGTCATTTGGTCCCATAAAAATATAGTGAAGATCTGATGAATATCTTCGGAGCTGGAGAGGTTAACTCCTTAAAATTAAGTAGTATTCCAGTGGTTCTTTTTGCATTACGTTCATTATAAAAGTTAAGTTTTAGTGAGAGAGGGTAAAAGGGGTGGGGGTGAGGGAGGGGGGTGATAAAATTAAAATACACGTAAATTCTAATATCTTCAGCAGCTTTTAACCGATTTTATATAATTTACCACTAAAAAGCAAAAAATAAATTATTACTTTTTAAATAAAAATTAAACCGCCTTCAAAAAAACCCAGACACAACTAAAAAGCAAAAAATAATTGGTTACATTTAAATCAATTAGTTATATGCAATTTAAATCAATTATTTGGAGTCGGTGCCAGCCAAAACATGGAAAAAACAGAATAATCAGGCATACAAAAAAATATAAAATAGATCCAGACTTGGTTTTTATAAATCTAAAAGTAAAGAAAACAACACCGGCACCGACTCCAAAAATAATTGATTTAAATTGCATATAACTAATTGATTTAAATGTAACCAATTATTTTTTGCTTTTTAGTTGTGTCTGGGTTTTTTTGAAGGCGGTTTAATTTTTATTTAAAAAGTAATAATTTATTTTCTTTCAGTACTAAAAGGTTTGCAAGCTATAGTTTAGTGCGAACACTACAAAAAATATGATGGTGTGAATACTGAGATAACAATTCCTCCATCCAACAAACATCAGCCCTCTACTTGCGAATGTCGAATGACTTACATAGTACGTACATTGTACACCATGTTTTTGTTCAAAAACAATAAAAACACGAAGAATAGTGTCTGGTTTTTCTTTTACTACGGTTGAGTACTATTGACAGTGCCACGTGTAAGATGACTCAGCTTAACTGACTTGTCGACACAATGTATTTAAGACATTAGTACTAAGACAGTTATTAAATATATTGTAACATAGTGTTTCTTTATATACCACGATAGTTGCAAACAAGCTTACGGCCCGTCTTATGGTAAGCTGTTACCGGAGCCTATGGTAGGAGTGGGCGTTGAATCAACCAACTGTTTTTTAAACTGTTTTTCTACTGTTAACGAGTCAACCGTTTTCTCTTTACCGCAAAACTTGTTGAATTTATCAACCTGTTTCATTCAACGTCGTTGAATCAACGACAGACGCGAACAAAACGAGCGTACAGATAAACTAGTTGAATTTATCGACCTGTTTCATCCAACGTCGTTGAATCAACGACAGACGCTAACAAAACGTGAAATTAACGTATAGATAGATCTGAGGACGTTTCTGTAAACTAGTTAAAAGCGTCAACTGGTTTTTCAACTAGTTGACCGTTTAAAGGAAACGGTTTCATATCGTTAACGGAAAAACCGTCAACGACCCACCTCTAGCCTATGGACGCTTACAACACCTAAGCATCACATGCGCGTTGCCGACCCTTCATATTCTTATTTACTCCGTTATTACCAGTGACGTCATAATATCGTATTGAAGCTTTTAAGTTGGGGCTACATTATCAAATGATTCTAAATACCGATAACTATCACAATAGTCACCTATTGTTACTTTTCCCATAAACATGAAGATGTGTATGGAAAAAGTTTACACATCCGTGAAAAGATGAAAGCGTTTTGATAAACCTATATAATTCATCTATTGTTTATTTATTTTATTTTGAAATACTATTAGGTAATACACAGCACATACATATATCTACGATTGTGTTCACCTCTTGAGGGTATTTACAACTTAATAAAAAAAAAGTACTTGGATAAAAGATATAAATGTAAGGAACACGTTTAAATTTGAATGCAACATATTTTTGAATAATGCATTTATTAATAAAAAAATTACCGTTAACTAACAATATAACAAGAAAAATAAACAATAAACAGAAGTTTACCAGATTATAGTTTATATGCACAAGGGTACTAGGGGCGTTAATTTATTTTGTATCTATTACACTATTCTGGAAAACTCGCAGTCTTATTTTGTTTTTAAATGCGGTTGATTTGTCACAGAAGATGTGAACGTCATCACCGTTAGGCAAATTTGTTGTTACAAAGTGGAAATCGATCATAGCTTAGAGGGGGAACATTTATGGGAGTAGGACGGACTGTCTAAACAGATGTCGTGGGAGACATTCGCACAACAGTGGGAAATATAAAAGCTAGCAGTGTAAAAGCAAAATCCAAACATTTACAACGATTATTCCTTGATTTGTTTCCTACAATCCACATAAAAATTTTAATTCATTAATTCAAATCATTTCTTTGTACACCAAACACTACTGCGTCGTATGCAAATCCTTTAGGGAATGGGGGTAAAATATTCAAATACTGAAATGAGATGATAATATATGGCAATAAATAACTTTCGATTAAATGTACGCATTCAAGTATCAGAAAACTACAATATAATCAGCTTTCTGCCCACCTTCAATATCAAAACTTACATAGAGAACTCGATATAATATTAACTCTGTATTATACATTATTCTTTCCTGCACTCGGCCCTCCTCTACTAATGACAGGGTTTAAGCTGAAAAGAATATCGTTGGTATGTGGTTGATATTCTTTAGAATAATCATCCGGTTTCCTCACGATGTTTTCCTTCATCATTAAAGCTACAATTAACAATAAAAACTCACGTAACTTCTAAAAGTCAGAGGTTCAAGGTCTTTCTGCCTCGAACACGCAACTTCCGTCTCAGCAGCCAGTATCCACTAGGCTATTGCTGCTTAACTCGTTATATGACATAAAAATCTTAACCTCATGTTTAAAAGAGTTTATACACAAGTAAATACATTGACCCCAAGATTAACTTTTTTCATCGTTACAAGATTAGGTTTGTTTGTTTTAGTACAATCAAAGAATTGCTAATATTAGAACATTAGAATCTTAAACACTTGATATAATTACACGCCGATCTCGAGTGTATCGCACATGTCGTATGACATGCCCCTAAGTACTATCAAAAAGATATATTTAATATGATATTTTAATGAATGATAAGGTCATAGGAGTACGTAATGCGTAATACTTTTGATATATACAATAACTGATATGAAATATACTTATCAAGACCATTTATTTTACCCCATTTAGGACTTGAGAGTCAAACAAAACTCGCCGTTTACTTGCACTACGAAATAAAAATGTTTTTTATTTTATATTTTGCTATTATATTAACAATGATAATATGTTTTTATCCTCGGATGTAATAGCCCGTCATCAAACAAAAAATTCTAACCGAAAATAAACAACTTACTTTAAAGAACCAAAGTCAATTTGCAAAAGCTATTTCAGTACCGGTTTTTCTTATTGTATGTATGATTATAATATTGCCTATTGACTGCCTCGGTGGCGTAGTTGTAATTGCGCATGCGTTACGATTGCTGTGCTGAGGTCTCGGGTTCGATCCCCGGGTCGGGTAAAGTGATATTGGGTTTTTCTACCTAGAAATACTCAGTATTAACCCGGAGTCTGGAATGGTGCCCGGTGTGGCGATAGGCTCGCCCCCTATCACATTATGGGACCGAAATTCGGCGAAAAGTGGGTGTACTGGTTACACCTCTACCTACCCCTTCGGGGATTACAGGCGTGAGTGTATATGTATGTATGATTATAATATTTACTTAAATTAAATTCTGATAATATTGAAACCTGTAATTTAAATCTGCGCACGCAAATAGTTGAACTCACCTATTAGAATATTCAGAAACATCTGTTCAAAGTAATTAGTACCTACAAACTAAAATATTTAAATAAAATTGCCATACTCGCAACTCCATCCACGTATGTATTTACGAGAAAGGTTATTTGTCTAAGTTATATTATGTTTTAACTTTACACTATGTTTAATTGTTAACATTAAGTGAAACATGCATCGAAATCTGTTCAGCCGTTTGTCGTGATGCGTGAACAATTAACAGACAGCAGGTATTATTTCTTATATATATTTATCGTTATGATGGTTGTATATACCCTTCAAAATATTTCCATCCAATATCAGATACCTCCAATAAAAGTAGGTCGATCGTAGAGGCCATCAACGTGCGATTAAAGCATCGTATTTGGTTAATTATTTAATATCATTGTTTACACATAAGGTATCTGGTATAATAGCATGGGATAACTGATGAAACAACCAGTTGCGGTTGCTTGATGCGGATCAAAATTGCAAGTCAACCACTCATTATGTGTTTTTTCTTACACATACATGGTGTTCACAATTTGTTCTTAAATTTCTTGTATATTATTATCGCGGTGACCGGTTTATTACCGAAGTGGAGTTACAGCTTTTTCATTTCGTATGGTAAGTGAGATTTGTCCCTTCCCCCTTTCACAATCACTATTCCTCTAAGGTAGAGTTGCCAACCGTTCTGTTTTCATGGACATGACCTAGTTTTTAGAGTGTCCTGAATAGTTTGAAGCAGTGTCCTTGATTTTAAAGGTAAAAAGAATTCGTAAATTTTGCAATCAGTACCTGTTTTAATAAAGACGCGTCCTGTTTTTATACTGAATTGTCCTGGTTTATCCACCTTCAAATCCTAGTTTTTAAAATGCAAGGTTGGTAACCCTACTCTAAGGACGACAACGCACCAATGATTCTTCTGGTATTTTCGATGTTCACAGCAAAATAAATACCATCAGGTGACCCACTTAAAAAATACGTATCAATTAAGTAATTATTACTAACAAAAGTCTATGATAACATATTAAAAAGATATTTGAACAATTAATTGCTAGATTCATTATCTAGCACATTATACTAAAAAAACAATCCTTTAATTCGTTTAAACATTAACACCGTTTGCTCTTACAAAACTACCATAATTACGATGTTACATAGAACAAATTGATATAATCATTAGATTAAGACCGTTTTCCTGCTTTTCTCACGTCAATAGCTCGTGTCGCTTATTTGCTTTTATTGTTGACGTTTGACTTAGTACAGCTTTTACTTTTAAATTCGTTGTGACAGTCTTTTAAAAATGTTGTTATACACACGGTGGTCCTGGAACACGAATCACTTGAATCTGAATATGCTGAAAGCGATATACTTAAAATTTACAATTTGCTTTCAAATACTCATCACCCATCAGTGGCACTAACTTATAAGGTTCTAAAGAATTAAAAATTTACGGCGCGGTACCAAATTATAATTTTTTGTATAAACGCAGAAATTTCAAATCGCCAACTTTGGTTTATGTTAAAACCGTACGCAGTATAAAGTAAATAATTCTAATATGCATTAAGCACATTCAAAGTATCCGCCAGTGTCAGCAGTAACGCATTCGTGTCACTAATCAGTCGGCTCTAAGTGACTAATTTTAAGGCATCCTATTTTTTTATCCTGGCACGGCAAAGTGGTGGTCACTGCACTGGATAGTAATTACAGTGCCATTCAGTTAAGTATCAAGTAGCGAGAAACAATCTATCCTTTGCTACTCAACTTAATCATGCCGCCTGCTGTGTAGCTTCTTCACACTGCGCCATGGGGCAAAGAGGTGAAGAATCGCTCGAGTCACTAGTGTCAGAGTACTCAGAAGGCCGCAACACGGCCAAACATCGTACCCTAACTCTAAACCCCTAACTTTACAACTTGTGTGCGGTGGTGTCTATCCGGGCGGATACGAATATCCTAACACCAGCAATTATATTAAATCGATTGATTATAATTAAAACGAACATTAGATCGAACAAAAAGTCCTCAGATTAGCATTATTCATGCCAAAGAACTCTGACCTTTCTCGAGATTCTATAAAAAAATATTCAAACTATGTAATATGTGCAAATTTCTGAATATTTCAATACTAATTTATCGTAGATAAGTCCGATATCTAACGTACCCACACAAGGTCAATGAACCGAGCTCAGTGTCTAGTTAAAGCTAGCCACTAATCAAAGACACGGCCACCTAAATTTACACTCATGTGATTGGAAACAATAACGGTACAGTAGAAACAATGCAATGTTTATTCTATTTATATAAAATAACCAAACATATGAATGCCTTCTAAAACAGACTAAAAACTACATAAAAAAACTTTCGTTTTAGAATTATGAAATTTTTGTGCAATAATACAAAATGCATCGCAAAGATTATCTACTATATTATAAAATCTGACTATGACAAAATTGAGATATATTATATAATCAAACTATGGCAAAATTAAAAATGATTATAAAGGAGCTAAATATATTGGAGACAAGCGACAGCATGACATTGCCTTCAGAAGCATAGGTAGAACACAACAATTTCTGGCTACAATAAGAAATCTGTCAATGTAAACATACGTCTGACTAAGCTTACATAAATACGAAATACCCAAAAATATGTTTTTTCTTAAACGGTATTTCATGTTTAATCTATTAAACGGAAAAACCACAAATTCAATTTAAAACTCATTTTAGAATTTTAAGATAACCTAAATGATTAGCCAACATAACTAGGTAACGTAAAATACCCAATCATTATTTACAGTTTTCTAATTGCATTAGGCACAAGAGATTTACATTTATCTGTTCGAATTTATCTAGCAAACGGGTGCAGCTAAAGTAAGTAAAGTAATCATATGTGCTAACGCCTGCATCGCCGAAATGGTAAACAGGAGTGTAAGTAACGCATCCACATTTCACACACTTTATTTCCTAATCGTTATATCAAGCACAAATTCCATTACAGGGACGTGTTTTCCGAATAGTAAAGCTCATACTAGCTAGCAGCTGCGAACTTTTATTGCCCGACCGGGGAACCGCACCCAAGACACACGAAGTTAAGACCGGTTTCACACATCGAACGCTGCAACTAAACTTATACAGCGGTCAGAAAAGTAAACACCGATAGGGTATTAAAAATAATCTGCCATCGCGTGATTGTAATGTGAATTGTTATTATAGCTTAAGTTACATAACTAATCGATAGCAATTAAATATACAATAGTCTGAAAATATTTCCAAGTGCATAAAAACAAATTAGATAAGGATGCGGTCAAGGGCAACCATTGAATGACATCATGGGTAAATACCTACTGAGATGTGTTATTATGGTACATAACAAACAGAAAGTGCAAGGTATATAATTCCTAGTGAGCTTCAGAATAAACAATACTTCAAGCATGCACGGGGAGATGCCGCTATTATCAAGAACAAAATATATTTATCTAACAACTTAGATTATTCCATATATTCCTCACGTTTTTGTTTCTTTTCTTATATCTTGTGCAGATTGGTTCGGGACGCCAGTGTATCTGGTCCTATTAGTATGAGTGTTCTTACGATGCCTCTTTGCAATGTCTGAGACCGCACGCAATTTGACAACGCCTACGTTCACACCTAGCTGTCTAGGGTGCGCTTACTTATTAGCCATTGAAATGCCTTGCAGTTACGAAATGGCTGCCTAAATACTTAAGATATACAGATAATACTAGGTCGTGGCGTCGCCCCATACCCGTGGCAGCCATTTTTCTTTGATATAATTTAGTAAATATTTGATCTTGACACCAGCACCACCTATCGGGTCCTAAACTTCTTTCAAGCATACCAATCGTACAGATTCACAAAATTTCAATGAATTCGGTTGGATGGTATCGGAGATTAGGTGTCCGAACACGGTGACACGTGATTTTTGTATATTAAGATGAACTTAACAATTTTACGCCCGAATACTCAAGCATTTAAGATCGTGTTAAATATTTGAGACCTTCTTATTTGTCATAATTGTATGCCATGTTACAAAATAAGTAGCCGTTAGACGGTCGACCAGTTGAGTATTTGGGCATAAGTTAGGCTAGACCCTCACCGAAAAATTTAAGTTTACACGGGCATAAACAATTTCAGGCAATTCCGCGTAGAGAAGAGGTAAAATTACCCAAAATAACTTTTGTTCATATTCATACAGATGGAACAAAGTCTTGTAATAGCGAAACACGGGTTAACCATTCAAAATGACCATTTCATTACAAAGTACTTTACAAAGCTAGAATTGGTTTGCCATTTGTTACGTATGTGCGAATTGTTCACAGTGTATAAAAGCTAACGAGCAGAGCTGTCGTTCGGTAAATTACTGCTATTATTGTTACATCCGAATACGGCCTTGTGAAACGCTAGAAATTTTCGACTCTGACTGCACTATAGATCTACTCAAAATAAAACCCAATAACTATAAGCGCATAGAAACATTTAGAAAAGCTCGTAGCGTTACATTAATAACGTAACGAGTAAAAATTATATTAATAAGGTTTTATACGTTTTTAAAATATTCAAATTCTTGTAACACTATACTATTAGGTTATTTCCTATTATAAAAAATACCGAAGGTATAACGGAGGTATTTAGGAGACTAGTTGGGGGTAGATTAATAATGACAACCAAAGTGGGAGTAGTAAATGTTTAATATAAAACGGTGTGCCTTCCGCGCTCCGGTGTTCGGTTCAGTTGTTTTGTGAAGTAGACAAGGTAATAGCCAGGATATTCGTGGTTCGTTCGCGGAGCAGTATGTAATTGTAAACAGTTCAATGGCCGCGTAGTTCAGCTTAAGGGTAATGCTGGTAGATTAATTATAAAGGGAAGCTTTAAGTGAATCCTGACATGCGTGTGTGTTAATATTAAGCACTGAGATGTGTAACACTGTCGTGTAAATCAATCAATAAATTATAAACATTGTTTTTGTGCCTTTTAAATATCCATCTTGCATAGTTTTTTTTTTATGTTCCTAACAATACCGATTTCATTTAGCAGTAAAAATCATGTTTAAGTTATAATAATTTAATCCGACGCAACAACAAAATAGCTTCTCTAATTTAAAAGATGTATTAATTTACCGCGGTAGGCAGTAAGTAGGCGCTAGGCACCGATCATTATACCGAATCACCCTAATCGGTATTCTCGATATGTCGGTGCACTGACATTAACAAAACAAACAATTATTTCGAAGACTAGTTATGGGTTTTTTTAATTATAACGGCTGCGAAATAAGCATGCTATTTAAAAGCACACTTTTTGCTCGCGGTTATTACAAACAGTGGCTGAAACGGTGGATCCGGGCACTCGCGTTGCAGCGCATTTAATTTTTTATTTATTATTCTGAAAGATGGTCAGACGAAAGATAGCCGATGATGATTGGTTACTAATTGCTCAAGATGGAGGAAAATAGATGGATGGAAACTTTAATATGACACAATTATTAAAAAATATATTAAATTGATTAAATGCTTTCCTTTATTTTAGAATGTCATAACACTTTTTTTAGTATACGACCCATTTAGATAGACTTCATAGTTTCGCAGACAAGCTGCATGTACTTTGAATTGATTTTTTGTACATTATTTGAAAACATTTATAAAAATTCCATTGAGGCACTCTCGTAATGAAGCCATATTTAACATATAGTTGTTGTACAGCGATTGGTTCAACAGAAATCTCCGGAATTTCTTGAACTGCGCAATATTTATGAATTGTGCGAAAAACGGTCATAAGAATAAATGTTTTATACTACGAGTTCGTGTTGTTGCATATTTGTAATTTATATAGTGTTTTGTCTTGACTTGTTCAGTAACATCTGCCGGTCAACTCTTGAACACAATTCCGATCGATCGGTATTGTATTTGAGAGATTCCGTATTCTTGAGCGCCATATTATTTCAATATTGTGTAGTTTATATTATTTTTATAATTGGAATTAAGATTATCATATGAATGGTTATGCAATATTGAAATAATATGGCACTAAGGTCGCTCTCAGCATACGAAATCTCACAAATCCAATACCGATCGATCGGAATTGTGTTCAAGAGTAGACCGGCTGATGACAGAGAAAACAAGACAAAACAGTTGATATTTTTTAACGAAATATATAAATCAATAAATAATATATCAATAAATCAATAATATATAAATATATAAATCAGCTCTTTGTTATATGTATGTACACTGTCCCACAGCTGGGGCCACGGACATTCTACCAATGAGAGTAGTTAAGCCTCAGTACATAAAGCAACGATAGCACGGACTGCTGAGACGAAAGTCGCAGATTCAAAACCAGCCCAAATATGATAATTTGGAATTTCAAAAGTATGTTAAGTCTAGCAACCCGCTTTAGGCCGTGTGATTAGACTAAAGTACTTGTAATTTTTATTTTTGTGTGTTTAATATCATGTATTCCAGTGTACAATAAAGAGTATAAATAAATAAAATAAAGTCTACTACCCTTTCATTATTGACGTATACAATATTTATTGTTATCACTGCCCTCCTGGCATTTACCAAGCCAATTTTTAATGAATTAGTATGCTATTGTGTTACCAGGCACCATGTATATTCTAGGCACAAAAATAAAGATTATGTATATTCATTGTCAGAGCTAAACTAAATCTGAAGGCGACGTTAACAAAGTTGCAAACGAGCAGAGTTATTCGCAATTACGATGGTATTTGACTTAAATAACTACAGTGGACAAGGTAGCACCACAATTTATGTGTTTATCAATGCACTTCCTCGTGTATTTCTAAACTTGAAGCAATTAACTAGTCCCAAACCACATAGAGTGCACGTTTAATACAAAATATTACAGTTGCATATTTGTGAAATATATTTATTAGCCATCATCGATTAAACACAAACAAAACTGAAAACGAATGTACACACACTGATTAAAACCGAGCAGCACTTCCGCTAGTTTCGTATATACTGCTCCCGCGAGCGTTGATGCTTTCCTTTTTATAACAAATCTTCCCCACCGAGTATCCAATCTACCCACAAATATTTCGTAAGTGACCCGCAATATTTCCATAAAAATCTAAAGTACCCTTACATATTTGTATTTAACATGCAACAATGTATTGAAGTTCACATACACTGCCAGAATTCAGGTACCGACCTTGTTTGAATTGATTGAACCGGTACCAAGCGGTTTTGAAGATTGTAAAAGATGTTAAAATGATTCTAATTTAGTCATTGAGAGAAGATTTACAGCTATTTCACAAGCTGTCCATCGAGAACGAGCTATAATAGCTATAGTTTTAACGTTCGATACAACATAAGAAACATGACTATATACGAATAATGTTATACAAGAAAAGTCACGATACCGAAGCAAATATAATATATAAACATAAAATAATGGCAAACCTTACGTAAGGTCTGCCCGTCTGCACTCGGCAATTTGTATTGTAAGTATACAAGTGCTCCCGGGCAGACGTTGTCCTACCATAAAGCGCCTTCTCTGTGGACCGATTTTTTGTTGAAAAAATAAGAAATTCCGATCTCGACGACAGCGCCACCTATCGGATCTAAAACTATCCTATCTTTTAAGTTTTCTTTTAAGGACTCAACCACACACATACACAACATTTCATTGAAATCGGTTGAGTGGTTTCAAAGTCTATAACACTCATGTAGAAACAATTTTTGTGTCTTATATATTTTGTTTGTTTAGGCTCAGTGGCGCATTGACCGAGTAGCTGGCTATAAAACGAGGGGCTGTGGGTTTATTACTTATTTTTAAAATAGCACTGCCACGCTAGACATATTGATTAAATACTTATAAACATAACATTACACATGAAACCATGACTGATATGCACAACAGTTATGACGTACATAACGTTCAGCAAAGTACCTACTCGGTAAAAAGCAAAGCAATGAAAGACAAAAAGATAATATATTGAATAAAATTTAAAACAATAATACAGCGAAAAAATATTAACCGGGTTTGATAACCACATCGAATGAAATGAAATGTACTTGTATGGGATGTGGATTGTATGAGACTGAAAGTCTCTCGTAAATTCTGATATTCTCGAAAAAATAATTGTATATTACCGTGAGGTCGAGGCTATGTGTATTTATTAGTGTTTGTGGGTGGTAGGGTGTTTTGGGTGTATTTATTATTCATACAACAAATATATATATAAAAAAACTTACTATAAAATATAATACTAGAAATTATGAAAGCGGTACCAAGTTGAATGAGGATGGAAAGGCATAGAAGGCGCAGTATCCAATGTCTAGTAAACTAACACCTATCCAATGAACAGTAAACAAACAAACTTTCTAGTATCACATGTCATACATTTTCTTTGCAAAACTACATAATTTACAAAGTTAACGGTTTTCATCTTAAAGTAAATAAATAAACATAAATCGTATAAAATATAACCTTCTATATTCTGAACACGTATTTTCGAAGACATCTTGTTCAGAACATTTTATCAGTTTGTAACAATTGTTCTAAATGTTGCAAATACCACCAAATAATAAGTACCTACAGTTTATTTAAGAATACTGAAATTGTAATGTAAATTTTTTCGATATGTTACCACGATCACAGAGAAACGGACAGAATTTTCTGATGCAACACCACCCGAGAATTGTAATATAATTAAATACGTATTAATAAGTGTACTGTTTGATAAATTACGGAAAGTGTGTAGAAATTTCAGCTTGGCACCGCGCATACGAGTGTCTACCGCTAGTTTATAGCTGTTGTAACATTATGTTGTGCAAATGACAATGTTTGTGGATATTGTTGAATATTTCAACTTCCTACAGGATGGATATATTTTTAAAACAGGGGCTGGGAAATTATCAGTTGATTCACCTTATGGTACGTGAATTCCACCACTGACGAATACTCACAATACAGAAAGAACCATGACTACGATCCTGGCACGGCAATGAGACCACACTGCACCTGATGGTAAGGGCAGTGCCGTGATGTTACGAGTATCAAGTTACGGTTGAACTATACCTCGCTCGACACAATCATGACGGCGTGCTGAGTAGCTTCTTCACAAAACGCCTAAAGGACCCAGGAAGAAGGACCAGAAAGAGGAAACACGGTAGCTGGCAAACAATTCCACAGCTTGATGGTGCGGCAAAGATACGAATTTACGAACCTTTCGTTCGGGCCGGGGTAGTACCACGAAGCTGTGGCTCTGCAAGCCAGTACGCGAGGTTCTAATGTGGAAGGAGGAGGATGGGATAAGTTTAAACAATTCTTGGGAGCATTCGCCATGAAACGCAGCAGATTAACTTTACTTAACGTGGGTTTTCTGAGAATGGCGATAACCCAGTCGAGCTGGTATATTTATGCTTCAGACAACACGGTCTATAGCGTGATAAACAACTAGCATTATCCGAAACAAAATCTCACAATGCATCCGCTGATTTGTTACGGAAATTGTGAAATTCGTTCTTGCATATTTATTATGCTTAAGTATTTTTAAACGCTCATTACTATGGAACAATTTGAATTATTTCTATACTAGATTTTGGCCGTAGCTTCACTTGTGTTCTTGGGTTTATCATCGACACTTATCATAGAGAAATGAGAATTAAGACCAGTTTTTAGTTTAGTCAAAAGTTTTTACACGCAATGTCATCAAAATTTGTATGATAATGGAGTTTTCGTCATGCTTGAATAGAATTTCAATTTTTGATTTGGATATTTTATTATTGATTATTTAATCAAATTGAAATACCTCTTATGCCACTACACAATAGAACAAAATGGCCAAAAATTTCTCAACATTTCCCTCATATTAAATTCTTACAAGTGTTCAGTTGAAGCCAACAAACCCCATACAATGTTATACACAATAAGTCTTTCAATTCAATGATGTGCCGGTGGAAAATCCGTGCTCGATAAACGCCCACTTATATATTAGGCAACTGCATGACATGCGTTGGCCAACCTTGAGATATATTCGAGTTACTGGTACGTGTTTATTTATGTTTATTAAGATCCGCTGTCGTTGCATGGTTATGGTTGCATGGTTGCATTACATGGTTTGCACTAAAATCCAAAATAATGTTTCTAAATATAACATGCATTGAATGTGAATGGCTGCAACTATATTATAATACCGGCCCTGTTTTATACTGTTTCACTGCCGGGCACGGGTCTCCTCTACTAATAAGAGGAGTTTGACTCAGTCCGCCACATTGGCTGAATGCATGTTAGCTGAATTCGCATACTCTAGGTAACGGTAGGCAGCGGCTTTTAACGGTAGGCAGCGGCTTTGCCGTGCCCTGGTATTGCAGAAGTCTATGGGCGGCGGTGACTACTTACCATCAGGTGGCCCGTCAGCTCGTCTGCCTATCGAGGCACTAAAAATAAACTGTAATTCTTAATGCGAATTCTGACGGTTTCGATACTTGTTATTTATCTGGGTGTTATATAATTATCAACCGATTTAAATAAAACAACAATATTTTATTTCAATATTGTCATCGAAATTGGTTAAGCTATTGTAAAGATTAGCGTAGACAAACATATCGACGGCGAAGTGCCTATACCTCTTAAGTAATATTTCGAGAAATTAACTTTTTTATCGTTTTGAATTTAAAGGCGCTATTCACATGTTTTGGTAAAATATCCAAAGTTGTATTTTAATTGTAACAACATTAACATTATATTCAAGAGATAAATATAGAAATAAATTTTCAACGTGTCAAGAAATTAAATTATTTATTTTCATATTGTTTAAATTATTGACTTGAAAGTTAGGAGTTAATAGCACTTCGCCTTCGATATAGACAACTAGTATAAAGAAACGATACAATGTATGTAGATTATTTTGAGTCAATACAAATTTTGAAATTTAATGTATTATTTATTTTTCATACAGCATCATGTTTGGCTACAACATACAACGATTGTTTTAAATAATGGGACACAATTCGAGGCATATTTCAATTAGTAAAGATTTTAGTAAGTACATATATATTGCAGATACGCGCCCTTTATGTAAGGTGTAGCATATTGTTAATAGAGTCAATTTAAAGAGCGTTACTATTACTTATATTCGTAAATATTAAGATGATTAAAAACGAAACAATTATTTACAATTCTGAAGCCTCACAAACCAATCTCCAAATGCTGGAGACCAATCCAGAAACCTCTAAAGCTAGCCTCATATAATCGATAGTTGCGTCACGAAGAGATGTTCAATCGTCTGAAACGCACCGACCACTTAATTACAAATCTGTCTAGTATATGTCTATTTCTGCTGCTGCCTGCAAATAGAGGTCAACTAGTACTTTACTACCTACCGTAATGAGTTGAAAGGACTCGACCTTAGTCATGTTATGGAGAACCTAGAATTGCATGGAACAGAAATATCAAATAATCATAGATTTATTTAGCCAAAACTTGTAAAATGATAGGCAATCTTAGTCTATAACGAAAGTTGAACGTATGATAATTGTATACCGGCTTGTTTCAATAGAAGATAAGTACTAACTTTTTTATTGAGTCTGACTCGTAATGTCTAGTCTAGTAGTCTACTAGTCTGGCCGTACATTGGTTGAATATTTGTACTCATACTTCAAAAATGATCATTACTGAATCGTATTACTATATTTGATAAAAACAAAGGAATAACGTCAGGTGTAAAATACACTGAAAATAAGCAGTTATAGGGACTGCCGCCAGAAGTGTAAATATAAAACTTTGGAGTTACTGATCTTTATTGAAACAGCTTCCATGAAGTGGTAACTTTTTTTTGTTTATGATTGCTTGTCAATAATTATAGAAAGCCATAGACGTGCTTATGTCAAAAGTAAAATAAATGGTTGGCCGAAGTATATCAGTGACGGGAACCCATAACTTTCCCTTTTTTTTTTTTTTTTTGTTGTCGCGGGGAAAGCGTTTTATTACTGCCGCCCGCTCCGGAGGGAAGCGGATTAGGAATAAAACGGGTATGCTGGACTAGTCGGTCTTACGACCCAGCATCCCCCTCGCACGGATGATGGCTATCCGCGCTGCCACTGGGCCGAGTCCCTAACCCCTATGTACACCCCACCCGACACTACCAGCTAAAACCCCGCGGTGGCCTTCTTCGGCGCTTGCGGAGCGATTCCGGGGTATTCTAAGGAGTGCTAGAATTGCAGCCGGAATCGCCCCTGCGCGGTGCTGCGTAGCAGCCCATCTCCATGGAGGGCTAAGGAGCCCCCGCGCACCGAACAACGACAGCGAACGAGGCCTTACCACACGCGCTGCCGTCCATCTCGGGGTCGCACGATGCCCCTCATTTGGGAATGCATCGATACAGGCTGACAGCCCTCCGCTGCGCGCCCGCGACCCCCGATGGCCCCAATTAGACGCCTCGTACAACAGGCAGGGGTTACCGTGGTGAAATTCTCAAAACGCCCCCATTCCACAGGGCGGGAGACGCCAGTCAGTCGTCCACCCGGCGCCTCCTACGTCTTCTCTGGCGGCGGGAGGGATCATTTCGTTCCCGATCCCTCTCGGCACTCTCCTTCTGCGAGATGACGCTCTCGCAGAAGTTGGCCACCGCACGCCAGGACCTCCGGCTGGTGACCATGGACGACACCACGGCCGGCAGCGAGAGGTCTCCTCCGACGATAACTTTCCCCCTACCAAAATACGCTCAACGCGTCTAAAGAAGTTTTCACTTCAATAGTAAACAGATACACTTAGTCTATCAGTCGCACATTCTTGGTCTCAATATAAAGATACATATTGCGGTTTTGACCTTAAACTTGGTATCAAGAACTTAGAAGGATTTCCAGACCACAATATCAAGGTTGCAAACAAATAACTAATAATTAAAAAATAACTAACTAAATAATGTAGATTCCATTAGTAGCCATATCAAAATTAGAATAGAATCATATTTTTTTTTATAATGTATTTTTTATCAATGTAAAATGGATTTCTATATGACCTAATATGTCAGCTATTGCTGACATCTGTACTATAGAATTTCATAAGAACACGATAGGTTATCTATTGCCTTCAAATATATACTAAACAAAATATTATTACATGTACTTATACGATACAATGCACACATATATGAAACTAGCTGTTGCTCGCGGCTCCGCCCGCGTGGAGGTCATGTTTGAGACAAAAAGTATACACTACAAAATACCAATTTTCATGCATTTAACTTCAAAAATGAAGGATTTTCATACAAACTTTCTTACCCTATTTAACCTCCTTAGGGGTGGAATTTCCAAAAGACCTGAAATATGTGTTTTTAATTTTTAACTGTAAGGCCAAATACCAAATTTCATGCGTTTAAATGCAAAAATTACAGATTTTCATACAAACTTTCTTCCCCTATTCTACCCCCTTCGGCGTGGAATTTCCAAAAATCCTGAAATATATATTTTTTATTTTTGACTAAAAAGCCAAATACAAATTTTCATAAACTTAACTTCAAAAATGACGGATTTTCATACAAACTATCATCTCCTATTTTACCCCCTTAGGGGTGGTATTTCCAAAAACTCTTCCTTAGTGGATGCCTACGTCATAAAAGGTACCTATTGTCAAAATTTCAAGTCTCTAACCCCAGCCGTTTTGGCTGTGCGTTGATCGATCAGTCAGTCAGTTTCTTCTTTTATATATACAGATTAATTGAATACATATAAAACATGGACTTTATATTCCTATTGTAACAAAAGACACTTAATTTGATTTCTTCCACTTAATTTTTTAATTACGATATATTGTTTGAGTACTGATAATTGCCATTTATTTATAACACTTAAATATAGCAATTCAAGAAATACCTACACTATAACAGGTAATTTAGTTCAATAAAAAGTACAATCGTTATATTCATTTAACGGACTTCATAAAGTCGAACGCATAATTGGCGTCTCGGCAATCTGTTACTATCTGATATACGAATGTGCAAGCTGAGCAGCGACAACACAGAAAATTTACAAAAAGCAAAAGCAAATTGGTTTCTGAACGAAACTTTTTGGTTATACTTCTGAAACACGAAAATTGACCAGTAAACAATCTATAATACGCTTCATTGCATAAATAATCTCAAGCGTATATCTGTAAAGGTGTGGGCAGAGCTGTGACTATTACACTTACGATTGTTACTTCTGTATCATGATTTGGTAAGCAAGCCTATCACATCGCAATAATTCCAATCCTGAGCAGCCCTATGATCTTACATACAAATCGAGTTTTCAAACACTATGGAACAGTTTGCCAGCTACCATGTTCCCTCCTTCCTATTATCCTGGGTCCTTTAGGCATAGTGTAAAGAAGCTACACAGCAGGCCGGCATGATTGTGTTGAGTAGCAAGGGTCCATAGATTGTCTCACACTATTTGATACTTTAACTGGACGTGCTAAGTGCAGTGCGCACTTATCATCAGGTGCAGTGTAGTCACTTTGCCGTGCCAGGATAAAAAAAACGACCATCCACGACTTCACCACTTTCTGAGCTTCAGTGCGTTGCCGTTATACTAATAAGGCGATGAGATTTTGTATGGTAGATGCAGGCATACGGGTTGATGGATCACCTATTAGTAAATGATCTCCATCGCCCATCACACCCACAATACCAGAAAGTTGGATGCATTCCGGTTTCAAACAAAATGAATAGGGTTTGTGAAGAGGACTATGTTTGAGCTGCCAGGAATCTTAAACAGACGAGAAACACAATAGCTACTTCACGTCAGTTTTCTGTAAGACAACAATAATAACTCGGTCGAGCTGGCACATTCGTCCTGTAGACAAAACTGTGCACAGCATGACTCAACCACTTTAAAATCCATTGTTTTTGCACTATAGTGCAGCTGCGACTGTAATTTCTAACACATGTTATAAAACCATAAAAGTTGCTGCTATGAGCCAAATGTTGTGAACAACGTAAGTGTGGTCAGTATTTCAATCAGTGCCAAAAATCTAGCCAACCGTATGTAGTCTGTTGTCATAATGCAGTAATATTTCTAACTCTCTCAGTCTCTCTACTCAGTCATATCTGTCGCTAGATCAGTAAACTGAGTATTTGGATCACAAAATATATCATTCAATAAATTTGGCCGTGCGATAGTGGAACATGGTACTTCAACATGAGACCATTTTATCCATTTAAAGACACCATTATTCATAAAAGTATAGTTGCGGCAAGATCAAAGGACTTGCACTTATCTACAAGCTCACCTGCAGCTACGCTTGCGTGATCCGGCTCCCGTTATCGTAACAAGATAAATATATACCAGTTTAAAGTCATAAACTACTGAAATATTCATTAAAATTAGTCTCACGCAAAGACATATCTAGTTAGAAAGTGCTAGGCATAGCTAATTTACTTATGGAGAACAAAAATTACGCAAACGTAATCTAATATAATATAATCTTCATTGAAGTTACAACAGTTCGACGTCACACAAACACTCGAAAAGTTTTTGTCGATTTAAAGGGTGCTTCTGATCAGTAATGTGCTATTGTAAAAGTCAGGGGTCAGAACTATGTGTATAAATGTTATTTGTGACGTTTTATACAAAAGGTATAAAAATAAAGCATACTTTGTTTTCATACAGATTAAAGTATTTGCGTCGTCTACTTTGAGTTGCATCTGTGATATACATAAATCGTTCAAATTGGTCGGACATGCTTCTCATATTTCACTTAACAAGACGAGCGATGCAAATCATCGGCAATGTAAGTCCCGAAAAACCAATCAACCCAATTACGTGTCGCAAGACCCTTTGATGGTAAGTGGCAACGACCTACTCGTTTAAGAGCTATTGACTAAGAGAACTCTTAAACAGACAAGGCCGATTCGATTAAACCGTAACTGAAATTGAAACACATTACTAATATTATTGACCATAATAATGAGTCTGGGATCTCCTTTTGTATTTAGAATCATTTTTCTTCATTAAGAGCGATAGAAAAAAAGCTTTATTCATGAATTATGATATAGGAAAGATTATTTTGCGAGAGACGGTGAAATGGATGGACAAAAGCTACTATTTTATTTATACACTTCATATACAATGTATATAGGCGGACTTAATGCCAAAGGCATTCTCTCCCAGTCTTACTACATTTATAAGTCTTATAACTAGGAATAAAATTTAACATACATAACCATATTAATATTGACAGTGGTTTCTTTTAACTACCGACGAATAAGAAGGGTAGTAAGTATCAGTTAGAACTGTTTAGTAGTACAAATTTGAGCCATTCATTCGTACTGTTTGTCAGCGTTGGCTAACATGGCTCCTAAACCAATTCTTTTAATACATTTTTCTTATTTAAAATCGTTATATCACCATAGTTCTTGGATACGTCTAAAGAAAATTTGATTATTAAAACATTGAAATTCCCACTAATAGTCGGATATTTATTTATAATAATGAATAATTTACGATACGATTGAGGCCAATTGATAAATACAACATAAAAAGCGCCATTGTACTTTTTATCTCGTATGTATCAGGTTTAATTAAACGAAGTGCAATATAGAAGATACTGCTGAGTAATTGGAGTATGAACGAACGTTTCTCTCACTGCAAACAGCGAGCCAGATTTTCCCGGTAATGAATGAATGATTCATTTTGCGAGGATAAATACAACTATTAATATTTATATTTATGAATGAGTTTGAAATGAAAAGATGCTGTTTCAGTTGAAAAAGTAATTATGGAAAAGTATATTATGTATGTTTTTTTCTCTTTTTCGTCCGTAATTGCTAACGAAGTAACAGCTTTATCCGTTCGCTCCGTAATTAATTAATTGTAATTGTTATCTGTTGTGTTCACCAAATAAATAAATTAATAAATATGTTAGCTGTACTTAAAAATAATTGTGATTTATAGACCATAAAAGATCACAGAATCTTTTATAGTCTATAAATATTGTAATAAAGACCTTTTGGTTCCCACACACTTCACTCGAAGGTAACTGAAGCCCGTATTCAAAATCAAGCTCTATATGTAATTCTGTTTCTCTGATCTGTAGGCTCTTGCTTGCTAAATCAATTCCAATCTCTAACTCGATACAGTTGCAATTACAATCTAGATGTTATTAGAACTCTAACTCACTCGAAATAGAGTATTTACGAACTACCGATCGTAAATACTCCGTTTCATTTAGTTACTACAAATACCGCCGTATTCAGTTAAATCGTGTGCTGGTGTTACGTTCAAGAGTGCCAATTGTACAGTTTTCGAACCCAATCCCAATTTTAAATTGGAATCGAGTGTCAAGAGTAACCTTCCTGTTTTTGTTTAACACCAATTTACCAATAATGTATAGAGAAATTCACGTGTTACAAAAAACTCATTAAGTGTTTCACGTGAGTGAGTCTAGTTATGGTTAGCTACATCTCGAACATAAACACGTCATACATGCACGTGAATACACTGTAACAGTCGCCACGTGAAATCGATATCAGTTAGTGCCAGTATTAATTTCCCAACGCTCCGTTTTCTTTTGTAACGCTACACTCCGTACAGCGCGCCGATGAAATTGTATACACTTACACGAAAAATAATTATAACTTGGCACTACGATTTATCTAAAACTAGTATAAATATATTTATTTTTTTACTGCCTAGATACACAGACGAGCAGACGGGCCACCTGATGGTAAGTAGACACCGCCGCCCATAGACTTCTGCAATGCCAGGGCACAGCAAAGCCGCTGCCTACCGTAAAATAACCAAACATAAAACACAAAAAAATATTCTACCACCTATGTCTGTTATAGACTTTGAAACCACTCAACCAATGAAATTTTGTGTATACATGTTTGGTTGGGTCCAACTTAAAAGATAGGATAGTTTTAGATCCGATAGGTGGCGCTGTTGTCGAGATCTGAATTTATTATTTTTTCAATGTAAATTCGGTCCCTAGAGATGTCGGTTTATGACAGAACAATGTCTGCCCGGGACCACTAGTTAAATATTTAATCAATAGCGCATATTTTTGTCTAAAAATCGAATCCTATGTAATTAGAGCGATATACCTAATTGTAATAAGTTTTATTCCATTATAACTATTAAAACATTGACCAAAATGAGCTTTATAAAGTGTAAAACCGCTGTATTTTGTATGAAAAAATATTCATCACGAGTTTTTGCACACCGACATTGGCCTTTACGCTCAAATGCGCTTAAAACAAAAAACAACTCAGGCCTCTTCAAGCGATCAAACATACATATCGCTTCCGTCTGTATTTTTAAAGGTGTAGGCAGTGGTGCAGCTAGGGCAATTACTGTTCGCGGACTTATTTTCGTCCCATGATGTGACAGCGGTGAGCATATCTCCACAATGAGCACAAATCATGTGATTACCTTAAATAGAACAACTCAAACAATTGTAATAATCTATTTCTCAGCCTAAGTAGCTGTCATTGCGCAAATGAGATGATAGTATAGAGGTAGTCATCAGCCAATTAGAGTATTATTATTATTAGTATTAGTAAGAGACAAAAACTAAAACGCAAATCATTATAGACTGCCTCGGTGGCGCAGTTGTAATTGCGCATGCGTTACGACTGCTGTGCTGAGGTCTCGGGTTCGATCCCCGGGTCAGGTAAAGTGATATTGGGTTTTTCTATCTAGAAATTTCTCAGTATTAGCCCGACTCTGGAATTTGTGTCCGGTATGGCGATAGGCTCGCCCCCTATCACATTATTGGAGCGAAATTCGGCGAAAAGTGGATGTACTCGTTACACCTCTGCCTACCCCTTCAGGGATTACAGGTGTGAGTGTATGTGTGTGTGTGTGTGCAAATCATTATAACTAATACAAATTATGATTCACAAAATAAGAATTGACCGATATTAATGACACCATACACACATTTTCAATTATTGGCGCATAGCTAATTACATCTTGAAATATTTCGCAGCCCGGAATATATTACCAATCCAAATCTCAATCAGCTTTCTTTCAAAAATAACCTCCACGCGGGCAGAGCCGCGGGCACGTCTAGTTCTACATATATTTATAATTAATGCGTTTTGTTGTATGAAGAGATGGGGAAGGTCGTTTGATCGGTTTATGCAACTGTTTATTACTCGCGGTATAGAAAATTGTATGAACTATTTGTAATTTATTTATTACCCTCAGCCTACCTAGAAACCTCATCTTTAACCGATATATGGGGCTTTCAGCATCAAATCAAGATTATGGGCTTAGAGAATATATAGCCTTATTGTGATCCCATACAGTCACATTTACGCCGTCGTTCACTGCTCAATATAAGTTTTAATGCCCCACTGCAAGATGTCCCATCGTAAAGAAGTTTCTTTTTATTTTTAGGTTGGCAGGTCGCAAAAACCGTTGTATGCGGATCGCGAAAGGTAAACGTGCAATGGTTTTTGCCGAGTTGCGTGACACATTGATCACGGGTCATACAAAATTTTATGTGTTGATGGTCGTTCGCAAAAAAAGGACCAAGCATCTGCTGCATACAGAACTAAAACTGCATGCCTATTGCTTTTAGTTATTTGCATTGCCTATTATTTTGAAATATTATTAAAATCGCTACCATGAATCGACTTTATTATAAAATGTTATCTAACTTCAATCTGCGGTAATATAGTAGTTTGTTGATATAAGTGCAATTTAAATTGTGCGTTAGTCCTCGTTAGTTTAAATAATCCAACTTAGAATATTTTATACAAGTGCATGACACAATTCGCACGACTGATAGAATTACAAACTGGATATCATGACGAAAATAAAGTATTAAATAAATATAACCCAACAGTCACACACAGCCGTGGGAATCGGAAACCAGAGACTATCGGTCACACAACACCCAGACCCGAAACATTTGTGGATCACAACAAACATTTTTATTAGTGCGGGGATCGAACCCGCAGACTCTCGTTTCACAGCCGGCTACTCAACCACTGCGCAACGGAGGCTGTAGAAGTGAGATTTATGGCCAGTAATTTCGCTGTCTTAATGTTTCTCGGGAATCGGGTTCAATGGCGAATCTTGGGGGAGGCCTATGTCCAGCAGTGGACTGCGATAGGCTGATGATGATGATGATGAATGTTTCTCACTGGATGACAATACTACCACAGCTTACACTACTGCTTGACTACAGCACTACTTCTACTACTGTCTATATACAAAGTAGTGTTGTTAACATCCTGCCTAGACAAACTAAACGGAAGGAAGCAGCTTTGCTGTGCCCTGGCATTGCGGAAGTCTATGGGCGGCGGTGACTACTTACCATCAGGTGGGCCGTCTGCTCGTCTGCCTATCGAGGCACTAAAAAAAACTTTCGCATAAGAGACTTTACTACCTTCATTCCTCATATTTTAAAACGCACACACGTACACATTATGTATTAAGTCACGGTAGACGACCTCGTCTAATAGAGCTCTTATTCGCAATTCATGGTAGTCATAACTACAATAAGTTCTTTATGAATTTAATTAACGATGTCTCGGATGTTTATATCAAAAGATAAATTACAAGGTTTTAAAAACAATATGGCAATGTAACAGTAAAGAATGCATACTACGGTCGATACATAGTATAAATACATATGATAATATTTGCATAGTGATAATGATAAAACATAAGATAATCAAAGTACTTCATTCAACAGTTTTCACCTCAATGTTTACTTTGTAAATAAACAAATAAAAAAAGTTCGGCATTATTTTTTACAGCTGATATACGATAACGCTATGTAAAAAAATATTTATAGTCCTACCGGCCAGTAACAATTCCAAAGAATTGTTTTCAGTTAAATATTTAATCCGAAAAGTCGTACAACAATTAAAATATAAATAAGTCCTGATAAAATAATTATATTCGCAATAAAAATGCCTATAATTAGCATAACATTCCAATACAATTAACATACCCCCAATTAAAAAAAATGTACTTACAGTTAATTATAAAACCGGTCAAGAGCACTTTGCACTAACACTGCAAATTTATCCTTTTTATACAACTATTTTGGGTGCAAATTCGATTGAAGTTGGAAATATTTAAATATCGAACTTTTTGAATTTTGTGAAGCGTGCGTCCGTACCGGTGGCAAGTCGCGGAATGATAACACGCTGCGTCGGTCGGAACGTAATTATAATCAAGTGCTCGAATGTATACATTTTTAACAGGTGTAGAAGTAATGATGTATCATATTGCATGTCTTACATCTTTGTACACAAATTGTTTATTTTTTACAACATTGTCATAGGTTATATTGTAACAAAAATCGAATTCAACAGGACAAACGTTAGAATCATACACGTACTTATTTGGTTATATGCATAGTTATTGAAAGTCACAAGTTAATACTAACAGCTGTGCACTCCTGGCGAGTCATGAATATATGAATTTCGAATATTATTTAAAAAAATGAAGATATATAATTTAGAAAGAAATAATATAAAATTTTATATTACTTATTTATTCTGGTAGGAAATCATTTCTTTTCTATGTTTTATTGAATTTTATTATCACCAGAAAATGGATTTAACGGATAAAGATTTTCATAATAACGGCCGAACATCGTACTACAACTCTAGACCTCCGACAAAAACCGGGTGTACACTGGCTGATCCCGGAACGCGAACACTTGCGTGTGCCACTATGGCGGGTTTTATATCCTGTGTACGGTGGTCGCTATAGGAGTCTATATGAATATCCCACCACCAGCAGCAATTGCCTGTTATATAATAATATACATATTAAAGAGATATACAAAAGAAGCCATAAATACCAAAAATAAACTATCTGCCATAAGATTAATCTCCGGAATCACAATTTGATTATATTATTATATTAAAAAAATTAAGCAGTTTATTTTTCATAAGTTGTAAAAATTATTTGGCCGAAAAATATCAGTGTTTAACACGAATATTATATTAAGAAGCAACTAAAAACCGTTTAAGACAAATTAGGTACGGTTTCGTAAAAAAAGATTTTTCCATTTAGCGAAATCATCTGCAAGGCCGAGGCAGCGCAAAATACATGAAATGCAATGTTTCAATATATCTATATAATACAACCGGTATGAACAGGAAAAAACAGGATAGCTAAAAAGGCCCCAGAGGTAAATCTTAATCATACTATTATTATTATTATTATTAATATTATAAATGCGAATGTTTGGATGGATGGATGTTTGTTACTCAATCACGCTACAACGGCTGAACGGTTCTGGTTGAAGTGTGGAACAGAAATAGATTATAGTCTGGAATAGCACATAGGCTAATTTTTACCCCAGAAAAAAGTATAGTTCCCTTGGAATAGTTTAGTTTTTCACAGAGAAAGCAACATGATTTTTTGCATAGTGGCAGTTTAGGGATCACAAAATTACATAGGCTCCTTTTTATCCCGGAAAAATGCACGCTTCCTATGGGATAGCAAAATATAGAAAAGTATAATAGCTTAAGATGACTCCATGGATTGTATACCTTTTATTCCAAAAATAACCACCACGCGGACGGGACCGCGGGCAACATCTAGTATGAATATAATATGTTTAAAAACATGCAAACAACAATAAATTAAAATGCATAGTCATCACACAAGAGGAAAAATTAGTTACACCATGATGACGTCACGAATCGAGATGTACAATCCACAAGCAACAATGACTTTACAGTTTGTTCATGTCAGTTTCATATGAAACATGCATCTTGTGCAATAACGTGTGACGTCACAGTCCACACCATTACACATAGCACGTATTATTAAGTAATTACAAAGATTTTTTATTCAAAACCTTCATATGATACGGTGGCTCTTGAAAATCATACGACACTTGTATCAGTCATGTTGCAACTCGACATCGAGGTACACCTTATGGATAAGGAAAATTAAAAAATATAAGCCAGTTTAAAATTAAATATAAAATTGACTTTTACGTAAATGTAAAAACAACACCTATACAAATAGTAATTAAATGCGGTTCGTTGGCAAATGCATCACTTGAGAAAGGCTGGACCGACTTGCCAGTTATTTATTTTAAATATCATCACGGTTCCTATAATGATTTTATGGAATGAAAAAAAGTTGAAAACATACTAGGACTTTTCTTTATGAGATTTCCAGCCTTACCGATAAAGGGATGACGCATGCGAAACTGAGGGCAAAAGCTAGAAAATATATAAAATCAGGCTGGCCGTGCATTTTGAGTAGGCAGCAAGATTTTTCTCATAGATAGTTTATTGCTGAGTCCAAACCAAAAGCCAGCAATTGTGAAGAATTTACAAGACATATATTTTTAATAAGCAGCGATAGCCTAGTTGGTTGCAGTACGGACTGTCAAGACGAAGGTCGTACGTTCGAAACCCAAGTGGCATACACCTCTGACTTTTCTAAAGTTATGTGTGTATTAAACGTTAATTATCGCTTGCTTTAACGGTGAAGTAAAACATCGTAAGGAAACCTGCATACCTGAGAATTCTCATAAGAATTTCGAAGGTATGTGAAGTCGACCGACCCGCATTAGGCCAGCGTGGTGGACTTAAGGCCTAGCCCCTCTCATTAGTAGAGGAGGCCGGTGCCCAGCAGTGGGACATTGTTTAATACATGGCTAGTATTATTATTATATTTATTAAAGATATTTGTTTATATGTTTCTTAAAATAGTTATATTATTTATTATCAAAAAAATTAAGTTCCGCTTTTTTTTATTTTTATTCTGGCACGGCAAAGTGACCACACTGCACCTGATGGTAAGCGCAGTGCCGTCCAGATAGAGTATCAAGTAGCGAGAGACAGTCTATCCTCTGCTACTCAACACAATCATGCCGGCCTGCTGTTTAGTTTCTTCACATTACGCCTAAAGGACCCAGGATCATAGGAGGGAGGGAACACGGTAGCTGGCAAACTGTTCCACAGCTTGATGGTGCGGCAAAAATACGAATTTGCGAACCTCTTGGTTCGGGCCGGGGTAGTAGACACCACGAAGCTGTGGCTCCGCAAGCCAGTACACGTGGTTCTGTTATGGAAAGGAGAGGATGGGATAAGATCAAACAATTCTTCAGAGCATTCGCCATGATACAGACGGTAGAATACGCTAAGCGAGGAAATATCCCTACGCAGCTGTAGCGGCTCCAGGTTGTTACTCACGTCTGCATCATTCACAATGCGGATGGCCCGCCGCTGCAACCCATCCAAGGCATCGAGGAGGTATCTTGCGGAACCGTCCCAGAGGTGCGAGCAGTATTCCATTCCCGGCCGCACCTGCGCTTTATATAAGCGGTAGAGCTGACCAGGCGTGAAAAACCGCCGCACCCTGTTCAGGATTCCGACCCTGCGTGAAGTGGCGGATATTACGCCCTCGATGTGGCTCCTTGGATTAAGATCGCAGCGGATGTCCATACCTAGGACACTAAGGTCATTCCGCATTGCGAGTGGAACACCCTGAAGAACGGGGATTGGAGAAACCGGAGACTTCTTGCACGAGAACGCGCACACCTGGGTTTTCTTGGCATTAAACTCAACCCGATTCCTGGTACCCCATGATGAGATAAGATCCAAGGTCTGGTTGAGCTCAACGACAAGATCCTCTCGTCTCTTCTCAGTATCCGCCCGGCAACCAGGAGGCTTGCTGCTATAACGCCCATGAACCGTGCTATCGTCTGCATAGCAATGAATGTTGCCAAGCGACAACATATCATTGATATGCAGAAGAAACAAGGTGGGCGAAATCACAGAACCTTGTGGTACTCCGGCATTTACTGACATGAGCTGCGAAGCGTGTCCATCAACGAGGACACGCATTCTACGCTCATGCAGAAAGCCGGAAATCCACTTGCACAGGTTGTCGGGCAGACCGTATGCCGGGAGCTTGGAGAGAAGGCCACGATGCCAGACCCTATCAAATGCCTTGGCTATGTCGAGACTCACAGCCAGAGCCTCGCCATGCTTGTCAATCGCTTCCCCCCAGTGATGTAATACGAACGCTAGAAGATCACCCGTTGATCGGTTATGACGGAAACCGTATTGGCGGTCATTGATCAACGAGTGATCCTCTAGGTAGCGAACTAATTGGCTGTTTATCAGTCGCTCCATGACTTTACACATCACTGAGGTTATGGCGATTGGGCGATAATTGTTAGGGTCTGACCTATCACCCTTTTTGGGGATCGGCTGCACATTAGCCTCCCTACAAGATTTAGGCACAATACCTGAGAGGTAGGACGATCGGTATAGGCGCGTCAGTACAGGAGACAACTCCGCTGCACACTTTTTAAGTACAAGCGCTGGGATACCATCAGGACCACTAGCTTTTCAGACGTCGAGAGACTGCAGCTCACGCCGCACATCACAATGCCTGATACGGATATCAGGCATTGTGTGACCGCAACCGGGCAGCATAGTTAGTAAATGAGCGTTGCAGTCCTCGAGTCTGGAATTAGCCGCGAAGAGGTTTGCCAGTAAATCGGCCTTCTCCTGCGAGCTATGGGCTAGTGTTCCATTTCGATATCTCAGCGGTGGCAGCGACTTTTGTCTGACTGTTGCTTTAAAATGCAACAAGCTTTGATTCAAGATTTTTACTCAAGAAAGGCCACACCCAATTCCGATCGATCGATATTATTTCAATATTGTGTAGCTATTAATCTTAGTCCCAGTTACTTCATATTAATGGCTACATAATACTGAAATAATATGGCGCTAGGGTCGCACTCAAGAGTACGAAATCTCACAAATCCAATACTGATCGATCGGAATTGGATTCAAGAGTAGACCGGCTGGACAAATATCTATCTGTCACACAAACATTTGTCCCGGTGCGTGAATCGAATCCACGACCACTCGTTTCACAACAGGCTGTCTTATTAATAAATTATTACAATTGGGTTTTTTAGAGATTTTAGTTATAATTTTTTTTTAATTTTAATACCTTAAAAACCGTACAGCTTTTATATAATTAGAAAATACATAGGTAGGGAGAAATGCACTATATTTTTTATTTCACCTTATGCAGATGTGTGTGCTATCTATCTCCTGACTTAATAAAAAATAAACAAAAATATAAGTGAACCTTAATTATTGTGAAATCTAATTAGATGAGATTAAATGAACCAAGTAGCTATTTGACAGTACTACTGACAGTAGTATATGCTATATACAGTAATCTATTTTAGTTTAGTTCGTGAGAACAGTATCGACCCTAATAATCGTTAGACATTCCAGGCGATTCCGAATAGACATTGTCCACAATGACAATGGTTTAATCACTCAATTATAAAGTAAACTCTGGTTGGATAAACTGCTGTTTCCTGTAATTGGATTTTACGATGTGTTTACCGATCATTCAATAGCTTCCAAAAACGGTTTCAGCTATCAGAAGTTTTATTTTTAGCTCTACTGTTCGATAGGACATTCATTGTTGTTAGGATATTCATGAAATTCCGAAGTAAGGTATAGAAACTACAAGATAACAAAAAACATATTTCAATACTGGGAGTTTTCCTTTTTCTAAAACAGACCACTTGGGAAAATGTTTAAAGCCATGGCGTCCTCGTAGAGTCATCTTGCGCGGTTTTGATATTTCTATATTAGAATTCAAACAAATAATCTGCGAATAACACTCTCCATACAGCGTAAAATCAACATACGTTGGGAAATTCACAATCGCTTTCTACACGCATGCAAGACGCGTGTTTGAGAAAAGTGAAACGGTTATCGAATATCGATGCATTATAAAACAAACCGTCGAAACGGCTATGACAAACGACATCAGTGCGCACGCGCCGCGCCGAGTATACGAAAAAAAAAACGCAATTACATCATACACGAGACTATTACACGATATATCTAATGTAATTAATGGCAATAAATATGTCTCACAAACGCTTCCCGACTTCTGATATTCAATTTAGATATTCCATAATTACTAAAGCGATACTTTGATCAAAACCAGAGAAACGCAGACTTAACAAATATAGTCCTTTCCCTTTTTTACCCGCGGTGAAAATCCATTTGACGGATCTCAACCTCGGGGGAGGAGAGATGGTTATGGCGGTTTCACCAACCTTCCGACCCGATTTACCCGAGGGACTACTAGATCGGGGCCCAAGGCGGCTCTGCGGAGGGAGGCCAGTCAGGCCTTGACCTCCCTGGGAGATCAAACCCCGCAACGGGACGGCTCCTCCCTGACGACGAGAGCAACATAGTCCTTTCCCTACAGTAAGATATGATGATCTTTTAATGAGTGTAACTTCGTGAGAGTGTCGATCTCACTTCACCTGACCCTACAAAAACATTTGTAATTAACATAATCAAACCCAAATCCAACCCACTCATCGCAGTCACTTGCCAACTGCGCTATAAAGGCAGTGATTAAATATCTTTATTTAGTATACTAGCTTGTGCCCGCGGCACAACCCGCGTGGTAGTTATTTTTGAAAGAAAAGGTATAAAATCCACGGATTCATTTTAAGCTACCACATATTTCTATATTTTGGTATCCCATAGGAACCGTCCTTTTTCCTTGATAAAAGTATGTGCTATTCCAGACTATTATCTATCTTTGTGCCAAATTTCAACCAGATTCGTTCAGCCGTATGGCGTGATTGAATAGCAAACATGCATCCAAACATTCGCAGTTATAACATTAAAGTATTATTGATCACCCCCAGATATAAGAGTTCACAACTTTTAAACTGCTGAACTGATTTTCATGTAACTTACAGTTTAGTAATGGACACGTCATGCCCTTTTATTTCATACCCCACTTAGGTATATTTAAAAATAATCGATTGTTTGTTCCCACTTTCGTCCCCCTCCGTCAGGGGTTAAAATAGATAAAAACAATCTTTGTAGCAGGTTATATATCGTGTTAAAATTTAGGCTCAATCGATGCAGAACTTTTTGAGTTTTTGAAGCATACACAAACCAAGATAACATTTTTATATATATATAGATACATTATCAGACTCCTGCAATGTATCAGCGTATTCAGCGTAAAACAATTTGGATGGCTCAATTCATTTGCTAAAAATAGCCCAAAGTCACCCCACTAAATAACCCGAAACAACGCTTTGAAAAATCATGTATATATTAAACACGAGTAAATGTTTAAAACGCCTTACATTTACAAAAATATCCATTAAAATCAATCACGTGCAGGAAACCTTAAAGCGGAAAGGAATACATAAAAATTCCGTAAAGGAATGCGGGACAAGTAATACTCAAACAAATGAAGCATAATTGTAAATATTATAATGCTAGTACATTTACTAACAGAAATCGATAGTCTAATTTGGGTACGGACTGTCAATACGAAGGTCGTTTGTTTGAAACCCAAATGGCATTCATCTTAATCATGTTAATTCATGTTAACTCATGTTAATTATCACTTGCTTTAACGGTGAAGGAAAACAACGTGAGGAAACCTGCAAACCTGAGAATTCTCATAAGAATTTCGAAGATATGTGAAGTCTACCGACCCGCATTAAGCCAGCGTGGTAGACAAAGGCCTAACCCCTCTCATTGGTTTTTTTTTTTATTCTGGCGCGGCAAAGTGACCACACTGCACCTGATGGTAAGCGCAGTGCCGTCCAGATAGAGTATCAAGTAGCGAGAGACAGTCTATCCCCCGCTACTCAACACAATCATGCCGGCCTGCTGTTTAGCTTCTTCACATTACGCCTAAAGGACCCAGGATCATAGGAAGGAGGGAACACGGTAGCTGGCAAACTGTTCCACAGCTTGATGGTGCGGCAAAAATACGAGTTTGCGAACCTCTTGGTTCGGGCCGGGGTAGTAGACACCACGAAGCTGTGGCTCCGCAAGCCAGTACGCGTGGTTCTGGTATGGAAGGGAGAGGATGGGATAAGATCAAACAATTCTTCAGAGCATTCGCCATGATACAGACGGTAGAACACGCTAAGCGAGGAAATATCCCTACGCAGGTGTAGCGGCTCCAGGCTGTTACTCACGTCTGCATCATTCACTATGCGGATGGCCCGCCGCTGCAACCCATCCAAGGCATCGAGAAGGTACCTTGCGGAACCGTCCCAGAGGTGCGAGCAGTATTCCATTCCAGGCCGCACCTGCGCTTTATATAAGCGGTAGAGCTGACCAGGCGTGAAAAACCGCCGCACCCTGTTCAGGATTCCGACCCTGCGTGAAGTGGCGGATATTACGCCCTCGATGTGACTCCTTGGATTAAGATCGCAGCGGATATCCATACCTAGGACACTAAGGTCATTCCGCATTGCGAGTGGAACACCCTGAAGAACGGGGATTGGAGAAAACGGAGACTTCTTGCACGAGAACGCGCACACCTGGGTTTTCTTGGCATTAAACTCAACCCGATTCCTGGTACCCCATGATGAGATGAGATCCAAGGTCTGGTTGAGCTCAACGACAAGATCCTCTCGTCTCCTCTCAGTATCCGCCCGGCAACCAGGAGGCTTGCTGCTATAACGCCCATGAACCGTGCTATCGTCTGCATAGCAATGAATGTTGCCAAGCGACAACATATCATTGATATGCAGAAGAAACAAGGTGGGCGAAATCACAGAACCTTGTGGTACTCCGGCATTTACTGACATGAGCTGCGAAGCGTGTCCATCAACGAGGACACGCATTCTACGCTCATGCAGAAAGCCGGAAATCCACTTGCACAGGTTGTCGGGCAGACCGTATGCCGGGAGCTTGGAGAGAAGGCCACGATGCCAGACCCTATCAAATGCCTTGGCTATGTCGAGACTCACAGCCAGAGCCTCGCCATGCTTGTCAATCGCTTCCCCCCAGTGATGTAATACGAACGCTAGAAGATCACCCGTTGATCGGTTATGACAGAAACCGTATTGGCGGTCATTGATCAACGAGTGATCCTCTAGGTAGCGAACTAATTGGCTGTTTATCAGTCGCTCCATGACTTTACACATCACTGAGGTTATGGCGATTGGGCGATAATTGTTAGGGTCTGACCTATCACCCTTTTTGGGGATCGGCTGCACATTAGCCTCCCTCCAAGATTCAGGCACAATACCTGAGAGGTAGGACGATCGGTATAGGCGCGTCAGTACAGGAGACAACTCCGCTGCACACTTTTTAAGTACAGAAGAGGAGAGAGTTGGTAGAGGAAGCCCGTGCCCAATGTTTAATACAGAGCTAGTATTATTATTTTATATATACCAAGCAGACACTAGCACGGCTACAGCGTGTATCGTCATAATAATACAACGAAAACTAAACTCAAAACTGTCCGGAATATTACAAGTAGATTCGCTGCAAGACTTACGTCGAACACAGCGTGGGGCGCAAGAATGTTACAATAGAATATACGGTAGGCAGCGGCTTTGCTGTGCCCTGGCATTGCAGAAGTCTATGGGCGGCAGTGACTACTTACCATCAGGTGGCCCGTCTGCTCGTACAACCATCGAGGCACTAAAAAAAATTAAAAAAATTGAAGGAAACGCTTTTTTAAATTCATCACCTACATGTATGTTTTACATAGTAAAAGTGTAAATCCATGTAAAGTTTTACATTACATGGATAATACCCCCAACTCTAATGTTGGGTCTACACGCAGCTACATGCACGATGAGCCTGTTTCGTCCGAGCATGGCTATCTACAAACATGCTCGACCCTGCGTCTACACGTAAAAAGCTTGCTCGACGAACATGTTTAGTGTGGGTTGTAACTCTTCGAGCAATGGACGCGAAAACCTACGGGAACAAGGTGTTGTAGGCGTTGGGATATGACAACGTTGCAAAGAAGAGAACGTCACAGGCATGTTAATTTAATAAAAAAGTTTTAGAATTTGATAAAAGTATTCTTTTAACGTAGTTTTCCACAGGCACTCTTTCTCCCGATACATATTTATAAATTGTTCCACAAAGTCCCGAGAAAATGAACGAAACTACGACATTCTAGCTGCGGACTCTGACCCTCTTCACAAAAATATCACCATGACTACCATGCTCGACGTCGCGGCTACTCGTACAAATATGTTTGCTTCGAACATCGAGCAACAATTATGGACGTTTGAATCTTGTTCGAATCGAACATTTTGGTTGGCTTCGAGCATTTGTCTTAAGACTTGCATGATACACGCGTTCATACTTGCTCGACATCGAGCAAGTTTATCGAGCATGTAAGTACGTGTGTACCCACTATAAGATTCACATCATTGAACTATCTATGAAAAACACCGTGTAAGTACTAAGAATGATGTAAATGACTGACTGCGGTTCAAACTTAGGAGTTTAAAGAGTTCAGAGATACTCACTATAAGAAGGTTGATGAACACGTAATTACCAAAAAAAAAACTATAAACGAATAGTATTAGGTAGCCAGCAGTAATAAAAAAAATGGATGAAATATTATGTCGTAAATTTTCTAAGATATGAAACCTTGTTTAAACCAAACATTGACTATCCACCAGTCATGCACAACTCATAATACTAACATCAAGTTTACTCACAAATATGTTAACAATCCACAGAAACTCGTCACAGGAAAAGCAGAGAAGTGCATCTATAACAATGGGACGATTTTCCGGCCAAGGGGATTTCCGGTGTTTGTGACGGCATATTACTTGGACGCATTCTATATTTAATTTTAGGTGTGGTATAAGTATTTATTGCGGTTTGCCTAACATATGTACATATATAAGCACACTATATATGTATGTCGACTATTACACCCACAGTTTGCCGAGCTTATTTTTGTTCTGATTTGATGCTTGGCCAATCTGTCACCACATTGGACACAAATTCAAAACTATTATATTTTGAATAAAAATATACAATCTGAACATAATATAGATTTATTAAACACGCATTAACTTAAAGTTTATTCAAATATGACTCCAATCAAACTTATGTAAATCACAACCCCGAGACCTGATACTTATTGTAGGTATAATCATCTTTGATATCTTATCACTAGGGTGCCCTGATTACCACGGTAAAAAGACCATTACACTCAAATGTCAAGAGCACGCAGCTGATAACATTACAAACCTTTATATAACTAGAGATGTTTATTGGAATAATGGTTTAGATAAATTCATCAATTATTTTAGTAACTATAAAAGCCCGAATTGACGTGCTGTAGCTATTATCTTGTTTCGAAATTGTCTTGATAAAAATTAATATCTATACGATTTGTTACGACTGTTTCGATGGCGCAGTTGTAATTGCGCATGCGCTACGACTGCTGTGCTGACGTCTCGGGTTCGATGCCCGAATCGGGTAAAGTGATTTTGGGTTTTTCTATTTAGAAATAGTATCAGCCCGTAGTCTGGAATTGGGCTTGGTATGGAGATAGGTTTGCCCACTATCTCATTATGGGACTGTAATAAGTTAGGCGAAAGTGGGTGTACTGGTTACCGTTTCTGCCTACCCCTTCGGAGATTACAGGCGTGAGTGTATATGTATTATGTATGTGCGATTTGTTATGTTCAAAAATTAACACAAATATCATTTTCTGGTAAGACAAAAAGGGCTGTATTGCAAATGTTTCGTTCCATAAAAGATAGTACAGTAGAATTGTTTTTAAAGTTGGTGCAATTTTATTCCGTCGACAGTATCACCGACATCGATTCGGTGAAAAGATACAGCTGTCACGGTAAAACCACAATGCAGGTCAGCTCACACTGGATTTGCCAGTATTGAGGTCTAGAAGATATTAAAGGCCTTGAATTCATGAATGAAATATAATAAAATAGGTACTTAATTATCTTATAAAATTACCAGTTTTAAGTTATAGTAGCTTACCATTGCGAGCTGATCATATTGATGTCTCTAATTCCATGGGAACTATCTTCTCCATCACACCTGCAAGAAAAAAATATATTTTAACACACGTCTTCCTGCGTAACATGCGGTCGGATAACTTGATATAATTATAGATACTCCATTTGTATGGTTTTTCAGCTAGCTGTGAACTAAAGCAATGGTATCTGTTGTTTATACATACGTACACTACTAATTCACAGTTTGTTTAAACACGAGATAGAGATGCGACACTACAGTAAATTCTAAAATGTCCCTCTAGAATAATATTAAATGTAATACCGTCATTAACTGCCTAAGCATTGCATGGTACTGTTTTATTAATTATACATGACCATTACGTTTGCACTGGCAACTAACCGTCAAGACTATCATTTAATGCACGCGTATCCTTAGGAACAAAACTATAAAAAAAAAACAATTTTTTTATAGTTCATACCTCTTTTGTTTATGTAATTAGATCTGGATAGCCTAAGATCGTCTAATTCGATAATTTTGTAAATATAACAGATGTCACTATTTTCTTTAGATTTGATCTCTACAAAGTTAGAATGATCGTTCTAGATAAATTGAATCACATTCAAGTAGATAGTAAGCAGTCAATCAAGATCATAACTACTGACCACTGTAAAAGAGGAAATCATTTGCGAACTGCTCTTATCCTATCATCTTATAGATAAATGAATTCGACTCGTATATCTTATCAGAGATGAATTAGAGATATTAGACAGGGGTGTAAAACAAATTGATTGTAATGACATTTAGGTGGGTCATAATTATCTATATAAATAGATATGCAAATATGATGCATTTCGATACAAAGTTGCGAAAAAGAATGCGATTCTATATCCACTATTGGGTGTCTCCTCAGCTGAAGGAACAAATAAATATTTATAGCATGTTTCACAGAATCATTTCGAATAATCAGACACATACACAACAACATTGCCTGTCTTTATGGGTAATCCCAAAGTATATAGTACCTCTTATTTTCTGATGGTTCTCTGTGTACTCACTGGTTAAAACTTAGCACAAACAGAATATTTTATATTTTACAAGTTTACGCTACAGTTAATCTTGTATAAACTACTAAAACGACTACTACTACTCGATACTCTAATTGGACCGTACTGCGCTTACCATCAGGTGAAGTGCGGTCACTTTGCCGTGCAAGGATAAAAAAAAACTCATTTTGAAGGAAATGGCGAACGATTGTTATGTTACAAGTATAAGAATAAAAAATCCGACAAAGCTATGTTTGAATCAAAGTTTGCATTATCTTTTTAACGACTATCAACAAATTTTGACATTTGACAATTTGTTATCAGCGGTAATTTGTAGTGAGATAATAATTTAGGTATCGTATATTATGAATTCACGTACTATAATACCTACATGAGCATTTTCCATCATTTAATCGTAGACCATAAGTATTTTAAAACACAAATCTAATATTAGACTACTCAGCCTCCGTGACGTAGCGGCTGAGTAGCCGGCTGTGAAATGAAAGGCCGTGGGTTCGAGTCCAAAACAGAGACAAATATTTATGTGACAGATATTTGTTTCGGGTCTGGGTGTTGTGGGACCGTAGTCCGTCGTAGTTGTTGATATCCACGACACAGGTTAGACCTAGTGTGGGGTCAGAACTATGTGTGTGAATGTTGGGTGTTTTAACTTCGATTGTTATGACTATACATTTCTTAAACTATTTTCCTGTAATGGAAAAATTCATTCATTTACACAATTTACGGTAACTTAGATTTTGGGCCATTGACGTGCAACCGCATATACATATTTTGGAACAAATGTCAAGTAAATGTGAAATGTTGACATTTTACTTATAATCTCTGTACTTACATCACATAAATGTGTCCTCGCATAATTGTTGTGTATTATTCACAGTTCTCATAGCTTGTGACCTTTTGGTAACTTTTGTATGACAAATACTCGACCCTCAAATTTATGTCTGAATGCATACCTGTGTGCGACAATTGATCAATTGTGCGGCTATTCAAGTAGTACTGTTTACTATTTGACACCAAAAGCCGGGTCAGTCATTGAAATGACGAATGATTTACAAGCGTTTGTAGTTCCATGTGAATGTTACCGAAACCTATGAAATTGAACTCAAAACAATTTTTTCAATCTTTTAACAAAGTATCCGTTCCCCAGCTCACACTTTCTAAATATAGCTCATGACGATGTTTAAGCCGTCAAGAATTCTTTATACCAAGTTGTGATTATTTTTCTGACTAAAAAGGATGCCCGCGACGGCATATGCAGGAGTCTCTTCGTAAAAAACCTAACGGATTACTTTTACCTGGCATGTCAATTGACCGCACTACACCTGATGATAAGCGGCGTGTCGTCCTGGCAGAGTATCAAGTAGCGAGATAAAACCATTCCTCGCTACTCCACAAATTATGCCGGACCACTAAGTAAGTAGCTACTATTGATGTGTGACGGGTTTATGGGGTGCCAAAAGTCAATTTATTAATTTATTCACTGCTCTAGCCATTGTTAATTCAACGGTCTCATAACATTTTCAGTGCCCTTTCAAATGTAGTTCACTTAAATCGGAATATTTATTTGAATTTCGTAAGCTTGCGGTTCGCGACGATCTTCATGAAGTTCATTCAAAGGCATGTTAAATTGATTTATTAATTGGCAGCCTCCGTGACGCAGTTGGCGAGTAGCCGGCTGTGAAACGAGAGGCCGTGGGTTCGATTCCCACACCGGGACAAATGTTTGTGTGACAGAGAGATATTTGTGTCCGGGGTCTGGGTGTTGTGAGACCGCAAGTCTCTCGTAGTCCCTGATAGCCACAACACAAGACTCGTATCTTAGTGTGGGGTCGGGGCTATGTGTGTGACTGTTGGGTGTTACTTTATTATTTATTTAAAAAAGCCGTTGTAAAATATTAAATACTTATAAAATGGTTTTGTAACAGATACGCCTGAATCGCGTTAAGTGTTTGAAAGCTATGGTGGAGTAAAGGAAATTTGCATACATTTGAACCTTCATTCAGGCATACGTTTAAAAAAGAAACGCGGCTATATTTACTGGAAAAACTATTCACTCAGATGCGTCATAACTCACATCACATGTAACTGACCTGAATATCTTAACCCATTCGAAATTGTTAGTAAATATTCAATAATCATTTTGTATACGCGACATATTATCACATACGATTGATTAGCGGATGCAATGGCCGACTTTCGGTCAAAATAACGGTCATTATCCAGGTCCAGTGGCCAAAATATTTACAATAAAACTGTAAACATCGGAATTTCTGCTCTTACCACGCTTAGAAGTTTAACGTGTGAAAAACATATGTAACGCAATTCAAGTAATTTTCATATTCAAATTATAATTGAGTAAATAAATTATAGCAGCGATAGCCTAGTTGGTTGCGGTACGGACTGTCAAGACGAAAGTCGTAGGTTCAAAACCCAAGTGGCATACACCTCTGACTTTTCTAAAGTTATGTGTGTATTAAAATGTTAATTATCGCTTGCTTTAACGGTGAAGGAAAACATCGTGAGGAAACCTGCATATCTGAGAGTTTTTCGAAGGTATGAGAAGTCTGCCAACCCGCATTAGGCCAGCGTGGTGGACTAAGGCCTAACCCCTCTCATTAGTAGAGGAGGCCCGTGCCCAGCAGTGGGACAATGTTTAATACAGGGCTAGTATTATTATTATTATTATAAATAAATTCACCCTACAGTCATACACATCGTTCTGATCCCACACTAGGTAAAACCTGTATCGTGTTTATCAACAGCTACGAGGGACTTCGGTCCGACAACACCCAGACCGGAAAAAATATCCGACACACAAATATATTTTATCTAGAATTCTACACAAAAATCGAACCCATGGCCTCTCGTTTCACGGCCGGCTATTCACCCGCTACGCCACAGAGGCAAAAACTGCTATAAAATTCATTTTTTGGTAAGTGGCAAATCCACCATGTGGACAGTTGTGTCTACAGCACAAATGTGCTCGCCGAGTTACCACCATCTCACAGTAAACAAACATGAAGTAACAACTTGTTGTTTACGGTGAGTGATTTCTGCAAGCCCAGATACAGCTGTCCCTTTCCAAACCTCTTTGCCTTAATTTAAGGCGAGCAATGCACATACGATTCTTCTGGTATGTGTTCGTAGGTGGTAGAGATCACTTACCATGAGGTGACCTACATATTCGTCCACCAGCCACTGGTTTAAAAATAATAATATCATAGTTGTATTGCTCCAAATGAAAAAAGTTCGCTTATGGTAGATAACTTATCTCTGTAACGAAAATAAAATGTATTTTTAACCGACTTCAAAAAAAGGAGAAGGTTCTCAATTCGTCGGAATCTTTGTTTTTATGTATGATCCCCGATTACTCGAAGATGCCTGGACCGGTTCGAGAAATTCTTTTTTTGTTTTAAAGAGTATACGTCCCAGGTCGTCCCATTGGTCGGAGGAGACCTCTCGCTGCCGGCCGTGGTGTCGTCCATGGTCGCCAGCCGGAGGTCCTGGCGTGCGGTGGCCCACTTCTGCGAAAGCGTCATCTCGCAGAAGGAGAGTGCCGAGAGGGATCGAGAACGATATGATCCTTCCCGCCGCCAGAGAAGACGTAGGAGGCGCCGGGTGGACGACTGACCGGCGTCTCGCGCCCTGTGGAATGGGGGCGTTTTGAGAATTCTACCACGGTAACCCCTGCCCGTCGTATGAGGCGACTAATTGGGGCCATCGGGGGTCGCGGGCGCGCAGCGGGGGGCTGTCAGCCCGTATCGATGCACTCCCAAATTGGGAGCATCGTGCGACCCCGAGATGGACGGCAGTGCGAGTGGTAAGGCCTCGTTTGCTGTCGTTGTTCGGTGCGCGGGGGCTCCTTAGCCTCCCATGGAGATGAGCTGGTACGCAGCACCGCGCAGGGGCGATTCCGGCTGCAATTCTAGCACTCCTTAGAATACCCCGGGATCGATCGCTCCGTAAGCGCCGAAGAAGGCCACCGCGGGGTTTTAGCTGGTAGTGTCGGGTGGGCTGTACATAGGGGGTAGGGACTCGGCCCAGCGGCAGCACGGATGGCCATTATCCGGGCGAGGGGGATGCTGGGTCGTAAGACCGGCTAGTCCAGCATACCCGTTTTATTCTTATTCTGCTTCCCCCCGGAGCTGGCGGCAGTAATAAAACGCTTTCAGCGCGACAACAAAAAAAAAAGGTCGTCCCATTGGCAGCAAGTCAGGATCTGATGATGGGATTTCAAAAAATTGAAGGAAACCCTCAAATGTTATAGGGAAGCATAATTTGTTTTCTACTGAAGTCGGTGTACTTTTTGTGCATTAAAAAACTTTTTAAAAACGAACATTTACGAAAAATCTATTCTAATCTACTATAATAAAACTGAAGAGGCACTTTGTTTCTACATTTAATATTATTGCAAAATATTGTTATATTATCTATATAGAACCTAAAACAATTGTTTTTGGAATTATTGTCTGTTTCTCTGTCAAGGCATCATTTTATTTCATCTCATCATCAATTTTTCTTATTTATTCAATAAAATATATAAGAAAAATAGATGGTAAGTTACAGCAACCATAATATAATTTCGAGCATTACAAGTAATATATTTTTTTATAATATAGGACTAATGAACTGCATAAATTATGTTCTTTTAAAACATATAAGGTCAATATGACAAAAATAAATAACAAATCAATAACAACTCACATTCGTAGTTCATGCCTACTTTATAAGCAATAATAGATAACTATTATGCCTGACCTATCAAATGCAATCATATAATCCAATGTCTTAGTATATGTTATGTGATAATTAAATCTTTGCATCATGCATGCTATAAATACTTATATTTGAACTTAAACATTCAATCATTCAAAAGGGTCAGCTGACTTCATTTTCCAATAATAGAGTAAGTAAATAAAGGACATTGCTCAACGCCCATACAAAGTACGCCTAAGAACCATCAGCCGTAGAAAAAATACTTTCGGGTTCTAAAGAACACCTATAAATCCATAAAAGTTGATTAAAACAAGGGACACTTCTAAGAGTTTATTTAAAAAATGTTTTCTATTTTAGGTTAAAATACCAACATTAGAGCTGATTCGGTTTTATTTGACATTTAGGTTCTAACTACTGAATAGTTACCCAATAATAAGCAAAAATAATAGGTATATCATAATTATATCAATGACAATGATTACACAAAGTAAGAATCTAATATATTTTTTTACGGTTTTACCTGCCTTATCAAAGTACATATGTTAGTTTAGCATTATAGGTAGGCAACTACCTACTTTATAACTGTTATTTACCTACATAGTTTTAAAAGATAAACACACTCAAAACACAACAAAAACGATCCACTGAACAACAAGCAACTGACTTAAAAACAATAAACATGACCACAGAACACTATTTACTTATTACTCTGACGAACATGACAAGTGACAACTGACACAAGGGGTTAAATCAAAAAAATGTTTGCGCTATTTCCGTTTACTTTCAGCGTATTAAGCGCCTTAGCCTTTTTTCTAGCATTACGGACGATTTATAGATCAAGTGCTTAAAGTAGAATTTGATTATTTTTTGGAGATCTAACTAACATCGCAAAACCAATAAAATACCTATTTATTTTTTATCTTTTTAATATGAAGTGTCCATTAAATTCTAGTATTTGGAATGAAGGGCATAAAATAAGCCAAGAATGATGGTATTTGTTAAATCTCTCTTGATTCATAGGTGACTTTGGACAATGTCCTTTAGAAATTATGTATTAATACAATAGCCTAGTTTGTTTTGGTGTAGACTGTAAAGACGAAAGTCGTATGTTCGAAACCAGCCCAAATGGCATACACCTGTCTTTTCTAGTTACGTGTATATTCATTGTTAATTATCTCTTATTAACTTATTATTAACAGTTAAGGAAAACATTGCAAGAAAACCTGCATATGTGAGAATTTTCATAAAAATTGCAAAGGCATGTGGAGTCTAACAAGCCCCATTAGGCCAGTGTGGTGGACTATGACCTAACATCTCTCATTAGTAGAGGAGGTCCATGCCCAGCAGTGGTGTGGGTGGATGATTCATCTAATATTGTGGGTGGTTGTGGATGGAGGTAGATCACTTATGATGTAACACTCGCTTATTTGTAGACTTATCCTTTAATAAAATTAAAATTACTATCTACAAATTTACACATGTGTTATCTCTATTATTAAAAATAGCAGCAATAGCCTAGTTGGTTGCGGTACGGACTGCCAAGACGAAAGTCGTAGGTTCGAAACCCAAGTGGCATACACCTCTGACTTTTCTAAAGTTATGTGTGATAATGAAAATGTTAATTATCGCTTGCTTTAACGGTGAAGGAAAACATCGTGAGGAAACCTGCATACCTGAGAAATTTTCGAAGGTATGAGAAGTCTGTCAACCCGCATTAGGCGAGCATGGTGGACTAAGGCCTAACCCCTCTCATTAGTAGAGGTGGCCCGGGCCCAGCATTGGGATAATGTTTAATACAGGGCTAGTATTATTATTATTATTTGTATCTGTTAAGCAAATAACCAATTACCAAAATAAAAAGAGCCATGTAATAAAACCAGCCTTGGTGAGTCAAAGCAAATCTATTTTATGTTCAGTCCCTTGCTGCTCAAAGGTCCTAGGCTTTTACACTTTTTTTTAAAATCAGTGATCAGTGACTAGACAACCTTACAAGAGGCAAATACAGAGCAAAGAAAGATTTAACTAGAAAGCCTACTAGAGTATGCCGTGGAGTTTTATTTCCTTAAAGAATATTATAAAAAAAATGACAAAATCATGAACAGCTGACATACTACAACGATTAGTATAGCAAAAAACAGGAGGCGAAAGGGGGGCGTTACGAGGTTCTAAACAAACTGAAACCATGAATGAAATGTGCCTAACGAACTAAAATAATAATAGTAATGTCCTAATATCCTAACTAATCTATTATTAATACTAATAATATTATTGTATAAATAAATACTTAGTACTATTTATTTATATGTATTAAACAAAGTGATAAACAGCTGATTTCCAGAAAATAATACGAGTGCTAAGATTATACTCACCATTATCGAATACATCCGATACACCACTACATGGTAAATACAATTAACTTAACAAGAACTTTATCACACTACATTGTCCAAATTATTTTAAATTCGTAAATAATTACACAAAAACGTAAAAAAAGCCGGCCATGACAATTGTCAATAAAAGGAAAACTGTCATTTTAATGACAGTTTTAGTGTGCGTTTAAATATTGCATGATTTGGCACAACATAATTTTCCCGTAGTATAACAAAAATGCTTTTAAAGTAATAAAATATTAATGAAAACAATAACAAAACCAATAAGAATAAAAATGTTTAAATGCTAATAAGAATAAAAATACTAATAAGAATAAAATATTAAAAACTTATTCACATTACATGAATGAAACAAAGAAGTTAACAAACATCACATAATTTATTTCAACTTTAACTTAATTAATGCACTTACACGTAAAACGAATTTCAAGGTCTGGGTCTTTTTACGGCTTTTTTCTCTTTATTAACTTTGTAGGCTGTATTCATTTTCTGCATATTTTCTTTATGTATTTTGTCATGATCAACAATTCTTTTGGGATAATCTACTCCAATTATACACCCAGCAGCAGTTTGCACTAGTTTAGGTGCCTTCCAAGGCTCATAAATAAAACTACTGGGAAATTTTCTCAGCTCTGGCACATACTTTTTTATATATAACCCATCTTTATCAGTTTTCTTACCAAAAGCGACAGGACTATAAACTCTAAAATATTTGTAGAAGAAAGCTGAAGCAGAAAGCCACATCCAATTACCAGCGTTTAAAGACCAATCATAATCTAAGAGGTAGTCTTCAAAGACTTTGGCCCCTTCCTCCCATGATATCCACAAATCTCCTCTAGTAAGAAAACAGGCTACCATGTGCCTGGCCAAATGATGAATCCAACCTTCTTGCTTTAACTGCCTCATTATTGCATCTACAAATGGATACCCAGTCCTACCCTCTGCCCAAGCTTTCAAATGCTCATTATTTTTACCCCATGGTATTTGCATACAAATTGGATTTCCAATCATTTTATCAAAATTATTTGTCCCTGCACCTGCAGTATAGTAAAATTCTCTCCACATCAGTTGCCCTAGGAGAGATACTGGTGGCATTGTGTGCTGTGAGCCTCTTTCTACCTCCTTTAATTTATGATAAAAAAGTTTTGCTGACAAACAACCATGACTTATGTAAGGACTGAGAACTGTGGTACTTGGTTCTATACTGTTTGGTGATGAATTGGGCTTTTCAAATTTGCACACCCACTGTTTCTTTGACATATATTGATTGAGTCTTTTGATAGCCTCAGTTTCACCGCCAGGGTATTTAGTAGGCTCAAAATTAGAGTCATCTATGTTTAATTCCTTAAGGTCTGGTATATTATATTCATCTGAGTCAAAATCTGGTGATTTACAATCATCAGATATTGATTTTTTAATCTCAATACATTCTTTTACTGGCAAATCTTGTACTAATGATAGAAATTTCTGGTATGTCAATGGGACTGCTCCATTATTATTCTTTAATACATTATGTACATCATACACTGTGTGTTGAACTCTTTTGTTTATGAATATTCCTTTCTTCTCAGCAATTTCCTCAATAAATTCATCTTGATGTACTATTTCTGGGTCTATATCAACTTGGCATGTAAGGTGTTTTACTTCCCATTTCTCAAATAGTTTTGGTAGTTTTTCTATAGCATTACCTTTTATAACATAAAGGCGAGTGTTTCTATTCCTCAAGTTTGTATCTAAATCTTGCAGACTTTGTAACAAAAATCGTAATCTGTTTATACCAACTTTATTTTTAATATTTGGTTCAATTATGTAAATGGGTCTGAGGTGGTATTTACGATTTTCTGCCTGCAACAAGTAAATTTTTTTTTCGTGTATGAAAATACCTTCACACATGGCCTCGAATTATTATAAGGATGTAGGAATAATGTGTAGGAATAAAAGCGTTATATCGTTAAAAGCTGTTTAAGAAATGTCAATAAATGATTTGTAGAATACAGAAAAGATTGTATAAAATTAAGGATAATTAGGATCATATAAATATTCTCACTTCATTAATCGCGTTTCGAAGAGCAAGATTGTCGTGAATGCGCAAATCTAAACGAAACCAGTGGATTACTGTTGGAACTTTCGTCATATTGATGAATCTTATCTTTACGCGGTAAAAAGTTCTTATCAAGAAAAACTTTATTTATGTTCCTATTGGCATTCGCATTTCGCAATTTCTATTCCTTCCTATCCTATGTCAAATTCATTTTTTATATTTTTTCGTAGTTTTGTTCCCTCTTTTTTATTATATAAAAGTGAAGGCAAAGGTTCTCCAACATGCAGCCTTGTGTGTCATTATTTTTTCCAAATCTAGGCTAAAATCTTCTATAATATATATCAATGGTTAAAATTGAAAGTGTTCTTCTTCTCTGGTTTATATAAATCAAAAGGCCAAAGCCTGTTGTTGTTATCAATTTAAAAGGGGAAAGCCATATCCGATATTTTTCCATTCTAAAGACCGAAGCCATGTCTGTAATAATCACAATTCAAAAGGCCAAAACCATGTCTGAAATAAATTTAAATTCCATGTCAAACAAGTGCTAATGTCTAGAGGTTACTATAAAGTAGCAGATTACTTAGCCGATAGGGATATTTGGAATCAGTCCTGCACACTGCACCAAGACACTGTAGCATGTAATTGAACTAAAAACATATTACTACAATTAAACTATGCATTAAACCACTTGACCGTTATTAGAAGCTTAATATAATGAGATAGGCACTTCCGGTTTCCGTTGTATTTTACCTCTCTTTCTTCCTTATATTGATGTCTCTTTCGCACATCTCTTACCACCAGGCGTGGTGGGGGTGTTGAGAATCTGATGGTTCCAACCGCCCTGTTCATCATTGGCTTGAAAATTTCCGTTGTGTTAACTTGTGCTTCTAAGTGCTCTTATAGTTATTTCCTTCAATACATCAAATAATAGTTTGGTATAAAGTGAAGTGAAATACGGCTAGCTGCACGTAAGTTGCACAGATATTTATAAATTTGTGTTTTGTTTAACGGTATTACCGTTCGACACTGTATAATTTATTTTTCTTACCTCCAAAATGTTTATTCATTTTGTTTCTTGTGATTTTAACGTTCGATATGTGTAATTTTCTACCTTCAAATGCAAAAACCTTAACTATTTTTCTTTAGTAATGTGTAATTTTCTACCTTCGAATGCAAAAAATCATAAGAAATTTTTCTTCTTAGTTGAATTATTTTCTTTTCGTTTAAGATAATGATTATGGATGTCAATAACGATATTATTCGACTAAACGAGGTTCCAATGGCTAGTACCTCTGGCGTTAAATATAAATACATTAATTGGCGATCAAGAAGTAGTAGTTCTAGTTCATCTTATTCGTCTTCTTCTTTAAAATTATCTAAAGAAGTAGGCGAACTATGGAAAAATTTTGTTAGCCAGGATAATAGGAACTACTTAGATAATAATGACAATGTATTGTGTATTTCAGACGTTAGTCGAGATCTTTACGATGAATGTTGTGTCGATGCCTCGCAGGCTTTACGATCTTCCTGTAACTCGGACACTGTAGGGATACCTGCCAGTCTACTCTGTAACACAATTCCGATCGATCGGTATTGGATTTGTGAGATTTCGTATTCTGAGTGCGACCCTACTGCTTATATTATTTTAATATTGCATAACAATTCATATGATAATCTTAATTCCAATTACTGCATATTAATGGTTGCACAATATTGAAATAATATGGCGATAAAGAGTACGAAATCTCTCAAATCCAATACCGATCGATCGGAATTGTGTTACAGAGTAGACCGGCTGATCTGAACTTTCATATTGAAACTAAACTTAAAGATCCTGCGGTGCCGCGAACGCAATGTTAAATGACGTTCAATGATTTGAATATAGCACGTGGTCGGATATACGATATGCCGAAACCCAAAAGTTATATAATCATTCGCCGGGATTTACAGAGCTAGTGACAAACGACGATGTGATGGCATATGACAATACACTTAACTTATTCTGATAAATCCTATTACCTTTTGTATTCTTAAAGTAAAAGAGATTATGCTTAATAGTTTACGTCATTTATTAGCATGGTCTCAGACTTCTAATACATCCTTAGACAATCTCAATGATAACATTGAAGAACTTTTTATAAAAGACGACTTTCATAAGGTCTCTACAGATCTGCTACAAATGGCGTGCGGCCACAGAGCTGAAGCTATAGAAATGAGAAGTATGTTCGAGATCCTTTAGTAAAGGTGGCCTTAAATAAAATACCTCCCTCCAACACTCAGATTTTTAATTCTGAAGCACTTACTACTGCTTTGGAAAAAGCTGGCGGCGTAATAAAGGCTTTCTGGACAGAAAAGCATTCTAATAGCGGAAATGCTTCTAAAAGCAAAAACTGCTATTTCTTTAAGGCACCCCTCGCAGGGGCAAGCCTCCCATTATGTACCATCGCGTGGTACTTATGGCCACTGCTGTGAGCCACCTTCTGGTGCTCACATGCATCGCCACCAAAATCAACCCTCGCAGGGTGGTCACCAATGCTATTACCCTACGAGAGGGCGCAATAATTATAATCAAGGACATGCTCATAGTTCAAATAATAGAGGTGGTTCTTTTCGAGCTCGCGGTTCGAAACCAAGGCACCCAAATGAAAGAGGGCAAAAGCGCTCATTTTCGCCCTCTTATAATAGGGGCAACAAAGTACAATGACTTACTGCAGTTTCAAGTGGGACGATTATCACAGTACCGCAGTCAATGGAGATTAATACGAGCTCCAGCTTTCATTCTAAAAGTAATAACCGGGTATCGCATACCCTTCGTACAAAAACCACCCATGAGTATGACAGTTTTAAAAAACCATCGCTGTCGCACATTAGAATCGATGGAAATGTCTGCGGTCATTCAACGAATGAAATGGCAGGGCGTTCTAAAGACAAACTTAGCTCCCTCTCCAAGCTTTCTAGTCCAAAGAGCGATGGGACTCTTTGACCAGTTTTTAACCTGCGTTGAATCAGTTTGTACCAACGGACACGTTTCGGTTGATAAATATGTACCGGGTTCGGGATTTCCTCCAAACCCGAGACTGGATGTGCAAGGTTGACCTGTCGCAGGCATATTTCAACTTTTGGATAGCTCGATCACACGGTTCCTATGTCTAATTTAGAAGGAAGAACTGTTAGAAATGACATGTCTTCCTTCCCTTCGGTCTAAGCACAGCACCGAATGTCTTTGCGAGTCTCATAAACTGGGTAGCACAAATTCTTTGAGAAAAAGGTGTAAGGATCATAGTATATTTGGACTATGTTCTTGTTGCACATCAACACTGGAGAGTTTTAAGGGTACATGTGGGCATGCTATTGGACATTCTACAGTACTTATCTGGGATTCCAAGTAAATTACGAGAAGTCCGTTCTTATCCCACAAAAACATATTCCTTTTCTCGGCATTATGTGGGATCCTTGGACAAATCGAAAGTCGTTACCAGCAGAAAAGTTTACTGCTAGCGTAAACAAAGTCTATGGGTACATAAAAATCGGCAATTCCACACGAAAGGAACTTCAAAGTCTAGTGGGTCTATTAAATTTTGCCAGTTTTGCTGTTCCTCGGGGCAGATTAAACCACCGAGCGACCCTGTATTGTCTAAACACTCAACCAGAGTCCGCAACCTCAACCAGATACAATCTACCTTCAAAGGTTACTAAGGAAATGCGTTGGTGGCTACAAAATTGCCATCTATCAACATTGGAGCTTGTGCCACTACCTACACATTTCCTGACCCCCAATGCCTCGGATGTGGCATGGGGAGCACAACTCGACATTCATGTAATGTCGGGAACTTGGAACAAAGAGGAACCATCCTTACACTGCAACAAAAAGGAGTTGCTAACCATTTTGAAAGTTCTCGAAATACATGCTCCAAGCATGACTCACGGATCGGTTTTGATTCAATCAGACAATCGTTCGGCAATTGCTTATCTTCGCAACGAAGGGGGGACCAAATCTCACGCCTGTAATACCAGGAGTAGGCAGAGGTGTAACTAGTACACCCACTTTTCGCCGAATTTCGGTCCTATAATGTGATAGGGGGCGAGCCTATCGCCATCTCCAAAATCAAAACCCAATCTCTCTGAATTCTGTATGTCCTGGACGAATATCAGATTCAGTACCGAATATATCACATTCCCGGGAAGTACAACAATCACGCGGATTGGCTATCCAGACTTCGATAACCTTCGAAATGGCACTTACTCCCAAAATGCACAGAAATGATTTTCATGAAAATGGGAATTCCCGTGATCGACCTGTTCGCATCCAAAATGACAAAAGTAGTAGCCAACTATGCATCTCTAGACATCTGCGATCACGAAGCGCTGATCCACGATGCGTTCAGCGTTCCCTGGAATTTTCCTCTAGCTTGGGTGTTTCCACCTCTTTTACTAATTCCTCGAGTCGCAAGGCACCTAAATCAGGCCACGGGAATTTATCTGATTGTAGTTCCACGATGGGTGAAGGTGTTCTGGAGAGCAGATCCTTAATCTCGGGCTATCGCAGCCTCGTTCACACTAAGGAACCTGAAACGGTTCCTAGTCGACACGAGGACCGGACTGCCACCTCCGAAAGTACAGGACATGGTTCTGGAGGTTTGGAAGTCTGGGGGTGGTCAGACAATATAAATTCATGGAACTCTAATCAAATATAGTTGCTTAAATCTTCTTAGTGACGTTCCACTTGGAAAACGTATATGGTTGCTTGGATCCGATGGCTGTTTTGGACTAGCCAACACAAGATAAATCCGGTACGGCCCGATGGAGCCCAATTAGCTGGATTCCTGTCAGATTTGTACTCGTACCTCGATTTAAAATTTTCCTACAATACTATTCTTCTTCATAAATTAATACTAATACCGAATAGTAAATTAAGTCAAGGTCTAGTTAAACATATTTTAACATCTATATCTTTGAAAAATCCCAAGACTTCGAAGTCGCCTATCTAGGACATTAATTTACTAGCTGATTATTTATGTAATTATTCAGTAGATAGTAACAACATTTTCTAGACTGTTCGGCATACAGCAACATTGTTAATATTATGTTCAGGTCGTAGAATTCACGACCTGACTTTGCTAAGTATAGGTGACGACCGTTGTATTATTCAGAATGATTCAATTATTTTTTGGCCTTTATTCGGATCTAAAACAGATTGCTGTGAATAAAGACAATCAGGTTGGAAGTTTTTATTTAATCGTAATAATCAAAACTTGAATCCTATACTGGATCAACAAAACCATAACAACACTATGTAAAAGACGTAGTAGCTGTAAGTCGTACAATTTATTTGTTACTTTACACGCGTCACCAAGGCCTGCATCTCGCACTGTGATTGCAGGTTGGATCAAGTCTCTTATGACAGAGGCTGCAATAACAGATCCTCCAGGTAGCGTGCGTTCCGCTGTAGCGTCCAGGAACTTTGTTGACAATTTACCTTGATGATATTCTAGCCAGGGGGAATTGGAAAGCAGTAAAACTTTTCAAAATTTCTATAGCTTGAAATTATTAGGAACACTAATAATTCATCCGTTACTTCCTTGTTTAATCCAGTTGAATGGTGTTAAGTATAAAACATTACTTGTAGGTAATGAATATATAATTAATATATATTATTATTATTACTCATAATAATAATACTTATAATATATTATAATTATTACTCGTATTTGTCACTCTTAATACGTGATTTTGTGGTAATTGTTTAATACATAATTTGTACCTATGATTATATTTGTCATAGAAAGTATTAGGTACTTAAAATCTAATAAGGTATATTTCTTTATTTCATGACACAATTGTTGATAATTAAAAATGTTTTCTTTTCGCACACTTTACTATATATATTTTTCTTAAGTCACATTGGCTTTTCCACCAGGCGATAACAAACAAATCTCATTATATTAAGCTTCTAATAACGGTCAAGTGGTTTAATAGACGCGTTTTACCTGAAATAAAACGCATATTAAACTACTTACCTTATTAGAAGCTTGGTTTTTATTGCTGCCTGGTATATAATTCGACGCAATGATGAACAGGGCGGTTGGAACCATCAGATTCTCAACACCCCCACCACGCCTGGTGGTAAGAGATGTGCGAAAGAGACATCAATATAAGGAAGAAAGAGAGGTAAAATACAACGGAAACCGGAAGTGCCTATCTCATTATATTAAGCTTCTAATAAGGTAAGTAGTTTAATATGCGTTTTATTTCAGGTAAAACGCGTCTATTTTAAAGGTCCTGAATAATGACATATTATTAATATAAATATTTTTTTCTTTAACGTTTTGACATTGTACTTTTGTGCTAATACAATTATTATTTTGTTATTTTAAGACGTCCGATCGATCGTTCGATTTATAAGTGTATGCCATTGATAAAAAAAAAGAGTTTTGTAATTGTCTTAACGTAGGTATATATATACCAATGAATGTTAATTGTAAATGTGGGTTTAATGCAACTATGCACCCGTAATTATTATTATTTTTTATATTACTGTTATCAAGCTTTATATTTTAGTGGTGCTATATATGCATTGATTCATATATTATTAAAATATGTCTGTAAAATTACTATGAGAAAAAAAAAATATATATATGACAATTGATGACGAAAAAAACAAGCCCGGAGTTTCTTTCTGCCTTTCTTCTTCGGGTCGTCATCGCTTAGGTAGCTAGTGAAAGGCTGGTAGGTTAGCTAGACTAGGGTTTACACTCATCCCTTCTATATCCGTCCAGTTTCCGTTCGCATTCTCCCCTCCCATTCCTGCGCCTTCCCGTGATCATCTGCTCCAGTCACTTCCTTTACCGAAGACCGCGATTACCTTCCTTCCTTTTTGTGGTCTCCCTCTTTTCTCCCTTTCCAGTCCCGTCCTCGTTGTAACCTTCCTTGCCTACCAGCCCTTGATGGTGGTTTCTAAGTTCCCATGACGTTAGACATAATTAATTATTTTTCCGTATGGTGAATTTCCATCTGTGTTTTGACATGTCATAAGTGCCTTTTATATGCCTACGTGATCAATAAAGATTTTTATTTTATTTATTTATTTTATAGTCACAATTCAAAAGGCCAAAGCCATGTCTGAAATAGTCACAAATTAAAAGGCCAAAGCCATGTCTGAAATAACTTTTGGCTTTGCTTCGGTATCTGCCCGCACGATTTTTAATTGTTAAAATTTAAATATGTAAATCTCTTGGTCCGAAACGATACTGCTCTATACGATTTCTAGTAGTTAACCTATAAAACTTAAATAATTCATTTCTTGAAATCTATAAATTTCCGTTGAAAATCCTACTAGTATTTACTTCAATGGCCTATTACCTACCTACAACAATTAAAATTATAATGAAAATCGTGCGAGCGGATACCGAAGCAATACCTAACTTTTTTCACAATTAACCACACATTCCCCTCAAACTACAACTTTATACTTTACTATCGATTCCCCTCAAACTACAACTTTAAACTTTACTATCGAATGTCGATGTACGTCGCGGTACATCGATAGGAATTTTGATATTATAAAAAAAACTAAATTAATATTATAAATCGTATTTAAAAAATATGTCATGTCCCGTTAATGGCAACGTAATATATAGCTGAATGAGCGTGTGAGGTTTATGAAAATATAATATAAACACCTATCAGTCTACTAACTAAACTAAACTACGACAGAGTACAGACTTTCGGTACCTATCACAATACACAGACCCAAAAACAAATAATAGGCTATTTGACTAATTTTCGAAAATGATTTAAAACTATTCTTTATTACATAATAAGCACACTACATTGATATTTCAGGAAAATATACAGTATTTTTAATAAAAATCAATGTTAAGGTTTAAATCTCCAAAACCGCGGCAAAAACGCTATTTCTGTAATGGCGCTGGTGTGACGTCACATGCAAGTAAACAAGCTAATAACTAGGGATGTTGATATTTTTAAAAATATCGGATTTTCGATATTTAGAAATTTTTAAATATATCAATATCGGAGTTTGATACATCGAAACAAAATATCGTTATTTTGATATATCGATATTTTTTATTAAAAATCTTGACTCTTGTAAGGGTCTGGCATACATCCTTTCTTCGTTAAACAGTGTGCCAATGAACTTATTAGATTCAAAGATCTTGGAATCATATTTGAAAACCTTAACCTTAAAACGTGATATTTTTTAGTTTTTTTAAGTTATAATTTTTCGCAATGAAATTAATATTAGTTTCAACTTTTTAGTTCGGCTAGCTAATTAAGCGTGTTATTTTTAAATATAATTTATTTTATGCTTTTAGTCTCGAAACAGCATCAAACGTACCTACTTATAATAAAATATACGATTACAAATTAAGACCACATAAAAAATATAATCTAAAATGATACCTAATATTTTTTAATATCTTGGTGAACCTGGTGATCATAGGTCGTTGATACGTGTGTAAATATTCAAGTAAATCGGATGTCTTGAAGGTGGTGAACATTACGTTGAAGGATTCCGTTACATATATACTTAGTCTACTTGGATACAATTGTAGCTAGTATAAAGCGTGTAAAGACAATCGTAATAGTAATGAGCTACAAAATAATTTACAATTAAAAAATGTAACTTTTATATTCAGACCAGACCAGCCTCTTACCAGTCGGTGATCACTACCGGTGTTAAACCTACTGATTACAGAAACATCTCTGAATATTTGGCGCTTATCAGTCATAATGAAGTCGATCTCATTCCTGGTGACATTATTGGGGATTCGCCAAGTCCACTTCCTCTGGAAAAATGAATTCATCAAAAAGAGGCCCCGGGTCTCGAAAAAGTTGACTAGCATTTGCCCCCTGTGATTCCTGCACAGCCGTGTCCTTGTACTATTGTACATTGGCACTGAAGGCACCCATTACAATCCCCGGGCTACGGTAGGGTACTACAAAAAGCTATTTTTGGCGACGTACAACGGACGCTCTCTGCGGTTGGACGAGCACATCGCTGAGTTGGAAGAAGAGCTAAGTCACATTAACTGGCATATCGTAGGGCTATCCGATATCCGAAGACAGGGGGAGGAGAAGATGGCCCTAGACCATCCCAAGGTGGCGTCGGATTTATTATCCACAAGTCACTAAAAAGCAACGCTGTGGAAGTTGGCAGCATATAAGCTCGAGTGGCGTACCTTTTCTTAAAAATATACTCTGAAGGTTATACAAGTGTACGCCCCAACGTACGAAGACATAGGGAAAGCTATGGTCTCGTACCAAGGCTTCCTACAACGATGAAATGGGTGACTTCAATGCCAAACTGAAGACTCCTAATAAATTGTTAATATTAATTTTTAACTACAGAGAAAAACATATTACGCAAAATTTTAAGAAAAAAATTGATTATTTTTCTTATAAAAAATCGATTTTTCTAAAATCGATTATTATTCAAGTGAGAAAAATCGTTTTTTTTCACGCAATGTCACATCCCTACTATGTTTACTTGCGTGTGACGTCACCAGAGTTGCAACCAATCACAGAGCGTTCACATCACAGATAAAATTTTAAATAAATGTTATATTTTATTTCGTTTAATTTGCAAAAAATATACATTATTTTGTTTAAAATTAAGTGAAATATGGTTTTTTAAGCTATTGTCTAACAGGATGACCACAATTTGCAGTGTATTTTCAATGTTGTCAAATAGCCTATTGTTTTTCACACTAATATTTGTCTCGATGCGGAAGTCAAACCCAACGCCTGTCGTTTCACAGCCGACTACTTGCTCACTATCTCACGAAGGCTAACAGGGTTTGATTTGAGCAATTATTATAATTATTATTATACTCGATACCAGAATCAGTAGCAGTAAGTATATTCTTAACATTGATATATAATATATAGATCACTGCTCGGAGCACTCTTCGATGAAAAACCGATAGAACAAGCAGATAGACTCTCTCCTCCTCTCTCCTCTACTCTCCGCAGCCCCAACGGTTCCAGGCTATCCGTGATATAAGGATCCCCGACAATTTTTGGCTACTGCCCACAGATGAGAACAGTACTCCGCGTGCGGCTGGACTTGCGCTTTATTAGGTGTCAATCTATGGCCCGACGTGAAATACCGCCTCGCTCTGTTCAGGATCCTCAATTTTTACGAATCTACTTGGCACGCCCGCGCCGAGTTGACTCGGTAACTCGAGCGCAAACGAACTAGAGTCCAATTTATTTTCACTCGAATACGAGTTTAACAATTCACTTCAGTCACTCGAGAAAAAACGGCTCGAGTCGCATCACTAACGTGTGATTTCATTTTAACGTTACTATAGGCAGTATGGTCGATTGACTATAGACTGTCCTTTGGACGAATAAAAAAAAAAAAAAAATTAACGTTACTATGGCAACTAGTACGCCTTTATTTAAACATTAAAACCAATTAGAGAAAAGACAGCTTTAGTTTCCGAGTGTCTTATTGGATAAAATTATAGCTATCAATTTATAATCCAATAGAATTAGTGTCTATTGAGTATTGACAGAAGTCATAACATGGTACATCAAAATTCGTAAATATTGACAGCATAATTTAAAAATGTTTAATTTTATTTTTTATAAAATAAATTAATTTATCGGTAAATATGAAGTAGAAACAAAGATAATAAAATCAGCATTTTAAATTATGCTGCATAATGCCGAAAGTTATCGAACTCACTGTTGAAATCGAAGTGCAAAGGGTATGTTAATGTTTCAAATTATAAAGTGGGGCTTTATTTGTTACAAAACATTGTCAGGCGCTGAATTCTTATTCCTAAGCGATTTTACGTGGGTACTGATGGTCATTTACCTTAAAGTGATTTACTCGCCAGTTTTCTAGCCTTCTGTAATACACTGCCCCTGATGGCATTCAGTACATTTCAAATATAATGACCCTCGAGTTGCATTCATCGATGCTCACAAATATTATGCCGGCCTGAAGTAATATATACCCCAGCTGACGCTAGAACGCATTATGTTCCTTTACACTTAATAATAAAAAATAAAATAATACTAGCCCTGTATTAAACATTGTCCCAATGCTGCCTGCTGGGCACAGGCCTCCTGTATTAACGAGAAGGGTTAGGCCTTAGTCCATCACGCTGGCCTAATGCAACTTGGTAGACTTCTCATACCTTTGACATTGTTATGAGAATTCTCAGGTATGTAGCATTCCTCATGATCTTTTCCTTTACCATTGAAGCAAGCAATAATTTAAATTTAATAGACACTGTACTTTAGTAGTTTAGTTACTAGTTTAAGTCAGAGGTGTATGCAATTTGGGCTGGTTTTACATATACGATTTTCTTCTTGAGTGTCTGCATCATAACCAACTATTAATTGCTGCTTTACACTTAGTTTATTATAATTATTTCAGGTATCCTGTCCTGGTGTGTGGTTGTGTCAAGATGGCCGTGTCTCCCTCACTGTGTTTGCACTTGGCACTAGCTACCAAACTTGTTTGCTACCTCCACTGTTTCCACTTACATTCAAAGATGTGTTCTATTTTCGAAAGAGATTCCAGGAGACTTGTGCCCTAAATAATATATGCTGTTTGTTGAGTAAGTTTAAAATTGTAGAACTATGAGATGATGATGAGATAGATGAGAGAGTTCTAAGTATAGCTGGAATAGGAAAATGTGGATTGATTGTGGGCTCCTTTCTCCACACTTGGCCTGTTGAACATTGGGCCATTGTGCATGGCTTAACTGGTAGCACTGTCTTCAAGCAAAGTAATGTTAAGTGGAATCTTAATGGATTTGTGGCTACTCAAATTTCACAATTTTTTTTTTATTCTGGCATGGTGATGAGACCACAGTAAGCGCAGTGTCGTCCAGTAAGAGTAACAAGTAGAGGGAGACAATCTATTCCTTGCTACTCAACACAATCACGCCGGCCTGTTGTGTGATATCATCAGTTAAGCAAAGATATTTATCAAACACTTATTGTAATTTAATATGAAAGTCTTTGAGAAAATCACTATCTACCATGTATATAATGTTTACAAATATTCCAAGACTACAATACACAATATAGATATTTTTGAATTCTCTATGCAGAGGATGAGACAATCTACTGTGAGCTGGTTCAGTGGAGCGAGGATTGTACATCTGGTGAATGCTCAGTCCTGGCTCAATACCTTGGTGGCCTCAATGATGTCCTGTTCCCGCCTAATATGTGTTCAAATGATGGAGTAGATCTGCTCATGAGGAGGTTCAAAGATTTTCCTGTAATTACTTTTGTATTTAACAACCTTGGGGATATTATTCAAGAAAACTGCAGATAGTGTAAACATTTTTTTCTGATGTGGGTGAAATATGAGGTTTGGTACATATTTTATGATTGATAAGCACTTTACAATGTATAAGATCAACATGATTTCAAACATTTGTTGTTATGATTACTATGAAGAGTTATTATAAGACTTTAGGTAAAATATTTGCTTATACAAAACTTTTTTATTTATTTGGGATAAAACAGTTGTTAATTGTATTTAACTAATATTATACATAATAAAATTAATTCATAATTCACATATCATTAGTATGTACAACATAAGATTAGAATTTGAAGTAAAACACTAGAGTGTAAATGACAAATTAAAGTTTGTTTCGCTTTGTATATTACTTTTGAGTTTGATGTTGCTGTTCAGGGCGCTTCTACCAAAAATACTCTTGAAAACATCTTATTTCAGAATCATAAATTAGTTAAATGTCGAAATTAAGAATATTCTTTTAGATGTATGTATAATTAGTAAGTTAAAATAAGATTGAGAATGGCTTTGTGGTGGCTTTTGGTGGCGCAATCTAAATAGTTGCTCGTTGTGAAACGAGAGGTGTTGATTCCCATATAGTCAAACTTTGTATGATTCTCAAGTATGTGTTTCCGGTCTGGGTGTTATGCTATCGTAGTCCCTCATAATTACAGGTTTGACCTATGGTGGGTCAGGACTATGTGTGTGACTGTCAGGTGTATAAGTACACTGCCATGAGTCCAATGAAACAATAGATTTTTGATTACAGGGCATCTTATCACCCAAAATCGAGATATGTACGAAAGTACGCATCGACGAAGTGTGGAATCAGCCGTCCAGTGACCTATCGAAACCGGTCACGTGCCAGTGTGGCTCGAAGGATAGTGAATCGAGGCAGAAGCAAGTCTGTCATACTGCCAAGTATCACAGGTAATATATTATAGTACAGGGTCATACCAGACAGATATCTTGAAAACCCGTCATAGTAGCTCGTTCTGGCGTGTTGCCTTCCAAAAGTTCATTGTTTTCGTGAACCACTACTGAAGGTTCTATCTCGACACCAAGACAATTTTGATTCATATTTATTTGTTTCGGATCTGGGTTTTTGGGGCCTAAAACCGTCACCAGTTCTTGTTCTTGATTCAGAAATAGGGTGTTTGACTGGTGTAACCAAAAAATATAAAACTGCACTAGGAGAAAGGATAGTGGGCAAACATATTTATTATATACATTGTGTATTATAAACATGTATTATAAACATTTTATTTTCGTCATTAAAATTTAGAATTTTTAATCTGTATCTCTCGGTGCCAAAAACGTAGCAATACCGGCCGCCATTACTCGTGACGACATCGCACATAAACATTGCATCCTACGACAAATAAAATTGTAAGGAAGAACATATTTTTCGATGTGTAAACGTGTTAATTTCGTCTTCAAGTCTTCTATAAGAACGGAGGAAGGCTTTACAAAGGCTGATAGTCGAAATCTGCCACTTCTTTCTTAAAACTTTTGATTTTGGCACATGGATGAACAATTTATCGGGATTTAGTGTCGAGTTTTTACATAAAGGCATTGAACTATATTTATATTCTGGCTCATTCATTTTTGCGGAAAAACTAACAGATAAATGCAAATAATTTGTTATGTTGTTAGGTGTCACATCGGTCACTAATGTTTGTATATGTGCGATGACGTCACACAGGGATAATGTCACGTGACAACGCGTTTTAGCGCGAAAGTATATAAAAAAAAAAAAAACACGGATGTTATATAAATTGAGTATATTTGAATAATAAAAATATTACGGGGGCTATAAGTGAAGAGCCCTCTATCGATGTCCATCAATTTTCAAAAATTGTCAAATACCCTATTATTAGTATTATAATTTTGTATATTCAGGGCATAATTTTGGCGCCCATCGTGGGACGCGATGTCCATCTACGATCAGGTTTAGTACAGTCATTTCGAAATACCAAGATCAAAAAAGCGATCACTGACACGCATGCATACTTATAACTTCAGAGGAAACGTTGATGCGTTGCCGACCCTGAAAAATGCATTTATTGTAGAACATTAGAATTTAGATAATAATAGTTTCTTTGTTTCCGCGAATATTTTGCATTGAAATAAAACTAATTGTACGGATTTTATCGCAGTTTAAAAAAAAGGGTACAGTTAGTTTAATTTCAATTAAAATTGAAATGAAATGAAATGAAATCGTTTATTCATCAAGTAGGCAATTACATAGCTCTTATGACAAGTCAGAACATTAAAAAAAATAAGGAAATTTTAAGAAAAGCATATCAGCTTATGAATACATAACATACACAGCATCATCAATACATTAGCAATTAATTTTCATAAAAATTATTATTATCATTATTATTGTAATTGTTATGTATGTATTAAAGAATATTTATTGGCGGTCTAAGTATTTGCATCACGTTTGTAGGAATAAATGTAACACATCAAAGCGGTCTCACACGCGGTCCGGATCTCGTTCAAGATCTGGTGGTTCGAGATCATGTTGCAGTCTCAGCGAGGAGCCTGAGGTCTCATGCAAGTGCCCCAAGTGAGTTGACTATCATGATTTTTGTGTATCGTGACACAGATACTCGGCTTCCACTAAAAACATAGAGCCCATACACGTCCCCTTCTGGGCCATGGTATGCGTCGCCAAATAATGTTAGAAATAACTGAGGATTATGTAAGATTTTTATTACTGCTCGTATGGACTGGTCTGCTCAGACTTTTTTATCCTGGCACGGCAAAGTCACCGCACTGCACCTGATGGTAAGCGCAGTGCGGTCCAATTAGAGTATCGAGTAGCGAGAGACGATCTACCCTTGCTACTCAACACAATCATGCCGGCCTGTTTTTTCACACTACGCCATGGGCAAGAAGGTGAAGAAGCGGTCGAGGGTTTATTGTCAGAGTATTCAGAAGGCCGCAAAATGGCCAAACATCGTACCCAACTCTAGACGCCCGACAAAGACTGTTTTAGTAACGACAAAATATATTTCAAGAAATCGAGACTTTCATCTCTCTCACGACGGTCATATGCAGCGTTAAGTCTATTTCACAATATGTGATATTATTCATAATACATCAAACTGCTTTAATATAATTTAATATGTCTAAACTAATAACACTTAAATGTTTGACCAAATATTGTACGCTAGAGTTTCTTGCCCGTTCTTCTCCAGCGAAACTGCATTCCGATATGCGGTAGAGCAAAAAACATTGTATATAAATAATGTATAGCATTTTATAGATTCAATAAATGTTTGATTTGTTTTGATATGCTATATTTGACCATGGAGACAGGTTTTCAAAGTAGGCAAATTTGACAACTGACGAAACAACACGACCTTAGACAGTATGGGAATAAATTACTATGTTATTTAAAACATAAAGTTTTGGGTTCACTGTTTTTGTAAGCGCATGGCGAATGCCTGATCTCCTCATTCAATAACACACACACACACATATACTCGTGCCTGTAATCCCCGAAGGGGTAGGCAGTGGCGTAACCAGTCCTTCAATAAATATTACAAAATAGAGAGACATTGTTGTTTTGACCGACCACGATGAGATAAAAAAACAATTTTTTCCATATCCTATCAGGGCACAGGGCATGTATGGATAAGGCCGTAAAAATACTGTATCTTATCCATATCCACAAGTAACAAACAATAATAATCTATATATTATACATAACAAAAATACGGAACTAACATTTATTATCGCTCTGCTGTGTTAAATGGACTAGATGTAAAGGCTCATTTACATTAGTGTGGTAACTGATTTAATTGTACTAAGAGATGGCTCTTGGAAACTTTTTGAACTGAATGGGTTTGGCAATAACTTAGATATTATATGACCAACCGAACCGTTGGCGAGTAGCCGGCTGTGAAACGAGAGGCCGTGGGTTCGATTTCCACACCGGGACAAATGTTTGTATGACACACACATATTTGTGTCCGGGGCCTGGGGGTTAGACCGTGCGTCTCTCTAGGTCTCTGATACCCACAACACAAGACTCGTATCTTAGTGTGGGGTCGGGGCTATGTGTGTCACTGTTTCGCGTTATTTATTTATTTTCATCAAAAATTTCATCGAAATCGCTCCAGCAGTTTTGGAGTCCATAGAGAACACACATGGATTATTATTATTATATTTGACTAGTATACTTTGACCCACTCAGTCCAGTGACGAAGTCGCGCGCGTCACTGTTGCGTTCTCCGCGCAGTGTGTCACGGTCGCGTCACTCGCGTCAGTCGCGCAAGTGTCGCGAGTACAGCGTGTACAGTGTGCATACACAACATGTCCCTTGGCTTCAGTGCGACAACTTGCACGCGACAGTCGATAGCGAATGCGATGAAGTGCCGAGGTGAACATTATGTATTCAGTGTACGGATTGAGTAGTTTTACAATCAATAGTTAACTTGTTTACTGTATTGTAGGTATTTAGGATAGTATTGATTAGGGATGTGGTGTTTTATTAGTTATAGATATACATATTTTGAGGTATATCGATATATCGACTCTAATACGTTTGGACGATTATAAATGTTCAGTGTGATTGTTTTTGTATCAACTTTAAATACCGTGGTTTATATAGTTTCGATGCTTGGTAAATGATATCGATGTTTAGAAATTAGAATATAAAAAAAATTATATGTCTATGTTTGTCGATTTTTTCTACATCCGTAGTCTTGTTTTCATCATACTTAGTTGATTTAATTAGTTAGTTATTATTTAATATGTAATTAAATTGACCAACGTTCTATAACCCAACAGTGAAATTTCAGGAATTGCTATGTTGCATAATACAAGTATAAGGGATATTTGTATCTGGAACTATGTTCTTAGCTAAAACTCAACTATCTATAGTAGCTACTTGTAGTTATTTTTATAGTCACTAACTCTAACAAAATGTGCGTCATCTTAGTTTATTTTTCATAATTTCAGACATAATCATGAAACCGAAGAAGGCCCATTTCCCGACCGTTTACAAAAAATAATCCTTGAAAGTCGATACATAGACAATGAACGATGTGGTCATAAACCCAGGGAGAGACTAAGCAAAATCACCCGAGAGAAAATAACACCGTGTGTCTGCGAAATATGTAGAAGATATCACGAATTATTTCATACAGATATAAACTCACACAGTTGATGATAGTTGATAAATCATAGTTTAATTTCTAATAAAAATCGAATGAAATTTAAAGATTTATATCGATACAAATTCAAATCGATTACAGAAATGTCAGTAATAAATTGTGTAAAAATATCAATTACATTATTTTCCGTAATACATTGTGTCATTCACGTTATATTGTTTATTCTTTGATAAATTTAAAATAATATATTTTTATGAAAGAAATTATGTTAGTATAATAATTTATGAATTCTGTTAAAAATATTTGTTCATGTTAAATAATTTTATTCTTATACAATTAAATCATTGTTGTAATTATTTTAACAAATTAGATGAAATAAAAGTGCACTAATCATGAAGGTTGTTTTGTTTTCCAATAATTACGTTTACATCTACATAGATACATGTATCTACATTTAATTCAAGGACGAAACTTTAATCTTGTTTTGATTTAATGGCTTCTGTGAATCCCGATTGTCGGAAGAAATAGTCATTCCGATGTTGAACAGTTTAGTTTTTTTTTTTTTTTTTATAGTATAGTCCGACAAACGAGCCAGTGGGTCACCTGATGTTAAGTGATCTCCACCGCCCATGAACATCCACAACACCGAAAGTGTCATGTATGCGCTGTCGGCCTTAAAGGACAGGAAAAGGGATTAGGGAAGGGAAGGGGGAATCTGGGCCTCCGGATATCTCACTTACCATACGAAACGCGACAGTAAACTGTCACTTTACGTTGGTTTTCTGTGAGACAGTGGTACTGCCCCGGTCGAGCCGGCCCATTCATGCTGTAGACAAATATGCCTACAGCGTGGCTCTACCACTTTATACAAAGTAAAGTAAATTTTTGATTGAGGCTTTACCACTATTTTGTTCCAGTCAAGGTAGATGTTGCAGTAAGAATAGATGAAGTTCCGTAAACCAAAATATATACGTTTGTTGTATAAAGTATATTATAATAATGAATATATAGTTCTTACATGGGCGCCGCCAGGATTACTATCAGGGAGGTGCATCTACGTCTATACATTATATTTAGGTAAATGTAATGAAGGATAGGTACTGAATTTATTGACAAGGTGGTGAAAAATTTAGACAGCAACCTAGATGCCTTCAGTTTTTATTCAAGCAGTAGGTAACTGAATAAAAAAAATGTATTTTCTTTCCTGACAGGGGGTGCAAGTGTAACGCCTTACACCCTGCTGCCGGCGCCCATGATTTCTTATGATAATTAATCGTGATACAGACACACCAAACGATGTCTATGTTCATCTTTCTACATAGCTGTAATAGCCAGGTCCTTGGAATGTCTATATAACACAATTGTCTTGTATGTTCAAATGTGTATGGGTAGCAAAAGACAATAAAGAGGCAAATTAAACTCCACAATTCCATTAATATTATTTAATTTCTACTAAAAATACTATATACAAAATACTACAACTGGAAGTGGTAGAGCCACGCTGTAGACATATTTGTCTATAGCATGAATGGGCCGACTCGACCTGTGAGACAGTGCAATACAGTGGTACTACACTGTCTCACAGAAAACCAACGTAAAGTGACAGTTTACTGTCGCGTTTCGTATGGTAAGTGAGATATCCGGAGGCCCAGATTCCCCCTTCCCTTCCCTAAACCCTATTCCTGTCCTGCGCATACATGACACTTTCAGTATTGTGGATGTTCATGGGCGGTGGAGATAACTTAACATCAGGTGACCCACTGGCTCGTTTGTCGGACTATACTATAAAAAATAAAAAAAATACATTTTACTTAAAATAAGTCCTATGTCATATCAATAGTTCCTAAGGACCAAAGAAATATATACAGGTACCTATTATAAACTGTACATTGAAACTAACTTAGTAATACAATGTATCACAAAGCAGTGAGGGATAGGCAGCCTTTGTCGTTTGGCGTGGGGACAGCGCATGGTAGCTAGCGACACCCTGCCAAGTCAAATGGTCTCTTTGTCGTATTCGGTCTTCGTGGTTCAGAACAGCTGATTCACGGCTATGTCATTTCCATTGTGAACGTCCACTTGTTGCGCCAGTGGAGGCGCTACAAGCGAACACCACTGTACCATAGAGTTGCCATCCGTCCTGTTTTCCCAGGACATGTCCTGGTTTTTAGAGTATTCTGGATAGTTTTCAAGCAGCGTCCTGGGTTTTTAAAGTGCCCTAACATGATTCTATATTTTAAAATTCGCACACAACTTTTGCAATCCTTACTTTAGGGGCGGCCTCTCGGTTTGTAAGTGTTCACGCAACGTGTTCATTTCAAAAAAAGATGCGTACAGTTTTAAAATTTAATTGTCCTGGTTTTTTTTAACTTCAAATCCTAGTATTTGAATTCCGGGGTTGGTAACCCTACTGTATCATAATGCGAACAACGCTTAAACCGAAGCCAGAACGTGGATGCGTATTAAAGCTTCACCTTTTGTCACTAACCAAGACGTAATGCTGACGAAATAACCGTCTTGAGATTATTTCGACAACAAAAAACGTCTTGGTTGCCGACGTCTCCGCATTATGAATTTGCGCACGGAAATGACGGATTTTCTCTTGGCGTCATGCCTTTAATACTGTATTTCGATCAATATTAACATGGAATTTTCTGGAAGCACTGTTTGAAATACAGGTCCACCAATCATCAACTTACGTGTGCACATATTCCAGAACTATGAAATTATTGACGAATAGCAGTAAAGGTCATTTCCACAAAGATAGGTCATACAAGAGGGAACGAAACGCAGCTTACATTGGGGATACAAGCTTTCGATTTTGCTTAGTTATTATGAAATTAGGTTGCGTTAATACGTAATTATTTTCGATAGTGTAATAGGGTACGGAATGTGAAGTCTACCAACCCGAATTAGGCCAGCCGTGGTGGACTAAGGCCTCACTCCTCTTCGAAATTCATATGACAATTCTCAGGTATGCAGGTTTCCTAACAATATTTTTCTTCATCGCTGAAGCAAGCGATAATTTACACTGAATACACACGTAACTTTTAGAAAAACCAGAGGTGTAGGCCATTCGGGCTTGTTTCGAACATACGACTTTCGTCTTGACAGTCTGGACTGCAACCAAGTAGGCTATCGCTGCTATATAAAATCTGAAATTTACTTTTGCCTTTTTTTATAATCACTATTACGTTTATATTACATGCACGTTTTCTGGGGCTTGCATCTCATTAACAAACCTTGACCTTTAGTCTAGCGATCCCTATTCGTCAGATGTAATATACGCGAGTGTGGATAAAATGTGATTGGTGCATCTTCCGATGCAGTATTGATCTGTCTCTGCACGAACATATAAATAGGTACTCGCAACGCCCGGCACGCAACAGTGCTCAATCCACCACGTCGCGGAGTATTCGGTGATTTTCATTTAAGGCTTTCGAAATAACCATCTAAACTCAGTATTAACCCGGAGTCTGGAATGGTGCCCGGTGTGGCGATAGGCTCGCCCCCTATTACATTATGGGACCGAAATTCGGCGAAAAGTGGGTGTACTGGTTACACCTCTGCCTACCACTTCGGGGATTACAGGCGTGAGTGTATATGTATGTACGATGGTCATGTCGACAGCAAAACGTCTTGGTAGAGCACTGAAGAACCACAGACGAAATAAGAAACCCGCACGAGACGATTTGAAAGTTATAATGCGCCAGATTAAGGCTTCGTGTGTTCGCATCAACCGACATCATCAGAACTTCCATGACTGATGACTAGCGAGCATGTCGCTGCTGCCGATCTGATCGATTAATTTAATCGATAAATAAAGATATTTATTTATAACCATATTTTTTCGAGGGTTACTTCTTCTTTTTTTTATGGCTCCACCGTATAAATTCAGTGATTTTGCCAATGTCAAGGAAAGGGTTACTTCAGTGTCTACTATACAAACTGTCATTCCTTCACGGGATTTTCAATAAAAGCAATATTTACAATTAAAATACTTTATTTTCATTATCATATTCGGAAGATATAGGTAACTTAAAATTATATTTTCTAAAAATTATGTGATATGGCTCAACTTTAAATATCTATTACAATCTAATATTAAATCATTATTACACATTGTCTTAACGTAACTTCAATTAACATTACTACTGAAATAGAGGTACACATCTATAAAAACTAAAGGTTACAATACAAGTCGATTAACCCTATTTAAAATATTTTATTAGGTTTTAAGTTCAACGGGTACATAATTCAATAGAAGTATTCAATTTTCCATATAATTTCAACGAGTATTATTATCGGCAGTGTTAAAATTTCGCGTTTAATATCATTAAAGTTAAGTGTGTCTGGATATTATTTACAGTATTTAGGATACACAGTAAACCTTTTATTACTTTTCTACCTACCACAAATAGAAAAGGTAAAGCGTTTAAGGATAAAAACATTCGATAGTCGTTTCGAAATGAAATGCGAAGAATGAGCAAATTTAATTAAGTATTATGACATGTGCTTAATTCTCAGTTGTATTTAAAATTATCTCTAACAATCATTGGCCGTGCGAAATCAATTCGGAAATCGATAACGCTCCCACTCACTATCGATTAATTTAATCGATATTATGTTTATATGATTTCAATGTTATTGAAGTATAAATTCGTTAAATGGTTAAGAACATATAATAAGTTTTAATAATTCTAATGAAAAACATTTTAACAATTAAAATAAACGTAAAAATAGGAAGACAAAGTCAGCCTTTATCATCTTACACTAATCGAATTTATTACTCGTATGACCTTTATTAATTTTGTACATTGCATTGCATTAAATTTATGAATAATTTAACTATAATTTCATTACACGCTATATATTTTTATCATTCATTTAACTAGCTCATTTTAGAGTTCTATATGCGCTTTTTATAGAAAAATATTGTGACATGTGACTATTAATAAATGTAATTTAATCCATGAGTGACCTTACGTTGTATTTCACCCAAAATTGTCAGACGCAATAAAAATATTTATCAGCAATTTTTTTGACTATTATTGAATCATACCATATAGGTTTGTATAAGATTTTTCACCACCAACATTGTGTTGCAAACATATTGTATATTTGTTATATTATCTATTGATTTTGTTTTTTTTAAAACCAACATAAATTGATCCGTGGTAACCATTACAATTTCTCTGCCACATCTCTATGCATACTTGGTAGAATAATTTCGCATCAGGCCCGGACTTAGGGAGGACAACTGGGTAATTGGGCCAATGTGTTACTGAAAAACCCATATAATATACATTTTCTAAACTTGGGGTTCAAACTGAACTTAATGAAACTCTACCTATGTCTTTTCAATTTGGGATTAAATTATTACATAAAACATACCGCGCGTTTCGTTTTTACCATAACATTTTTCTTTCAGAGGATTAACCTCATCAAGATCAACAACTGGTTTGTTGAACTCTTTGTATGCAGAATTTTAAGTAATTGCCATTTCAAGATTTCCATCTGCTTCTAAATCTCATGGTGTATTAGCAGTGACCTTATGGCCTTTCACACTAGTCCTTGCTTTGCTCTTAGTGTATCTGCTACAATCAGCTACAAACGCCACGATAGCGACTAGAGCGAAGACTCCGTAGAAGACTGCGAGACATATGAGGAAGCTTTCATCAGTTTGTTCCCATATATGGTCGGTGCGGAGGTACTCGTAGTTGGATAACACCTGGGTTCCATTCGGAGGTGGGCATGGACTCTGGACTATTATGTCCTGGTATGGTCTCTGGAATATTTGGAAAGATTTTTTATGCTAAAGTTGGTATCGTGGAGATCACTATTGTTCTGAGTAAAGTGAATCTAATTACTGTACTTCGAACATAATCTGGACAATTGACAATCGAGTTATTACCTTAACAAAATTACCTATCAAAGAAAGATTAAAAATTACAACTGGTTTGAAGTTCGTTTTTGTAGGTATTTTTGAAATGCACCTAAGAAAACTAGGATTAGATTTTTTTGTTATAGTTTGGTTTAAGTCTGATTATGTTAAGGTATATCTTATATCTTAGGTACTCTTTTCAGAAATCTTATCACTTGTCTATTTCTGTAATTTGAGTTTGTGATATTTATGAGCAAGCAAGGCATTTACCATCAGGTTCGGTGTCTGTTCCTCGTCTCATGACTTTGTTATAGAGAGACTATCCCGCCCACACACCCGCCATTGTAACTCCTGTTTAGCCAGGATCAACAATGGCACGCATTTTTTCGACACCGAGTAATGAAACTCGGCGAGTCTCTGGGAATGCTTAACTGTCTTTTATCGCGCAACGAAATCAATCAAATAGAAATATAGGGAGGAGTTGCCATACCGCCATACCGGGCTGAATTCCTGGCTCTGGGCTGATACTGATTATTTCTAAATAGAAAACCCCAATATCACTTTACGATCGAATCCGAGACCTCAGCCCAGCAGTCATAACGCATGCGCAATTACAACTGAGCCACTGAGGCAGTCCTCTCATTAGCTACTTGATCAAAAACACCAACCTGTTTATTAGTACACCTGATCTCCTTGCTAATACTAGTTTTGAGCGCGACTTCGCTCAGTTCCTTCCGCAGTACTTCTGGAAACGTCCATGTCGAAGGAGACACATATTCCAGCCATCGCAGGTATTGTGGCAAGTCTGATCGCTGTATCATCACCCCGTTGACTAACGTGCTCAGTAGTAGACAGAGGCCTGAGAGAATAGCGGCAGTCTTCTCCATTGGCACTAGGAATATCAACGCCCGACAGAACATCTGTACGCTGATTAGGTAGAGCACCATGTAACCTTAAAAAGGGTAAGAGTATATGTATTGTTGGTGGTAGGATATTCATATCCGCCCGGATAGCGACCGCCGTACACAGGGTGTAAAACCCGCTATAGTAGCACGCGCAAGTGTGTCGCGTTCCAGGATCAGCCAGTGTACATCCGGTTTTTGTCGGGGGTCTAAGGTTAGGGTACGATGTTTGACCTCTCACATTAGACCAACCACCGCTTCTTCACCTTCTTGCTCTTGTGAAGAAGCAGGCCGGCATGATTGTGTTCAGTAGCGGGGGATATACTGTCGCTACTCGACATTCTAATTGGACGTCTCTGCGCTTATCATCAGGTGTAGTGTAGTCACTTTGCCGTGCCAGGATAACATAAAACTGTAGTATTGTAAAACGAGGCTACTGAAGGTCCAATAAAGCTCTTTTTTTAGTGCCTCGATAGGCAGACGAGCAGACGGGCCACCTGATGGTAAGTAGACACCGCCGCCCATAGACTTCTGCGATGACAGGGCACAGCAAAGCCGCTGCCTTTTTTTTTTGTGTCGCGGGGAAAGCGTTTTATTACTACCGCCCGCTCCGGGGGGAAGCGGAATAAGAATAAAACGGTTATGCTGGACTAGCCGGTCTTACGACCCAGCATCCCCCTCGCCCGGATGATGGCTATCCTGGCAGCCGCTGGGCCGAGTCCCTATCCCCTATGTACACCCCACCCGGCACTACCAGCTAAAACCCCGCGGTGGCCTTCTTCGGCGCTTACGGAGCGATCCCGGAGTATTCTAAGGAGTGCTAGAATTGCTGCCGGAACCGCCCCTGCGCGGTGCTGCGTTGCAACCCATCTCCATGGGAGGGCTTACGAGCCCCCGCGCACCGAACAACGACAGCGAACTTATTTATATATATTTATATTTTTTGTTATATCTATATTTTATTACAGTTATATCTAGACCCACCTAAATAAATATAGAATCCGTCGAAGGAGCCTGGAGACTGCGCGTACAGTCCGGACATGGCGTAGCTCGGCACCAGGTAGGCCAGCCACGTCAGCACCGACGACCACAACTCCACGAATTGCTGTTAAAACAGTTGGGAAATTGCTACACGAAATATAAATGACATTTAACTGCATTTAACAATAGATGTTTTGTTTTTCCTGGAATTATAATATTTTGCCTGGAATAATATACTGAAAGCTTATTATTAAGCTGAAAAACCGTGAGGTCCTAAGCTCCAATTCTAGAACACAAATCACAATTTATCTTGGAATGTTTGATTCTAAATATTACACAGGAATAGGCACATCGGTGTGCTAGTTACACTTCTGCCTACCCCTTAAGGTTACACGTATATGTGCCACACCGTCACACACATCACTGAGTACTGAGTAGTGGCAGTATGGTATATACGAGTACTCACATCAAACAGTATGAACACAGTCCGTGAGTAGAGTCCGACGGCGATGTCCCGTTCGACGTGGCGCCTCATGGAGCTGGCCTCGCGCGCGCCCAGCCACAGCAGCACGGGCCACACCGACACACACATCACTGAGTACTGAGTAGTGGCAGTATGGTAGATACGAGTACTCACATCAAACAGTATGAACACAGTCCGTGAGTAGAGTCCGACGGCGATGTCCCGCTCGACGTGGCGCCTCATGGAGCTGGCCTCGCGCGCGCCCAGCCACAGCAGCACGGGCCACACCGACACACACATCACTGAGTACTGAGTAGTGGCAGTATGGTAGATACGAGTACTCACATCAAACAGTATGAACACAGTCCGTGAGTAGAGTCCGACGGCGATGTCCCGCTCGACGTGGCGCCTCATGGAGCTGGCCTCGCGCGCGCCCAGCCACAGCAGCACGGGCCACACCGACACACACATCACTGAGTACTGAGTAATGGCAGTATGGTATATACGAGTACTCACATCAAACAGTATGAACACAGTCCGTGAGTAGAGTCCGACGGCGATGTCCCGCTCGACGTGGCGCCTCATGGAGCTGGCCTCGCGCGCGCCCAGCCACAGCAGCACGGGCCACACCGACACACACATCACTGAGTACTGAGTAGTGGCAGTATGGTAGATACGAGTACTCACATCAAACAGTATGAACACAGTCCGTGAGTAGAGTCCGACGGCGATGTCCCGCTCGACGTGGCGCCTCATGGAGCTGGCCTCGCGCGCGCCCAGCCACAGCAGCACGGGCCACACCGACACACACATCACTGAGTACTGAGTAGTGGCAGTATGGTAGATACGAGTACTCACATCAAACAGTATGAACACAGTCCGTGAGTAGAGTCCGACGGCGATGTCCCGCTCGACGTGGCGCCTCATGGAGCTGGCCTCGCGCGCGCCCAGCCACAGCAGCACGGGCCACACCGACACACACATCACTGAGTACTGAGTAGTGGCAGTATGGTAGATACGAGTACTCACATCAAACAGTATGAACACAGTCCGTGAGTAGAGTCCGACGGCGATGTCCCGCTCGACGTGGCGCCTCATGGAGCTGGCCTCGCGCGCGCCCAGCCACAGCAGCACGGGCCACACCGACACACACATCACTGAGTACTGAGTAGTGGCAGTATGGTAGATACGAGTACTCACATCAAACAGTATGAACACAGTCCGTGAGTAGAGTCCGACGGCGATGTCCCGCTCGACGTGGCGCCTCATGGAGCTGGCCTCGCGCGCGCCCAGCCACAGCAGCACGGGCCACACCGACACACACATCACTGAGTACTGAGTAGTGGCAGTATGGTAGATACGAGTACTCACATCAAACAGTATGAACACAGTCCGTGAGTAGAGTCCGACGGCGATGTCCCGCTCGACGTGGCGCCTCATGGAGCTGGCCTCGCGCGCGCCCAGCCACAGCAGCACGGGCCACACCGACACACACATCACTGAGTACTGAGTAGTGGCAGTATGGTAGATACGAGTACTCACATCAAACAGTATGAACACAGTCCGTGAGTAGAGTCCGACGGCGATGTCCCGCTCGACGTGGCGCCTCATGGAGCTGGCCTTGCGCGCGCCCAGCCACAGCAGCACGGGCCACACCGACACACACATCACTGAGTACTGAGTAGTGGCAGTATGGTAGATACGAGTACTCACATCAAACAGTATGAACACAGTCCGTGAGTAGAGTCCGACGGCGATGTCCCGCTCGACGTGGCGCCTCATGGAGCTGGCCTCGCGCGCGCCCAGCCACAGCAGCACGGGCCACACCGACACACACATCACTGAGTACTGAGTAGTGGCAGTATGGTAGATACGAGTACTCACATCAAACAGTATGAACACAGTCCGTGAGTAGAGTCCGACGGCGATGTCCCGCTCGACGTGGCGCCTCATGGAGCTGGCCTCGCGCGCGCCCAGCCACAGCAGCACGGGCCACACCGACACACACATCACTGAGTACTGAGTAGTGGCAGTATGGTAGATACGAGTACTCACATCAAACAGTTTGAACACAGTCCGTGAGTAGAGTCCGACGGCGATGTCCCGCTCGACGTGGCGCCTCATGGAGCTGGCCTCGCGCGCGCCCAGCCACAGCAGCACGGGCCACACCGACACACACATCACTGAGTACTGAGTAGTGGCAGTATGGTAGATACGAGTACTCACATCAAACAGTATGAACACAGTCCGTGAGTAGAGTCCGACGGCGATGTCCCGCTCGACGTGGCGCCTCATGGAGCTGGCCTCGCGCGCGCCCAGCCACAGCAGCACGGGCCACACCGACACACACATCACTGAATAGTGGAAGCCTATCCTGTCGTTTTGTGTTAACTGGAAATAAACACAAACTCTTAATTTATTTTATTTTGACACGGCAAAGTGACCACATTGCATCCGGTAGTAAGAGCAGAACTTTCCAAGTAGATTATCAAGTAGCGAGGATAAACATCCCTCGCAAAGTGATCAATCATTTCAGTCAGTCAGAAGCTTCTTCACAGTACGCTTAACAAACTTGGGATTACAGGAAGGAGGGAACACGTGCGCTGGCAAGCTTTTCCACGACTTGATGGTGCGGCTAAGATACAAATTCGCGAACCTCTTGGTTCAGGCCAGGGTAATAGACACCACGCTGTTGTAGCTCCGCAAGCTAGTACGTGCAGTTCTGGCGTGTATAGAAGAGGATGGGATAAGTATTCTTCGAAGCAATCGCCATGATACACACGGTAGAACATGCTAAGCGAAGAAATGTCCCTGGGCAGCTGTAGCAGCTCTAAGCTGTTGGTCACGTCTGCATCATTCATAATGCAGATGGCCCGTCGCTGCAATCCAGATCAACCATCGAGCAAGCAATTATCGGAACCATAACAGAGGTGGAAGCAGTATTCCATTCCCGGCTGTACCTGCGCTTTATATTAGCATCACGCTAATATACGCTAACCGGGCGTTAGAAATCGCCGCCGCAAAATTATATCCGATATCTACACATAAGATCCTAACATCATTCTGCATTGTCATTGGAACACCCTGAAAGTGGAGACTGGAGAAAAGGGGGATTTTTTTGCATGAAAACGCCCACACCTATGTTTTCTTGGCATTGAATTCAATCCTATTCCTGATATCCTGCCAAAATATGAGATCTAGGGTCTGGTTGAGCTCAAATACAAGATCCTCGAGTCTCCGTATAGTGTCCGCCCGGCATCCGGCTACTAGGCAGATGCTAGAGGGATGTAATAGCGTAATATACCTCCATGGATTTTATGCCTTTTCTCTCAAAAACAACGTCCACGCGGTCGCAGCCGCGAGCAAAAGCTAGTATATATATAATTCTACTGTACGTGTATGTCACTGAACTCCTCCTAAACGGCTGGACCGATTTGAATTATTTCTTTTGTATGCGTTTGGGTGGCGCCCTGGATGGTTTAGATTCACAAATCAGCCCGGCAGATGGCGCAACAGTCAGTGTGGCGCTGCTTTTACGGACAGGACGACGTCTACCGGGCCCGCTAGTAAAGTATATATTTTTATGTTGTTGAATTTATTTACAAAATAAGAAGAATAAAGAAAGTACCTTGGCGTCGGTGGCGGGTAAGTCCCAGAATATGGTGCCCGTGATCATGGACATTACAGCAGCTATCAGTACTCGAGTGATCACGTTGGACAGCGTCGTCATCTGCGTGTACACCAGGCTTTTTCTGACAACAAACAATATTGGCTAATAGAAGTAACGAAATGGTAGTTTTGGAAATGTTATGGTTAAATTAGGGTTACCAACCCCGGAATTCCAATACTGGGATTTGAAGTTAGAAAAACCAGGACAATTCGCATCTTTGTTTTAACATACCGTAAACACTTGCGAGCCGAGAAGTCGCCCCTAAAGTAAGTATTGCAAAAGTGGTGTGCAAAATTTAAAATACAGGACCTGATCAGGGCGCTTTAAAAACCCAGGACGCTGCTTAAAAACTATCTAGGACACCCCACGACATGTCCTGGGAAAACAGGACGGTTGGCAACTCCAGGTTAAATGAACATTACATTTGTATTTTTTTTCAAATGTTATAAAAGTTTGAGTTTTCATGACAACTTATTAGTTAGACAACAAACAGAATTTTAATAGGTCCCGGTAGGTCGATGTATCGTCCTATTTTTTAAGGCCCACCCAATATTGTCAGCAGTGCATCGCGATCAATACTCTGTGAAATGATTTTTACTTGATCGATTACTACTTGACTACGCCATTAAAGCTGACAAATGAATATCATCATCATCTACCTGTCGATATCCCACACTAAGTGGGGTCGACACAAATGATTTAAACTCTCCACGCAGCCCTATCATCCGTCATATCTGCATTCACTTTCATGCGCATATCCTCATTCACGCAATCCATCCACCTCTTTTTTGGTCTCCCACAACTCTTTCTTCCATACACATTCATATTGACAACCAGTCTTATCACATGCCTTTCATCTCTCCTCATCACATGCCCATACCAAGCTAACCTAGCACTCCTCATCTTTTCTACAATTGGTGCTACTTTCAGGCCTCCCCTTACATACATAAGCTGACAAATAAATATATACCTTGGTAGGCGGAAGAATCCGCGGCTGCTGGTTGTGCCGAGTGGTAGGACCAACTTACTTAACAAGATCCATATTGAACGCGCCTTGCTCATAAAAAAAAATTGACATATTTTCGTGTACTCTGAGTAGTTTCACTAAGATTTCACTATATACAATTTGTTATAGTAGTTTTAAAAATAAATAACGTAGATTTGAGTATAATATAAGTAGTATAGCTAAGTAGAATAAGTTGATCAACACTGCTGTATTAGGGCTACCCTGTAAAAGTAGTTGTTAAGTGGTGAATAAATTAATATTTTGGATTATTTTTTCCACCACATCCCAGATCCTATCCCACCAGCTGTAGTATAAATCCTGTGTTAGAATATAGACTAACTCTAGCAGCGCGAACGCCTGGTGCGGCGGTCGCGGGGGTGGTGCGGGCGCGGGGAGCGGCACGGGCGGGGGAGGGTCGAGTGTACCACGTGCTGTCGCGAACACTCCCGCCAGCGCCTCCACGCGGCCGGACGACTCCAGCAGCGCCGCCGCGGACAGGTCGTCCAGCGTCACCAGGTCCACTGCACACCACAACAACATGATCTTACTACACACACAGTGTAAATACTTTTTCTATAGCATGAATGGGCTTGACCGGGGTATTACCTCTGTCGGACCGACTCGTCCGGGGTATTACCACTTTCGAACCACAGGACCGGGTTATTACCAAAGTATCACTTGCTCGACCGGGATATTACCATTGTCGTGCATTTCGACTGGGGTATTACCATTGTCATAGTAAAGCGTAAAGTAGCCATGATAGTGCAGTTGTGCGATCAGTGAGATTTCTGGAGGCCCAAAACACCTCCCCTTACTAATATCCATTCCCTTCGGCAACACATCAATATTTTTTTTGGTAATGTGGATGTTTAAAAGCAAAGAATACCACATACCATAAGGTAACTGATGTACTATTGGCTCTATGCTATAAAAAATATAGCTCATAAAAGATATCAATTCTCAAATCTTAAAAACTTTCGCGCTTTAAATTGCAATATATATCCATAGGAATATGTAGCTAGTGTATAGATTTTGCGTAGTTTTGGTTTCTATAACTATAACTCTTAAAATTAATAAATAATATTGAATATTTCAATATCGTTGATGCTTACAATAGTAATCTGATGGGTTTTTGAAAGCTGGACAAGGGTAGTCTATTGATGAGAAATATGGCAACATGTCCCGTCTGTACCCGCTGAACATCGTCCTCCCCGCAGATATCAACACAACCTGCAAGCAAAAAGAATGACTGAGCATAAGTAACGCATATCTGAAAAGGAAATATCGTTGCATAAGAACATTGTACCTTTTTACAGAAACAACTTTAACGACAAATTGAAAATAAGGTTCAGTATCTGTAGTTAAGATTATATAATAATAATAAAATTTATTTATTTGCAAAAATACACAAGTACATAAACAATAGTAGACTTAAATTAAGGTACATTTTAAATTACTGCGAGCTTAATAATATGGGAGCACCTGTAGCTGAACTAGGAAGAACCTGTATTTCAGCTTACAGCGCTATTCCCCTATGGAAATATTCTGGTAATACTAAAATGGATACTATAATATTTTACTATTTTTGCAATATGTGTGTAGGTGTCCTCTTTTGGATCAAAGTATAGTTGACTATGCTGTTTAAGAATGATACCCATCAAAAATAATTGTCGAACCGTCAGCACTTCACATTCCTTGTAGAGTAAAGAGGTTGAGTAAAGCATTGGCCTAAAAGTCATGACTTTAAGAATAGCTCTCTGTGCGATTTCAATGGTCTTTATTGTAGTTTTCGATGTTCCTCCCCAAGTTGTTATGCAGTAAGTTAGCAATGACTGACATAGAGCAAAATATATCTGTTTCAGCAGTATTGGATCAGCCACATGTCGAAGGTTTTTAAAAAAGACAATCAGTTTGCGTACTCTTCCACATAAAATTTTAATGTGCTCCTTAAAGTTCAAATTGTTGTCAATAGTGACGCCTAAGTATTTTATTCGAGTTACACATTGTAGTGGTTTACATGGACAAGTGATTTGTGTATAACAACAGTCGTGTGGCGTTATATTTAAATTGTGTCTGGGGACCTGACTCGGAGTAATACTGAAACAGACATATTGGGTTTTGTCTATATTTAAAGTCAGTGAGTTGTCTTTTAGCCATTTTCTAACTGTATCAAAACCCTTTTGGGAAGCATCAAACACCTCTTCCCAAGTTTCGGCGGAAAAAAGGAGAGCAGTATCTTCTGCGTATGAGATAATTTCGCCTTTTGGTATCTTGAGGGAAGTTAAGTCGTTAATGTAAGTCAGAAACAGTGTGGGTCCTAGCTAGATTGCAATTAAACTTCAATATTCAAAGTCACAGTGGATATCAGTACAACAAAAATAACTGTAACCGAGGGGATAAGACCATCACGGGTAGATTTATCTCAAATTTTATCCTATAGCCAGTCTAATTATTAAACACATAAAACATTTCTTAACAATCTAGGACTCGATTAGCTGGTGATTGGATATTCAAATTTGCCCGGATAGCCACCGCCGTACACAGGGTGTAAAACCCGCTATAGTGGCACACGTAAATGTATCGCGTTCCGGGGTCTAGAGTTGAGGTACGCTCTAGACCCTCGAACGATTCTTCATCTTCTTGCCCACGGTGTAGTGTGAAGAAGCAGGCTGGCATGATTGTGTTGAGTAGCGAGGGATATATTGTTTCTCGCTACTTGATACTCTAACTAGACGACACTGCACTTACCATCAGGTGCAATGTGGTCGCTTTGCTAGGACAAAAAAAACATATAAAAGTTACCTTGGTAAGCATAGCGAAGATCTCATAAGTAGGCGGGTGTAAGGACATAATCACTACCCGTCCAGAACTCGCCCAGTTCCTGAGATACTCCACCAGGAAGAACGTGTCGAATATATCCATCTCCTTGGTGGGCTGGTCTAGGATCAGTACCGCCATGTCCAGGAGCAGTTGACACGCGACGTTCAAGCGTCTGATCTCCGAACGAGTGAGGCGACCTACGTTCGTGTCGCGCACTTGTTCGAGACCCAGCTCTTCTATGAGAAGGTTTATCTGAAAGAATAGAGCGTGTTATAGAAGGCAATAGTTTTTTTTAAATACAGATATAACGTAGTCTATGATCCCTGAACTAGCATAGACTGTATGTCAGGATTCAGTACATGGGTATCTACTTTCTGTATATATTCTATGACAATAAAAATTATAAACTAAAAATAGATTATAAGAAGCAGAATATAATCGTTTGGGATATGTTCATAATAGTTATTAAATTGCTTGGGTCTTTTGTCCTAACCACGATCACGAGGAACAGATGACAGAAAAACATCTATATGGATCATGTAGACATATAAAAATTAGGAAAACGATGATAATTTTAGGGAAATGATCATCAGTTTAGGGAAATGATCATCTGTTTAGGAAAATAAACATCGGTTCAGAAAAATTTACATCAGTTTAGGAAAATGAATATAATATCTCACTCGGTCCCTGTCATCCATCTTGTGGTGTTGGTTGTCCCTTGGCCGCCGCAGCGCCGCGTGGAACCGCAGCGTGTGCTCCACCGACATCCAGGGGCACAGCGCCGTGTCGCTCCTCACGTACGACACTATCTTCCTCAGGGTCGACGACGCCACCGGCTGACCGTTCAACACTATGTCTCCCGCTAGTTTCTGGGAATCATTCAATACTACTACATTCTAGTGCCCATGTGCAGGAACAACACTTAATGTTTTTTTTCGGTTCCATTGATTTCTGTTCACCTGATTGGTCAGTTTTTGTTTGGTGCCAGAAATGTACCAATAAAATCTACACATAGCAAAGACCTCATTTAAGTGTCGTTCTTGTATACTGCTGTATGTTTATTATATAGGAGAGTCCACCTGGGCGACCACTGATTATAGGCTTAATATTTTACGTCTCGAAGTGTCGAGGCAGTACATTGTCGTGGATCACTTTATATTTCAATGTTCGAGGTGATGTTGCTACTGTTCATAAGTAGGTATGCCGCAATTTTTTTTTTTTATCCTAGCACGGCAAAGTGACCTCACTTCACCTGATGGTAAGCGCAGTGCGGTCCAATTAGAGTATCGAGTAGCGAGAGACGATCTATCCCCCGCTACTCAACACAATCATGCCGGCCTGCTCCTTCACACTACGCCATGGGCAAGAAGATGAAGAAGCGGTCGAGGGTCTATTGTCAGAGTACTTAGAAGGCCGCAAAATGGCCAACATTGTACCCCAACTCTAGACCCCCAAAAAACCGGATGTACACTGGCTGATCCCGGAACGCGACACACTTGCGTGTGCCACTATGGCGGGTTTTTCACCCTGTGTACGGTGGTCGCTATCCGGGCGGATATGAATATCCTACCACCAGCCGAATTATCAAGCGATGTGATCAACTAATTATTTTACCGAAATAAAATAAACTACAACTGATCTTGGTACGAAGAAGGAATTCAAATATGACATTACATCAAATTTAAACTAAGAACAGGATTTTCATAATACAATGTGGGCTATAGATGAGGTACAACAGATCCGTATTAAATTTTAGAATTATAACTGAAATAAATTGATTACATATTGCTAGAAATAATATTAATAAAATGGCCCTTACTTTCCGCACGCCGGCCAACACATCCAGTAACCCAGTGGCTTCTTGCTGCGAGGTCGCGAGCACGGCCAGTATCTCCCCGGACTTCACCTCGAAGCTGAGACCTGACACGAGCAGCGTCGACTTGTTCTCCGGTGACGTTATTTCTAAACTGTTTACCTGCAAATTATAATTGTAAAGTTATCCTTAATTGGATTAAAGAATTTAGAAAAAAGATACTGTTCTGTTTTTTCATGATTTATTAGTTTTTTCATGACACATTTCAGCTGGAGCCACATACGAGTAAAACAGTAAAAAATATTTTGTTAATGGAAACAATTTGATTATAAATAAGGAATGCTACAGATGTCTGTTCAAGTGATAATTCACGATCAAACTTAGCATAATTCGCTACCAATTGGTACATTCAAATTGTTTTGCTGCAGATGTAAATGATACTTACATAATAATTAGGGTATATGTACGCAGAATGCGCGTACCCATCGAGATGGTCGCCGGGCCTGAGCGTGGAGTGCTTCCTCGACTGCGCGACCGACATGTGGCTGCCCGCCTTCGACATGCGCCCGCCCAGGTGCGACGACGGCATCAGGTAGCTACAAACAAAGTTAAACACTTAGAACGACTTAAAAACTTACACTAAGTTTACACCAGGTTTAAATCAACTAGTTACCAAACCTAATTAACTTCTAGATATGGTTTCGGTTTACATAATAATTAGTTAGTGTGCGGCCTTCTGAGTACTCTGACACTAGACCGTCCACCGCTTCTTTATCTTCTTTCCCATGGCGTAGTGTAAAGAAGCAGGCCGGCATGATTGTGTTGAGTAGTGGGGGATAGATTGTTTTTTACTTGGTATTCTAATTGGACGGCACTGCGCTTACCATCAAGTCCAGTGTGGTCACTTTGCCTTGCATCCTCAGATTGGAAAGATCAATATGAAGCACCGTTAGAGACTTATACAACTTTTATTAAAAACGCTGTTAACTCCTAAGATACAAACTTATTAATCAGTGTTTTATGACCTCAATATTTTATGACTATCTTTCATATGTGCAATTAATTTAAATTTTCAATGGTATACATGTGAAAGTTAGTCAGAATTCTAAACATAATAAAAATAGATGCACCCATTCTCCTGAATTTGTTTTATCAAACAGAAGAACCTAACGAAATGCCTAAAACTCGAATAAGAATTTCTTACACAAAGGTGTATGCTAAAGTCACGTGGAATACCATCCGTATTCATTAATACATTATGATTCATTATGACGTATTATGATAAGAATTATAATATTATACACTCGTAATGTTTAATTTCCTCTCCTTGACCTACTGTATAATTGACACCTGCAACTTGGATATGACGTAATGCCTCTAGCTCAAGCACAACTCACCTGTTTGTGTTTACTTTAGAATTCACAGATAATCCATTTAAATTGAAACGCAAACAACACGAGTGGTCACCATAAAGCGCGAAACGCACGGCCTTCCGTTTTGCACGACAAATACGAACAATGTAACTAGCAGCTATGCGTTAAACACATACAAACATATTCATTGGGATTAGTGGGTTTGTAATTATACTCCTTTTGTTACCTTACTCTTCCGTTCATGTAGGTAAATAAATCAAATTAATTATCTGTTTGTTTTTTAGGACCGAATGAACAATGTGAACAATATATTTCATGTTTTCTAGGTATTAACATATTCGTTATTAAGTTAACAATACGCAGTTTTAACTATTCGAGAGTTCATTCGTGTCTGAATTAGTTCTAATGTCATTCATCTTCTATATTAAGTTAGCATTCCACATTGCTACCAACTATAATGGAAAATTAAGTTTATCCACCATCAAAATTCTCTAATTTGTCTATTGAAATACTGTATATACCTATAAGAGTAAATATTTCTAGCAAATTGCATTCAATGATAAGAGTTTTTATATCTTTCTGACCTGTAACTACATAGAATGAGTGAATTACTCACCTCTGATGATCACCATCAGGTACAAAGTCTGCGACGCTGTTTCTTCTGTTGGAGTAATGTGACCGTTGGGGTCTGGCATCTATTCCCAGCAGGTTGGCTTCACTGACTGACTTGTGCCTGGAGTTCACCCACTGTGGCTCACCTCTGATGCCAGCTTGATGCATTGCTACCAGCGGCACGCCAGTACCGGGCTACATTACAAACAAAGTTATATGGCGTCTAAAGATTTTATTCATTTTTCATATTCAATACTTTACATTCATTAACAAGTAATACTACGTCGGAATTGTTAATTTTAACGAACTTTTGCTTCACTAACCTGATATGATGGATGTAAGTTCTGCATCCTGAAGTCAGGGTCCGAACGGTACTTCCTACTGTACTTGTAGTTGGTTGTTGTTTCGTTGTCTGAACTATCATAGCCTGAAGATGTTTCACGAACGCCTCGACTCTGCCTTTGTATTCTTTGGAAAAGGGAAATAAACTTCTTAACTTAGAGACAAAACATATAAATATATCACAATTGAATGTAAGCTATTAAATGGGTAAGCTAATAAATTCTTAGTAGACACAGATTGTCCAATATATTTCAGACCACACGTCAATTTCCCTGATCCATTGTACCACTTGACAGACGAGGATCACATAGGAGCAAGGTGGGATAACAATTAAAGCCAACTCATCAAGATAGAATAAGGCTTAGTTCAGCAGCGATACAACGAACGGGAAGCTGATTAAGTGATAAGTAGTTACAAGTTTCTTTATGACTTGTTCTTTTCCAACCTTTATGTGTTTTTCTTCCAATGAGGATTGAAATTTCGTGAATTAATAAAATAGAGATAATGATTGCTTTGTTACCTGGGTGCCGGTTTCATTCCACTTCCGATGGAAGTTTTCGGTTTGGGCGTGCCCGATCTCTGCGAGCCGTTGTGGTTCGGTGGGAACACTCGAGGTAGACCAAACTTAAGGTATGTGTACATGTTTGAACCCAAAGCTGACCTGTGAAAAAAGTACGAAGAGTTTGTTTATTTTAAATACGTTACTACGTCCAGTGTTACAAAAGCAGAAGGTAAAGTTAGGTTTGTTTTTCTACATCCTTATTTGCTTCATTATCAAACTCCACAATGTTTTTAATATACGTTTAGGAATTTAAGAAGGAAAATAATTTGTCACCAATTCTACTTTTAAAGTATAGAAAAATATATCAATAAGGTTATTTCAATTTATGAAAATAAATGATTTTACGATTAACATCTTCAATTAAATTAAGAGGAAATCATACTTAGGTCCATATCGTGGGTGTGCCAGAATCGACTGAACAGTGGTGTCTCTCAGCTGGAAATTGCCGTAGGGTAGTGGGCTCTTGTCCGTGCTACCAAGAGCACTGTCCGTGAAGTCAGAATTCAGGTTTTGCCTTCAAAATCATAATAGCGTTAATTGATTTAGCAACACGAGTAAGTGGCTAACAAAAATGTTGAGGTTATATAAATTGCTCAATATCTTTCTTCCTCTATTTCCTAAATTGTTGTATACAACTTTGATTATAACAATTACTACATGCAATAAAAGTTTAAGATTGACCTTTTTTAATTTAGTTGGGAAATTTATTAAACGTTTCTTTGTAGAGGCTTAGAATACAGTTATTTTTATCGAGCCCGCAATTTATCCTTTGTTGTTTACTCGTAAAGTTTTCAAAACGTGACATTGGTGCGTATCTTCCATCCTTTTTAACCGACTTAAAAAAAGTAGGAGGTTCTCAATTCGTCGGAATCTTTATTTTATGTATGTTACCCGATTACTCGAAGACGCATGGACCGATTCGAGAAATTCTTTTTTTGTTTAAAAGGGTATACTTCCCAGGTGATCTCACTGGCAAGTCAGGATCTGATGATGGGATCTCATAAAAATTGAGGGCAACCCTCAAACTTTATAGGAACGCATAATTTGTTTTTTATTGAAATCGGTATACTTTTTATGAATTAAAAAACTTTTTTGGTTACATAATACAGTATTATTTTAAAAGAAGAAGGCATCTGTTGATCCAACGTGATTACTTCGATAATGTACCTGTATATGGACCAGGCGTGTAGGTCCTCGGAGTGCATCCCTCTTGGGTCCTGCATCAGAGGGTTAGAGGGAACCGAGTACCGCCGCTCTGCGCCCAGGCCGAGAGCCGATTGTGACATGTTCTGCTTTCACGACTTCTTCTCGACAACCTAGCAAATATGGTATAAACATAGTCTGAAAAAGTGTTACATTTTGACAATAAAGCAGGCATTGTTTATATATTTTTATTTTTTTTTGTGCCTCGATAGGCAGATGAGCAGACGGACCACCTGATAGTAAGTAGTCACCGCCGCCCATAGACTTCTGCAATGCCAGGGCACAGCAAAGCAGCTGTCTACCGTTAAATGCTTTAATATGCTATAAAAGCTTTTCAAACGCATTCAATACCGTCAATCACGACATACTACTGTCTATCCTTTCCCATCTTATGATCTCGTCGGATGCGCTGGATTGGTTCTCAACTTATCTTCGTGGACGTCAGCAGTCGGTGCGTCTCGGTGAAACTTCATCGGTGTGGAATATGCTCGACTCTGGCGTTCCTCAAGGTGGTATTCTTTCTCCTTTATTGTTTTCAGTTTTTATAAATCTAATAACTCAGGATCTTCACTGTGCGTATCATCTGTATGCTGATGACTTGCAATTATACGCTCATGCCAAGGTTGATTCCATCTCTTCTGCTGTGGACAAAGTGAACAGAGACCTGGAATACATTAGTAGATGGTCAGAGAACTTTGGCCTCACTGTAAATCCAACCAAGTGCCAAGCTATGGTCGTGGGTAGCCAACGGCTAATGGGTAGATTGGACACTGCGATTATTCCACCTATTGTATTTAATGGCACAGTTGTTCATTATTCTTCTACTGTTAAGAACCTTGGGTTGAATATTGATTGCACTTTAAGCTGGCGAGCCCAAGTGACCTATGTTTGTCAAAAAGTCACTGGAATACTTCGCACTCTCTATCGCCTGAAGAACTTCCTCCCATCCAGGACAAAGACAATGCTTGTGCAAGCTTTAATCCTCCCTATAATTGACTATGGTGATGTGTGCTATTTTGACCTGAATGCAGATCTGCTCAATAAATTAGACCGACTTCTTAATAACTGCATTCGATTCATATTTAATCTTCGCAAATACGATCATGTGTCCTCCTTTCGTTCCCAACTCAAGTGGCTATCTATTCGTCAGCGCCGAAATCTTCGCGCGCTTTCTACTCTTTTCTCACTTCTTACGTCTTCCACTGCACCTTCCTACTTAGTTCCGTACTTTAGGTTCCTTCATTCTAGCCACGAGATAATTCTTCGGTCGTCGAATAATCTTCTCCTACTTTGCCCATCCCACAGCTCTGACTTTGTTCATTCCTCTTTCCCTATACAATCTATACTCCTCTGGAATGCGCTCCCATTAGAAATTAGGATGTGCACGAGTCGTTACGCGTTTAAGTCGAAGGTTCGTAAACTGCTGTTAAATGAATTTGCAGGATCATCACAACAGTAGTTATGTTGTATACATATATATATTTATTGTTATATCCATATATATTTAGATATATATGTATCTATGCGATGTATATATCTATGCTATATGTTTAGTATGTATTCATGATATTCATTATTTCTATTAGTATTTTATTACTTAGTAGCATTCAAAGTATTTTAAGTTATAAATTATATTTTCAAACCTACTTCATTCTATCTCTGCATCACCTAAGGTTCGACTGCAAGAGAATGCCTCAGGCATTAAGTCCACCTTTACATATAAATGTATGTATGAAGTATAAATAAAAGCAGTTGATATTACAATAAATACATCCAAAAGTGTCAAACATAGTACTGACCTCATACTAGGTCAAATCGTATATATCAAGAACTTGCTACTTGCCCGCTGCGCCATAAAGTCTGTCAACCCAAGTAGCATCGTTGTTACAAAGTTACTCGTTGCTGTCTGTTCTCGACTGTCCTGCTTATTCTTAATACTAGTTCTTATGTTGTGGTTACATCTACTATGCAATCATTTTTATCGCTACCACGCCCACTAAATACAGGTTTCTATAATGAGCATGAAGTTTTTTGATATCAAACATTAGTAGAAAAAGTTGCACTTTTTAAATTAGTGAAAGTCATCTAGAAATTCCACAGTATTTCTCACTTACCGTCATCCTATTTGAGGTCTTGATCGCTTATGCTTGCACATCATTACTTAATTGTTTTTTACATTCATCTGTAACAAATAAAGTGTAAATTATATTCAAGCGATCTGTATTATTCACATTACTGTTATAATGTTTTGAGAGACTATCCCACCCACACAAACGCAACCATAACTTCTGTAACCAGAATTGATAAAAGCATCAGTTTGACACCCAGAAGCGAAACTCAGCAAGTCTGAGAACATGAATTTGTCTTTCACACAACGGAATTAATGAAATGTAAAAAAGTAACATAATGCCGTAAAAGTAGGCCAATAAAGACACTGTAGTAACTTTCGTACGTATACTTGTTAAGATGCCAGATAAAATATGACCCTGCAGCGCATGACAGATACTATCTATTATAAAAAACGGTACTTTTTTCATATCTCCTTTCTACTTTAAATGTCTACTGTGGAATGGTATTAAGTCTCAGCATCTTCGTAATTCTATTAATATATTATAAATGCGAATGTTTGGATGGATGTTTGTTACTCAATCACGCTACAACGGCTGGATGGATCTTATTTTACTTTTTATCCCGGAAAAACAGTTCCCGTGGGTTAGTTTAGTTTTTCACAGAGCAAGGGATCGACATGATTTTTTGCATAGTGGCAGTTTAGGGTTTAGAAAATGACCTAGGTCACTTTGTATCCTAGAAAAATGGACGATTCCTATGGGTTACCAAAATATAGAAAAGTGTAATTAATAGCTTAAGATGTCTCCATGGATACCTTTTCTTCCAAAAATAACCTCCACCAGGGCGGAGTCGCGGGTAACATCTAGTATTGTATAGCCTAATGACTAATATAACTAGTATGTAATTATCGAGCATACAAAGAATATTACCAATCTCCTTATTTAATCACAACGTAGACACACTCGATGGTGATATACGATCGACATTGGCCGTATCCTGGCTGACTGCAGCGAATCAAAAAGGTCGCTTGCGTCAACTAGTGAACAGTGGCACCGGACGCAACTGCGACGGTGACTGGCACACGGCACACCCAATCTCACCATCTCATTGTTACTGTTACGCAAATGTCACAACACTGTGAGTTATGAGCTTGATGCGTAGATATCGTTTGTGAGTATACAAGCGCTCGTGACGTGACGGTGTGAGTTTGAATTTCTTGTTTTGAAATGGGTTTGATGAAACTTATTTTAAAACTTAACAGTAAACTAACAGCCTTTGTGGCGTAGCGGGTGAGTAGCCGGCTGTGAAACAAGAGGCCGTGGCTTCGATTCCCGCACCGAGACAAATGTTTGTGTGACAGACAGATATTTGTTGCGGGTGTGGGTGTTGTGGGACCGTAGTTCCTCGTAGTTGTTGATGCCCACGATACAGGTTTTACATAGTGTGGGGTCAAAACTATGTGTGTGACTGTTGGGTGTATGTATGTAGGTAACTCTAATATTCTAAATTGTGAATAACAATTTCTGTAAAAGATAATACTGGGGGTTTTAAATCCGACGGTTTCATTGTCAGTGATGGGACTAGCGAATCAATCTTTATACTGTTTGGTAGCGTTCGTTCTTGCATAAGGATTAACGGATCACGGGCCTTTCCTCAGTATTTTGGCTTAAACACGGTGCACTTAGCATGCTTTGAAGCACTTATGCAGGTTGTATACATCGTCTAAACTACTATATCCAGTATAACGTATATGCTATCACGAACCACCTCTGCGTACAATCCCCGTGAATAGGGTAGTTTCCTGTGTTTAATTTTGTACATTACTCGATATGCAACCGAATATAATACGCAAAAGAAACTCTTTGGCGAACACAGAATTAAAATAGCTTGAAAAATGAGGTCACAATATTTATTTTAAATATTGGTATGAACAAATACTCAAAGGTATGAGAAAAAATGGTTGCGTATTGGGCACATATAGCTACCTTCCTCGCACAACGGCACAGTTATGGCGATTCTGAGAACCGTGACGTCATACGACATATCATGCATCCTTTTACTGTCATTTGATCATTACCCCTTCCATCAGATTTGAATGGCGTCTAATTTACTTATTTTAGTTCAGATTCATAAAATTCTTCTGTTTACAGATAATGTAACTTGTTGATTAAAGCAATAAAATAATCGAGTCACTACCCTATTGTTAATAACCTGCGTCTATCTGCTTACCCACAATACAAGTATATCCCGTGCAGAGCTTGCACATACTGCTCAGCATTTCAACAGCAATACATAAAAAAATACCCAGCGAGCCTTAAACTGAGGTTGAAATAGTCAATCAGAGTTTTACAAAAGTCAAACTTAAGCTTTTCGCAGTACCTTGAACTAGACCCCCGGAAAAAACTCGTAAACTCGTGGGACCTTATTACGTATTGTTCTCTCGAGATCGTCAGGGAAATGTCATTTCTTTTATAACCCACTAATGAAGATTTATATGCGGCATACATGCTGACATGTGCCTATTATAAAATAATTTCATTTTCACGTTAATTGGCACGAAATGCTACTTGGGCAGTAAATGTGTAGAAATTAAATCATGAAATACATAAATATATAAACCCCATATATATAAATTAATATGTACTTAATATACAGGTCAGCAAAATCTGAGGGAACCTGCAAACTAACTTGTCAAGAATTTCAAAGGTATGTGTCCACCAACCCCGATTAGACCAGCGCAGTGGACTAAACCATAACGCCTCTCATTAGTAGAGGAAATCCGTGTCCAGCAGTGAGACAGGTTGAATACAGGGCTGGTATTATTATTCTCATCACAGTATCGCGTCGTAGTAGATATAAGTACAGTAATAAGTAGTACTCATATTTCGGTGACCATATTCTACACACACGATACGCCTACTTCCGAAAGTTAATAGTTTTTTACTTACAAGCTTATTGATCCAAGCAACTGTTTAGCGACCACTACTCACATGCGAATTAAGGCTAACGCGAGTAACCATTAGGCAAATGACTGTTAAGAAAATTAGGAATAAACTCTTAATGCTAAAAACATTGGTAATGATAAGTTTCTATTAAATTTCTACTTGCTCAACGCAAAAGTAATATACAACAAACTTGATTAGGGAGGTCAATAAACTATAATAATACAGCGTTATGTAAATTGTATCGAATGGCTTTAAACATTAGAATTAAATTAGATGGCCGGATTTTTTGTACGTCTACAAACTTAATGATTTCTTCACTTTTTCCTTGTACTCATTTCCTTATTTAGTTTTTTCTATACATTGATAGATAAACGTCTAAGTAATCTCAAGTGGTTTATTACTTCAGTGAATCATTATTTATTGTGATCTATATCAATATAAGTTTCATAAAGGAATATGATTTGATAACACAGATAACACATTCCACAGAATGGCGATGGCAACAAATAGGGCGATTGCCTTCTGTTTTTATTGCCTGATAAATGAAAAAAAATATTCAAAAATACAGTCAAAACCAAGAAAGGACTGCGGAAGGAGTCGGCATGTCACTTAATAAAATAAATAAAATAAGCCTTTATTGCTGTTTACATACAAAATCTTATAAAACTATGTGTTTACTTTACAATGTTAATGTTAATGTTAATGTTTAATTTATAAAGTTTGTATCGGTAAGCGGTTATTCGTCTCCTACAGCTTGTCTTTCGACAAAGGCCTCCTCTAAATACTTCCATTTTGTCCTATCTTTTGCTATTCGAGTCCAAAATGGACCAGCTATATTCTTGATGTCGTCCTCCCATCTTTTACTCTGTCTCCCTCTGCTTCTTTTTCCATCTCTTGGGTACCATTCCGTCATAACTTTTGTCAATTTTTCTTTGTTTTCTCTCAACATATGCCCTGTCCATCGCCATTTTAGTTTCCTATAGATCGTTACAGCATTTTTAAATTTATTTTTTCTAAGTTTACTCTGTCCCTTCTTTTAACTCCTATTACGCTCCTTTCTATTCCATTCTGACAGACTTTTATTTTGTTTGATAATTGCCCCGTTAATGCCCATGTTTGACAGCCGGACGTTAAACATGGCAAAATACACTTATTAAATGTGATCCTTTTTTCCTTTATTGGCATATCTGTATTCTTCATGACTTCGCTAAGTGACCAATAACGTTTCCATGTATTAGCTATTCTCCTTTCTACCTCTTTTTGCATGCAGTCTTTTGTAGATATTAATTGTCCTAAATAAATGTACTCTTGCGCGTATTCTATTTGTTCATTATTTACTTTGATAATCGTGTGTGTTGAATTAGTCATCAATTTTGTTTTTTTTGTTTAAGTTCGCCAAGGGGACCCTCTCTCGCCTAAACTATTCTCAGCAGTACTGGAGATGATAATAAGGAACTTAGATTGGACTACAAAGGGCCTGAACATAAATAGTGAAAAACTAAGCCACCTACGCTTCGCGGATGGCCTAATCTGGTTTTCTGAGTACCCCCACATTTTAGAGATCATGCTACAACAATTATCTAACGAAAGCATGTCACTTAATGACCACCAACAATCAACATATATGCTGAGTGGTCATCAGTCCGTTAGTCATGCCGTGCATGGTGCATGTGCCTAATATACTTAAAATATCATAATAGCAGAATATTTATTTATTTTGCTTAATTAGTACGGTTAACCAATTACACTAATTAATATATTCTTATATCTTAGTATATTGGTCTTTGTGTGTGACAATTAAAGTACTTCTTCTTTCTTCTTTTTAAAGTTGGTCAAAACGGAAAAGTTGAAAGCGGAAGGTTGAACTTGGATATTAAATTGCAGGCTATTTTCTATGAATTTTAATTAAGTAGTTTCTTATAATAACGGGATTTTATAACGAATCGGTTTTTTACTTCGGTTTCTCAACTATATTTCAACTATTCAAATATTTTAAGTATATATTGACAGCCTCCGTGGCGCAGTTGGCGAGTAGCCGGCTGTGAAACGAGAGGCCGTGAGTTCGATTCCCACACCGAGACAAATGTTTGTGTGACAGACAGATATTTGTGTCGGATCTGGGTGTTGTGAGACCGTGCGTCTCTCGTAGTCCCTGATACCCACAACACAAGACTCGTATCTTAGTGTGGGATCGGGGCTATGTGTGTGTGAAAAAAAAGAAATACTCGTTCATTGCAATACAATGTCAGAAACTGTAGGCAATTTAAATATCATTGTAAGATGAAGGTACATTAGAAACATGTATCATCACATCCCACAATAATTTTGCAACTGATCCAAAGTCTTTGCCAATAGGTCACGGACCAGTCAAGCAGGCTTACTCCCGTCCTCAATTGGCCAATTGTCTAACACCGTTTCGGAAGTCGCTTGCAGACCCTCACCTCGATAGATAGCGTGAGGCAGTTGCGCTACCGGTTCCTGAGCCATCGCGTGTACAAATTATCATAATTACTCGTGAACACATTGTTTTTATTGAGCCGTTGTGTTCGATAATATAAGTGAATGTTTCTACAGTTTTTGATGTCAAAAAATGTTGAGAGAGATGCAATTCAACCACATCATATTAGACTGTTCTTGAACTATAACAAAATTGTTGAAACTCGCAGTTGGAATTGATGTTTCAATTTCAATTGTATTTAAGCACATTGGCAGTGGATGACTATAGTCAGATTTTTTATATTAATATTGTCAATTGAACAGTTCCTAAAATTGTTGCGAAGCATTTTGTTCAATCCATTTACTTGATATCGAAGTATGATATTTTATTTTATCCTGTCACGGCAAAGTTACCTGCACCTGATGGTAGGCCCAGTGCCGTCCAATTAGAGTGTCAAGTAGCGAGAAACAATCTATCCCTCATCGGCTGGCTTGCTGTTTAGCTTCCTCACACTACGCCATGGGCCTTAGAGGTGAAGAAGCGGTCGAGGGTCTAGTGTCAAAGTACTCAAAGTGTCAAAGTAAGTTTAAAAACATAATAAAAACCAAGCTTAGTAGAAAAGGTTACTACAAAATTTCCGATTATCTTGACGACAAGAAGACTTGGGATTAAATTGCTCTGAATCTTCCAGATCTAATACAATAAATGATTATGTATTGATTATTTCTGTTTAATGTAAATTGTTTTTACAAGATGCCTGAGTCGTATTAGTCTTGGCTTTTTTTTTTTTGTTAAAGCTATTGTCTTGTGAATTTGTTTCTCTATCATTCTTTGACGCGATTAGGGTATGTCATGCTCGCTTAAGGGTCTGTGCTTGCGTCGTTATGTGCCGGGTCGGTCACTTCCCTGTGTCATGATTGAGGAGGCCGATGGCTGGCACATGCGTCATACTCGTGAACGGGTGCTGCTTGTGTGGACTGGTCTACCTGGATTGCTCATTGATTGTTAGTTGGATAAAATTAAATAACAAGTTGTATAGCCTCTTTTACGACTCTGCCTTGTATTGACATGTATACCGTCATTTTTTTTGTCATGTGAATGTGACTTGTCTAAAAATGTATTTTATGTGTGATTTTTTGTTGGAATGTAATGACAAATTACAGAAGACCTACGGCTGAGTTTCTTGGTGCTTCTTCTCAGACCAGTGGGCATTTCCGAAGCACCGGTAGACTTAGATTTTTACATTACTATGACAAGTAAAAATTGCCCCTAGTGGCCTAATTTACAAAATAATTGATTTGATTTGACTCAGAAGGTAGCAATGCAGCCAAATATCGTACTCCAACTCTAGACCTTCGCGAAAACTGATCAAAATCATAATTTAAATCTTTATCATTAGTCTGGTTTTCACATCTATCGGCACTCCGAGCAACAGTTATTATATACAAAACATGAAATAACTTATAGCTACAGTTATACTGCTATTACAGCTTATTTGATGCGAATCCACAAGACTTGAACCATCCAAAAGACATCCAACGCGCATAAAAAAGTTTTCGCCTCAACAAGCATGTAATGATCCACCATTTTACAACGATGAGTAAGCAACACGATTACAAGACAATTTAATTACACACATCCATAAAATATCGCAATGTTTCTCAGATAGTATCATAATTCACGCTTCCCTTCTAGGAGATAATATTTTTTTTTTTTTTTTTTTAGTGCCTCGATAGGCAGACGAGCAGACGGGCCACCTGATGGTAAGTAGTCACCGCCGCCCATAGACTTCTGCAATACCAGGGCACAGCAAAGCCGCTGCCTACCGTTAATAAACTAACTAATAGGCCTTCACTGTCTAAATTGTAATTCATTATTATGAAACTGTTATTAAAATATTGCTATTACCGTACCGATTGCACATTATTATCAATTTCGTGGGCGACAATCTCTTTGTATGCTAATTAATCAAATTTATATGACCCACGCATTCGCCAAAAGGAAACCGAAGAATGTAAAGCGGTGCGGCGTGACAATATTGCTTGCTTTTGCTGGTGGTAGGATATTCATAACCGCCCGGATAGCGACCACCGTACACAGGGTGTAAAACCCGCCATAGTGGCACACGCAAGTGTGTCGCGTTCCAGGATCAGCCAGTGTACATCCGGTTTTTGTCGGGGGTCTAGAGTTGGGTGGTACGTTGTTTGGCCGTTTTGCGGCGTTCTGAGTACTCTGACAATAGACCCTCGACCTCTTCTTCACCTTCTTGCCCATGGCGTAGTGTGAAGAAGCAGGCCGGCATAATTGTGTTGAGTAGCGGGGGATATATTGTCTCTCGCTACTCGATACTCTAATTGGACCGCACTGCGCTTACCATCAGGTGCAGTGTGCTCACTTTGCCGTGCCAGGATAAAAAAAAAATAGATTCTATGAATTGACGGTTCTAAACACAGACTGTTCACTTTCTTTGAATAGGATGTCAGTGTCGATATGTACAAAATCAATTTATAATGTACTCATTCGCTTATGTGCTTGACTAGTTATTAATTATTATATTTTTACATGTAAGATATAAAACGAGTAGAAGTGTAACAAATAAAAATATTACCAATCAAAGTTAAAATCATTTGATTTAATTCTAAAAGTGTTTAATATATCGAACTATATATATAAAAATCACTCGCCGTTCGTTAGTCTCGCTAAAACTCAAAAACGGCCAGACCGATTTGGGTGATATTTTGTGTGTATATTTCAATACTGACTTCATTGGAATCCAGTTTAATCTTACTCCTGTTAAAACTGGAACGGCGAATTTGCTTATCTAGTAGGTTACCTTTCAAATATGCAAAATAATTGTTATTCGTGTGCTTGATCCATACATAGCGTAACTAATAATTTAATAAGAAGTTATGTGCGGGCGCGCCCACCTTATGTAATCGTCCTCCAAATGCTATATTTGAGTTTTGCACTTAAACGTTTAGAGCAAAAAATTAGAGCCTATACGGAAAAATACATTTAAAATAAAATCTATCTTGAAATTCTCAGTATTAGCCCGGAGTCTGGAACCTATGCCTGGTATGGCGATAGGCTCGCTCCATCTCACATTATGGGACCGAAATTTCGCGAAAAGTGGGTGTACCTACTGTGTGGTGTGTTACACCTCTGCCTACTACTTCGGGGATTACGGGCATAAGTGTATATGTATGTATGTACGCATTTAAAAGAAAAAGGGTAAAAAGGGAAAATAAAGTAAAGAACCACTTATTATTTTTCTTCTTAGGAAATGACGGGTTTGAAGTTTTTTTTTAATTCTGGCGCGGCAAAGTAACCACACTGCACCTGATGGTAAGCGCAGTGCCGTTGAATTAGAGTATAGAGTACTCTAAGCCGATGTAGAGATGAATGAAAGTAGATGAAGCTAAAGTGGTGTCAGGATCGTGCAAAGAGGAAATCTATAGCCTACCCCTATGTGACAAAGTAAACAGTTACGAGATTATTCTGAGTAAACGTTCATGAAAACTATTAGATATTGGTCTTTATTAAACTAATGTCTATTATCACAAAGAGGTTAACTGATTACAGAGAAACAAGAAAATAAAAGTTTTTGTTTCGAAATTAGCAGCATATTTGTTAAATTATTTTGCATTTCTTTTTTAAGTACCTATATTATGGTATGAGTCCCATTAAATTATAGTAAGTTTTGTGAAACCCGGCTTAACACTTTTATAATAAGTGTAGTTACACTCAAGTGAAGAAAATAACAGCTTCAGTGAAATGAGCTTCGTTTAACACTAACATTAAACATAGAAAGCCGTAAGTGGTTGATTTTCCGCGGAGTCCATAAAGTTGTCGATTTTACTTTCATACGTGACTTTTACTTTATTTATGATAATATTATGAATCTGAAAGTTGTTACATTTAAAATAAGTCATAAATGTATAACGATGTATATATCAAAATGCTATATGACTTATAATTCTTTACTGCAAAGACCGAGATAAAACTGCGTTTTTGCATGATGGCAAGTAGGCAAAAAAATCGGTTGTAATCATCTAAAGTCGTATTTCCTATAATTAACACCTCTTCGTTTCGAATTCGATTATACTGTAAATAAGATCATTTCATATCACGTTAACATGTTTTTTTTAGATAGATGGCGCCCACATTGGCACGGCAAAGTGACCACACTGAACCTGATGGTAAGCGCAGTGCGGTCCAATTAGAGTATCGAGTAGCGAGAGATAATCTCTCTCCCACTACTCAACACAATCTTGTCGGCCTGCTTCTTCATACTACGCCATGGGCAAGAAGGTGAAGAAGAGGTCAAGGGTCTCAGAGTACTCAGATGGCCGCAAAACGGCCAAACAACGTACCCCAACTCTAGACCCCCGACAAAAACCGGATGTACACCGGGTGATCCCGGAACGCGACACACTTACGTGTGCCACTATGGCGGGTTTTACACCCTGTGTAAGGTGGTCGCTAACCGGGCGGATATGAATATCCTACCACCAGCAACTAACTAATGTCTCATTAAGACTAAATTTGTGGATGTAGCTGTTCAATCGAGAATAATGGAAGAAACATAAAGTCTAATAGGATTAAATGTTAAGGTTATTAAAACTATGCAAACGTCTCTCATTTTAAATCTATGACATAATCTACAAACCTTACCGACCACAATGTCTTTGAGCAATTTAAATAGTAATAACATTAAGATATTTATTCGCGTGAGTCGGAACACAAACATTTTCCATAATGTTCAATGTTGCACGCAGATTTCTGTAGTTGCAGTTAATGCCAGGGTTACGTACTGGTGTACAATTGTTATTTAAAAATTCTAGCAGCGGATGGACGTAGGAGAGACGCACTTGAAAAAATGAACCAACCCTGAAAATAAATATTTTTGTAAAGTATATTCTTAAAGAAATTGTTCACTTACACTACATGTCATTGATCGAGTTACCTAATCCTACTAATATTATAAATGCGAATGTTTGGATGGATGGATGTTTGTTACTCAATCACGCTACAACGGCTGGACGGACCTGGTTGAAATTATAGTCACAGAGGTGGATTATAGTCTGGAATAGCACAATGGCTACTTTTTATCCCGGAAAAATGCACAGTTTCCATAGGATAGCAAAATACAAAAAGGTGTAATAGCTTAAGATGCCTCCATGCATTGTATACCTTTTCTTCCAAAAATAACCTCCACGCGGACGCGGACGGAGCCGCTGGTAACGTCTAGTTCTTTATAAGGATCAAAATCATCAGTTTAAATCCAATATATTGGGAGAAAATAAGCTCTTATTTGTGGACATATTATGCGGGTTTTTCCTTTGGAGGTGTAGTGAAGCTTAAAAATAGACAACTGTAATAAAGTGTCTTGAGTAGACCAGTCTACATGAAGCCCTCAATAACACGATTAAATCTCTTATCAAATATTTCTACCTTGACAAATTAACATCAGCCCTAAGTAAAGGCTGTAAAAATGGCCGTCGGGGTCCAGAGTTATTTTTACTCAAGACGGTATGCGGCCGCGGCGCCTCTGGTTCGCTGACCCTGCCATTACGATCATTGTACTCACTAGAAGGCTCGCACTATATGTTAGATCACAAAGTACTTCTTCACAATAAAGGGCCACGTACTATGAACATAGAACTTTATAGTACCTATATTTTAGAACACAACACTTTTACATATTATAAATTGTAGATGAAACTTTTACTCGACGAGCTTGCAATGTCCAATAAGAAGCTAATGCCTACTGGTCGTTCCTTTAAAGTTTAAATACAAGCAAAAAGACTTAACAGCCACTATACTAGCGCAGTGGAAGTCTGTCCTGTTCATTTACAGGATCATTTTACTAGGACTGTGTGTGCAAAATATTTATATGCAATAAATCAATATCTGTTTAATGTCCAAACTTAATAAGACACAAATATTAAGAAATAAAATCAACTATCTAGAGTAAGCGTAACTTATAGTAAGCGTTTTGCCTTACTGGCATATTACATCACTATATGTCCTTTATGCAAGATTTCATAAGATATGTATGCGCATATTTGTAAGTTTTTTTATATCCGCTTAATCTACATCTGTCGCAATGACTGACGTGGTGCTTTATTAATTATACCAGTTTTGTAAGCTGGTAATCAAGACTATAATTAAAAGAATATAACTAATACAAAAGAGAGCTATTTGCTTATGAATAAAAGTCTGTATACATTTGAGATTACATACAATTGATCGTTTTTGTTAAGCGCCTAAAACGAACCAATCATGTGTGCAGAAATATAAATCTTTTAATTGTGCTACAATTTAAAATGATTATTACAATTTATAATACACTAACTGTTGCTCGCGGCTCCGCCCGCATGGAGGTCATGTTTGGTAGAAAAATATATGTTTGTATATTATATAAACTACGAATTTTCATGGGTTTAACTTAAAAAATGAAGGATTTTTATACAAACTTTCATCCCCTATTTTACCCCCTTAGGGATGATTTAGAAAAAAATGGGAAACACGTATTCAATATTTAATTCATGAATATACAAACCCCATTATTTTCATACTCATTGTCTCAAGCTTAGGCCACTTTTGCGCTGACGGCCTCAATTAATCTCCTTGCCAAATTTCATCACAATCTGGTCAACCGTTTAGTCGTGAAAAGGTAACAAACAAACAAGCAAACAGAGTTACTTTCGCATTATATATGTATATGTATTAGTATTTATATGTATTAGTATGGATTTCTTTCATGTATTTGTCATATTATAAAACTTATACTTAGTAATATGATAAACTGGCACCAACTCACTCTCTCGAAAACTAATTATTCACAAAATCTCAAGAACTCGTCTTTAGCCTATAGAGTTGAAAGTAGGAATAGGCATACGCTAAGAGGTATCTTAGATCTTAGAAGAAGATACCTCTTCATTGATGTAATAAAAGTTGGAGGGTATTAAACAGCAAGCAACTAAATTGTTTTTTAATTGGGTTAAAATGTCTTATGCTAAAATGTATATAGTATTCTATAAGCAACCAAAAATAAGACAAAAAATAAATCTCTATCCGAAAATAGAATCTAAATTGATTCAAAAATGGCACCGCAATAATTATTTTAAAGATTGTTATAAATTAAAGTGTGTGCGTAGTGGAGACTCACTATCTCCCTTACACGACTACATAGTAATAGCCATTTCAGTCGATGACGCCATGAATCATATCGTGCATCCTTTTCTGTTATTTGACTAGTACCCCTTCCACCAGGTTTGAAAGACTTAGTTATATTAGAGTGGATTTATAAAATTCTTTCTAAATTTATTTTCAAGTAAAGTAACTCTTGATTCTAATAATAAAAATATCGTGTCAATTATTGCTATATATAATGACATTCTTACGGACGATGTAGTCATATAACGAAGTAAACAACTAGAAACAGGAGACGGCGCCGGGCGTACAAGATCAATGTCGCACCTTGGGAAAGGACCGACAGACAGAAGGCTACAGTGACCATGTTAATTATTGTATGCACTTCTGCAATAATTAGTATCTAATTATTATTCTGATGGTAGTATATTCATATCCACTCGAATAGCGACCACCGTACACAGGGTGTAAAACCCGCCATAATGTGTCGCGTTCCGGGATAAGCCAGTATACATCCGGTTTTTGGCAGGGGTCTGGAGTAAGGGTACGAATTTTGGCTATTACTATGTTTTGCGGTCTTTTAAGTACTCTGACACTAGGCCCTTGAACGCTACTTAACATTTTTCCCTATAGCGTAGTGTGAAGAAGCAGGCTGGCATGATTGTGTTGAGTAGCGGGCGATAGATCATGTCTCGCTACTCGATACTCTAATTAGACGGCGCTGCGCTTACCATCAGATGCAGTGTGGCCAGTTTGCCGTGCCAAAATAATAGTAAATAACTAAGAATTTACTAAGCCAGATCTCTTGCGTTCATATTTTTAATAGAATATGTAGACGCTACGGGTTTTTTCAACAAATTTTTCATTATACAGGTTGGTTTGTTTTGTTTGCTTTTAGAGACTGCAGATTTAAACGTATCTTATGCCTAGTAAGCTGTTTCAAGATTATTTGATGCATCATTGTCCTATCAATAAATAACAATACACCTCCACATTCCACGTTTTAGAAAATTCTCACGCAATCGCGACCAATTATGAATTATTATAGGGAAATTGTGTCATACGCGCTCGCGGAGACAATGTCGCAAAGAGACAATAAGCGGTGATTTCCATTTGAGAGTCGAAGGTCCCTGAATTGCCTCCTACGCAACTATGACTAACGTGAATTTGATGCGCCGAGGTGCTATCCTCCATTATTGCTGTTATAATATATGCTAATTAGAGCTTAGTATTTGAATAGTACGCTCAAAACCTGGGAGAACTTCCAGGGAAAATATCTACAAAAATAGTAAGTTGTTCGGGTATATTGATCATGGATAACCTATATCATACTATTTTAGCTTATATCTGTTTTTATTATTTTATAACATAACTAGATGTTGCTTGCGGCTCCGCTCGCGTGCAGGTTATTTTGGAAGAAAAGGTATAGTACAATCCATCTTAAGCTATTACACCTTTCTATATTTTGCTATCCCATAGGAAGCGTGCATTTTTCCAGGATAAAAAGTGGCCTAAATCAAAATCATGTCGATCCCTTGCCCTGTGAAAAACTAAAGGATCCCACGGGAGGTGGTCATTTAATAAATTTTTTCAGCCTATGTGCTATTCCAGACTATAATCTACCTCTGTGCCAATTTTCAACCAGATCCTTCAAAAATCATCCATCCATCCATCCAGCTAATTGATTTCTTAGTTATGGAAATTCAAATGTTTTCTGGTTCGAACAAACTTACTGAGATCAAGTTAGCCGCAAATACGCACATCCGCAATCTCGCATTCACAATTTAAACAATGATGTAACCATTCAAAACTTCTTCCAATTTCAAAATCATCATTCTGAGTTTTTTTACTATGTTGGCAGTATGTTTTTGCGGGTGCAGTTGAAACACCTACTAGTCGTATGACGAACCCATTTATACTGTCTTATTCACCTAGTGACTAATGTTGAGTAAATCCTGTTTATGTTCTTGGTTACATAAACGATTAACAAATATGCAAATTAAATGTAAACTTTTAAGCAGTCGACTACAACAAATATTGGCTCCAACCACGTGAATTTCTTTTGTCTTCTGGGATAGTGGAGCTTCCTATTGCTGAAATATCTGTTGGAGTTGGTTCGATAATTTCAGTGTTTGCCTCTAGGTTATTTGTTTAACCTTTTTATACTACTGTTGATTGGGTATGGATTAAACTGTCATACATACATACTGTATGAAATTAAACTACGAAACAGTTTGGTTTTTGAAAATTTTCTCACTCTGATATTGTCTACATGGTACAACAATTACCCATAAATAACAATAAAGATAATGTTAATTATATTCAATTTTGAAGATTTCTTTTTAATGGTTTGATATGTTAATATCTGTTTTTTGTCTTTAAAAATAACGAGTTCTTCGTTCTAACAGAAATATAAATCGATTTATTTCTTGGAACAATTTTCAAAGTCTTACTAGATGTAACATCGATTCACAACAAATATATTCTTGACTCTTATTACTTGTAAGATAATTCAATCCAATATAACTATATCGAGCATATAAACACAGCAAACACCACTCCTATTCATAAAAATGAACCAATGTAGAAACAAAAGCAGCTCGGATAAAAGACACATGCTTGCCATAGATTACATCCATAAAGAACATTGGCAATGTGAGCAGATCCCGAGAGCAACGCATTCCTCGAAGCGTGTCTGACTCACGTAATATAAGGTAAAGGTTGTCAGGTACCGTTAACACCTTCCACCGGAATGTTATGCACGAAATGCGTAGTGAAATTATGAATTTTATAGTTACATTTCCAAAGTAAATGACTTTAACGGTAGGCAGCAGCTTTGCTGTGGCCTGGCATTGCAGAAGTCTATGGGCAGCGGTGACTACTTACCGATGAATCGCGTTGTGCTTTAAGTATAGGCTGACAAGACAGATTCGAATGTATTGGACATATAAAAAAAGTTTGAGTACTTACAATACTTAATTTTAATCTATCTGTATATATAAAAGAAGAAACTGACTCACTGACTGATCGATCAACGCACAGCCAAAACGGCTGGGGTTAGAGACTTGAAATTTTGTCAGTAGGTACCTTTTATGACGTAGGCATCCACTAAGGAAGGGTTTTTGGAAATACCACCCCTAAGGGGGTAAAATAGGGGATGATAGTTTGTATGAAAATCCGTCATTTGTGAAGTTAAACGCATGAAATTTGGTATTTGGCCTCTCAGTTAAAAATAAAAATTACGTGTTTCAGGATTTTTGGAATATCCACCCCTAAGGGGGTAAAATAGGGGTAGAAAATTTGTATGAAAATCCGTAATTTTTGAAGTTAATTTCATGAAAATGGGTATTTGGCCTTTCAGTTAAAAATACATGTTTCAGGAATTTTGGAAATTCCACCCCTAACGGGGTAAAATAGGGGAAGAAAGTTTGTATGAAAATCCGTCATTTTTGAAGTTACACGCATGAAAATTGGTATTTTGTAAGGTATACTTTTTTTCCCAAACATGACCTCCACGCGGGCGGAGCCGCGAGCAACACCTAGTGATAACATAAAGATTTACAATTTAATTTTATTAATATTATTGAATTTACTTATTCGTAAAACAAAGGTAAGGTCTACATTTACACGTAACAAACTAGTGTGTAAACGAAGTCAAAGCAAAAAAGATTCAATGTCTATGAGCTTTAACGCAACATAGAGTAACGTTAAAGGTTCAAATATATCTATATACATATATATATATATATATACTAGCTGTTGCTCGCGGCTCCGCCCGCGTGGAGGTTATTTTCGGGAGCAGAAGTATACAATCCAAGGAGTTGTCCTCTGCCCTGAGGCACCTGTAGCGATAGTCCAGCCTCTCAGTTGTTGTGCCTGAATCTTGAGATTGCATCTAAAGAATACCTCATAAGTTTAATCTCACTTTGCCCCTTTCAGGGATGATTTTACAAAACCGTTGAAACACGTATTTCTCTATTTCCTACCTAAAGCCTTAATATGAATTTTCAGATACCTAACTTGAGGAATGAGAGATTTCCCATACAAATATTGAATTCTTATTTGACCCCTTTCAAAGTTGTGTTTTGAGAAAAAAGATAGCCTATGTCCTTCTACAGGATATAATCTATCTCCTTGCCAAATTTCATCACAATCCGGTCAGCCGTTTAGTCGTGAAAAGGTAACAAACAAACAATCGGACTGACGGACGGACGGACTGACGGACTGACGGACTGACGGACTGACGGTCTGACGGTCTGACGGACTGACGGACTGACGGACTGACGGACTGACGGTCTGACGGTCTGACGGACTGACGGACTCACGGACTCACGGACTGACGGACTGACGGACTGACGGACTGACGGACTGACGGACTGACGGACTGACGGACTGACGGACTGACGGACTGACGGACTGACGGACTGACGGACTGACGGACTGACGGACTGACGGACTGACGGACTCTCACTCTCTCACTCTCTCCCTCTCACCCACTCTCTCACTCTCTTACTCTATCACACTCTCACTCTAAAAATTTGAAACACATATTTCTTTATTTCCTACCAAAAGCCTAAATATGAATTTACAGACCCCTAAGTCGAGGAATTATGGATTTCCCATACAAATTTTGACCTCCTATTTGACCCCTTTCAAAGTTGTTTTTTGAGAAAAAATATAGCCTATGTCCTTCTCCAAGATATAATCTATTCCCTTACCAAATTTCATTACAATCCGTTCAGCCGTTTAGTCGTGAAGAGGTAACAAACAAACAAACAAACAGAGTTACTTTCGCATTTATAGTATTAGTAATAATACTAGCCCTGTATTAAACATTGTCCCACTGCTGGGCACGGGCCTCCTCTACTAATGAGAGGGGTTAGGCCTTAGTCCACCACGCTGGCCTAATGCGGGTTGGCTATAGTATTAGTATGGATATATATATATATCAAATAGTTGCTATGGCAACATATAACATCTTGACCTATTATATTCTACATTTTATGATAAAGCCATATTTTTGAAAATTGCTATGGTGTTTTGAAAATACGAGAACTCAACATTAGGCTTATCCAGTTTGGCTTGGTTTACACACATTGTACTAATACACGAGTTACAAATAACTAGAAACCTTTTTGGTCAATAATGTAACCTTTTATGGTTAGTATCCATATTTTTTATACAATTTGCGATCCACAAAAGGAAACGAGAAAAAGATGACGGCATTGGAAAAATATTAAATTATAGATTTAAAACGTCGTTTCTTTATAATCAGCAGAAATCCTTAGTCGTAATGTAGAAATTCATGGAATTATTGTCAACCGTTCTCACGGTCAGCGAATTCTAAACATACGGTACGTTAATAGGTAAATAATAACAAAGCACATTCATAAACTCTAGTTATAGCATTTTTATTGCGATCTAAGTTTCCTCTGTTTAACTATGAAGACAATCGGCTGTTATTAAATCGTAAAACCAATTACAATAGGTTACTACGTTTTTATGTCTCTTTTTGTGCTGAATAAATTTCTTTCTCTTTTCTTTATATGTACATATTTTCATAGAAATAATATTATATTTTTTTGTAGCTTCCAATACGTGATTAGGGTTATCCATACCATAGATAGCTGAAATCCCATATAAAAGATCTATCACATTTTCCCGAATTTTCCAATTTTGTGGATGAGATTTCCAATTCTTACTTTCCTAAAAACTTAATTCAGGCTATATAACGAAACTTAAAAAGGAACCAAATCGGTTCACGCGTTCTCAAGTAAAGCCCTTACTAACGAAATTTTTCATTGATAATCATATAGACATAGGTAGCACAGTTAATAGTCAAACAATTAATTTGTTGCGAGACATGTCTCCTTGAATATTTCTTTCAGTGTGGATTCGAACCTACGTCCCTTCGTGTCATAGGCGGCTAGATTTCCATTACACAACACAGTAACCGCAGAGTGTTTATTCGATTTTAATCATTATGGTTCCGTGATACACAATAGGCTTAAATTATTGAAAATATATCTTTGCCCACCTATAAATGCGTACTCTCACATCACCTATTAATAGATAGATTTACGAGTAACCTTCGAGTAAATCTCGATAAGGTTATATTCTCACTGTTTGAGTAGTGTAGAACTGGGCCATTCAACGGCGAACAATCATAAGTGTAATTACGCTTGTTTTGCTTTTTATGGGACATTCACATTAGACCGTAGGTGTGGCACACTAACGCACACATGTTCAATATTTGCATACATATATAAATATACACTCACGCCTGTAATCCCTGAACGGGTAGGCAGAGGTTCAACCAATACACCCACTTTTCTCCGAATTTATTACGGTCCCATAATGTGACAGTGGGCGAGCCTATCGCCATACCGGGCTCAATTCTAGAATCCGGGCTGATACTAAGTATTTCTAAATAGAAAAGCTTAATATCACTTTACCCGACCTGGTCGAACACGAGACCTCAGCACAGCAGTCATAACGCATACGCAATAACAACTGCGCCACCGAGGCAATCATATTTTTTTATAAATATTAAACTACATGTAAAGAATAAATTAATCCAATATCATTAATAGAAACTTTTAGACAAGATAATATCACTCCTAGGCATATTCTTGATAGGTTATCGGAGCGCACCGATCTCGGACATGGATTAAATGTACGAATTTGGTCTTCTACTACTATAAGTATAGTCGTACACAGTAATAGGTACATCGAGACAACAATTCTCCATCTAGATCTCAACAAGAATGTATGTGCTAACAAATGAACTAAAAGTTAAAAGTACTTATTAACTATCTGTGAACGGAACATTTTAATCTCAGAGCGTGCAGGAAATTAATTCCCATTAGTCCGTAGACTGCCAAGTCTACACCGAACGAACACACGTTTATAAATCACTTATATTTTAATAAATTGACTTAACCCTTTTTCGGGGGTCTAGAGTTGGGGTACGATGTATGGCCGTGTTGCGGCATTCTGAGTACTCTGACACTAGACCCTCGACCGCTTCTTCACCTCCTTGCCCCATGGCGTAGTGTGAAGAAGCTATACAGCATGCCAGCATGATTTGTTTCTTGGCAGGATACAAAAAAACAAGACACCATTAATGTATCTTGGATGAACTACTGGAGCTTGTCGGTTTTATCTCGTACAAACTCAAAATATTTGTGGAACAAATTATCTCAGTGTGGGGATTAAAGCTCCGGTCTCGCATTTTACATTTATTTAAATTAGTTCCATTGATGATATTTCGAGTTCGACATTATATCTTAATAGAGATATATCGTTACATAATGAAACAAGAATGCAATAATACTTATACAATGACGTCACGCGTGTGATTTCTTCGCCTTAACTATATAATATATAAGGAAAATGTATAAAAACCAGTCTGAGTGTTGATTTAAAATCAACGAATGTCCGTGAAATTAAATTATCACAGGGTCGAGATATTATACATAAGAAATATTATGTAACCTAATATTTGGTTTCAATTGGACCGAAGTCACGTTTTTTGTACTCGAATTTTGTGTAACACGGCGCAAGATCTTAGTAAATAAAAAGCGACGTGTCCCAAACACAATTCAAAAGGACTTCTAGAATGGCAGAAGAAAGGAAATCTACAATACTATCTATACTAACATATAAATAGGTAAAGTTTGTGAGTTTGAATAATCGTAATCTCCGGTACTACTCATCTGATTTTGTAAATTCTTTCACTGTTAGAAAGGTATTCTAACCCTGAGTGCTATAGACTACTTTTTATCTATACTAATACCTAGTCAGGTCATAAATTCTGTCACATGTTTAATATAAAATAATTGAAACAAGTTTATTCATTATGTAACAATTTATATACCAAAATGAACTTAACAAAACATAGATTCTTATGACACTAAAGTTTATTCAAAATGACCTCCGTGATTTTGAATACAGGCCTTCAATCTGCGCGGCCAGTTGTCTATCGCAGCACGAACGAGGTCCATGTCAATATCGGCGGCTGCCTTAATCAAGGATGTCTTGAGTGACTCCAAATTGGGATGAGGCTTTGAGCACGCCTTTTCCTCCAAGTGTTGCCATATCTTGTAATCTAACGGATTCAAATCTGGACTGGAGGAGGGCCAGTCTTCGTGCCGGATGAAGTCGATTTCACGCGCCGCCAGCCAGTCTTGTGTGCTCTTCGCTCTATGAGCTGGCGCCGAATCTTGTTGGAATACCCAGTGCCTGTTATTGAACATGGTATGAGAAACAGGTTCCACAAGGTTCGTCAGGACTGTATTTTGATACACAACTGCATTCGTTTTTACACCTTTCTCACAAAAATGTACCTCTGTTAAGCCCCAATAAGAAACTCCCAACCATACCATGAGCGAGGATGGAAAATGACCTCGTTGGACACGCGGAATACGGTTGCTCGCTTCTTCACTACTGTGTGCGTACACCTTATCATTTTGTTTGTTGTAGCTCTCTTCTACGGTAAAAATTTTTTCATCTGAAAAAAGAATTTCCCGATATTTTTTTCCCGCGTACCGCTTCAACAAAGCGCGGCATCTCTTCAGTCTCAGGTCCATTAGACGAGCATTCAAACGATGTCCTGTTTTTCTTCGATATGCCCGAAGCCCTAAGTCTTCATTTAACACCCTTTTCACCGTGGTTCTGCTTAACCCCATCTGAAGGGCCAACAGTTTCTGCTTACGTTTGGGATTTCTTTGAATTCGCGCCTTCACAGCTTTTATCACTGCTGGAGTCCTAACAGACCGAGGGCGACTACTTCTTGACCTGTCATCTACACTAGAGTCTTCATTGTATCGTTTGATGGTACGATGAACGAATCTTTTGGTTATATTCAAATTTTTCAGTATGTCAAAAATTTGAATTGGTGCCTAACCGCAACGATGCAACGCAATTACTGCAACACGGTCTTCTTTAAGCGTCCACTCCATATTTAAAGATGAGTAAAATTCTCTATAGGAGCCGCTACAGCTAGTATAACATAAAATATATCTTATATCAAACATATTTGTAAATAGCCTTTTTATGTATATTCTGAATTTATTTATCTAATTGGCACTATTGGCACTGGTACGTTGCACATATTGCTCAAATACTTGCATTACATTACACATTGAAATACGACTGTTATGTACGCATGGCGTAGGTAAGATTTATCATATGATATTAGTCGGTACTATGTATATTATAAATACTAGCTGTAATTTTTTAAATTGTTTTTATCTTGACAAGGCAAAGTGACCACACTGCACCTGACGGTAAGCGCAGTTCCGTCCAGTTAGAGTATCAAGTAGCGAGACAATACGATATCTCGCTACTTGGCAAAATCATGCCAGCCTAAGAATAGTCATACACATGGTCTTGACGTCATTAAGGTATAAATTACGATGATCTTGTGTCGACAGTTAGAAGTACAAGTCTTTAACATATTTTAGGTCTCGTAGATCGGAAAAAATATTTTTAAAACTTCTTTTAACGTGATAAAAACGCTTTGTCAATTCGAAGACAGCTCTAGTCTTTTTATCGGAAACAAATACTAACTTTAAAAAAGAACAATTTAAATCGTGTTGTGATACACTATTTTAATGTATCGTTCATTATGTGCATAGAATTTGACATAGATCTAAAGGTTGTCTTATTAAAGCGTGCAGAAAAACAAAGTGTAAAAAATAACCTTAATACTACACATCTTTCGCGGTCACACAATTATTTATATCTTTACTGTTTCAAGAAGTTGATACTCTATGCAAGTCGAGATTTTAAGAAAGAGAGCGGGAAGTTGTTTTATATTAATTCCATAACTAATTGAAAATGACTATCAGACAAGTTCTAATAAAATGGTAGTGATTTTTTGTTGTGTATTAAATGACAGCCTCTGGGCGAGTAGCCAGCTGAACGAGAGTGCGCAGGTTCAATACTCACACCAAGACAAATTTTGTATTATCCACAAATATTTGTTTCGGGTCTGGATGTTGTAGTCCCTCTTAATTTTTGATACCCACATTACATGTTTGACCTAAGTTGAGGTCAGGGCTATATGTGTGTGACAATTAGGTTTATAATTATTACTTACTAGCTAAACTTGGCCACGCTTCGCTGTTGCTCAGTCTTATATTCATTATTAGAAGTGTAAATTAACAAATATTATAAAAGTTTAAATAAAGAATTGTCAGACAATAACAACGGTTACCGCGGCAGCATCACTATAATTTCAAAAATAAAAATATTTCATTGGAACTTTGTGATACAAAGTATGTATAAACTATCTTTGGTAAAAATGCAAAATTTCAAGTCAATCCATCGGCTAGTTTTTGAGTTTTGTGGACACAAACATACAGAAGCTAAATTTTTATGTATATAGATTACTAAAAATACAATGGTATTCTAACAAATGTGACTTAATTTGATAAACAAAGTAATATTTAATGCTGAGCTAAGATGTAATTTAAGTAAGCGGCAGTGCATGAAAGATGTACGATTGTGCATAGAGTGGAAATGCTATTACTGAATAGACATTTATTGTAGGTATATGAATAATCAAGTAGCCAATTGCGGTCAATATAGGTAAAGTTTATGTACGTACTTCGTATTCTAAAGGTATAGCACAGAGAATACAAAACATTGAATATACCTAGATGATGTTTCATTCTATTGTCATAATTCCGTTTTTAATATATCTTATATTATATGAGTGATTGTTTTATATTTTTTATTATATTGGCAAGATTCCAAAAATGCAACTTTTTAAAAAATAGTAAAAAAATATCGAAATAAAATTATGAACTATATAGGTATATGTATTTTAACTAATAATTTGCAATACATAAAACAGACAATTATAAATAATAGATCCACAGACTTAAAGGCCATGGTGTCATCACAATCCGAGGCCGAGCATGCTATCATAACTAGAGATAATTCAATTAATTATTGCACGTTTTGTTTTGTGTGCGTGTTTGGACAGAAAATGACTGTGTGCATATGTCATTATTGATTTAACTATGATAGCCAACGCGTTACTACCACATGGACCAAAGCCACAACAAGCTCACATATACATACATAGCTAGACGCTAGATATATAATATTATAAATGTGAATGTTTGGATAGATGGATGGATGTTTGTTACTCAATCACGCTACAACGGCTGGACGGATCTTGTTGCAATTTGGCACAGAGATAGATTATAGTCTGGAATAGCACATAGACTACTTTCTATCCCGGAAAAATAGACAGTTCCCATGGGATAGTTTAATTTTTCACAGAGCAAGGGATCAACATGAATTTTTGCATAGTGGCAGTTTAGGGATCAGAAAAGAACATAGGCCACTTTTTATTCCGAAATAATTATGCTATATAATTATGCATATAATAAAACATGTAATAGCTTAAGATGCCTCCATGGATTGTTTACCTTTTCTTCCAACAGTAACCTCCACGCGGGCGGAGCCATGGGCAACGTCTAGTCTACCTATAATTAGTACGATAACAGCCTTCACATTCCGTACATTACATGATCCAAGCACGCCCTAGTGGGCGTATGCGTGCGGACTTTTTGCATCGTCGCCAACATGCATAGTATGTTGTTATTAGAGGATGTATAATTTATGTTTGTTAGTTTCTACACGAGATATATTTGCTTAATTTAATTGTTGCGACTTATTCTGTTTGTCCATGTTGTGAAACTACATGCACTGAGATTCAATAGTGTAGTTCTTGTGGTTTCATCCGGTTTTTGTCGGGGTACGATGTTTTGCCGTTTTCCGGCCTTCTGAGTACTCTGACACCAGAGTCTCAGGAGTCTTCTAGGCGTAGTGTGAAGAAGTAGGTGAAGTAGTAGCATGATTGTGTTGAGTAGCGGGGGATAGATTGTCACTCGATACTCTAATTGGACGACACTGCTCTAACCATCAGGTGCAGCGTGGTCACTTTGCCATAACAGCATAAAAAAAATATGCATTTACATACGTGCAAAAGTGGATGCGTTTTGGGAACATCGAACTATCTCCCTCGCACGACTGCATCATAGTGGCTTTTGGAGCTGTGACGTCACGAACCATATCGTGTATCCTTTTTCTCTCATTTAAAATTATCGCTTACACTAGAATTATGGCTTCTATCTTATATATGTTGCTTAAGGTAACGTTACTTACTATTTAAAATAATACAAAAATCGTGTTAACTATTCATATTGCATTAGATCAAACAGCACTATTAAAAACAATCTTCGCCATAGTATTCAAAGATTATTATAATATTATAAATGTGAATGTTTGGATAGATGGATGGATGTTTGTTACTCAATCACGCTACAACGGCTGGACGGATCTTGTTGAAATTTGGCACAGAGATAGATTATAGTCTGGAATAGCACATAGACTACTTTCTATCCCGGAAAAATAGAATAGCAGAATATTGGAGCACTAAAATTATAATAAATACGCAGGAAACGTTTAAATAGTTTCGTCATGGCACAACTTCCAAAGTAGGTTCTATTTCTTGCTTTAACTGGTAGTAAAATAAACATTCATGTTGCTTTAACTTAGCTCAAGTTTATTTTAATAGATGATTGCCTAATCTCGTAATTAGGAGTAGGTGATAATTTAAGCTAATAGATATTGATTTATCGGATTGTTGTAATACATATTTAAATAAATACATTTGTAATTTACAAGTGCAATCTTACTTTAAATACGATTTAATATACCTTTCAAGAATATTTGTAATATTTTTGAAGTTATACTTCTTTAGGCGCGTTATGAAAAAATGATGACGAGTGAAATTTTAAGATGCGCTCGCATACCGTGACACAAAAGTAACACTCTGAAGCTGGGCGTATTTACTTTTTCAAGTGCTCCAATATAATTGAGATTAACTATCCATATGTATTATTCATTGATATAAATTAAAATATTATTATTATTAATTATTAAAATTATTAATATTTGCATGCAATTAACATGCAAAAACGATTTTTTAATGATGCCAAAGAAGTATAACTTCTCACGCGCATACATAAGTACACGAACCCATTTTTTTCAAATGGTTCTTTGTATAGTATTTGCCTGCTACTAATAGTTTATATCATTTAACTTCGCCCTGTTATGTTATTTTTTGCTTTTCATTTCAAATCTTTAGAATAACAGTAGTATTAGTAATTTTCCAATTTCTAATGATATTTTTACTTTCCATTTCGCATTAAGCCATGCGAGTGCGTGTATCATCAGTGATTAGGTATGCAAAACACCTGTTTACACATTTGAGCATGCGTTAGAAGTGTGTGAAGTTGAGAGAACTGAGAATACATTTAACACTACTGAGTTATACGTTGTAATTTTATGACTGTCCACTTCGTAGTACATCTAATCCTACTAATATTATAAATGCGAATGTTTGGATGGATGTATGATTGTTACTCAATCACGCTACAACTGCTGGATGGATCTGGTTAAAATTTTACACACAGTCGACATGATTTTTTGCATAGTGGCAGTTTAAGGATCAGAAAATGACATAGGCAACTTTTTATCCCGATGCACGCTTCCTATGGAATAGCAAAATATAGAAAGGTTTAATAGCTTAAGATGCCTCCATAGATTGTATACCTTTTCTTCCAAAAATAACCTCCACGCGGACAACATCTACTGACTTATCACGAGATCTCTAAAAACCTATAACTCCGAGGACGGTCATATGGTAAAGGAGTGAAGTAAGGTATGAAAGATTTGTAAGGGAACACAGAAACCGTGAAACTCACAATATAATTTGAACTAGGCAGGAGTAATTATTGCTTCGTCCCACGGGATAGCGGCAAACTCATTCAACGCAGACGAAGTTGCGGGCAAAAGCTAGTAGTTGTATAGAAGAAGGTTCTTTTTTGTTAACACATTACAACACTTTAAACAAATTAGAACTTAAAAAGCCACCGTACGCAAAATTAATGTGACCAAAATATTAGAAAAATTTAAACGAAATAAATAAGAGTAATCTTCAATAACCGACATATTATGGCTTTTAGTAGGATTTTTAAGCACAAGGGGCAGAGACAAAATGACATCAACCATTCCGGTTGGCTTTCAAAAAGGACATAAGGTTAGTCAGAATAATTGCGTTAAAGATATATTCACGGTTAAAGAATGTTGTTAGCATCACAGCCGGACGACTAAAGCAAAGGAAACGTGTCAGGAATGGCTGTTTGGTTTTAAATAATTGACTATTCAGTCATGTTTCCTTTGGAAATTTAACAGATTTGATTATATATATTTGGTATCTGATTTAATTTGGAATATCTGCTTTAAATATTATACAATTATAAATATAGTTTTTTTTTATTCTAAATGTTTTTGAGTTTGAAAAGGTAAATTTTATATGTATAATTATATTATAAAAAAATAACACTATGCGCTGCTAAAGCGTTGTATCATTGCCCAATAATATAAATTAATCAAATTAATCATGAAGGCGAATAATGTCTTCCGAACAAAGCGGAAACAGTGATTTAATCTATTTGACCTCAAAATTATAGATGGTTTAAAGACAATTAATTCCTCACGGATATATAACTCTTGACGATGATCAATGACATTTATATTCAAATAATAATCATTAAATAACTTTAACAGGAAAAGAGGGGAAAGGTAATACGCCCAAAATAAACAAATTATTGAACTTGATTTAAGAATGTGGAATAAAACGTTTTTAATGAATGTCTATAAATAAGTGGTGGTTGAAAACTATATATGATACATAAACTATAAATTATTGCATGCCTATGTGTATAAATACTCAGTCTAAATAAACTCATTGCTTATATTTAGAAAGTTTACACTCACATTTAATAATATAAAATTTACTTCACATACAACAGATTGCATCTCATAAATATAACCAATTAGTAAACAATTTTCAATTTCCAGACTGTATTTGGAAACGTGTAATGTGTGTTAAATTGACACCGTGCAACCAAATCACGACTCAGTTAAGCAGGCATTAAGTAACACTTAATGTCAGTATCACACATTCACCGAAACCCTCCGGGCGCGACCATGGTTAATAACCGCGTATTATCAAATTAAACATTACTTAAGCGTGTTCCACAGTTAATATTCTTAGGAATTTATTTGCTAATAGTGGACCGATGGGCTATGGTTGGTTATATGACATAGTTTAATATTGTTACAGCTATGTTTAGGCAAATATTTACAATTATTTGGTAAGTATTTGCCATAATATAGAGAAATACTTAAAGGCAATTTCTTTTAAGCATTAAAATTTCAGAATCAAGCAGCGGTTGCTAGTTTATAAATAAACGAACCGCCAAATTTGGAACCAGTACTAATTTAATTATGTTTTTTAAGTTAGTATGGTCATTAAAATTCCCACTATAATTAATTATTTAGAGATATCGCCTCGTCCATAAAATAATCCCTATGACATTATAATAACTAAAGAAACAGTACATTAGTATTGTTTTAGTTGAAAAGAGCATCCGAATCCGGTATTCAACATGATTCGGTTACATATTATTTGTTTACATAAATACAATAGTCGTGCTGTTTTTCAATTAATTAATTTATTTATCTTAGTACAGGAAACACACAGTATTAAGTATATTAATAATTATAGGTACATATACCTAACTTATCGAATAAAGTTTCCAAAAATAAAAAAAGTTAATTCAGAGTGAATCTGAAATCAACACTGCTATTCACGTTTTTACTCCAACTCCAAGTTAAGGCATACTGGTATACGAACAGTGGGTCAACGAGTTTTTGCAAACGTCGGCCAAATGGCAATACCTATACGAATATTTATTAACAACGGTTTTTATTTATACAAGTTTATTTATCTTCTCAAATAAACTTGATGGTTAAAAAGTTATCGAAAGTGTAAAAGCGATGTTTAGTTTCTGATTGATTCGTCGGTGGACTTGTCGGATCGTTATTGTTGATAATTGCTAGCTTTCACGTCTAATTCAAGTGTTTTATATAAAAATTGGTATTAGCGCGTTATTTTATTTCGATATTATAAAATGATATATAATATCGAATATCGAAAGAGGCAGCGATAGCCTAGTTGGTTGCAGTACGGACTGTCAAGACGAAAGTCGTATGTTCGAAACCCAAATGGCATACCTACACCTCTGACTTTTCTAAAGTTACGTGTGTATTAAATGTTAATTATCGCTTGCTTTAATGGTGAAGGAAAAAATCGTGAGGAAACCTGCATACCTGAGAATTTCGAAGGTATGTGAAGTCTACCAATCCGCATTAGGCCAGCGTGGTGGACTAAGGCCTAACTCCTCTTATTAGTAGAGGAGGCCCGTGCCCAGCAATGTTTAATACAGGGCTAGTATTATTATGATATGTAATGATACGAAACTGCCAGTGGATAGTAATATGTTTTGTTAGAAGGCTATGCCATCTGATCACCCGCCACTGCAACTCCTGTTTAGCCAGGAGTCGACAACGCCTTTATACACACTGAGTAATGAAACTCGGCGAGTCTCTAGAAATGCTTAACTGTCTTTTATATTATTGAATTAAAAACATATTTACATAACTAATCAATTCATTGTGTTGTGTTCTGACGTCGCCCAAGCGAACAGGAACACAAACTCTTCATACATCGCTTCTGTGATCAATCATCCGTAAAAAAGAGAGCACCATATATCATTATCCATATTACAAAATACTATTTGAAGGAAAAAATAAATTAGGTTTCACTTTTTTAGCCTATAATGGATACACACAGGTAGAAGCGTCTTGGATTATAACTGTCCTTATCACAGTCGTAAAGGCTAATTAAAAAAGCTTCATAAACATAGTAATGTTTCACATTTTGCTTAATCGATACGTATTCCAATCGATTATTACATCGATTTTGTAATTACAGCACTTTTCTTATAAGGGCTCAATTAACTGTAAGATATTTTAATATGAAAATAGAAATGATAAATCAAATTTCAATCAACTTTACAAAAACTAAGGCTGATTTAATATAATATAATAATATAAATAATAATACTAGCCCTGTATTAAACATTGTCTCACTGCTAGGCACGGGCCTCCTCTACTAATGAGAGGGGTTAGGCCTTAGTCCACCACGCTGGCCTAATGCGGGTTGGCAGACTTCTCATACCTTCGAAAACTCTCAGATATCCAGGTTTCCTCACGATGTTTTCCTTCACCGTTAAAGCAAGCGATAATTAACATTTTAATACACACATAACTTTAGAAAAGTCAGAGGTGTATGCCACTTGGGTTTCGAACCTACGACTTTCGTCTTGACAGTCCGTACCGCAACCAACTAGGCTATCGCTGCTATATTTAATATATAATATAAAATATATCAAAAATCATATTCACTTGTGTGAAAGAACTAGCATGTTTGTTAAATTGAAAACTCAGAATTGAGAAAACTTACTCTTTTAAATCGTTTACTGTCGTTGTTTCCAGATGCCAGAGCGTCTTGTAAACAGTTGCAACAATGACATTTAATCCGGATAAAAATCTGCAACAAAAACGGAATCTGTTAATTCATTTCTTTTTGTGAAAGCGCACAGTTACACATTCGTCACAGTACTCTTGAACTTGTGCGTGCTATTCTTTCGACGTGACAATTCTACGCATGTCCCGGCATCTACAGTTCATTAACTCAATTTGAACTTTATGTTGAACTGGTAAAGTTTAAAATCACCAGATGCAAAACAAACTTGGCATTTTCCCGTAGACAGTACTTTCATTGCTAACAGAACGAGCAATACGACAGAGGATGTTGGTGAAATTTGTGCATTTATTTGCATGTTACATTTGAAGCAAATGTCATGTGGAATCGTAAAAATGTTATTGCTAATGAATATATGCGGGTGAGATTACTAGTTCGCGGTATCTAAAATAATAGTTGTTAACACGTTGACTGCGGCGCACACACACGGTGTGTTTTTGATTTTGCTACGCGCATGCGGTCGTCACACGCTAGATGCGTTTTAAAAAAATCCATACAAGGATGCGGGCGCACACGCTAGGTGTGTTTTTTATTGCGCGACGCCAGTGCGGCCGGCACACGCTAGGTGCGTTTTACAAGAATATATACAATGATGGTGGCTTCACCTACATTATTTTATGTAATATTTTATTACTTGTCTTGGATAGTCATGGTTTGATTTATATTTATAGGAATGATTATTCTTAATGTAGCTTTGAACATTAAGCGAGTTATTTCGATCAATCAATTGCATAAATAACATTTATTATAAGAACAATCAAGATATGTATTTTTATATAACACTTAAAAAAGAAACACAAATTTTAACAAATACAATAACAGCTTTGGTAGTTGTTAATTTAGAGCATGGATGTTTGGATGGATATTTAAAGAGTAACTTTGTACAAAACTATGCGAAATTACTGTGTTGCAAGTAACTCACCAGTACCCTAAATATGAGGAAAAAATCCTTCTAAATCTTTTAAATACCAATAAATATTCTTTAGTAATATTGTAGTGTACACTGGCATATGTACTTGCCTATCATACATATTTTTATTAGTGCACGTGTGAAGCGGCTCATTTTGTGTACATGCCGCGGCCAGTGAAATGAACCCATCGTTTAACTTTATTGTCTTAGAGCTATAAATCACGGTGTTATTTTTATAGTTACATACGTATTTTTACTTAAAAGAATATTGAACATTGAACTGGGTTTTAAAAAAATCATATAATGGTAATATTTTCCTTCGTAATGGTTTTATGTTTATACGAATATTACACATTGATATAATACTAATTTTACAGATTTTATCGCAGTTTGTAAAATCCGTAAAATTAGTTTTATGTCAATTTTAATACGTATTGTAGGTTATTTTTATTAAAATAATAATGCACGTATTTTGTTTACCGTTTTATTTAAAATAAACTATTTAAAAAAAAACACACCGTATGTGTTTTGGCCGCATGCTCGTAGCGCTAATTTCAACACGCCCGGCGCGTGAAGCCGCACTGGCGTTCGGGATTGTTACGCGAGTGCGGGAAACGCACCTAGCGTGTGCCAGCCGCATAGGCGTATCGTCGCATTATTTCGCGCCGCAGTCAACGTGTTAAGCGCGTTCATTACTTTTAACTTTTTAATATAAATAAAGTATTTCAAAATATATAAGGAATCTCGTATATATTATGGACTAATCTTAAACCTTATTAGTATATTAAACTATTGGTCCCGGGTAGACGTTTCCTGCCATAACCCGCCTTCTCTGTGGTCCGAATTTTCGTGGAAGAAATAAGAAATTCAGACCTCGACAACAGCGCCACCTATCGGATCTAAAACTATCCTATCTTTTAAGTTGGACCCAACCACACACATAAACCAAATTCCATTGAAATAGGTTGATTGGTTTCAAAGTCTATAACTATAACTGAAATAGGTAGAAACCATTTTTGTGTTCTATTTATATAGATTCAAATCACAAACTTTTGTAAATACAATTGACAGCCTCCGTGGCGCAGTTGACGAGTAGTGTGTAGTGAAACGAGAGGTCGTGGGTTCGATTCCCACACCGGGACAAATGTTTGTGTGACAGACAGATATTTGTGTCCGGGGTCTAGGTGTTGTGAGACCAAAAAGTCTCTTGTAGTCCCTGATACCCACAACACAAGAATCGTATCTTAGTGTGGGGTCGGGGCTATGTGTGTGACTGTTGGGTGTTATTTATTATTTTTAATTAAAAGATACTGAAATATGCATCACACCCAATATAGGAGATGGCCATTATTATTCTTAAACACCTACAAAATCAAGATTAAATTCGAGATAATATCCAAACAGGCCTGCTTGCGACCGCGTCTGATGTCATGTCCTAAGCCAATCGATCGACTCTTGTTTATGAGTCATATTGATTAATGTTCAGATAATTTTAAGGCCTCGTTAACATTGAATAATTTTATTTAAAGCGACTAAATCAGTTGCTGTAAAAACCATTATTCACGAGACTGTTGCGTGTCTCAAATTAAGTACGTATTTGTCAATAAGATATCCAATATAAATAAATAAACCTTACCAATATTACATGCGCGAGATAAAAATATGTATTGTAACACCACATACTTAACAGAAGTTCAGAAATACGGCAACAGATGGCGCCGCAACAAAATTAGATCGCAGTGTCAAGATTCTAATTGTTTTGTATAACCTCTTGATGTAGATTTTATAAATTTGTCTACCTTGTTGGGATTATTTATTAAAAGCTAAGACGCCATTAGTAGACTTGTGAGTGTACATTCTGTATTAAATTGTTCTTACAATAAATGAGATTCGTCGTATCGACCTGCATTTTATTCGGCATCCACGCCGCAGTCCGCATCCCTTCACCCATGGGATCTTTATAATTTTGGTTTTGATAAGTGCACTGCTTGAGAACGGCTGTAGCGTTTTTTAATGCAATAGTCCTAATAAGGTTGTTACATAAAGAAAAGTCGCCAATAACATTGGTTAATTCTGTAAAAACTGAAAGTACCCTCTGGGATTACAATCATCTGATACCGATGAACATAACCACGCATTCGAAGCTGAAAGCAAAAGTTGTTTATAAATAAAAATAGTTGTAAACTGTAAATACTATTAAAGGTACAATTAAATACATACATATACACGCCTGTAATCCCCAAGGGGTACTGTCTACCTAGTAACTAGACACACCACCAACTACACCCACTTGCGGCCGAATTTATTACGGTCCTATAATGTGATATTTCAATTCAATTCCAGACTCCGGGCTGATATTGGGATCTTCTACTTAGAAATACTCAGTATCACTTTACCCGACCCGGGAATCGAACCCGAGATCTCGGCACAGCAGTCGTAATGCATGCGCAATTACAACTGCGCCACCGAGGCAGTCAATACAATTAAAATACACTGTATATAATAGCACAGGTAATAATTACATGCAATAAGCTTTAACAAGTGATTAATTATGTTCTTTATAGTACAGAAACATTATTTTAGCATAATTGTTTATAAAGCACTCTATAATTTACTTTTAATAACGGTGCTCTAGATAAGAACTAGGTTTCTGTTTCATATGATTTTATTCGGAGCTGGCTAAAATAACACCACCATAGCTGGTGGTTGGATATTCATATCCGCCCGAACAGCGACCACCGTACACAGGGTGTAAAACCCGCCATAGTGGCACACGCAAGTGTGTCGCGTTCCGAGACCGTTAGGCAGTTTTGCGGCCTTCTGAGTACTCTGACACTAGACCCTCGACCGCTTCTTCACCTTCTTGCCCATGGCGTAGTGTGAAGAAGCAGGCCGGCATGATTGTGTTGAGTAGCGGGGGATAGATTATTATCTCTCGCTACTCGACACTCTAATTGGACCGCACTGCGCTTACCATCAGGTGCAGTGTACTCACTATGCCGTGAGCAAAAAAAAAATAGGATATGCAAAGTCATTGACCAATGAAGGAATAACTACCTACACACTTATGGAAAAACAAAAAGAATATGTCCACGAACGAAAGAATAAAAATAAAATACCTCTACGAATAATACTGGCCGTTATGTTCCAAATGGGTAGGTAGGTATATTTACAATAACTAGACAAAATCCAACAGCGTTCCTCACTCGTAACAACAATGCAATCAAAATGCAACTTGGCAATCCTTCCCATTAAGTTGTCTGTTATCAAACTCCAATATTGACTACTGTCATCTTGCTAGATGTCATAACCACAAATAATCACCATTTACAATGACTCACAGGGTTGTCAAATTTGCGAGAAAGGAATTTGTCAAAAATAGAATAAGTTAATCGAGACAATATTTCCAATTTCTTTTCAGTTTTTTTCTTGACAGGCCCAATTGATTCATCCAGCTTGCGTCTAGTATACACAATAGCTAGTATTTTTTCATAGTTGAGTATAAATTTATTATCATAAAAATTCAGAACAATCATATTTGACTGTAGCTGAAACAATTCAATGATCTTATATTTGGTTCCGTAGAAAGACTTTAACGAAAGTATAAATTGACTACAGTTGAAGCAACAGTCTTAAAAATATATTTTTTTATAAAATATTTTACGTGAAAATACAATTACTGGCAGCCCTAATGATTCATAATTCGCGAGTCGGACGGCAACAATCGCGCACGATCTAAAATCGATTAGCATAGTCAAACGCAGTGTAACCGCTGCGGCTACGTAAACTTACCCGATTGTTACACATTTCTCTTATTTTTTAGATGTTTTAAAACTATAAATGTTTTTTCTAAACTATAAATCTGTAGCACCTGTCTGTACATTTGAGTAATTTACCGGATTTTGCGTGAAATATACATTTTATGACTTACTGATCCCGAATATGCAATTTTTTAAATTTCCGTCTTTGTGTCTGTATATCCGGTTTTAATTCAAAAAGGGCTTGAACGATCATCCTGAAATTTGGAATACAGTTAGATCATTCCATCGCGCAAATGATGTACCGTTCCCACAGGATAGTTTTCATCGACATGATTTTTATTCATGAGTTTAGGGATTAGAGATTGACAAAGGCTATTTTTCATCCCGGAAAAATGCACGATTCCTATGGGATAGCAAAATATAGAAACATGTACTTAATATCTTAAGATGACTCACATGGATTTTATACCTTTTCTTTCGAAAATAACTACCACGCGGGCGGAGCCGCGGACAACAGCTAGTTTATTTGTACTATAGCAACAACTCAGAACGTTTAGTTACAACTTACTGAATGATGCCCATAATCAGGCACAAGTTAAGTCTCATAATAACCAAATCAATTCGATGTTTTTTTTAATCGTAGCACAAGATTGCTTACACACTGCATGATTTATTAGTATAGTTTGAATCATAGTTTCTTTAAAACCGATTACATGTGAAAACAATTGCCAAAATAAATAGTAACGACAATAAACAAACAACATGAGAATTCAATTCAAATGAGCAAAAATCAATAGTATTCTTTTAATTAAGAGACAAAGCAAACTTGTATAATCTCAGAAAATCGTGAACAATTCCAAACATGAATTATTAGGTGCAGACAATGAACCAATTACAAAGTTTTTCTGTGCAAGTGTGAAATTAATTATCTTATTTGGAGCGTTAAATCGCACGTGGACGCCTGAATGCGACAAACCGAATACTTTATGATCATTAAAAACTATGTTCGCGATTTGTTCTGGCCGAGTGATATCAGTTTCAATTAGTGTATTTGTAGAAGACAGTTATCTTTCTGTATATTCAACGACTTCTTACATCTAGAGACGCTGTACTCTATTGGATACTAGTCACCCTAGAAAGACCACAGGTACAGATCATAAGGATTTATAAGCAATTAATTCATAAAAAGTACACCGACTTCAATAAAAAACAAATTATGCGTCACTATAAAATTTGAGGGTTGCACTTGATTTTTCTGAGATTCCATCATCAGATCCTGACGTGGTACCAATTGGACCACCTGGGAAGTATACCCTTTTAAACAAAAAAAATAATTTCTCGAATCGGTCCAGGCGTCTTCGAGTAATCGGGGAACATACATAAAAAAAAGATTCCGACTAATTGTTAACCTCCTCTTTTTTTGAAGTCGGTTAAAAACAAGGCGCAGACAGCGAACTATTTTAAAATGTTAGGGTGTTTTTTTTATAATTAAAGATTTGTATGATTTTTATATTGATGTCATTAATATTAGTCTGTGATGTAAAGTCAAAATGCCTCGTTGTTTCGGTAGTTTTTGGTTTTAGTAGATTACTACAGGAAATTAACTTACGTAACCAAAATAATATGTACATAATACATATTATTACATAGAATTATTATGATGCTTATTTGCATAACATTTTCTAAGAACTTACCCATGATGACCGAATATAATCGTCACTTTTTAATCATTATATAATGTATTAATCAAATGGTGTCAACGTGCCAGTGTTATGTAGTTATTATTTACTTTTCAAGTAATTAATTTATTTATACATTCTCGTAATAAGAATAACAAATTATATTCCCGTTTTTTTACACTTGCGGAACTAATACGCAGTAGAATTATCGGAAGTGAAATCGAAACTTGTTGAAATAGAAATTTATGCATTTTTAATTACAACTAGATTTTAATCATGGCCCCAATTCCTTACTGCAAAATCATTTCTATCACAACGAAAAAGTCTAACCATAACTTTCTTATTGGTAATAGAATTTTCAAAACTGGACCAGTAATAGGGTAGTTTCCTGTGTTTCATTTTGTACATTATCATCTACGCAATCGAATATAATACGCAAAAGAAACTCTTTTGCGAAAACAGAATCCAAATTGCTTGAAAAATGAGGTCACAATATTTATTTTAAATATTGGTATGAGCAAATACTCACAGGCATAAGCGAAAACGGTGGCGTATTGGGAACATATCGCTATCTCCCTCGCACAACGGTACAGTACAGACGATTCATAGTACCGTGACGTCACGGTATCAGATATGCATCCTTATACTGTTATTTGACAACTACCACTTCCAGCAGATTTGAGTGGTGTCTGATTTACTTATTTTTGTTCGGATTCATAAAATTCTTTCGATAATAGGTTTCAGGGAATCAACTACCCTATTCTTGACATTATCCCCTATAATGAAACTTACGAACTCTGTCATATAAGTGTAGATAATGAGTAGAGCGAATAATTGGCGTTAATTCTTACATAACTTATCATACAGTCAATGTTAATGCATTTTGTTTTACGCCTACAGTGACATATTTTTTTAACGATTGTCTACTTTGGGCATACATCCCAAGACCAGCGATAAAAAATACGCTACAATTGTTCAAAGATATCCGATTTTCGAATGCAACTCTAGCCAGAAAAAAAAGTATTTGGCAATGGGTAACCAAAATCAAAGGCGCCTTCTAAAAGACCTTTATTTGAGCCATCGCATCACTTGAAATGTATGTTGAGTATCTGAGCTCTGACTGAGTTCTTTAGACTCATTGGTGAGATCTACATCGAGATTGTGTTCGCCATAGAATTATCATTGCGGTTGGGCAGGGATAGTGCTGCCTCGATAGCGACCGTGATGGGATCATTAGGATATCCTAAGCATATTTAGGGCGAAGACAGAGGGAGAGCTTCGTTATTTGCCAACACTCTTATAAAAACGCCAGTAACGTCGTTAGTGTAGCTATTATAGAATGGTCTTCCATAGCTTCATGTAGTACCAATGAGCAATAATAGTATCATTGAGTTAATGCCACTAGACCACGCAATGTAAGTCTTTTTTAACCGACTTAAAAAAAAGGAGGTTCTGAATTCGTCGGATTCTTTTTTATGTATGTTCCCCGATTACTCGAAGACGCCTGGACCGACTCGAGAAATTCTTTTTTTGTTTAAAAGGATATACTTTCCAGGTGGTCCCATTGGCACCAAATCAGGATCTGATGATGGGATCTCAGAAAAATCGAGAGGAAGCCCTTAAATTTTATAGAGATGCATAATATGTTTTTTATTGAAGTCTGTGTACTTTTTGAGGCTATCACAATACTTTTATAGTTTCAAGAACAACATACTACTAATTGAGTATAGTAGTTCCGACAAAACAATTCTTAGCGGATGAAACATTGTCCACTGTTGGTGCAATAGATCCATGACCTTTCATTTCTCAACTAAATTGTCCTTCAAAATACTGCTCAAACAATACTGAAGATTCGTCAAACCATCTAAATAAGTTATAAGTATTCAAATTGGCTTACAAAATCACTATGAAACTACGCGCTCACTATCAAAACCTTGGTAAATAAAAATAAATAGTATAAGAAATGCGCAATATTCCACGGCACGTGTTAGTCAGTTAATTTGCACATAGTTAATAATTAAAATAATACATTTGTTAATGTAGGTCAAGATTACAGATGTTATGTTTGTGCAACTGGCGCGGCCGTACGCGTTGGAACGCATCTTTACAATTTTGTTTTATTTATTATATGTGATATGGAAAGTGAGATATATTTATTTGTAAATAAAAAGTTTTAAATTTACAAGATTAAGATTTACAGTCTTATTCATAATGAGTTATCGGAGCTTTATAAAGCCGTTAATAGGAGCTTGTTAAAAAATGTTGAGCGTTTTATCTCTATTGAGCCATTATAAATAACATTTTTTAGCAAGCTCCTATTAACGGCCTTATAAAGCTCCGATAACTCATTATGAATAAGACCGATAGTGGTTTACATTTTACTAATTTACGGAAAGCATAAAAAAAGGTCTTCCGAACACTCAAACTTGTTTAGATGAGGTCACATTTAGAAACAGAACCATACCATGTAAAACCCATAATAAGATCTACTGACTTATATAGTAGGTACCTATTGTTTTCTTTTTATTAGTAATTAGGTTGTACATGGGAATAATATTTGTACCTCAAGAGTATCTTGTTCTACGTAGTTAGTATTTAGAGTAATAGTTTTTACCGCAATTATTTTTAAAAATAACTTATACATTGCTTCGTCAAATAAAACAATAGGGTTTTAATTATTGTTCTAAATACCCAACAACAAAAATAATTTAAATAAAACTAATATTTACGGATTCTATCGCGGTTTATTTAACTTTTTTATCCCGACGTTTCGAAGTTAAATAAACTGCGATAGAATCCGTAAATATTAGTTTTATTTCAATGTATAACGTTCGCGTAAACATAAAATAATATTACATAACAAACGTTTCTAATATATAAAAGGCATTACTTATAAAATTAAATTAAATTATGCTTTAGCACAAGTCGGTCATTATGAATACTTACAACACTTTGTGAAAGTACTTGACCAATTGTGTGCAATTATATAAATGTACTAAATATATGCTAATGTATTCTTTATTTTAATTATTATTGATTCTTTGTTCCGGTTGTTTTTCTGGTATTTTAAATAGTCGACATGATTTTAATCTACATCTACGATATTTTTAAAATGTTGTCTCTCTAGAAAGCGATCCTACATTACATACCAGCTTATTGACATTTCATTAATTAATTTACAATAACAATTGAAAAAGTAAAACAATATTTGAAGACTACGTAGTTAACAAAAGAAAAATTTAATATTTCAACTTTTTTTATTATAAAAGTAAGTAGCAACCATTTTATTGTATCCTGGACAGCCGAGATGTATTAGCTCACATCTCACGTATTAGATTAATTGTGTATTCACAAAGAATACTCTTAGTAAGTAATCTAAAATGCGAAACATATAATTCTACGCGCGTTCACGCTTGAACTTGTTTTCCCCGGATTTAAGGAAGTAGACTTAGGTATTTATGTTTGCACTCAAATTCCTAAATATTTACTAAGAAATTCGTAAACAAAGTCAAGTTTATATATTTATCCATATTTGTTGGTGCGAAGTATTTTTATTACTGTCCTAGGAAAATAGTACGCACAAATACGTTTTCAAAGTTTATTACAGATAGGTATTCGCAATGCCCAACTGTATTAAACCATAGACATAGGATGTACTGAGCACTCTCTATCCAGCTATTAAGTAAATACGGGCAGATAAATCGAACGTGCGGCCAGCAGTTGCTGGTGGTAGGATATTCATATCCGCCCGGATAGCTACCACCGCCCACAGGGTATAAAACCCGCCATAGTGGCATACGCAAGTGTGTCTCGTTCCGAGATGCCAGTGTACATCCGGTTTTTCTCAGGGGTCTAGAGTTGGGTACGATGTTTGGTGGTTTTCCGGCCTTCTAAGTACTCTGACACTATTGTCAGAGTCTATACCCTTGACCGCTTCTTCACCTTCTTGCCCATGGCGTAGTGTGAAGAAGCAGGCTGGCATGATTGTGTTGAGTAGCGGGGGATAGATCGTCTCTCGCTACTCGATACTCTAATTGGACCGCACTGCGATTACCATCAGGTGCAGTGCTGTCACTTTGCCGTGCCAGGATAAAAAAAACAGATGTCTATTACTCGTCTATTAAATTTTGATTGGTTTACGTCACAGATTTGCAGGAGCGAAAATAAATAGTTAATGGTTGCACAGTCGCTTTGTCTCTTTCTACAAAGTGGTTAATTTTGAGAGGATATTGCTCGGTCCAGTTGTCTATGTATTAAACGCATTAAACGCTAATCACATTTCGGAGAAAGCAAATGCTAATATGATTTGAGCATGTCAACTTATTACTAGATTGACTAATGACATATAATTTATTTATAATTATTTACATAATGTATTTTGCATTCCTTTCAAATGATTAATGAATAGTTTATTTGTATTCAATTAGCTTTATAAACGTTTTTGGAATCTAGGAACTTAGCGTTATTAGTAAAACATAGGAGAGGCAAAGGTGTAAACTATTTTTATTATTTATTTATTCTTCTATTATTATTGGAACCTTGTCAGTTCTACGGAATATTTATACCCAATTAATGCAGCCATTCATTGTACCTATACTCACAGCTCATGCCTAATAGAAAAGTAACAATTTTTATTCTTTATATATTTTTTTCAGTATCGGCACAGTATAAGGTTTAAAATATGATTCATGCGTTTACTATGGAATTCCCCTTTCCAAAATCATTTTATACAAAATTATCACGCGACTGATCATTAAAAAAAACAAATATTTATTATTTTATTATTTCAATTGCGTCATCGTTCTCCAATGCAAAAAAATTCTCCAATGGAATTATTACAAAGAACTAATATATTAGACCATTTTCTTCACAAGATCGTCCCAAATAGGTAATTTGGGTTAATACACAACGATACGAATCGATGATCAAAATGGATGCTTTAATAAGATTATGATCATCGATCCGTGGCAGCTGTAATGTAATAGGCAAGATTGTTTTATCACGGTTACAAATCGTAAATGTATTAGAAACGGCATTCCAACCTACGTGAGGCTCCTTATATTTTCCTTTATATAAGACGTTGCAACAATGATCAAGTATGAATTTCCGCTTCATGTCCGGAAAATAAAAGTCGTGACGAGTACTGTTCATGCGTATGTTTCCTTGTTTACAATTATTTTCTATTGAAACTCGCTATTGAAATATTTTTCAATCATCTATACATGCATTTGCATTATAATTGTCTGTATTCAAAATTGTCCCACTGCTGGGCACGGGCCTCCTCTACTAACGAGAGGTTAGGCCTTAGTCCACCATGCTGGCCTAATGCGGGTTGGTAGACTTCACATACCTTTGAAATTCTTATGAGAATTCTCAGGTAAGCAGGTTTCCTACACTTCCTTCCTGCGACCACCGTACAAAGGGTTTTACACCCTGTGTATGTACGGTGGTCGCTATCCGGGCGGATATGAATATCCATATATACCACCGGCACCAGTTTATAATTAAAATCAATTCGTGCTTCATTAATTCTAAAAATAGCAGAGATCTAACCTCGAAATCGTGATAAAGCTGGTCAAAATATCAGCAGATGGCACAAATACCTTGACCCCGCGTAAACTCGTGAGAGAATTAATATCACAAAGCAAAGATAGACATCATTCACACGTACTGTCTTCTGCGTAACGTTCTAATTACGTACAAAATTGGATTTTTCGCGAAATGACGCATTATGAATTCTTACGAGACGCTGGGTTACCTTTTTACTCCGTTTCGGCTAACTGATCCTTATCAAAAGGTATGATTATGTTTTTGCTCAAAGAAGCTGTTGGCCTGTATGACTTGTGCGGTTTTATTGAATGTGCGTCATAACATGTGTTTATTGAAGAAAATTTGCCTTTGGGGCTTTCCACGATTTAATAACAATTTAACACCAAACATTTAGTACCAAAGTACTGATATTAATTGAAGATTTATAAACTTTACCAAAGTAAATTTTAAATCGTGGTCAATTTATCGCACTAAATCGATACCATTAACGTTGCTTTTATAGCATATTGAGCCAATGTTTTAAGAAACCTAAAGCTTTATCACCTACACATCCGGTAATGAACCGTAAGAAATGCTATTTTGTCAATACCGTATTGCTAGAGAAAAAAATGACACTATTCCGAGTAAGATCTCGTGGGACTGTTGCATACATTTACTATAGTTTTTATAAGCCGGGCTCTAACGTCTTCAACATTGAAGTCATGAGCTCCTCTAGGATTACTTTCAGGACGCTGCATCTGCATCTATTTATTATATTATATTTATTAAAAACTTACTAAACTTCCTATTAAAAATTATGTTCCATCCTGGCCCTGCTGCCGGCGCCCATGGTTGAAGCGTCCATTAGAAAATCCGAACCATGGATTCGGCGTCTTCGCATGATCATCGTCATTGAAGGTATCTCAATAACTAAATGGATATAAAATGTAATTAATAAGGTGCGCCATATTGAAAAAAAATGCCTCAGGTGATTTACTGTATATATGCCACATAAGATAACATTTCAGTACAACGCATCATTGGACAAGGGTGTTTCAAAAAATAATCCGGCTGGTATAGGAGCGTCAAAGCTCATTGTGTGTAAAATCATAAGATAAGTATTTTGTGCAACGTACTGACATTTTTTTTAAAGAATTCGGAAGAAACCGGTCGAATGTAGCTTTCGCCACTATAACGCATTTCGATTCATTTTATGATCGGAAGTAACTACCACAATTTGATATAAAGATTATATGATTATCCGCTGTTCTTGCATCTGCGTGTGCAGACAGAAAACTATGTTCTGAATCTTTCTATTAGGTGCGTTTTTATGTAGATGCAGAAGTTTTTTTTATTTGTCCACTCTTATTGTTATTGTCACTTATTTTTTATCTTTCAAACTTAGAAAGATAGATTTATTAATAGAATTGCATTGTTAGAATAAAATGATGAAATTTAAATGATGTTTAGATTGTATTTTTTTTTTCATATACACTATGCTTTTGCAACATACTCAAATAGAATACACAAGGTTACAAAAATCCATTCTGACAAACTATAAACGAATGAATAAAGATAAATTGCTCATATTATGGCTCTTATTTATTTTCATTTCTGTAATATTGGTTGCATATATTTCAATACACACAGTAACAATGTCAGATAAAATTATTGTTAGGGGTACGTTGCGCAAATTGTAAAAATTCTGCTCTACGTTATTTCTGAGAAATCGGCTGACACAATCACTGTAGAAATAAACCTAAAAAGCAGATGATCCCGGTTTACTGATACTATTCAAATATAATATCGGTGTGAAGTATTTATACATTAAAAATGAATTCCGCTAAATTTTCAATACAATTCCGCTACATGTTCTAAATAAAGAACTCCCGGTACCTCTGCTTCAGTCGCTTTTGTAAGTGACGGTCAGCGCTAAAATCGCAATATAATCCCTGAACCAATGTTTATTACATTACACAGGTACTAACAAGTTTTTAAACAGCCAAATAGATATTTTTTTAAAGAATTTATTTTAAATAATAATTTACTTCAGTATTCATTTTTGTTGTCTTTATTGGATACCGAAATTTATTGGTATATGCAAGAGAATGCAAAGAACAAGAAGCCAACTATGTCCCTCGCGTGTTCCACTGCCGTATATTATACTGTGTACGAATAAAACATTCAAGGAATCGACATCGCCACGACAGTATCATCTAGCAAACTATAAATTATCTCCGCTCGGTTAGAAATATGAAAAAGTTTAGATTTGTCCGCTATCTAACGGTAAGGAGCGAATATAATGTATTAGATTATTACAGTTGCGTTTTAATGGGTTTTTATTATTATATCATAATACTCGTCTTTTTATCTGAGAGACTTATCATCTGAGTGATCCCGGCACATGAACACCCACAATAGCAGAAAGATTGGCAGAGTCATACTTTTCTATGTATTTGGTAGCGTATCGAAACGGTAGGCAGCGGCTTTGCTGTGCCCTGGCATTGCAAAAGTCTATGGGCGGTGGTGTCTACTTACCATCAGGTGGCCCGTCTGCTCGTCTGTCTATCCAGGCAGTAAAAAAAGTATCACAAAGAAAATATCCCACGTCACTTGTTTCCCACCTTTTATCCTGTTAGTTGTCGGTCAGGAAGTTTCAAATGTCGACTCGGGTGACCAATGTTACCAGCAAGGCGCGTTAACGATATTTAATAGGTATGATGGGAAAGGGCATCTTGAAACCTCACTCATAATTTATAATTAAATATAATTTATAATATTTTTTTATATCGTTTTTGATCATACCGTTATTCGAATACTCTTTAAGCGGTCAAAAACATTTCAAATCCACGTATATACGATATCATAAACGTATAATTTTATCCATTAAAAACATTTCGTTCTACTTTTAAACACACAAAACTAAATCATGAATGATAAGAATCTTTTCGCTCTAAATGTATACAAAGTTCCACAACGGCCCAAAGAACTTTGCAACGTTTCAACATTTTACTAATAAGTAACGCATTACCGGTTCTGTCACACTATTTGGCAAAGTGATTTGTCTCGTCTAGTAGTTCAAAACCTGTGTCTAATCGTTCGTGTAAATAACCTTTACGGTGTTTGGACGCCGCTCGACTGGTAAGTGCTCCCATTGTTAATTAAGGTTAGACTATCCGTTGTAAACTATTGTTACATGCACTAGAACACAATCTAAATAAGAGTACGAAAAAATATTTTAGCTATTCATACAATGTTTTTTCCTGCCACGGCAAAGTGACCGTACTGCACCTCGTGGTAAGCGCACTGCCGTCCAATTAGAGTATCAAGTAGCGAGAAACTATCCCTCGCTACTCAATACAATCATGCCGGCTAGCTTTGTAGCTTCTTCACTCTGCGCCATGGGGCAAGGAGGTGAAGAAGCGGTCGAGAATCTAGTATCAGAGTACTCAGAAAGCCGCAACACGGCCAGACATCGCCCCTCAACTCTAGACTCCCGTTAAAAAACCAGATGGCTGATCCCGCGACACGTCCGTGTGCCACTATGACGGGTTTTTCACGGATATACAGCCCAAATCCAGAAAATTCAGATATAGAATTCAGCTAAGGTTTACTGGGAGAGAATGCCTTTGGCATCAAGTCCGCCTATATCATTGTATATGAAGTGTATAAATAAATAAATATAATACACCGGAATAATTAAATAAATAAATGCACCAAACAGTCACACACATAGTTCTGACTGTACCGTGGGTATCAAGAATCTCCGAGGTATCAGATCTACGAGGGACTACGGTCCCACCACCTAGACCCGAAACAAATATCTGTCTCTGTCACACAAACATTTGTCTCGGCACGGGAATCGATCCCACGGCATCTCGTTTCAGCCGGCTACTCGCCCGATGCGACACGGAGTCTGTCCATTATTCAAATCAAATTTCATCAAAATATTTATTGAACATACAAGGTTATAGTATATTATTTAGATTTTGTCTTCTTTTTTATATTTCCAGTTCAGAATACAGTTTTGCCAGAAAAGAATGTAGAAATTCTAGTGTCATTGAATTCACTGACAAATATTTCACTGATAAAATGCTATATTTTCAATAACTATAAACAATATATAATTAAAAATATTAATGTGAAAAAAGTGAAAATTAATGATTATAAAAAAGCAGCGAGAGTTACTCATTTATCACTATTCAATAAAATCGCTTTCTATTTATGAATCGCCGCAGTTCAGTAAAAAGTTAATGTGATGACGTGGCTTTAGTATACATCGGTTGCTGGAAACTTAATTACCTACTTACGACGAAGGTGGATGTCACATCGTAAATTGCACATAACGAGAGCCTTTTCTAATGGTAGACTTGTTTGCTCAGGGTATTGATTACTGTTTGCCACGATTATAGCCAGTATTCTAATTTCAAATCCTGATTATTTACAAACTTTCTGAATGGTCACCTATATTTTCGTAATTTATGAAGGTTTTTTTATTTTTTATTCTGGTGCGGCAAAGTGTCCACACTGCACCTGATGGTAAGCGCAGTGCCGTCCAGATAGAGTATCAAGTAGCAAGAGACAGTCTATCCCTCGCTACTCAACACAATCATGCCGGCCTGCCAGGTATCCTATTTAACAATTGGGCTGATTTAGACCAAATTTAAAATCGAAAATATTTTAAAGTTATAAAATTTTGGATACCTTTTAAATCTGGGAAGAGTAAATATTTATTTAGGAGTAAGTGTCAGTACTTTGTCAGTGGTAGAACAAAACTGTAAGCATTTTGCCTACTGCATGAAGGGGCTGGATTAATCTAGTTGGTACTGTGTTTACAGAAGACTGGTATAAAGTGGAAGCTATACTTTTACTGCCGCGGTCACATAGTTGTAACTGCGCATGCATTACGACTGCTGTACTGAGGTCTCAGGTTCGACCTCCGGGTCGGGTAAAGTGATATTGGGTTTTTCTATGTAGAATTACTTAGTATCAGCCCGATAGGCTGATAAGCTCGTCCGCTGTCACATTATAGACCCGTTATAAATTCGGCGAAAAGTGGGTGTACTGGTTACGCCTCTGCCTACCCCTTCAGGGATTACAGGCGTGAGTGTATATATATTTAGTATACTCTTCATTATTTCAAGTCTTGCAAAGCAGCTATAATTCGTCTCTAGTATGTAGTGTTTAGGGGACAATGTGATGTCTACCATCCAGCATGGTCGATTAGATTTAATTTGCGTAATAGAGTAATAATTCATTCAAAACAGCCTCCCTGGTGCAGCGGGCGAGTAGCCAACTGTTAAACAAGAGGCCGTGGGTTCAATTTCCGCACCGAGACAAATGTTTGTGTGACAGATAGATATTTATTTCGGATCTGGGTGTTGTGGGACTGTAGACCCTCGTAGTTCTTGATACCCACGATACAGGTTTAAACTAGTGTGGGGTCCCTCTGACCTGTATTTAATTATTCCCAGCTATTTAGGCATCGGAGATCAGATACTATAAAACAACAAAATATAAAAAAACAACGTTACTCCACAATAAATACAAGTTCAGGTAGTAATCCAATCCCAACCCAATGGGAACGGAGTAACGCCCATAAATAACCGCTCGGATACTCAGTTCACCACCACAATTTGCTTGTCATATGGACTGCAACCGTGTGTAACAGTAAAGCATAACAGTTTCGGATTGTCGCCGTATGAAACCGTTGTTGCGTATCTGATAGCTGGTGGGGTGTAAGCAATGTTCCATAGACAGGCATCGACTTGACGCAATTAGGAGGAGAGATATATAAGTAGATGGACACTGAATGTATTGGATGATTTATGCTACTGTGTAATCTCAATCAAGAATAGCCTCCGTGATGTAGCATGCGAATAGCTGGCTCTCAAGCAAGACAAATCTTCGTGAATCTACAAATATTTATTGGGCGAAAAGTAGGTGTACGTACTGGTTACACATCTGCCTACCCTTCGGGGATTACAGTCGTCAGTGTATATGTATAAAATAATATTTACAGTATTATCTAAATCATAAGAACGTAAAACTTGTACTTGGTTTGAAGAGGATGATCTATTATAACTATATATGTAAAAAATATTAGGTATATTTTTCCATAAGCCTTACAAATTGTTGTCGAATAAGAAATGGCGAGAGCATCTTGAGAAATAAAGAAATTATTATAACGTTGCTGCTATATTCTTTACGGCTGTATTTATTGCTTTAGTCACTCTTTTGACAGCCTCCGTGGCGTAGTAGGCGAGTCTGTAGTAGGCTGTGAAATGGGAGGCCGTGGGTTCGATTCAAACACGGGGACAAATGTATGTGTGACAGGCAGATATTTGTGTCCGAAGTATGGGTGTTGTGAGACCGAAAGTCTCTCGTTGTCCCTGATACCCACAACACAAGACTCGTAACTTAGTGTGGGATCGGGGCTATGTGTGTGACTGTTGGGTGGTATTTAAAGCACATTAGGTAGGTAGCTGTAGATAGTTGTAATACTAACGTATAGTAGCCATGCTAGCTTAAACTAAGATAAAATGCGCGCTTGTTGCAATTTCGTTGTTTACAACCAAATATAGAACCACAAATTACCTGGTAGTGTAAGTACTTCGAGCGGCTTCTTAAATTCAACAGGTAAATGTTGTGTTTTTTTTGTGTGGGGCGCTATGCCCCACTCTCGTTCCTCCTAACAATACGTCAGAGCTCTTGTCTGCCTGTCTCTGTTATTTTACTACTCACCTCCTATCTCTACTCCTACTCCCTTCTTTGGGGAGTCCTATTCTTCCTATTTCCTTCTTTGGGGAGTCCTATTATGCCTTATACTACTATAACTATTCTAGAACACACAACTTGGGGAAGAGGTCTTTTTTTCCTTTTTTTTCTTTTTTTTTAATTAAACAGGTAAATGGTTAACCACTAATGAGCAGAATCGACGTTTATGTCCATTCATTATTGCAATAATTTGTTCAAAATATTTTGTTTGCAAAGATTAAAATAAAATATTATTATATCATTTAATACAAATAACTCTCCACGCACGTTATAAAGTTTGTTGTCATATTATGGGAATAATAATAACGATAATATTATGTATAATTAAATATTAAGCACCATTTTTTTGGTCCATTCTCTTTTTTGTAACAAAGAAGGCAATGTTTCACCACCATGTAGCCTTGTCTGTCGTTATTTTTTCAAATCTCGGCTGTAATTGAAAAATCTTCTTCTGTTGTTTCTATTATTGACAAGTAATAAGCCATGTCAAAAGGCAAAAGCCTGGGGCTTTTCTCTATTTAAAAGGACCAATATTTTACCATTCTAAAGGCCGAAGCTTTTTTTTTTTAGACGGTTTATAAAAGGAACATTAATCTCATAATTCGAAAGACAAAGGAAACAGTAGCTTGCAGCCTTTAATATTGACTATGTTCGAAAGTTAGAAGGGGGACGAGTGACGCGCACCGTCAGACACAAGAACAGCTGAGCTTAGCACGGGTGAGAGCAAATAACCTCCATGCGATCGAAGAAAGCGCCCGTAACGATCGACGAGATGCCAAGTCCGATTAAATACATGTGAAATAATTGTTGTAAATTTCTTTGAGGGTTATAAGCAGGCTGGCATGATTTTTTCGAGTATACTGACACTGCCACTTTCACGTGCCAATATAAAAAAACTGCGTTCCATTTTTAAAATTCAAAACAATAAATCATCCAATTTATTTAAAAAAAAATATAGAAAACACTTAAAATATTCAGCCAGCACCAATGATTATCATATTAATTTAAAACAAAACTGTTTATTTAGTCAGAAAACGATTCTAATAGGTGACTTTTATGTTTATCTTCGCGATTTATAAAGAGACATTTAGACACTATAAACTTTTTTGCCATTGACCCCGACCGTGATCTTTTGAACAACAAACTCGGGGTACTACAAACAACAAACTTTTATTAATAAATGATGTCTCCATATACATACCACTATTACGTGACCTTACTCAATGACGCTGCCTGGATGAAATAATAGTATAGACTGTAGGTACATTAAGTATTCTAATTGCGTACAACTTCAACATATTTGTACGAGGTCGGGTTGTCACTCAATACAATATTTATAGTTATTAATAACTAGCTGTTGCTCGCGGCTCGGCCCGCGTGGAGGTTATTTTCGGGAGCAGAAGTATACAATCCAAGGAGTTGCCTAGCCTATATTAATCAGTGATAATGTAGCATTTAAATGGTGAAAGAATTTTTAAAATCGGTCCAGTACTTTTTGAGCCAATTCGTTACAAACATACTTACATACAAATCTTTCCTCTTTATAATATTAGTATAGAAAAGGAAAAATAAAATCAGTTTTTCGCGGTTTTTCTTTGTTATATAGTAGACTATGATCCTTCACCCCGTTCTGCGACCACCGTACACAGGGTGTATAACCCGCCATAATGACACACGCAAGTGCGTTGCGTTCCGGGGTCAGCCAGTGTATATCCGACTTTTGTCTGGGGTACGATGTTTGGTCGTATTGCAACCTTCTGAGTACTCTGACACTAGACCCTCAACCGCTTCTTCACCTCCTTGCGCCATGACGTAGTATGAAGAAGCTACATAAGAGGACGGTATGATTGTGTTGAGTAGCGAGGGATAGATTGTTTCTCGCTACTTGATACTCTAACTGGACGGGACAGCGCTCCTAACATGTCCTTTCATAGGAATGTCGGTCAATTTGTTCGACATAATTTAATTAAGTATAGTTTATTACATGTACATGTACATACACTCAGGCCTGTAATCCCCGAAGGGGTAGGCAGAGGTGTAACTAGTACACCCACTTTTCGCCGAATTTCGGTCCCATAATGTGATAGGGGGCGAACCTATCGCCATACCGGGCACATGTTCCAGACTCCGGGCTAATACTAATAATTTGTAGATAGAAAACCCCAATATCACTTTACCCGACCCGGGGATCGAACCCGAGACCTCAGCACAGCAATCGTAACGCATGCGCAATTACAACTGCGCCACCGAGGCAGTCAGATAGTTTATTAGATTCTATTTATTACTGCAGTTGTTGCACATTGAATCAAACATCGATAAAAAGTTTATTAAATGCCACCCGATATTACTTTACTTACAGGAAAAGACTAATTACTTGTCAACAAGTGTATCTGATATCTATTCGTTTTCCTCTGGCCTTCGGACAAGTAGCCTTCATTATCCAGCTCCAATAATGACCTCTCAAAATAATCTGTAAACTAAATCAATAAATAACGGTTGCATGCATTCTACAACGGGTGAGTAATACAGTGATGTTGCACATTACGAAACTTCACAATTTTATTCGAAATCTCTATTGGCCCGGGACTAAAATTATGTGGTTCTTCTAAATGATATTACAGCTTAGTACAAATGGAAAACTTAACAACAAATGTATTTTAGACAATGAGTTAGCTGGAGATAAATATTCCATCCCCGCAATCTTTTTAAATCTAGATCTATTTAGACCCAGATGTACTTTCGACTTGTTGCTATAACATTATGTAGATACATAAGTTATCTTATATAACAAATAATTAAATTAGTCCTGTACACTATTCCACTGCTGGGTACGGTTCTGTTCTCATAACGCAAGCCTATTTCGAATAAAAAAAAAAAGTCTTAAGTCCACCACGCTGGCCTAGTGCGGGTTATTAGACTACACACTTTCGAAATTCTTATTATATTATCAGCCATGTAGACTTCGATGTTTTCCTTCACCGCTTAAGAAAGCGATAATTAGCATTTTTTATAGCACGACTAACGAGCCAGTGGGTCACCTGATGTTAAGTGATATTCACCGCCCATGAACATCCTCAATACCGAAAGTGTCACATGTATGCGCTATCGGCCTTAAAGGACAGGAATAGGTAATAGCGAAGGGAAGGGGGATCTGGGCCTCTGTATATCTCACTTACCATACGAAACGCGACTTTACGTTGGTTTTCTGTGAGACAGTGGTACTACCCTGGTCGAGCCGGCCCATTCATGCTGTAGACAAATATGTCTACAGTGTTGCTCTACCTTACATACAATTGAAATCAATTATTTTTGGAGTCGATGCTGCAGTCCATCTCGGAGTCGCACGATGCTCCGAAACTGGGAGTGCATCGATTCGGCCTGACAGCCCCCCGCTGCGAGCCCGCGACCCCCGATGGCCCCAATTAGTCGCCTCGTACGACAGGCAGGGGTTACCGTGGTGGAATTCAAACGCCCCCGTTCCACAGGGCGGGAGACGCCGGTCAGTCGTCCACCCGGCGCCTCCTACGTCTTCTCTGGCGGCGGGAGGGATCATTTCGTTCCCGATCCCTCTCGGCACTTTCCTTCTGCGAGATGACGCTCTCGCAGAAGTGGTCCACCGCACGCCAGGACCTCCGGCTGGCGACCATGGACGACACCACGGCCGGCAGCGAGAGGTCTCCTCCGACGACTGCTCTGAGAGCGCTGCGCTCTTCGTCCCAGGCTGGGCACTCCTCCAACGTGTGTTGGGCCGTGTCCTCGTGGCAGTTGCCACAATGGTGGCACACGGCAGACACCTCCTTTCCGATCCGACACAGGAACGAACCGAAACACCCGTGGTCCGTCAGTACCTGCGTCAGCCGGAAAGTTGGCGCACCGTGGCGCCTGTCTAGCCATCTCTTTAGGACAGGACGCACTTCCGCGACGGTCCTCAAGCCCGCACTTGGGCTTTCCAGCCTGGTATGCCACTCCTCCACAGCGGTTCTGCGAAATCGGGCCGCAATCTCCCTCGGGGCCAGTCTCATCTGACGGCGACTGGACGCCTCCTCCCGCCAGAAGAACGCGGACGAGAGGAGTTTTGCGTCCAACTCCCAAGGGAGGGTGCCGGCCAATACGCAGGCCGCCTCGTGGGAGACCGTGCGGTAGCCCCTTACTATTCGCTGCGCCAACAAACGCTGCGGTTTGCGCAGCAAGGCGACGCAGCGGGGTTTCAGGGACTGGGCCCATACGGGACATCCGTACAGGGCCATTGACCGCACGACTTCAGCGTATAAACTTCGGCAAGGGCTATTAGGTCCCTCCAGGTTCGGCAGCAGGCGCCCGAGCGCGCCCGCCGCCCGCACCAATTTCGGCGACAACTCCTTGAAATGGGCACGGAAATCCCACCGGCTGTCAAGAATCAATCCCAAGTACTTCATTGTACAGCCGATGGGAATCCGCACCCCCTCCACATTGATGTGGGGCATTAAAGGTGGCCGAATCCGAGGACCGTGAAAGTAAAGGGCCTCGGATTTGTTCAGGGCCACCTTAAGGCCCAGTCGCCGAATCCTGCCCACCACCTGTTCGGTTGCGAACGAGGCGAGCAGGGTGGCCTCCTGGAAAGACCTGGCTGTCGCTGTTACTAGCGTGTCGTCTGCATAACAGACGACAGCGACGCCTCGGGGATTGGTACCACGGAGCACCCAAAAGTTGCTAAGCCTAGTAAATCGCTAGATCAAAGAAACCAAAACTCGAATTCATGTACAATAGTTCAGTGTTGTATCAAATTTCGCTACAAAATAATTTCAACTTAGCGACCCGAACATATTTGACATGATTTTTCTGTCTCTTGTTTTATGAGTTAAGCGGATTGCCATGAACGCAGTGAGGAATGTCTTACTTAATGTCTTAAAGTCTTACTTAACTGTCTTATATACGCAAGTATAGTTAGTGATTATGCAAAAACTTGTCTACATAAGTGTAGTTCTATAAATTGGAGAAAAAATGGTAACAAACTATTCAAGGGCTTACAAATAAATTCTTTTTGAGGTGATTCGAGCTTGAAATTCTAAAGGTCGTGAGAAAGAAAGATTTTCGTACCAAAATCTATAAAACAAATCGAAAACTCACGGCCCGAATGTTTAATAAGCACGAAATATCAACAATAGTAGTACTCCGCTGCGGGCCATATCGAATTATGTTAAACACGGCATTTCAAAATCAAATTATAAACTATGGTTAATTGTGGATGTCTCATCGGTAAGCTGAATGCCGTTATGTTTACAGTTAGACAGTTTTTTGTTGCTGAACCTCAGAACTCGTGGAATTTATAAGTTAAGCCAATTTAGATGGTTGCATCGTGCGTCATATTCGAGTGTCAGTTAGGATGTGTCTATGATATTCTTCTGTACGCTAAATGCAACTCACGAGAGAGCATTCAGCTCAGACATCACCTAAGTAGGGCGTTGATAACTACGACTGTTAATGTCAGCCTTCATTAGAGGCGGTTGAGACCGGGGCTTTGCCGCGCAGGGAACGCGGTGCCGTCACTAATGCACAGAAGAGGGCCATTGCCTTTTTGATTGATACAGCCGGTGTAGGCTGTACAGAGTGTTAGGGAATTCTCTAACACTATGTCCACCGGTGTACGGATGAACATCGATCCCGAACTAATTAACGCTGGATCGTAATTCGATAACCGTTCCGTTTCCCATGCGGCGAGGCAATAGTGATGATTCGCTTTTCGCCGTGAAAACAAAAAAACCTTTATCGTATTTTACATTGTAAATTTCATATATATATATATATATATATATATATTGTGGTACAATTTAACAATAACTATATATGCTAGCTTTATCTAATTACCTACGCGAAATTTATAATAAGGTCTACTGCTTTTTATATTCCATTAAAACATTACAAAGAATTATGAAACAGTTTAACGACCGCGAGTTATTCTACACAAAATTATAATAAAACATAATTACCTAAAACAATTATGCAAAATATATTATAATATATAAAATGAAATATGCAGTAAAAAGGAAATCGCAACGAATAAAAATAAGCATAAAAAAGAAATCGAAAACAGCTCAAGTTTGCACTTCTAATTTCACCTCACATCCGTAACTATCACAAATATTAACAGCAAAAATCATAAAAATGAAAGCCGATCCGAATTCACCATGGACACTAATTCAAACGGATTGGGGCATAGATAAACATGTAAAACAATAGAGTTTCGTTTCGGTGAGCGACTCTTGCGCATGTTACACACGCGCCTAGGAAACTACCCTGCGTTGCACAATAACACCTATGAATTAATGTTACTCGTGTTTGTACGGAAAATCGGTCGACCGATATTTACTAGATCAATATTGTTTCACTCTATCATATAGATACTGACTGACGGACTGCCCCAGTGCTGCAGTTGTAATTGCGCATGCGTTACGACTGCTGTGCTGAGGTCTCTGTTTCGATCTCCAGGTCGGGTAAAGTGATATTGGGTTTTTCTACTTAGAAATAATCAGCCCTGAGTCTGGAATTGTGCCGGGTATGGCGATAGGCTCACCCCCTGTCATATTATGGGACTGTAATAATATAAGCGAAAAGTGGGTGACGTACTGGTTACACCTACCCCTTTGGGGATTACAGGCGTGAGTGTATATGTATCTATGATATAGATGTAATGAAGTTAGACATCCCTAATAATAAATATTTCTAAGCAAACTTACTATAATAAATAAATACACATTATTATAGCTGGTCATATTTTTATTTACTTATCTTAGTACAGAAAACAAACAGTATTTAGTGTATTAATAATTATAGATAACCAAATCTTGGACCAATAAAGTTTCCAACAATAAAATAAAATAAATGACGTAATCGTCTAAAGTCACCTTTTTAAATAGAATCTATGTTATAAACTTTGAATACAATGCAATGTCAAATTCCTTAAAAATATTGTGCGCTATTTGGGAGGAGAAGGTTACACATTTTCATCCAATGGACGTTTGTTACAATGAGGTGTTGATGGTAAAAAATAATAAGACCAGCCCTATATAATATACTATTCTCCGGCTGGGCATGGCCCTCCTCTACTAATAAGAGGGGTTAGGTCTTAGTAATAAGTGTTGATATACAATATTAGTAACTAAAACAGCTATTGCATATAAAGTCTAATAAAATAAGCCAACCACGTGGTGCTTACTGTTGTTCGTTTTGAAGAATTTTAGTTTTTTTTTTCAGACATCAGTTCTTAACCAAATTTATATGGAATAAAATAGCATGTAAACACTGACGAACTAAAAATCACATGGCTACGAAATTTAATAATGAAAAAGCAAGAAGAAAGACATCGAAATTGGAAATTACATGAATTTTGAAATTTTAAAAATCTATATTCCTTATTTCACTCTCAGATTGTGGAATCATTTAAATGCTGATCCTTAGTTTTAACGTCAATAATCAAAACAAATATCGAAACAATCAAATTTTTTTCAGTTCCAAATGATGCAATAACGTAACCTTTGCAATTTCAAGAATAAACTCGTTAATGAATGAAAAATCGAATACAGTAACACAATGTCATTTCACAAACTAGGCTATAACTGTACACTAACATTAATAAATGATATCGAATTACTTAACCAGCCGTATGTTCTATTGTTCGCCAAACGGAGTTGCAAATCGTGTGAAAAGTTCTTAGCAAATGTACGCCACTTGATGGACCTTGTGAATTGTGGGAACTTGGGCTTATTATTTTCGGAGTTCTCCCGCTATAAGTCCCGTTTGATTACCTTCGAATTGATGTCATCAAGTGTTTAAAAAATTAAAAACCCCGTTATAAAATCATATCCTCAAAGGGGTAGGCAGAGTTGGAACCCAAATTTCGCTCATTACTGTTCCCATGATGTGATAGGAGGGGAGCTTATAGCCATGCCTGAATATAAATGAAATGCTCCTTGCTATCATTTCCACCACGAGATTTATTCATTGTTGCAAGAAAATAAAATATTTGAATTTATGATTTTAACGGTAGGCAGCGGCTTTGCTGTGCCCTGGTATTGCAGAAGTCTATGGGCGGCGGTGACTACTTACCATCAGGTGGCCCGTCTGCTCGTCTGCCTATCGAGGCACTAAAATTAAAGTGAAGACGTGTTAAATATTTGAAATGGCCACTTTCCTTTTCAGCAAATAAAATTGTTGTTTAGTTTCGAATTATTAGTCTACTTTTTATTTTATATTTGTTGTAATTTTGTGTAACGCGTGTCAATATGCGTTATCAAGTTTCTCTTGAAATTCATATTCAAATGTATTGTTTACGTTTTTATATTAGAGTAATGGAGCGTATCATGTTCCGTTGAAGCTAAACTATAGAGTTTACAAATTACTGCGGATACACGAATGATTGGGGTTCCCTATTTTCCGTTTTAAAACTTTAATAAGCTACTGATATGTGTTTATTGTAATAATAAACATTAGGCACGCTAGCGGCAAAGAAAAACTGCTGCCTACCGTAAAACACTTTTGCGCCCTGTCTAAAGACATATAATAGCATGGAGGAAACACCGTGGAATGTATTTCATTTCAGAGTCTAGAAGTACGCAGGAGAAATGATGGCACCACTGGTTCCAGACAGTATGGATGAACTTTCTTTCGAAGACGATTTGATGCGATGGTATTGAATACGAGACAATCTTCAATTCTTCAAAATGCTCCCCATTATATAGATAGTTAAATAGAAAATTGTTTTTTATGATGATGATTTTTATAGCTGCAGAGAGAGTGGAACTCTTTGCCGGAGTCTATATTTCCCGAAAATTATAACCTGGGTATCTTCAATTCAAGAGTGAATAGGTATCTTCTAGGCAAGCGTGCTCCACCGTAGACCACATCATCACTTACCATCAGGCGAGATAGTGGTCAAACGCAAGCCTATATAGATTTAAAAAAAAAGCTGCAGAACTTAAGGAACTCAAAATAATAAAGACATATAATCAAAGATCTACGTTAAATAAATTGCCGCTATTAAGAACCCATACAGCCAATGATGAACAGTCCAAACGACCTCCGGCGGGAAAATAATAAATTCTCGAAGAACAATAGCATTTGTATAACACGAAGGTAGGACACGATGATTGCCTTCACACCGAGCCTATAGGACGTGGCTGACATCATTAATATGCGTTTTCTACGCAACCAGCCGTGATGTGTGACAAATTATTACCCATGACTTGGTATTCATCAGTTAATTACTTGGTTATAACTGTAGTAGACGGAGCATGTTCTTTGAATTGTGTCGAGTAATAAAGGAAACTCTAGACTAGATTTCTTTAAGAATGCAATGCAGGAAAAAACCTGGTATTTTATTAATGCAGGAAATATATTTTAAGAACTTTAAATTCGGTAAAATACCACAGATTGAGAACGTATTATTGCTATAAAAAGTAGCACAAGAAACAACCTGTTGTATATTTTGGAATAAATTATCCTTAATTTGGAATTTACAATTGGCCAAATTAGAGATAAAAAAATATATTAATCTCGACGTGAAACCCAGCTCTCGGTCGATGTGATTGCACAAGAAGATATATGACCGTCTGTCCTAGCAAAATTCTCATCAAAACATTTCGTCGTAAAACATAATAAAATTCTAAAACACTGGCACTTTTTTTACCCAACTATCTTTTGGTTTTAATGGGATAAGTAACTTAAAACAAATATTGCCTTATTAATCTAGAGTTAGTGGGTGTACTGAAGCTGAGACACCAGTGAATTCTGGGTCTTAAATCTATTGGACAATTATCATAATATATTATTTTATTTGTTAGTAGTTGTACTGCCTACCCCATTGGAATTAGGCGCGAGTTTTTATATTATGAAGGAAATTATGGTGCTTTATACATAGGCTTTGTACACGTGTGTACAATCAGTCACGTCTATTTATGCTCGAACAAGCTGTCAGCTTCTACATGCTCAACTATGCGGGTCAATGACTCGACTTTATCATATTTCTTTGAAAGTATTGTAGTCGGTTGCAAGTCCCCCGAGCACGACTGCTCGCGGTCACGAAAATCGCATCATTTTTAACGACGCGACGCACAATTCAATGTTGTCCCTTTATCGCACGACTATATGATCGTTAAAGAACAAACGACACATTCATTAGTATTAATTTGTAGAAAGTAAGAGTACTATAATAAATAGACTAAAATATCACACACATTCTATACGTAGTCGAGATCTCACATGAACTATGTCATGGATTTGAGATGTAATAAAATTTGTTGGTGATAGGAATTAGGATATTCATATCCGACCGGATAGCGACCACGGTACACAGGGTGTAAAACCCGCCATAGTGGCACACACAAGTGTGTCGCGTTTCGGGATCAGCCAGTGTACATCCGGTTTATGTCGGAGGTCTAGAATTGGGGTACAATGTTTTTCGGTTTTGTGGTCTTTTGAATACTCTGACACTAGACCCCCGACCGCTTCTTAACCTTCTTGCCCATGGCGTAGCGTGAAGAAGCAGGCCGTCATGATTGTCTTGAGTAGCGAGGAATAGATTGTCCCTCGCTACTGGATACTCTAATTGTACGGCACTTTGCCGTGCCAGGATAAAAAAAAACATTTTTGTTTAAGTGAAGAAGTGATTTCAATACAAATTATAAAAAAATGCACTAATCAGTCACACGCATATTCCACCCCACACTGGGTGCACATGTATCGTGGGTATCAGGAACTGCAATAGACTTTCGGTCTCACAACACCCAGACCCGAAACAAATATCTGTGTGTCTCTCTTTCACGGCCTCTTTTCTCACAACTGGCTACGCAACGAAGGCTGTCAATAATACTACATATACAGTCACGTCCGTATCCCATGGGGGTAGGCAGAGATTATTGAGTGCCACAAGCTACGATCCTGACACGCTTCTTTCGCCTCTTCCACATTCATACATTTGCGACGGTTGGAGGTACTCCTGATTTGCCCTTTTTAACCGAATTCAAAAAAAGGAGGAGGTTAACAATTCGTCGGAATCTTTTTTTTATGTATGTTACCGGATTAATCTAAGACGCCTGGACCGATTCGAGAAATTCTTTTTTTGTTTTAAAGGGTATACTTCTCAAGTGGTCCCATTGGCACCAAGTCAGGATCTGATGATGGGATCTCAGAAAAAACGAGGGACCTTCAAATTTTATAGAGACGCATAATTTGTTTTTCATTGAAGTAGGTGTACTTTTTATAGGATCGTTTATATGATTTGTCAATAATACTAAGCAAAATAAATTGTTGTTTACTCAAGTTTATTATTTCTTTCGTCAATAAACAAGAAGTATTATATTGTGAGGAAGCTTTATAAATCACCAAGTGCTGAGTATTGACGTTTTGCGTCATCCAATAGGTAATGACAGGCGATGCTTGCGAGACTTTATTGCGAATATCTGCGGGAATCGAATAACTAGCAAAGTTATTTACTGTTTACAGTTAGTGTTACAAAATACCATTAAGGTAGACTTCTAATGGTCGTATGGAGGATTAGATTCGAACTGTGTAAGGAACAGAGCGCACGAAGCGTTTTACTAGTATATTTATCATGCTAGAGGGTGGAACTCTTTCCCGAAAATTATAACCTGGGTATCTTCAATTCAAGAGTGAATAGGTATCTTCTAGGAAAGCGTGCTCCACCGTAGTCATAGCATCACTTACCATCAGGCGAGATAGTAGTCAAACGCCTATTTAGGTAAAAAAACAGTATGTTTGTCAAAGGCACCAGGGATATATTAGAACTTAGAATGGTTTTCCCTAGACTTACCTACTGCACACTAGAAATACGCAGACGTGCGAATCATTGTTACTGGTCGTGATTATCGGAAATCTGGCTTATTTAGCGTGAAAATCTTTAGACATCAAACAGAAAAATATCTGTATTTTCTAAAAACGACACAAATACTCTCGCATACTGATAAGGGCTCAAATTTATAAGCACCTCTTAAAAAACACTGAATATAATGGGAAGTTTTATTTTGTCTTATTTTTTATTTTATCCGTTGTATTGTTTGTAACAAATATTAGATTAGTTCATTTTTAAGATCATAAGTAACCGAGTAGTCACGGTCCGCTGCCAGGCCAAACTCATTTAATTGGGTTTTAAAATAAAATTTACATTGGTTTAAACGTGGTTTTAACAGACCGTAGAGAGATTATTTGGTATAAATATAATTTTTTATCTAAAAAAATCTAGTCTTGAAATTTAGGCGAGAAGTTTCCTTCAGTTTTGTAAAACTGATGGTTATATCAGTGCAACTGCTCTCAGAATATTTATACGTAAATATATGTAAATAAAGATTGTAATATCTTTAATATATTACGAATCACAGGAAAATTATGTATAAAAATAATAATACCGAAAGCCTTGATAAAAACTAAATTTTTTGATGATGTCACTCAGTTGTCATACATCTTACATTTTTAAAACCAAATAATATCCAGAACAACAAAATAAATTATTCATTTTAACAACCAAAATCAACATTCATACATACATATACAGTCAAGCCTGTAATCACCAAAACGGTAGTAATAATAATAATACTAGCCCTGTATTAAACATTGTCCCACTGCTGGGCACGGGCCTCCTCTATTAATGAGAGGGGTTAGGCCTTAGTCCACCACGCTGGCCTAATGCGGGTTGGCAGACTTCTCATACCTTCGAAAAACTCTCAGATATGCAGGTTTCCTCACGATGTTTTCCTTCACCGTTAAAGCAAGCGATAATTAACATTTTAATACACACATAACTTTAGAAAAGTCAGAGGTATATGCAGTTCACTTGGGTTTCGAACCTACGACTTTCGTCTTGACAGTCCGTACCGCAACCAACTAGGCTATCGCTGCTATCTAAACGGTAGGCAGAGGTGCAACTAGTACACCTATTATTATTTTCTTTCGCTACTTGATACTCTAACTCGACGACAGTACGCTTACCATAAGATGCAGTATGGTCACTGCCGTGCCAGTCAAAACAATCTTCTAACTCGATGTACATTATTTACAAATAAGTCCATTCTAATAAGTAAACTAGACATTGCCAATATATGTATCTAAGGTCAACAATAGATGTGCGGACCTTACGTATGCATGCTCTGCTGACTTCCAAGACATTGACTCATACCGTTTTTTCAACCTGTTTCGACGAATCACCATAAAAACCGACTGGAACGGTTTAGTTTTACCATTCACAAAAAGGCACCTTCGAATGTTCCAAATAAGATCAAAAGATGTATTATTCTGCGTGGCCAGTATTTTTTTACTATAGTGGATTAACCCTTCTGCTCGAGGTTTTGTCTGCTTTTGATGTTTATAAGACAGGTTAGCTACCCATTTTGGTCATCCAAAGTACAGGAGTTGAATATGCATTACAAACGATAAGCCGACTTTCGCTAGTTTGAAACAATTTGAATCTATGGTTTAACACCACTTTTAATACCTAATATTTGTTAGAATTTCAAAATTTGGAAGAATAAGGTCAATGAACGTAGACAATTTACATAAACACTTATTGTTGAACAATAATTTACATGATAAGATGGAGCCTGTTTTATCGTCTCTACAACCGGATATTTTTTATTTAGCAACAAAAAATGTTGTGAAACTGATACACCAACAACATAAACTCGGGATTAGTCTTAAGATACTCATATACTACAACATAGAACGCCTTGATGGTGCATTTGTAATGCGTACGCGGTACGACTGATGTGTTGAGGTTTCGGGTTCGCTTCCCGGAACGAGTAAAAGTGATTTTGAGTATTTCTATCCCGAAATGCTCAGTATTAGCCCGGTGTTTGGAATTGTGTCTGGTATGGCGATAGGCTCGCCCCCTATCACACCATGGGACGGTAATAAACTCGGCGAAATATGGGTGTACTGGTTACACCTTTGTTTACCCTTTCGGGAATTACAGGCACGAGTGCATATGTATGCATGATATATACTTCATTCGCAACTTTTGCGGAAATTTACGTGAACATGGCAACTCCGTTAATATCTCTGTTTATTACAACGCTTAGATTTGATCGGACCAGTTTAAGTTTATCTTAAAATTAGAAATCTAAATTATCAAACTCCAATTCTAGTAACTGCATATACGAAACCGATAAGCTATTAAGGTGATAAGCACAGTCGAAGATAGAGCGGTCGCATTCGCAGAAAGCTGTTTGCATACATTTAGAATTAAAACTCCCTGTCTGGAATGCGGCCATGGAGCCGAAGGCGGCAGACCCACTTTGGACGCACAAAACGATTCTAAAACAAGCAAAAAGGTTACAAAAAACCCAAATTGAAAATTGATGGTGGCTGGTCAGAACGAAATACGAACGTGCATTCTGGAACCAATCTTTGTTACACAAAGGAGAGGGCTAAGACAGCTACAATATTTAATAATATTATATTACTGGAACATTACATTAGGTTTATCACATTTATTGCCTTCCTTGATCATAAGTTATCTACCCAATAATGCGAAAATGCCATTACTTATTGGTTCTTCACGGATACAATATTACGTCGGTTTCGTCAATAGATATATATATTAATGGAATGTTTGAAAGTAACAAAGGATGTTTTCCATCACAGAACATAAATCGATTTTCAAGTGCAGGTAATAAATCTTTTTCAATAGCAACATATTCTTTTTTGTCTCTCTTAGCTTGAAGATTATTTTTCCATTTCTTTATATATGAGTAAATATTTTCAACTAAGATCATTCCAACGATATATTAAAAACTTTCGAGGATGACGTCATGCAACATAAAAACCCAGACAGGTTCATTATACCGAATTGCAAGTCATACTCTTGGTTGATGTGAAATTACCACTTTTACTAACAGCATCATAAGAGCCATCTAGATTATGTTTCAAGATATACCGGTTTGAAGCAACCCTGAAGTCCTTGTTAATGCAAACTTGAGTATGTCAACTGGAGTAGTTACCCCTGTAAAGCTTAGCTCTACTGAACTCGTTCTTCTTTGTTAGATAGAGGTCTCTTCAAGGAAACCCAGAACAAATGATTCTACAAATAATTACCTCTGCAACTTGAAGATTTTGCGTCGATGAATAACATCACTGAGACGAAAGGTTCAAGACCAGCCCAAGTGGCATATACATCTGAGTTTTCAAAGTTAAGTGTGCACCTTTGTAATTATCGGTTGCTTTAACGACGAAGGAAAACATTGTGAGGAAAGATGCCTAAAAATACTCCAAAAAATGTTCTAAAAAAATTTCAAATACCTTTCTGCTATCCCGCATCAGTGGTGGACTAAGGTCCAACCTCTTTATTATTAGAGGAGGCCTGCACCAATCAACGAGGTTTTGTTGAAGGTTAAGTACTACACCATCATACCCGAGTTATGGTTATTTCAGTGCATGGATTTCTTTGGGTATATATTTTGACATCTGCACAAATATCAGTGATTTTATTTATTTTAGTAAAAACAGCACGAGCGTTTGATGAGTAATATAACTTAAAATAGAACCGTTGTAATTTCAAATCTAACTGTAAACGTTTCAAAACTTGTGTCGTGGGTAGATGTAAAAACACATTAGTTTGTACGAAAACTATATGTTATCGCATCTTTTTAACACGTGAATATACAGTAAGATTTATATTTGTAATTAAATATATCATTGATAAACCAAATTTCTTGAATTATAACAGAAATGAAGTCTATCCTTAAAGTAATAGTTACCATTCACAAAAAAACACTTGGCAATATAGCCTAAAGTCCCAACCCTTTTGTTTTATAGTCCACATGTCTAACACGTTACTAATAAATCCAACATAACAGTGTCAACATACCTGCTGAATCAACCAACGGGACTCTGCTCATACAACACAATCGGTCAAACACAAATCACTCAACACTACAACTACAACGTGTCTCGCACATAAAACACAAAAAACTATAACAACATTCTATGTTTTAATTCAAATTTTGAATATTTTCGTTCGATATATTTCGATAAATTTGAATGGTACGACGAGACGGTTTACGTACAGCGCCTGTGCGACTGCGCGAAGCCTGAGTCAGTGACACTGCGCCTGTATCGCCTACTCTCTCCGTTTCAAGCAACTTTGATATGTTAGAAAAGAATGCAAGATGTTGGAATGCAAGATGAATAGTGATGTGTGGGTGTCTCATCAGCATAGCAGGTTTTTCTATGGGCAAAAAGAGATAGAAGTAATGTTTAGTCTTTTGAGGTTCACGGTGAATATGTGCGCCGACGACGATGCGTTGGAAATATTTAGAAAAATGAGGCTTTCATTGTTAAGGTCAAGCAATGCACAGTGTCATATTAAATTAAATATTGTAAAAATAATACATAGCAGTAATATCTCGATCATTTTATACGAGTAACAGTAGATTACACTTATGATAAAATATAAATAACTGACTCCACAAATATGATAGATCAATAATTACTCAAAATAGGAAAACATTGTACAATAAAGATCAAATTAAAATTAAGCACTTTTCTACTTTTGTTCGCGTAAAAAACATTATCATACATACTTACTATATAATCAATATTTATAATGTTAGGGCTTTGTTAAATTAATGTACACACATTGAAAAATATTTAATAATTTTGATTATTAACTGTTAGTTCGAATTATATTTATATATAGCTTTTAAACGATTTCTGGTCGAGATATTAAATAATAAGATTAAAGCTCTATTGTTTAAAACGTAGTCAATTATGACTGTTACTGTAAGTAGCCGTAGGTAAGTATAAACCATAGTTAGTGTTTTTACAGACACAAATACATGCGATCACTTTATATTTGACTATGATAAAGGAATAACTATCGATTATATTTACGGTATATTTAAGGTTGAAACAATAAGGCCCAAAAGAATTTTAAGTAAATCTGCCTCTTAACTGCTGCCACCACTATCGATTATACAAATATGTACCTTAACTTATGGCAATACAATGTAAAACAGCATAACGAGAACTACTTTAACCAATGTAGTACAACAATCATCCTGAAGTTAGCACGAAGTAGAACTGGCAACGTCGCAACCACTGTCATTTAGAACGAAGTTGTATACAAATCAATCAGTTTGCAATCATTCGTCGACGAGGAGGTTGTGTCGCTTTCACTTACATTTGTTATTATTTTTATGCACTTTAATGATAGTTTATACTGATTTTTGAGTTAAATAAGGCTTCAAAATGATTGGTAGTGACTATACGCTGGAATTGTGTAATGTTTTCCATTCTGGACAGGTAAGTTTTAAAAGAGTTATATGAGTTCAGAGTTGCGTGAAGCGAGATTCAATAACACAGATGTTTGGCTGCCTTTGACAACTAAGTGCTTAGTATTTGAGAATAATGTAATAAAATATATCATTTTATTTATTTTTTCAATTCATTAAACATTAGATAAGTTATTTGTTGTAAAATATTAATTGCTTAAAATAAACGATCATTAATCACTTAGTATTTGAATATATAATACAAGATATTATTCTATATTTTTTATTTATATAGAATATTTTTATTCCTTACACACAACTGGACAATATTAGGCGATAGTTAAATAAATGGTAATATTCAATTTCTCCAAGAGAGAAATTATCTTACTTTCTACATTAAGTACGAAAACGTCTAAAATATTTAAAAATTAAATATAAAAACTTATAAGGTAGTTTTATCAAATTTTGTATAAAATTGTTTTTCTTAATAACGGCAGAATATCCATAATTTAAAGTTTATGATTTATATTCACATAAATGTATGGAATAACAAAATTCGTAAATCAATAATGGCAACATTATCTCTTTTTAATACCTCGTTACCCCTAGGATATCTTTTCGTAACTTAGGAGCCCGTTGAAGTCTTTTACTCTAATATCAAATATACACCCAGCAAACTGAAGACGTCTTTGTTTTTAGATTGAAATCTTGTTTATTGTTACATTATGATTAAAGTGATGACCAGTGTAGAGACAATATACCTTTAGCTTTATTTGTCTGCCTTTTAAAGCTGTATACTAAGCCAGTAACTTATATGTTATATGATGGAAAACATCTTGGAAAACCTACATACTCGAGAGTTCTTAAGTGTTAGTCTACAAGCACGCATTAGGTTAGAGTGGTTGACGGAAGGTGTAATCTGGTTTGTAACGATAGCCTTTGCCTAACAGGATTAGTTAATTAAATACAGTGAAATATAGAACTGTATATTAACAACTCTACAAAATAGTAAGCAATAAGAAAAAATATACATATGTGTAATCAGTCGGACAAAACTACTCCTCTACCTAATAAGTCCTTAAGTGTACATTAAAGCATTGTAATAAAAGCGACTTTTTTCACATGTACGCTCTTTGAATGCGGAAACCATGATAGTAGTGCTTATTCTGATGTCACGAAATGATCTAAACTACACTAAAAAATGTCTAAAATTAAATATTTTTCCAAAATTTTGTAAAAATACTTTAATAATTGTACTCTTAATTAAATTTAGAAATTAATGAAATTAAAATGTAAGCCTATTAACAGAAGAGTCTCCTTGAAATCTTGAAGATAAAATAAAATTTAAATTTAGTGTAGTGTACGTAAACACCACCATCGCTAAACCAAATGCAGAAAATAGTATGAACAAAGAGGCCGACATGCAAAAAGGAAAAAAAAATAACAGGGATGATATATGTTGTATAACACCACATGTTTAGGTGGAGCCGGGGAACTTCTTCCAGCGTCTCACAGGCGGCGTCAAGACAGGAGTGATCCTCAAGGATGTCTCCTTCACCACGCACAGCGGGGAGGTCACTGCCATACTGGGATCAAAAGGTGATAAGTCATTACAATATGTTATAAGATACTAATACTAATTTATTAATTACTAGCTGTTGCCTTCGACTCCGCCCGCGTGAAAGTTATCTTATACTATTTATAATATTTCATGTCTCACAACTACTCTTTGCATCATACAGATATTCGTTCAAACAGGTATAACTTTTGATTGAATGCATCGTGTTAAATAAATTAAGGAATAAATGCTGCCTCGAGATACGCTCTATTATTTTATTGTCGATTCTTTTGTCGTTATACAGTACTTTGGATGTGATACCTTGACAGACAGACAGACAATAATATAACACGTTACAATCAAAATTTTGCAAAATATTTAATGTACAAAGTGTCTCTTCAGCTTGATTATAGTATATAAATTACTTATCTTATAACTTGGTACTTTGAGACTTACACCCGTATTCCAGAAAAACACTTAAGAGAGCTCTTTGCTTTGCGTAGATTTCTATATTCACCATGACCCGAAACAAATATCTGTCTGACACACAAACATTTGTCTCGGTGCGGTAATTGAACCCACTGCCTCTCTTTTCACGGCTGACTCACCTGCTGCGCCACGGAGGCTGTCAAAATATACAAAATATCCTTGCTATTATGATATGAAAGTCGTAAGTAACTTCTAAACATAACTGGAACTAGTCATTTCGCGATTTGAGTCAGAATAACGTAATACATCAACGGTACGTACTCGGCGACCGTAAATGGACCTCTACCGCTATTCCGACTGCCACGAAGCAGTCAGTCGAGTTTACAATGAAACAACGTGGACGCGACTTGTATTGATATGATAAGCTTCTCGGGAAATGCATTAAATTTGAGGCTGTATCGAGATTTACAATAAACTGACATATCTAAAATAATATTTTAATTAATAATATTTTTATTTAATAATATAATACTAGCCCTGTATTAAACATTGTCCCACTGCTGGGCACGGGCCTCCTCTACTAGTGAGAGGGGTTAGGCCTTAGTCCACCACGCCGGCCTAATGCGGGTTGGTGGACTTCACATACCTTCGAAATTCGTATAAGAATTCTCAGATATGCAGGTTTCCTCCAACTTGTATTTTTATTTATTGTGTCTTAATTTTGCCATTATAATAAAATGACATAATATCCATTATGACAAACGCCAATATTTGGTGTGGTGCATTCTTAAATTAATATAATTTATTTTAGTTTAATCCGCAGCGGCAGTACCGTGCATGTACTCCCTATAATATGTAAATTGCTTACACATACGGGTAGCACAACACAAGACACTGCGAATATGAAATGATTGTTGACCAAATTGAAATTACATTATAAATAATTCCAAAATATATTCATGTTTGTTTCATTTAAAAATGCGTTTTATTCTATCGCCTTTTGATCTATTATCAAGTGCGTTTCAATACAATATAGGATTAACGTTGTATATCATTTGTGACATCCCTAACACCAAGATTAGATCGGTATATTTTGAACAATTGTAATTCTACAATTGAATGCCGTTCAATTGTAAGCCTAATCTCCTAATATCAAAAACTTACTCCTTTAGCTAAGCATATACTAAAATGCGACCTAATACACATGCATACTAACACTTGCCAGTATAAATAAATAACACACATAGCCCCGATCCCACACTAAGATACGAGTCTTGTGGCGTGGGTATCAAGGACTACGAGAGACTTTCGGTCCCACAACACCCAGACCCTGGACACAAATATCTGTTTGTCACACAAACGTTGGTCCCGGTGTGGGAATCGAACCCACGGTCTCTCGTTTCACAGCTGGCTACACGCCTACTGTGCCACGGAGGCTGTCAAAATACACCCAATAGTCACACACACAGTCCTGACCCCATACTAATATCGCAGGTATCAAGAACTACGAGTCTACAGTCTCAGAACACCCAGACGCGAAACTAATATTCTTGGATCACACTGTAAACGTTTGTCCCGAGGTGGGGATCGAGCTCTCTTTACTGCCAAATATAACAAACATACTGCACTATCAGAGTATATGCTTGTTGTTTTGTTACGTGTTGTGAGATACCATTTTGGAGGCCCTTATATTAATCCCATTTCTCTGAAGGTCGACAGCGAATTAATGTATTATCCGTTATGGGTGTTCATGGATGGTGGGGATACATCCATCATCATCATTCATGGATATTTACAATGATATACGTAACTAGGTAGTGGAAAACGTGCTCTTCTGGACGTCATAGCCCGTCGTGTGCCATCCAAAGGCCACATACTGCTGGAAGGCGTTCCGCTAGAAGAAGAGCAGTTCAACAACACATGCGCCCTGGTCCGACACTCCACCCGTCTTCTGCCGGGTCTGAGTGTGCAGCAGACACTTGGGCTGTCTCTTACGAAGGTAATATATATATTGCGATATAACCCGCGCTATTCTAATATATTGCGCACAATGCCATTATGAAACTGAACAAATTTTATATAACGTAGGCTCACACCTATATCTTCGAAGAGATGGACAGAGGTGCAACTAATTCGCCAAGTTTATTTCCATCTCATGATATGACATAGCCCACATACAATATGTAACAAAAACCCTGTTGGGAATTTGAATTCCGATATGAGAAAAAGAATTCAAACCCAAGCTGATACGTAAATTATCGCGATAAAATATTTTTAACAAAATTTTATTAATTTATTTGTTTGTAAAATATGTACTTGGATTTGTTACCTCTGCAAGCAACGGTGATGCGAAGTCAGAGCAAGATAGCAAGGTGCGACGTCGGTACATCATTAAACGCGGCGGGTTCACAAGGTTCATATTACACGTAATATCACTCAGCTGTTTATCAATGTGATGAACGATTTAAATTTTTAAATTTTTTTTATTTGTCAAAGCACTGACACTAATTAATAATAATGTCCACTTAACCACCTGGAAGATGGTGTTCAACATGCCCGCCTTGTATCTCTAGGTATTTGTGACGTCGCGTCGGTTTACAATGTTGGATCGTACGCGTCGCAGAACTGGTGTATCAGATTTGAGTTTTTCAAATGCTGCGACTATTCGTAAGCGCATTTCCTCCTCGGAATCACACGTCTTTTGGAATACAGACTGATTAATGGTGCTCCAGAGATAGAAATCCAAAGGATTCTCGGCGTTCTTCGTAAAGACTTCATGCTGCTGCATAATTGCAATGACACTTCTCGAGACACAATATCATATTAAAATTTCCAAATTCATATTTTCAGTAACACATCGCACACTAAGCAAATCACACACAACCGTTACCTAATTTCGTAATGTAATAGATAAGTCCGTCCCTAAGTAATTTGTGCGATCGACTGAGGCGGGAGCGACCTTGACCGTGTACAAGGGTTAGGTAGGTCGTCGGCGCACGCGCCACTGTCGGCACCCTTTGAACCAGCCGCGCCATTTGTACCGATTCAGCATTAGTTAGAAACGTAGGTGTAAATAACATTTTGTTCAGTTGCATTATTTTTCTACGATCATATTTATGGATGGCTATTTTGAAAACTATATTCTTAGTTTGATTTTGCAAAATGTTGTCTTTCTTTTTGTTATGCCTATATGTATACATATACGGTCCTGAAAGACCCAACAGGGTTTTTGTTACATATTGTATAACATCGGGTACAAATGCCAAATAAATCAATATACAGTACCATTCCAATACATGTGTGCTTTTTAAATCGAAATACTCATACAAATGATTGCATTAAATTGTAGGTAGTAGGTACCCAAGATCTCCGACTTTACGTCTAAAGTATGTTGCCACTAGATCAATCAGATATTTGATTAAATTCTGATAATATAGCTTAAAAATAGGAAAGCAAAAGAAAGAAGAGAGACATGGCATATCAAATGTAAATATGACTGTAATAGATTAATATAATTATTTATAAATTGCTTCTAGATTTCAGGTTATGTGAAGTCGTCAAAAGTGAAGCAGGTCATGGCAGACTTGGCTCTGTCACAGGTAATTATCCATTTAGATTAGTTGGTTTATTATGCAACTTTTTCAAATCATAAACTATTTTCTACAAATATAAATAAGTTGATGAGTAATGATAAAAGGCATTTATTTTATTTCTCCTTCACAGGTCGCCCATAAATCTGTTACGAATTTAACGAAGAGCGAATACAGAAGATTGATTATAGGCGTCCAACTGATAAGAGATCCGAGTAAGTGCATGTTACTAAATATTACGGCGGTACTAAAGATAAATTGTTATGTTATTTAGGTGATATGTAAACAAACATTTTTTTCGATATTTAACCAGTACTTTCATAATTTTGTCAATATTTTAAACTACGTGCATGAATTTTAATTTTCTCCATCCTGAACTGTAAATTTATCTTAAAAATTACACAAATCCTGATGTAGGTACTGGATGCTTTAAAACACCAGGGGACCGAGTACGAATATTTGAATCAAAATGTCACTTAACAGCCTTTTAGTCGGAGGACGGCAGTATTTATAGGGAAGCGTGCCCGTAACCATCAAGAGATTGACCTGTTTGTTACAATGTAAATAATAATAATAGCCCTGTATGAAACATTGTCCCACTGCTGGGCACGGGCCTCCTCTACTAATTAGAGGGGTTAGACCTTAGTCCACCACGCTGGCCTAATGCGGGTTGGTAGACTTCACATACCTTCTAAATTCTTATGAGACTTCTCAAGTATGTAGGTTTCCTCACGATATTTTCCTTCACCGTTAAAGCAAGCGATAATCATCATAACAATCATAACATTTATTACACACGTAACTTTAGAAATATCAGAGGTGTATGCCACTTGGGTTTCGAACATATCGATGCTCTATTTATTGTTTGTTACATTACTCAAGCTAATAGAAAGATATTAATTGCAGTTATACTACTACTTGACGAGCCGACATGGGATCTAGACCCACTCAACACTTACCTCGTGATATCAATTTTGTCGAATGCTGCCAAGAAATACGGAACAGCCATCATACTTACTATGGAAAAGCCTAGATCAGGTAATATTTAATGATATCCACTTTGCTGCATCATTGTCAACTAATTAATCGGGGATAAGTAAGAATGTGACGTTTATTATAATATTAATTATCTTCCACTTGCACTTGTATCGTTAATTGTATTGAAAGGGCGCTTAATGATTGATCGTTTTAGGGGTTACAAAATATTTAAACAGTTGTGGCATCACGGCCACACACATACAGGACGTATGCCGGGATTACCTAGAAAATAAACGACGCAAGACTATTCTTAGAACATTTAGTTATTAGATTCAATGTAAACTTTTACCTACGTAGAAATAGCTGTAAGAACCATTGTATTTTATGTTTATATTAATAAAACACCACGACTGCTGACAGTAGATATTCATATGGCCAGAACGGGGGTGCCGCGCGCAGAGTAAGACTATACAAAAGTCATGGCCGCGCTATGCTCCATACGAGTCTATCAAATAGAGCGACACAGCATAGGTGTATGCTGTCACTGTCGGCATTCGAGTCAGATACAACGTTATTGTTTAATTCACAACCCTGCAATTTTATAAACTTCATTACATGTAGGGCAGACGCAACCCCTAGACAGTCTACATTTATTACAGTCATTTGTTATTATTAAATATCCCACAATAATATTAGCAAAAAGTACTGTAGTCGCCTTCTTTGATAATTAAATACAAAAGATTGAATCTGTTGTAAAATGTTATCATTTCAGACGTCTTCAATAATAATAATAATTTTCAGATGTGTTCCCATTCTTGGACCGGGTGGTGTACCTGTGCCTTGGAGACGTTGTTTATGGTGGTCCGACGAGGAATCTACTAGATTACTTCGGCAGCATTGGCTTCCCCTGCCCTCAATTGGAAAACCCATTGATGTATTATTGTAAGTTGGAATTTCGGCCGAACTATGAAAAACAAATTTTACAGTAATTATGTTTTGGTATTACACACAAATAAGTATTTTGTTTTTCTGAGTTTTATGTTCCGCACTATCAACTTGTACTTCCGGTAATCTTTTTACAACCTACTATTTAATTACTACTTATATTAGGTATTCTGTTAAATTAAATTCGTATTTCAAATAATAACTGAAAATTACCACAGCGCGGCGACAAGTAAATTTTTTAGACTACAGTTCGTTTTATATATTTATAGATACGTTATAAATTATAGCAAATTGTGTGAGGCTCAATTGTAAGTACAACCGTTACGAACACTCGTTCAAAAGACAGATTAAAAAATGATTTTTTAAGATACAAAATTCCATGTTCTTTTGTCTGTTGGTATTACAGTGTGCCTATCAACAGTGGACCGAAGATCTAGAGAACGGTTCATAGAATCAAACCATCAGATCGCAGCTTTAGTTGAAAAGTTCAAACACGAAGGACAAGGCATCATGCAAGGCAACCTTCACGAAAACAGCCGAATCATAAATCCGAACAAAATACAAATGAACTACGGCAAACCGAACGGCATTAAAGTCATATGGATGCTTTACATGTAAGTTTAAATTAAATAATTTCTATTTAAAAATCAACCTTAATTACTAATTGGCGCAGTAGCTATAAAGGAAGAAGTAAATAATTTATTGAATTATATAAACAGATACAAAAACACAAAAGAAAATGGATTCAGCTCAGCATTAAGCTGTAACGTGGGCTACAGAGATGATTTTCAGCTGCAACTCTCTTCTATTAATGATAGAGCTTAGGCATTAGTCCACGACGCTAAAAATTAATGGCTGACTTTACATGCCTTTAAAATTCTTCTATTGAACTCTCATGTTTCTTCCCCGTATTCCTTTGCCTATAAAGCAAGCGATAATCGTGATCAAATTTAATATTTTTATTGACAATCTAATAACTTTTGCAGACGAACATTGGCATCTATATTCAACTTGAAAAAACATGGTATGAAGCAAATGTTTATGAGATTACTATGTCTTCCAATATACTTCTTCATTCTCTGGGCGTTCTACAATGAAGCTAAGGTAAAATCCGGCTCGAAGGACCACATGATAACCTCCGTTCTCCAGAGTACTTATATTTTTCATTTTGCAGGACTTTCAGCGCTCTTTTATAACGAAAAGTGGATTAATATTCAACGCTATAGTAGGAACCTACTTCGTCAGCATTATGAACACAATATGTGTATGTAAGTAAATATAAACTACAGCCAACATTTTCTTTACCAAATAAGAGTTGTATACAAACAACTAATTTATCTATACGAAAAAAATAAATTGAAGTATATATGATCTTCAAACTGCTAGGTTTAAACTCTTTAGATTTTTGGCAGCCGCTGGCATCAGCTAGTAAATGCCAAATGAATGCATAAATTTAGGTAATTAAGTGCAAAAGTAGATATTTAAATTATAAATAAATAACACCCAACAGTCACATACACACGACCGCAAACTAAGATACGAGTCTTATGTTGTGGGTATCAGAGACTACGAGAGACTTTCGGTCTCGCAACACCCAAACCCCGGACACAAATATCTGTCTGTCACTCAAACATTTGTCCCGGTGTGGGAATCAAACCCACGGCCTCTCGTTTCACAGCCACCTAGTCGCCAACTGCGCCAAGTAGGCATTTTGACGTTTTACCACATAGGATGATACAATTTGAATACACAGCAGTATGGTATGTTACAGATGGCCCTTACAGAACTCGTTACTATGAAGAATCGCAGGAAGGGCTGTACAGTGGCGCCAGTTTACTCTTGTCTTGGAACTTGGTATCTCTGCCATTCTCCTTTATAAGTACATTCGCTTCGGCAGCCATTATTTATCCGTAAGTATTTTTGTGCCACATTATTGTAATTTATCATTACCATCGGGCATTTTAATGTGACTGTCTGTTACGTGTATGGTGAGCCATATTTTAACTAACTGCTATTATTTATTGAGCTATTGAAATAATTTACGCTGGAATAATAGGTAACATAAGTACCTATACCTCTTTCTGAAATCTGGGCAACTATTTCTGAGTTTGACACGCTTTTCGCTGCTATAGAAAATCTGTTTTTCAAAATAGATAAATCTGTTTTCAGAATCCTTTCGGATATATCAGAGAGCATAGACTACGTGTACTTTTCATTAGTGCTATGGTCCTGTTACATCTACGCTGAACAGCAAACTATAGCTGTCATGATGTTCGTGAAGAATGGACTGATAGCCGCCATTGTTAATATTTACATCACTTGTGTCTACATCATGCTCGCCAGCGGTGTCTTGAGGTAACATTTTATTTGATTAAATCATTTTTTCAATCTGCCTTAGGACGAGTCAACTAAGCTTGAAGAAAATTGTCGGCTCAAATCTATGTAAATAAACAGAAACGTCTAATTTCCCTAGACGCAGGGCGGAATTTGGGCACAACAAAAAAAAATACAAAAATTACTTTTTTCAAGGCAACAAAATTTATCTCATGGCGCAGTGTACCTCAAATCGAGATAGAATAGATACGCCGCTTAGTTATCGAAGTTGTTTTATTGTGTTAAGTTTAAGTTTTTCAATTCTAGTCGTTTACAGTAGTAGTTACTTTCACAGTTAACCTTAACTGAAAATGGAGTTTAACATAATCCAATTATTCACCCATACCAATGTTAAGAATACACACATGATATGGTTATTTATGCAACGAATAATTCTTATTCGTTGCATTGTTGTAATGACTATTGGGCTATGGGATCTAATTTATTTTGGACGTTCAGGCAATGTCAACGACCTATAGTACGTCTTGCCGACTAACATAATGGCGATCCACAAATTGTACCAGTGGACCAGTATGGTTGGTTTACAAATTAACCCTTAAAATAGAAGCCTTTACCCAAAACTGAGATAGTGACACTGATTATGATTATATTCCAGGTCATACCGCGGTTTCGAGGACTGGCTCTACTACATAACATATGTAACACACACACGCTACGCATCTATATTCCTGCATAGAAACGTATTCAAACAGCCGACATTCAACATCCTTCCATACAACGAGTTCGATAACTGCACATCCATCACAAACCTCATACAAACCTCGTCCAATTTGAACACTAATTCCAACACCAATTGCCGATACGCCAGTGGCAAGGCCTTCCTAACTGAACGTTTCGGATCCAAAAACTTCAACGGAGATATATACCAATCCGGTGATTTTAATTCAAACTTCAACTTGGGACTGTCGTTCGCGTTTTCTTTAGGAATAATGGTGTTCAATAAGTTTTTGTATTTAATGCCGCTGCCCAGTTATATCACGGATAAATTTAGAGAATAGATCTATTGTATTGATATTGTGTAATAAATTTGATAGTAATTATATAGAATTGTTTTTCATTTCAATCTATACGTATAGTAAATCAATAATAATAAAAACGCCTAACATATTCATGTCCCCACACTGGATCCAACCTATATCGTAGGTATCAAGAACTACCAAGCAACTACGGTCCAACAGCAGATCCGAAGCAAATACTTCACGCAAACATTTGTCCACGGGGCGGGAATCGAAACCCGCGACCTGTCTTTGCAGCCCGTTTTTTTTATATACTGGCAAGGCAAATTGACCACACTGCACCTAATGGAAAGCGCAGTGCCGTCCATTAGAGTATCGAGTAGCGAGATACAATCTTTCCACGGCTACTCAACACAATAATGCCGGCCTGCTTCTTAACACTACGCCATGGGCAAGAAAATGAAGAAGCGGTCAAGGGTCTAGTTTCAGAGTTCTCAGAAGGCCGCAAAACGGCCAAACATACCACAACTCTAGACTCTCGACAAAAACCGGATAAACACTGGCTGATCCCGGAACGCGACACACTTGCGTGTGCCACTATGGCAGGTTTTACACCCTGAGTACGGTGGTCGCTATCCGGGTGGATATGTATATCCTACCACCAGCATTACTCGCCTAATGGGACAAGGAGGCTGTCTATGAGAAATCCTCTAATCGCAGGGCCAGAATCCTGAAATAAGGTCTAACCACTGTAATTAATAGTCACATGCCCAGTAACAGGTTAAACAATAAATACATGATTTGCAATAACATCTACAAAACAGCCTATATAATTTTTATATTTTTTGTGACTATTAACTAGTGTTTTTATTTATTAGCTTTAACTCCCCTGGTTTGGACAAGGGTCCAAACTTACTTACTTACTTACTTAAGGGTACTTATTGCCTTGTTACGATCGTACTTATTTCTAGCTTAACATTGGTGTTTAACTGAAGTTGTAAGGCGGATTAGAGTATTTTTCATAGACAGCCTCCTCGCCTAAATTGCTTATATTATCAGCAATAACTGTCGATTTCTGAGGCATTGACCAAATGTGTAGCAAGTAGGCTTTAGCTATTACCTTTAGCTATCATATTATTGTATTAATCCATGATATTCCATTAATGCAAAACATCGTGACAAACATTTGTCACGGTGCGGGAATCGAACCCACGGCATCTCGTTTCACAGCCGGCTACTGGCCTACTGCGCCACCGAGGCAGTCCTGATTACAATTTCTTTTTAAACATTATGCGAAATAACTTTCAACTTCCATGATTAAAAACAAACACGTAGATATTAAAATAAAATTTATTATTATAGATACTCATTAACCCCTAACTCACAAATCGCTCTCCCTTACATGACATAACTATAAACACAACACATCAAAGTCCTTATGTTCACGAGATCGTAAAGTCCTCGATAACCTTTGGATATGCGTAGAGCACCGCGGTTTCGGACTGCGATTCATTATCATTCTCGGCAGGGACACAGGCCGTTCCATCTTCTGAAATACAAATATTAAATAATACTATAAATGCGAAAGTAACTTGTTTGTTTGTTACCTTTTCACGACTAACCAGATTGTGATGAAATTTGGCAAGGAGATACATTATATCCTGGAGAAGGACTAGGCAATCTTATTTCTCAAAAAACAACCTTGAAAGGGGTCAAATAAGAGTTCAACATATGTATGGGAAATCCATAATTCCTCGACTTAGTGATCTGGAAATTCATATTTAGGCTTTTATTTTGTATTATATACTTTTTCTCCCAAACATGACCTTCACGTGGGCGGAGCCGCGAGCAACAGCTAGTACAGGGTAAATATAAAAAATAAATAGTCACATATAGTTCTGACCCCACACTAGGTAGAACCTGTATCTTGGGTATCAAGAACTACGGGGGACTACCGTCCCACAACACCAATACCCGAAATAAATATCTATCTATCACACAAACATTTGTCCCAGTGTGGGAATCGAACCCACGGCCTCTCGTTTCACAGGCTACTCGCCCGCTACGCCGCGGAGGCTGTCAATAGTACTATAGCTACTTGTTACAGTTGAACGGTCCATATGTGGGTACTACGGCATTGTATATCTAAATATCACCAAAAGCCGAACAAAACTTACTTTGTTACTTCATATTTGATCACAGTTTAACCGCGTGTATATTTTCTTGGTTAGAAGTAGTATTAACCTTTTTGAATGTTAAAGCTTTAACTTTAAAGAAATCTAATCTAAAAACCCGCCAACTTTCTCAATATATTAGACAGTAACCAAGGACTACTGTGGTGATAATTTTGTTGCGTTTACAAATAAATAGAAAGATAAAATAATGAAATCACAGAACAAAGAGGTTAAAAAACTATGTTAAAGTATTTAGTTATTGACAGTAAAGATAGATTACAAAAGATAAGTCCTATTTTAGTAGTTAAGAAGAAGGCAATGTACAAGCACTCGATTAGTAATCTAAATTAGAGTCTTAGAGATAATTTCATACAAACTTTCATCCCCTATTTTACCCCTTCCTTAGTGGATGCCTACGTGATAAGAGGTACCTACTGTAAAAATTTCAAGTCTTTAACCCCAGCCGTTTAGGCTGTGCGTTGATCGATCAGTCAGTCAGTCAGTTTCTTCTTTTATATATACAGATGATAGTATGAGTCTTCAAGGAATCAACCAATACCATAAATCATTTGTGTTTAAAGTAAACTAATTAATCTGAAATTTTGGCTGTTTGGATGTAAATAGAGAAACATGCATCTTTCCTAATATATAAGTTTACTAATATAGAAAATACCATTTAAAATGTTTAAAGAGATATATGTATACATACTATCAAATTAAAGAATGGGTCTAATCACATAATATTTAAAGGTATAAATTACCTATTTAATTCCCAAAATTTCAAGCTAGTTGAATCGGCTGAGATCACTGATTGACTGTCAATCATCAATACTCATTAAGACAGTTTTACACCAATACACTTACAGATTGGGTAAGATATGTGAACATCATGATTTACAGTATCAAATATATCTTTCATTTTGATTTCCTCGTAAACTTAATGATTGCAGATAAACTAGTTTACGTCTGTGCAAACAATATCAGAAACTAGAATCAGTGTCCATAAGCTCACATTAGATTAGTCAGAATGAGATAATTGGCAGGTTATTGACTGTCTTACCTCCATATAAAACAATGGTTTTATTCAATTTGTTGATGGTCACCTGAAATCAAAGAAATCTTGGCTACAATATTTCTGGAATTTGTTAACAGGTCGATGTAGCTTCACATTAGTAGATTTTATCCAGCCTTGCTCTGGAGCTAGGTACTTGTGTAATAAACATGAATATTGATGAAGTAGCATGAGCCACTTATGAAAACACACACAATAGTAATCTGGTATGCATACATTCAGCAAAAACACAACAAGTTTGTGTTACACATGTATAACTGGTGACTATCACCATATACTAATTTGCACTACATATGCCTGGCACATGCAGTCTACATATAAGACATGGACATGAAAAGGCAGATCTTTTGTAGTGAATTATTTTTTACAGACATAGCAAAGTGACCACACCTCTCCTGATGGTAAGTGCAGTGCCTTCCAACTAGAGTATAGAGTATCCCCCTAAAAACCGGATGTACACTGGCTGAACCCGGAACGCGACATACTTGTGTGTGCCACTATACTGGATTTTACGCCCTGTGTATGGTGGCCGCTATCTGGGCGGATATGAATATCCTACCACCAGCAGAGCATTATTAAACTTACTGCAATTTATGCAACAATAAGTACTATAAGTTTGTAAATATCCATTGTAAACACATAGATGTTTATGTAAAGAAAATGTAGAAAAATAAAACATATTTTATAATAATGTGAGAGGCCTACCCACTCTCATTCGTAGAGGAGGCCCGTGCCCAGCAGTGGGACAGAGTTTAATACAGGGCTAGTCTTATTATTATATAAAAATGTAATAAATGCACTTTGACAATAAATTTTCATGAAAAAATACCGAATCTCAATCAATGTAAAAATAATCTAGTTTGTTTATACTTACAGGTGATAAAACAATTTCTCTATATTTTTTCAGGTACAATCTTAAAGGTTCTACGTAATTGTCAAATCCCAGTGTATTCATAGCAAAAAGCACATCTTCACCATTTATGGTCTTTCTTTTTTCTGTTTGACACCGATCACTTGCTTCACTTGTCACAAATGATATGAACTCTGATATGCATTCTTGCATACATTCTCTTGCATCTTTTGCTATCTAGAATTTATAAATCATATGGCTTAGGCAACCTATTTACAAATCCATTGTACTAACATGTAATATTTTGTATGTAAACAAACACCATCACAGAACTTTATGATCAGTCTGCCTAATTCCACTGTATCTATCAGTTAAAAGAAACACCCAACAGTCACATAGCTCTGATCCCACACTAGGTAAACCTATATTGTGGGTATCAAGAACTACAAGGGGCTACAGTCCCACAACACCCAGATCCAAAACAAATATCCGTCTGTCACACAAATATTTTGGTGTGGGAATTGAACCCACAGCCTCTCGTTTCACAGCCAGCTACCCACTATTCCAAAGAGGCCATCATATAAAATCATTCATATACAATATTAGTATTATAGTCTTATCAACGGTAGGCAGCAGTAGGCTTTGCTGTGCCCTGGCATTGCACAAGTCTATGGGCGGTGTTGACTACTTACCATCAGGTGGCCCATCTGCTCATCTGCATATCGAGGCACAAAAAAAAGTTATGAGCCTATTTTACATGGACTTGTTCATTCAAATAAATTCAGTAATGTATAAGAATGCACAATAACTTCAGCATTTACACATGCCTTACATATTTAATATTAAACTAAATTGAATGGACAATTTAGTTATCAATGCTATATTAACACATATCAACAAATAAAACATATACCTTTGCATTATCCGGTATAGCCCGCTTCATAATTTTTGCAATATTTGCAATAGGTAAAAATCTGTCTTGCTCTCTGAGCGGAGCATTCTTACTTCCCGAGTCGGAATTGTTTTCATCCTCTGAAAAAGTAAATAGTTATTCCATCTACTAACATTACAGCCGATGTTTTGCTGTACCGAATATTGTTTACCTAGAACATCGTCGGAATTCATGACGTACGTATCATCGTCGACCAAAAACCCAGAGCCTAATCGCACCATATCATTTCCAAGATCATCGCCTTCCATGGTACGACATCAAATTACAATTGCAAGGTTAGAAATGTCTCGGAGACCTTGTAACTTGCCTATACTTTCTTGTTAAAGAACAGTTTGGAAAAATAATATTATTGATGAAAGGTAAAATATTTGTGATGTTTTCAAAGTAAATGTTTACTATTCAGTATTCTATCATAAAATTCTAATCCACAAGACCACAGACAATGATAGATGGAGATGTTGATGAGACGCAACTCGAGTTACTAACTCGAGTTGCGCTTAGATCGAGTTGACTCGAGTTGAATTCTTCCTAACTCGAGTTGGATTGCTGCGGTAAATGAAGAAGTGAACTGATTGACGCAATCACTCTGTCTCATTCTTAATCGCACGCAGCGATCATTTGTGTGTGACTATATTCATTAGGCTAGACTGCCTCGGTGGCGCAGTTGTAATTGCGCATACGTTACGACTGCTGTGCTAAGGTCTCGAGTTCGATCCCCGGGTCGGGTAAAGTGATTTTGGGTTTTTCTATCTAGAAATTATCAGTATTAGCCCAGGGTCTGGAATTTGTGCCCGGTGCTATTTTGACTCGCCTCCTATCACATTATGGGACCGAAATAAATTCGGTGAAAAGTGGGTGTTAATATGCACCTGGCTACTAACTAATAGTAGTACCTGCTCAAGCTACAAATTACCAAAACTATTTTTTTTGTGATCAATTGTCTACTGTCGAGATCAGAGAATAAATAATTAAGAATCGATTTAATTAATGAAAATAACAACATTTGGAATTATATCATTATCAATTATTACAATAGCTAAAATTTTTTTTTCTATATGATTTCTGTCTCTCACGATACTGATAAACGTAGTCACGCAAAAAATGCTGTGGACAAAAAATGGTCAAGAAATTTTAGACGATATCTTTAGTCGAGTGACAACATCGATGCTTTAATAGTACTAAATGTCAATTATCTTTGCTTTTACTTTCAATTTTCAAATTCAACCATCCCTATAAATTCTCCGTTACGCGATGTAGGTTGCTGTAAGAGTATTTCCTAGTTTAATTATTTAGACAGCTAAAACAATACATTTCAAACTTTGGAATCATAAATAAACTTTACAAAAGCCTATAGAGTCATCAGTGTACCACATAATAGGATCATTTGAGGTTACATCTGTTTTGGGTCACTCGACACATAAGCATATTCTGCTATTTTGCGATAAATAAGCCGTAAAAGAATCTGCCAATATGGGAGTACCAAAGTTTTTCAGGTACACAAGTGAAAGATATCCTTGCCTCAATGAGTTAGTGAAACAATATCAGGTATGTTTTGAAAAATGACAAGTGAAATTATTTATTGTCATTTAAATTAATATGCTTATCTTAACTCCTATTATACTTTGTATCATCGTTATTAAATCATACTTTGCATTAGAATTCGAATGAGCAATTTGTTTATTATTGCTCTTGATCTTACTCTGCTTTCCTTTGATTCAGGAAGCCAAAAGTTTTGTTGTTCACAGTCAAATAAAACCAGAAAAACATTACTTCAATAATAAATTAATCACTGAGCTAACTGAATAGGGTTAAAGTTACTCTAAAAGTTAGATTTTAAAAATACAATTACCCAAAACCACAGTAATATGTATACTCTAATTGTACGGCATTGCACATACCATCAGATGCAGTGTGGTCAGTTTGCCGGGCCAGGATAAAAAAAAATTGTTTTCAGATACCAGAGTTTGACAACATGTATTTAGACATGAATGGTATCATTCACAACTGCTCACACCCAGACGACTCCAATCCTCATTTCCGTATCACTGAGGAGAAAATATTCCAAGAAATATTTCATTATATTAGTATATTGTTCCAAATCATAAAGCCTAAGAAATTATTTTTTATGGCCATTGATGGAGTCGCTCCTAGGGCAAAGATGAACCAACAGAGAGGAAGGAGGTAAGCTGAAGTTTACATTTTTAAAACAAGCTGGTGTGTTGTGGGTCTAGACCTTTGTGTATCCTAGTGCCCACAATCAATCTAATCTAGTGATCTAAAAAAATTAATCTAGTGTAAAATCCCTGAACTATGTGTGTAACTATTGGTTGTATTAGTTGTCTCTCACTACTTGATTCTCTAACTGGAGGACACTGTTCTTATCATAACATGAAGTCACTTTGCCATGCCAGGATAAACATGAAAATAAAGTGTGTGTGCAATTTCCACACAGAAGTGAAACTTCAGAAAAGTAACCTATGGGTAAGCTTTGTAATATGCAGTTGCATATTACCTAGCAAGTCAAGACATCAAAATAAGATGACGTTTTGCAATCCCCTAGTGGTCAGTATATCAAAATAAGATGATTTATTCAGTCCTGTCAGACCACTTAAAAAGACGATTTTATTAGCCTTCACTTTAGCCATCAATTTTGCTATATATAAGCGTATTTCATTCTACACTGGCTTTTTAATCTGTAGGTCAATTGACAAAGGAGTGATAGAACATTTCGTCTATGTGTCATTTTCATTTTGCCTCGGACCAGCTCTTGAGTGTTCTTAGAAAGAAAGAGAATTGCTTGACGCTCAACCCCATTTTCGCTTTTTATGCTGTCAACATCCTAGAAGATATTATATGAGAGAAAAAACTTTTGTCTACAGATTCAGATCTGCAAGGGAAGCAGAGAAATTAGAAGAAGATGCTAAAAAAAAAGGTATCAAATTTTATTTTATTAATCTAATCCAGTATGTGTTACTTAAAGTTGACGGTTAATATCATATAGGATTCATGAATAATAACATAAAAATTTGAGTACCATATTTTTTTTATGATCAGACACGCACTCCTTACCTCTAGCTTCATATTGGAATTACTTTTGTGTAGGTGAAGTGTTGCCATCGGAGAAGCGTTTCGACAGTAACTGTATAACACCTGGCACAGTGTTCATGGCACGTCTGCATGACCAGCTCAGATATTTCGTGAAGCAGAAGATATCCTCTGACCCGCTATGGGCGCCAGTGAAAGTTATTTTGTCAGGTCATGAGGTAAATAAAACTTTAAGATTGGTAAGAAATAACATAACAAGATGCATGTCTATAGTTAAAAATTACAATTTTCTCTAGTGTTTTATAATTACCCACTAGGATTAATTTGTGTTGTGAATGATTTTTTGATTGAAACAGGAAGTAGATACAATATTTTATTTAAATCATTATTTTAGTATAATTTAATTATTAATATTAAATTTATTAATTAGTAAAATGAACAATAATATAGAATTTGAAATTTCTGTCACATATTTTCACAACATGACTAAAATTACCTGATTTAAGAGGAAAATAAGTAAAACAGACATACACAATCCTGACTGTGCTGTTGATGCAAATCAAAATACAAGTTTTTGTTGGATGTACGGTCTCACAATACTCAGATCTGAAATAAATTTATATGCATTTGAAAATTATAGGAAATGAAATTCCTTTGCATAAACAGAATGAAGATTTACTCAGAAATCAAGCCACATTTATTTTTATATATGTACGAACTAAAGTGTCTGTGAGTAGCGGGAATGGCTTGTAACTTATTTAGTTTTGAATGGGCTTATTAAATTCTGGATTAGATAACGAAGCTAACTACCTTAAGCTTAACATGGTATCTTTTAACACAGCCAGGGTGTTTTATTGTTACAAAATACAGTATTTCCACAAAAAAAGTTATTTTTTAAAGTCTATATAGTCTAAATATAATATTAATATTACACTCAAAAGAAGCATTTTGCACCAAAATGACAATATTTCTTATAATAAGTATTTCTTGTTATGTAAGTTTAAGCACCGTCAATTTATTTTATTCCTCTCCATGTATAAGACCGCCAATTTGTAACACCTAAATAAGTTGATACAGCCTGTTTTTGTATGTTGTGGTGTAACAATAAAGTGTTATATTATTATTATTATTGCCAAAATGTTATTTTTGCAACGGAGGACCCATCTAAATATTTGTTTGGGACTGAGCGTTGTGGGACCGTAGTCCCTCGTCTTGATTGCTACGATGTGGGGTCAGGTGTGATGAGTGTTGTGTGTGTTGCCAGACGCCAGGTGAAGGCGAGCACAAGATAATGGACTACATCCGGTGGGCGCGGTCGCAGCCCGACTACGAGCCCAACACGCGGCACTGCCTGTACGGACTGGACGCAGACCTCATCATGCTCGGCATGTGCACGCATGAACCACACTTCGCACTGCTCAGGGAAGAGGTAACTATGTTACAATACTTTACTGAAATTATTATTAATCTTTGACCCTAACCTAACCCTTTGAACTAAAGTTGCCAACCGTCCCGTTTTCCCAGGACGCGTCCTGTTTTTAAACTAAATTGTTCTGATTTGTCCAACTTCAAATCTTAGTTTTTTTAATTTAGGGGTTGTTAATCGTACCCGTTCGTACCGTGGTGTCTTATTAGACACAGAGAGCGCGTTATTGTTACAAATGACGACAATTGTAAGTACGCCATACAAATTCCATACTGCATTTTATGGGTAAGGGACAGGACATTCCTTCCTAATCGGGACAATATTTTTAAAATCTTACATGTAATCAAAAGATTATGAGCCAATGTGGATAATTTGCTCGATATATATATTGCGTTTAATTATATTTTTAGCAAGTCAAACACCTGTCTGATTGTTTAGTATGTGAGGTACAGTTATTTACTTTATCAAAGTAAAATATAAAGAAATCGGATCTCATACTGTTAACAATTCAATCTGATAAATAAAAACCACAGTGAAATTAAATTCATACTATGCAAACAAAATTCTCCTTCGTGCTGTTTTCCGTAGCGTTGAACGCTTTTAAATGATATGGTTATTTTTTTCGTAGGTTAAATTCGGCAAATCAACACAACGCGCTACGAGTCCAGAAGAAACGAATTTTTATCTTCTTCATTTATCGCTTATGAGAGAATATTTAGAACAAGAGTTTATAGCGATAAAGGACAAGCTACCCTTCCCTTATGATATAGAGAAGATTGTGGATGACTGGGTTCTCATGGGTTTTCTAGTCGGGAATGACTTTATACCCAATCTACCCAATATGCATATAAGTAATGATGCCTTACCATTATTATATAAGACTTATATGACGGTGTTGCCAACTTTAGATGGTAAGTACCATTTTTTAAACTAACTACAAATATACATATTATCACGCCTTTATCACGTAGGGGTAGGCGGAGACTCCTGATTTCACTTTGATACACCATTTTAGCTTCATTGACTGACCATTATTCTCTTCACTCATTACTCATCACTCAATAAAAATATATTATGGTTATATAACCATATGACCAAGCTGTCCCCGCTAACTCCGTTTCGCCTTTCGGACACCGATGTCCGATGGCAATACTCGCTCTTGTTGACGTGCGTATCAAGCGTATTCGTAACGTTAATATTATGGAAATAAGGTCGATTTTGGTTTGTATTTTTACTCACTACTTTTACCTTTTTCTGAACACCAGTAACCTTGTGTTCTGTGAGAGGTTATAAATATCTTTTTCCTGGCCCGTCTATCCCGCGGGATAAAATTTTCCTGAATTTTTAATAATAAAATATACTCATGTTACTCCGGAATAATGTCATTTTTAAAAGAATTTTTTAATGGGATAAGTCGTATTTGAGTTTAGCCATACAAACAAACAATCAAATCTTTCCTCTTTATAATATTGGTATAGATTGGTGAAGTGTTTCAATTGTTGTAAGATCAGAAACATACGCACAAGATTTTTATATATAAAGACATGATAGCATTAGTCAAATAGTTGATACACTACATAAGTTATTTTCTATTTCTGACATTGGAATTTAAATTCCGACGACGGTGCTATGCTTTCCTGGTCACTGTGCCAAAAATGTCACACTGTAAAATTTAAAATATAACTAGTATCATACAATGTTATTCTTCCGGTTTATTAACGTCCCATGTAATGACAGATATCGGGCACAATTTGTAATTCCAAGCAAGTTATGTGTGTGTTTTTATATAGGCAATGAATAGTCATATGACAAGTCAGTACAAAAAACATTAGAAAAAACTGGCAAACATGTGATACTAATTTAACATATAGTGAGCTGCTTTAATCTAATTTAAATTATAATTTATTTGTATATAGTCCAAATATTGTAACCAGTTTTCAAAAGGAGCAACGCTAGAGTTTCTTGCCCGTTCTTCTCTAGCGAAACTGCATTCGGAACTGGTGAGCTGGCGATAGAGTTAAAAAGATTAACTGAATCTAAATTTATGTGACGTTGGATGTATCATTATTATTTACTTTATGTGATACATTGTTGCAGGTTATATAAATGAAGCGGGAGATTTGAATTTGGCAAGATTTGAAATTTTCATGCAAGAGTTGGCTAAGATAGATAAGGAAAAGTTTCAAGACACATACGCCGACCTGAAGTATTTTGAAGCCAAAACGGGTCGGCGGCCTAACGCTAATGAAAGGAAAGAGGTGGGTAAAGAAGAGTGTAAAATACTTTCATACCGGCGTTTGGAATGTAGCACGGCAAATGTGAAATAAGGTCCACTAGAGAGACAAACATCGACCCCATAAAAAGTTTTTATGAATTAACTAAGGGTATACAACTAATGATAATGTGCAGGTGGTGATAAGTATTTCTTTAGAGCTTCGTGCAAACGATAGTAATTTATATCTTTTGAAAACGGCTGGATCGATATCGATATTTCTTAATGTTCGTAATAGTCCGATTAAATTTAAAAAATGACAAATTCGTCAATATACTTACTTAATCACGCATGTGTTTATAAAATTAAAACAATATGAATAATAAAAAATATGTATATAGTAGTATAATATTATCCTATGAACACGTGTCGTGGGTGACCTGGCTGTGAATCTAAGGCGGCAGGTTCGATCCTCACGCCATGACAGATGTTTGTGTGACCTCAAATGTATTTTCGGGTCTGGGTATTATGGGACCTCAAGTATCTGAAACCACACATAACATATGTGTGTGTTTATTGGGTGTTAACAACCTCTGTACAGAACCCAATATAGTATATAAGTTCATAAAATGTATATTATTCTATGTTGCAGTACAAGCCTAATAATGACGAAACATTCAACGTGGATATAGATAGCATAAAAGCGAACAAACCCGATGATGAACTACAGGCGTTGATCAGCGCTACACAAGATATGGTAATTAGAAAAAAAAAGAGTTTTTTTTTGCGACAGGTGATTGGCTGATGGTAAACTCCCTACATGTATAATTTTAATTACACGTTACTGCATGGATGCTTAAAATGAGTTTAGCTAGATTTTCAACCGCTTGTTGTATGGGGTGGACTTATAGCAATAAGTGTTTTTAAATAATGTATAAAGAATCTTAAATAGCTAGAGATGGTACCGATTTTTAAGGGCAAATTGGAAATGTTGACAAATTGGAATTACCTGTATATTATACTAAAAGAAGTGTTGTGGTATCCAGACAGTACGTATCACGTCATTTTAGGTATTTTTGACTTTTCAAAAAATCAAAAACAATGAAAAAGACACAAAAAAATAGCATCTGCGGCACCTCGAACCTTAACTTCAATGGGGCTGTCAAGCGTTCAAATCGTCAAGGTCATTGGCGTTTAGGCAAATTAAAAAATGAATACATTCTTTTTAACATTGTTCTTGATTAATGGTTTCTTATTTCAAATTTCTTTTTTTTTTTATTTAAATTGTTATTGATTGCCAATTGTTTTGGTACAGTTCCTGGACGATATGGAAGCCGACGAGGATTATGAAGAGACTAGTGACGGTAATGTTAATTTTATCCATAATAGGGTACTTTCCTTTTTTAAATTTTTATACTAGTTAGCCTTATTACTGGACAGACAATTCATTTATTTTTTGCCGATTTTTACTCTCAATATTTATTGTATTATGTTGTTATTTTTCAGAGGAAGCGAACATAGAAATGGAATTCATTTTACACAAGAAAGATTACTATATGAATAAATTGGACTATTCTAAAGTCACAAAGTAAGTTATTGTTTTTATCCGACTTTAATGAGTAGTTTTAATTTGTTACCACACTGCACCTGATGGTAAGCGCAGTGCCGTCCAATTAAAGTTTCGAGTAGCAAGAGACAATTTATCCCTCGCTATTCAACACAATCATGCCGACCTGCTTGTTCACACTTCGCCATGGGCAAGAAGGTGAAGAAGCGGTCGAGGGTCTAGTGTCAGAGTACACATAAGTAATAAACAAACATCGTACCTCAACTCTAGACCCTCGACAAAAACCGGATGTACACTGGCTAATCCCGGAACGCGACACACTTGAGTGTGCCACTATGGCGGGTTTTACACCCTGTGTACGGTGGTCGCTATCCGGGCGGATATGAATATCCTACCACCAGTAGAATTGGATGTTTTTGTATTTCGACCCACTGTATACCACAAACGGGAATAACGCACATCCTCAGACACCCCAATTTAAAAATATTATTACAATCATAATTCATCATGTATTGAAATTACACTGCGATCAATATAAATATTGTTTTTTATGGAATTAGTTGCACCAATTTTCGACATAAAGTTCGTAATTTTAATAATTTGATTTTTTAAAGTGTTAGTTTATTATTGCATTTAGAAAAGACTTTATCGCATCGAGTTATGTTTCAGTTTCGTTTGTCTTGAACGTTAAATTAAAGGGTGACTATTATTTACGTGAGTGTTAATTATTATTGGAAAAAAACATCGTCTATCAAAAAATTATTGATATCGATTCTGAACAAACTACTTTCAGAGTGTGCGTTAATCATGTTACATGTTGTATACCCAGGGAGGTGCTAGCGGACCAGGCGGAGGGCTACGTGCGTGCGATCCAGTGGAACCTGTTCTACTACTACAAGGGCTGTCCGTCGTGGTGCTGGTACTACCCGCATCACTACGCGCCCTACATCTCCGACATCAAGGGCTTCAAGGACCTCAAGATAGACTTTGAGTTGGGTGAACCGTTCAAACCCTTTGAACAGGTGTGTAGTTCATTTAATCAAGTCTTACACCTCATATATATATAACCCCATACATATCTTTGAAATGTAACTAATTTTACGGATTCTATCGCAGTTTATAAAACTTTTTTATCCCGACGTTTCCAAAGCTTTACAATCTTCATGGTCACGGGGCGGACTGAGTTGTATGTCGTCACGCAAGTATAGATGTTTCTACCCTCCATATACTTGTTTTATAATTTTTATTTATTGTCCGATCTACGCAGAATGAGCTCACAGTGTCTTGAGGTCTGGGCAGCTAGTCTTTTGGGTTCCAATTTGATTAAATGTATAATCGGATCCCAGGCTGGTGCTAGCTTTCAACCATCTTCTATATTGAAATAATATTCGCTTAAACATAAAAAACCACCATATATCATTGGTTCAAAACTTCTGAGATATGACCTCTGAATATTCGAAGTGGGAGTATATAATAAATATGAATATTTATTCATATTTATTGTGTATTTACACCCAACAGTCACACACATAGTACCGACCCTACTATAGGTCAAACCTGTATCGTGGGTATCAACAACTATGACTACGGTCCCACAACACCGAGACCCGAACATTTGATAACTATAGATCATACAAAGTGTGTCACAGAAGTGTTGCTGGTGGTAGGATATTCATATCCGCCCGGATAGCGACCACCGTACACAGGGCGAAAAACCCGCCATAGTGGCACACGCAAGTGTGTCGCGTTCCGGGATCAGCCAGTGTACATCCGGTTTTTGTCGGGGGTCTGGAGTTGGGTACAATGGCCATTTTACGGCCTTCTTAGTACTCTGACACTAGACCCTCGACCCCTTCTTCACCTTCTTGCGTAGCCACCCTTCACCCATGGCGTAGTGTGAAGAAGCAGGCCGGCATGAGTGTGTTGAGTAGCGGGGATGGATCGTCTCTCGCTACTCAGTACTCTATTTGGACCGCACTGCGCTTACCATCAGGTACAGTGCGGTCACTTTGCCGTGCCAGGATAAAAAAAACATACTCAACCATTACGCCACAAACGCTGCTGAATAAACCTATTTTTGTCAGCTTCTAGCAGTGCTACCATCCGCAAGTAAACATCTCCTGCCAACACCGTTCCATGACCTGATGACAGACGAGGACTCTCCCATAGTGCACTACTACCCGGTGCACTTCGAGACAGATCTCAACGGCAAGCGGAACGACTGGGAAGCTGTCGTACTCATACCGTTTATAGATGAGGTCAGTTTAACTGCACGGCTTGTTTTTACAAAATTTGAAATAGCAGCGATAGCCTAGTTGGTTGCGGTACGGACTGTCAACACGAAAGTCGTATGTTCGAAACCCATACACCTCTGACTTTTCTAAAGTTATGTATGTATTCTTTGTAATTATCGCTTGCTTTAACTGTGAAGGAAACATCGTGAGGAAACCTGCATACCTGAGAATACTTAAAAAGAATTTCGAAGGTATGTGAAGTCTTCCTACCCGCATTAGACCAGCGTGGTGGACTAAGGCCTAACTCCTCTCATTAGTAGAGGAGGCCCGTGCCCAGCAGTGGGATAATGTTTAGTACAGGGCTAGTATTTAATGTGATAGGGGGGGGAGCCTATCACATTAACCGATGCACCGGGCACAATTCCAGACTCCGGGCTAATAGTGAGAATTACTAGATAGAAAAACCCAATATATATTTACCCGACCCGGGGTTCGAACCTGCGACCTCAGCACAGCAGTCGTAACGCATGCGCAATTACAACTGCGTTACCGAGGTTTGTGTATTTTTTTAGTGAATGTCCTTGGTATATACCGATAATCATGCTTGCCAATAAATTATAATTATATTGCGATTGCACTATGCTCATATTAATAATGTGTGGGTAGTCCGACCACCTCTGATCTCTGTCTACCATCCGAATAAAAGGACAGTCTTGTTATACGGGATTTTTACTGCGCTTCGTCATTTAGTTAATTGTTGAATATTCACCAGAACCACCGAATACGACTCTAAAATCTGCTAAAAGATTAGAGTTGTGGAAAATTAGTCTACCCTTGAGTGTAAAACCCATGCAAATGTTAAATAAAAGTCCTATTTCAAGAATTAAGGACTTCGCATTGTATTTGTAATGCTAAAATTTTGCGTGTGTTATAGTCTGGGATCTCTGGTAGTAGGTTTGCTATTGATTACTATAAAGCCAATTTTCCTTCAAGTAGCTTCATTTAGACGAGACGCCCAACTTGTTCCCTTACAAAAAAAATTATTGTGGTAGCTAACAGAGGTAGCAGGAATAAAATATGTCGATTTGATGATTCTCAAAAAATTTATCACTAACTGGGCGTTTTTTTTGTTAAATCTCATAATCAAAAAATCAGAATTATTCGAAAAATATTTGTCCTACAAAATGTATGGCTTCATCAGAGTCCTCAACTTTATGTTATGTTACAAATAGGAAAACGAAAAAATTACAATTCTCGTCGGACTAGTCATACATACCTATTTTCTTGTAGGACATTGTTTTATTTGGATGTAGATCACACTAACCTATTAATTATGTAATATGTTTGTCCTACAGTTAGTAATGAGAAAAATGGTCTTTAGGTATCAACAACTTTTAAGCGTAGGGCAAGGATTACGTACCCCGCAATTTGTAAGACAATATGGCTGTTAAACTATATAAATATAAACTAAGCTACTGAAAAAAAACATTTAATAAGTTATCAATTTTGATGACCTCGTTATCGATACATGTTTCACGGAGGTTCCCTTATTTGGACCGAGAACACACACACTAACCTAATTGTAATATTTTTGTCCTACAGTTAGTAATGAGAAAAATGGTCTTGTGGTATAAAACATCTTTGAGCATAAGACCGAATAACGTACCACGCAATTTGTAGGACAATGTGGCTGTTAAACTATATAAATATCAACTAAGCAACAGAAAAATCTGCTGGTTAGTAATCATTTTTGATGACCTCATTCGATACATGTTGGACGGAGTTGAAAGAGTCCCCCTTTGATCAAACCATACATTTTGTAGGACAACTATTTTTTCGAATAGTTCAATTAATTATCTTGAGATTTAACAAAAAAACGCCCAGTCAGTGATACATTATTTGAGAATCATCAAATCACAAACGAAATTTTTTGTAAGAGTAAAAGTTGGGCTTCTCATCAAAATGAAGCTACTCACGGAAAATTGTCTCGATAGTAATCAATAGCAAACCTACTACCAGGGATCCCAGACTATTATATTCAGTTGTTAGTAACAAATAAGCAAGTCTTGGAAGTCGATTTTTATCTACTCGACTAATGGTAGTATCGATTTAAAACTTTACAAGTATAATATTTATAATGACAATACAATCATTTGATACCATCAAGCCAATCTGATGATGGGAGTCAAGAGGATAATGGTACTTCTATGGGTACTGAATCCCAGGACTTTCGATCGATTCATTTGATTTGTTTTCAATGAGTCCCATTGACTTGATTGTGAGCATTTTCCAGGCAAACCTGCTGTCAGCGATGGCGCCGTGCTACCAGAGACTCACTGAGGACGAGTTGAAGAGGAACAAACCCGGGCCCATGCTCGAGTTCACACGGGTGCAGGAAACTTTGGGTATGTAGTAGTATCTACCATATGATGATATTATAAACTCCAAGAGAAATTAATAAATATATATACACAATTCAAACTTATATTATTGTCAATGTTTATATAATGACATAACATATGATAAAGTTTATAGGGGTGGAAAACACTTACCATCAGGTGACCCACGTGAACGTTTGCCAATGTTGTTATGTTTATTTGTATCAGGTGTGGAACACGCCCCGGAGTACTTCCCGTCGATCCCGGAGTGTCTCGCGGACGAGCGGCCGGTGTGGAGGCAGGAGATCGACGTGCCGGAACACATGCTGAAGCGAGGGGTCTTGCACAACGCCAGCAGGGACCTGCTGTTCCCGGGGTTCCCTACTATGAGGCATTTGAAATATAAGGTATACGTCACCATCGGCTTCATAGATATATTGACCTTGAGACAGGATCGACTGCATTGTGGGTATCAAGAACTATGAGGGACTCATGGTTCCACAACACAAACATGGGCGCCGGTAGCAGGGTGCAAGGGGGTGCACTTGTAGGGGTGTCAGGAAAGACAATAAATATATTTATTTATTAAGTTACTGTTTAAATAACATTTGAAGGCGTCTAGGTTGCTGTCCAAGTTTTTTCTCCACCGTGTCAATAAATTCAGTATCCTCCATTACATTTATATACATAATGTATAGATGTAGATGCACCTCCCTGAAAGTAATCCTGAACACAAAAAAAACGATACAATCTCACTCACCAAAGGAAATAATAATATAATAATCTGTGAGATAGTGATACTTAACCCAGAACAGATTGAGCCCATCTGGTACTTTTGCGTTAGCCGGGCGCAAATGTCGCCAATTCTATCTTTAATGGTCACTTTTCTAATCTAAACTAACCCAAAGCATTCAATAAACGAACATTCCCCTTATAGTTGTAAAAAAAATGGCGGAATTCAATCTGGAATTTGGCGGTTTTTCGCTTAATACTTTTCTTATCAATAAATGGCGTTCTCTAACTTGCCTTCTGAACATAGTATAAAAGCAAAGCGTCTGTCTGTCTGCACCTCCCATCCCTACTGTAAACACTCTGCTCCTTTAAAAGTCGAGTCCAGTAAAAGGAGTGGTAGTCCTGTTACCCACTCAGGAAGAGAAAAGTTTAACAAGCAATATTACTGACGCTCCTGATAAATTGATACGGACATGTTAACTATGATTATTCAAAGAAATCTACGTCACCAATATATTTTTAAATGGGTTTGATACTAAAAATACTGAAAACTACCACTGGATTTAAACGCGACCTTGTGTGATAAAATCCGACGGATGTCCATACACATTCAGAGCGCTTACATTACCGCCACATACCACGCAGCGCCACCCAGTCCTGAACCCATGATTTCAAAATCTTCTGCATTGAAATCACTCTCTTTATTTTATTCCAGACAAGCCTTAAAAAGTGCAGAGTGCGAGTGTTCGACCAGCCGTCCCGCAACGAGAACATGATCGTCGAGATCATCAGGGAGAATGTCGAGGAGGAACCTTTGGAGAAAGTAGCACACGAGTATCTGGGAAAAGTCGTGTGGGTCGGTTGGCCTCACCTCACTCAGGCTAAGTAAGTATTACTATATCCTACCAATATTATAAATGCGAATGTTTGGATGGATGGATGTTTGTTACTCAATCACGCTATAACGGCTGGACGGATCTGGTTGAAATTTAGCACAGAGATAGATTATAGTCTGGAATAGCACATAGGCTACTTTTAATCCCGGAAAAATTTTAGGATCCCGCGGGATAGTTTTTTGTTTTTACAGAGTAAGGAATAGACATGATTTTTTGCGTGGTAGTTTAGGGGTTAAAGAATGACATAAGCTACTTTAATAAATGCACGCTTCCTATGGGATAGTAAAATATAGAAAAGTGTAATAGTTTAAAGTGCCTCTGTGGAGTGTATACCTTTTCTTCCAAAAATACCCACCAAGCGGGCGGAGCCGCGGGCAACAACTAGTATCTCCTAACCTACGCTCTTACACCTGTAATCACCGAAGGGGTAAGCAGAGATGTAACCAGTACACCCACATTTCGCCGAGCTTATTAACGCCTAAGGGATGTTGTTAGTATATTTTCTGACCTCTCTATTTTTTTATTTACAGAGTAATATCCGTGTCCAACGAGAAGGTGCGTCTCCACCACATAGATAACCAGGACAACATGAGCGGTCAGCCGATATACACTAACGAAGCAAACACCGGCAACTTGCACAAACAGTGGATCTCAGAAAGGGCCACTATTGTTGAACAGTGAGTATGTTTTTTATCGTAGCAATGCAACGTGCCCCCACTGCACCTGATGGTCAGTGCAATGCCGTCTAGTTAGTGTATAAATTAACATGACAAATAATTAGCTTTAAAATTAAATAGACACAAGTAAAAAATACACCGACAGTACAAATTTCAAAGTTCACTGAACTTCAAACATATAATACAAGGTGGTGTAAGTAGATTTCTTTTTTACAACTTCTTTATAAATCACACATAATTGGACTTATCAGGTCTGAAGTTAGCTAACAGTCATTGATGTCATCTTTTGCTATTAATTTAGTCAAGTAGTAGATTATTCGAATACTCCGAAAATACAATTTGAAAGAAAATCCCTTTTTTATACTTGATGTTGAATTTAGCGTGACATTATATGAGTTTTGTTTTATTCTCAGTAATAAGAATCGTATGGGAATCGAATTGGGTAATGTGAATGTCATCATCCATGCAGTTAATTTGAAAGGTGAGTGGTTTGTTTTAATGTACAAATATTAAGGGAATTACGTAGTCCAATGACTTTGACGATTCGACCTTCAAAAAGCTAGCCGTGCTACTCTCTGATAGATGGCTATAGATAGTATACGCCAATAGATGGCATGATAAAAAAATTTAAACATCACCGTAAACACGAACGACTATAGAGTAAAAAGAAAATCGATTTATTTGGCACAATTTTAAGTGTAGTTACTTTTTAATTTCGTGCATGATTCGGATACTAACGAAATAAAAATAAAGTATAATCACATTGCACGATGGCTGTAGATGTTTATTGTTTTGACATATTCAAGGCTGCATGGTGTAGAACCGTTGCCTTCTCTTTTATATAGAAAAGAGAGAATGAAACAAAAATTTTATGTTCATAATATTTCGTTCTCAGTAATTAGGTACTTTTTGAACTACCGCTGGCTCTACGTTTTTGCTCTTGGACTCGATTCCAAACAAAAATGACTATTATTACAATTAATTGCAAAACAAAAGTGCGTAAAGTAATAATAGACTGTTAAACCTTTAATATTTGTTGTTCCTCGTTGTTCAGAGTCAACGACGAATATATATTTTTTTTAATAACCATCGTTAAACATTCATAAATAGAAAGCAATATACAATTTCAATATTAGCAGCATGGGACGTAATAGCTTTGCAGCAAGGTACATTAGAACTCTCCTAAGCGCTTACCAATCTGGGTGTTCAAATCCTACAGATAATAAATAAATTCAATAATTGTAATTTTTTATTTTTTATTTTCTGTATCAAGTTAGGTACATACTCAAATAATAAATTAAATGTTTTTAAACGGTTATATTTAGCTTGCTCTGGTTGTTTGTAGTATTTATTTGGGTCAAATTTACTAATTGAAATTTTAACCCCTATCGCTGCTTATAATAATTATTTGTTATTATGGTTTTATAATTAGTAAAAACAAATCGTGGTATGTATTTAAATTCTTACAACTTGCACTAATAAGTAGGTACATATCTGTCATTGGCAATTGGAAGATTCAAAACAACCAGCCACGAAATGAAGGAAAATGTGCTTTAAATTTAGAGTGTTAGAGTCTATTATACTCATGGACAAAGTGCACTTGAGAAATTTTATTGTATTTTTATATAAACACTGATAAGGTTCAATGTGGTTATTGCTGAACAAGTAATTTATAAAATTATGACATCGGGAGCAACAGGAAGAAAATAAGATTTTAAAAAAATATATATTGAAAATATTACGTGCGCAGGATTTGAACCCCTGTCATGATTTTAGTATCAGGACGACGTTTACCCCGAGACCAATGTCTGTTTTATAAAACCTGTTGAAATTTTATATTAGTTTTAATAAGTAGGAGGAACATACAAGCCAAAACCAATTTTATTTCCATAATATTAACGTTAAAAATCGCTTAACACGTTGACTGCGGCGCCAAATATTGCGACGATACGCGGCTGGCACACGCTAGGTGCGTTTCCCGTTCAATGCGGCTCCATACCTCCTGTCGTAAAATTCGAAGAAGCAAACAGATACGAAACAAAACGACGTAACTCGCAAGACAATTACAGAAAAAGGCACTTTATTTTTTGCCGTCTTAGGTTGATTTCACAATAAATGTTATTTAACCTATGTCTTTTCATTTCTCAGTAATTTATTGTTTTGCGATGAGTTATCGTAAGTATAAGATAATATTTTAAAGTTGTGATTACTTTGAACTTAAAATGGTTTTAAAACTTTTATATCAGTTCGTTAGTAAAAATATATAGCTGTGTAATATATATTCACGCGGACAGATTTTAGCTTTGAGTTTATATGTGACCCGTTATCTAGTTGTATTGTTGATCGAAGGTCCATTTGATGTGCCGCGCGGTGCCCGAGTCTCGAATTATCTACCTATTGGCTATTATATAGTGTTTGCTAATTTCTTCACTCACGCGCGGCATGGCAACGCCGTTGGCGATTTTGATTTTTTTATTTTATTATTATTGTATTTATTTGCTATAATAGCCTATTGTAATGTGATTTATAATAATGTTTGGGATTTTCCATGGTTGTTTTAATAATATCATTGATATGCATAATTTTAATCTTAATGCATATAGTATGAATATAGTCTATTTGTAAACGGATGCCCACGACTAGGTAGTCGGTAATTATATTATTTGATTAGGTTCCAGGCTCCGAGATAATACTGAGAATTTCTAGTTAGAAAAACCCAATATCACTTTACCCGACCCGGGGATCGAACCCGAGACCTCAGCACAGCATACATAATTACGACTGCGCCACCGAGGCAAACTATTTAAACAATGCAAAACCAAAATTCTAAATCGGCGTACAAAACGTAAAGAAACCGTTTCCAAAACAAAATAATATGTTTGTTCATGCAAATCTACGGCTTATGTATGTGAATCTAAAGATCATTTCAAATCCGACGAATCTCACAACTACGCTGGCGGGGGTATCAAACCAATTCAATGTAATAATAATACTTGTCAGTAAAAAATCTTTGACGTATTAAGCGATTTTTAACGCATTATGGAAATAAAATTGGTTTTGGCTTGTATTTTCCTCCTATTTATTATGATGGTTAAACATTTAGTATAAATAGAAACTAATATAAAATTTCAACAAGTATTATAAGAAAGTATTATTGGTCTTGGGGTAAACGTCGTCCTTATACTAACATTATGACAGATGTTCAAATCCTCTACATGATTTATTTTCAATATGTATTTTTTTAAATCTTATTTTCTTCCTGTTTACACTGATACTGAGAATTTCTAGATAAAAAAACTCAATATCACTTTACCCGACCCGGGGATCGAACCCGAGACCTCAGCACAGCAGTCGTAACGCATGCGCAATTACAACTGCGCCACCGAGGCAGTCAATTTATAGGGTAGTTATCGGGATTATTATTTTTATAAGTTTATCTCATTATGTTAGTAGTTATACCGAGTGAAATTGAACTCATAAGAACCCATAAAACATGTTATTTTACTACATAAGAATTACGTAGGAAGCAATATATATCAATAAACGCTAGAAATAAAAAATACAAAATATACCAAGTCTCAAATAGTTGTGCATCGGTGTGTCTAGCAAAGGTACATACACGCGTCAACTCCCTTGAACCCTATGACCCCGATCGGTCGCGAACATGTGACATGATTTTTTTGTGATTTTATTCAAACTTTCCCTTCATACTTCAGGCTTAGTACGGTCAAAATACGTAAATGAACACTAATTACAACTTAGATGTTTAGGTACGCAATTTATTAAAATAATGAAATAATTTACTGTACCTAGTTTCGGCGTATTTCAAAAGTTGAAATCTCGATAGGTATTTACAATAATTGTTCAGGAATCACATATTGTATTTACAATAATAAGTAAGTTGATTTGTGTACCGAGGTTGAACATTACGCGGTCCAGACATTGCATAATATCGGTCCACTAAAACACTAAATGCACTGCAGTCCAAAGGTTAGCGACGAAAAGCGCGCGCGCAATTAATTTTGAATCAAAAACATGCGTCAACGTACCCTTGTAGTCGTTACGTCACGGGCATGCCATGAAGTATTATTATTTTTAATGTGATAGGGGGCCTATCTATAGCCTATCGCCATACCGGGCACAGGTTCCAGGCTCCGGGATACTACTGAGATTTCTAGTTAGAAAAACCCAATATCACTTTACCCGACCCGGGGATCGAACCCGAGACCTCAGCACAGCATACATAATTACGACTGCGCCACCGAGGCAAACTATTTAAACAATGCAAAACCAAAATTCAAAATCGGCGTACAAAACGTAAAGAAACCGTTTCCAAAACAAAGCCAGCCTTCAATGTTTTTATTTTTTAAATACTGTGCCATCTATTGCATTGTAGTGAGATTAATCTTCGATTTCAGTTGTGCTATTAAACAACAAAGCGCTAGTTGTCGCATACCTCGGTTGCGGCAAAATTAAGGTTTTTATTTGTTTTTTACACATTTTGTTAGAAATGTTCTAAAAGTAATTAATCCATTTTTGTTAATTGATAACAAAGTAATTATTTTGATAAGAATTAATGTGAATCGATAAGCCCTATTGCAGACAATGTAAGTTTTATTTTTCATGTTTAGGATTTTATTAAAATAATTTTATGGCATTTAAACAAATTCTGCTTAATCGAAGAGTTGCGCAATGAATCTATATTTAACATATATTTTTAATATAGCGCTTGGTCCAGCAGATGTCTCAGGGATTTCTTCGAACTCAACGTAATTCTAGCCATTTTGCGTCCCTTCACCCCTTAATAAACTTTACTATATTAGTTGTATAGAACCAATGTTGGCACAGTTGGTCAAAAATGAGAAAATATATATCGCAATATATTAAAATCTACATCGACTATTACAATGCTTTATAGTTCAACACGGCTGTAAACCCTTCTTAAACACAGAACAAAAGTTGCTAAAATATAAGACGGCTTTACTTTGCCGACTTTGGTTCAATACCGATTGAACCGATCTGTTAACTTTGTTATTAAGTTGTATGTTCTTAAATAGTTACTTTAGTTAATAGCGACAATATTTTTTTTAGGTTTAAGTAGATTGCCTTGGTGGCGCTGTTGTAACTGCGTATGCCTTACGACTGCTGTGCTGAGGTCTCGGGTTCGATCTCCGGTTCGAGTAAAGTGATATTGGGTTTTTCTATCTAGATATTCTCAGTATTTGCCCGGAGTTTGGAATTTGTGCCCGGTATGGCGATAGGCTGGCCACCTATCACATTAGGGACTGTACTGATTACACCTCTGCTTAACTAGTTGACGGAAAATCCGTCAACGAGCCACCTCTACTACGCACCATATGATAGTGTTGTGTGCATGTGCAGGGTACAAGTGGGTGGTGGGTGAGGGCGGGCGCATGTGTCGCCAGCCGGAGTGGTGCACGGTCCCGTGCGGGTACGCACTGCACGCGGTGCTGCGACACGTGCCCGCACATGCGCCGCCCACCTCCCTCGCCACGCCGCCGCGACTCATCACCGACGCGTTCCCGCACGGAGCCGCCGTGTTCCTACTCACGCACGGACACTACTACGGCTGTCGAGCCACGGTATGATCACTGGAACTTGGAACTAAAACAACAACCCTAATAGTTTCTTATATTTACGCGAATCTTATACATTGAAATAAAACGAATTTTACGGACTATACCGCGGTTATTTTACTTTTTTAACCGGATGTTACGAAGGCCTTCATGGTCACGGGGCTGACAAAAAAGTAAGATAAACTGCGATATAATCCGTAAAATTCGTTTTATTTCAATAATCAACCCTATTTGAAGTTGCATGAAGGTCACAGCTCATTAAAGTCACCCGGCACCCGACCCGTATCGTCTCGTCGCTTGGCATCCACTCGTTGTCGACAGGTGGTCCACGGGTGGACGCCGCGTTGACTTGAGGCTTGAGCGTTGGAAATGCGAACGCAAGGGAAGCATGCGGACGGCGAGTTGTCACCAAGTGGTCAACTCGCCGTCCGCGCGTGTACGAATTACGACCGAGGCGATCCGGTAACGCTACGGAGTTGATGTAGTGAGCGCATATCCATAAAGGTCCATATAAAGAATACTAACCGCATGAGGCGAAGCGGTGCGGGTTGGATGCCGGGTAGCTCTAATGTAACCTTTAAGTTTAAATTCAATTATAAATAAATACATAATAATAATTAATAAATAAGTTAATTCAAATCCTAATGAGAAGTTATTGAACATAATAATTTTCTCAATATCTGAATTTAACCAGTAGTGATATTTGATTGTATTTATAATAGGTGGTGAACTCCGAGCCGATCCGCAGCGGTCGTATCAAGGTGATCGTGGAGGAGAGGCCGGAGCCGACGCTCACTCCGCAGGCGGTCACCTCTCCGTACCGGACGGCCAATCACGCCGCCGCTGCTTGTGGTAAACATATGTACTAATAGCTTACACACAGTGCCCATCCAAGGCTAACTTAAGATGAAGCAGCTCAAAATATAAAGTACAGTACCTATAGTACCGACCTGCGGCTAACTTCAGAGTGGGGCTGTTCAAAATAATATAAAGTAACCAAGTTGTACCAACCAAAAAGTACCAAGGTTGTCTGGTAGATATCGCTTTTAGCGATAAGACCGCCAATCGTAGGACCATTGCATAATTAAATCATATGTATGCTATGTTATTATTTTATGGTTATACAACAAAGAGTGGTTGTATTGTATTGTAAAGTACAGTGCTCACAATACCGACCTGCGGCTAACTTCAGAGTGGAGCTGTTCAAAATAATATAAAGTAATCAAGTTGTACCAACCAAAAAGTACCAAGGTTGTCTGGTAGATATCGCTTTTAGCGATAAGACCGCCAATCGTAGGACCATTGCATAATTAAATCATATGTATGCTATGTTATTATTTTATGGTTATACAACAAAGAGTGGTTGTATTGTATTGTAAAGTACAGTGCTCACAATACCGACCTGCGGCTAACTTCAGAGTGGAGCTGTTCAAAATAATATAAAGTAATCAAGTTGTACCAACCAAAAAGTACCAAGGTTGTCTGGTAGATATCGCTTTTAGCGATAAGACCGCCAATCGTAGGACCATTGCATAATTAAATCATATGTATGCTATGTTATTATTTTATGGTTATACAACAAAGAGTGGTTGTATTGTATTGTAAAGTACAGTGCTCACAATACCGACCTGCGGCTAACTTCAGAGTGGAGCTGTTCAAAATAATATAAAGTAATCAAGTTGTACCAACCAAAAAGTACCAAAGTTGTCTGGTAGATATCGCTTTTAGCGATAAGACCGCCAATCGTAGGACCATTGCATAATTAAATCATATGTATGCTATGTTATTATTTTATGGTTATACAACAAAGAGTGGTTGTATTGTATTGTAAAGTACAGTGCTCACAATACCGACCTGCGGCTAACTTCAGAGTGGAGCTGTTCAAAATAATATAAAGTAATCAAGTTGTACCAACCAAAAAGTACCAAGGTTGTCTGGTAGATATCGCTTTTAGCGATAAGACCGCCAATCGTAGGACCATTGCATAATTAAATCATATGTATGCTATGTTATTATTTTATGGTTATACAACAAAGAGTGGTTGTATTGTATTGTAAAGTACAGTGCTCACAATACCGACCTGAGGCTAACTTCAGAGTGGAGCTGTTCAAAATAATATAGTCTTTATATTTGATTCAGTCTAGGAAAAGTTTGAACATCAGATTCTAACACCTGGTTATGAGTTTGGTGTGGTAATCTATACTATTATATAAAGCTGAAGAGTTTGTTTGTTTGCTTTGTTTGTTTGTTTATTTGAACGGGCTAATCTCAGGAACTACTGGTTCGAATTGAAAAAATCTTTTAGTGTTGGATAGCCCATTTATCGAGGAGCGCTATAGGCTATATAACATCACGCTATGACCAATAGGAGCGGAGCAGCAATGAAAAATATTGCAAAAGCGGGGAAAATTGATTCCTTTTGAGAGTTTCCGTTGCGTACGCTGCGTTAACGGTTAAAGTTACATAACAATCATGTACGACGAAATTATTCCTCTTAAAAAGTTCTAAAAAAAAGTCCGCGATAGCATATGTCTATATACAGTGTAAACTCCATGTAACGTCACTCTATTTAACGACAAACTCTCTTAAGCGTCGAAATCAATTGGCTTTGGTTGGTTTAGCTTGTTTTTCATACAATGTTTCACTCTATATAGCATTACACCCACTCTCAATAACGACAACAATTAAGTTGCTAAAATTAGTAAAAACTGCGCAGCTGTGTACGATCTATTGTCGCTTTATTATCCTAGCCCGCAATAAACTCGACTGTCGGCATCATGCATACCGAACTTTCTAAGAAATTCATTCTTTTGTTTACAAATTGGGATTGCTTGCACGTGTAGACTGTTATTGACCATGATTCATAACTAGGAGTCATGGATTATCTATACCTTATCATATTCTTAGTTGCTCACAAACTTGCAAACTGTAAACATGGCTACTAAAAGAAAATCACTGTGTATTGACGAAAAAGTTTTACTGATACGCGCAATAGAAACGGGAGAGAAGATAAGTGATGTTGGCAAACGCTTTGGATTTAGTCGCTCTACCGTGTCCACAATATGGAAAAATAAAGAAAAAATCCTCCACGCTGCGGGCGAGGGAAAATCTTCCAAAAAATTAAAGAAACCTATATACGAAGATTTGGATAAAGCTGTACTATCATGGTTTCATCGACAGCGCCAGAATAATATGCCTATCTCGGGGCCGCTCGTGAAAGCTAAGGCGGAGAATTTTGCTGCTGAACTTGGTTTAACTTCTTTCAAAGCATCAGAAGGATGGCTCGGAAAATTCAAGCAGCGTCATCATATCAACTATGGTAAAATAAGTGGGGAAGCACGAAGTGTTGATACAAATGTGACTCATGATTGGATTAACAGAGTGTGGTCAAAATTCATAGAAAAATACGCCCCAAGTGACATTTTCAATGCTGATGAAGCAGGAATTTTCTATAAGTTGACTCCAGATAAAACTCTGAAATTTAAAGGGGAAAAGTGTGTGGGAGGAAAGCTTTCCAAGGAACGTATTACGGTGCTTGTGGCTGCTAATATGGATGGCACAGAGAAAAAAAAGCTACTAATAATAGGCAAATCGAAAAATCCGCGCTGTTTTAAGAACATCAAAAAATTGCCAGTGACGTATAAAGCTAATAAATCAGCTTGGATGACCAGTCAACTTTTTGAAGAAGAAGTGCGAAAGTGGGATGCAGAATTAAAGGGACGAAAAATTTTACTTCTTGTTGACAACTGCCCTGCCCACCCTTTTATATCAAACCTTCAAAACATAGAGTTGGCATTTCTTCCTCCAAATACGACTAGTGTCTTACAGCCAATGGACCAGAGTGTGATTAAAAGCCTCAAGGGTCACTACAGAAGGAAATTATTGATGGAGCTAGTCGAATCTGAGGGTAAAACTTCTGTTAATATGCTGCATGCAGTAAATTTTTTATCTAAAGCCTGGGAAGAAGTGACACCCACAACTATACAGCACTCTTTTCGACATGCTGGACTTTGTACCAATTCTACGAGTGATGAGGTGGAAACAGAATCTGAGTTTGAAAGCGACGACGACCTTCCATTAACTGAGTGGATTCATCAATTCAACATGGCAGGAAATACGGTAAATCTTCAAACCTACATTGAAGTGGACGACCGCCTGCTTACAACGGCTTCACTCACAGACGAAGAAATTTTGGATTCAGTGAGAAAAACTGAGGATCAAGAACAAGGTGATGAAGAAGATGAGACGGATGAGCCTGAGCTTCCGCCGAGCATTAAAGAAGCTCTGGAAGCAGCAAAATTATTGGAAAAATATTTCCTTTATAACCAAGATGCCTCAGTATTGCTAGATATTAATAAAATAACTAAAAAAATACAACAAAATTACTGGTGCAGCAAAAGACGTCAGACAAAAATAACAGACTATACTCAATAGCGTTCAAATAACATTCTTTTTTATGCACATAACTACTAACAATAGTCAGAAATAAACTTTTTATTTTTATAATTCTGATGTTTCTTCTCTCCATTTAACGACAACTCTCTATAACGCCATAAAATGCACAGTCTCTTCAGTGTCGCTATATAGAGTTTACACTGTATTTCGGTTGGCTCACTATAACCTTTTTATGGTTATCGAATTTGTTCTGAAACAATGGATTATTTGGAAAGAGGTTTTTATAAACATGGTATTAATCCTTATCCAAATAAATACTTTATTCATCACAAGTATTTAATTTTGAATAAAGTTGCCCTTTACGTCATTTGATTTCAATGAATATCTTAGGAGATATGACAGTTTCAAAATATCTCCGCAGCAAAATTAATATTGTTGTTTGTATGTCTGTTTCTTACCTTTTCATAACTAAACGGGTGAACGAATCCTAATGAAATTCAGTAGAAGGATAGATTATATCCTAGGGAAGGACAAATGGTATCTTTTGTCTCAAAAAATTTTCTTGAAAGGGGTGAAATAGAGGTTAAAAGTTTATATGGGCAATCCGCTTAGAGTAGGCAACCAAAAGGAGACGGCATTACGCTCGAATCTTGAACAAAAAATTCAGCAATGTCGGTGGGGGGCTTCGTACAACTACAAATAAACATGTGCACACAAATGCAAAATGTAATCACGTCGCTACGCACGCACACTACACCATTTCATACAACACTGGCAAATTTATGCACACAGTTACAAATTTATCTTGTTGTGAAATATATTTACAGTGTCATATATTGACAACTGTGTAAAAACAGTAGAGCGTAGCAATGTCGACACGAGGTATAGATAGCGTTGTCCTTATCTATCGATAGATAAAATAAAACAATTATAATTTATTAAATGTTTTAAGATAATTTTTTATGTGTATCTTGCAATCTCTGGGTGTGATTTCGTGAAAAGGGACGGAAGTAGAGAGGTATAGTTAAAAATAGTGTAAATTAATATTTCTAATTTAATCGAAATACTGTTAAGATAATAAAGGTAATGAGTACTGAGAAAAATACAAGCCAAATAAGCAAAAATAAAAACTTTATTAGATTAATCTTAATTTTAGTTTTTTTTTTAAATAATACGCCTTTAATTTATTTAAGCTATACTATTATATAAAGCTGAAGAGTTTGTTTGTTTATTTGAAAGGGCTAATCTCAGGAACTACTGGTTCGAATTGAAAAAATCTTTTAGTGTTGGATAGCCCATTTATTGAGGAGCGCTATAGGCTATATAACATCACGCTATCACCAATAGGAGCGGAGCAGCAATGAAAAATGTTGCAAAAACGGGGAAAATTGATTCCTTTTGAGAGCTTCCGTTGCGTACGCTGAAGGGGTGAAATAGAGGTTAAAAGTTTGTATGGGCAATCCGTAATAGTATCCCTTAAAGGGCGAAGTGAGGAGTTAACTTATGAGGTATTCTTTAAATGTAATCTCAAGCTTCAGGCACAACACTTTTTTTTTGTCGCGGGGAAAGCATTTTATTACTGCCGTCCGCTTCGGGGGGAAGCGGAATGAGAATAAAACGGTTATGCTGGACTAGCCGGTCTTACGACCCAGCACCCCCTCGCCCGGATGATGGCTATCCGGGCTGCGGCTGGGCCGAGTTCCTACTACTTATGTACACCCAACCGGACACTACCAGCTAAAACCCCGCGGTGGCCTTCTTCGACACTTACGGAGTGATCCCGGGGTATTATAAGGAGTGCTAGAAGTTTAAGTTAGGAGTTGTGCCTGTCTAGCCATCTAGACAGTCACAACACCTGAGATTCAGGACGATCGCTATAGGTGTCTCAGTGCAGAAGACAACTCCTTGCATTGATACTTCTGCTCCCGAAAATAAACTCCACGGGGGCGGAGCCGCGAGCAACAGCTAGTATGAATATGGCAGAGAATTGTTTTAGGTCGGTTCTGGTCTCTTGGTTTCTTATATAAGTAAACTCGTCTTCTTCTGTTTTCCTGATGAAAACACGACCTTGCTTAATCTACACGAATTTGTACTCTTTCTCTTTGACGATCTGGCGAGCCACTGCGTGTAATTTGTTTTTAGGTGAAAGGTGCTCAACAATGTAAAGCGGCGATTTATTACCTCCAATGCCTATGTGAGCAGTACTGAGCTTGTCGTTTGGATTTGCCTTATTAAAATTTATTGTTTTCGCTAAAATGTATCCCGAAGCCTAGAGGTAGCCAATTTAACAATTGAGCGAAGTCTCTTGTCGTCTCTGTTACTTTTTACCACACGAGTGCAATGATGAATGTCGGATTCTTTCAAGTTGCAGGATACCTTAGACAGCTGAGTAATTATAGATAGCAAGTTTTACTGTTTGTGCTCGGGGACACACTCTATCTCAAGATTGTTAGAACGGTTATGCTGCTCAGCAACCTGAAGCCTGATTTGCAGATCCTGTAACGTATATGTTAACTGAACGTTCTCTTTCTTTAGCTCTCCCAGTGTGTCTTGGTATTTGGCGATGGCGGATTTGGTGGTTTCATAATTTTCATTCAAAAACAAACATTATTATCCAAAGCAGTTATTTCCTGTTTTATGAATTGATTTTCGAGATTGAAATTCGGTTCTCACCATCTGCTTAAGTGTTTGGTTAAGCTCCTGTGCTAAAGCCAATTTCATGACATTGAATTCTTCTCTTATTATTTCCCTAGCGTCTTTCTTTGTAATAACTGACGCGGAAGAGTTTAAGCCGGAACTTCCACTAATTGCGCTAGTATCAACAGAGGCTTTTTTCGATGCGTAATATTGTCATTAAAAGGTAGCGAGTCATTATTGTTCCTTGACTTCCCGGGTGAGTCAATGGGACGTAAAGGTGTATTACTGTTATCAGTTTTTGGTTGCTTTGCACATCATCCGTGACACTTCCATTATTTTTTGGTCAACACTAATTGTAGAGTAGCGTTTTTCAGGTATGTCAGCACATGCAACACAACAACGACGGCCGTTGCAAATTATTTTAAAATGTTGATTACTCACTCGTTATGAGGTATTCCGATTATACCTCAGCAAATATACCACCGGAAAGTACACAACACGACCTTTCCAATGGTATATAGTTTGTAAGAAAATGGAGTGTTCTGTTATTCCATAAAATTTCAAATTAAATAAGCGGAGCGAAGAAATACAGTGTTACTGGTAACGAATTCGATTAGCAAATGCTGTGAATGAAATTATTGTATGTCATTGAGAGCGATTATCGCCTGTTTTGGTGTGCTAGCCGGCTAACGGCTATCTATTATGAAGAGCATATAAAAAGGGCTTGAGATCTCGACATGAATACAGGGTGTCCCAAAAGTCGACGTCAAGCCGGAACCGGGTGAAAAGGCAAGTCATAACGGTTAACAAAAAAAAAATAAAAAAATCTAAGTTGCTTGTTTTTAAAATTATAGGCATGGCCCGCGTTTTTTCAAAGTATAATCCTAACTTTGCTCATTTGTGTGATCTTACGTAAGAACTATTAAGACTCCCTCCCACCCCTTGTAAGAAAAATAAGACATGATCGACTCCCCCCCTACATCATCTTACGTAATAAATGAATGGCGCCAAAATTCATACCTAAATATTTTTTAAATATACCGGATACATTTTTAGGATCACATTTTTTTGACAAATACTTTATTCTGGTTTTGTCATATTTTGTGATATTCCTAGTGTGTTAGAACTATTTACATTAAAAGTATGTGTTTAGAAGACAGTCCAAATGGATTAGTAATTTTATCGATAACCTTTATAAGTTTATCTACAACACTATTTGAGTCTTGCATAAACAACAGTGTTACCACATAAACCACCCAAAATGCTACACTGGCATAAAGTTTATGAAATTGTAAACTTAGTCGATATGTCAACTCTCCTAATATTTTTAAATTACAAATTAAGAAGCATAAATAAAGTAATCCTACTATGCGTATGTTTGGATGGATGCATGGTTGTTTGATATCCAATCACGCTACAACGGCTGGACGGATCTACTTAAATTTTGGCACAGAGATAGATTATAGTCTGGAAAAGCACATAGGCTACTTTTTATTCCGGAGAAATGTACAGTTCCCATGGGATAGTTTAGTTTTTCACACAGCAAAGGATCGACATGATTTTTTGCATAGTGGCAGTTTAGGGATCAGAAAATGACAAAGACCACTTTTAACTCAAAAAAATGCACGCTTCTTATGGGATAGCAAAATATAGAAGGTTAAAATGCTCCAAGACCTACATGCGGGCGGAGCCGCGGGCAACATTAGTTAAAAATGAATATTAAAAAAACAACTTGCGTTTAAGATATTGAATGCAAATAAATTTTAAACTACTGTGGCTAAAAGATTAACCTGGCAACATTTATTACCCGATGATAATTTTTAGAAATTATATGTTTTGTTGCTTTTAAGGATAATATTACTTTAAAAAAATACGTCCAGGTGAAAAATAATGTTGTAATTTTGTAAGTTTGATGTGTCAGATCAATTTTTACATGTTAATACCGCTACAGGCTCGCATTTTGACGGAGCTCAATTCGCACGTGATGTCACTTTTTTAGTGGCGGATCACGAAGCGCAACTCGTTTTATAGAACGTGTATGAGCACCGTGCTCTTACATTTGTCATACGGGGTAAGCGCTCAATGGCGTCTCCAGTGTTAAATACTCTAAGGCAATCCGTAATACTTCAACTTAGGGATATTTAGGCTTTTGGTAAAAAATTAAGAAATACGTGTTGCAACGTTTTTATCAAATCATCCCTTAAAGGGCGAAGTGAGGAGTTAACTTATGAGGTATTCTTTAAATGTAATCTCAAACTTCAGGCACAACAAGATTTTATTATTGCCGTCCGCTTCGGGGGGAAGCGGAATGAGAGTAAAACGGTTATGCTGTACTAGCCGGTCTTACGAGCCAGCACCTCGCCCGGATGATGGCTATCCGGGCTGCGGCTGGGCCGAGTTCCTACTACTTATGTACACCCAACCGGACACTACCAGCTAAAACCCCGCGGTGGCCTTCTTCGACACTTACGGAGTGATCCCGGGGTATTATAAGGAGTGCTAGAAGTTTAAGTTAGGAGTTGTGCCTGTCTAGCCATCTAGACAGTCACAACACCTGAGATTCAGGACGATCGCTATAGGTGTCTCAGTGCAGAAGACAACTCCTTGCATTGATACTTCTGCTCCCGAAAATAACCTCCACGGGGGCGGAGCCGCGAGCAACAGCTAGTGCTGAATATTACTAATAAAGGGCTACTAAGGCTTAGTCCACCACGGTTACATAACTCATAAATATTACCTCGATAATATGATAAAGAACCTTCTTAGATAACGCTATGAAATAATTCGAGTCCCTTGTGGATTAGTATTTATAAATATTTATTGTGTAGCAAAGTCATTCATCGTCATTATCTATAATAGACATGCTAGCCGTAGCGCGTTACTTTATGAACCGGTTTACCCTCCTATAAGAAGTTATCACTTCAAAAAATTATTCAATATTACGTAACACGACCATGTCGAAGTAAAATGGTCAATTTCATTTAAAGTATAACAATTACAATGACTTTTCAGGTATATCAGCACAAATGCTTTCTCGCATTACGGGAACAGTGTTCGTTGTGGATGGAGAACGAAATGATCTGCCCACAGAGTCACAGAACAAAGTCAATGTGGGACTCAACTTGAAGTTTAATAAAAAGGTATTAAGCCATCAGTTTTATTTTAGCATTAAGTGATACTTAGTGCAGCTCGCATTATGCGTAATGCTATGACTGTTGAAGTGATATTTATAAAATAACTTGTTGAAGTTTCTAGGCATTTCGAAAATAAAATAGTGGCAGAATCGAGTTCTAGCCAGATATTAGTTTTGTCATTGAAGAGTGGTAGAACATCAGAGAGCGTTATTTAACACTTGCACCCGGCGACGCCCACTTACAATGAATTATCTGCGGCGTAGCTGCACACGTTCGAAAGCTGGCTCACTCGGCGTCTGCCGGCGTTTCGACGATGTCCGCAACACATGTACTTTGCAGAATCTAGAAGTGGCGGGCTACACTCGCCGGTGTCTTGTGAGCAACTCGTGGCTGTACTCGGCGCGGTGCATCGAACTAGTGAGGTCGTTCGCGCAACAGTTCCCCGAACTGTTCGACAGCCTCGCGTACTCGTTTGGAAACGATGTGTTCTTCGAAGGTGATCTGTGGCCCGGACAAGTGGGGTGAGTCTTGTTATCCACGTCTGTATCAACAAGATATTAATAAGGCAATAAGTAAAAGGCCAAAATCTATTTTATTTCCATAACATTAAAGTTGAAAATAGTGTGAAAGAACGGCGACTTCAGGTGCCCGGCATACCATTTGATACGTGACTGGTTAATACCTAGATTATATTCCACTCGTTAGTTTCTTGCCTGTTATTCTCTAGCGAAATTGCATTGGTGGTAGAGTAAAAAAAGATTAAGTGTTTATGAAGCTTAGCTGAAGAAGAAAAGTGGCTCTGTCAATCTTGGCTTAAAAGACTAACAGTGGCGAATGTACGAGCAAAATAGTCTGTTAAAAATATACTTGTCATCACAGACAGAAGAAACACCAGGAAGTGTCCGCATGGCTGAAGAGTCAACCGCACAGCTCGGCGGACCGACGCGAATGTGGCTCCGAAGTACTGGAGCCTGATGAGATGAAGGCGCTCGCCGAACAGTTGCAGCAACAACTCAATGACCTTCGTGACGAAGTTAAGAAAGTCACGTTGCAGGTCAAGTGGAGCCTGCTGTATAAGGTCAGTAATTGTTTAGTGTCTCCTGTCTGTCCTTTGCTGATGTAGGCGCGTATAGAACAGTTACAGCAGCGGCTACCATTTTTTTTGTAGGCGTTCATAGAACTGTTACAGCAACGGCTCGACGAACAACGCGCGTGCGTTAAACATGTGTAAGTTAAATTTAGTTTATATCAGGGTAGTACTAGTTACCCCTGTATCGATGAAGGCGTTTACAGAACAGTAACTCGACGAACGGTTTGATCACGTCATAGTTATGCTGGTTGAATATTACCTGTATAAGAACATCTCGTGTCTAGTATTAAGCTATTTGTAAATGACACCCACAAGTCACAGACATAGTCGTCTTGACCCCACTGAACCCACCAAACCTGTATATTGGGTATCAACAATAGGCTATTTGACAACATTGAAAATACACTGCAAATTGTGGTCATCCTGTTAGACAAAACCATAATTCACTTAATTTTAAACAAAATAATGTATATTTTTTGCAAATTAAGGCTTTGTCGGCTCTGGGCTGAGGTATGATTGAGGGGGTGAGATGCGACGGGTGGCGGCGGCGTGCGCGGGGGCTCCCCCCCCCAACGAGTAGCGATAGCCGCTCATATAAAGGATGTTCATTATTTAAAACAGTGAAATGAGCAAATGTCAAATAATTCAGATTAAATAGAACGTAAAATACCATAAATTTTTATTTTTTAAAAACCCTCAACTATTATGTTATTTTATTAAAATTAAAACCTATATGACAGCCTCGGCCTCAAACGGGAGGCAGTGGGCTCGATTCTCGTAACAAAGTTACCGAATGTTATCGTTACAGACTAATGTTTGTTTCAAGTCTGGATGTACATATATTATTACAAATTATAATGATAACAATGTCAATTATTACTCATATTTGACGTTCAGTGAAATAAGTTGCAATTTGAGTGAAAGTAATCACGTCTTTTATATACTACTCGCTGTTGCTCGAGGCTTCGCCCGCGTGGAGGTTATTTTTGGGAGCAAAAGTATACAATAAATACCAAGTTTATAAAAACCCCTTTGAAAATAATGTATTGTTTTAGGACAAATTTCATTACCATTGAAAAGGCAGAGGCAGGTTAAGGTGAGCTAACCGAAAAAGATAGATATATGCTATCGCGGACTTTTTTATAACTTTTTAAGAGGAACAATTCCGTCATACTTGATTGTTGCGTAACTTTAGCCGTATACGCAGCGCACGTAAAACAAGCTCTCAAAAGGAATATATTTTCCCGTTTTTGCAACATTTTTCATTGCTGCTCGGCTCCTATTAGTCATAGCGTGATGTTTTATAGCCTATAGCGTTCCCAGATAAATAGGTTATCCAACACTAAAATAATTTTTCAATTAAAAACAGTACTTCTTGAGATTAGCGCGTTCAAACAAACAAATAAACTTACAGGTATTTTTTTAAATGTAGCCTCTAAAATGGTGAATTAGTAGTGGTTGAAAGTTTTCTGTCTGTTACATTTTCACGACTGAACTGAAAACACTGAATCGATTTTTATGAAAATATTTTTTTATCCTGTGCATTGGGAGTGGAACACCTGTAAGAACGGGGACGTGAGGAAACAGGGTTTTTTTGCACGAGAACACGATCACCTAGGTTTTCTTGCTATAGATCTTAACCCGATTCCTGAGAAAGATAAACATGAGATCTAGGGTCTGGTTGAGCTGAATGATAAGATCCTCGCGTTTTCTCACGGTATCCGCTCAGCAAACGTTACTAGACATATTCATATAGATGTAATAGCTTAAGCTAGCTAAGCTAAGCTAGACTAGGGATTACACCCATCTCTGCCAAATCCGTCCAGTTTCCTTTTGATTTTACCCTCCCATTCTTTACCCTTCTCCCGATCATCATCTCCCGTCACTTCTCTTGATCTTCGGTAAAGGAAGTGTATTCGATACACTTCCTTTACCGAATTCGATATTCGATTTCGGGATCCAACTTGGACTTCTTGTTTCACAACCGACTAAACGTCCACTGCACAATGCAGACCGTCAAGTATGAATTGTCATAAATCCGCTGAATTTTGAGTTATATTATCAAAATAATAGAACTCAATATATTGTTAATTGAATTAATAATGTTAATATAATATTTCGTTGTGGAATAAAAACTTTTTCGTTGGTATGAATGAATATTATTAGAAAAAAATATTCTGTCAAAACAAAAAGTAATATCAAATGTCATAGTAATGAAAATTGATATAAAGAATTTACAATAAAATTATCTGTTTGTCTATTTACTATTTTGTCAGGGTGGCTCCGATGATGATGGAAACTGATATTTTTTTTATCCTGGCAAAGTGACGACACTGCACCTGATGGTAAGCGCAGTGTCGTCCAGTTAAAGTACCAACTAGCGAGAGACAATCTATGCCTCGCTACTTAACACAATCATGTCGGTCTGATGTTCAGTTTTTCATACTACACCATGGGGCAACGAGGTGAAGAAGCGGTTGAGGGTCTAGTGTCAGAGTACTCAGAACATCACGGCCAAACATCATATCCCAACTCTAGACCCCGACAAAAACCAGAGGTACACTGGCTGACCCCGGAACGCGACACACTTGCGTGTGCCACTATAGCGGGTTTTATACTCTGTGTACGGTGGTCGCTATCCTGGCGGATATGAATATCCTACCACCAGCAGGTATCGAGATAAGTGAAACTGAATAGGGTAATTTTAATAAGAAAAAGTAACAGCGATATCATAGGATAAAAATTAGCTATGGAAATTATAATAGTAACTCATTGCCGTAAACAAGTGAGAAAATGTATAGATAATATTTGACAGGGGTGGAGCCGGGTAAAAAGTATATATCTTCAGTTGATGCATTTTCAGAAATAATAAATTTTGCAAGATCTATTCTTCTGACAATTAATATTGTCATCCATATCTGACGTCATGCACGAAATGACAAGAATAGTAATATATTATTTCTCTTTTACCGACACGAACACAATAACGTATAATCGATCGTCCGCCGAAAACAAACGAGTACTTTAAAACGTATTGTCTGTCAAACTGCTAAATTAATAAAATTATTATAATAATGAACTTTGTAGTCGCGCGCCTAAGGTTGAATTTGATTCTTATTATCGTATTTGAGTCTTGCGCAATCAATATAAAATAAATATAGCAGAACTTATGATATACAATTGAAAGAAATTCAAAGTGCTGTATCCAAAGCAGTTATTTACGATTATAGTCTTCGAGCTCTAGAGATCTGGTAATTAGTCGCAATGGTAGTGGGAAATAGTATGAGCCCGCTGATGACGGTTTTCATTTCCAACAAAATAATAATCAAATTTGGACATAAGTTAGTCATTTCTTGACAGCCTCCTGGCGCAGCGGGCGATTAGTAAGTTGTGAAATGAGAGGCCGTGGGCCCGATTCCCGTACCGAGTCAAATGTTTGTGTGACAGACCGACATTTGTTTAGGATCTGGGTGTTGTGTGACCATTGTCCCTCGTAGTTCTTGATACCCAGGATACAAGTTTGACCTAGTGTGGGGTCAGGACTATTCGTGTGACAGTTGGTTGTATTTATTTTATATTTCTACATCTATTTAGAACATAAACTGCTGGTTCCTCTCGTCTCTCTCGAACACCAACATTTTAATAATGGTATTGATTAAATAATACTAGTTTTAATTTTAATCGATTATTATCAAAAACAGTTCAGCGGTTTAATCATGCAAACTTCCAAACTGGAAGACTCACTTTCGTAATTATAATATTAGTATATTTTTGTAATATCAAGTATCATACCATAATTTTATTCTCAAATAGTTTGTTCAAATCAATCAACCTGTATTCACGACTTTTGATAAGAATTGACAGTCATTATGATAAATAAAATATATATCGTTTGAAATTATTATGATAATTTAAATATATTTTATTATATTCAATATATTATCTTTAGTAAGTGCTATCTGAGAACACTTTATGTCATATTCATCATGTTTTCACAAAAATATTTTTGACAGCGCGAGCGAAAAATCGCGTAGACGTCTGCTCTCAACACGGCCCAATTGCCGTCTGACAAGTCTCGCACTTGCGCATTATGTTTAAAAATCATTACAACATCGACACAACGGCCATTTCATGTTTCGTAATTTTAAAACATTTATTTCTTTGTATTTATAAATGAAATGTGATAAAATATTCACACACTCGTTTAATGCAGTTCATAGAAAATTTGATAGAAAAAAATCGTTTCAATATTTTTCTTTATAACCGTATACTACGGATTCATTTGGGGTCTTATGGATTGAAATTTTAAAATTTCGATGCATCTTTGCGAATATTTTCTATCGAGCCAACTTTAATGAATCGTGTATCGAGAAGCACAATCGTTTTGTAAATATGTTCATCTTTCATGGCTAATTTTTTTATTGTTAATATTTTTAGTTTTTAACATCGAATAATTAGTTTAAAAATGTAGTCTGAACTGAACTGTCTGAGCCTACCTCACCTTAAACGAAATAAAGTACAACGTTTTTTTTAAATTTTATATGAGATGTGAACACCCTGTCATTGATTGCAACTCTGGTGACGTCACACGCAAGTAAACATAGTTTCTTCGAGTGATTTTATTTCGCGTTTTATGTTTTATGGGTGATAAATTCTATTGTTGATCTATTTTAGAAGCAGTTTTATGATAATTGTTGATAAAACAATTATCATAAAACTTAGCTTTGCTTATCATTATTAGCTTGTTTACTTGCATGTGACGTCACACGTGTCATATGATCAGCGCCATTACAGAAATAGCGTTTTTGCCGCGGTTTTGGAGATTTAAACTTTAACATTGATATTTATTTAAAATACTGTATATTTCCCGGAAATATCAATATAGTGTGCTTATTATGTAATAAATAATAGTTTTAATCATTTTCGAAAATTAGTCAAATAGCCAATTACGAGGGACTACGGTCCCACAACACAGACCCGTCCATTTGACTGTGAGCAGGAATCGAACTGGACACAAACGTCCGTTGCGCCATGGAGGCTGTATAGTACTATGAGTATTTGTGTGTCCAGCCGGAGTTGAACGAGGGCAACATGACCCCAGACCCGGCGGCGGACTACAAGCTGTACGACCGCGTGGTGTGCGTGTCATCCTCCTGCGCGGTGCCCGCCGGCGCTCGCGGCACCGTGGCGGGGGTTGTGACCGCGTCTGCCGGCAACCCCGTGCGGCTGTCGGACCGGCTGAACGCGGCGCCCTCCTACCACGTCATGTTCGATGAACCATTCCCAGGCGGCATGACCGAGGAACTCTTCAACGAGCCCAGGTTTTATAGGTATGTACTTTCAAATTTTTAAGAGAAATGTGAGTGGCGGCACACAAGCGCCTCACACCGACGAGATAGCAATGACGCCAGGCTGGATCACGGTATTTAAATTTGAGCGACACATAAGATGAATACAAGATCCAAATATGAACGGTTGGAGGGGCCGCGGCCGGTCGGGCATAACAACCGCCTGACTGGAGATTCTCCCCCTCCACTAGAGGAACACTATCACCCGTTCCTCTACAAGTGTACAGATTATATACACAGTCCGCCCTCCCTTCTTTCTTTTCCCTTTTAAAATTTTCCATACCATGGTTGTCTTCAAAAATCGAGAGAGAGATTGTTTGTATGTTTTATTCATTTTAATTTTGTATATTTATTATATATTCCAGTTTACAATAAAGGCTATAAAAACAATACTTATACATATATTTATTCCAATAAAAACACCAAAAAACAAAAGTTTTTGTTCTAGTTTCTCTTTTTTTATATAAAAATAAAACGCATAGGTTCCCCATGCAGCCTTGTTTATTTTGTTATTCTATTAAAAACACCAAAGCTCTATTTTATCTTTTTTATAAAAGGCCATCCATTGTAAAGGCCGTCAAAGCATCAAGATATTTTTATGACTCCCTACTACTACATGAAGTAATATTTGTTTTGGTATAGGAATTAAAACATACAGCCTAGTAAAATTTGTCCATAGATTGTTTATTAATATATTTTATCCTGACACTTTTTCATTATTCTTTGTAAATAATTGATATGTTTCATTGTATATTATGTTTTTAAATTTCCAAAGTCGTACCATCGTACCATACTATTTCAGAATGCAACCGACGAACATGTTAAACATATCTTTCGGTCGGAAGTTGCGTCAATCATCGGGCAACGCATATCCCTTACTGAAGGACAACTTCGCCTTCAACAAGACGCCCACTGTATTGCGGAGGGAAGACGGACATCATTCAGCCTTCGCCAGTTACAGGTGATATATATCTAATAAACACTAATGTACTTTAAAAAACATAGTCATGGGGCTACTGATAGAAGTGAAAAAAATCTTTGGAATTCCTGTTCTTTTTAACCGACTTCAAAAAGGAAGAGGTTAACAATTCGTCGGTTTTTTTTTGTATGTATGTTACCGGATTACTCGAAGACGCCTGGACCGATTCGAGAAATTCTTTTTTTGTTTAAAGGGGTATACTTCCCAGGTGGTCCCATTGGCACCAAGTCAGGATCTGATGATGGGATCTCAGAAAAATCAAGGGAAACCCTCAAATTTTATAGTGCCGCATAATTTGTTTTTTATTGAAGTCGGTTTTATGAATTAAAAGACTTTTACTTATTTGAAATAGCGTCCATAAAGTATGGTTATTTGCAATAATTATAGAACTTCATAGGCGTGCTTATGTCTAAAGTCAAATAATTTGAGCGTAACGGTCACGCGAGTTCAGTGCTTTTTCCCCATCACAAAATTGAATGTATACATCAATATCATGAAGCACTTACAATAATTATCACAAATTAAATAATATAAAATTAGAAACACATGATAGTGCTATTTACGGTGGATACCTAGTTAGTAGTTAGTAATTACCAATCTACCCACAGATATTGATGAAATACCCTCGATACGTCTAATAAATGAGTCTTACCCTCACAATCTACCCACAGATATTTACGTAATACCCTAACAACAATGAATTCTGATCACAATAATAAACAAAAGTGCCATGAACTGTGATCAGCTATAAATTTATTCCTATCTATAGTTACAGTACAGTGCATCATTTAAATAAAAGGTGTGTATGTAATGGTCCTTCGAGCCGGATCAGTGACGTTGCAAGTGAAGCCTATGAAGTATAACTTGTGCATGTAATGTGAATATTACGAAAAATCATAACTTATAATTAATGAAGAAGCACGTTTTCGTCAACCAGTGCTTCACTGTCTCATTCTTTACATACATACGTACATACATATACCCACGCCTGTAATCCCCGAAGGGGTAGGCAGAGGTGTAACCAGTTCACCCACTTTTGGGCGAATTTATTACGGTCCCATAATGTGAGCCGAGCCTATCGCTATACCGGGCGCAATTCCAGACTACGTGCTGATACTAAATAGAAAAATCCCAATATCACTTTACCCGACCCGGGATCGAACCCGAGACCTCAAGCACAGCAGTCGTAACGCAGGCGCTATTACAACTGCGCCACCGAGGCGGTCTCACATTCTTTATAATGATTTATTTCATTATTTATATGCACTTTTACATTGCAACTTGTTATGTAGAAGTTTACTTACCTATATATATAGATACATATTTATGGTACTGTATTTAACACCCCCAATTTTCTTTTTAATTTATGTCCTTATAATTAAGGTTGTCTTTGTGAGACCGCTCTTAGCGATAAGACCTTTTGTAACATTGTGTAGTTTAAGGTTTCTTGCTTGTAAGTTCTTATGTTGGTAATAAAGTGTTATCTATATGTGTATAATAGTTTAGTATTGTTGTGAACAGTCCGACGGGTGACAAGGTGACAACGCCTACAGATAGTAGAAGTAGCAACAGAAACTCAGTCGCCAATGAATCTCCCTCTCAGGTAATTTATCTCATTGAGAAATAGGGTGTTTGAAAATAATAAAATATTTCTCAAATAAAAAAGGAATTGAATATACAGACTAGACTCTGCAAGGTTTTTCGTAGATAATTTAAGGCTGAAAAAAGACCAATGATTGTGTATTAAAAAAAACTACAAAGGATTATTAGCCTGCTAAATAAATCTTTAAAATGTATTGTTCGTATTTTTTTTTTATTTGATGATGGACCTTTTATAATTAATATGAAACGCTTAAATTGAGACCGATTTTTTTATAACAAGTAACGAGAATTTCACATAAATTTGAAAACAATATCGTTTTATTTTAACAACTTTCGGATGTAAGAAAAAAGTTATAGATTGGCTTTTAGGTATGAACTACGATGAGACAGAGAAATTGTTACACCCATAGTAGTAAGGTACATCCCACACACATTCACGCACACATACACTCACTCACCCACACATACACAAATTAACACACACACACACGCACAAACACATACACACACTTGCACTTATAAACACTAATCCACACACATATATACCCACAAGTGATGGCATAAACACATGCAAACACACCCATAAGAGGCACACTCTTTCATCCTTGTTTTTATTTTGATATCACATACAGTAATTTCTTATTAATATTTTAGGTTACTTTTTTAATGTCACCACTATTGTGTACTTATTATCAACTGTAACTCCAAGAGGGGGAGCCAGGAGACCCTTAGCACAGGGAAACCTAGTTTGGGCTCCTGACTCCCACAAACAAAACATGTACTTACTTTATACTACCTTACCTATAGTTCTAGTTATTATCAAACCATTTTGTATGTGGGAGCAAATAAACATTTATTATTAATTATTATTTTTGTGTTCTGTTTTTAATTAAATCAGATTTTGAAACACCCTAACGTGTTACACTATATAGATAAACACACCCAACAGTCACACACATAGTTCTGGCCCCACAAACAAACCTTTATCGTGGGTATCAAGATGATTATTGGATTATGATCTCATCACACCCAGACCGGAAACAAATAGTTGTGGATCACAGTCATTTATCTCGGAGCGGGGATCAAACCCGCAGCCTCTCGTTTCACAGCCGGCTACTCGCCCAGCCACCACGGACGCGTAGCAATGACCACAATAACTAAAAAATGCATATTTTTAATAATGTCTAACGACGGTAGGCAGCGGCTTTGCTGTGCCCTGTCATTGCAGAAGTCTATGTGTGACCACTTACCATCAGGTGGCTCGTCTGCTCGTCTGTCTATTCAAGCACTAAAAAAATTACTAATGAATCTCCTTTTTCTAGGATAATGCAACAGATCTACTAAAGAATCTGTTGAAGATCAGCAAAAGTGATTCGGACAATGGACCCAAAAATACGGTAATGTCTGCCAAATGTCAATACAACTACTTACATAACTAACTACTAACAACTTTTGAAAACGACCGTATTGAAGTTAGTCACAAGTGGCGACAGTATAGTTGTGATTAGAGCAACATAACGAGATTAAAAGTGATTGTCTTCAGTCCGGACAACTTATATGTATTTACCGACACCTTATATCTATACAGGATAGATAGTTCGGTGTTCGGCTCATTTGTGCACGTGTTGTGTTTGTGAGCTTTTTAACCGACTTCAAAAATAGGAGGAGGTTCTCAATTCGTCGCAATCTTTTTTTATGTATGTTTCCCGATTACTCGAAGACGTCTGGACCGATTCGAGAAATTCTTTTTATTTTAAAGGGTCTCATTGGCACCAAGGCAAGATCTGATGATGGGATCTCAGAAAAATCGAGGGCAACCCTCAAATTTTATAGGGACGCATAATCTGTTTTTTTATTGAAGTCGGTGTACTTTTTATGAATTAAAACCTTTTAACTTATAGCTTCGTGGTTTCGGTTTGTGTGAGTGACGCGGTGATCATTGCCTATTGATAAGGTACACAGATATTATGTTTTATCAAACACGTCATACTCATATAGGCACAATGCGCACAATAAGGTTGAATTACCTATACATTATGTATAGATTTGTCGGGGGTCTAGAGTTGGGGTACGATGTTTGGCCGTTTTGCGGTACTCAGAAGAAGTAGGTCAATAGGTGAAGAAGCGCTTCTTCACCTTCTTGTCCGTGGCGTAGCTTGAAGAAGCAGGCCGGCTTGGTTGTGTTGAGTAGCGCGGGACAGATCGTCTCTGGCTACTTGATACTCTAATTGGACCGCACTGCGCTTACCATCAGGTGCAGTGTAGTCACTTTGCCGTGCCAGTATAAAAAAAAGAAAGATATAAAGCAGCGATAGGCTAGTTGGTTTCGGTACGGACTGCCAAGACGAAAGTCTTATGTTCGAAACCCAAATGGCGTACACCTTTGACTTTTCTAAAGTTACGTGTGTATTAATTGTTAGTTATCACTTGCTTTAACGGTGAAGGAAAATATCGTGAAGAAACCTGAGAATTTTCATAAGAATATCGAAGGTATGTGAAGTCTGCCAATCCGCATTAGGCCAGCATGGTGGACTTATACCTAACCCCTTTTAATAGTAGAGGAGGCCCATGCCCAGCTGTGGGACAGTGTTTAATACAGGGCTAGTATTATTATGTATTAGCTATCAACATATTTTACTCTCTTTGATCGCGTTATTTAAATTTTAATATACTTTTTTGTATTTTTTGCGAAGTATGAGTAAAATATTATTTTTGTGATATTTTTGTTGTTTTTATATAGAGTACGCCCGATTCCTGGCGAGCGAAGAATGATAACGTCAAGTCTCCACAGCACGCTCCGCAGAAGTGAGTATAAAATATATTTTTAACACATTCAAGATGTTGACAGACTACTAAGCGTATTATTTCTTACACAAGCCACCAATTGCATCCGTTTTGGAAATTATTTTCTGGGTGAGAAATTATTTATTAGCAACGTACTAGAGCGGTTCATACATTGTGTGCTTAAAATAATGTACTCGAAGCTATCATAACATATACGCTTTGAGAATAAATTTCTTACCAAAATCATATAAATGCTTCCATTTTATTTATATACTTACTTGAAGCTATTATATATTGTGTCGTCGGCATGTCCACGGGCCGGGGTTGTGAGAGGGTGTACACATCCCTGTCCGATCTCCAGATATTGTCAGGATGCTCATCATATAATAATAGTTCGGTAGTAAAACTCAAGATTAACATTTCAAACTTCAGAGTTTATTAAACTACTGCCAGTTCGGAATGCTAGTCATCCATGGAGAAGAAGCTGGCAAGAAACTCTTATGGTTGCTCTTTTAAACACATTACAATATTCGAAACACAATAACACTTTTACATCACGTTAACTTATTACTTTACACAGTATTTCGGCACTACGACCACCAAGTTACTAGCTATTCAAGATTGAATATGGAATTGCTCTACAAATGACACGGTGCACGCTTTTATTATGATATTTTCTATTGTGTCCCACTCTGTGTGCGAGATCATGCGATAAATTACGCAAACCCACACTCAAAATAGCAAAACAAGTGGCGGTAGACATTTTACAATAAAAAGAGTTATTTAAAAGTTCAATGAAGTATCCGTTTTCATGTTGCTCTGAATATGTTTATTTTTTTCGTATATTGAAAAAAAATAAGCATTCATGGGGACTACCGACAGAAGTGAATAAATACTTAAAACGTTGGAATTACTGTTCTTTTTGAAACAGCGTCTACAAAGTAGTACCTTTTTTGTTTATGATTGCTTGTCAATAATTATAGTATTTCATAGGCGTGCTTATGTCAAAAGTAAAATAATCTGAGCGTGACGGTCGCGCGAGTTCAGTGCTTTTTCCCATCACAAAAGCCTCAAGAAGTTTTTTATATGCTCTTAATATTATACAATGTATATATATATATATATATATATCAAGCTGTGGAACAGTTTGCCAGCTACCGTATTCCCTCCTTCCTATGATCCTGGGTCCCTTAGGCGTTATGTGAAGAAGCTAAACAGCAGACTGGTATGATTGTGTTGAGTAGCGAGGGATACATTGTCTCTCGCTACTCAATACTCTAATTGGACGACACTGCGCTTACCATCAGGTCCAGTGTGGGCACTTTGCCATGCCAGAATAAAAATTATATACTACTAGCTACTCGTCCCGGCTTCGCTTAGGTAGCGGAGCATATATGCCTATTTTTTTCCGTCGTAATGTGACCAGCCTATTACGTTAGAACATGTGGTTAGGTTAATACATGGCTAATATACTCGTACTACTGCTCGTAGTGTTTTTAATGTATTTTATTTCGAATCTTGCAAATATTTTTAAAGTAAAGAATAAATAAAATAATATATATCTTTGTATCCAACATCAATGTTCATTAACTTCTTTCGGTTTTCGTGTAAAAACAAAAATATTATGATTAGATGTCGTAGCCTTCCAACTCTTAAGCTCCAAGTCGGCATGATGTTTTCCAACACCTTCCACAATCATCGTCATATTTCAGCCAATTTACACAAAACTTTAATTAATTATACACCTAAACATTCCTTATTAACCACTCCGTGTTGTAAAGACCGAATGAAAATCCGTTCAGTAGTGTTTAAGTTTACCGCGTTCTGACAGACAGATGCGACGGCAGGCTTTGTTTTATATGTATAGATATACCTACTGTAAGCTGTCATAAATTATGTCTTGGTAAAACTAATTCTTAAAAAAAATATGCTTCTTCTATTATACTCCAGCCAAAGATAGCTATTATAATTTGCTTCTACTATATGTGGCGGGGTAATTTATTTGAACGACATTTTTGAAGATACACTAGGGTTTAAAGTATTTTAGTTTTTCGGACAAAAATCTCTTTAAATAACTATTGTGTGTATTTTAGTAGCATTAATATATTATTTGTGTAAACACGTACTGCATTTTTATGCATTTATAAACATTATTTTATAAATAAATTAGCCCTAAAAAAGGACCCTGATATACCAGAGAACTTGAACGAATCAAAAGATGCAAAATAATTTGCTAATTCCTAATATGTATTACTCAATATCACAAAAAATGACGCAATCAAATAGCCCGACAATCGTAGATATATAAGTGCTGGAAGCTATTATAAATTGGACCCTGTTAAATAGAAAAAATCCAACTGACGTTTTCATACTTTTGAGTAAATGCCCTTTAAAGTTTTACAGCGAATTTAAAAATAGTACTATGCAGTAACTAATTGAAAATTCGTTGGGTCATAAAACATGACGAGGTAAATTTCATTGCACTGCCTGGAACTTTGGTTCCAGGTTTTGGTTGAAACTTGTTTAGGAGATTCTGATTATGTATTTATCGATTTCATAAAATTTTGGTTGGATCTTTTCTTAACAAGGTCCAATTAATATTGGAAAGAATTGATCTTACGGTTGATTTGTGAACATTTGTACAACAGAATTCAACAACAGAGTTGGCGCAAGGACACGGCGCCTGCGTACAACACGCAAGTACAACAAACGCAGCAACAGCAAGCGTTCACCAACGAATGGGTCAACACTAACTTCAAGGTACATCTCTATTTACAGTACACTAATTCACATAATATCCGTGTTGTGTCCGGGCTGAGGCGGTCCCAGCCAAACACCTCAGTAAGGTCAGGAAACCAGCAAGTAGTAACCTAATGATAATTGATCTGCACTAAATATATAAACACTTACAATATTAGAAGAATAATACTCCTATATCCTACTAATCCTACTATATGGATGGATGGATTTTTGTTACTCAATCACGCTTCAACGGCTGGACTGATCCGGTTGAAATTTGCCATAGAGATGATTTATAGTCTGGAATAACACATAGGCTATTTTTTATCCCGGAAATGTGCAGTTCCCGAGGTATAGTTTAGTTTGTCACAGAGCAAGGTATCGACATGATTTTTTGCATAGTAGCAGTTTAGGGATCAGAAAATGACATAGGCTACTTTTTATCCCGGAAAACGCTTCCTATGGTATAGTAAAATATAGAAAGGTGTAATAGCTGAAGATGCCTTCATGGATTGTATACCCTTCTTCGAAAAATAACCTCCATCCGGGCGGAGCCGCGAGCATCGTCTAGTTGTCATAAAAATATTATCCTTAACGTGAGAAACTCATAGTTGAACTACAGAACAGTACATGGTCACAATAGGGTAGTTTCCTGTGTATAATTTTGTACATTATTCGATATGCAAGCGAATATAATACGCAAAAGAAACCCATTTGCGAAAACAGAATCAAAATTGCTTGAAAATTGAGGTCACAATATTTATTTTAAATATTGATATGAGCGAAAATGGTTGCGTAGTGGAAACGTATCACTATCTCCACACAACGGCATAGTTATGACCATTCTGAGAACCGTGACGTCACGGGACATATCATGCATCCTTTTACTGTCATTTGACAACTACCCCTTCCAGCAGATTTGAATGGCGTCAGTTACTTATTTTTGTTTGGATTCATAAATTTTTTTCAATATGTTTTAGATAATTTAACTTGATGATTAAATTAATAAATAATTCGTGTCAACTACCCTATTGATGAATTTCCAGGTGTTGAACAATTTCAGACTCCTCGCTCGTTATGTATTGCATTTATACAAGTGACGTCCTGAAGGTACTCTCCGTGTGTTGATCATTTAGAATCATGGAGTTGAGTTAAAAGTTCATGATAAAATCATTAGTACCTTATTCGTTTTTTTGTCATTGTCCTAACTAAGCGTTATAGCTCTTTCACCATTACAACAGTTTTTCAAAAGTCATAAACTATAATGGCCACTGGACAGATGTTCTAGTTGTTAAATATAACAAAATTATTGAAAAAGTGACGTCATTTCTAAGCGCGTTCCCTGTCTATTACGACGTTTGAATGCCTATATCTTCCTTAATATTTGAAATATTATATATTTTTTTGATTATTGACTCCAATTATAAATGAGGCTGTCAGTGCAAAAGTGGCCTTACCCTCAATTTTTCGTAATCCGACCTATGTACTACAAATGACCAGCCTATCTCTAGTTTCACCAATTGCCAATATGATGACAACAAGATGGCATTGCAAAAATTGCATTTATGTACATTGATTTAAAATTCATGAATATACAAACCCCATTACTTGCATACTCATTGTCTCAAGCTTAGGCCACTTTTGCGCTGACGGCCTCAATTGTCTTTCTATACGACATAAAAAGAACGGTCCCGTAGCCTTTGGAAACACTGATACAAAGGTTTGTTGACAAATGTATTTTTTCAAATGGTTTATTGTTCAAATATAACATTAATTCATATTTAGAACATATCAAATAATAAAATCAATTTACACTAGTTAATAGTAAGTAATAATCAATACATCTCAATAACTTATTCCACATTTAATTTTTTCAAATGTCACATTGTTTGCTGCAGTAACAAACACAATAATTAAAAAACATACATTGTGATTGTATAGTTTTCTTCTTACAAGAGGGTAAAAACATATATTTCAGAGCCAACCGCCTGTGCCGCCGTTCCCGAACTTCGCACAGTCGTTCCCGGGTCCCGGACCTAGTCAGATCCCGTATCCACAGTTCCAAAATGAAAAATTCCCAATACACAACCAAATGGGCAACCAGCGGCCGCATTACAATAACGTGAACCCAGGCAACCTGTACAACCAGAAGACGGTGGACCAACACAAGTTCCCGAAACATCTGCCCAGTGTGAGTGGCGCCGACGCGTTGATACCAACGTGGGCGACACCGCAGGTAAATGTTAATATAATAATGCTAGCCCCGTATTAAACATTATCCCACTGCTGGGCACGGGCCTCCTCTACTAGTGAGAGGAATTAGGCCTTAGTCCACCACGCTGGCCCAATGCGGGTTGGTAGACTTCACATACCTTCGAGATTCTTATGAGAATGCTCAGGTATGCAGGTTTCCTCACGATGTTTTCCTCCAGCGTTAAAGCTAGCGATAACCAACATTTAATACACACGTAACTTTAGAAAAGTTAGAGGTGTATGCCATTTGGGTTTCGAACATACGACTTTCGTGTTGACAGTCCGTACTGCAACCAACTAGGCTATCGCTGCTATGTTGTTAACTATTGAATATATGTTGCAAAAGGGGGTACTAATGAAAGCCCCATGTATAGAGCTGGTGATTAGTAACATATCGATAAAGTTGAATATCCCGTAAACCTCATCTTATCAGAGTAATTGTAACTTGAAATTTGTATGAAATTTCATGAAGCTAATAATGGATGCTAACGAACAATTTTTGTAGTGTGTAAGTATATTTAATGCTTAGATAGTAGGTTGACACTTCAGAGTTTTAAAAGTAACAATTAATTTTTTATATCGTGCTACAAAAATTCCAAGAAACAAATCAAATATATTAAGTCTACCAATCCGCATTAGGCCAGCGTGGTGGATTAAGGCCTAACCCCTCATTAGTAGAAGTAGCCCGTACCCAGCAGTGGGATAATGTATAACACAAGACAGTTCCGGGCTAGTATAATGGCATCGAATATGTTTATTTTAGTTTAAATTTTTTTTTAGTGGCGTTATAGGCAGACGAGTAGACGGGCCACCTGATGGTAAGTAGTCACCGCCGCGCATAAACTTCTGCAATGCCAGAGCACAGCAGAGCCGCTGCCCTGGCGCTGACGCTGCTACCGTTAATTACCTAGAATAATGTAGGACGAAAGTGTATTATTAATAGAGTGATATAAAATAAATAAATAACACCCAACAGTCACACACATAGCCTCAACCCCACATTAAGGTACGGGTCTTGTGTTGTGGGTATCGGAGACTACGAGAGACGCACGGTCTCACAACACCCAGACCCCGGACACAAATATCTGTCTGTCACACAAACATTTGTCCCGGTGTGGGTATCGAACCCACGGCACCTCGTTTCACAGCCGGCTACTCGCCTACTGCGCCAACTGCGCCACGGAGGCAGTCATATTTTGCAATTGTATTGTTATAGCATCCACCAGTAACCGATGAGTCGACGCCGTCCACGCCATCCGCCAACTGCTCGGCTGACAAGTCCAACAACCCGTTTGTACCTCTGCAGGTACAGACTAGTCAGAGGTAAGTGTTCCGTGAAAGAACAGCAGACTTATTATGTTTACGCGAATAAATATTTTTAGGGTAGTCCCTGTTTATTACAAATACCGGGTGAAGGTGTATAATAAATGACAGAGCCTCGGCATACCAGAGCCTACTCGAGCCCGATGTCCCAGTTCAAGTAATCCCATTGCAGTTTAATTAGTGCGTGCAGTTATCTTCAGTATATATATATATATATATATATTTATGTATGTTCAGTCGTTTTTGCTTACAATATTTTTTCTCTTTTAATATCAATTGTTTTAATTTTTTTTAATTTTGTCATTAATAAGAACATTTTTAATATTATTTTATATTTTATTGTAAGGCAGGTATTGAACATGCTGTATTTACCTGTGATTGTTTCGTTACATTTATCTTATTTTGTTTTCAGTGAGTGCTTTCTTGACAATGTATTAATGTATACAAACGTTGATAATTCAAATAAATAAAAAATGTGTGCGTGCCATTCACACACGGTACAAGTGAAACTAAAAGTAGCCTACCAGAGAATGAGATGAATATAGACATGGCCGGCATGATTGTATTGGTTAGCGAAGTATAGTTGCCTCTCGGTACTTGATACTCTAACTGGATGGCACTGCACTTTCCATCAGGTGCAATTTGGTCACTTTGCGGTGCCAGGACAAATAAAAGACGTATCAGAAGTAGGATAACAATATATTTTGCAAGTGTGTTTAATCTGATGATGGAGTATGGGGTAAAATAAATAAATAAGAAAGGCTTTTATTTTAAGTTTTATTAGCAAGAACCACTCTTTAAGAAAGAAGGCCTGCTCCAGAGATGACTAGCGTTCTTTTTCTTCCACTATGTATTTATGGGGTAAAATGTGACATAAATAAACAGATAACAAGCAACCACATTGCAACTAGGTTATTACATTGGAGTATACAAGTAACCATTGTTTCTGACCTAAAACTGAGTCTGCCTCTGATAGGTACTCCACTCCCATTCTTACTCTTCAATATAATAACATTATTTGTAATGTATTCTATCTCATTCTCTCGTCAGCTTAATGTAATCGAATACATTTATGTGTTTGTCTGTTTGTTGTCACATTTTAGTTTCATCAAGTTTCAAATCCCAACGATTCTAAAAAAGTTTCACTTCAAAACCGCGATAAAATCCGTATAGTTATAGTATTATTTAAATAAAAGCAGTTAAAATACTGGAATACATTTTATATATTACATTTTGTGATCTTACAGAAGAATCCAAAACCCAAGTGGTCCTTCGAGAAGAGATAGCGAAGGTTCTAAATCAGAGCTTCCGAAACCGCAACCTATCAACGCAGCGGTGAGTTTATTACACTTATTATCATGACGCGGGAAAATTATTATAGGTCACCTAAAAATTCATTATATTTCAGATATATTGAGCTATAGTCTCTCTAGGTCCCTGATACCCACAACACAAGACTTTTATCTTAGTGTGGGGTCGGGGCTATGTGTGTGACTGTTGGGTGTTATTTATTTTATTTCTATATCTTCTTTCGACATATCTCGACTCGATAAGATGATTTACAAGAAAAATTTTGATCGTAGATACGGTCTATACCAATGCTTAATGTATTTGGAAAAGTCCAGCACAGTTATGTGAATGGGAACAAATGTTGTTTTCTTTTACGCATATAAACTTATCTCTCAATAAAATAGTAAAGAAAGTTCTATAAATGAACAATAATTAAGCTTAAAATAACAATTTCGTTGATATATCTCTAAATATTTCAATAAGTCTTTTATTCTTTGACCTTCACTGTGCTTTACGGTATTTTGTTTATTTGAATCTAATCTTGTCTAAAGTGTCACCTGGTAGGCATACAATAATTTTTTGCAAAATTCTGATAAATAAATAAAGCCATAAATCTAAATCTTACGCAATAATGTTGTTTTAAAGTGAAAACGTATTATGTGCCCTATTATCAATTCAGTTGTAATTTTTGGCTTTTTTTTTTAATGTATTATCTTAATATGTTTGTAAAAACTATTAATAATTTAAGATACTGTCCACAGATGGCACAAAATCAAGAGCCGTTGTCACGGCCCATGAAGAAAAGAAAACCGAGAATAGCGGCCAACCTACCGTTCCAAATAGATTAATGTCGCTAACAGTGTAAATAAACGAACTTACAAATGTGACAAGTATCGTAAAAATAAGAAATCGTACCAGTTTATTAAAGGCATGTTTTCACTTCTACTCTGCCATCTTGATAGAACGACCCCTTAAATTAAAAAAGAATTGTCAGTACAATACGCGCAATTTGACTTGATCGACATGAAGTTAGTAACAAGTAATAGTGAAAAGATTCTGGGAGGTGTAGAGCTCGGGACAAGTGACGAACTTCAGACTGCAAGTTAAATTACGCGTATTGCATACGTTGCAATCAGTAATGTAAATCATAGATTCAATCAAACTTAACAGAATAGAAGATTTAACGAGTTATAATAAATCAAATAGAATAAATCTGACCGACGACTAATGTCAGCCATCTTTATTTGGACCCTGTTAAGCAGAAAAGATCCAACTGTCGTTTCCATACTTGAGTAAATGCAGTTTGACAGCGAATTTAAAAGTACTATGCAGTAACTAATTGAAAATTTGTTGGGTAACAAAACATGACAAGTTTTTGTCGGTAAATGTCATCAAACTGCCTGGATTTTCTGTGTTATATGAAACTTGAATAGGACATTATGACTGTTATGGCTGTATTTAACTCAATTTCATAAGTTGGTTGTATCTTTTCTGCTTGACAGGGTCCATTTAATTCATAATTAATTGGATATAATCGGCGATCGATATTTTGAAGACGCACAAAATTAATTAATTGCAGAAACAATTGTGATGATTATTTAATATATTCAATAGTGTCAAATAGATACTAAATAAATATAGTAAAATCAATAAAGGCTAACAACACTGTTAAATTATCATCACACTATGTCTTAAAATTATCGATTTGCGATGCTTTTTGTTTTCATTTGTTTTATATATATCGTTATAATTTCATTTCCAAATATTTGTTTTTTGATTTCTGCTCCTATCCTACATTAAGGTAAATCACATACTATGTTGTCTGTAGTAAAAAGTTTAAATCCCTCGAGAATAAAATAATTGTGATAGACAATGACGATTATCGATCAATATGAAATTATGTCATGTAGATGTAAGCACATTGTACATTTTGTAAATATTATGTGATTGTGAATGTGCGTGATCGAATTAAAAATATAAATCTACGAGTTATAAGTTAACCTTTTTTAACACACTTTCGTGCTTTAGAATATCTTGCATTTTTTCCTAATACTATCTTTAATGTGGTCTATTTTTTACCGGCATTAAGTTAGTCACGAGTTATGTAGATGATATTGTTTTTGGAACTTAAGGCACGGTTTGACTACATAATAAAATATGCTTGGCTTGGCATGTCTCGGAAAGAAACTCTAATTTATAAGTTGTTCTTCAGTTATCAGTTAATATTTTTTTTATATATTCTGTTTTAAGCTTTTATTTAAATGCTACATCTATCGAGTCTTCAAAATACACCGTTCTATCGCCAACGTTTATTTTTGAAAAGTAAAGATTTTTTTATACTTAATACTAAACTACTTTTAGAATTCAATACGGTTAACATTTTCCTTCGATGTTTCAATTAATTTAATTTTAAGTAAGATTATTAACAACGCGATAGAGTTTATCATTTTTCTGCAGTAGCGCCTTAATTTTAGAGGGACGAACTTCAGGCCGGTCAAGTTACATTACACATATAGAATAACAATCCCAAGAGACGATTCACAACTTGCATACCTACAATCCTATAGTTATCCACGTGTACAATCTTTTACACAGCCTCCGTGGCGCTGCGGGCGAGTAGCCGGCTGTGAAACCAGAGGCAGTGGGTTGGATTCCCGCACCGAGACAAATATTTGTGGGTGATATTTGTTTCGGGTGTGGGTTGTGGGACCGTAGTCCCTCGTAGTTGTTGATACCCACGATACAGGCTTGACCTAGTGTGGGGTCAGGACTATGTATGTGACTGTTGGGTGTATTTATATGAATATGTATGTATGAATCAGAAGTTCCTTAATTTTTTATGACTTAACCAGCAATGGGATGGTTTTTTTTTCAAGTTTTTTTACGCTAAGTACAGATTACATAATAAGCTTTGTGATTTATATTTGTGACTTATATAGGATATTAAGTTACGTTTATTGCTTAATGTCAAAGAGTTTAATGTTTATAATGTAGGATCCTTTTTCTTGGGTTCAATAATTAAGTATAAACAATGAAACACTTAGTGGCTTGAGGTATAGGCACTCATTGAAATAAAACAAATTGTCCTATTCTCTTTTTTATAAAGAAAAAAGAAGGCAAAGGTTCTCCACCATGCAGCTTGTCTGTCAAGCCTTCGGATTGGCTTTAAAAGCAAAATAAACCGCAACAAAACCCTTTTTTAGTTTTATTTCAATGTGTATTATTCGCATTAACACAAGAAACCATTAAGAGATAGCCACTTTTATATAAGTTTGTACAAAATATGCAGGATGTGTGCCGTCCAAAATAAAATGTCGGTTGCTAGGGAATAGAGGCTTCGCTCTGAATAGTACACCACGTGATGCTTATACTGGGAGCCAATGGCCGTGGGACGAATGGTTTGCGAATTTCAAATTATAAGATCACACCTGCGACACCTAAATCTAATATTTAAGAATATTTCTATCATTTTTGGCGCCAACCTAAAACGGACCAATCACGAATGCCATTAAAGAGCTCTCATTAGTGCTTACATAGGGACGTTGCATTAGTCTCGAATAGTATATTAGAAAAAATATGTCCATATATAAAATAGTACAGATATATATTGCAGTTTCTATCTACCCATAGCATTGTAGTTTAAATCGTTATTATGCTGTGCCTTGTCATGCTATAAATATTAGGAGCCATTCATAAAATACGTTCTGTGTGCACCTATGGGAGGGGATGTTGCATACTGTGACAATGGGTTGGGGGATCTAAGAAAACGTGACGTTCACAGCTCATCAACAATTTGCAGAAAATGTGACATAGCGTGACGAAGGAGTTCTGAAGGGTCGGCAACGCGCATGTTATGTTCCTGGTGCAAGCGTCCATAGGCTACGGACTACGGTATCCGCCTACCATCAGGCGGCCGTATGCTTGTTCGACACCATCGTGGTATAATTTTGCGTGGCATATTTTATGAACGGCCCCTTAGTAGTTGACTATATGTTAGATTAATGTAAACAAATGAAAAATATATATTAATGAAAATTAGATAACCAATCAATAGATTTATGAACCAAAAAGAAGAATCTCTGTGGTAATTTTTTTATTCGATAAACGACGATATAATGAGACAAGCAGATTTTTCGCCTTCCGGTTATTCTATTCATTTACTTAACTATATAGGTACTAAGGTGCTGCAAATATTTTGTATAAAATACATATCAGTAAATAAAAAGGATTCTACAAATTATTGTCAAGTACAACATGATGAATAATACAATATTGTTTTGGTATTTTTTGTCAATGATTTCCTTGTTTCAATATTGTGTATCAATTAAAATCTTTGTAAATAAAATTGAAACTCAGAAAAATATATTTTGAATGTGGACCGACACTGTGTTTAATTTTTTATAGTAGTATGTTTATTAACCAAGAAAGTTTTTATATAAAGAACTTTTGAATTCTTTGAAAGTTATACTTTTTTAGGCGCGTTATGAAAAAAATATGAGAGTGAAATTTTAAGATGCGCGCGCATACCGTGATACAAAAGTAACACTCTGAAGTTGCCGTAAGTACCAGGCTGGCATGAAATATAAGGAGATTTGATACCGTTTCATTTCTAGTGATTTCTAGGTAAAAATGCAAGGTTTGTTTGTTCCTAGATACTTCTTGGGTACGTCATCCTACGTCACTGTCATTATTCACTTTAAGTACCAGGCTGGCATGAAATGTAAGGAGATTTGATACAGTTTCATTTCTAGTGACTTCTAGGTAATATATTAAACTCATTTGCAAAAAAACGGGCACCTAAGCAATGAACCATTTCAAATGTTACTATTGGTTTGTTTGATAATTATAGGTAGTTTTACTTTCACAATTTTGTAAATTAATAAGCAAATAATCGTTTTCGTCAGTATTATCATAAAATTTTGATAAAATTTATGGGTTTCAATGCTAAAGTTCACTAGTAGTGTATGCTCGCTAGTAGTGCATATGCTCGAGAAGTAAAAGTTAACAAAGATTTTTGTTTGTTTTTTCTTTAATAAAGTAAAAGCAGATAAATGTTTAGTATCGAGTGTGACCCCCTCTAGCTGAAATCACAGCTTGAATTCGTCTGGGTATGCTAGCGAGGATATCCCGGATACTTGCTTGCGGAATACGTTCCCACTCCGCGGTAATCACATTCTTCAGCTCTCTGATGGTCTGCGGAGCCGGTTGTACTGATCTCACGCGTCGTTTCAGAACGTCCCAGACATGCTCTATAGGATTGAGGTCGGGACTTCGAGCTGGCCAATCCAAACGACGAATGCCGACCTCTTGCACATACGCTTCCACATCGCCAGACCGGTGGGCGCGAGCGTTGTCGTCCATAAAAATTGAGTCTTCGCCTAAAGCAGCCAATGCGGGTTGTGCATGAGGAATTAGAACTTCCGTTATGTATCGATGTCCAGTCAGTGAGCCGTTTTCAATGAAGACTAACTCTGTACGATCCATTGAATTTATTCCTGCCCAAAACATAACAGAGCCCCCACCATAAGGTGTGATTTCTTCAAAACAAGCCTCTGCAAAGCGTTCTCCTCGTCTTCGTAGCACTCGCCGACGTCGATCTTCACCGAACAGAGATATCCTGGCTTCATCGGAGAACAATACCCTATTCCAGTCTTCTTGAGTCCATGACTCACAATTTCGAGCAAACCTAAGCCTGGCAACTCTATGCTCACGGACTAACTTAGGGGCCGCGGGCCGGGCGATGACTGCGTATATTGGCCGCAAGAAGCCTCCTCCTGACCGTCCATAGACTAATATGCACATTTCTTACTTCTTCGAGGTTGTTCTTAAGGTCCATATACGAAGACTTGCGATTTCTCAATGCGCGACTCACAAGAAAACGATCATCCCGTGGTTGGGTACATGGTTTTCTTCCAGAACCAGGCCTTCTCTCGACGGAACCGGTGTCTTGATACCGCTGCCAGGTCCTTTGAACCGTCGAGCGACTCACACTTAGCCTCTGAGCCACGAAGCATTGGCTGCAACCCTCTTCGAGCAGCGCAATAATTTTGGTAGCTTTTACCACTTTCTCTAACATTATTGAGACAGCTAAACAGCAATAAATGAAGCTTTGACAATTAAGAATATGAAATAAATTCATAAAAATTGAGTAAAAGTTATGAAAACCGATATTATCTTTTGGAACTTCGCACCAAAAATGTAGGATAAAAAGTGGTTTTCTGTAAAAACGAGCATCAAACGAAAATTTGAATTTAGAACGTACTGTTTTAAACACCACGGCATTTTTAAAACCGGCCAGTAACATGTACAAATGATTGAAATCATTTTGGTACCGTATTTTTTTAAAGAAGAATTAAAATCAAAACCGCCCGTTTTTTTTGCAAATGAGTGTATAATAAAATATAATATATTTTTATTGAAGTTATACTTCTTTAGGCGCGCTATGAAAAAATGATGAGAGTGAAATTTTAAGATGCGCGCGTACTATGAACTATCCGTATGTATTATTTATTGATATAAATTAAAATATTATTAATATTAATTATGCAATGCAATTAAAAACTATTTTTAATGATGCCAAAGAAGTATAACTTCTCACGCGCGTACATAAGTACACGCACCCATTACTTTTTCTACTTTCGAGATTCCATTGGAGAACAAATCTTAATTGCGTACTTGCAACTTGGTTGCAGTGTCGGGAAATGAATAGTAATTCCTAATATTCATTTAAATATTACTAATATTGCTGTTAAAAGTAACTACCTACTAATCACCGTCGCGAAATACTATAAGTGGTGCTGGTGGTAGGATATTCATATCCACCCGGAAAGCGACCACCGTACACAGGGTAAAACCCACCATAGTGGGCTAGAGTTGGGTGACGGTTTTTGGCTGTGTTGCGGTCTTCTGAGTATTCTGACACTAGACCCTCGACCGCTTCTTCACCTTCTTGCCCCATGGCGTAGTGTGAAGTAGATACAGACCGGCATGATTGTATTGAGTAACGAGGGATAGTCTTTCGCTACTGGATACTCTAATTGTACCGCACTGCGCTTACCATCAGGTGCAGTGTGGTCACTTTACCCTGCCAGAATAAAAAAAATTTATAAGAATTGAATTGAATTGAGAAAATCAAAAGAGGCAAAGTAGCATATTTATAGGCCGCCTTTGCTACTGTACTCTTGCTAATACTTTGTTGCTTTTGATTTTAAATGACTCATAGTGTACTTTTTGAGAGGCATTTTCTGCAGATCTCTATTTGAATGTACAATCTATCCATATTCTAAGCATCTTAAAGTTGTGACTAACACACATCTATATCATTATAATGTATTTAGCATTTTGAGTTATTTAACTCTATTCTTATTTTTTAAACTTAGTGACAATAAAGATGTAGTTATGTTTTCATAAGATTTAATATTTTCAATACAAATTAAAATCACAGTATATATACAGGTTTAGTAATATTCAGTTTTCAATAGTCACAAAGTAGTAGTAGTTAAAAGTCCATAGCACCCTCCAAAAAACACAAACAGTCAACTTTGTTTATTACGAGATCCAAATCTTTCTTTGATATAACTTTTCTTTTATTTGTTGAGGTATAGGCGTATGTTTCCTTAGCTATTGTTTCTAAAAATAATTCCTGCAATAAAAGTGACATATAAGAATTGAAATATTCTGGGTAAATTAGTATTATATTTAGTAGTGGCAGCCTCCATAGTGCAACGGGCGAGTAGACGGCTGTGAAACAAGAGGCTGTGGATTTGATTCCTACATGAGACAAATATTTGTGCGACAGATAAAAAAACAAGTTAAACTACATTTTGAACATTCCTAACAAATTTAAATAAAAAACCAAAACAATGCTGCATAATATCACTACACTTCAGCCACTTTTTGCTGCAGACAGTCAGCACACGAATTAAGATAATCGATGAGGAGTACAGTCTAAAAAGCAGATAATTAGCCTTATTCGGCTATGCAGAGTACTGAGTTTGTCAAAAACTTAAGCAATTGAACGATTTGATTTCAAACGAGCCAATGTGGACTATAACATTAGTAGTAGGAAGGCATATTAAATTGTTTATATATTACTTACTGTCGCTTTAGTAACTAGAAACACTGCATCACTGGAAACAACACTGACATCAGGATCCATTTTCATAATATTTTTTATCCTCGCCATAGGTAACCTTGTTGATCTGATGACTTCACTTTTCTGAGGTTTTTTCCCACCCACTTGCTCCTCAGAATTTATTAGTTCCGAAGTTGGCGCACAGTGTTGATTTTCTGGATCACTTGTTTCTGTGTTTTGATATTCTGTTTGGTGATCACTGTCTGGATAATGTTCTGAGTCATCTATTATATCTGATATATCTACATCTTCATAATGTTGTTCTTCAGTCATGATTTAAATAAAAAATGTAAAAAAATAAAAACAAGGCACTTTAATTTGGTTAATTATTTAGTACAATTAATACGCGCCGCGCAAATTGCATTCGCTTAATTGCTTTTTTTTTGTTCGCTCCATAAGGAACCGGCTAAGGTCCGAGACCATGCTGCCAATCGCTTATTGCTGTCAACAGTCAAATGCAGTGCTGTCAATATAAAACTAATGTAACTAATATGGATGCAGTTCACTTTAATAATTCTCTGATGTAAATTAAATAGCAATAAAATATTGTTAATTCAAGGTATTTGCAACAATACTCGAAAATATTTTGTTACTAAAAGTTATACACAAAACTATTAATTATCTTTCAATATGCTTACATGATATAATCATCTATTAGCAACATTTACCGATAAAATGCGTTTTTCGTCGAAATTTTCTATATACATATAGAAAATCCCACCATTTGTTACGGTCCGCCTGACGGCGGGGCACAAAAAAAAAAAACAAGATACGAAGAATAAAAAAAAATACTTTTATTTTTTCTTTTACAAAAAAAAACCAAGTACTGAGGATAAGGAGAACCGCTCAGGGCGTGAGCTCTCGGCACAGAGAAAGTTCCGTTTGGTGATGGTCGACGGGCAATGTGCGCTGGGGACTTAACTACGCTCCAATGTCTGCCGGTGCGGTAGGGACCGGGGGCGCCGCGTGGCTCGCGATGCAGCGGCGTGCCGGGCGCAGAGGTCAGCAGAGGTCGGCGACTATGTTCTGCCGCGGTCGCACTCCTTCCCGGCTCGGAGCCGTTGTCGAGTCAGTGTTGGACGGTACGGGAGTTGGTACCTCCCAGCTGCAACCCGTACGGTGGTCCCCCAGATTCCTGGAACGCGTCGACAGGACGTTTGTAGCGCAAAAGACCCCGAGACCCAAGCACTAGTCGAGACCATGTGTGGGTGTCGGCATCTTTCGCGAACAATAAAAAACAACAAAATACAATACGCGCAGTGGAGTGACGATATACCAATCCGGTAATAGTAGAAGAACCAAAAAAATATATAAAATTATTTGAAAACCCAAAACCGAACTTCATCTAACTATTTACCGGTCGATCACCAATCCACTACGCCATGAGGTACAAAAAAATAAAATAACATTCCTTCTCGAATGCAATAATTACAAATTAGTAGGTAGTTAAAGACAAGCATATCGGCGAAGCGATGACCTGTGATATTTACAACGCCGGTACATTAAAAAAACTTCACTGATTTAACAATAGACTCCCAGCGATTTAGATGGGAGTAATATTATATGATTTCTTTTAAAACCTAACGAATTTAAGTTATTATCAAATTTACATTTCTAGATACATTACTACAAATTAAATATAAGATACATTTTTACGGTGGATATTATTTAAGTTAACAATTGAATGATTAATTTTGAGTCTACTAAATTACAGTTACATTAAAGAAAGAAAACCACCGATATTGAGAACACACGCGTGAAATACAAGTGGTCATTTAATTTCTGATCTAGACCATCTTCATTTGGCAATAGTATTTAAATGAAATTAACCCGAGTGAACATATGTAAGGTAAGGTTATGTTTTACTGCACCACGCGTCACATTTCTCTACGTAATTAAACCATTATTATACGGTGGAAGAATTTAAATCGGATAAAACCAGACACGAATTAGCTAACAGCAAAAAGCCTAAAGAATTATAATTAACTTACCAAGGGGGATGATGATTAGCACTGATTTTACTACTTTATTTTAACTGGTGGTATTTACTTGTGAGCCGACCTGTTTCCTGTGCGTATTGGAATCAACTGTCGTTTTGTGTCCCGCGCCTTGTATTTAAAGGAAGGGTTTTTTCCTTGTGTGCGTGATAATTGATATTTTTTAGTGGGGATTCGTGTTTCAGACAGAAGGATTACCCTGATTGGTTCTATCCGCTATTGCTAGATCATTTCGCGTGGTTTCGCTCCGTAGTAACAACTTAATTATTTTGTCTTTATGTTTGTAATTATTTTAACATTTTTTATTTTTATGTATTATCTTGTTACAACGTAACAATACCCCCTCTCCCAGAGAAAGGATTTTACGTAGTAAAATCCGCTGCGGTAAGCGCCTAAGTATCGCTAGAACCGCCCAGTACTGTCTCACATTCATACTTCCACTAACAAATACCTACCATGCGACCTAGCATCCGACCTTTCATAGTTGTCTGGTGAAATTTAAAATCAACAGACTTCCGTATAACTAGAGTACAATTCTATTAACGAATTGGACTCGAGAACAGTACTGCATGACAAGGAGCGTCTAAGAAGAAGAATACTGCAACGTGAACATTCTGACGAATCGGCACTGTGAAATACATTGGTCTTTGATGAATTTGTTACAGTCACGACCCGCTGTAACGAAAAACAGCAGACGAGCAGACCTATACCAAGAAACTGTCATGCTCCGCTAAAATTTTGCAAAACGCAAAAACAAAAACGTGTGTAGACCTATAAGGAAGTCAATACACACAAAAAAATCGTGTAGGCTTATTTTAATTCATCAAAGACAATGTGGACAGAGACCAAAACGTAACAATTTTTAATTTGTAATAATTGTAGACGAGAAAAGAAAAAAAAATATTCCATTTTCCGAACACTATGAATCAAGGAAACCTGAATTGAACTGTTAACGGTAATGACTTCGATGAATAAATGATCATTTGATCAAGCTAAATAAAATAGCTAAACGACATTGCGAGTATGTCTATTCTTTAGCGAATTTGTTACAGTCACGACCCGCTGTAACGGAGAGAAGAAAACAGCAGACGAGTAGACCTATACCGAGAAACTGTCATACTCCGCTAAAATTTTGCAAAACGCAAAACAATAAAACGTGTGTAGACCTATATAGAAGTCAATACACACAAAAAAATTCGTGTAGGCTTATTTAACTCGCTAAAGAACGGATAATAAACGAATGTTAACATATTATAGAATTGTTTAACAATCCTAAAAAAAAAATTCCTATGAAACAGGACAAAATTGATGAGGTTATCTATCGTGTATAATTCACGTGATAACTATAAAAGTGTGACAACACACCAAAAAAAAATCTTTACGAAGGAGAGGAGTGCAGCTTGAAATCCTTGATGTGCCAGTTTCCCAAATTATTTCCAGACATGTCCTCGACGGTGAAGACTAATGGGGAGCGCTTGGTTACTATTTTACACTTCAGGAATTTCGGAGCTAGTTTTTTCGCGAAGTGCGCATCCTTGTCGCTTTGGAAATAGCACCGTTTCCATACTATGTCTCCTACGTTAAAGTCTACGGTTTTTCTGCGTAGGTTATAATGTCGCGCGCTTTTGACATGGCTGTTATACAAAGATAATTGAACCTTGTCGAATATTTTTGCCAAACAGCCGAGGTTTTCCGCGTATTCATCGCGTGGCGAGAGCACCAGATCACTTGGGTCTACATCTGTAGTATAATGCGACCCGCATGGTACAAGTTCTCTACCGTACACTAGAAACGCCGGGGTGAATTTGGTAACCTCGTTAACGGCACTGTTCATAGCAAACTGTATTTTTGGTAAGTTTATATCCCAAGTTCTGTGATCATCTTCCACGAAAGTTGATATGGAGGTGATCAAAGTTCTATTATAACGTTCCACAGTGTTTATCTGGGGCGTATATTTAGGCGTAAATTGCACTTTTGGAATTTTATAATACTCATACAGTTTAGCTAATTCACGACTAATGAATTGCACTCCATTGTCTTGCAAAACTACCTGTGGGATGCCATGCACAAGGAAAACCCCTTCTTCTAAATATTTGGCTACGTTTGCTGCCGTAGCTCTCCTTAGAGGGAATAGTAAACAATATTTGGAGAAACAACAACAAACTACTAATATGTAAGCATTCTGCTTACGGGAAACTGGTAGAGGGCCTACGAGATCTATGGAGATCATTTGAAACGGCCTGCTACACTCCTTAGGTCTACCTAGTGGACCAAGGATATGATGGGTAGGAGATTTATATGCAGTACATGTATCACAAGCTGTCACAAATTTAGCAGTATCGCTATACATACCGGCCCAATAATAGCGTAGCTTTAGCCTCTGGTAAGTTTTGAAAATGCCCATATGTCCCGCAGTAGGGTCAGAATGGTTGTTTTTAAGTATCGTATCACGATGTTCTTTAGGAACAACTTCTTTCCATTCGAATTCGGATGTAAGTGGGCTGTTACCTTTCGAGAAACGATATAATCTCCCATTCGTCACCACGTAGTTTGGGAAACTAGTAGGCGAAGTTACGCAACCGTTAAAAATGTTAAGATACCAGTCGTCCTTGGTAATGTAGCTGCTATCGCTTGTGGCACTAATTTCTGCTACTGGTACTGCTCTAGATAATGCATCTGGAATTACATTATCTTTACCCTTACGATGTTTAATAATAAAGTTGAAGGCAGAGAGCCTCAAACCCCAGCGGGCAAGACGACCCGTAGGGTTAGACAAGGTTAAAAACCATTTTAACGCTGAATGGTCAGTGTAAACTGTAAAACACTTGCCATTCTCTAAATAACAGCGCCAGTGTTCGAGAGCGTCTAGTACAGCCAGAGTTTCTCTTTCTGTAACGCTATAGTTGCGTTCAGGACCCGTTAAAGAGCGGCTCCTAAATGCTATAGGGCGGTCAACGCCATCTATATTTTGGGTGAGCATAGCGCCTAACCCGAAATTACTGGCGTCTGTGTGAACTTCGAACGGAAGGTCATAATTAGGACAGCATAATACCGGTGCTGTGACCAAACATGTCTTAAGTGTCGTGAAGGCCGTTTCCGCTTCCTCTGACCAGCTGAAGGGAGGAGCACTCTTCTTTGTAGATGTTAAAGAGTTCAGAGGGCCCGCAATAGTGCTGAAATTTGGTATGAAACGTCTATACCACGATGCGGTTCCTAGGAATCTCTTAACATCTTTTTTCTTAGTTGGTGTTGGAAAGTTGTGAATGGCCTCCACCTTTAGCGGGTCTGTGCGTAGACCCTCAACGTCAACCACATATCCCAAATACTTTAAGCTATCCCTAAAAAGTTGACATTTTTCGAAGTTAACTGATAAATTAGCCTTTTTAAGTTTTTCCAATACGCGCAGTAGTAGGGACACGTGATCCTGGAACGAATCGCTAATTACTATTACGTCATCTAAATAGCAGAAGACTTTGTGCTCGAATTCTGGACCAAATAACGTATCCACTAATCTTTGTTGTGTGGCTGGCGCATTGGTCAACCCAAAAGGCATTACATTGAAAACGAAAGTTCCACGACCCGGAACGTAAAAACTAGTCTTCTCTCTGTCTTTTTTATTTAATGGAATCTGCCAAAAAGATTTTGACAGGTCAATTGATGACAGGAAACGAGCGTCCCTAAGATTGTCTAAGATCTCCGATATATACGGTAGGCTATAGGCGTCTTTTTTAGTGACCGAGTTAAGCTTCCTACTGTCTAGGCATACCCGAGGTTTACCCTCTTTTTTTTCTACTACTATGACAGGGGAAGACCATGGACTCTCGCCTGGTGAAATTACGCCAAGTTTTAGCATTTCATCTACCTGTTCTGAAACGATTTTTTGTTTTTCCGGCGACAACCTATATGAGCGCTGCCTAATAGGGAGTGCGTCTCCTGTATCAATCCTGTGGGTAATTAGTGATGTTCTACCTAGCCCTATATGTTCGAAAGAGATATTTTTAAATTGTTCTATTATACTATTTGCGATAATTTTTTCTGAAGTTCCTAATGTGTCATAGGAATGAAGACCTAATGAGGAAGTAGAAGACAATGTGATATTATTAAGTTTAGGGTCTGTGTCACTGAAAAACTGTAAGTTAGGTAAATATTTGGGGCAAATATTAAATTGCTTCCAAAAATCAATGCCAAGAATTAGATACGAATCTATTTCTGGTATTACGTGTACCTTTAAAACTTTTATTATATTTTCAAAAACTATAGGTAATAAAATATTTCCTATGGAATGATAAGGCTGACCACCTGCAGTCGTAACGGTTAATATATCAGCAGTGTTCAATATGAACCCTGCTTTTAAAAGTTGTAAATGGGAGTTATTCCCTAAAATGGTAATTGCTGAACCTGAATCTAAGAGACCTAAATATTTTAAATTAGGATAATTATTTATTGTAACCGTAACATAAGGACGAGGATCGTTAATAGGCAATTTATTAAAGATAGTAGCAACTTTAAATGTGAGAAAGAAATTTTTTATAGTTGTCAGCCAGTTGGCCCAGTCTCCCTGGTCAAAGTTCAACTGACTGCAACTTTTCCTGGCTAGTTTTTTGAAATATTTTTATTTTGTTCCTTTGTCTGAAGGACTTTGGAAGGCGGGCTATCCTTAACCTTACATTTGGGGCAATCCGTAATTTTATAGCCACGTTCGCCGCATTTATAACATTGAAAAGGACTCACGAACGGTTTTTTCTTGGAATTGCACCTAGGGCAAGTAAAAGTAGTGTGGTCCCGAAGACCACATTTAAAACAATATTTATTTTTTGTATTTAACGAAGCTAGCCTGTTTGAGTTATATTTATTTTTGTTCGTTCTAATAGAGAGATAATTAAATTCTGGTGCTAATGAGCAACCCGGGTTACTAGAGGGTTCTTTGAAGTTAGAATATCGAGCGTTAATACTTTCATAATTCCTACAGATGTCTCGTAATTCAGAAATGCTAGTAATTTTTGAATTTGTTGCTAATACTCCCGCGTAACACGGCCTGATATTGTGGAGAATAATTTCTAATCTATCCGCCTCTGGCACGGGTCCGGAAAGTCGCGAAAACATACCGTGCATAATTGCTAGGTAAATAGTTATTGTTTCCTCTTCACCTTGGCTACGCGAACGGATCTCGTGCATCATTTTGTAATCGAAATCAAAAGTGTCGAAGTCCGTTCTTAGCGACGATAACAGTTCGTTCCACGAACCTATGCTATCCCTTACGCTTCTGAGCCAATGCAAGGCCTCCCCGGTCATGATTTCTGGTGCCAAGCGCATCATGCGCTCGTCCGAAATATTACGTGCTAACTTGAGCTCTTCTATGCGAGCGATAAAAGCGCGAACGCAGGATTTGCCGTCATATTTAGTTTTTAAAATTTCCGAAAGTGAAGATCTATCGCAAACTACTTCTGTATTTGTGTATTTTGTTTCCCTCCTTTCGTACGGACTACTTGGTACATTCAAATTATCCTGAATAGAAGGTTTTGCCACTAATGGCTTGTTCTTACTAATGAATTTATTAAATCTAATCTGGAGGTCATTGAACTGTTCCGTGATATCATCTAAAAGCATTAATACATTTTCATCTGTAGGTTTTTCTATTCTATTTAAACGAAAGTAAATGTGATTGATTAAGGAGCGAGTACGATCCAAAATTGGTTTGTTATCCGGATTATTGTCTAACGAATCTAAATTTGTAATTATTTTGCTAAAGGTTGCGTTAACTTCTTTCATGTCTGATTCTATGTCATAGCATGAGTCAAAAACCGCGTCCGCCGGATATTCCGAAACAATTTTGTTTATTTGAACCCTAAGGTCGTCAACCCTATCCTTAGGTACTAAACCGCGTATGGCTACTTCGTACGTGAGCTCCGGTTTAGTTAGGTGTAGATATTTAATAGTGCGGTCCATTTTTAAAAAAAAATATAAAAAATTGACTTGATACGAACCGAACCGAAAGAATCGAACCCACGAACCGAAAAGAACCAAAAGGAACCGAAAAGAACCGAAAGGAACCGAAAAGAACCGAAAAGAAATGAAACGAAATGAACCGAAAAGAAACGAACCGAACCGAAAGAATCGAACCCACGAACCGATAAGAACGAACCGAAATGATCAATCTAATTTTATTGGTCAGCTAAGTCGAAGATAAAAAGAAATTTTAACCGATGTTAAAAAAAAAATCCGAGAAAAAAAAAAAAAAAAATTATTCGAAGTAAAAAAAAAATTTTTTAAGTCCGAAAAAAAAATTAATCGAAAAAAAAATATTCGAAGTTAAAAAAAATTTAACAATACGCGACGAAATGTGATACGAAAGTGGCAATGTTAATAAAATATTAAATACGATGTAAAATAATGTACGTTACTATCATTATCTTTTCAGAGTATAAAATAAAATTTGCAAAACAATAATGATTGCAACAAAAAAATATGAATGCAGAAATGCACCAAACTAAAAAAATCTCTGAAAGGAAATGTTTAACTACGCACATACATAAATGCAAAAACGATTGCTAAACAAGAAACATGTCAATGCACAAAAATCAGAATGCAATGTTATAAGAAAAAATAAATTATGATGTTATGCCACTTGCAGTTCACGCGTATGTGTGTGGGTAACCATAGATGGTATTTGATTACCCTGCGGAACCAGAAGACAAAATTTCGGCTACCCGTTCCTCTATAAAGAGAAAACGGGTCGGTGGTGCCTCCCCGTTCAGCCTCGTCCGCATAGGCTTACCACCTGGTTGAGAAAAAAAAAAAATACCGACACCACAATAGTACCAAACGAAAACTTCTCTGTGCTTGCTTTTAATAGTTGAGCGCCATTTTGTTACGGTCCGCCTGACGGCGGGGCACAAAAAAAAAAACAAGATACGAAGAATAAAAAAAAATACTTTTATTTTTTCTTTTACAAAAAAAAACCAAGTACTGAGGATAAGGAGAACCGCTCAGGGCGTGAGCTCTCGGCACAGAGAAAGTTCCGTTTGGTGATGGTCGACGGGCAATGTGCGCTGGGGACTTAACTACGCTCCAATGTCTGCCGGTGCGGTAGGGACCGGGGGCGCCGCGTGGCTCGCGATGCAGCGGCGTGCCGGGCGCAGAGGTCAGCAGAGGTCGGCGACTATGTTCTGCCGCGGTCGCACTCCTTCCCGGCTCGGAGCCGTTGTCGAGTCAGTGTTGGACGGTACGGGAGTTGGTACCTCCCAGCTGCAACCCGTACGGTGGTCCCCCAGATTCCTGGAACGCGTCGACAGGACGTTTGTAGCGCAAAAGACCCCGAGACCCAAGCACTAGTCGAGACCATGTGTGGGTGTCGGCATCTTTCGCGAACAATAAAAAACAACAAAATACAATACGCGCAGTGGAGTGACGATATACCAATCCGGTAATAGTAGAAGAACCAAAAAAATATATAAAATTATTTGAAAACCCAAAACCGAACTTCATCTAACTATTTACCGGTCGATCACCAATCCACTACGCCATGAGGTACAAAAAAATAAAATAACATTCCTTCTCGAATGCAATAATTACAAATTAGTAGGTAGTTAAAGACAAGCATATCGGCGAAGCGATGACCTGTGATATTTACAACGCCGGTACATTAAAAAAACTTCACTGATTTAACAATAGACTCCCAGCGATTTAGATGGGAGTAATATTATATGATTTCTTTTAAAACCTAACGAATTTAAGTTATTATCAAATTTACATTTCTAGATACATTACTACAAATTAAATATAAGATACATTTTTACGGTGGATATTATTTAAGTTAACAATTGAATGATTAATTTTGAGTCTACTAAATTACAGTTACATTAAAGAAAGAAAACCACCGATATTGAGAACACACGCGTGAAATACAAGTGGTCATTTAATTTCTGATCTAGACCATCTTCATTTGGCAATAGTATTTAAATGAAATTAACCCGAGTGAACATATGTAAGGTAAGGTTATGTTTTACTGCACCACGCGTCACATTTCTCTACGTAATTAAACCATTATTATACGGTGGAAGAATTTAAATCGGATAAAACCAGACACGAATTAGCTAACAGCAAAAAGCCTAAAGAATTATAATTAACTTACCAAGGGGGATGATGATTAGCACTGATTTTACTACTTTATTTTAACTGGTGGTATTTACTTGTGAGCCGACCTGTTTCCTGTGCGTATTGGAATCAACTGTCGTTTTGTGTCCCGCGCCTTGTATTTAAAGGAAGGGTTTTTTCCTTGTGTGCGTGATAATTGATATTTTTTAGTGGGGATTCGTGTTTCAGACAGAAGGATTACCCTGATTGGTTCTATCCGCTATTGCTAGATCATTTCGCGTGGTTTCGCTCCGTAGTAACAACTTAATTATTTTGTCTTTATGTTTGTAATTACAGTGTAAACTCTATATAGCGACACTGAAGGGACTGTGCATTTTATGGCGTTATAGAGAGTTGTCGTTAAATGGAGAGAAGAAACATCAGAATATGAAAAATAAAAAGTTTATTTCTGACTATTGTTAGTAGTTATGTGCATAAAAAAGAATGTTATTTGAACGCTATTGAGTATAGTCTGTTATTTTTGTCTGACGTCTTTTGCTGCACCAGTAATTTTGTTGTATTTTTTTAGTTATTTTATTAATATCTAGCAATACTGAGGCATCTTGGTTATAAAGGAAATATTTTTCCAATAATTTTGCTGCTTCCAGAGCTTCTTTAATGCTCGGCGGAAGCTCAGGCTCATCCGTCTCATCTTCTTCATCACCTTGTTCTTGATCCTCAGTTTTTCTCACTGAATCCAAAATTTCTTCGTCTGTGAGTGAAGCCGTTGTAAGCAGGCGGTCGTCCACTTCAATGTAGGTTTGAAGATTTACCGTATTTCCTGCCATGTTGAATTGTTGAATCCACTCAGTTAATGGAAGGTCGTCGTCGCTTTCAAACTCAGATTCTGTTTCCACCTCATCACTCGTAGAATTGGTACAAAGTCCAGCATGTCGAAAAGAGTGCTGTATAGTTGTGGGTGTCACTTCTTCCCAGGCTTTAGATAAAAAATTTACTGCATGCAGCATATTAACAGAAGTTTTACCCTCAGATTCGACTAGCTCCATCAATAATTTCCTTCTGTAGTGACCCTTGAGGCTTTTAATCACACTCTGGTCCATTGGCTGTAAGACACTAGTCGTATTTGGAGGAAGAAATGCCAACTCTATGTTTTGAAGGTTTGATATAAAAGGGTGGGCAGGGCAGTTGTCAACAAGAAGTAAAATTTTTCGTCCCTTTAATTCTGCATCCCACTTTCGCACTTCTTCTTCAAAAAGTTGACTGGTCATCCAAGCTGATTTATTAGCTTTATACGTCACTGGCAATTTTTTGATGTTCTTAAAACAGCGCGGATTTTTCGATTTGCCTATTATTAGTAGCTTTTTTTTCTCTGTGCCATCCATATTAGCAGCCACAAGCACCGTAATACGTTCCTTGGAAAGCTTTCCTCCCACACACTTTTCCCCTTTAAATTTCAGAGTTTTATCTGGAGTCAACTTATAGAAAATTCCTGCTTCATCAGCATTGAAAATGTCACTTGGGGCGTATTTTTCTATGAATTTTGACCACACTCTGTTAATCCAATCATGAGTCACATTTGTATCAACACTTCGTGCTTCCCCACTTATTTTACCATAGTTGATATGATGACGCTGCTTGAATTTTCCGAGCCATCCTTCTGATGCTTTGAAAGAAGTTAAACCAAGTTCAGCAGCAAAATTCTCCGCCTTAGCTTTCACGAGCGGCCCCGAGATAGGCATATTATTCTGGCGCTGTCGATGAAACCATGATAGTACAGCTTTATCCAAATCTTCGTATATAGGTTTCTTTAATTTTTTGGAAGATTTTCCCTCGCCCGCAGCGTGGAGGATTTTTTCTTTATTTTTCCATATTGTGGACACGGTAGAGCGACTAAATCCAAAGCGTTTGCCAACATCACTTATCTTCTCTCCCGTTTCTATTGCGCGTATCAGTAAAACTTTTTCGTCAATACACAGTGATTTTCTTTTAGTAGCCATGTTTACAGTTTGCAAGTTTGTGAGCAACTAAGAATATGATAAGGTATAGATAATCCATGACTCCTAGTTATGAATCATGGTCAATAACAGTCTACACGTGCAAGCAATCCCAATTTGTAAACAAAAGAATGAATTTCTTAGAAAGTTCGGTATGCATGATGCCGACAGTCGAGTTTATTGCGGGCTAGGATAATAAAGCGACAATAGATCGTACACAGCTGCGCAGTTTTTACTAATTTTAGCAACTTAATTGTTGTCGTTATTGAGAGTGGGTGTAATGCTATATAGAGTGAAACATTGTATGAAAAACAAGCTAAACCAACCAAAGCCAATTGATTTCGACGCTTAAGAGAGTTTGTCGTTAAATAGAGTGACGTTACATGGAGTTTACACTGTATTTTAACATTTTTTATTTTTATGTATTATCTTGTTACAACGTAACAATCAGAAAATCCCACCATTCAACGTCGCGTCGTGAACTCCCCGTAAATCGGGGAATATCCCATCGATTGGCAGTACTGGAGAAATGTCATGTATTTATTTGTTTTTTCTTTGTGTGATACATTGATATATTATGTGATAAGAGAGAATGAAATTTTAAAAATGTCTGTTTGATAAGACTGCATGGTGGAGAACCTTTACGTTCTTTTTTATATAAAAAAGAAAATCAAACAATAAAACTTTGTGTGAAATGTTAAACGTAAGTCTAGGCAGTATGGTCGATTGACTATAGCCTGTCCTTTGGACGAATAAAACGAAAAAAAAAACATTTGTGTGTAATGTCAATAAGAGTAGACATAATTTACTGATAAAAAGATTTAAACATAAGACTAGGCAGTAGGGTCGATTGACTATAGCCTGTCCTATGGACGAATTTATTTCTTTTGATTCTTCATCTATTTATTCTAAATGATATAAGGCATATCAATAGAAACTACATATCTCAGGACTTAATACTGTATTAATAATACTTGCCCTGGATTAAACATTGTCCCACTGCTTGGCACGCGCCTCCTCTACTAATGAGAGGGGTTAGGCCTTAGTCTACCACGCTGGCCTAATGCGGGTTGGTAGACTTTACATACTTACCTGCGAAATTCGTATAAGAATTCCCAGATATGCAGGTTTCCTCACGATGTTTTCCTTCACCGTTAAAGCAAGCGATAATTAACATTTAATACACACATTACTTTAGAAAAGTCAGAGGTGTATGCCACTTAGGTTTCGAACATACAACTTTCGTCTTGGCACTCCGTACCGCAACCAACAAGGCTATCGCTGCTTCTGTACTGTATTAAATGAATTATATTTACAAAAAAAAAACAATTAAAGTTACACCGGCAAACTCTTCGATATCAATAAAAAAAAGATATTTTGCAACGTGGCGCGGAAAGTAATTCAGATTTATTTAAATATATTTTTCAACGGGTTTTAAATAAATCCCTCCCGCGCCAAAACTGGACATCAGCCAGGCTTTTGTTTAGATAGAATAAAAAAGATATCCTCAAGCCTAAATATTAGTGTCGGACCGAAACAGGAATTTCTACCGAAATCGAAAAATTTTCTCCACACCCCACCATGTGAGGTATCATTAAACATGGATTTTAAAATGAAGGTTGGGTTTGGTACATCATATTTTTGTCAAACGTACCGTTTGCGAGATATATCCAGTCAACGTCATAAAACTAATTTTTTACCCGACTACGGCTTCGCAAAGTGTTTGTTGATCGGTATGTAATTATGTGTGTATGGATTTCTGTTCATTTGTTGGATCATAACTTCTAAACTACTAATCATTTGACAAAAAAAGATTTTTTTGCCGAAACCGAAACCGAATCTTTAGTCGGTCACTACTAAATATGCAGTAAAACTACTAAAAATAGTTAAAAAAAACCATTGGTCGCTGTTATACTAGTTGCAAGTCTTGCGAATTGTGGTTTGATATAAACTTCAATAACAATTAGTAGAAAACACATGTGAAGAGCTTAAACTTCGTATGAGTAATTAACTTAAACTGCATGGTCTTCTTATAGTTTCTCATCCCTTTATTGAAATTAAACAAATATTTATCTATGTTGAATAATAATTAATGCACTTTTATAAATCATAATAACAATGACCCATAAAAGTAACGGATATAGCAAGTATATCGTTGGTAATAATGCAATACGTTCCACGTCAAAAAAAAATTTTTTTTTCTTAAAATGATCGAGATCCTGTATCCGAACGCATCTGTTTCCGGGATTATTTGCCTGTTATTATATAGGTCTTAATAACGTTATATCATTATAAGCATGTCATACACTTAGCGAATTATTTAACAACAAATAAAAAAGTTTTTTGTCTCTGCTGTAAAATCAGTTCTTGGTAACATAGCTCGTTTTGCAGTATCACCGACGATATTCAAAATCAGAACACGTAACATTCATTATTTCATATGAAATAAAAACACATATTATATTCATAATAAAATATAATTATCAGTTCGTGTTGAGTATCAAAACAACATTTAAAATAAGTATCCATTATATACACCTACAGTAACAGCGTCGCCACGTGTCGTAGTTATTAACATTCTACTGTACAACAATCAATTATAGGTAGGTACATCTTATTATTAATTTATTAAAGGATACACATTAATTTCATAGTTCCAAGCTAACTTTTAAATTATCTAAGTGATCTGCAACAATTTCAGTTGTTTGAAGCAGGAATATCGAGATAACATTATGAATATTTATACCAATCTTTTATATATATTATCATAAATACTCACGTATTTAGTTCGAAATCGTTACTTTCATGTGATTATACGACAAATTACATTATTTTAATAATAATAATGACAATGAAAAATCGCAAATTTTACATTGTTATTATTTACAGTTCTAAATAGAATACTTACATGCATTTCGGACTAAATCGGTGCGTAAATAAAAATATTCCTACCTCAAACGAATAAGGCACTTTTGGCGATCAAATTGTTGTTTTTAAAATAGAATTTATAAACATTGATATGATTATCGTAGAACAATAGAATGCAATTTTATCCAAGCTAACTCATTACATTTCACATACATAACAATCACTTTTAGCTTTCCGTAAAAGTTGCTAACATAACACACTCTTAGAATTCCAGTCATAAACTTTCATTTATAAGTACACTGTACAAACAATTTAGCTATAATACGCATTCAGAAAATAGGCCATATACATGTAACATTAATTTTCTAATATTTATTAATTTATACAAAACAGTTTCTTCCAAAACGGTCTTTTGCTCTGTATCACTGGCAATCCTGCCAAAATGGCGGCATCGAAGGCGTCTTTCAATTGTTTCCGTGTTTTTGCCGAAGTCTCGATGTACACAGCGTTAATTTTGGCTGCCAAAGCCCTCGCTTCTACTTCTGTCACCACCTGCTCACCTCGGCTCTGAAATTAAAAACATATCAAATTATAGACACTTAGTCTACTATAATTTAGATCATCGAATAATTCATATTTGAGTTAAAATTATTTGATTATAGAGGGTACACTCATAATGATTCAATTAGGACATGTTCTGTACCTAGACCATTTGGCAAGAAACAAGACTAACTATCCAAATTCCAAGACATAGTGAATTTCATTCCAATGCTTCAATGTTTTAGCAGCTAATGTTGTTGCTAAGATTGACTAAGTAGCACGCAGGGGCGGTTCTAAGAGGGTGTAATTGACCCCCCTGAGTGATCAACTAAATAATTATGACAAATTACAAAAGACCTACGGCTGAGTTTCTTGGTGCTTCTTCTCAGACCAGTGGGCATTTCCGAAGCACCAGTAGACCTTAACATTGTTATGACATGTAAAAAGTGCCCATAGTGGCCTAATTTACGAAATAAATTATTTGATTTGATTATTTTGAAATTTGACTTATGAAATTATACCCAGATTAAATTGAAATAGAACCTCAGATGAACTGTATGTAAGGGGGGAATATGTATGTAAGGGGAAGCCTGAAAGTAGTACCAATTGTAGAAAAGATAAGGAGTGCTAGGTTAGCTTGGTATGGGCACGTGATGAGGAGGGATGAAAGACATGTGACAAGACTAGTTGTCAATATGAATGTGGATGGACGAAAGAGTCGTGGGAGACCCAAAAACAGGTGGGTGGATTGCGTGAATGAGGACATGCGCGTGAAAGGAGTGAATGAAGATTTGACGCATGATAGGGCTGCGTGGAGAGTTCAAACCAATTGTGCGGACCCCACTTAGTGTGGGATAAGGGCAGGTAGATGATGAGGACCTCAGATGAACGCTGAAGCGGCGCCTCGAAGTACGAATTGTTGCCGAGCTTCAAGCGACAGTTAAATAGGTGAACCTAGTAAATACTTGTAATCTATTGTGGTTATGTGTCACTCGGAGCATACCTATCAGCACAAGATAACAGTGAGGTAACGCACTAACAATGTGCCCTATTATTGTAATTATCGCCGTCTCTACACGAGTAAACTATAGAGATATTATGTTGGTTATGAATAATATAGAATGTATCTGTCATTTTACAATAAACATGTATCTAAATCAAATTTATGTCCTAAGGTCCGGCTAAAATAGTGTGCAACCTCGGTAACCTCAAATCGAATTCTGGATTGTATTGAGTATGGTGTAGTGAATGTTCTTAAGAATTTGCTTCATTATAATTACTTAACAGCAAATAACAATTGTTTTGCAGTACTACTACTACATAAAACGAGTAATATTATACCTGTCACTTTGTGTTTGGAAATCAGTACTACATTGACCGGATTTCTATTTATTTAAGTCATAAATTATTACATAAAATATTAGACTGCTTCGGTGGTGCAGTTGTAATTTCGTACGTGGTACGAATGTTTTGCTCAGGCCTAAGGTTCGATCCTCGAGTCGGGTAAAAAAGATATTGGGTTTTTCTATCACGAAATACTCAGTATTAGCCTGGAGTATGGAACTGTGCCCGGTATGGCGAAAAGCTGCTCCCCTATTTCCCCTTGTACTGGTGACACCTCTGCCTACCCCTTCGGGGATTGCCGGCGTGATGTGTTATCGTACAACACAGGTGTTAATTTTAACATTTGAACGCGAATACGCTGTTAGCAAATGCATAAATAAACTTCAATGCAAAAGGGAATTTTTTATTGACACTGTTTGTCGGCTTTTATGGATACCCATAGATGGGATATGTGTATTTTAGTAATTATTTTTATTTTGAAACTTATATTAACTTCGTAAACTCGATATACTTAAACTAAAAGTTTCAATTGAAAAATAAACTTAAAAACCTAGAAGTTTATTAACAAAGAACCAGTAATATCAGGAATGAAAATAGTTTTAAGCTTTTGTTGTAGTTGCGTAGATCGGAGGTCCCCAATTAACAAATTTCAATGTTGAATTTGTTCAATGCAAATGTTCTCAATTTTTGTATTATAAAAATAAATATTTAAAATCTTGTCCCTTAGATCGAATGCATAATGGAACTGAGTCTGATAAAAAACGGACCAAGAACTAAAAAGGCAAAATGATTTTAATCAAAGAGGAACTAAATTGTATAATATGATGGACATCTTAGAAATATGTGTCATATTAAGTTATTTGGTCATTGATATGTCATATTACATAGTCAAAGGAATCTTGGTAGTTATTCCTTTATGTTAGTTATTCCAAGAATCGTCTTATTACCTAGATCATTTGTAAATTACAATTATCTTTTATTAGACTGCCTCGGTGGCGCAGTTGTAATTGCGCATGCGTTATGACTGATGTGCTGAGGTCTCGAGTTCGATCCCGGGTCGGGTAAAGTGATATTGGGTTTTTCTATCTAGAATTTCTCATTATTAGCCCGGAGTTTGGAATCTGTGTCCGGTGTCGCGATAGGCTCGCCCCCTATAACATTATGGGACCGAAATACGGGGAAAAGTGCGTGTACTGGTTACACCTTTGCCTACCCCTTCGGGGATTACAGGCGTGAGTGTATATGTAATATGTATGTCTCTTTTATTACAGTGAGGTGTTTTATTTCAACGAACAAAGCATTACATTACTGTAGCACAATAGAAAATAGAGTACATCGGTGTTTGTGTTATTGGGCTGATGATTTTGCTATTGGAAGACACCGATGTGACGGAACAAAATAATTTAACAGGTGTTTTCATTACGATGTTTAATCAAATTGGGATTTACGGAATCCGACGTAATTTATAAAATAACGAATGAAATTATTAGAATAATGGAGTTCATACCATAGTATACACACGAAAGCTTCAGATGAGGAAAATAAATAACTCTTACTAAGAAACAATTCATTCAATTAATGATAAACTACAATATTTTATTGGAAGATGCGGTAATTCACCTACAATTTTCTTAAAAAGAGGACGCTGTACAGAATTAAAATCAAATGGATTAAATACGCTTGATACATCGGTAGGCAGCGGCATTGCTGTGCCCTGGCATTGCAGAAGTCTATGGGCAGCGGTAACTACTTACCATCAGGTGGCTCGTATGCTCGTCTGCCTATCGAGACACTAAAAAAAAAGAAAATACCCCCACATAAAATAGCGGGAAAACTGTGTAATGTATTTAGTTGATTAAACATTGTCCCATGAAAAAATTAGAAATAAATCCTGTTCACACGTACCCTCAAAGTGTGTAGCACTCTCGAGTCTTGTAGTAAGTCGCTCTGCGTGCCGACCAGGATCAGGGGCGCGTGGACGTTCGCCACCGCCTTGGTCCAGCGCTCGGCCACCGACCTGAACGTCTCCGGCCTCACCAGCGAGAAGCACAGCATCAGCACGTCGGTACCAGGGTAGCAGAGCTCGCGGAGCTCTGACATTGAATCCTGAAAACGATGACTAATTAATGATTGTGTTTTTACTTATCGTTTACGGGAAGATAGGGTGCAATTTGTGTTCGCTTCAATGGCACTTACATACATATACGCTCACGCCCGTAATCCTCGAAGGGGTAGGCAGTACACCCACTTTTCGCCGAATTTACCACGGTCCCATAATGTGATAGGGGTCGAGCCTATCGCCATACCGGGCACAATTCCAAACTCCGGGCTGATACTGAGTATTTCTAAATAGAAAACCCCAATCTCACTTTACCCAAACCGGGGATCGAACCCAAGACCTGAGCATAGTCGTCGTAACGCATGCGCAATTACAACTACACCACCGAGGCAGTGATATGGCACTGTTTTCAAATAAATTACTTCATTTTTTTTATTTTAACTGCACTGCACCCGTTGCATCTACTGAAGCACAGTTTCAGCTGAGACATATACTATAAGCACAATAGATGGTTATAAATGTTACAATCTTGCAACATGTAAGCATAAAATTATATCGCGAAGAATTCGACACTGAGAAATAAATCATAACTTTGATTCAATGCGATATGAAATCTCATCGGGGGGGCGCTGATTCTTCCACGAATTAAAGGAGTCGCGCCACAGGCCTTTTCAATTAAATGCGGGACTGAATGCGGGTTACATGATCTCAAATACTTAATTCAAGCTAATTATTCGATTTTTAACATGATGAGATGTAATCATACTTTTTTATGACAAGCAGCAACGTTTTAGTTTATAAATAAATATGTTTTATTACTGACGAGGAACATAGTATTATTTAGCGATGATATTTTTTTTATCTATGAGACGAATTGTTTGCGTGTGTATGTATGCAGATCGTTCACAGCCTCCGTGTTGCAGCGGGCAAGTAGCTGGTTGTGAAACGAGAGGCCGTGGGTTCGATTCTCGCACAGAGACAAATATTAGTGTAACAGACGGGTACTGGGTCCGGGTCTGGGTGTTGTGGGACCGTTGTCCCTTATCGTTATTGCTACTCAACAATTTCAACACCTCTTTCGATGCTCAGCGTAAACCAAGCAATTTACCGGGAAAGAGAGTTATGAGAAAATTCAATTTGGTTTTGGTGGAAGATGAAATAATATAAAGTCGACTTTGTTTACCGACAAAATGAAAGTTTTGGTACAATAGAACGACGGGCTAATCATACTTATAGGTATCTATCATATCATATCTATATAATCATACTTGTAAAAGGAAACCGAAGCATTTAATTAAATATCATACACATTTATGTTCTTTAAGTAATTTATCTCCATGTTTCAGGATATTCAGAGACACAATGCTTTGTTGTTATGAGTATAATTTCAATACTTAGATGTCCAATGATTCGGCATTATTAAAAAATATTCAAAATTATAAACGTTGAGCACATTTGTTTTACAAAAATAAGTATCGTTTTATTTAATCTGTGGATACAATGGCATCGATTTCTTTGTTAATTTTATCTATGGTACTCCTATACTTACATGTACTTACACCATAGATACTTACACACAAAGCTAACCTGATGAATATGTGGCCACGAGTGAAAGTATCCATCGCTCGACATCACTGACTACCATATTGGGTCGGGTAATAATCAAAACTTGCGCAACTAAGTTTTGCTGCTGAATGCCATGTAAGGCCTCCCACACACTAGGCAATCAGATACTACCATATTGAGAAGCTAATTTGACAGGTATCAATTAATATTTCCAAGTTCTGTCTATATTCCTGATTGATTAATTTCCTTACGTCATAAAGACAGTTAAATATTCTGAGAAGACACGCTGTGTTTCACTACTCGGTGTCGAAAAATGCGTGCCATTGTCGGTCTTGGCTTACAGGAGTAATCTGCTCTTAAGCAGGACATTCTAGTAGCTTGTTTTATAGCCGTGAACTTATGTTCCATTTCGGAATCTATAGGTACTATAATAAAGCTGAATAGGCACTTAGTCTCTACATTAAATATTTTTGCAAAATTTTATAGTAACATGTTATATTATCGATATAGAACCCAAAACAATAGTTTTTGGAATTATTGTCTGTCTGTCAAGGCATCACGTCCAAAGTACCGTATTACGACAAAATAATCGTCAGATTTTAGACATTATAGAGTGTATCTCGAGGTAACATTTAGTCTTTATTTCATTTAAATTGGTGCATTCAATCAAAAGTTTTTGAGAGAGAATTGTGGGAGAGAAATGTAGAGAAAATTCATAAATAGTATACGATAACTACCAAGCGGGCGGAGCCGCAGGCAACAGCTCGTACTAAATATGTGTGACTACTTCAACAAGTGCTGACTTAAGTCAGGATCAGACACATTCGCTCTGTTTTTTGTTCTGCCTGCACCCAACTAGATGTTCTAATAACTGCCGCAACGAAAACCTCTTGGCTTCCTAGTGCGGATTCAATAAGTCATAATATGTCAATGTAGTTGACGCAACCAGGCTGCAGTACCATGGAGCCCTAAAGGTCGTCGTGGCTCGTAATTTCATTCGGTGATGCAAAGATTAAAACTCTTTTGACATGCACAATACCCGCGTTTGCTGACGGCATTGCGGACGCGTATAGGTTACGCGTATACCTTGCGCTTGTACATTACAATAATTGCTTTATTTCTCGACACCTAATCGTTAAATGGAACTGTGTTTTAGTGTATGGCATCAGACAGTACAATGTCTCTGATAAAGTTTCTAAAATATTTTTTCTAACTGAAAATTGCATCGATTCTTTATTTTTGTCAGGTAAAGAGATATCTTCACTTTTAGTAACTGCATATCTTTCATATTTGGCAAATCTAAGAGGGAGCTTGTTACTATTGGAGAAAGACAAATATGTAACTTAAATATTCAATATACAATTTTATATTAATATAGAAATGAGTATGAAACTACAATCGCCTAGTTTGAGGTGGTACGCACAGCCAAGACAAAAGTCGTAGTATCGAAACCAGATTTGTTGGCATACATCTTTGTTACGTGACTATTCATTGTTAATTATCGCTTGCTTCAATCGTAAAGGAAAATATCGCGAGGAAACCTGCATACCTGAGAATTCTTCATAAGAATTTCATTTGAGAACTACCAACCAGTACTAAGCCAGCGTAGTAGGCTCCTCTTGTTAGTAGAGGAGGCACGTGCCAGCAATGGAATAGTGTTTAATACAGGGTTTGTTTTCATTTTTAAATGACTTCAAAAAAGGAGAAGGTTAACAATTCGTCGGAATCTTTTTTTTTATGTATATTACCCGATTACTCGAAGACGCCTGGACCGATTCGAGAAATTCTTTTTTTGTTTAAAAGGGTATACTTCCCAGTTGGTCCCATTGGCACCAAGTCAGGATCTGATGATGGGATCTCAGAAAAATCAAGGAAAATCAAATTTTATGGTGACGCATAATTTGTTTTTTATTGAAGTCTGTGTACTTTTTATGAGTAAAAAACTTTATAATCTATCGTCATGAGTATAATAGCCACATGAAACTGATTTGTTAGGAAATAATTTTACATTGAATAAGTAATAAACTAGCTCTGTATACAAATTAGATTAGAATTGGCCGTGCAATGTCGCCGACGCATAAACTGATTATTATAAGCTGGCGAGTCGAGGGCCGAGTGCAAGGAGCATTGTCCACGGATCTCAAGTGCCTATCATTTCGATCATATTGTGCTGGCCTGTTAGTGACTACAATGTGCCAAGTAATACAATCAATGCAATGTCATGACTCTACTGGGAGTCTCCATTTTGTATCTGGAAGTATAAAAGGAAACAAAAACAAATGAATATAATAAATAATTTTATATCACAAAATGTGTACAGTCCATGGGTAGTAATTAAGATGGAATGGCAAAGAGCGTGACTTTAGGTTAGAAATTTCCTAGGTACCAAAAACGGCATAAATGATTTATCGCTAGTCAAAAAAGGCAAACACTATCATATAAGGTAAAAATTACACAACAAGTGTTAAGAAGCATCTGATAATTAAAACTGTGGGAACCAAATCCAACATAAAGCTTTGTGTTGTTTTAGTTCGAGATAATGAAAAACACCGACAGGAAACGCACATCAACGGTTACGGTATGAGCTTATGAGTTCAATACAAAATTAATGCATTTCAAGTTTCCTCACAAGTCGTTTAGTTTGAAACACATTTTGCGGTACTATTTGTCGATGCTGCAGCGGCCGCTTGTATGTCAGATAATGTGTTGTTACCTTGATTGTAGAGCCACGTTATTTTATTATAGATTGAATGAAATCGTGTTGACACCACTGTTGATATTGTTGCGCCGGTCAGTGCTACAGTCGGAGATCAAGACAGTCTTTATTCGGAAAAATACAAGTCGTAGCTACGATTTCTGCTTTGCTGTTTTTTCTAATACTGCTGGAACCTTCAATTCCTCCGATATTATTGCTACAAAATTATTTACCATTACACTCTGGTCTGGTGTCAAGTCTGTTGGCTTGTCTATCTTTTGATATAAAAAATGTACAGTTTTTTTGTTGCATTTTATACAATTCTGAGGTTTCTGAACGATCAGATTTTGTCTGTTGTAGCTATCTTTTAAGGTTAGCCAACATATTTTTTGTACTACATGGGCGTTGAAAACCACTTATTATCCGGCGACCAGAATTTTCTTATTCTGGGTTCTAGTGATAACAAGGATAAAATGACACCACAGTTGTTTCGACCTTGATTGTTAAGCCTATTCGTTCAGCTTTCTCCTAAACCATACTGTGATATAACAACTTTATGGGGTATTGTATTTTCTCTAATATGAGAGCTTGTTATGTTTATGACGGATGCCAGCGAATTTCACTTTCCTATTAATTATTATTCATACAAAGTAGTTGAAACTGCCGGCGCGTCCCTAGCGAATGGTGGTTATATGAGAGAAAATGTATGTACATTTATGATGCCGTGAAAATGAGTCTGTGCATGCACGAGCAACTTGTGACCAGCCAGCCACAGAGTTATCTCGTTGGCAGTATTGTTTAGCTATATCAAATATACTACAATTTCAATACAAGTGCTAGTACAAAATATGCTCTTCCGAAAGTAAATTCGAATTTTATTACTACAAAGTCTCGGTGGCACAGCAGGTGATTAGACGGCTGTAAAATTAGAGGGCAGGGGTTCGATCCCCGGATCGGGACAAATGTTTGTATGATCTGCATTTCGGGTCTGGGTGTTGTGGGACCGTAGTTCCACGAAATTCTTGATACCCACGATACAAGTTTGAACTACTACTAGTACTATGTGTGTGACTGTTGAATGTAAAAATGAATAGAAATGCATATTTGTACTACAGTTTTATTGAGCGTTACTTTCCATAGCCAGAAGGAGCCATATTCATTTGCAATATAAAAATCAGTTTCAAATTCATACATTTAATTCCAACCCCAAGTGATTGTTGAAAACATTAGTGTCAGTGCGAAAAACATCCATTAAATGTAAACTAGCACTGGTTTTGTATTTACATAGTTGTATTCCTTTGCTTTGGTATTAGGACTGGTTCGCGGTGTAGTTGCGGGTTTCAACATCCACCGGGACGAGATTTAGGGCTACTGGCTGTCACTCGCCCGTCACCGCGTCGGCCGTACTGTAATGTACGTGTTTGTTACCGCCTATCGTTTGATCGTTGTTTCGGATTCTGATTTAAATTTGGATTGGAGCTTTTTTAGTCGGTTGCTCTTTAATATATGTTCAGTTGTAAACATTGGTACTGATTTTACTGTGTTCAAATCCAGTGCGAAGTATTATGGCTAAGTTGGTCTAGGGGTTCAAATTCCAGGTCGAGCAACCAAATTATTAATAAATAAATAAATACACCCAACAGTCACACACATAGTTCTGACCCCACACTAGGTAAAACCTGTATCGTGTGTATCAGGGACTACGAGAAACTTTCGGTCTCACAACACCCAGACCCCGGACACAAATATCTGTCTGACACACAAACATTCGAATCGAACCCACGGCCTCTCGTTTCACAGCCGGCAACTCGCCCGCTGCGCCACGGAGGCTGTCGCAAGAAAATTACGCATGAGTTGTCCGGGATTAGTATTTGTGTTCGATGTGGGGATAGGCTCGTCACTTATCACATCATAGGTAGAACTAAAGCTATTAGATCTCTGGGTGTACTAGTTCCACTTCTGCGTACCCCTTCGTAGCGTGAGTTTATATATGTATGAGAAAAGTTTTTGTCGGGGGTCTAGAGTTATGGTACGGTATGGTTTTGCGGCCTTCTGAGTGCTCTGACACTAGACCCTCGACCGCTTCTTCACCTTCTTGTCCATGACGTAGCGTGAAGAAGCAGGCCGGCATGATTGTGTTGAGTAGCGAGGGATAGATTGTCTCTCGCTACTCTATACTATAATTGGACGACACAGCGCTTCCCACCAGGTGCATTGTGGATACTTTGCCATGCCAGAATAAAAAGTATTCCTTGTTAAATATTACATCACATATATTTCATGTCTACGACTATTATAGTGACATTTCACACTGGTATTTACCTAGCGTGGTAAATTAAAAACCCATTGATTTGCCACAGCGTGTTCCGCGCAATTTTCTATTCATACACAGTTCTGTCATGCATGTCGCATACAATGATAAAATCATTGCACGCAATGAAAACACATGATTGTTGACATAATAATATGTATGTGAAACACAGGCAAAGATGAACAATAGTTATAAAGGCATGTATTAGGTATGATATGAATGATATAGGCCCCCTAGTCTTTAAATGTTTTTAGACTCTCGCGATTTGAAACTCAAGGGACCAGAGAAAAAATCTCCAAATAACAGGAGTTTAAATGACTATAAGGGAGGAAAAATCAAGTAAACAAGGCTTTGATCAAAGTTCGTGATTTATTATTCGAAACATTTGTACAATTATTCACAAATGTTCATATTGAAAAGATGTTATGTAAACAATTGACAGGTATGTGCATGTATGTAAACAAACGAAAAGTCTGGGCATGATAAACGCTTCAAATTATAGAGAATAGGTAATTTATTTTATTCAATTTATCGAGTATTTTTAAGGGACCTGGTAAAAATTTCAAGTTATCGAGTTATTAACGAGTGTCAAATTATCGAGAGTCGACTGTATTAAGGAACGGGTCTTAATGGCGTAATATTTAATGGAATAAATACGGTTTCTTTATGATTTATGAAATAAAATCGTTTATTAATCACGTAAGCAATTACATAGCTCTTATGACAAGTCAGTACATTAAAATAACATTTATACATACATCAGGAAGTAGAATTGAAATATGCAAAAAAGTTCCTAGTAACTAAACTTTAAAGTAACTAATTGAATAATAATAATTATAACCGTGATCTACGGTGCTCATGAATCGCCGACAACAGACAGTCATCGATCCTCCAAAAGGAAAAAAAAACTTAATACACCATATTCCATTGCACGTTAAATCTGTTGCTTTGTAATAGAACTTGGGCCCCAAAAAAATTGGCTACGTGCCTGCACAGAACAAGTACAGGTAGTGAAACTGTGGGAAACACACACGTTACAACTTGCTTTCATTGTTGAAAAAATTGGGGAGAAAAGATTTGATCATGGCACCATACGATAAAGTAGTTATCGTGGGAGAGCTTTGTGTATGGATTGTGTATGAAGAGATTCAAAGGGATTTTTGAAAGATGTTTTGTCCACCTTTTTATATATTTTTGTTTAATAATACTAGAACTTTATTAAACATTGTCCCACTGCTGGGCACGGGCCTCCTCTACTAATGAGAGAGGTTAGGCCTTAGTCCACCACGCTGGCCTAATGCGGGTTGGTAGACTTCACATAACTTCGAAATACTTATGAGAATTCTCAGGTAAAACCTGCATACCTATCCTCACAATGTTTTCCTTCACCGTTAAAACAAGCGATAATTAACAATGAATACACACGTAACTTTAAAAAAGTCACCAGGTATATGCCATTTGTACTGGTATCGAACATACGATTTTCGTCTTGACAGTCCGTATCGCAACCAACTAGGCTATCGCTGCAATATTTTTGTTTACTCTGTATTTACTTACAAGTTATTTGTACGATTGACGTCTACTTGGTGAGAAGCATTGTGTGAGAACGATATTTTGTTCAATAAAATAACAAGATGTTAAAATTCCCGTTATTCATATCTTTAGTTGTAAATTTTATTTACCTGTCCAGCAGTATCACAGATTTCCACGCAGACCGGTCTGTCGTCCACGTCAACAACAACTGTAAATAAATGAAAAAGCATATTAAGGTGTGTTTGTAATACATGTAAGAATTTCATATAGGGATTAACCCCGGTTTTAATCAATTGTACGTGCAAAACACGCTAAATCGAGGTGTAAACCCTATAAATAGTTTATCTTTAAGTCATAGTAGCTAGAGTCAAATTATTGGATTAGTCTTTGTCTATTTATAAAATCGAATGTATTAATAAAATGAATTTCTTATTGTATGTAGTGTATAAATTACAATTCACATGAACCAATTAATTTAAAAAATATCATACCGTCACGGGGACTGCCGACAGGAGTGAAAACCGAAAACCTCAGCTTTTTTTTGAAACAGCGTCAATGTAGTAGTAACTTTTTTTATGATTGCTTATGTCGAAAGTAAATAAACGGTCCGACGAAGTATAGCATGTCGGTGACGCGAATTCATAAGTTTTATCCCTACCAAATACGCTCAACGCGGCAAAAGAAGCTTGCCGCGTTGAGCGTATTTGCTTGCACTTCAATAAATAAAGCCAGTTTACATCCGGTTTTTGTCGGGGGTCCAGAGTTGGGATGCGATGTTTGGCCGTTTTGCTGTCTTCTGAGTACTCTGACCTTAGACCCTCGACCGCTTCTTCACCTTCTTGTCCCATAGCGTAGTGTGAAGAAGCAAGCCGCCATGATTTTGTTGAGTAGCGGGGGATAGATTGTCTCTCGCTACTCGATACTCTAATTGGACGGCACTGCGCTTACCATTAGGTGCTGTGTGGTCAAGTGACCACACAGCACCTAATGGTAAGCGTAATGGTAACTTTGCCGTGCCAGGAAAAAAACAAAAATAACTATTACAAATAATAATAGCATCCGTAGGCATGAACTTGTTTACTTTCATGCCAGTTACAATACTTGGAAATCCTCAGGTTTTATCTATATGGTGGCGTTCAGAATGTTGCCGCTGCAATTAAAATGGATTTTGCTTTTATATGGCTTACGGACCGATGAGTAATTATTATTAACAAAGCTTAGTGGAATCATTTCGCACCAGCTATTTGTTACGTAGGTATAAATAACATTTATTAATTATAGAATTTTTATATTTTTTTAATACTTAAGAACTAAACATGTGCAATTCTTTGTCCTTGACATACATTAACATTAGAGCATAACCCTTCAAAATCAGGATGTTTGGCGAATATGTGCACAAAGTGATACTTAAGTGCAATTAATGCAGGTTTTGGAATTGTATATCTAAATACATATTTTTGCAAAAACACAAGTGTATAAAAAGATTTCATGAAACGAGGCAAAGTTTAAATGTGACTTAACCACCAGAAAACCGCAAAAATGTTACTTGACCAATTACAATATGAAAAGGATAAAATTTATTTATTTGTAGGTACCGGCCTACATAATTCTGATAAGAAGTTAGTAGGTAATGTGTTATAAGTTGTGGCAAGTGCATTGCTCATGAATTCTTCATATCTTTATGTAACATTGGTAATTTAAATTTTAAGCTTAAAGAATATTCCATCAAATAAATTTAAGTTTTTAATGGGTTTTTCAAGAACCCCGAATTGCCCAGAGTGTGGTGTTATAGAAGACGTCCATCATGTGATAATGGAGTGCTTCCGAAACGAAGCTTTAAGAGCAGACTTAACCATTCTGAGCAATGATGTAGGTAGGTGTAACAGTATCTTGGCTTCTCCGCTAGCGGACGAGGCCAAGATAAAGGAAGACATGTTATCTAATTGTAAGACTTTCATGATTAAGTTAGTAGATATGTATAGAATGTTTCCATATGTTTATATTAGTACTAATAGGGGTGACATAATCACTCTGTGACAAAATCCATTTCAAATAAAGATTAAAAAAAAAAGCTTAAAGAAATAAAAACACAAAGAACAATATAAAGTATGGGGCCATTTTATCAAATTGAGTATTCCGCTGCCCAAACCGCTTGACATCAGAAACCATAAATCGACGGGAAAATGCAACGCATGTATTCTAAAAATACAACACGTATTTGCAACAACGGCAAATAAAGATTAAAAGCGTTAAAATTAAATGGCGATTACTCATCGCAATAACCGTTATGTTACACTAGATGTTGCCCGCGGCTCCGCCCGCGTGGAGATTATTTTTGTAAGAAAAGATATACAATACATGGAGGCATCTTAAGCTATTACACCGCTCTATATTTGGTATCCCATAGGAAGCGTGCATATTTCGGGGATAAAAAGTAGCCTATTTCATTTTCTGATCCCTAAACTGCCACTTTGCAAAAAATCAGGTTGATCCCTTGCTCTGTGAAAAACTCAACTATCCCACGGGAACTGCACATTTTTCCGGGATAAAAAGTAGCTTATGTGCTATTCCAGACTATAATCTATCTGTGTGCCAAATTTCAACCAGATCCGTCCAGCCGTTGTAGCGTGATTGAGTCACAATGGAATAATATACCACCTCCAGTTAGGAGTCTGCAAAATATTAACAGCTTTAGGATCATGTTGAAAAAAATTATCTTTGAACATCAAAAAGCTCAGGAGATGCTACAACATGATACTAGTGCCATATAAAGGAATAGCTATATAGGTGCTTAATATATATGTATATTTAATTTACATTAAGGATTTTACTAGTATTATTTTATTTATCAGCTGTACAGCAGACTTTTTACTGTATTTACTTAGATTATTATTATTAATATTGACATGTAGATATACGATATATATAAATAACTCACCTTCGCTTTTACTCCTTTAACTATAATTTGGTATTTTAACCAAGCTTCTGTACGACAAGTCTTAGAAAATAATGTATTATGTTGGTCCTTTCATTTCATTTCTTTATATATATATATATTTCTGTTCTTTTTACGATCAGCATATCGGCACAATGTTCATGGGTAGATGTTTTCATACGCGTTTGTGAGCTAGCACGTATTACTGGTAAGAGCTTGTATTGTGTCTTATTTTAATTTTGTTGTTTATAATTTTTACTTTCCTTGCCACGTTTTTTTAATGCCACGTTAGCGCGATGATGACATTTCAATATTTGTATGTCAATTTAGGTTAGATTAATATGAATTATGAATGCCACGTCACATTGTCAGTGCTGCCAGACCAAAAAAATTTTGAATCGCGTGATGTCACCGAACGGCCCATCGGAAGACCAGCACTGGTATTTAAACCAGTACACGCTGAGACTGTGGCCGTATTTGTTATGAGCACAAAATTTATATCATTTTAAACTTATTTTGTATAAACACAAGGTATTTATTTATTTTTTCCCCTGTGTTTTTACATGTTTAGTATATTATTATCGTTTTATTATAATTTCTTTTAGTTTGTACCTGTGTAAATGCTTGTAACAAATATCCATGGATCCAAACATTCGCATTTATAATATTAGTAGGATTAAACGGTATACGAGGTTTGAAACTTTATGTACGAGATATTTAATCCTTTCCCTTGGTCCGGATACGCGCGGTAAACACGTAGTGCTGCTGCCGCCGGCTCAAGCGAACATCCTGGCTTTTGTTCCAAAACCTGCATTCATTGCACTTAAGTAACACTGTGCAAATATTTGCCAAACAGCCTGAATTTGAAGGGTTTTTAAGTGTGATTATCGAATATTCATGCTTGGCTCATTTATGTTTAGTTTTATGTTGATGTAGGTCAAGGACAAGGAATTGCACATGTTTTGTTCTTTAGTATTAAAAAAAGTAAAATTTTAATAAATATTACATCTTATTTCGACGTTATTTTTTTAACATTTAATTATAATTAAAATATATTACCTATGTAATAATAAATAAATAACACCCAACAGACACACACATAGCCCCAACCCCACACTAAGATACGAGTCTTGTGTCGTGTGTATCAGGGACTACGAGAAACTTTCGGTCTCACAACACCCAGACCCCGGACACAAATATCTGTCTGACACACAAACATTCGAATCGAACCCACGGCCTCTCGTCTCACAGTCGGCTACTCGCCAACTGCGCCACAGAGGCTGTAACAAGTAGTAATGCGAAATTTGAACTATTTTGCTTTGTAATTTTTTTTCTGCCTTGTATTTTCTCTGTTCTGAGACTCAATGGTCAAGTTTTTTCTTAATTTGTATTTTCCCTTTAATAAAAATACTTCAGTTCTTTAACTTCAAAATAATATTTTAAAGTTTTAACAAATTACCTAACATGCAACCAGACCTCACCTGGCAGTATTTGCTTGGAATTCTTTGTTCCCCATGCCCACATTTCGTTTCGTGACTCAGTGGTATATTCATCTTAAGGACTTGTGCTCGTTGTACCGTTCTCAAAGAAATAAAAAAATGCAACATGTTTCAACATCATGTTCCACTTTCTTCAATTAAAAAAATATTTTATTTACATTAATAACAGTTACATTGCAAAGTAATGAATAAAATATAAGTAACAGAATAATTCATCTTCCTAATTGACACCTCACGATATAGAACTTTGCAGTAAGCAAGCTGAGATCATAAACTCTGGACTAGACCATAGACTTTTGCTTTTTCTTTTATTATTCAGCGAAGGAACTTGGCGCGGCATAAGTGCCTTTTTTTATTTGGCTGCGGCAAAACTAAAAATACTGCGATATTTTCACGAGCGAATTTCTGTGTGAGTAACGTGAGCTTTGAATGCATAGAGGTCACAAATTATATTAAAACAAATATTTTATTTTTTAACGGTATTATAACTACGACTTACCCAAATTGTATGCTTAAAGTAAAAAAATACCATTAACTCGTAAAAATGTACCTCTAAATAGCCAAAAAAGTACTAGCTGGGATCAATTCATAGAATTCAAACCTGGGTTGGTCTTTATCTAATAAAATTAAGTTCCTATTCACCGTTTTACTCTGTCACAAGACCCTTCTAACAACACTTTACTAGTCATCGAAAAGAAATGATGTTTGGGCTCATCAAATATTCCTGATATTAGTTACGGGAGGCTGGATATAGCTTGTTTGCAGCATCAACTTACCTCTCGAAACACTCTATATATTAGCAATTATGAAATCCACATCCAAATTAATCAATTTATTTAGATGGATGCCACAGTTAAGTTCACACGCAAACAGACAGTCAAGTCAAACTTTTATCACCTCTTTTTTGTCGAACTCTAGTTAAAAACAGGACTGGTAATTAAAAATATTATAATGCCATAATTAATAATCCCAATAGAGTCTATTATCTGAATCGTAAAATAGAGGTTCAAAATTACGATATAAGAATACATTTTCGCGCATGTCTATACATTTATTAACAACATAGAGTTGGAAAAATTGAGCGTTAAAAGTCCTGTGAACTCAACGCGTTGTAGAAGCGAATGACCGCATATTGTAGCAAGCAAACTTAATAATTCACTTGAAACAAGCAAGAAGCAGCCTTAATTCGTAAAGCTTAAGCCCGATGCGTTATTCAAAAAGGTTTGCAACCTATTTGAACTACGAAGCGTAGAAATGAGACGTTCTGCCCTTTGCAACTTGTTAACCGCAGAATAATTTGAGATGTACATTATATTTTTATTATTTTTGTCTTTATGACGAGCAGCTTGTACTTATAGGACGAATCAGTTACAGAATTATGTAATAGAATAGAAAAATATAACACTGTTGGTATCAAGAAATTAAAAAGGTTGGTGCAACTTGAAACTCTCGGCAAAACTGTAGTCCATCCAGGAGTGATATCAAATATTCGTTCAAACAACATGAAAAACGTATTTAAATTATTTGCTTAAAATAATGAAGCAGACGCAAAGGTTATTTGTTGTGAACTTAATATTTCTCAAATATGGCATATCGCGTACACAGTATAGTTTGCAGTACATTAAGCTAAGAGACAGAATTTGCTTTTATTCCCGCTCACTAGCGAAAGTAAGATATAAAACGGGAACACCGAATATGTTCCCTTGGGGAAGTTAAAGTTTCTCGTACCTACGTGTTTGCTTTTACTTAGAAACAAGCCAGTGGTGTTGCTAAAAGTCAGACATATCTGGGATTTTATTAAATTCAACCAGTTTTATTTGGATTAAACTTGCTCTTTTTTAGGATAAAACTGAGTATTTCTTTATAGACATTCTCATTAGTTTTCAATTCACTTAAATTTCAATGAAAGCTATAGATTGTTAATCTCGTGTGTAATGTGCGTGTTATTCTTCATTTCTTTAAAAATTATTGTTATCTGATCTGATCCAAATTTATAGAAATGAGCCGAGCGAGACGTTACCTTACCTTACCTTAGTGGCCTTATATGAATGGACAAAGGGCATAATATAAAGTCTAATACATTTAACCATCAGGAACATAAACAAATGAACTTTAACTTTGTTCATTATCTAAATATTCTAGAATCAAACTGACACACATAATGTATAGCTGTTAACAATTGGATATTAATGTTAAACCACATAATAGTCTCCGTAATACAATTGTAGTCCCTAAACTGGGCTTATATTCGGAATTTGTGTTACATTGCTACAATAAACGTTGTACGAATTCCATTACATAATTTCATAACATTTCGAGCGCGAATGGATTAATTTGGTTTGGAATTTTGTGCTGTATTTGAGGTTATGTAAACATTTCATTATGTAAATAAAGAGAGTTTCTAAATAGAAGGTAAATTAAGTATTTTCTTTGAAATTTCTCGGCTACACATACCTACATCGCCATGGTAGATCAAGATATGCATTAACTGTAAGCTGGTTCGTTGTAATTGTACAAGATATGGGACCATGGTATCTTCTTATTGCTGAATTTGGAATGTTAGGTGCCTTCTTTATGGTATATGCTACAGGTAGTGAATAAACTCAGGAATGCTTTTAAAAAGGTAAGCATTAAAAGCATAAGTGCTCGAAGAGACGCGTAGCTTGTGTTACAAAGGCATATTTTGTAATCAAACACAACAATAATGATAAAGCTATAATCCTATCTCTCACAAAGAATCATAACTAAAAATAATATAAAAGTCATCTCTATAAAAGAAGATAGGGTCATAAAAACACATCTAATCGAATTGACATTTAGAAGTTGGATGTTAGCTTAACCTCGACTCGATGACGCCCCTGTGACCTTCCCGGAGGCACCACACAACCCGACCCAATTTCATTTAACAGGATTCTTCGTACAGCTTTACAATTCAGTTATTGGCATAATTGGGGCCAAAAATACTGAGCAAACTTGCCGAGTCGATCAATTTTCATTTGGAAACCTACGTGTCTAAGAAATGTTACAATAGATGTGTTTTATAAGTAGTGAATAAAAGGTTATGGGTGATGCAATAACATTTGGTGTAATCATTCGACATTTCGTAGTTCGAAAACAATAATAGGCATGAGTAAAACAAGCCACAACTGTCCCGAAGTGACTGTTGACGAATAGGTTGTTTTGTTCATTGGACTAGCCATAGATGCTAATGTTAAAGATTATTGCATCAGCAAGTAGATATTGATACAATAATCTTTAACATAGAAATTAGGAGGTTGTTCAAAGCGTGGAGCTTAAACGAGTATTAACTTCAGGGTACCGAGCGCGAACAACTTCCGAATAAGTATTCGAATCTACGCTAGCATTTGTTTGATTTTCATGTAAACAAATAAAAAAACTATACTACAGCCAGCCAGATTTAAAACTGAACAAAAATTGGTGTACATTGTATTATTCATTGAAGATAATTTAATTTACATCTGTATGTTTACTCGTTCATATTATTTGTTCTTAAATATTTTTCTGTTCAGTCAGTGATGACAAACGCTTGGATTTTTCTTTTTGCCCTTTCACGTATCTAAGAGTGAAGAACGTTCAGACGAGTTTAGTGAGGTATTAAATTAGGACCAACTTTACGATGTCTCGTGAATTTTAGTACCCGTGCTTTATGTTTGTTTATGTCGGCAACTTTAACCATTCTAAATATTGTTATATGCGGCCTTGGATATGTGTAGAGCCTGTGTACAATTCTTGGTACAAAGTTATTCACGTCAGATTTTCGGGTATATTACCATATACTACAGTGGATTATTTAATACATCTGATACATTTTAAGTTCCGTAGCAAATGTAAATCTAAGATAGTCCGTCAGTACATCTGCATGTCACAGTCATTTTAACCGAAGACTATTGTAACTGTATGAATGATATTTCAAAAATAGGTGTATTCTATTAACGGCTTTACAATGACGTATCGAAATTACAAAAAAGGATATAAGAAGTAGCATCCATTTGTCTAACTGAAGGATCAAAATCTAGTGCATATTGTTTTTATCGTTAAAAAGGTCAATGATGATCTAGAGGATCCAAAGGCATGTTTGTACAATTTACTTATACGTCTGTTTGGCACATAGACACATGCAATAAACTTGCACATGTTATTATTACGGTACTACATGCAACAGCGGCATAATATATGTAAAACGACTATGATGAGCGATCTTTAACATTACCCCATTACCGATGTAGTATATTAAAATATTCAAGCATGAAATAACGGTCCCGGTATTTTATCTTCGAGATAATTTTACGCTGCCGCGATTTTAAAATTACGACTCGATCATTGAGTATAATCGAGATTTTTGATTATAAGGAAGCGATTATGTCAACTTTTATCGAGTTCTGGAATCTAGGTGTTCTTCAGGATCAGTATCAACAATGATTCCGACCTGGGACAATGTAATCGATATGCCATTGTTTTGCGTGGCTCATATTTATGCGAACTAAAGTCGTCATTTTTGTTCAAAAATGGAATACGACAGTCTTTTGCATGTTTATGTAGGTCATGTTTAATAAAGAAAAAATAAAAGTTGATATTTTTTTATTTATACAACAGCGACGATCTTGATATTTATTTGCTATAAAAAATAACTTTAACAATAGTTAAAATTGACGACGGGTGACAGTACAGCCTTAATGACCCGCGAGGTTTATAGTTAAAATATTGTGGTTTCATTTTAAATATCTTTATATATATAATTATACTGTACGTTTTATGTCACTGAACTCCTCCTACACGGCTGGACCGATTTGAATGTTTTTTTTTGTATGCGTTGGGATGGCGCCCTGCATGGTTTAGATTAACAAATCAGATGGCGCTGCAGTCGGTGTGGCGGTGCTTTCACAGACAGGTCGACGTCTGCCGGGCCCAATAGTTTAATATACAATTATAAGCTTACGTCTGTATCTCCGAATGTATAGGCGACTAGTGAACACACTAGTTTGTATTATGTATGTATTGTGGTATGGTCTCATAGGTGGCGAGACGGGACTTGGATTGATTTTCGGTATCGTTATAACAAATAATACTGAAATCATTATGTTCTTTCATCTTAAAATATGTATGTATGTATGTCTCTATCATTTAGTGTCACGATTATTGCGTATGAATCGAAGATCACTACTGTCATCAGATACTCTTTTAAGTGTTCATTTTATTGGAACGCCGTTGACTTTGACCCAAGAACTGTACCTCCATGCAAAGTAGGTTACATAAATATAATTACTTTTATAACATGAAAAATGCTCCGATTTCGCGATAAAATCTCGTTTAAAGTTCAAGGAATAATACTGAATTCTTTTGGAAAATATAATTTTTTATTTCTTTTACAAACTAATTTATCTCACAAAATTAACTTTCCATAATTAATAATCTTCAATTTTAATAAAATTGTTTGACGTAATGACAAAATACCTCGCAAATAACAAAATAAATGTATAATTAACATTGAAAGTCTGCAGCATAACTTTTACTGGCAGGCTTAATATCAGACATCTTAAAATTGTGCATAAAGTAAAAGACAAGACACGACTTTCGATGTGCCTTCTTTTCCGTGTATTAATATTTATGTGCGTATTGAATTTCTACTTGTATTAATTGGTTAACTTCGTGGTGTTCCGGCTATCATTAAATTTTATATGTTTCTGACCGTTATTATGTCAAATTTAAATATTTGCTTGTATGTAAACAACAGCCAACCTCCACGACGCAGCGGGCGAGTAGGCTGTATAACCATAGGCCGCGGGTTTGACCCCGCACCAAGGCAAACGTTTGTGTGATCGACAAATATTTTTTTCGGGTCTGGGTTCTGAGGTTCCTGATACCCACAACACAAAATTCCTTTTATATTTGTAAGGCCAGAGCTATGTGCTTGATTGTCGTCTATTTTTTATTTAAAAAATTACTGCAACAGTCCGATAGAGCTACTTAATTTCTTAACAGCTTAAGCTTGAGTTATGAAATGTTTGAACCTGTTTATATCACAATCATGTCTACTAATCATCTTTCACGGTAGTATTATAATTGAAGTTAGTTCTGCTCTGCTTCTTTGGTCTTATAAAGAAACGATCGCTTCCGCCCTCATTTACAATGTTAATTTTTTATCAATCTTACCCGTTACTGGTTGGTCATTTGCTAATGCACGTTTTTGGAATACGTATGTACATTTACTAATCCTTATGTTAGGAACATCAACAAAACTATGCAAGATGGATATTTAAAAGGCACAAATACAATATTTATAATTGATTAATTGATTTACACGACACTGTTACACAACTCAGTGCTTAATATTAACACACACATGTGTCAGGATTCACTTAAGGCTTCTCTTTATAATTAATCTACCAGCATTACCCTTTTAAACTGAACAACGTCATTGAACTGATTACGGTTAACTCTTACAACACCGAACCACGAATATACTGGCTATCGTCTCGTCTACTTCATAGAACAACTGAACTGAACCAATTGAGCCCCGGAGCGCGGAAGGCACTCTGTTTTATATTAAACATTTACTACTCCCACTTAGGTTGTCATTATTAACTACCCCCAACTAGTTTCCTAAATACCTCCGTTATACCTTCGGTATTTGTAATAAAATCCTAATACTTAGCCTTTTGTCTTTGTAGAACTTTTATTTCCAGTTTTATTAAAAAATATAATGAACGCGGAAGTAAATCTGTCTGTTAAGTTTTTGTAAATCACTGAAACGATTTTGATTGTAAATATACTAATCTTTTTAGTACTTCAATTTACCGTTTTATTAAAAATATTATGAATTCAGAAGTTTTCACAGGTAAATCACTGAACCCATTTGGTAAGAAGATAGTTTGAACCATGGAGAAGGGTGTAGCCTATATTTAAAAAAAAAATCTTGAAGAGGTAGAATAAGTAATAAAAGTTTATAGAAGAAGCCTATTTCTCAAGTTAAGGATATAAAAACCATTATGATAGCCTCAAAAAGTACACCGACTTCAATAAAAAACAGATTATGCGTAAAATTTGAGGGTTGTCCTCGATTTGTCTGAGATCCCATCATCATATCCTGATTTGGTGCCAGTGGGACCAGCTGGCACCTGGGAAGTACATCCTTTTAGACAAAAAAAGAATTTCTCGAATCGGTCCAGGCGTCTTGGAGTAATCGGGGAACATACATAAAAAAAAGATTCTGACGAATTTTGAACCTCCTCCTTTTTTGAAGTCGGTTAAAAATGAATATTTAGTTTTTAATATCAAGTAAAGTCAATGCGTGATTACGTTTATCCCAAAACGTAATCACGCATGCGAAGCTGCGGACAAAAGCTAGTATTTTATATTTTCTACACGTTAATGCATGCTCAAAGTGACCGGGGCGGTGCCGCAGTGCAGTCCATATGTCAATTTCGTTTACTCCTTGTTGTTTCTAACCCTAATAATAAACAGACTTATTCTATTTTAACACTTACTACGTCGTTTAAACTTAGTACCGTTTGTAATATTTATTAGATATTTTATTACGTAATTTTTGTAAAATATTGCTATTCAACCCTTTTGTAGTTTGTTTTTCATAAGATATAGCTTTTTTCAATGTCTTTACAGGTGTGCCAGTAAGTACTACTAATGAACATTGCTCTTATTTAATTGAAAAGATTACACCTTTATCTACATTAATTTCATAAATTGGTAGCATATTCAGATGCTTAACTTTAAGATTAATTTATTGTTATGGATAACTGTTATATCTGCCAGATTACCTCACTCCACATATTCGTGTGATGGTCATCGTGTGTATGTTTTACAAACAACTCCAGATTTACCAGAAGCATGTTATTGCTCAACCCCATACGTTTGTTTTCATTATTCGTCATTGTCCATCATTACATGACGTGTGTATATTCACAAACATAGATCCAATTTGTGAATTTTGTTTACACTCCGCGCGTTTACTATTCGCAGGCGGTGATTTAAAAAGATCTGGTGAGTTACTCTTGACACTCGATTCCAATTTAAATTTGGGATTGGGTTCGGAAACTGTACAATTGACACTCTTGAACGCAACACCAACGCATGATAACTGAATACGGCGAATTTTTTAGTAACTAAATGAAATAGAGTGTTTACGATCGCTAGTTTGTAAATATTCTATTTCATTTAGCTGACTGAGTTAGAGTTCCAATATCTTCTAGATTCGAATTGAAACTGTATCGAGTTCGAGATTGGAATTGATTTCAAGAGTAGGCCTACTGGACTCTGTTGGGTATGACAGATAAAAGGATTTGGCTTCTGTTCATTTTTAAAACCGCTTTTAACTATTGTTAGGAGAACAGTACCGTTATTCATATTTCATAAGTACGTATTTGCTGGCTGCAGGTCCGTTTTCCTCTGAAAATAGGTCAGTAAGGCATAATGTATCACTTAACCCAATAAAGCTTATTTTTCCTCAATTTTAATTCATCATTCTGGCGATATTTTTGATAACCCAACTTTCTATGTTTCTATGTACATAATCAGGCAAAAACGGCTGAAAGGATTTTGATGAAATTTGGCACACTGATAGTTTATTAGCTGGATTAACACATTGGATATGTTTTGTCACAGAAAAATATTCTCTTTATAAATTCACTACTAGGAAGTTATAGAACGATGTAATATAAGATACCTCTATGGATTGTATACCTTTTCTTTTAAAAATAATTTCCACACGGTCGGGGCCGCGGGCAACAGCTAATCTGTATATATAAAAGAAGAAACTGACTGACTGACTGACTGACTGACTGACTGACTGACTGACTGATCGATCAACGCACAGCCTAAACGGCTGGGGTTAGAGACTTGAAATTTTGACAGTAGGTACCTTTTATCACGTAGGCATCCACTAAGGAAGGGTTTTTGGAAATACCACCCCTAAGGGGGTCAAATAGGGGATGAAAGTTTGTATGAAAATCCGTCATTTTTGAAGTTAAATTCATGAAAATTTGTATTTGGCATTTTAGTTAAAAATAAAAAATATATGTTTCAGGATTTTTGGAAATTCCGCCTCTAAGGGGGTAAAATAGGGGATGAAAGTTTGTATGAAAATACAAATAAACGCATGAAAATTGGTATTTTGTATTGTATACTTTGTCTCCCAAACATGACCTCCACGCGGGCGGAGCCGCGAGCAACAGCTAGTAAGACATATAGTCTTTACGAAACAGCACATTTTAAGCAGTTGAAGTTCATTTAATATCTAACAATTAGTAAGTACAATGACTGTGCACGAAGTGTTCCGATCCAAGGTGATGAGCCAACTCAAATACTGTCTTGAATCTAGTCTTATCGTGTTTCAAAGACCATGTTTTTTGCCTAAGTCACGGTTGTAGCCAAGAATTTCCGGGTAATTAGAATATGCTGATAGTAGTGGAGCTACCGGTCACAAAACATGAACTGAATGTTAATTAGCTGCCAAATGAAAACATACAGTGAAAAAACGGCACGACTAATTTATTATAATCTAAAGTTATATCTGTAACTGAACCAGAGTTTTGCTCTCATATATTTGCAAGCGACAACGTTAAATATTTTTATGACAAAATATACAGCGCCTCTAGCGGTCACGTGATAAACTAAATAAGTAAAAGTTTTTTAATTCATAAAAAGTACACCAAATTCAATAACATAAAAAACAAATCCCATCCATGGTCTCGGATCCCATCATCAAATCCTGACTTGGTGACAATGGGACCACCTGGGAAGTATACCCTTTTAAACAAAAAAAGTATTTCTCGAATCGGTCCAGGCGTCTTCGAGTAATCGGGTAACATACATAAAAAAAGATTCCGACGAATTGTTAACCTCCTCCTTTTTTGAAGTAGGTTAATGAAAAACATTTCTTAAATAAATACAACGCTACAAAGGAAGCGACTCCGTTTACCTATCGTAACTTTTTGAGATAAACTCATGGTTGAGCTTCTGAACGAAAACAAAACATAAAAAAATCTAATCAAAGTCTTCTGAATCGACATATGAATGGGTATTGTTAATTTATCGCAATTAATACAATTATAAAAGTTCGTTAACCCACGAGAGCCAATTGCATCGCTCATCTCATTAGGTCTTTACTTTATTTTTTATTTCATAGCTTTATATAATTGCGCAATGAGATCATTTATTTCCTTTGAACAATGACTAGGTAAGTCTATGAATGGCTTCAAATTGTAAACATGTGAATAACCATTGCACATGTTTATTTCTGATGCTTATTATAGGACTGGTGAGTATAAATATACTCGTACTATTGTATAGTAAATAATCGTTCCCAACGTATTCAATTGAGTACGCACTTTGCACCAGGGACAAAGGATCACTTGGATTCTTATGAACTTTTTTGATAATAACTGTTTATTATTAAATTCTTTTGGTTGGTCGTTGAAAGGTGAACTTAGATCTGATAATCGCATGTATTTATTGGTTGTATGCTCTTTAATGTCTATGTATGATGTATACTACTGGATACTTACAAAGTAAAGTCGTGTCTTATTAATTTAACCTATAACACAAATAGGTATATCATAATTTATGTATAGTGATATTTATGTAATACAGAAATATGTAATACGGTCCTAATAGGTACAGGTATTTTGCTTTTTTTTTACTGACTGGTGATATTAACATTAAAGGATCTGCATATATTTACATACAGATCTGCAGACCTTACCCCTCTCATTTGTAGAAGAGGCCCGTGCCCAGCAGTGGGACAATGTTTAATACAGGGCTATTATTATTATTATTATATTTTTATCTGCTATTTAGGCCAAAATAATAAAAACGTTGATAATAATTAACTATCCAATTAACAAAGCATAATTTACAACGCTCAGCTTACTTTAAAATGTCGAGATATAATGTGTTACTAGTTATCACGCTTTGACTCAGTTAAATTGCACAAGGAAAAGATTTTAAATGAGTCAAATGTTTCTAAACTATTTATTTTCATGTGTCCCTGGACAATTGATGAAATAACATCAAGATGATGGATCAAGACAAAGAAGAAACATAAATTATATCATGTCCAGCTAACACTTTGAAATGCATATCCAAAATGTCTCCTCATCATGCATTAACTTACCACCTAATTAATAAAAAGTCCAATGGGTTATATTATACATATGATTCACCAACCATATGAAAGGTATTTCTAAGATGTCTCTAAAAAGTCAAGTTAAAGTCAGATTAGGTCGTCGTTTGGAAACGAAGGTCAGCCCTGAGAGTATTCGAAGGACGACACCACTAAAATACATCTGGGCGTTTGAGGTGAAGCAGAATCGCTTCAACACGATACTGCGTTGAATATACCGCATGACGCAAAGCTTGGAAATGTGTATTGTCAGGATTCTTTTAAAGCTGTACGTTACACAAATCGTAAAAATTTCGATTCAGTTCCAATTCTCGCCAAATTTCAAATCAGCTAATACCAGCTTTTAATGCAGAACTACTAATTCTATTTACGTGTGGTCTATACTAGAATAAGCGTTGTGAGTAGTTGTAAAATCTTAAAAATCTAGTTTAGCAACATACTCTAGCTACTGTTAGCCACGAGGCTCTCAGGTTGTATCAGTGTCTCACAGAATATCTAGTGAAGTAACAGCTTGCTGTTCAATCTTATACTGTGAGTAATATTTCTGCAAGCCCAATTTAACAGTGTCAGACTCTCCCGCTCGCATTTCTTTCATTCCCATCCATTTCCTTTAATGTCGGTAATGTATCCACAATTCTACTGATACTGTGGATGTTCATGGTCACGTCACTTGCTCGTTTGACAACCAATGCTATCAGACCAACCAATACCAACAGATCCAGATTTCTCATAAATTTATCTTTTCTACATACAGCTGGTTATATGTTTTAGAATTACGACGCCACACACACACACACACACACACACAGTGTGGCAGAAGAAGCATGAAAGTGGAGTTGATGCGGTGGAGATGCGTTCCTTACGGAGTATGTGTGGAGTCAGCCTTGCTGATCGCATGAGGAATAGTGTGATAAGAGATCGTTGTGAGTTGAAGAATGATGTGGTGACTAAGATAGAAAGAGGTATGCTGAGATGGTTTGGCCACAAGGAGAGGATGGATGAAAGGCGATTTACGAAAGCTATTTATCGTGCAAATGTGACTGGAAGAGTGGGTAGAGGGCGCCCAAGGAGAACGTTTACGAATCAGATAAACGATCTTCAACTAAAAGGGCAAATCAGAAGTACCTCCAACCGTCGTAAATGTATGAGAAGATGTATGAATGTGGAAGAGGCGAAAGAAGTGTCAGGATCGTAGCTTGTGGCACTCAATAGTCTCTGCCTACCCCTATGGGATACGGGCGTGAGTGTATATGTATGTATAGAATTACGACGTGATAATCTATTAATATCGAATCCCCGATATTTACCTACTGAAACTTCAACCTGCAAAAAATGCTCTTTGCTCTTAGATACGCCAGTGCGGTCATACAATGGTAATCATTTTTTACGCCAATTCAATATTTGTCATCTCCCCTACATAACTCAATATGCGTTTGTCTGCAACGGATATCCGTCGGATAGCTGCTTCTTTATGAATAGTGAGCAATTACAGGAAAAAGTAAATATTTATTTAGCACGCTAAATTTATCCGCTACCACAATAGAATCACTTCTCGTGAATCATGCAGATCGTGGTCCACCTAAGTAATAATTCATATAAATGCCACCTACGATGTTTAATCTATTTATGGAATTAAGTAAAACAGTATTTATTCCATTTCTCGAGTTATAAACTGATTAGAATTATTTTTACACAAACGTACTATAAAAAGTAAGACATACAATAACATACTCATAAATGATGTTCTTTTCTACTGTACACGGGCATATTGTTACGTCTCTGCATCACCCCGAGGTATAAGGCCTCTAGGTTTAAATCCGCCTTTATACATTTTGTGTATATTAAGTTTTAAATAAAATAAATAATTTATTTTTTTATCTAATTATATTGTTTCTTACTATAAACCTATGAGAGCAAAATTAAAATACTTTTGTAGTTGGTGTACGGTATAGGTACCTCAGTGATGAAAAATTAACCATGTACAATAAAAAAAAACTTAGCACTTGCCTTAAGGAAGGATATTTCACCATTCAGGAAAAAAAGAGAAACAGCCATTAAATCAGCGAATACACACTGTACATTCTTATAAATTGTACCACAAAAAGGTTTTGTACAGTCTCCCTGCATCCGCGGGGCAATCATTTGTGCCCATATCTGCAATACACATCCTGAATTAAATAACCAAACTATAAGTGTTCGCGCCATGTACGGCTGTTCTGGTTGTACGACTAGAACCGATAAACTATTATTACGTCTCTATAAATTGCTGGCTACATAAATGTAATATTTTCTGGCTGAGCTGGTGACTATCGGAAGAATAAACTGGTATTCCATTGTTTATCGTCAAGACATAAAATATTTTAATTATTAATTAGTACCACTGAGATTAAGCCGCTTATAAAGAGAAATTTCTTGATATTTATAACGTTATACATTACAATGTTTATGTGCTTCGTTTATTTTTAATTTCACTTTTACTTAAATATTCTGAGGAACATTAAATATTACGATTTCAATAATTTTTTGCATACATTCTACTTACGGCTTCATTTTATTTTTAATTTATATTAAAAATAACTATATTGGATATTCCATATTTGCTGTACTGAATACTTTTTTTGTTTATTCAGTTAGAGTATCAAGTAGCTAGACCCAAGCATGCCGGCCTGCTGAGTAGCTTCTGCTCACTATGCCTAAAGGACCCACGATCATAAGAAGGTACGGTAACTGGCCAACTGTTTCATAGCATGATGCTGCGGCATATAATACGAATTTGCGAACCTGTTGGTTCGGGCCAGGGTAGTTGACACCACGAAGCTATGGCTTCGGAAGCCAGTACGCGTGGTTCTGGTGTGGAAGGGACAGGATGGAATGGGATACTCCTTAACGTTTCCGAACTTCGTTCTTCGTTTCGATTAACAACATAGCTAACCAGTTCAGATTCAGATAGAGGTAACAGTAACAGGTAACAGGTAAGGTCGACAGCCTCGGTGGTGCAGTAGGCGAGTAGCTGTCTGTGAGACGAGAGGCCGTGGATTCTATCCACACCAAGAACAATGTTTGGGTGACAGATATTTGTGTTCGGGGTCTGGTAAAACCGAAAGTCTCTCGTAGTCCCTGATACCCACAACACAAGACTCGTATCTTAGTGTGGGGTCGGGGCTATGTGTGTGAATGTTGGGTGTTATTTATGTATCTATTAACTCTAAGTCACGTGAACAAATAGTATCTAATCCAAAAATATATCTGTCAAAACTGATCACCAAAATATATCACGATACACAAGATGCATTGCACGCATATTTTCCGTGTTTGTCATGTACCTACTCGACTTTTTATCGAAATTATTGATGCGTATTTAGCAGTCGCCCACGTTAACATAGCAATATTAAATATTAATTAATAATATCGGAAATACGTCATGTTATAGGAAATTCTTCTCTTCATTCTTTCAATCTTTCATTTTTTTTTACAAAATGTTATTAAAATAGCTTCGAGATGTATAAGTCCGTAACCTCGGGCTCACAGTTTATAAGAAATCTTGTTATCTTTTATCGACGTTAGTACTCAGGAAGTTTTGAATTTCTTGCTAGTCGGTATAATTTTACGAAATACGATCTTGAAGGAAACTTAGGCGTAATATTACTCGAAGCGCATTGAGTGTAATAGTGTTTTATATTATAATTAAAAAAAATACTTTAATGATTAGTATACACACTACCAAATCAGAGAACTGGTCTTAATCGAGGGTAGTTTCCGAAACATGTACTTTACAAGTTCGCACCAGTTAAACCGTGACCGATGCAACTCAGTCAAAACAAAGGAAAATACATAGGTAGATGTTTAAATATTACACGAATAAGACTTGTTCTTTATTTTGATACAATTTTAATTGATCCTGGGACGAACCTGTTGGCAAGTCTAGTAAAATCCGATGGTCATCCCTGTTTTGAACAGGGAAGTAAAAACTAAAAGTAAATTCAGCTCTACAAAATATGTCATTATATTCTGCAGCTTTACGATTTTCTCAAGATGAAGACGAACTTAGTTTTATATATCAAAGAAAATTTTGTGTGCCTGCCTAGGTGGCGCAGTTGTAATCGCGCATTCGTTACGCGACTGCTGTGCTGAGGTCTCGGGTTCGATCCCTGGGTCGCGTAACGTTATATTGGGTTTTTCTATCTAGAAATTCTCAGTATTAGCCCGGAGTCTGGAATCTGTGCCCGGTATGACGATAGACTCACCCCCTATCACATTATGGGACCGAAATTCGGCGAAAAGTGGGTGTACTGGTTACACCTTCGGGGATTACAGGCGTGAGTGTATATGTATGTATGTAAATTTTTGTGTCTTTTATTCTAATAAACAAGCATTGACCATACAAAGCTAAGCTTTTGCATAAAAATAATGTCTATCCGAATTTTAATCCAAAAACCTTGAACTGTCGTAACAATCTTTCCGCGAATGTCTAAAAAGGACATTTGCGACAGAGCGACGTTTCAAGTTCACTGCGATAATGTCGCGGATAAGACCTGGCGCCACATGTCCCAGATATAAATATACCGTAATAAGACGTTAGCCGTCTGATGGTGGAAATGAGTTGTGGACAAATTAATTCCAGCTACGGTGCACTCCTTCGCTTCAATCAAAGTTTATTCGAGCATGCCGACTACGAAGTCGTATTCGTTTAAAGCAAACATTATATCAGATGTATATAATAAATCATAGCAATTATAAAATTGAGTGTTGGTACAGATATAGCCTAGTTGGGGGTACTGCCGAGACAAAAGTCGCAGGTTTGAACCAAGCCAAAATAACATACACCTTTTTTTTGAGGTTTCGCGTGTATTCATTGTTAACTAACAACGTCGTGAGTTATCTTGCATACTTAGAATTCTCGACGAGAACTTCAAATGTATCTGAAGTCTATCAACTTGCATAAGCAAGTGTGGTGGACTAAGGCGCGTTCCCATTAGTGGGACAGTAAATATACAAATAGGTTCTTATAAAGAGAATAACTTATTCGTGTTTGTTGCAATTCTTCTCTTATGGCATTGTTACAGTTGTTACATTCTTCTTTGGCTCTTCTCAAAACAATGTTCACTGATCTTTCTTACTCCCATGTCCGTACATCAAAGATAATCATTGCAAAATGTTATCTACACATTCCTGCGTTTTAATGCCGGCCATAAATATGTCATCTTATATTTGATCTAAGAACCATGCCGTAGTTTACAAATAAGACCATTAAAATATCCGGTCGTACCCTTAGAGTATTTGGTTGCCTACTCTAAGGTCGTACCATATATATTTTTAGGTTTAAATAACAAGTATATATAAAAATATGTGTGTTAGTTAATGCATTTTTATCATAAGGCAACCTTGTGACAAAGATAAGATAATTCTGCCTTCCAGATATGATTCACAATTTAGTTTGTGTATGAATTTCTATTATTGGTTTCTTGTTACAGTTTCAATTTAAGGAAATCCAAAGGTTATGCAAAAGATTTTCAATAGGTATATTGAAATTCGTACCCGTCTAAAATTAGTTAAGTCAGAGCTAGAACATTACTCAAGAAAGTGTCTATCATAAAAATCAAGTTTAATATGTAGGTACATATACTTATATCGTATGCAGCGACGGTTGACCTAATATTCTAAGTATTTATGCAGCTGCTTAAAGTTTGGGCTACGAAGTTTTATAGCTAACTACGTCCTAGAGAGATAGGAATAAACGTAGGATTTATCAAAATCTAGTGCAGATGGACACTACACTAATTACTGTGGATATAAGTACTTTGACTGTTTGGTTTGTTAAAAATATGGACAAGCAACACAGTAGATAAACATTAAGTTTACCCTTAAAGATAAATCTAGTAATAGTCTTGTAAATTAAATAAAAAACAGAGCTTACATCATAATTTACATAGATAGAAAATCACACTGCTTACCCAGCGAGATCGCAAGTGCTTATTTTGTCATCAGCAGTCAAGTCAATACCATGAAGTTGTTGAGTCATTCACTTTAAGTTGAAAACTACTAGGATAAAATTTCTACATATCATGACTTTATAAAAGCTAAAACTTTGCCTTGCAATGTTTGCCGCGACAGGAAAACCAAAAACCCCGATTTAAAATGTAATTCAGCAAACAATATCATCTGCATTTGCATATTCATAGTAAATCCAAACAAATAAGTCCGCTCAATGAACAAAACAAGTATCCTTATATGACTAACATTAGAGGGGTTATCCACAGTCCAAACCATTACACTTCTAAAAATATTGTTGTTATGACGTGTAGACTCGCGTAATGTGAGTTTAAAACGTTTATGTAAACAATTGCGTGAGTCTGGAAAATTCGTGTACCTTGTTAAACAAATTATACAGAATTTTAATTGTGTTTTATGTAGTCTGTGTCTGAATCATTTAAAAAAGAAGGTTAATTTTTGAAGGAGACAATTCTTTGTTTCGTTTCTGTATAATTTTTAAACATGACGTCCCGATTTAAAAGTCTTTTTCATATTCTAATATAAGATCATCGCAATGCTTCAGCAATAGTCAGAATTGATTGTTCTCTATTTGTAACAAAGAGTTACCATAGTTGCGTGTGGCTATAACTGGAATAATTACATGACGTTATTTTTATGAAAAAAAACTGTTCTAACTTGATTGCAGTTGAAACAAAACGGTCTAGTTACTTATAAAACTCTAAAATGCCAAATATATTTAGTAAATTCATTTGTTTAAAATCATTAAGATCACGCTTGAAAGAATATACAATACAATTCCACCACAAAGGGCCGATGTTGCTTCATCGTACTAAATTATTGACAATGAACAGGATAATTAATTAGGCATTCTTTAGACTATAAAAGGTACAGAGTTTAATCAATTCCGATCACGTATACGAACAATATACGCGAACCAACCCTAAATGGACGTGGGCAGCGGATGAATGTTAGGGGCGTCTACAGAAATATATCTTAATACCTGACGTTATCAGAACATTTCGAAATGGAGCATTGTGGTGAATGTACAAAAACACTAAAGGCTTGAAGTCGATAACACGCAAGAGCAAAATGTGCAATGTATTGTAATGGGAACAGTGAACGAAATGTATACGACCATGTTATGTTCATAAATTTCAAGTTCAATTCTTTATTTCACAAAGATGCATACTATGCAGTTTAAAAGTGAGCAATAACTAGTACAAAAATATAATTTGCTTGGAGTAGGCGACGTCGAAAGAAGATATTTGAAGCATTTGTTTCTCAATTGTGAAAAGCCCTAAGTTAATATTTTTTTATGGACGGCAACTGTGGGGTGGTCATAAAACCTTGGAACTTGGACGTTAATTTTATCTCGTCAGCTTTACTGGCAGGAGAAGGCGTCTGGTCCCGGGTAGAGACAGACATCAGGGAGGTCAAGGCCAGACTCTCTGCAGTGCTGTCGAGGAGACTGGCTAATGAGGCTGGACTGCTCAAGTGTGGGTTTAAGGATCGTCGCAGCAGTACGTCTTGTCTTTAAAAAATGCTTGACAGCCGCCGCGGATCGTTAATCTTCGGTTTGACTTAGATGTTGAGGGGGCGCGGATGTTTCGGTAAGTTCCTTATCAGATAGTAATGTAGGAATACGCTGTGAGTCAGCATTGCCTCAAGGACACGGCGTAACACACTCTTGAGGAGTTATATTGAATAACTTTTCAACTTTATTTGAATATATAGTATTTGCAATTGAAATAGTGTTTCCTTATGTTCCAGAAATAGTATCGCAGTGAGCCGTGCTAATCAATGTTTTGGATCTTGCAGAAGGGACATCGTTCTTTGCTTGTTGAAATGAAATCAGCGTTAATGTAATTATTTTTCATATTACCTCATTTACATGTAAAGCTGAGTTGAATCGATTTCAAAATTAAATACAATTGTAATTTACATCATATTCATAACCATTATAATTTGTATTCGTTCAAATTTATATCCTTGTGTCCCCTTTTATTTAATAACATAACTGTAAGTATAAAACACAAACATCGAAACAAATGTCTTGGAGTGACGAGTGAAGTACAGTGCCATACTAATGTAGTTCAAAGTTCTGATCGTGTTTCATGCGAGTGACCTGGTTCTCGTCATTCAGCCTAATAAAAAAAATCCCTAACCATTCATTAACGACTAAATCTAAGACTAAATATATTTCCAATTTATCCACTTTCTGATCTTGCACCGTGTGTCAAGTACGTAGAAAAAGTACTAAGTTGGTTCCGTTGTGTTACTATATTATATCCGCGACAAAATGACAATGTCAATTCCGCGATAGCCGGTGTGATATGCAGGAAGTTGCACTTCCCTCGAATTGCTTAGTGGCATAAAATATTTTGTAGCAATAACAGATAATCACAGCATTTTGCTATATGTAACCTCTTTCAATTTACTCATTGCTTCCTGCGGTGATCGGTAGGTAGTCTATAAAATTATTTAGTCACCGTTATTGCACTTCAAAGTTCCGGATGATAATCTATTTTATGGCGCGAATTCTTATCAATGATCGTAAATGTAAATTTATATTAGGATATATTACAATAGAACAGCATTGTTAGGGATATGAAATTGCCAATCTGGATATGGATATCATAAGAATATTTAATCGGTTTCGGTTATGGATGCGAATAAGGAATTATTTCGGATATCCTATAGTGTCGGATATTGATATTAAGTCTCAAAGAATTTTGTAAGTATATAAAAAGTGTCTCGTTCGAATCGTTCCTATTCGAAACATTTTTATAATATGCGGTACGGATATTAAAAATTTCGGATATCCGATCGTTTCGGTTACGATTACCGACCATTACGTCTGTACAAAAAAGACATGATGTAAACAACACTGTCTACGAATAAATAGGCTAGTTCAACAGGGTTATAACCACTGTTACACACTGTAACCCAACAGAAGGTACCAACTCGCTGTTGCGTTTTGTACGGTAAGATTTCCGGAAGCTTAAGTTTCTCTCCAATCCCCATCCCTTTTAAGGCCGGCAACGCAGCTATAGTTCCTCTGGTATTGTGGGTGATCATTGCTGATCGAGATAAGATCGGGTGACACACTTATGAGGTTGTAAGCCTCTTTAAAAAAATCTTAACTCCTTTGCTCATATTATGCATGTTTTAATACGTTTTTGGATTGTTTCAGCAACAAATAAAAACCCTATACAATTTCGCAGAGAAAGCAATTTATTCATTAGGTTTCCACAACTCCATAACATAAATAATCATCATTAAAAGCTGTCCTTGAAAACTATTCAGTTAATTGGTTTTAGTGACTAGGATTTTTAATGATCTGTCTTAAAGACTGATGAAGTTAATCAACATTACTTAAATTTATTGATGATATACTTAGTTACAACTAACCACATATTTTATTACGAAATAATAATGAAAAGCTTATATTTTTGGTAATAATTCGCTTGTTTTTAGAGCACTGGCTGTTTTATCGCTTCTTTACGACGCTGTCTTAATTGAGTATTAAAAGTTAATTAAGCGGCGATGTAGACACCATAAAGCTTTTTTTCTGTTAGGTTTATATGGAATACATTTAGGTGTAGATTGTAATAAATAAACACCAACTAAAAAATTTAATATTAAAAACATAGATATATAAAACAGGACACAAACAATCTAACTATATACTATTATAAATGCGAATGTTTGGATGGATGGATGTTTATTACTCAATCACGCCAGTACGGCAAAACGGATCTGGTTGAAATTTTGCACAGAGATAGATTATAGTCTGGAATAGCACATAGGCTACTTTTTTTACCGAGAAATGCATGCTTCCTATAGGATAGCAAAATATAGAAAGGTGTACTAGCTTAAGATGCCTCCATGGATTGTATACCTTTTCGTCCAAAAATAAATGCCACGCAGGCGGAGTCGCGGACAACATCTAGTATATAGATATATCACACATCAAAGGATCTTGGCGCGCTCAGCAAACAGTGTTCACACATTGACATCTTACTCAGTCCGTTGTTATTCGTCGTCATTTCTTTTTATATATACTACTTTGCTTTAAATTTGGGTAATAATTAAACTTAGTGTATAAATAAATTGTATGTGAAGAGTTTCCACGTCCATCTTTATCAAAGCTCCTATGCAGAATTATCAATACGCCAATATTTAAACAGTAACATTGGGATCCGATATTTTGGCCCAACATCCTGGCTCAGCACCTTGGTCCAATATGTACAACGGTCTAGAACTTGGCTTTATTTGACGTAGACTTACGGTTTCATCAAGTTTTTTTAGAGCCTGGATAGGCAGACGAGCAGACGGGCCACCTAATGGTAGTCACCGCCACTCATAGACTTCTGCAATGCCAGGGCACAGCAAAGCCGCTGCCTACCACCTACCAAGTAACAAATTAGCGACCAAATCAGGTAAGCTATCACCATTTAATCAAATAACACTGTACATAATACCACACCTTAATATTTTTTTATGTTGATAACTGAAGTAAATTTTGTTTATTATTGTTTCTGCGGTACAGGCGAGTCACAACGCATAACGACATTTTTCTATCATTATTCATCATTCCACAGATGCATATTTGCAACTATATAAGTTGTTATTTGTAAGAACTCGTTCGAAATATAAACTATCAATTTTGAAATACGTTCAATGTATCCTGAAAATAGGTTATTTCAAAATGAAGGCTATTTCAGTTTTTTTTTTGTGAGCAAATAAATCTATATCTTTGCAAACAACAAAGACTTACTATAAATAATCCTAGTCAAAGGCCGGCTTTCTAAAAAATCGCGAACGTTTTAACAATAATCCGCTTTGCAGATTGCATGAACCAGTACAGCCCCGTTTAAATGGCAATATTGATTGACATATACATAAGATGGAGCGTTTCTTTTGTTGAGTTTCGACAGTGACAACAATGTCGACCTCGCATTGTCATTGATTGAGTTGTCAGGAGTACACATCGTCATTCCAAAAAGGAACATGGTTATATTCTTCCGCCATAACAGCTGGATTAGCCTTGGGTGTTGCTGCACGTTCAATCACTAGATGCCATTAATTATGTTTGGATTGTAAACTTCGTAATAATAAGACAATTATTATGCACCAAACTCATTTTGTTAATTTAAATGATTTTATGATCTTGAATCGTGACTACAGTTTGGTGTTGTTTTGTATTTGTAGCTTGTTTACAGTGGGGTAAATTATTATCTTCAAATACCTCCACCACTAAAATATTTACACATACCAAACTGGTATTATATAGAATTAGAAATATGGATGTATTTCACCGAAATTTGGAATGGCCTTGAGAGTATTTCGAGTAATAAGCCTTCCAATACTCTGGCTACAATTACTGATTTCGATGTCTGTGAAGAGTTGATAAAGGAACATGATTTTACAGGGAATATAAACATATAATACTGTATGAAAGAAGTCATCAAAAGTCTTCATAGTCTTACTAACTTGATAGACTTAGGTAATAGACGTATTTATGTTGAGTTGTTATACCAAATTTTAGATACGGAATTTAAGTCATAGTTTTAGTCCATAAAATTTATAAAAAACTGTATCTACATCGAACGCTGCACGACAAACATATGCAATCAATTACAAACTAAATGAAAAGGGTAAAAAGAGTTTGCATATATAAAAATATTAACTACACAGTCGTCATATTTTTAAAACTTTAAATCCCCAACGTTTTTGTTAATAAGAAAGTATATAACATAAAATGTATTTTTTATAAAACCAATCTACTCATAATACCACAGTAGGAGTTAGTAATCCCGAAGGATTAAGCGGAGTAAACAAAGAGAAATGTTTTGTCCGCGGACCATACTCATTTCTTTGTTATTTTACCATCTTTGTCCATTCTGGTCGTCTTTTATCTTCACACAAATCTCTTTGAAGTTATTTAAACTTATAATGAAACATTTCAAGCGATGATAGATATTAGACAGTGACAGGCTATCTGTAATGATGAATTTTAACTTTATGCTTAATAATTTGCTGTTGACCAACATCAGAACTAACTCGTTAATAAAGTCTGACGCAAAGTAACATCAATTGAATACTACTTTCTACTTGTTATAGTATAAATGAGCAATAGCCACAGTTGTCTCACATGGCGATAGTTATAATGAAAAGTAATAACTGTTCATAAGGTTTTTTTTTATCCTTGCACGGCAAAGTGACCGCGCTGGACCTGATGGCAAGCGCAGTGCGGTCCAATTAGAGTATCGAGTAGCGAGAGACGATCCATCCCCCGCCACTCAACACAATCATGCCGGCCTGCTTCCTCACACTACGCCGTAGGCAAGAAGGTGAAGAAGCGGTCGAGGGTCTATTGTCAGAGTAGTCAGAAGGCCGCAAAATGGCCAAACATTGTACTCCAACTCTAGACCCCCGAGAAAAACCGGATGTACACTGGCTGATCCCGGAACGCGACACACTTGCGTGTGCCACTATGGCGGGTTTTACACCCTGTGTACGGTGGTCGCTATCCGATATGAATATCCTACCACCAGCATTTAGCAAGCGGCAAGGTATTTAAATTTTACAAAAATAAAAGTTATCAAGGAGAAGTAGGTAAAAATAACAATAGATTTTTCACATCATCTAGTTCGAGTCTAGGAAACGAAAGCATATAGAATGAAATGATACACGAAAAATACGATAAAAAAACAGTAGATTTTATTAATAAATGATATATTATGGAAACGTGAATTTTAATTCATATTGTTTATCAATGTCGCTCAGACAATTGTTATCAGATCGAACGATTCTACGTTTACAGTGTTACAGATATAGTTCGATAACGTTTCGCCAAATGATGTTTCTGGAAAATGATATCATGTCCGATAGTCAGTAAGGAAGTGACGAATAAGTAAGTAATTTTCAGCACGTAGATTGCTATGTGTGTAACAACGCCCTCACGATTCTTTGAGTTATTATTGGAAATATAATAATGCAAATGAAGTGTTCCTTGCATGGTAATTTCTTCGAACCTATGGAAAGCTGTCGTTAAATAAGTTACATATTATACATTATGCACGACATCGCTAAATAATGATGTATGCGGCATGCATGAATCAATAAAAATGTTACATTATACTTAGTTTTGTTTTATAATTAAGCATGATGTTTATTGTTTTCGACAGTCATATATTCTGAAAACACATAGAATTATAATGATTTTCAATCTAACCAAATAATGTTACGACACCATAAAACATAACATCTCTACATAGTATAAAACAAAGTCGCTGTCGCTGTCCGTCCCTATGTATGCTTAAATCTTCAAAGCTACTTTAATAGATATAGTGATTCAAGAGGAAGGTTTATATGATACATGCATACCTAATAATGTAGAGAAACACTGATGAATTTACAGGTTTCTGGATTGTATTCTTGATTGACATTTTCTTACAAATATAACCTCCACGCGGGCGGAGCCGCGAGCAACAGCCAGTTACATAATATTATGTTTCAGTGAGGATCTTTTATTTTTAGTCTTTCCGCGTCCGGTTGACACACATTTTGTGTGTGCTGCCCATTAAAGATAGCATTTCAATAACTTATTAAAATTCAAATAACGTCTGACAATGAAGTTTAATATACAAATATTGCATTGTCTAATAGAAAAAAACCATTGACCCTACACGCGATTTATTGATTACACGCGCATTGAATCTTACCACGAACAAAAACATGGCCGTGTTGCTCACTGTTTTGGCGGCAAAAAATATTACAACCAAAAATAATTGGGTGATGCGGTCACCGTGCCGTAACGAGAATCAACGACTGTCAACTACATAATTACTATTTCAAAATCTTCTCATTACACATCTACCGTTCCTTATTTAGTATGCGAAATGGTATTAATACAGAAAGTAGTGTCAGTTCTCAATATGGCTGTGCATTACCTTTTGTTGCAGCCATAATGTAACGGGAGTTGGCGCCAAAAACTTTTTGTCTTATTTTATACCCAATTCGGTGCGCGCCCGCTTAGGGGTAATGAGTAATGCGTCACTTAAAGAATTTAAGTTAGATTTGAGAGGAACTAATTTAACACAAGCTATTTTTGTCGTTCAACATGAGTCCTGCCTACTTAAAAAAATATACATCATAACGAGTAAAGTTCGACATTGATGCCGATTTTGGTCTATTGCTGCTGACTCTATTAGTGTTGTTGTACACCCACTAAATTAAAACCTCTTATTTTAGTTTAGAATGTTCAAAAAGTTATTCTGGTGTTGCATCGGATTAAATTTTGACTTCATTATAACAGTAGGTATTAAATGTGATTCTGACATTACTAAATTTAATTGAGGCACTGGTGCTGGAATAATTTATAAGTCAAAATATTCATCAACGAACGAATTTGAGTAACTTATTTAGGCCGTGTCAAATTAATATAGGTTAAGTAAAATCAATCAAATCAATAAGATTTGGACTAGAACTGCGCAGGATAGGATGAAGTGGAAAGAGTTGGAGGAGGCCTTCGTCAAAGGACGAACAGATGGTTAGAAGAAGAACCTTAATAACTTTTAGATATATTTTATTAATTTAATTATTCTATCTGTATAGTAGGTAGTTCATCTGTATTAAGACTATAATAAATAAATAACAATTACTTTAGACGATTATTTCATATGAAATGTCGTTTAATTATAGCACAAATTTAATTATAGCTAGATATTTTTAATCTAGTTTCGAGAATTATGTGACAAAGAATCGGGTCCATTATGTAGATGAAAAACACTGGAGTCTCGACCATGGTTAGTAATATGAATAATTCGTACAGACTAACTACAGCTGTGTAGTCTGCTAGCATTTTCTAATAGGTACATACATCGTAATACTGTTACCGTAAGTAACTGTCACGTGAAACGCTAAACGTTTGAACCATACGCACCTCGGGATTCCGTATAAAACATTTTTTATGTGAATAACAAAAGCAAAAAGTGGCGCAATCGGGCATTAAGCCCACATCAATACAATAGAAACACACTGGAAGCGGACGCAAGAATGCAAGTGTGCATGCGCCGAGTCCATAATGAAAATGAGTGCGCTACCCGTCATGCTGGCGGACACCGTTACCTGCCCACAAATCTATATACCACATTCGAACAAAAATAAACTTTGATACAACGGAACAAGGGTTGTACCATCTGCAGAGAACTCCACGCGGACCGTAGTAAATGCAGCGCTCAACGCCATAAGCGGATACATCGATCGATTCAATGATTTATAAAACTTTTTCCGTCGATGTTTGTAATAGAATTGCAAAAGATTTTTTTAGAAAAGATTCCTTTTGCGATTCTGGTGCGACCATTAGTCAGCGTTCGACATATTGCTGCGAACAGTTGAATGTTTTTTAACCGACTTCAAAAAAAGGAGGAGGTTCTCAATTCGACTGTATGTTGCTTTTTTTTTTTTTTTTTGTTTGTTACCTCGTTTCTCTGTACTGTGTGAACCGATTTCGACCATTCTTTCTTTGATTGAAAGCTGGTGCTTGTCATTTGGTCCCATAAAAATATGGTGAAGATCTGATGAATATCTTCGGAGCTGGAGAGGGTAACTCCTTAAAATTAAGTAGTATTCCAGTGGTTCTTTTTGCATTACGTTCATTATAAAAGTTAAGTTTCAGTGAGAGAGGGTAAAGGGGGTGGGGGTGAGGGAGGGGGGTGATAAAATTAAAATACACGTAAATTCTAATATCTTCAGCAGCTTTTAACCGATTTTATATAATTTACCACTAAAAAGCAAAAAATAAATTATTACTTTTTAAATAAAAATTAAACCGCCTTCAAAAAAACCCAGACACAACTAAAAAGCAAAAAATAATTGGTTACATTTAAATCAATTAGTTATATGCAATTTAAATCAATTATTTGGAGTCGGTGCCAGCCAAAACATGGAAAAAACAGAATAATCAGGCATACAAAAAAAATATAAAATAGATCCAGACTTGGTTTTTATAAATCTAAAAGTAAAGAAAACAACACCGGCACCGACTCCAAAAATAATTGATTTAAATTGCATATAACTAATTGATTTAAATGTAACCAATTATTTTTTGCTTTTTAGTTGTGTCTGGGTTTTTTTGAAGGCGGTTTAATTTTTATTTATTTACTTTTCCAGTTTCCCCTCAATCTAGTATTACAAACACCCATAATACCCCTAGCTTTAAGAAAAGTTTTATTCATGTGTGTAATTAATACCGCTAAATAAAACTGGTTTTTATGTTGTAGGGTCCATAACAAGATGTGACATTGCTGTTCTAATGTATTATAGCAGTGCTTCATAAAACATACTATCGAATAAGATTGCGTTGTAACAGGAAAGTGTACAGAAGTAAGTAGTATCTAATACGCAATTTCAAAAATTGTTTCATTCAGTTCTAAATATACCAGTATCAAAATTAACCATAAAAACACATTCTGATATAATTAAGACTTCTAATGCTTCGTATCGTAACACTAATCATTTCTTTTTTCATTTATGTTGACACAAGGAATGATAAACACGACAGCCGAATTCTTTTTATTCCTTTTTACGTCTGTCTAGTTCCAATATAAAAATGATATCTATAATGATTACAACAATAAAAAGTTAGGCTTGCATTAATAAGTCTAAAGAAGGTCTAAAGTAATACACATATTAAAAAAACCTTCTCGTCATCATAATATTGAAGTTCATAAAACTGGTAACCAAAGAATACACGTGAAAGGAGAGATGTTATCTCAGAAGAGCTAAACTAATAATCAAGGTAACAGATGCCGCGATAATATCTGAAGAGCGTTGTGCTGTCATGGCAGGAGTTTTGTAAGCCATTCGTCGAACAATACAATCTGACAGAGATGTACAAATGATGAACACATTGTATGTAAAACAGGTGAATAAATGAAAAATCGAATCAATATTCCAATATGGTGTTGGAACGCGTGTTCCATATCGGTCATAAATATTTAGCTGATCTTCATTAATTTTTATAAATGAATACTAGGTTTTATGTCAAAAAGTTACGATAGGTAAACGGAGTCGCTTCCTTTGTAGCGTTGTATTTATTTAAGAAACGTTTCTTTTTTTATTAACCTACTTCAAAAAAGGAGGAGGTTAATAATTCGTCGGAATCTTTTTTTTATGTATGTTACCTGATTACTCGAAGACGCCTGGACCGATTAGAGAAATTCTTTTTTTGTTTAAAAGGGTATACTTCCCAGGTGGTCCCATTTGCACCTTGTCAGGATCTGATGATGGGATCTCAGAAAAATCAAGGGATACCCTAACATTTTACAGTGTCGGATAATTTGTTTTTTATTGAAGTCGGTGTACTTTTTATTATTATTGTGTTTAATGTTTAATATCAAATACACGTTAACGGTGTTTTACGGTTAGATAGGTTTAAAAAGGTCGCTGGTTCATTTAATTCCACCAACAATTGCAGTAAGCATCAATTGTGAATAGCTGCAAATTCCACATAATAATAATAATACTAGCCCTGTATTAAACATTGTCCCACTGCTGGGCACGGGCCTCCTCTACCAATGAGAGGGGTTAGGCCTTAGTCCACCACGCTGGCCTAATGCGGGTTGGCAGACTTCTCATACCTTTGAAAAATTCTCAAATTCCACATGCTCCTTCTTATTAGATAACTTGCTGAACTCTGATCCCCTACATTAAGCAATTTAACCTGTTTAATGGGGGCACTCTCTTGATTGCCGCAATCAAAGGCCTCGTGGTTTATTGAGTGACATATATTGATAGTCTAGTCGAGATGAACTTAGTATGCCTGTACTTAACAGTATGACATTATGAAATATAATATATACATTATGATATAGTGAAACTTATTTCTTTATCAGATGTTTCTAGAATGAACGTCTGTACAAATACTGTAATAAAAATTCCATTATTTACGTAGGTATTGCGGTATTAATTACCAGTTGGTATTGTTATAATATATGGCCGACTACAGTTTACTCTCAGCTCTACTAGCATAATGTTAGTCTGTTGGCTAGGAAGTAGCTACAGGAACTATGGAGGCCGAGGATGCGTTATAAAATTTACATATATTGATATAACTTGTAAAAACAAACCCAATATTAAATCAAGCGTAAAAGAAAATATCATTAATAAGCTACTCCGGATAAAACCGTACGCAAATGCTGTTATTTCTTTTTAAATTGTTTTTTAGATCTAATTAAGGTATGTAAGCAATAGGAAAAACTGTCTATAAATTAGTCTAATTTCGCTAATCGATACCTAGAAACAATAATTACATCTTTAATTAGACTTAAGTATCTACGTAGAATTAACTATATCCTATAACTGAAGTAACCAGCGTAATAATTTGTCTTAGCCTCATATTAACTTGAAAAGTAAAGAAACATAATGAATACCCAAAAGTAAAACCATGTCTTACCAACGAAATATTAAAATGTCGTTAATTAAATATACTATAAAAGATTAGTAATCACAAAACCCGTAAAAAGCAATTAATTTTATCAAGAAACAGTTTTATGTTGATTATGGGGATCTGGGTGCTACAGATGAAGAAAGAAACACGGTTGTGCTTTTCCCAGAATTAAAACTATTACTGTATAGAAAACCAATAACGTCGGAGTCACGATTTCATTTCGTCTGAGTAAGCACGTGTTGGTAAACTGGTTTTTACACGAGGCCGGCTAACGCTCAACAGTTGGGTTCGACGGAACACTGTCGAAGAAGCAACTGATATCTATTTCATATTTAAACATTATAATATCACAGGAATATGAGATAATTAGTAAGTGCAGAATAGTTTGCGTAAAATTAAGTGTATATATAGATATGTACAGTTATGACATAACGTATAAAGATATAAGGTTGTTTTTATTAGTAGATACTTCTATTACTTCGGTTTCGTTGCAAACCTTTAAATAGACATTTAAATTTTATGAGATACCAATTTTGCCCACAGCTTCGCATGTGATTATCGTACCGATACCGTAGGAGACTATAATACTTTAAAAATATACTTATAAGTTATTCCCAAATTTTCCAGTTTTCTAGCAACTTTACAACTTCTTTTTCCATAAAATCCTTATTCGCACTCGTATAAAAATATAATCAAATCGATTCAGCCGTACTTTAATGAGGTGTTTCCCTCATTTACCTACTATCGTTAACAAAATAAGAACTAATTTAGTTCAAATAAGTGAAGACAGACTAACAGCATTTAGGTAATTCCAGACGACAAGCGTTTGCAATACCTGTTATAAAACCGACATCTGTAATGAAGAAATTCGAGTAAAACATAGCTGGCTCCAGGAATGTTAGGGCGATGATATTACGTTCCTGTACGTTCAAAGAACTTATGAATATGTGAACAAGCACACGCACACTACAACCAGTATTGAGAATGGTTGAACTACTGGCAGTGATCATTTTATATCTCCCAAATAATTTAGTGCCATAATTTGCCAGCTACCGTATTCCTTCCTATGACCCTGGGTCCTTTAAGCGCAGTGTGAAGAAGCTACACAGCAGGCCAGCATGGTTGTACTGTATAGCGAGAGATAGATTGTCTCTCTCTACTTGTTATTCTAATTGGACGGTACTGCGCTTACCATCAGGAGCAGTTTGGAAGTTTACCGTGCCAGGATAAAAAAATTATGCTACGCAAAGATTCGACAACAAAGCAGAACAAATTTCAAAAAACTACTACAAAAACGTGATGCTGTATATAATCGATTGAATCTCTTAGATTCATAATCACCTTCATGGTTTGCAAATTTGTAAAACCTTCGCCATTCGTAGAAACCTAATTCAATACAATATTATCAAACGAATATCAGGTACGTTCATAAATATAACAAAATGGCCTTTATCCCTACATTCGAATATTCTTAATGCCTTTGGAAACGGTAAGTAACAAATAAAACATAAAACTAAAAGTCCAAAACAGCAGAGCGTAGGCGAAAGCAATTGAGGATTCCCCATTTGCTGGAGACATGTGGGATGGGATAATTATTACTTACTTTCAAAGTCTGTCAGATACAATAATGGATGTATGCATAAACCATAAACTACATAAGCAGGTTAACCTAATCAAACGGTAATATGTTTATATGCTTTTAAAATTACCATTCCTCGTATTAACGGAAGGCAAATAATATCTGCCCAATAACCTATTCTAGTTGAAAATATTTTGAAGTCGAGCATATTTGTTCTAGCATATTTTTGTGGTGGACACTTTATACGAGATTACCTTTAGAAGCGCATATCTCACCAAATTAAAGAAGTGTTTTTGAAGATCTATACCAACAGACCTCCCGCATGTCTGCAAATGCAATGGATTGTTTTACTTCATTTAGTTACAACTAACCTTCCAAAAATTTTGAGGTAAGTGACTGTGAAATACAAGGAAGAAATTAGAATCATTCCTTTTTGGCAGTTGTTTATGGAACCCCGAAAATCCAGCGATGTTATAATTTCTTATAATCGTCAGCGCAGAATCAAACACCGAAGATCACACATGATTATGATAATAAAATGTGTGTTACATTAGCAGATAACGGTAGACGCAGTGGTGCGGCTGCATGCCGCATGCCGCCTTATGCAACCAACTACTCATTCAGTGGAATGACAGTTGGGCGATCAACCGGGAAGGTCGTGAGAAACGTTCACTAATTTACGCTGTACTGATCTTGGCAGTGGTACACAGATTAACTACTATTCAAATAGAAATGAGAATAACTTCACTGAAACTAGAAATATAAATAAACTTCAAATAACAATTCTTAGGATTTAGGTCTAGAGACTTTATAAATTGTTGGACTCAAAGCATAATAAAACTTTCTAAGTATTGACTTGATTCGAAGCGTATATACGACCATATGAGACTTTTATAACTAGCAAAAAAAATTGAAATCGCCCGCGTGGAATGACTCATGTTAACAAAAAATGAGTTTTCGAATCGTGATAAGTCACCTGGCATAGTAAAAACTGACCTTAATGTGTTCGGAAATATCTTATTAATGAATGATTTGGAATTATAAATACGTTTTGTAGTATATACTTTCACGATATTATAGATCAAATGTTACATTACAACGTTAATTTGTTATGTTACAACATTTAATTTCTTTAAGTTGAGTAAAATCGAACACATGTAAACTTAGTTGTAAAAAAACATCGATTGATATTTATAATACATGGAAAAGATCTCCTATAAAGATAGTTATGAAACATAATATTTTAAACTCTATATATAATTAATTATGTTCTACATCCTGTCAAAATCAGAGGCTTTCGAATGCCCGTCTATTGCTCCACACGGCGGAGCTTGTTAACCATATTATGATGATGATTGATGAAATTCCAAACATTAATAAACCACATATGTAAAAAATTAAAAGAATCTTAGATTAGTTAAGACATTTCTATGTTCAATTAATGGTACAATTACCTAATAAACTGGTCATGCGTGCCAGTGGAATTACTGAAGATACTAATGCCAATCTGGACTTTAAGTCATACATTGAGCCGTAAAATTTGTTGCATGAACCATCAGTGGCTGCCTAAATGCTAAAAACTGGTAATATAACTTGACAAAGAATTTACTCTAAATCTTAGATGCAAACGGGCATAGTTTTATCTTTTAAAAATCTGTTGATCACTTTATTCTTGATGATAAGTGCAGCGAAGTATAAAAACTAGGACTGCTAACGAATAATATTATAACATTAAGCAATAAACTTTATGAAGAAACAGCAGAAGCGCATTGCTCACTTAGCAATCACAGATGTGGATCTAATAAAAGCCGCAAGTATATTTCTCGTGCTTAAATCCTGGGTAAAATTTGAGCATATGTACTCTGATCGGCAATCGACATAAACGATCATATCAAGATTCACACAACTCTAGAAAAGTACAATTTACGAATACACTGAATAGTACTGTTCAAAAGCGAGTTAGACTTTCTCCGATCGGAAAAAAATCTTACTAATACAGTTGAAAGTAGGCGATTTTTTGCGTCGCTATTTATTATGGGTCACAAGTAGTTTGATAATGTTCGTAGGCGTGACTTGTCTACAACACTTAAATTATTACAACTCGCTCTCGACATTAAGCATGTGTAAACATTTTTATATGTAATAAAAAACACAAAAGATTTATATGTCTTGTATCGAATAAATTATGACGTAAAAGTGTTACAAGTTTGTCTAATGTTTATTGCTTACTTTATATTCAATGAGAAAGTATTCGAATGCAAGTTATAACTAGATTTTATATTATCAATCTTCATCTGACTAATAAGTTGACTAATAAATATTCCATTCCCTTTTGTAATATATTAACAAAGAATATGCATGATAAGCATCAATATGGAACAGTGAATTACGTTACTAATTGGTGTTACACATCGAAGGCATTCGTGTTAAAGATGTTGCAAATTAGACAAAGAAACTAAGAACGTCCATCAAATGTTTACTTTTTGTTAATTAAAACTAAATATGTGGACAAATCGAAACATTTATGTCTCAAATGGTGTCAAATTTAATCCTCGAGTCAAATTAAAATAGAACGTATATGATTACTATCTTTTTCAATATCCCCTTTCTGATCCCGATTTCAATTCCTGTTTTACCGCTAGCATCCACAATTCCGGTATTGTGGGTGTTCACGGGCGGTGAAGATCATTTACTATCAGGTAAATGTTCGTTATCCAACTTGAAAAACAATCAGAATCAACTATAAAATGATAGAATCTCACTTGCCAGTTATGTCTGTTTCAAACAATGAATGGTACGGGCCAATTCTTGAGTCTTAAATAAATGGAATTCTAACTAAGCTTGTATGAGCATCGAGTACCATAGAACCTAACAGTAAGACGGTCAGCCATCAATGGATATTCTCCTAAGGAACACGTTGCGTCATTGACAGGTTCCATTATTCGCTAATACAAATATTAGAACATAATTCACAAAAACTACTTAAGTGAACATACTTGACAGTGACTTGCATATTTTAACCGACTTCAATAAGAAGTTAACGATTGGTCTGTACTTTTACGATAACAGCCAACTGTGGAGCAACTTTGATCATACTTTTTTGTATTCGAATAGGTTAGCAGCAAGGGTGGTCTGATATATATTTGATTAAAATGTAACTATGAAGATGATTCTATGTGATTTATTAGTTTACTAAGGTTATTCACATATATTCTACTAGCTGTTGCTCGCGGCTCCGCCCGCGTGGAGGTCATGTTTGAGACAAAAAGTATACACTACAAAATACCAATTTTCATGCATTTAACTACAAAAATTAAGGATTTGCATACAAACTTTCTTACCCTATTTAACCCCCTTAGGGGTGAAATTTCCAAAAACCCTGAAATATGTGTTTTTAATTTTTAAATGTAAGGCCAAATACCAAATTTCATGCGTTTAACTGCAAAAATGACAGATTTTCATACAAACTTTCTTCCCCTATTTGACCCCCTTCGGGGTGGAATTTCCAAAAATCCTGAAATATATATTTTTTATTTTTGACTAAATAGCCAAATACTAATTTTCATAAGCTTAACTTCAAAAATGACGGATTTTCATACAAACTATCATCCCCTATTTTACCCCCTTAGGGGTGGTATTTCCAAAAACCCTTCCTTAGTGGATGCCTACGTCATAAAAGGTACCTAATGTCAAAATTTCAAGTCTCTAACCCCAGCCGTTTTGGCTGGGCGTTGATCGATCAGTCAGTCAGTCAGTCAGTCAGTCAGTCAGTCAGTCAGTTTCTTCTTTTATATATACAGAAGACAGATGATACTTTAGTACCTAACTAATTTAACAAACAACGCTAAACTAAAATAAAAAAATATCTATTAAAATCTATTCTTTTCTTTGTTAATTTGAGTAATAAATACTCTAGTTATGCATTCAAACATTGTTGTAACAATTTATATAATGCCTACTTACACTTGTATACTTCTAATCACGTTCACGAAACTCGTAATGTCCAGAAAAATAAGACAAATTAGTACGTGTTATTAACATTCTCCGTGCACTGTAGCTTAGACGTTTTTATTTGTACTTTTTTCGTCTACGATCATCAAATGTGCCGGTTATAATGGCGTCTGGACTCCTACAAAAAACGTAAAGGTAGATCCCATAGGGCGCCTTTCCTAAAAGGTAATCGCTCGGAGGCTTCATTTTTTTATTTTTTGTCGAAGGCAAAGGCACAAAGAAGCAAAACAGCTGCCGGCGTACAGCTGGCCGGTTAGATCTAATAATATAAGCAGGTTTATATAATGTCACCTGGGACTGTAAAAACATTGATATCGAGTTGAAAATAGTTTATGATTATTAACAGCAATAAATGAGCTTGATTTTTATTATTTTTACAACAAAGTTATTTACTTATCGCCCCAGATGCATATATGGATATAAAATAACTAGTAAGTTATCATATAAGCACAGCAAGTACTTACTGATAAAAAAAAATTTGATCTACACATGATTCAACTTCCGAATAATCCGTCTTTACATATGGATACGTATCGACACTATTTTCAAAATAAGAGACTACAAAAAATCACAACGAATTATCGTAGTGTTTTATGCGCCAGTCAAAAACTTCTGGCACTTTCAATACAAGTAACAAGTCTTTACAGAGCCTTAATAGAATTACCATATCAGCACTTTTTATTAATAGCAGCGTATTATACGTTAGCGGAAATAATATTGTATTGTCAGTAAAAAATTGCGGAAGTAACATAAAGACCTACTTACATATTTAAATAATACAAGTCGTACAAAATTAAAATGAGTTTCGTTTATTGATCATGGTGGCGATTAAATAGCTCTTATCAGTAAAATAAAAAATGTATAACAGAAATTATTTTAACATATTATTTATAGGTATATAACATACATAATATAATCATCACACTGGCGTTTAATCTCGTTATATGACTTAATATGTTTTTTTAAATATTTTTATTAAAGGAATTAATGGACTTGACATGGATCGTGGCATTTCCGAAACATCGCTTGTCGTGCTTAGATAGTGCCACATTTGAAATAAAAAAAATATAGCCAATAGAAATTTTAGAGCACATTGATGCTGCTCTACTGTAACAAACTTTATCAGAAGCAGATGTTAGAAAGAAACCCAAATATTTACGAATGTTGCCCAATGTAAAGATTTTGCGGTAGCCTGCATTAATATTGAGTGTTTCACAGTATCGAGACCGTTTCACTGGAATCATCACTTTTATCCTCGATACAGTTTGTACTTTCGCAGATGTAAATAACGGGAATTTGTGTGTGCTCTATCAACAATAAATTATTTCTGAAATAGGTTTGCTTTCAGTGAATATTTTATTTATTTGTTTAGGAAAAGCAATCAGTTATACATTGTGATAATATTAAGTGAATTATATATCTAAAATACAAATGTTCAACCTGCCAATATACACGTTAGTAATAAAAAAAATTAAACAACATGTAACGTAATAAACATACACCCTACTCTGACACTAGACCCTCGACTGCTTCTTCACCTCCTTGCCCCATCATGGCTTAGTGTGAAGAGGCTACATAGCAGCACGATTATGTCAGTAGCGAGGGATAGATATCTCTCGCTACTTGATACTCTAACTGGGCAACATTGCGCTCACTATCCGGTGCAGTGTGGTCACATTGCCGTGCCAGGATAAAAAAAACCCTGAGAGTAGTTTGTTGAGAATGAGCTACTGAAACGATTACAGTAAAATGGGTAATATTTTTCATATAAATAATAAATAACTAAGTAAATAACATCGTAAACCTAATGAAATTGAAATATACGTTCTTGTTTTAAAAAAAACTTTATTTCGAAGGAAATAAAGGTTTTCAAATACCTAGTAATACATAAGTTCGTCACAGTAAAATTTCAGTGCCTATATAAATCATAATATATTATACTCTGAAATTGAAATGATTAAAATAGAGGGTGTGTGGTATTCCTATGACATGCTCTACATCTGTCGGTGTGTACTTAAAAATGTGTTCCAATATCTATGGATGCGTAACTACTGGCTTAATGGAATGGTGTCTTGTGCAACCGGCATTGCGACCTGAAATCAATGGATCACATTTGGACGGATATTTTTTTTCAATAGGGTAGTTTCCTGTGTTTAATGTTGTACATAATTCGATATGCAACCGATAATAATACGCAAAAAGAAACCCTTTTTTTATTCTATTTAAATATTAGCCTGACTGCCTCGGTGGCGCAGTTGTAATTGCGCATGCGTTACGACTGCTGTGCTGAGGTCTCTGGTTCGATCCCCGGGTGGGGTAAAGTGATATTGGGTTTTTCTATCTAGAAATTCCTCAGTATTAGCCCGGAGTCTGGAATTGGTGCCCGGTATGGTGATAGGCTCGCCTCCTATCACATTATGGGACCGAAAGTCGGCGAAAATTGGGTGTACTGGTTACACCTCTGCCTACCCCTTCGGGGATTACAGGCGTGAGTGTGTGTGTGTTAAATATTGGTCGAACAAAAGTGGGTGCGTAGTGGGAACATCTCACTATCTCCCTCGCACAACTGCACAGTCATACCCATTCTAAGAGGTGTGACGTCACGGCTCATAAGTACATCTTTTTACTGTCATTCGATAATTACCCCTTTCAACAGATTAGAATAGAGTCTAATTTACTTATTTTTGTTCGGATTTATAAAATTCTTTCGATAATAGGTTTTAGGTAATGTAATTTAAAATACGGCAACCACCCTATTATCGGCAGAAACAATATGAGTATTTCATAAAACTTATAGATATTGGACAATGAGAAAATTCTTCATACAAACAGCAGAGGCTTTTCGTACATAAATATCTTTGCATAATCTATAAAATGTAGAATACATGTTTCTTGATTAAAGAACTTGTATGTAATGAGGTCAGTAGGTATTACTCGAAAATAAAATGATTAATGCATGGAACTCAATGTCTTCCAAAATAACTCCAATGACATGCGGATATCCTTACGTTCGACACACTCGTAATAAAAGTCATGATAAGTATACGATAATTTCATAACTTTACCAAATGCATCGCGTAGATCAGTTGTAAATTGCGTGCTAGTAACAGATCCCTTCCGTCCGCTCCCATACAAACGTTCAAAATGTAGGACAATCTATTCTGTTGCAATATGCTTACGAGTAAACGCCCATTTTTTCGTTTTTATTGCTTGCTATAACATAGGAGTAACGCAACGTTCTTGTGTTCTCGCACGAAGTTCACAAGGCAATAATAAAAATTCATAATACGGACAACTTTTTTAACTCTTGGTTACTGTTTGTTTAAACTGGGTTTATATACCGAGGTGGTTGTTAATGTCCCTTGTACACGGACAATTAAACGGAAAGAAAAATAATCGAGTCCGTTTACCATTAAAACGAGCTATATTTTTTGCTCCTCTATTCAAAGTCAGCGTTGCTTGCATCGTTAATTTTGGTCTCTCGATCTCAGTAGGTACTTGTTTTACTGCATGAAACGTATTACGTACGAGAAGTCAGATCATACTAATTATAATATTAAGTGTTGAATTAGTTAGTTAACTAACAAATATTGGTTGTTCCGTTAGAGTACGTACCATAGCAACTTACTACAGCAATATCAAAAATAATTTGGTTGCAATTGTTTTTTTAAGGAATATTGTTGCAAATCACATGCAGTGGCATGTAATTAAAAATGTCATAACAATAATTTATCTGGTCTTCTGCAGCTTCACATGGCTAACAAAATTAAACACACAAAATAGCATCTCAACCAGTGGACGGAGGCAAAAACGCGTTGCTGGCCTAGCATGAGATAAAGCTGAACTCAAGTCATTGGACCCATAGACTGTGCACTTTTTATACAACTAAGGAGTTTATATTTCCATAAATATGTGGTATGCATATTTGCAATCGGCGTACAAGATAGAATTTCATAGCACATCATGAATAGAATGTAACGAAAAACCGAAAATAAAATATGTATAATATATTAGGTAGGAGCAGCGATAGCCTAGTTGGTTGTGGTACGGACTGCCAAGACGAAAGTCGTAGGTTCGAAACCCAAGTGGCGTACGTACACCTCTGACTTTTCTAAAGTTATGTGTGTATTAAAATGTTAATTATCGCTTGCTTTAATGGTGAAGGAAAACATCGTGAGGAAACCTGCATATCTGAGAATTTTTCGAAGGTATGAGAAGTCTGCCAATCCGCATTAGGCCAGCGTGGTGGACTACGGATTAACCCCTCTCATTAGTAGAGGAGGCCCGTGCCCAGCAGTGGGACAATGTTTAATACAGGGCTAGTATTATTTATATATTAGGTATTGCAAAAGATATATTCAACGAACTTTATTCTACATAGATATTAACATATAAAAAGAAAACATAGCGAGGTCCGGTAGTCGAGGTAGCATGGAAACAAGCCGTTTTAAAAGGAAGCATTAAAACTGAAGATTATTCGTATGCAAATCGGGTAAGTGGCGAAAGCACAATGTCCAATACTTTCACATTAACATGCAGACATTACCTGGCAATAGTTACAAGGAAATCAGGAGATAAATTATAGCCAGTGTTGACAGTACGGGGAAACATTTTATGAAGTATTGTTACAGCACGGAAGGTTGCACTTACCGAGTTACGACTCATCATTTATGTTGCTCTTCGTGCACCACATCAATAATGTGTGTATTTTATACATGTCAACACTAAAGGAATTCTAATGCAAAAGTTAATGAGTGACATAGACATATAAAAAGGACTGAGCGACTCTATCCAGCTGTTAAGTGAATACGGACAGAAAGTTGTCTTTTCTAGAATTTTGATTGGTCTACGTTACAGACTTGCAGATAAGAAATGGATATTGGCAGTACAGTTTGCTTTGTGTCTTTTGTGTGTGTCAAAGTGGTCAATTGTGCGAGCATCTAGCTTAGCACATTCTCTAGGTCTTTGATGAGTGATAATGAAATGTAATATGCTCTTTATTACTTTTCCTAGAAAGCGAATTAAGTCGCGTTTATATAATATTCCAAAATAGGAGAGAAACACATTAAAACGTTTTGAATTACTACAGAAATATCATAAAGACAATTACAGTTATTAAATGTATGCTATTAAACGATCTGAGTTAGTAGTTAATAATAATAATAATACTAGCCCTGTATTAAACATTGTCCCACTGCTGGGCACGGGCCTCCTCTACTAATGAGAGGGATTAGGCCTTAGTCCACCACGCTGGCCTAATGCGGGTTGGCAGACTTCTCGTACCTTCGAAAAAATCTCAGATATGCAGGTTTCCTCACGATGTTTTCCTTCACCGTTAAAGCAAGCGATAATTAACATTTTAATACACACATAACTTTAGAAAAGTCAGAGGTGTATGCCACTTGGGTTTCGAACCTACGACTTTCGTCTTGGCAGTCCGTACCGCAACCAACTAGGCTATCGCTGCTGTCGTAAAGTAGTTAGGTAATTAACGAAATATTTCTGACTGCGAAATTTTATTTTATAAGTGTATTTCTCGATATTCAACCCATAAAAAGATGGGAGTTAGTGTTTAATGGGAAATTAAGTTCAAACGTAATCTTGTCTTCAATATTTTTGTGAAATTAACTTCTTAAGCTGTTATTAACGCATATTAATATTACAAATACATACTTTTTGATAACCTGAGCCCTAAATCTAAATAACACGTGCAAAAGACATAACAAATAAAAATGCAAGGCGGGTGATTTATTTCAATATCATACTCAAATGAGACTAATGAGTAAGAACGGGAACATGTTTAACAAAACGTCGTCGGTTCCTTTCCTTTAATTAACAGCTCACTTAGGCGAAAATGAGTTAATGGGCCCTGTTATCGACGCGACGTAAACAATTACTACTTGTCCTCACATAATGATAGAAGAAACTAAAAGTACGTAACCGTTGGTCCAAGGACAGCCCACTTTCACTAGTGTGTGGCTTCCCAATAAACGTCAGAGGGACTGTCATTGCGGGTTTCTCCGCGTAAATAACTCTTTGTTTTAGCAATAAACGAGAGAAACAATGCGCCGAAAAGGTATTCAAATTTAAACGACTCTGAAAGTGAGTAATTTGGTAAAACGTCGTTTGTTTGGTTTAGAATTTGTTTGTTCTGTTTAATTATATTTTTTCAACTAATATGCTTTAAAATAATGTAATTCAGCTTTAGAAATCTTTTGCAGGAGAGAACGCGTATCCATAAGAGCTTTCATTTTTCTCATGTCCCTCACTGCAATTTAATAAAAACGTTGAATGCCAGTTATTGTTCATTTACAATCAGAAGTATCTAAAAGTAAATAAAGGTGTCCTTTTATGTGGCATTAACATATTAGTAATTAATTGAAATATTTGTTAAATAAAGAACAAAGTAGGAGAAAAACAAAACACATAAGAACTTAATTCATTTATAATATAAACGGGCCACATTAGTTTTTGATTAATGAAGTCCAAGTTCTATAGGTCGCCATTGTTCTATTTTATATTCTGATCTCAGAGCGATGTAACATTAATTGGTCCCTGTGATAGCAACTACATATTAAACAGGGTCTATGACCCCAACTACGTGCAGGTATGGTGAGAATCTTATATTTCTAACCTATACTATTTTCGGGTATTTAATATTACTCCATTGTTATTGTCAGATCCTGGGGTGAATTATTAATAAATGCTAATGCAATAGTATTATAATAGATGTTTAGTGTTTGCTACTTTGTAGTAACACTAAACTGCCAAGAGGCAGCAACTCTTTCGAAATTAGCATTAGCATTGCTAGTTTGTGAATTTAACGATAATTAAATTGATTATCATACACACATGATACGTATTCATAGACGTATGTGAGGTTGATTTGTTTTCGGGTATTTTCTTCTAACCTTCAGCAATGATACTCGGTCATTAAGCAAAGGAATCTAGATCTTTCTTCCTTTAGAATAACAACCTTTTTCGGTACATCTCTTACGTAATGTGTATTCAGTAAATATGCAGTAGTGTTAAACGATATATATCATAAACAGTGCTATTAATGCTCCACTTTATCAAAGAAATAATGATACTAAAATACGTTTAATTTGTTGTGTTTGTATTGTATTGTTATCTTGAAAGATAAAACATTATGATGCCTGCAGTGTTGTAACAAAGTGCGAATTTCTTGAATCGAACAAACGCATGTTTGTGCATAATGAGAATAAAAAACGAAATAACTTACTACAAAATAATGTAGCAGATATAAGTAGCATACAGTAGGTATATAACCATTTATTATGAAGCCAAAGACCATACCTAATATTAGATCTTAGACACGGTTTTATGAGTATCATTGCTATAGAGAAAAAAATATTATTTGCTAAACTCAAATTCGTAGACGAATACTATTAAGTTTATAAGTAACGGCAGAATATTCGGAAAGTGAAATTAAAATACAACTTTATTAAAGTAGACCACACGATAAACTATGGGATATATGAACAAAATTTGCTGCAGAACGTATCTCCTGACAAACATACCATCGAAAATGTCTTCAAGAGTCGAGTGGAACCATATTTAGGCAAATTATAATTAAAAGTTGTCAGTAAGACAGGTAGAGATAAGTGTCTGCCTTGTAGACAATGGATGGCAATAAAACTATTAATTGTGAGATGTCTGCAAGAAAATTGCTCAAAGATTTAGTTACCTTCTCGTAATTCACAGAGATGATTTGTCTATTGATTGTGTGAATTAGAATTTTATGTAAATAGGATAAAGATGTTAATTCATCTCTAGATAATGGCGATGCAATTTAATATTGCATAAATAAGTCTTCACCCACATAACTATTTATTTGGTTATAAAAGATTCGTCAATTAAAATCAAAAGCGCCAATGTAATTGTGAATTTATTTCGTTATATATTACGTAAACAATGACGCTGGGTATTAAAACTTTATAATGTATATTTACCACCTATATAACTTTCAAGTTTATTGGTAGTTTCAACAGCAAATACTGTAAAAGTTTAAGTAATAATCCATATAAGTTGTGAGATTTTGTGATTCACATTTGCTTAATCGTGCGGAAATTTTAGAGCACATTTGCCACGCGTTATATTTCCTAGGAGTTACGAAATATTGCACTTATTCACAAGAAGTCTTAGATGGATCCTTCTGAAATTAAATTAGATTTAAAACAGAGATTATGATAATACTGAGAATATTCATTTTTGAATGAACATTACAATCGTCAGAAACGAAATATTATGGTACGTAATATTTACTTTAACTGTTGACTGTTTACTTGAAACAAAACTTAAATTACGAGACGTTGAAGTCTATACCACTCCCAAACATTTTATCGCAGACACTCCACAAATCATCGTTTCCCATAATCCATCGTCGCAATGATACAATTTAAATCATGTCATGCAATAAAAAATACTCGAGCGGCTCGTTATAAATCGAAATGAGAAAGCGTAACAAGAATTTTAAATAAGAAACCAACCGCGGTATTACTGCAGCGTGTGTTTGAAACAAGTTTCTTTTGTTGATAAGGCCACAGAAATGTCTGCCAGTGTCGTTGACTCCGTTGGTGCATTTTTATTTTGTGTTATTGTATGAATACATTAAAGTGAGATTGAGTTTAAATATTAAAATATACACATCATTTGTAGTGAGATAAAAATGTTCTGGTATACTATAGTTTTTTTCTGATATAACAGGAGTTAGCAGATGAGCAAATTGGGTCATTTGATGGTAAGCGATCTCTTTCGCTCATGAACAGCCACATTACCCGAAAAATCACTTTGTTAACTGGGTTAGGAAATTATTGGGTTTGTTAAGTGATTGGGCTTTTGAAAATCTCGCTCACACCTAGGTATATAAAACATCAATTTACGTCAGTTTTCTGTGGGACGGTGGTACGAATTCGTGCTGTAGACTATATTATCAACGCGACGTAACGTCTCACTGCCATGTTAAATGAAACCGGGTTGTATACATGTACATAATTGTGCTCTATTTAATCACAATGCAATACAGTGTAGCAGTTTTATGAATGCATGGTCACATCAACTGGAGCCTCAGGTAGTCAAGTATTTTATAGTGTTATCTTTAGGAGATCTAGTTCAAACAATATCTTGGTATGACAAATAAATTCAGCGATAATTTTTGTGTTTACTTCTAACATTATGACTTGTGAGATTGTGGGGTTATCAGAAAAAAACTGTTGTGGCGCCAGTAATAACAAAAAACATTACTGCGTTCACTTCACCGATGGTAAATAATCAACAGGCAAACGATAATTTGGCCGGTAATCACACTAATTATCTTATGAAATCAGGGTCGTTTGTGATAATTCACTAGTCAGTCTGACTTTGTATCCTATATATTTGTATGTTTTAATAATGACTATTTTCCTCTTTATATAATTGGATATTATATTTTTGGCAAACTATAGTCCGCTTATCGCTTAATAATAAGATCACGTGAATTAGCTTACCATTAAAGGTATCGTGTGCTGTCGGCTGGTATTCTTCCCGAAATGTGTCTTGCGCATAAGCAGCTATCAAGGAACTCTTCCCGACAGCTCCATCACCTACCAATACGCACTTTATCTTTTCTTTTTTTCCACCTTTAACCTTCCTTCTATCTTTTATCTGAAACATTCGATTCAATGTCCGTCTGCTCTTTTTATCTCGCACTGCCCAATCGTTCACTTTATCACAGCAGTTCAAATCCTCAGACTCGTCGTCTCGTATCACAGTGCGACCATTCTCCTCGGCTACTTCAGAGTAATCGTAATCGTCGTCGTCTCGTCGCGGGATGGGAAAGTGGCTGGGACTGTGCACACCGAACACGAAAGGACCATCACGCTCCGGCGCACGGGCGGCGAACCCGTTCGAAGGAGACGCGGGCTTCGCGTAATGTACTGCAGGAGCGCTGTACTGGTTCGACAGGTGCTCCGATGACTCTTGAGGGTCAAATCTGAAAACGAGCTCTGCCTCTCTTCGATCTAAACTCAGGTCGGGAGACGTTACTTTGTCTTGGAAGTATCCAATTTTCTCACGAGCTCGCGTTTCTTGGAGTCTCCTCTCAAGTTCGACGTTCGACGGCTTCCAATAATCTGGTCGGTACTCGTAGGAGCAGTCAGCGGGCACGTTTCTGGGCGCAGGCAAAGGCCGATGCGGGCCGGTGTCGCGGGGAGGCACGCGCGGAGCTACCACTGGAGGCTTTTGCGCCTCCGCCAACAAAGGTCGGCGCGCCGATAGGTTTGCGTTCCTGTTGAACATAATTCCTTCCAGACTTGGAGACATTTGCACTGTCACAAGTATCTGCCCAAACAGTCAGAACCGGCGTGTGCGTTCACGCACATTACTCGCGCGATGTAATCGTTCGAAAATGTGTAGCGATCGTCGTTTAGCGCGCCAGCGAAGCGTGCTATCCCCGCGGTGTACGGATTGCGACTGAGCCGGGGCCGGGGTTCGGGGATCGTGAAGCTTGCCGCCTGGCGGCGCTCCCCGCGACCGGAGAAATGACCTGTTGCTTCTGTTACCTGTTCAGGTGCGACTTACGAGGGACAGAGGGAGTGTTTTGCAAGCGGAGCGCACGCAGCTGCTGCCCTCGAACAAAGCGCGTCACATGTCCCTAGCCGTCGCCACTCGTCACCGAACTCGGCTGGGCCCGTGAGGAAACTCATTGACCCAATCTGGCGGTGAATGAATGAAGACGTGTTTTGTCTACTAATTTTATTGTTTGTTGTTTGCGTATTAGGTGCACTAACCACGATCAGGACTAATTATTTCAATCATTGCCTTACGTAGTACATATAGATCGCTGATTTCAATTTAAATCATTTAAGTAGGTATATGAACGTTCCATTCTCGGCTGTGTTTAGATGACGGCAATTATTCAAAATTGAATTCATGATAAGGATGCTTACTGCAATAAATACAAACTATTACAATTATTAGGTATTCCATCATCTGCGAATTTATTGTGTTCGGTAATTAGCATTAAGTATTATGTAACTGTGACTATAAGGATACCGCAGTGTTGTGCCCGACCTTGTCCCTACCTACACCCAGGTCTATAAGTAAAAAGAAGTGTGACAGATCAGACGCAACGTAGGTACATAGATGATGGTAATAATGTGAAATTAGTAGGTATTAGTGAGCTCTAATGCCTTCAAAGTTCTATAGTTAAACTAAATTGATTTACGAATGTCAGTAGATGACTTTTGATATCATAATACGTTTACATAGCTTAGAGCAGCTACAGAGCAGTGGTTCTGTTTATCTGGAAATTTGAATGGATAAAACCTTAGTTAGGTACATTTTTTAGACGTTATGATTACCCTCGCGCACCCCTGATATTTTTTTTAGTGCCTCGATAGGCAGACGAGCAGACGGGCCACCTGATGGTAAGTAGTCACCGCCGCCCATAGACTTCTTCAATACCAGGGCACAGCAAAGCCGCTGCCTACCGATATAAATGTTAGGAAACTGTATGATCCACATTTTTATCCGGTGCAGGCGCAGAATAATTTTCTTTCTGAAAGAGAAGGGCAGGGGATGTTTTACAGCTACATGTAGGGACAGAATTAAATTATGTGAATTGATCTTACCAAAAATTACAATTATTATTTTAAAAGGACCTTGTATTTTACTACGTAGGTAGGTTCCATCTACTTCATTCAGGGTTACGGACAATGTTCATCGCCTGACTCTACCATAGTGTGGAGTTAATGATGCTAAAAGGGTAGACCCTTTTTAGCATGATTAACTTCACATCGTTTTAATGAATATGCAGCATAGCATTAAACTCCTCAGACGACCTTTATAATTAATATAGATAATTTTAAGAAGCGATAATAATATTAATATGTACCTACTTACCTAAGAAATATTCACACAAATTCTTGCTCAGCCAAGTAAGTAATCGAATCTACGACTTTCCTAGTTCACAGCTCATATAATTATCCATGGTTATGAGATGTACCTAAAGCTGGCACCATTAGACGAAGAATTCGAATTTTTACATCTTCAGTAAACATTTGGTAAGTAGGTATCTGCGTAAGGTAGGTAGGTATATCTAAACTTAACTTTAGGCGAGTGTTTGATTATTAAAATACTAGTTTGTCTTACACGAAGAACGACTGAAACTATTTGAAACTATGGTTAATACTCATAGTTTCAACGTCTTGATTGATTTAGGTAGGTTAAACTATTCTTTTTAATCTTGGGCGATTTTCCTTATATTGATTTTCCAATGTAGCATCTAGGATAAACTATTGTGACTGAAAATATAATCGTCTCAAAGTTTATTCTAATAAAATTATTAGTGATGTGCCGAATCGTTAAAAATGTATATCCGCGGATACGGATACGGACACGGATCTTAACAATCGGTGTCGGTGCGAGTGACCTTGTAATGATAGTAGATAGATAGATGTTTCAACTTGCATTGCGCGGCGGCACGGGTCTTTCTTTTGTTAACCGACTTCAAAAAAAAGAGGAGGTTCTCAATTTTACTTGTATTTTTTTTTGTTTGTTACCTCAGACCGATTTGGAAAATTATTCTTTTATTACAGAGAATATGCTTCCAGATTGGTCCCATAGAAATTTTATCAAAATCGGTTGAGTATTTTGGTTACAAAACCAAAATAACTTGAAAAAATATGTTGTCCGAGATACGAAATTGCGAATTTTGCTTTCCTGTGACTCTTTCATTGGTGTTTTTGCGTTGGGTTTTGTTCGGTCTATTTTTACTATATATACCATTACGCCGTTTTCCTTTTCAGGGGTAGGTAGAGGTGTATCACACCCAGATTTCGTCAGCTGTGTTATATTCTTTTAAATTATTCCGGTGACTCCGTCGACTGAACCGAACCGACTGAACAATAAAAATGGGTAATTTTTAGACTCTTGTGCTGCGACGCTTTCTCATACGAGATTCACGTATGGAAGGCCTCCCCATCATGTACCACCTACTCTATCCTACGTATCTATTTTATATTTGCACTCACTGAAAAGCAAAAAATAAATTATAACTTTTTAAATTAAATAAAAATAAACCCACCTTCAAATAAAAACAAAAAAGCAAAAAATAACCATATAAATATGGATCTAAAAGTTGCGAAAACAACACCGGCACCGACTCCAAAAATTATTGATTTAAATTTTAAATTAGCTTTAGTGTTAAATATTGTACGTAAATTAATAAAAAAACATTAACTAATATTTGTAAGTAGGGTAGTAAACTAACGTTGCACACAACTACTTCAAAATACATGACAAACATTCTGAACCGGAGGGATACAATATAAATAAAGTAATTATTATGACTACATCTACCCTAGTTGGAATAGCTGCTTTCCTAAGTCTTTTCAAACCATTTTTTGTGTCATAAAAATATTGCTCTTTAAAATGAATTGAGCAAATTACGCTCCGGCTTGATGGTTTCCAAAACTCATCTAGCCGAGTTCTTTGTATGATTTTCATCCAGACCGAATTTCTCTTTTCATCATTAGGGAAACTAAAATTACAAGAACGATATACAATAGAACTATATATAAAAAATAGTGAATATTCTATAAAAGTATTAAAAAAATAAGTGGGTAAAATTTGCGATCAAAATAAAATGGCAACACTCAAAAAATGGACGCGTCATGTTCTAAGACGATCACAATAAGTAAAAGAAATTCAATAATTAAATAAATATACCTTTGAATGCGCTACTTACAGATGAAATGTGATCCCATCCTGTTTTTTTGTAATCCCAGCAGCATTTTTACATGTACGGACAACACAAGACGGCATTTTTGAATTAAAATTGAAACTTGTACAATACGTCACGACGCGCTTACTGCAAAGGAGTGACTAATCGCAAAATCGTCAAACCACTCTGTTTAAGAGTGGTTTTTGTTGCTTCAGTTTTAAGCGCGCTGGCGGTTTCTGGTTTTTTCTGTATTCTGAGCTTACCATACGAAACGCGACAGTGAACTTTCACTTTACGTTGGTTTTCTGTGAGACAGTGGTACTACCCCGGTCGAGCAGAAAAATATCGGACATGGCTTCCCCCTTTTGAATGGATGAAGACTGCAGACATGGCTTCGGCCTTTTGTATAAGTTAAAACCAGAGAAGAAGAAGACTTTAATTCTAGATTTTAGCCCAGATTTGGAAAAAATAACGACAGACATGGCTGCATGGCGGAGAACCTTTGCCTTCTCTTTTATAGAGTAAATAAATAAATAAAAAAAAATGTCAATCATGAAATTAGGGATGCTTATTCTTCCTAAGAAATATCGATATTGAATTTATTCAAAATAATCGATTCAGAATAAAAGATAGATGTCTTAAAAACAATTTTTATTCCTTTACTTCTTGAGTTTTTATATGCTACAATTTTTTTTTTTATCCTACCATGGCAACGTGACCGCACTTCACCTGATGGTAAGCGCAGTACGGTCCAATTAGAGTATCGAGTAGCGAGAGACGATCTATCCCCCGGTACTCAACACAATCATGCCGGCCTGCTCCTTCACACTACGCCATGGGCAAGAAGGTGAAGAAGCGGTAGATTATCAGGGTACTCAGAAGGCCGCAAAATGGCCAAACATTGTACCCCAACTCTAGACCCCCAAAAAACCGGATGTACACTGGCTGATCCCGGAACGCGACACACTTGCGTGTGCCACTATGGTGGGTTTTTCACCCCGTGTACGGTGGTTGCTATCCGGGCGGATATGAATATCCTACCACCAGCTCCTGAACCAAAAATCTATCTGTCATTAATTTCCGATCAATTCATTAATATTTAAAAAAATCAAGTGGTCTTTATTTATTCCTTATAATTAAAAGTATTAGTGTTATTTTTGACACTAATCCATATAAAAATTTTGTTTATTTGTTGGAATCAAATAATTACAATTCCCAATATTGGATAAGTTCTCAGTTTTAAAGCAATTCCGCCGATTCTGAAAATATTAGAATCATTACTTAAACAGACAAATCAAATCTCAGTATTCAAGTGTGTAATTGATTCACGCAATCAATCCAAGCAATGGTCGACTAAATCGATTTTCATGACGCAATAAATCAATTGTTCGGTGAATCGATTACAAATTTGTATCCCTACACGAAATGTTTTTCTTCGAACACCAACACGTGTTTTAGGTTATATTTATAAAAGGATGATAAAATAACCATAGTTATTTAAAGTTACTGTATTTGAAATACAGTTAATTTATAGAGTATATAATATAAGGCAATTGCTTATATAAATCACTTACGCAATGGCGAAGTTTAAGCTGAGTAAGTAATAACTAAGTTTTATAAATGTTTAATGTATTAATGTAATATTTTAGAGCGAATTATTATTCATGATTTGTATGGCACATTTTACTCCATATTTATGCAGAAAATGACAGACACACGTTCGTACACAATATGGTTCATCTGTATGACTTAGGGAATAATAATTGCACCAGTGTGTTTAGAAACCATACCCTGGATTTAGGCAAATACTGACAAAAATGCGTAAGGCATTTATGCCGCCAACCATGTGACATCAATGCTATTATAACTAAGCTTTTAAAATCTACACAATTATTGAAACCTGCAATAAATTCTTGTGTCTCATTTATGTGACACAAAAAATATTTATTATACTATAAGTCTTAGGTAAGTACTACTAGTATAACCACAGTTTGACAAGTGGTTTGAATAAATACACTTACAGCACATATATTTCTCTTATACATTGAAAATTAGTGTGACTGGAACAGCATTTTGAATCTGAAACTAAATCATTGGCTTCAATCTTAGTTTCTGCCGAAACCAAAACTGAAACTTATGAAGGCAAATTAAAATAGCTATTAATCTTTTAAAACCATTAAAACGATAAGCCAACTATCAGTTATTTGTGAATGCTATATTTACAGAAAAACCATCAAAAAGGCAGCCTGCCCGTCTGCGTTACAAAATTGAAAAGAAAGTAAAGGACCACAACAGAAAACAGAAGAAGGAAGCAAAAAAGAATCCAAAATCAAAAAAGCAAAAAACAATACAGATTCCTAATGTGTGCCCATTCAAAGAAGAAATTCTCAAAGAAGTTGAAGCTGTAAAGAAACATAAAGAAGAAGAAAAGCAGAAAAGAAGAGAACAGGCTAAATTAGATAAGCAAAAAAAGCTAGAAGAAAAGAAAAACTCTAATGTCAGCTTAGATAAAATGGTATTACTTTAATTGAACTAAAATATTTATTCATGCTAGGGTTTGCAAATTTCCTACAATTTAAATAAATCCTAAATCTTGAAGTTGACATAACAAACACAATTGAAATAGTTAGGCTATGTTATCTATACTCCAATATATAGATTGTTTTAGTAGTTAGTGTACTTATAACAATTACAATGGAAGAATATAATACAATTTATCCATATTCAGCACTCATGAAAGAATATGTACACCTAAAAGTTAAACCATAAAATTAACTAAAGCCACAATATCTCTTATTTTGGGGGGGGGGGGGGGGGGGGGAACAGCCCCCTCTGCTCCCTCTGATATTATTCAAAGATTTTGTAAACACCTATTTGAGTTACATGCTTTTATTAAAAGATATTGCTATGTTAAAAAACGACTAGAGGTGTTCACCAAAAATATTAAAAACAAAATTTACAGAATCTAAAAAAATCTAAAATATTACAACTTTTTTATCCGACAACTACACGACACTGTAAAATCGCCGATATGTATTAAGAAGTCTGTCAACCATACGACTCTTTACATGGATACACATAGGTTCGTTATATATACACACTCCTTGGTGACTAAGTTCTTATAATAACATATTATATTGCATAGTCGCCCCATCTATTTATTCTTGTCTATTTATTTATTTATTATTCTTATCTATTTTACAGGTTACTAATGCTGAAACAAGGGGTAAAGTACATGATGCATTCAAAGGTGATGATAACCAATCAAATGGTGCAGAATTTGGCAAGGACAGAAAGCAAGAGAACTCACTCAAGACATATTACAGAGAATTCAAAAAAGTCATATCAGAAGCTGAAGTTGTTTTAGAAATTGTTGATGCAAGGGATCCTTTAGGTTACTATATTTATTTACTTATAAGTTCATTTGATGTCATGCAAACTTATTCAATCTTATGACATATGAAAGTAAGCCTAACAGTCTGAGGTAGACTCTCAGTTCTGGGTAACTGTAATGTATTCACTACTTAGGGACTAAATTAATGATGCCATCACTAGACTAAGGGGCCATCCATAAATTACGTCATACATAAAGGGGGCAAGGGAGATGGTCGATGAGGTATGACATTGTAGGACAAGGAGTGTGGGGTGTGGTGGGAGGTGTCTTTATTTTTGTGATGTCGTATTTCAAAATGTTTGTTTTATTGAAAAAAAATATTTTTATGGTAATGAAACTCGTGAAATTCGTGTGACGTAGATAGCCCCTTATGCTAGATAATATATTTATTTATCATGCCTTTGTATGAAGTATAATATTATAGATTGGGATTCCTGCCAATAATTTGAATAATTGTTATAACGTAAAATAATCTGACAGCGTCTGAGGCACAGCGAGTGAGTAGCCAACTGTGAAATGAGAGGTTGTGGGTTTGATAGTGCACCAAGACAAATGTGACAAATATTTGTTTCGGTCTTTGTGTTGCAGGACTGTATACCTTGCTCCTTTCTATTATATTCCCACAACTAGGTCGTAGTATAAGGTTAGGAGTTAGGACTATGTGTGATCAGTTACTTTTCCGTAAAAAAACAATGTAGTAATAGTAGTGCTTGCTTATTGACCTTTTGACCATTGAAACAGGAACCAGGTGCCTCCAAGTAGAAGAGGCAGTTAGAGAAGCTGGCAAACGACTTGTATTGGTATTGAACAAAGCAGATCTTGTTCCTCGCAGTAATTTAACAGCATGGCTACAATACTTACGGAGATTTGCCCCAGCTGTACCATTCAAAGCTTCCACACAAGACCAACAACACAATCTCGGCAGGAAGAAAATGAAACATATTGTTAAGGAGAAAGAAATGAAAGGTAAGATAATGTGTTGTATATATTAGTGTTTTGTTCCCAATTTTGTTAAGAGAAATGTAAATCAGCGTGAAGGTTTATTACCAGTGTTCCCTAGCCAAAAAATATTTTGTAGCTAACCTCAAAAATAACAGAAGTAAAGTTGTTTCCATATATATTCTTCACCTTCTTGCCCATGGCGTAGTGTAAGGAAGCAGGCTGGCATGATTTTGTTGAGTAGAGAAGGATAGATTGTCTCTCGCTACTCGATACTCTAATTGGACGTTACTGCGCTTACCATCATGTGCAGTGTGCTCACATTGCCGTGCCAGGGTAAAAAAAAAACATTTTGCTGCTTCTATTAAAGTTATTTCAATGCAGCTGTGTAACTTTTGCAAAAACTAGTGATAGAATATGCATGAAGCGGTGACTTTGCTTTTTGTAAGTTACTGGTGGTAGATTTTATTGTTCAAAACTGTGTTAGTTTGTGTCTAATGCAATTTTGCATGGCAATAAACAAAGTGTAATAAACACAAAAAAAATTACAGGATCAGCATGTGTAGGCGCAGAATTACTCATGAGTTTACTAGGCAACTACTGTCGTAATAAGGGCATAAAGACGTCCATCACAGTGGGTGTGGTGGGACTGCCCAATGTCGGCAAGAGTTCAATCATCAACAGTTTGAACAGATCTAAAGCCTGCAACGTTGGCAGTACACCAGGAATCACTAAGTACGTATGAATTTTGTTTATTGTTAGTAAAAATGACTTTTTTTTTTTTAATTACACGATTTATTTCCCCCAACCCCTTTCCATAATCGGACGACAAGAGACTCGGCGAACCGCCATCGATACATGGTTGATATTCAACCAGTGCTGCAGTGCGCACGAAGCGTTTTGCTAGTGCATTTATCATGCGCACCGCTAGAGAGTGGGAACTCTTTGCCGGAGTCTATATTTCCCGAAAATTATAACCTGGGTATCTTTAAGTCAAGAGTCAATAGGTATCTTCTAGGCAAGCGTGCTCCACCGTAGACCACATCATCACTTACCATCAGGCGAGATAGTGATGCAATCCTAGTTATAGTATATTTGCCAATAACAAAATTGGTAAATAATATGATTAATTAAAAAAAAACATATTTAGAGATAGGAGAGATAGTGGTCAAACGCAAGCCCATTTCGGTAAAAAAAAAATTCTATTCCAAAATTTTATATTATAGCTCCACTGTTATTTTCCACTGATATTGCTAATATCAAGTAAATTGCAATTAAAATAATCTAAAGCTATGGGTTATCTTACCCTTATCTTTTTTTTTTCCCCGCGGTGAAAATCCATCTTACGGATACCTTCTGGTCCTCGGGGGAGGAGAGATGGTTATGCCGGACTCACCGACCTTCCGACCCAGTTCGCCTGAAGGACTACTAGATCGGGACCCTAACGAATTTTCCTACGCCGGTGTACCGACTATAAACCCCGCGGTAGTCTTCTGCAGCACATGTGGGACAATCCCGGGGGATCCTGAGTGTACTCTGGATTGCTGCCGGAACCATCCCTGTGCCGTACCTTTACGGCCCGTCTCTTCTTGTGGGTCATCTTACCCCTGAATGACAATTTTATAAAAAATTTATTCATTCGGATTTTACTTTATGCGTCGATACTATACTGAAACGTAAATAAACAATTTGTTCTATTCCATCGCTATCCGAAATTATTCTAAACAGGATTACGCGTACGGATATTTTATGTTTTCAGATATCCTATAGTTCCGTTTACGGAGTTCCATAACATAGTTATATTCCATTTGTTATAAACTAATAAAAAATATTCCTAACCATTCCCTTCTATTTCAGACAAATGCAAACTGTCCAATTGGATTCGAAAATCAAAATCCTGGACAGTCCCGGTATAGTGTTTCATTCTGGACCTGAAAGCGATTCTACTGTGGCGTTAAAGAATGCTATCAAAGTGGGCAGCCTTAAAGACCCCGTGACTCCAGCCACTGCTATACTGCAACGTGCGAACAAACAGACACTTGTAGACCTTTACAGCATGCCGGAGTTTAGTACGCCACAGGTGAGTTGATACTTGAGTCAAAGATAAAACAAATCAAAATACTGAATCCTATGTTATATATATATTGTTTATCCTGGTGCGGCAAAAGTGACCACAGTGCACCTGATGGTAAGTGCAGTGCCGTCCTATTAGAGTATTCAGTAGCGAGAGAGAATCTATCCCTTGCTACTCAACACAATCATGCCTTTTTTTTTGTTCTCGCGGGGAAAGCGTTTTATTACTGCCGCCCGCTCCGGAGGGAAGCGGATTAAGAATAAAACGGGTATGCTGGACTAGCCGGTCTTACGACCCAGCATCCCCCTCGCACGGATGATGGCTATCCGTGCTGCCGCTGGGCCGAGTCCCTAACCCCTATGTACACCCCACCCGACACTACCAGCTAAAACCCCGCGGTGGCCTTCTTCGGCGCTTGCGGAGCGATCCCGGGGTATTCTAAGGAGTGCTAGAATTGCTGCCGGAATCGCCCCTGCGCGGTGCCCTGTACGGGCCCCATCTCCATGGGAGGCTAAGGAGCCCCCGCGCACCGAGCAACGACAGCGAACGAGGCCTTACCACCCGCGCTGCCGTCCATCTCGGGGTCGCACGATGCCCCGAATTTGGGAGTGCATCGATACGGGCTGACAGCCCCCCGCTGCGCGCCCGCGACCCCCGATGGCCCCAATTAGTCGCCTCGTACGACAGGCAGGGGTTACCGTGGTAGAATTCTCAAAACGCCCCAATTCCACAGGGCGCAACACAACCATGCCTGTGTACGGTGCGAGCTATTCGACCACCACCAAGCCAAACAACCAACCACTATGGTGGTTTTAAAGTTTTTGTTCTATTTTCTAGGAGTTTTTCGCACAACTTGCCAAACGGATGGGCAAGTTTAAGAAAGGTGGTGTGCCTGACCAAGATGCAGCTGCCAGGATACTACTCAACGACTGGAACACCGGCAAGGTAATAGATCAGTTCAGCTTTGCATGTTGTGTTGTGTTTCACTGACTTGAATGTATAGGACTTTTTTTTTAGTGCCTCTATAGGCAGATGAGCAGACGGGCCACCTGATAGTAAGTAGTCACCGCCTTCTGCAATGCCAGGGCACAGCAAAGCCACTGCCTACCGAAAATTCTAACCAGGGTATTTTAACTCAGAGTGAATAGGTATCTTTTAGGCAAGCATGCTCCACTGAAGACCACATCATCACTTACCATCAGGCGAGATAGTGATGCAATCCTAGTTATAGTATATTTGCCAATAACAAAATTGGTAAATAATATGATTAATTAAAAAAAAACATATTTTAGATAAATAGGTGAAAACAAATTGTTTTCACCTATTTATCTAAAACTAGGCTATTAATGTTGATTTCCTTGTGTATAATTTTTCAATCTTACTGTTTTAAGATATTTGAGTACTACTTACAGACAAATAGTCATTTCAATACTTCCAAATAATCATAATATGTATAGGTGCGGTACTTCACGGAGCCACCAGAAACTCTGGAGTCAGATATACACGTCGACGCCAAGATTGTAGGGACCAGCGAAGAGGCCAAGGAGTTCGACATCAATGCCTTTGAATCTATGGAGACTGAGGCTATCAACGCACTTGAGGACCAAAATAATGGCATTGAAGCTTTTAAGGTAATAACAATTTACTATCTGACCCGTGAGTTGCTTTAACAGGGAAGGAAAACATCGTGAGGAAACCTGCATAGGTTTTTTTTTATTCTGGCAATGCAAATTGACCACACTGCACCTGATGGTAAGCGCAGTGCCGTCCTATTAGAGTAGCGAGAGCCAATCTATTCCCCGTTACTGAACACAATCATGCCGGCCTGCTTCTTCACACTACGCCATGGGCAAGAAGGTGAAGAAGCGGTCGAGGGTCTAGTGTCAGAGTACTAAGAAGGCCGCAAAACGGCCAAACATCTCCCCCAATTCTAGACCCTCGTCAAAATTCTCATACGAATTTTAGAGGTGTGTGAAGTCTACCGACCCGCATTAGGCCAGCGTGGTGGACTAAGGCTTAACCCCTCTCATTAGTAGAGGAACCCCGTGCCCAGCAGTGGGACAATGTTATACATGGCTAGTATTAGCAGTAGACCCGGGAGAAGACATCGCAGCGATAGTGGTCGGTTACGTAATATAATAAAGTAGAAATAAGTAAATGTAAATTTACAAAATAATAACGAAATTTGTCTTATACGACAATAGATGGCGTTTCCTTAAATCGTATACGCGGGTAATCCTAAATTAACAATACAATAAAATGGTTGATTATACTGTGTGCAGATGGCACTGCTAATTTATCGTCATGTTTGGCAAAATCTACAATTTTAAAATATTTGTCTATTTATCATGAATAACGGTAAATGTAAGCTTAAAATGTTGTTTGAATCATTAAATTTGATCAATTATTATGGAAGTAATGGCGTACCCACCAAAAACACCGAAGAGAAAAAATATATAGAGATTAATACATACATACATATACATTCACGCCTGTTATCCGCGAAGGGGTAAGCCCACCCTTTTCGCCGAATTTATTACGGTCCCATAATGTGATAGACGGCGAGCTTATCGCCATACCGGGCTCAATTCCAGACTCCGGGATGATACTGAGTATTTGTAAATAGAAATACTCAAAATCACTTTACCCGACCCGGGGATCGAACCCGAGATCAGCACAGCATGCGCAATTTGCGCCGCCGAGGCAGTCAGTATATAGAGATAATAAAACACAAAGAACACACAAATAAACGCATAAGGCAAGAAATACGAGGGACTATAGACCCACAAGATCCCGACCTGGTACAAAAGTATTTGTTGATTACACAAACATTTTCAGTGCGAGAATCGAACCTGCAACATATCGTTTAGCTAGACTATTCCTAGTTTGCCTCAGAGGCTGTCTATATTATCTACACTGAATCATGAGACGAGACTAGTTAAAACTAATCATTGTTGCTATCGGTCAGCTCGCAATGGGCAAAGATCTGTTTTAAATTACACATAAGTTTACGCTTGCATCTCCGGAGATATAGGCAGTGATGTAACAAGTGCAATCACCATTCATAGATAGTTTTCATCCCATGATAGGGTAGATTCCTGTGTTATTTTTTTACATTATTCGATATGCAACCGAATATAACACGCAAAAGAAATTTTGCGAAAACAATCAAAATTGCCTGAATAATGATGTCACAATATTCATTTTAAATATAGATATGAGCAAATACTCAAAGGTATGAGCACAAATGGTTGCATAAAGGGAAAATATAATCTCGCTCGCACAACGGCACAGTAATGGGTATTCTGATATCCGTGACTTCACAGAAATATCATACATCCTTTTACTGTCATTTGACAATTATCCCTTCCAGCAAATTTGAATGGCGTCAAAGTTACTTATTTTTGTCCAGGTTCATAAAATTCTTTCGATAATAGGTTTTAGGTATCGTAATTTGTTGTTTAAAGTAATAAAAAAACGAGTCAACTACTCTATTATTTAGGGAATATACCTAGTGCTATAAATCGTGGATAGCGAACCTGTGACCTCACCGATTTCACAGCTTTATTACGCCCTTACCAGAGTAATCATTTACCATCCGTTTTATATATTTAGTTCAGCTATTTATGTGTAAAATGTAGCGAAAGTATGTAATATACATTATAGTTTAACGACCCATGCATACGCTGATAAAATTTATTGAATACCTTCAAATACTAAAAATGGAATACGTAATACTAATTCCAGTAATTGTTACATGCACGTTTATCGTGTATAATTAAGTAAATTACTCAGTAGGTATATTAATTAATAAGTGTTGCAATTTTCATGCTCCATATTATCGCACCTTTGTTCCACACTTGTATAAACATTGCATGTAATATTGGTGAAGGTCTCTCGATATTCATATTTAAATTATAATATTAATTACCAGCGAATAATTTATGTATGATGTACAAATAATACATAAAATACAATAATTAATAACATATTGTTTTACAAATTTTCGTTCAGTTGTAAATTCTAGATGGTTCAATGTAATTTCAGTTGTATTTATAGATAATACTGTATTACTTATTGATAATTTTAGTCTGAAAGACTTACATTGACCTTGATTGAATGTTCTTTTTAATAACGTTCTTGAGCTCTCTAATAAATAATCCTGAATGACAAATACCATTTAATTTTATGCTTATAAAAATATTTTGGGTATATAAAATTTGCAGAGATTTAAACATTTAACACGTAAAATAAAATACATTTGGACACAATTTTCCATATTAATTACATTTAAAAAACGCCGATATATGTGAACATTTATTACTAACCAGAATTAGGTACATGAAATTTCGCATTTCTTACTTTGAAAATAACGGATTTTCATACAACCGTTCATCCCTTATGTTGGTCCCTTAGTGGTGAAATTTCCAAAAATCCGCACATAGTGAGCGTTTGTATCGCTAAATGAGTAATAATATACTGTGTGTAAGAATATTTGTTATTTCTTCTGCAGATATCAAGCACGGGCCCTGTCAAGGCGGCTGCCGAAAACGAAATGCAAGTAGACGAAGACGAAGCTAGTTTACTTCCTAAAACACTAAACATTAGGTCTAAACTCGAAAAGAAAAACAAAAATAAAGAAAGGACTAAAGCAGACCCCGAAATGCAGCTAGAGGGCAACACTAAACTGAATAAATTAAGGAAAATGCAGTTCAAAAAAGACAAAAAGAAGAAAGCGAAGTTTGAGAAGCAAACTGTCAATTTGGCTGGAGTGTTGGAGAATGTGAATTTGACAACATTTAATAAAAAGGACGAATATGATTTCAAAGAAGATTTTTCGCTTTAATTGGTTTTTGAACGTGGCAATACTTGAAAGTATTTCTGAAATGGTTGGCATATATGGAATTTTAGCATATGCTTGTATTTTGATGATCATGAATGAATTTGGAATTATGCTACTGGTACAAGAAAATGTAATAATAAAAAGATCGCAGCAATGTTAACACTATATTTATAAACATGTACCAGTTTTCACAGGAGTCCCAGAATTTACTATTAAGTATGTTGATATAAATATCAAGGTTAATAAAAAGCGAATTATCAAGAGACTGCTATTTATTTACACACCTCTTTCCCTTTATACTACTGGTTTGAATAATTAAATGCGCGATGATAAGCACACGTTAAAATGTACGATAGCGGAGTTCAAACATTGGCAATTTAAATGTTTCGCGCAAATATTTGTGTAATGAATATACGTGTTCCGATATTTAAGTTATTTAGATGTATACAAATTACATGCATCGGTCACAATTTTCTTGCTTGACCTTATCTTTGAGTGCAAAACATATAAACGACGTACGAATATTTATATTTTACTAAACGTCCAATCATACTCATGTCTGACAATTGATTGAGATGAATAATATAGGAAGACGCATGTTGAGTGCAGTCAATAAATGGGGACCATGATTTAAAAGAAAATTTTATTGATGTAGGGTTTTTTTATCCTGGCACGGCAAAGTGACCACACTGCACCTGATGGTAAAGAGCAGTGCCGTCCAGATAGAGTATCAAATGGCGAGAGACAATCCTTCGCTACTCAACACAATCATGCCGGCCGGCTGTGTAGCTATTTCACACTACGCCATGGGGAAAGGAGGTGAAGAAGCGGTCGAGGGTCTAGTGTCAGAATACTCAGTAGCCGCAAAACGGCCAAACGTAGCCCAACTCTAGACCCCCGACAAAAACAGGATGTACACTGGCTGATCCATGAACGCGACACACTTGCGTGTGCCACTATGGCGGGTTTCACACCCTGTGTACGGTGGTCGCTAAGCGGGCGAATATGAATATACCACCAGCAGCACCATTTGCCTTACGGGAACTTATCTTTGAGTAACACTTAAAATATAATAAACGACGCACTATAAATCATTCGATGTCTAGGAAAATATGTTTTTACTAGATGTCGAATCGCTTAGATTTTTTATAATTGATTGGGATGAATAGGATATGAAGACGATCTGAGCGTAGTTAATAAATGGAGTCCAAGGGTTGCATTTGATCGCAGCAATAACTGATTTAGGCTGGTTTGAGTAAAGAAACATACATACATACATATACACTCACGCCTATAATCCCCGAAGGGGTAGGCAGAGGTGTAACCAGTACACCCACTTTTCGCCGAATTTCGGTCCCATAATGTGATAGGGGGCGAGCCTATCGCCATACCGGAAACAGGTTCCAGACTCCGGGCTAATACTGAGAATTTCTAGATAGAAAAACCCAATATCACTTTACCCGACCCGGGGATCGAACCGGAGACCTCAGCACAGCGGTTGTAACGCATGCGCAATTACAACTGCGCCACCAAGGCAGTCAGTTACAGTGAGTAAAGAAAATACCAAAAAATAGGCAGTCCCCATGACTACCGACAGAAGTGAGAGCTTAAAACTTTGCAAGTCTCGTCATTGAAACAGCTTCCATGAAGTAGTAACATTTTGTTTATGATTGTCAATAATTATAGAAATTCATAGGCGTGCTTATGTCTTAAAAGTAAAATAATCTGAAAGTGATGGTCACGCGAGTTCGGTGCTTTTTTCTCTTCCCAAAATTACCCAACATGCCTAAAGTTATCACTTAATAAATGATGACTTAACGGTTTTACCGCGATCAAACGCAAGCGCACTGTGTTTATGTTTACCTTGATTGCGAGCCAGCACCAACAGCGAAAATCTCGATCATAGTTCATTGTGCGCTGCCACAAGCCTAAGGAGACTCACGGATACATTTTTGGCAATATATATTCTAATTTTCGAACGGATTTCCTTATTTAATATACTTTCGCGATATATCCACATAATATAAGTAGGTACTGCGTAATTATAAGTTTCGACTTTTTCAGACACTCACGCCTGTAATCCCCGAAGGGGTAGGCAGATGTGTAACCAGTACACGCACTTATCTCCGAATTTAGGTCCCATATTGTGATAGGGGGCGAGCCTATCGCCATACTGGGCACAGCTTCCAGACTCCGGGCTAATACTGAGATTTTGTAGATAGAAAAACCCAATAGCACTACCCGACTCGGGGATCGAACCAAATAAATCATGAGATTCTCACGAGGGAAGCCTATGGGGCTATGTGCGTGATGTTTAGTTGATTGTATTATTGGAGGCAGCTGCAATAAAATGTTCTTGGGAAAAACCATTAATGCTACCTATGTAATATATATTTATTTTTTTAAAATACGTATACTGAATAACAAATATAAATGCATGCAATGAATCCTCGACACGTAAGTAGAATTGATATCCATGCGTCTCATTCACACTAGTAGATATCCCTATGTGCGTTTCACTCTGATACATGTGAGTAAGTGATTGGGCGCTTCGAATTCAAGTTATCTGTTTTATGAATGAACTTTCTAGATCATTTAAACGACTATAATATTTAAAGTAGTGTTTCTTTATTTTATTATATATTTGTATACTTCAATATTGTTTTCACTTAATATCTACTGCATATTCTGTCATATTAATGATATGCTGCAGAAATTCTACCGTGTTGATCTCTACTACTTGGACGGATTTGTATTTTCCCGCCATTGGGTTCAATTACTTTCTTGCAGTGTGTTCGAATCCTATTTGCCAATCTTTAACCAATAACGCGGTTCCATCTGTCTGTCGTAATTTTACGTCACTCGTAGTACTTCACATTCACCGTCTCGCTCAGACGTATGAATTTATACCATAAAGAATGTAAGTCTGTCCTGCTCATAAAATACGTAATAGGATTACGTGTATATGTCTTTCGCATTCACTCTTGAAAATAAATCATTAGCTTGAGCGAGACACCAAACTTTCGTTGTTCACGAGCCGGTAGAAATAATAATAGACAATTTTACAAAAAATTTAGTTATTCGTGGCCAGTCTTTTACAGAAGAAGGTGGTTTTGTGAATCGAAAATGAAATCTGTTACGCTGGCGGTTGTCAGTTTACTGGCAATTTCTTCAATAAATTGTGATGTTTTCTTTGAGGAGAAGTTCCCCGATGGTAAGTTTTCAATGTTTATTCACAACGTGCTTTATGCGAAACCGGCATGGCGTGCGTATTGATTGGCGAGGCGTCGGGAGCCGGTATATTTTTGGCTAAATACACTCTATTCTTTTATAGATTCGTGGGAAACAGACTGGGTGTATAGTGAACACCCCGGCAAAGAGTTCGGCAAGTTCAAATTGACCGCTGGAAAGTTCTTCAATGACCCGGAGGAAGATAAAGGTGAGTGCATATTACGCCTTTCTAATTTGCTTACATGGTTGAGTTTATTCCCGACAATTACGAAATTTATCAATTAAAAAATAATATATTTGCACGTAGTTTCATGTTTGACCTGGTACTGGACGCGACTACGTAGGTACATATAGTAATTATAGGGATTCTAATTAATATTTGTGACTGTTCTTATATGAAAAGCTTCCATCGATGTCAGTAACCTTAGATTAGTCATGTTTGTGATAGCATTTACCTGTTTCGCTCAATGCTCTGAACCGGCCTTATTATTGTACCTGGTCTATTAGTATAATTAGGTAGGCAGCGGCTTTGCTGTGCCCTGGCATTACACAAGTCTATGGGCGGCGGTGACTACTTACCATCAGGTGGCTCGTCTGCCCGTCTGCCTATCGAGGCACTAAAAAAAATGATGCTGACGAATAAATTGGTCATCAGGTCTCAAGACAAGCGAGGATGCTCGGTTCTACGCCATGTCGCGCAAGTTCAAGCCGTTCAGCAACGAAGGCAAGCCCCTGGTGGTGCAGTTCTCGGTGAAGCACGAGCAGGACATCGACTGCGGCGGCGGCTACCTCAAGGTGTTCGACTGCAAGCTCGACCAGAAGGACATGCACGGCGAGAGCCCATACGAGATCATGTTCGGGCCCGACATCTGCGGACCTGGCACTAAGAAAGTGAGTGGGCTTTGGTTTTGTTTTTAATTTCAGGCGCTGACAATTTTGTTTTTCTTTTTTTTAAACAAAAGAGAAGGCAAAGGTAACACCAATAGACAAGGCTGCATGGCATCATGCAGCCTTGTCTATTATTATTTTCAAATTTGGGCTGAATTTGAAAATTCTTCCATGATTTCATTAAATTGTCAGAGAAGCCATGTCAGAAATGGCGCTGTCAATATGTCTATTCAGCCCTAAGGCTTTTTTTATGGATAATTATATTTATGTATTTTTTTTTGTAATTTTAGACGTAACATAGAAAGCTAAACAATAATTAAAGTTAAGGCTATAATTATCTACTTATAATTTTGATTCGAATCAACTGTTAATAATTAAAGTAATTTAGACGCAGGCAGGCATTGTTTAATACAAAATTAGCCAATACTTAATGTTTTATCATTAACATAATTATTTTTTTCCGGCAAATGTCAATTAGATTTCTAAAATCAACTGTTTAATGAGATATGTTAGTTCATTAAAATTTTAATGAATTAACATATCTCATTAAACATGTATTTAGTAGGTACAGCCTATTACGATAGAAATACCAAACATGCAAAAAATCTACATAATTTATTGCTATGTGTAGAATACAATTTGTGGTTAAAAAGATTATTTTTCGGGAAATTCCTCGACTTAATGTAACTTAATTAAAAAATTAAATAAAGCCGCCCACAAGTTCAATACGATATTTTCGTAAAATCTGTGTAAAGGTTGCAAACATTTTTTATACCTTGGCACAGACAATGGAGTGACAAAGGTCGTATGCAACGTTTGTGACCATCGCCTAGACATTTTGACATAAGTCGCTAGGGAAATCGTAAAAGAACCTCTAGTTCGTAATTTTTTAATTCCCATATATGTCAAAAAATATAAATACGTTAAAAGCTTATGACTTTGTATAAAATAATAAAATGCGAGATAAAATCATAGCGTGCGTTGACAGATAAATGACCCTTATCTATCGATATGGGGGGCATGTAAAACAATCTACATGGAAATATAAACGAAATAAAACAAAATAACATGCATCCTTAAACAAGATAATGAGTTACAAAGTATTGGAAACTTACTGGTTGAATCTATCATAAAAAAACAAATTAATTATAAGTTTAAGTTATTTTTATTCTTACACAACAATGTTACTGAATTCACTAATTACATACATAGTCCAGACCTGCATCAAAAATATATCTCGTTGTGGTGATCGAACTCACGGCCTTCCGCCTCAGTTGCACGACCACTGTGCTATGGAGGCAATACAATTATTTATATTATAAAAAGCTTTTGCCCGCCGCCCTCACTTCTATGAATGTTTCAGGAATAAACAGTAGTACATACATACATATACACTCACGCCTGTAATCCCCGAAGGGATAGACAGATGTGTAACCAGTACACTCACTTTTCACGAACTAGTTACGGTCCCTTAATGTGATAGGAGGCGAGCCTATCGCCATCCCGGACTCAATTCCAGACTCCGGGCTGATACTGAGTATTTAAAAATGGGGAAACCCATTAAAAATTGTATTATTTTCTAAAACCTATAAGTTTTCTGCAATTTCACTTAATACAAAATCTGCATCGAAAATCATTCAGCCTTCGATGCGTTAACAAATTAACAAACAGCATGTGCTCCACTGTTCTAAATGTATTGATTATTATAATTTAATACGGGGAAAAGTTATCGCCTGTAATAAAATCGATAAGACCCATTTCAACACAAAACTAGCGTAGATAGCGAAGTCGCAATTAAAACTATAGTTTGTTTAAACACTGACTAATTAATATTCCAATGAATCATCAAACCGAAGGCCGTCGCTGAATATGTTTACACATTTTCACAATTGTTCAAACTTTAAACTATAAATTGGGTTGTACGGAACATCTGTTTATTGGACATTGAGTCAATTACCAAAATTGCAATAATTTTACAACATATGTATTTTTAAAAGAAAGTTCTTCCATCGTTAAATGAGTTGGGATCACATTTTTTTCCTATACGTTTTGGTACACACTGCTGGCATAGAATGAGACTGTAGAGGAACGGGTGATAGTGTTCCGACCATCTCCGATCGGCGAATTCCACGGCAAGAATCATGCAGTGGTGCGCATGCGCAACTCAACCGCAGCAAGTTGAATAGCGGGGATCCGCTACAAGACCATGGCTTCCAATATATTGAGCTAGGTTCTGAAACGTTAAAGGGGACGATGACTTGCCATGCAGTGAAATATAAACACTTTTTACAAATAACTAAGCAACACCCGCAATTCTAACCTCATTGTGAGATATGATTATATTGTGTCATAGGTCGGTATCGTAGTCTACGACACTTTCGATGTGACAACATTTACATTGAAAAATATTTGCGGATCACAATAGGTACAAGTATTATCGAACCTGAGACCCTCTAATTTCGTCACTCGTCCATTGCGCTACTAAGTTTGTCAAATAATGATCATTGTTATTATACTGTTATACAACTAATATATGCAACTTTGTTACAACAAAGACTACAATAAGATTTAAAAAGAAGTTTCCTTCCAATTTACTTTCTTTCAGATCGACTTTCAATAAATAATTCAGTTGTCATTGTTGTTTAGTTTCATTGTAAAGAATAAAATTGGAAACGCTTTATTGGTGATCATTTATGATGCAAAAATGGACACGTAGCTCCTACAACCGGCCAAGAAGATCAATGAGATGCTAATAAAAGCAGAAACTTTAATATTGAACGATATAATAATTAGGCAAATTAATTTTCATTATAATTTGAAGATGTTAAATATACAGCCCGGTTAAAGGTCTATAGCAAGCCGGTGATTGCAGCCCATGAAGGTATCCACAACAATCTTTGCTTATTACCTTTCATCTGTATTCCCAAAAGGGTAAGCAGAAGTACAACTCCATTATAGGGTACAAATTAAGATTTATCGTATAGAAAAATTCTAAAACATTTTACGATTGCCTGTCCTGGACGATTGCTACTGGCTTACTACCTTAGTATGCAATCACTAGACCAATAGGGGTAATAAGAAACAAAAGTACAAAAACAGACAGGCTTCGGGGTGCAGTAGGCGAGTAGCCGGCTGTGAAACGAGACGCCGTGGGTTTGATTCCTATACCGGGACAAATTTTTGTGTGACAGACGGACTTTTGTGTCCGGGGTCTGGTCTGGTTTGTGGTGTCTCTCGTAGTCCCTGATACTCACAACACAAGACTAGTACCTTAGTGTGGGATCGGGGCTATGTCACACACATATTTGGGTAAACACACTGATGGGTGTTATTTAAAAAAAATCCTTTCAGTACTATTACCTGGTCAAGGGTCCGAATTCATATTAACTTAGCATTTACCTTGAATTTCTATGTGACGAGGACCCTCGCCGCCATGTTTTATTTTAATCGGCGTAATATTTTATCGAAGAATTAAAATGAATATTAATAAACCGGTTTTGTAATAAAATCTGTCTACGAGTTAGTCAAACGAGCTGTTGAGTAATATTATGTTGCAATCGATCGATATCGAAACAATTTTTGGCAGTTGAGTCCAATGAACGATCATAATTCAGACTCCGCGTTTAATAGGTTCCTTAAAGATAAATTAAATTTTATTACCAATAAACCGTGAATAATTTGAAAAAACATGACATTAAATTGTAATCTGTTTACGGAAACTTTACTGATACATGAAAAATACTTGATTTTCTGCCTGGCGTCATCTCGAAATACTGTCACATATATGTATGTCACAATACATCTCGAAAAGCATCTGATATATTTTAAACTCATACAACAAAACAATGCGCCATGCGTGCTATCGTATAAAGTGCTATTGAAATGTATGCAGTTTGCGGTTCCTTATTAGGGAACACCGTTATATAAGTCAGTCCCATGTCATTTAAAATCACGTAGCAAAGAAAATGAGACTATACAAACATACATGCGATATAAATTATTCTATTTCTCCGCCATAATTCGTATCGATCTTTTAAGTGGCACAGGTCATTTGTTTTTCTAGGAAAGCTGAAACCTATTAATTTTATAATTACTACTATTCCTGGTTTTTTATTTATCGTCACATCAACTTTTATTTTTAAATAAATAGTTGATCACAGATATTGTATTATATTTCCTATACAATGTTTTACTTTGTTCAGTCTTCGGAATCTTAAGGAGATAGTTGGCTCTCAAGTTTTGCTCTTCAATGCCAAGAGACTAATCAAAAAATTATTATTGTTTGAAATCTTAAATACATTTTCTATTATTAATAGGGTAGTTTCCTGTGTTTAATTTTGTACATTATTCGATATGCAACCGAATATAATACGCAAAAGAAACCCATTTGCGAAAACAGAATAAAAATTGCTTGAAAATTGAGGTCGCAATATTTATTTTAAATATTGGTATGAGCAAAACTGGGTGCGTAGTGCGAACATATCACTATCTCCCTCGCACAACGGCGCAGTAATGGCCATTATGAGAACCGTGACGTTATGGGTCATATCATGCATCCTGTCGTTTGTCAATTACCCCTTCCAGCAGATTTGAATGGCGTCTAATTTACTTATATTTGTTCGGATTTATAAAATTCTTTCGTTAATATATTTTAGGTAATGTAACCTGATTAAATTAATAAAAGAAGTACCAACTACCCTATTCCACAACTATGTCATATGTTGTTAGAAGTCTCATAAAGATAATCGATCCCACGTCCTAAACTACTTCTCATTTGTCACTAGGTTCACGTGATCTTCAGCTACAAGGGTAAGAATCATCTGATCAAAAAGGACATTCGCTGCAAGGACGACATTTACACCCACTTGTACACGCTGATTGTGAAACCTGACAACACTTATGAAGTGCTCATCGACAATGAAAAGGTCGAGTCTGGTGATCTGGAGGCTGATTGGGACTTCCTCCCGCCTAAGAAGATTAAGGTAAGACGTTGTAGGATATTCGATTTTTTTTTATATACAAAGCGACGACAAATAAAGTTTTCACTTCAAAAATACCGCGCGCTCCCCGACTTTCTATTACACACTTCCGTCCCTTTCACGAAATCACTCTCAGAAATCGTTAGGAAAGATAATACACATCAAAAAAATAGTTTTCAATGTTAATGGTTTTATCTTAAAATAATAATTTAGTTCTCAAAGCTGGACTTCATACAGAAGTGATATATTTAAATCATCATTTTAGTACGCAATATTTGTATCTCTTGAATCGTATTCTCCAAATGGCTGTTCAGATCAACAACCTTTGAACACATTTATTTGTAAAATGTATTGACGGATTTCTGTTGAGTTTGTTTATAAATCACTTTTAAATTGATAGTTCACATGATTCTAATCAAGTTTATGCACGAAAATATCTAAATTTTTTGCGACCAGGACCCTGAAGCCAAGAAGCCCGAAGACTGGGACGACAACCCCACCATCCCCGACCCTGATGACACCAAACCCGAAGACTGGGAGAAGCCCGAACACATCCCCGACCCGGATGCCACCAAGCCCGAAGACTGGGACGATGAGATGGACGGTGAATGGGAACCTCCCATGATCGACAACCCTGAGTACAAGGGGGTTTGGACGCCTAAGCAGGTAATTATTATTTCTATGTATGTAGGGGACAAATGTAGAATGGGTTCTTTTCAGAGGAATTTCCTGAATGCTCTGAATGAGCTCCCTGAGGGGTTTCAAGGAGACTACAGTATGAGGTTCTTCAAGGTTTAGGTTTCTGTAGGGTCAGCAACACGCATGTGATGCTCCTGGTGTTGCAAGCGTCTATACGGCTACGGTAACCGCTTACAATCAGGCGGGTCGTAGCTTCAACGGTAGGCAGCGGCTTTGCTGTGCCCTGGCATTGCAGAAGTCTATGGGCGGCGGTGACTACTTACCATCAGGTGGCCCGTCTGCTCGTCTGCCTATGAAGGCACTAAAAAAAAAAAAGCTAGTGTATAAAAAAAAACAAAAAGAAAAAACGAAATGTGACTGGAATATGGAAATAAATTAAGATAACCGCTATAGATAGAGGATTCATTTGTAAATTATGCTTACGAAAGTCTAAATATCCATACTGTCTATGATAAAAAATACCCATTACTTGAATTTTCTACAAAATTTTATTATTCTCTTTCATATATTCAGAAATAGGTTTTCAATACCCATCTAATATTTGATCCGGGGTTATTGCATTGACGATGGTCTTGCCGACTTGCTAAATGATAATTCGTTTACACAAAGTTTGTTGACCTGTCACGACGCCCGTTTACAGTTATGTGTGAATTGCCGTTGCTTCACCCATGTGTATGCCTCGTGTGGCGTATTATGTCTATTCACACACTTCCGTGCAGTTTTGGGGTTTTGACAAGCGCATTTTTGACGCCCGATGCGTCATATTCTGAACTCTGACGCAGTGTCTGACGCATGGACAGCGCACGGTCTCGTGACGGCCCGGACATTGCACGGATGTATGCCAATATAATATTCAAATAGTAATCAAATATATTCTGGATATTGATATACTCTAATTTGTATCTCTGTTTAAAAAAAAAAGTAAAATCGACACCCAACAATTTATACTACGCTAACTCGAATTTAAGGTATTTTTTTATTTATGCCAAATTGCTTAAAATGTGGTTATTTATATGTAATTTAAACCTAAAATTCGAGTTAGCGTAGTATAAATTGTTGGTGTCGAAACCCTCTTTAGATAGCCACGTCTTGATTTCGTTTGGTCAAACATTGTTTGTATAATATTTATTCATCTTCCATATTCAAAAACTCTTACTGGCTAGTCAGTCTATATTTATACAGTCAAATAAGTTTGATTACCACATATTTCTTTGTAGATGTATAATTTATCATGTTAAAAAAATGTGTTTTATACGCAATTATCTGATAATTAAGATAGTTATTACAAGCCAAAAGCCATTACAAGTGAAATATGAGAAATATGCACTTGCGCTGTACTAGTATTGTAAAATTAGAGTAAGTTTTATCGTGGAATTTATATCAAAGATAAACGATAACAATTATCCATAAATAAATTGGGGTCAACATTTGCCATTTTGTGCATATGGCGATATGTGTGCGTGATCTTGTCAATATTAGGTTTTGATTGGTGTGATACTGTCGCGTCAGATATCAGATATAACTATTGACCAGCACAGTCTTTGTGTCTACAAACACAACAATATTTGCACGAATCATTGTTTACTTGAATACACTGTCATTTATATACAGGGTGTTTGTTGCAAAAGGGGGGTACTAATGAAAGCACCATGTATAGAGTTGGTGATTAGTAACATATCGATAAAGCTGAAAATCCCGTAAATATCATCTTATCTGTGTAATTGTAATTTGCAAATTTTATGGAATCATTCGTTTTATGGCCCCTGAATCCAATGATAACTGCTAACAAATTACTTTTGTAGTGCCTAAGTATATTTAATTTTAAAAGTAACAATAACAATTTAAGATGGCGCCACAAATATGTCAAAAAAACAATTTCCAATTTTCATTTTTTAGCCTTACTAATAAGTTTCTAATCACAGACGCTATACATGTTGCTTTCATTAGTACACCCTTTTGCAACAATCAGTATATGCAATTTTATTGAGATTTAATTTATTATATGCCATTCTTCTCTTACTCTTAAAATTCTTTTCAAAGTACACGAAATCTAAAACTCATTACATCGCATTACAGATTGACAACCCGGCTTACAAAGGACCCTGGGTCCACCCGGAGATCGACAACCCCGAGTACACCGCCGACGCTAACCTATACAAGCGCGACGAGATTTGCGTAGTCGGTCTAGATTTATGGCAGGTCAAGTCTGGCACAATCTTCGACAACTTCTTGATCACTGATGACCCAGAGATCGCCAAGGAGCGAGGAGAAGCGCTCAAGAAGACGATAGAAGGAGAGAAGAAGATGAAGAGCGAGCAAGATGAGGCTGATAGGGAGAAGGAGAAGGCGGAGAAGCCTGACGATGAGGACGATGACGAAGATCTCGATGATGAGACTGAAGCGGCGCCTCTCGTGAGTAGCAATTTATTAGAGATATCGAGGGTAGTCTATAAATAACTGTAGGTAGATTGATAATTACCAATTGAGTGAACATTTATGTTTAATACCAGACATAAATTAGCATAGAGGCCACAAGCACTATAATCTGTATGAAACAAAATGTGGCACATTATTTGAACCTTATGTTATGTTTAAGGTTTTTGATATCCATCCTGCGTTGTAATAAAAAGAAGTTATCGTAAATTTTATGACCTACACAAAAGAGCTATTGAAGCTTTTACACACAGAAAATATTTCTCTGACAAAAACATGAGTCATGAGTTACTCATGTTTTATTCTTGGAGCCATTAGCGTTTCCATGTTTGTATTATTCCTTTGTAATATTTTTGTTGTTGTCCACAGGAGGAGGAGCACGACGAGTTGTAAGTGAATAGTGTGAGTGCCAAGACAGTGTGTACACACTACACTGTACGGACTGTACCGCCGGGTACTGGTGTGTGTAGCGAGTGACGTCACGCGCGTTCCAGATCCTCTAGTGCGCGATGTTGCGTTCCATGCCCGTCTACTTTAATATATTTAGCACTGTGTGTCTAAGTCTCGAAATATTCCAATATGGGTGGTAGTTGGGGCGCGTTATTCGTGTATTTATTTCCGCGTCTGCGTCCGCGACGTACTGATTTTTGTATAGTCTAATAGCACGCTCAGGTTTTAATGTAATGAATTGAATAGTTGTGTTTTGTGTTATCGGTTCGTTGTACAGTGTCAGTTAGCGTAGCGTCATTTATAAGAATTGTGATTGATGTTGTAAAATGAACCTTATGATTGTGTTTCTCATTTTATGTTGAAATGAGTTTGATTAAAAAAATAATATATACTTTTTGGTTTTATTTGCTGTTCTAAAATTACTTTGTTGTATTGAAAATCTGAAATACCACTCTGTAATTAGACATTTATTGACAATAAATAATTAACAAAACTATGTAAGAAGACAGAAATAACAAACATTAACATTCAACAGAATTTTAACATATTGACTGATATTACGTAGGTTCCAATTACGATTATAAACTAAATAAATAAGACAAGAGTTCTCCGTAGCCCGCCATGAAACTGTCCGTGAATTTCTTACTTTGCTGAGGGTCTTCAGGTGATGATGACGTCGCCGTCCAGGACATCACTACTTAGGAACATATAATAACAATAATAAAAACACCCAACAGTCACGTACATAGCTCCGACCCCACATTAGGTTAAAGGTGCGAGTTTGTAGCCGACTGCAAACAGCAGCAGCAGACGGCGTGTCGCTGCGACACTACTGGTTTTTATGTATTTATATGAGATATCTTCCGCAGCTAGCGACACGTCGCCCGACAACACGTCGCACGACCGCAGAAGACGTGTCGTGCGACCGCAGATCAGTAGTGCCATAGATGCTGGAGCGATATCATGTTTTTTCTCGATAAATCTTCCTCAAAAAAATTCGTTTTTCGCTTCAGAGGAAAATAAACTAATAAACTAGGTGGCCCAACATGATGCACTGTACGGTGCATCCTACAAAAACTATAACGGTGTCCTAAAGTATAAAATTTGGAGCAATGGACGTGTCGTTTTTTCTCTCTATACTTGTATAATAAAAAGACGTTATCGTCGTCTTCTTTCTCTTCTAACAAAAGATACAAAAGTAAATCGCGATCGCTAACCCCAAACACGTATATGTATTACACGTATAGGTATATGTATTAGTGCAAAAAAGGTCTCCTGACCATTCAGGAGAATATTATACAAATAAATTAAAAACAAAAAACCCCAAACACGTCAGATATCTTGTCTTACGGAACATTCAGAACTAACTGCAATACGGCGCTGCTATCGGCTGCAACCATCTGCAGTTGGGTTCGAATTCATGACTGCAGCGACATGACGCTGCAACGTGTCGCTGCGACATGTCGCAACGTTACGTCATCTGCTGCTGCTATCTGCAGTCGGCTACGAACTTACACCTTTAACCTGTATCGTGGGTTTGAACTACGAGGGACGACGGTCCCAGAACCGAAAACAATATCTGTCTCACAAACATTTGTCTCTGTGTGGGAATCGAACCCACAGCCTCTCGTTACACAGCCGACCACTCACCCGCTCGCCACGGAGGCTGTCAAATGTTTATATAGGTGGGTTTGTTACTTAAACCCACGTGGGTGGGTATCATGATAACGAAGGAATTGATGCATACAGACCACAAAACACAAATTAGAATCAAATATTTACTGATTATACAAACAAATAAATGTTCTGGGATCGAATCTGTGCTCTTTCATTCGATTACTTACCACTGTGCCGGCTAGTCTGCACCAGCGAGGTTAATTGATTGGTTAATAATTAATATATACAAAATGTGTTATGTAAAATTTATATTTATGCTGCTTTGGTTTGCTTAATGATATATGATTATCCTTCTATTTAAAAAAAAATCATCAATATTCAGAGAATAGTACTTACACCATTCTTGTAACCCTGAAAGAGAAAAACTCATTATTTTATACATATATTTAATGTATTATTGCAAAAGAAAAAACAGATACGTTGCGACGATGCGAAGCTACGTTAGAATGGGATAAGGACTGGAGGATAATGATATATGTATTTGTAGATTTACAGTCAAATTCAATAAACAATGTCAAACCACATTAACAGATTGATCCCGAAAATAAACCAATCAAATAATGGCATGGCATTGAGTCTTTATTCATATTGGCTTATTTTTGTAAACGATCTGTAGACCAAGATTAAGATTATTTATTGAATCTGGCCGTTAAAAAATAATGTCATACTCGCATTTAATTGATGATAGCTTTTTTTTTTATATTTTGTATTATATTTATCAATTGAGATAGGTTTTAGACTACCTGACATCACGTTACGACCAACGGGAGCGGAGCAAATGACTATCACGACAAATGACTATCATGACTATCAAGGCCTTCAGTCTTCCAGGCCTTGACATGCCATTCAGCTTTATAATGTTAAAAAAATGGCGAAAATAAACTATACTGTTTTTATTCCTATACGTTTAAATTGTACATTTGGTGTAAATACCAAAGTAACAGTCTTCAATTAAATATAGAATTGTTACTTACATTTTTCTATTCTTGATACCCTCTCCTTCCTGACTGATGGCACTGGCTCTTTTTCTGGTTCTCGATCTGCTTTCGGAGGCTCAGTGTGCGTATCATAATAGTGGTAGTGGCGGGTCTTAAATAATCCCAAACACGGCTCCGGTGCTGCATCTACTGCATTTATAAAAAGTTATTTGATGATAAGTATTTATCACCACTTATAGGCATCAAAAAATAATCAATCAATAATAGGCATCAATAATACAAGAAAAATTATAGCTGTGTTCCGCTTTTAAGGAATGAAAGAAGGATTTATATCATCTATATTAATAGTTTACTAGATCGTCTAGATCGCATTGCCTGCAAGACTTAATAGCAAAGTTACCACTTCAAATGTATTGGTTTTTTAATGCGCCTAAAAGACAGGGCAAGAAAGTAGCGGTCGCTTGTCTGAATGTTAGCGCAACATCCACCAACAAGCATAACATCACCTCCCAAAATTAGAGTAAAGCTAGAACTACATTAGGCTGATGCACATTAAGTCTGTGACATCTCACATGTAAGAAGTTAGTGTGTGCACTAGTCTCATAATGTAGCGTAATTTCAAAGTCTTTTACATTTAACATTATATTTGTTGTAGTTTTTGTAGGAGTACTGAGCAAATACTCAAAGTTGCTGACCAATAGGGGATAATACTGCAATGTTCTGGCGCCAGAGTGCAGCACTAGCGTTAACAGTAAACAGTTATTTGACAGGTCGTACAAAGTGTGATGAAAATTGTAAAATTTTACCTGTATTTGAATTATAAATTGAGAAAAGTGTATTATTAAAACAATGATGCATCAGTGCTGTGTATTTGGATGCAGGAATGAAGGGAATCATTCATTTCCAAAAGAAAAAAATGTCCTAAAACTATGGGAAGCAGCAACACGTTGTAAAGACTTATAATAATAATACGAGGCGTATTTTAAAGAAAGGAATAGTGCATTCTGCCTATTTCGGTAGTATTATAATGCTCTTTGAAAACATATTAGGAGAACATAGCGATTAGCGGTTTGTTTTCTTTACTGTATGCGCTAGTGGCGCCCTCTGCGCCGAGTTTACCGTAATGTTCCATATTCGTGACCAATTCGGACCATATGTTCACAGGTCAAATTTCGCTATTTGGGCCGTTAACTAGATGGAGCTTAAATTAGATTCAGAGGAAAAAGCAGCTCGACATTTTTTCGGTAGATGGCTCTAGATAATAAAGTTTATTGGAAAATGAACCATTATGATGGGCAAAATTGCAGGCAAAAGGAAAGTCGCTAGAAGAAAAATGTCTTGGCTCCGTAATATTAGAGAGTGGACTGGCAAGAAGTCTATTGAAGAACTATTCATATTTCAGACTTGCATTAGACCGAGAAAAATTAAAAAAACTGACCGCCAACCTTCAGTAATGGAGAGACACACTAAGAAGAAGGAAAATTAACGGCGCGGTTCGCGTTACATTCAACGTCCTTCTTTCAGTCTATAAAATGTTTTTATTAGTTATGAGTACAAAAATTACAAAATATAATTTGATTGTTTACATTATTGACTGCCTCGGTGGCGCAGTTGTAATTGCGCATGCGTTACGACTGCTGTGCTGAGGTCTCGGGTTCGATCCCCGGGTCGGGTAAAGTGATATTGGGTTTTTCTATCTAGAAATTCCTCAGTATTAGCCCGGAGTCTGGAATTTGTGCCCGGTATGGCGATAGGCTCGCCCCCTATCACATTATGGGACCGAAATTCGGCGAAAAGTGGGTGTACTGGTTACACCTCTGCCTACCCCTTCGGGGATTACAGGCGTGAGTGTATATGTATATGTATGTATGTTTACATTATTTATGCCAGAAGAATCATGGTTTTAGGAAATACTTGGATCTTAGTGTGGGATCGGGACTATGTGTGTGACTGTAGGGTGTTATTAGCTTCAAGGTCCAACCTGCACTCACCTCCATCGTCAGCTGCCAGTATTATCTGAAAAAATAAGAACAGTGATTTTCATTCATTGTTTATTATATTATAAATTAATTGTTTTTTATAATTTTTCATAGATAAAAGCGTGACGTTTAACTGAATGGTAGGTTTCTTGTATTACTTTTCATCCTTATATTCTAGACGAGTCAGGCTGTTCATCTAAGGATAGGGGATTTTTTTATTTTATATATGTACCTAGTGATGTGATTTTATTTGGACCTGACAGTCTGTGAAACATAGTAAGGCTTCGTAATAATATTGCTTGTATTCTCAAATCTCAAAAAATCTTTAATTCTCAAAAAATCTCAAAAACAAATGTTAAATGTACAACTAAGAACATTCTTTCCATTGTAGAAAAAGGCATAATATCTCACCAAAACCGCGGCACATAACACGAAAATACACTCAAATTTCATCTCCGAGTAGACTGAGACAATGTCGCCCGTTGTCCTTTCCTATATATAGCAGATTTTGAACACAAAAGTTTGGACACACCACATTAGACGCTCATTTTCTCGTCACCATACAATTCGTGCCATTATTGTAACAGATGACATTGGTTGAGTCTTACCTATGTTTACCATGAAATTGGACTTTTATACACATGTGTTACTGAATAGTTTTGGAATAAATACATAAATATCAATTATAACCTGCCAAATATTTAACCATTCTAAAACTGTAGCCCAGTAAACTAAAACATGTTAAAAAAAGGAAAAAAATGTAGAGACTGCCTCAGTGGCGCAGTTGTTATTGCGTACACGGTACGAATGCTTCGTTGAGGTCTCTGGTTTGATCCCCGGTTCGGGTATACGTGATACTGGGTTTTTCTATCATTAAATACTCAGTATCAGCCCGGTGTCTGGAAATGTGCCCGGAATGGTGATAAACTCGCCCTCTACTACACTACTGTAATGTTTATACCCCTGCCTACCCCTTCAGGTATTGCAGGCGTGAGTGCGAATGTATGTAAGGTTTTAGCTATGTTTTTATATGTGCAATCCTTAGGAACTGCTGAACCTATAAACTCAAAATGTCATGTGGCCCTACTTATGATTTGCATACTATTACGTACGTAGTAAAACTAAGTTTCTAAGGCTCATGTATAACTACATGGAATATCGTGTTGCTGTACACGAAAAAAGCGACTTTCCTGTTATCGGTGGCACAGAGCAAAACTACATTTTGATTATACACACGATTTCAGAATGAGTCAAAAACTTGTTATATAAATGGAAACAATATCTACTCGATCTTCGAATACTTATTTGTTAAGTAATAATAGTAACTGATATAATTCCTATTTCTTAAAAAGATATGGCCATTGTAGGTGCTAGGATGTATTCTTGGGACTAAAAAACCTTTAAGCCGAAGGTCATATATCACTTTACTTATGACTTGGCTACTAGATCTACTGTCCTCTATCTAACATCTTGAATACCTCTTACTAACAGACTAAGTAAGAAGATGATCCCCATTTAAATAGACGATAGAATATATAGATCGATCAAGATAGATGATAGATAGATCACGATTGTTCATCGATAAATAATGCTCTATCCAAATTTGTTTGATTCAAAAGGGGTTCATAATTTCTTAAGACAGCATTTGACAGACCTCAGGCAATATCAACTAAAGTCTTCGTAGTAGCTTTTTCGGGGCATTAACTACCTACGGCCGGAACAGCCACATCGCGGTGCTACTTACTGCCTGTCCCTAAATGTTGAGGAGATCAGAAGCTACCTCAGGCCGGCGCTTCCTATCCTCTGATGATGCGAGGAATCGAATTGATTCCAACGCTATTGGCGCGCTACTTCTGCGTGATAATGCACTCGCAGAATAACGCCACCGCACGCCAAGTCTTCAAGTTGTCGACCATGGCAGACACCACGACTGGCAGCGAGAAGTCTCCTCTGACTACTGTTATAAGAGCATTGCGATCTACGTCCCAGGCTGGACATTCTTTCAATGTATGTGTCGCCGTGTCCTGACAGTTGACACAACCTCAGATGGAAGATATGGCACTGCCGTTGTGTTAGAGTCTGTTCAGACTCTAACATCAACATATATTTGCCTTTTTGTAAATCATGTCTCGGATCGTAAGTAAATATATTATAAGGGGAAATTATAAATTGTTTTTATTATAATATTATTTTTTATTATACATTATGGCCGATGAACAAAGTCTCTGTATAGTTTATTGGAATGCTCGTGGTTTGAGACAGAAAGTGCCTCAACTGCATGAGCTATTATACAATGAAAGCGTTGACGTAGCTCTTATTAACGAAACCAAGCTTCGTGAGGGCATTCGTATCGAGCTCCCTGGTTATCAACTCTATCGACAAGACAAGTTGAGAGACAATAGAGCTTACCGCGGTCTGTTGTGTGCAGTAAGACAAACTATTCCGCACAGAGTACTGCCGCAGCCAGATGTGCGTCACCTTGACGCACTGGGTGTAGAGTTGGAATGCTTTGATGGAATGCCTTTTCGTATCTATGCCGCATATAAACCACCTACGAACCGACTACAAACTAGCGACATAGACAGTTTATTCGACTCCCATCATCCGACGTTAATCGCAGGCGACATGAACTCCAAACATCCTTCTTGGAATATTAACTATTCTGACTCCGAAGGTAGAAGCGAAGCTGATCGATCAGGGCGTACATTATACGAGCACTGTAATCAGCAAGGTTTCGCTATTGAAGGGCCTGGCGATTACACGCACTATCATAGCAATGGAAAGAGCGTCCTAGACATTGCTATACATGGTCGCTTGCACCCGCGCCGATCCCTCACGCAATACGTAAATCGGGATGCACTCTACTCTGATCATCATCCCGTGCTGCTGCATCTGTAAATGACTTTTACGTCACTCACTACTGCTTATCGCCTCAAGGAATAGACTATTTTTCTGATGTTTAGTATGGAAATATTCAGATCGAAAATTACTGTGGACCCGACATCGTTTGTAAAACTCAAATTTAGCGGACAAATATAAAATTCAATTAATAATTTATAAAGAAAAATCCATTTACAAATTTTTTTTTCAAGAGATTTGAACCTGAGTTAGCAGATGCCTTAATTGTATTTTACGCAACGCCATGGCTCTTATCGTAAGAGTAACAAAATTATGATTCATATAACGGCTTCTATTGAGCTTGCTCTTTTATTACGTACATAATTGTGTAATATTGCCATTGATGACGTATTAATATTCCGCGTATAATTGTGTATATATAATATTAACATCGGCAAGTGCAACACAATACACAAAATAGAACCAATTAAACAAGTTTTTTTGTTATTTTTTACCAACGAGCGTATTGTTGGTTGGTTGATGTCAGCCACATCGTTGTTGCCGTCATCGCTGTCGGCCATCCGACAGGCGTTGAATACAACATAATATGTGGTTATCGTTGGCATTTTCATAAATTTTGTAATATTGAGTTGGTTGGCGTCGTACTTTGAAGTAACGACATGCATAAAAACAAATTTAGTTAATAAATGTTGATGCTAATCATTACAGTTTCTCTTTCTTATCATTGTTATTATTATACTTGTTAGAAAAAAGAATGAACATTAAAATATCTGAAAATGTTGCATTCGGCCACGACAGATCGATCGTAGTCGGTGATAATGGCAATATCCGTTATTAAAATCGAATAATTATACCATAACTCTATAATATGGAAATCTATAATGTAGAGTTGTATTGTTTTCTATAAAGCTGACTTAAGAGCAAATGAGTGACTTGGTTAGGTTTGCAAATTTTGCGAGAATCGAACAAAATGTAAGAAAACGAATATTAGGCATGAGATTTGTGTGCGACAGTGGTTACATTAGATTTAAGCTAACACAATTATGCTGAAGATAAAACTAGATGTATCACTTAATATTAATAAATTTAAAATATTAAAAAGAAGTAAATATACTAACGGTCAAAAACATACTGCACACAACAGACCGCGGTAAGCTCTATTCTCTCTCAACTTGTCTTGTCGATAGAGTTGATAACCAGGGAGCTCGATACGAATGCCCTCACGAAGCTTGGTTTCGTTAATAAGAGCTACGTCAACGCTTTCATTGTATAATAGCTCACGCAGTTGAGGCACTTTCTGTCTCAAACCACGAGCATTCCAATAAACTATACAGAGACTGTTCATCGGCCATAATGTATAATAATAAAAATAATTTATAATTTCCCCTTATAATATATTTACTTACGATCCGAGACATGATTTACAAAAAGGCAAATAAATGATGATGTTAGATTCTGAACAGACTCTAACACAACGGCAGTGCCATATCTTCCATCTGAGGTTGTGTCAACTGTCAGAGTGGACTGTGGAAGAGATTTAGCCTGTAGGGGAAAGGGTACGTAGGTGGTCTTATCCAGGTTAGAGGTCAGTAAATTATGGGAGAGCCAATTCATGACCTGTCGAAAAGCGTATTCGGAATGTGAAAGGGTGTCATTCCATGTATCGCCATGGATCAGAAGCGCAGTGTCATCGGCATACGTAAAAATAGAGCAGTAAGGAATGACAAGATTGCAGAGAAGGTTAATGTAAATCAAGAAGACCGTAGGACCTAGAATAGAACCTTGGGGGACTCCATAGAAAAGGGTGACTTCTTTACTCATGTGAGAACCAATTCGAACAGATTGGGTTCGATTAGAAAGATAGTCTTTAAAAATATCAAGGCAGATGCCGCGAATCCCAATCTTTTCGAGTTTTGAAAAGAGTAACGAAACTGAGACCGTATCAAAGGCTTTTGAGAGGTCAAGGAAAATCCCTAAGCACTTCTTTTTGAGTCTAAGTTTTCAGTAATCTGGTCCGGGAAGGCTACAACAGCATCCTCTTTGGATTTTTGTTTTTTGAAACCAAATTGATTAGATGCCAAGATTTTATGTGTCTCTAAGTAGTACATTAAGCGTTTGTTGATTATTTTTTCCAATATTTTGGATAAGCATGGTAGGACTGAGATAGGTCTATAGTTATTAATAATATCGCTGTCGCCACTTTTAAAAATTGGGTGGACAATAGCTTTTTTAAGAAGGGTGGTGAATATTCCAGAAGATATAGAGACATTACAAACGTGAATAATTAGTGGTATCAAAATACATGAGCAGGATAGAAGTATAAACGGTGAGATCCCATCCCAGCCGGCTGCAGAATTTTGGCAAGACCGGATTACTCTGTAAACTTCGGCCTCGTCAGTGGGAAGGAGTGCGAATGAATTACACAGGTTCACGTCCTCAGGCTCAGAGCAATGAATGAATGTAGGGAATATGTTTTCAGCTAATTCTCTCCCAATATTTGAAAAGAACTCGTTTATACAACATTTTTAGAAGTTTGAGAGGGGGGGTGACTGTAGTTTCCAAGTAGCTTTGGGGTGGGCTTTGATTTTTCAAATTCTGATTTGAAAACTGAACACCGGAGTGCCTTCCGCGCTCCGTTGTTCAGTTGAATTATGAAGAAGACTAGTTGATAGCCAGGATATTCGTGGTTCTTTCTCGAACCAGCGGACAGATAAGACGCTTCCAACGACACCTCATTTGTCAAATTATGATAAGTAGTTTAGAAGTTATGAGGGAACATATGAACATACATATATACATTCTCTCATACCGGTCAAAAACATAACCCTCCCTTTTTTTTCCACGGGGAAAAGCGATTTATCACTACCGCCCCGCCGGAGGGGAGGCGGGACGGTAATGTTGGGCTCGCCGGCCTTACGACCCAGCATTTAGCCGTCCGGGAGAGATGTTGACATCCGGTCGACCGCTGGGCCGAGTCGCTAACAAATTCCCTACACCGGCAATACCAACTAAAAACCCCGTGGTGGCCCTCTTCGGCGCATGAGAGACGGTCCCGGGCTCACGGGACGAGAAGTGCCCCATTTTCGACCGGAACCGCCCCTGCACGGTGCCGCCTTGCGGCCCGTCTCCATATTTGGCTCAGAAGCCCCCGCGCACCGAAGGACGCCCTCGGTGTCCACGGCAGCAACTAGGCCAACCACCCGTGCTGCCGTTCATCCCGGGGGTGTTTATAGAGTGTATTATGTTCAATTATCATCTATTCTCATTTCTCGACGTCAACGACGTGCAGTGTTCCTTTCAATTAGACAGTTTTACATCTACGAGTGGTAACTAATAAATGAATTTTGAGACTACCCTGCTAAGGTTATTCTCTGAAATTTCTGATCCGAACTCCTGAACATTGGAAAGCACTGCTTGAGCACCGACGATTATTAATATAACTTATATTTAACAAACGGTCCAACCATGATTACTAGAAACACACAGAAGATATTTAGAAACCAAATCGTTAAAGTGACGTGAATTATATATTTAATGTAGTGAACATTAATAGAAGTTTACAAGCCATGTGGAAATCATGACAAGCTGCGACATGCAGCTGCAGATGTTATTTGTAAGAACAAATCATAAATTATTTTAGAACGGTGCTAATGAACTGGTTTTAGTAAGAGGTGATAAGAAACCGAGAGTTATTTTGATATCGTAAAATACTTGAAACACCAATAGTGGTGAGTTCGTTCTCAGAGGGGTTCGGTAATTTAATTATAATTTATATTATTTAAGCGATATGTTCCCGTGCCCGCGAAAGTTATACGATATCCGCGAATCGCCCACTATTACGTAACATATATACGTTTAGAAAAATAATGTTTTCGTCGACCTTATAATAAGGTTTTACTTTTAGCCGCACGTATACCATCATATATGAATTCAAGAGTTTGTGGCCGTATTCGGCAGTACACTGCGCACGCACCGACGAATAGCAAACGCCTTCTTGAATCGCGGTAGCTAAGTTTGCGCGATGCGTAATATACGAGTACATAGAAGTTCCGAATATCAACGTTCGGAGGGGCCGCGGCCGGTCGGGTATAACACCCAGCTTACTGGAGATCTCTCCCTTCACTGAATGAATACTGACAGCCGTTCCATAAGTTGATTAAAAATTACTGACTCTACAACTCAGATTTGCCCAAAATGACGGCGCTTAAGGTTACAGTATTAAACTCACCGATATTTTTAAAGATCGTGCGGCTGATTTTAATTAAGAAATCTTTATGGTAAATATAAATTCAAATATATTAAAATGATTGATGTCTAGGTTGATGAAGCTAAGGCGACAAAATGTCCTTACAAGTTAAATAAAGAGTATAAAAACATTGTCAAGAAACAATTTAGGTACTTATTAATCATCTATCTTACTACATAGTAAACATTAATGCATCAAAATGGTAATCACAAAATCTTTGACAATTCAAGATAAATATTTTTTTGATGGACTTGACATCGAAAATAAAAGATTTTTTCCGATGAAACTAAACGTCATTTAAAAATAGAAGATTTAATGACGCTAACAAATACTTGCAACAAATTAAAATGGCTAATAAAAGCAAAGATCTCGAAGATCAAAACGGGAGACAACAAATACAAACGTCAAAAAGCAGGTTCTTACTCAACATTCCGTATGTGACTGTAATATTCTCGGAAATGAAAAACTTCGTTCAATTTGAGTGAATAGAAACAGATAACTCTAGAGATAAGTAGCAACAGCTAAACAAATGAATAGCGGAGTATTCTTAAATTAAAATACAATACACACTTAAATGGATTCAAAGTCTGAATAGGATGACGAGTTTGGGAAAAATATTCCAAGTTCTTTATTTGAACAGTTTGTAGAAATTAAATAATATTTTGAAAATAGTCACAAATATATTGAAATAATACTATTACATTTTAAAGATATCGGTAACTTGTTGAATGTGTCTTTTGTATTTGTAAAAAAATTGCAAATTTATCCTATTGTTGGTAATAGTATGAAGAAGGCCTCTTGAACATCTGCATAGTAGAGTCAATACGAACAAATACATAGTAAAGCTATCAATCGACATATTAAACGTAGTCGTGTGTTCAGATATAAGATAATACCTAGAAATGTAATGTAACAGGAGCTTAACACCCGTTCCATACACCATGATCTCACTTAAACAGGGTTTTATTTACAAATACAAAGTCAATATTGTTCAAACCACCCGAGGATGCCTTGACACTCGGCAATGCTTTGTTTATATAGAAGTTCCTTTAGAAGGATCCCGTTTATTTTGTCGTAGCAACATATCTGCAACTGAACAAAATTTACGATGGAATTAGGCACCAGAGCACGAAATAGTTCATCGCAAAACCTTGTTTAAAGGTACAAAAATCCTGCATTATGATTGTTATTTTTGAAGTTATATTTCTTTAGGCGCGTTATGAAAAAATGATGAGAGTGAAATTTTAAGATGCGCGTGGGCGTGACACAAAAGTAACACCTATGAAATGTAAGGAGATTTGATACAGTTTAATTTCTAGTGACATGGATACGTCATCCTACGTCACTGTCATTATTCACTTTAAGTACCAGGCTCCCATGAAATGTAAGGAGATTTGCCACTCGTGTCCAGAAGGAAATTAAAAATAAATGAAGGAGGTAAAATACAAGCCAAAATCATTTTTATTTCCATAACGTTAAAGTTAAAAATAGCATGCGTTCAAAGCGTTATGCGTTATTAAAATATATATATATATACTAGCGGGCTCGGCAGACGTCGTCTTGCCCGGAAAAGCAGCGCCACCTACCGGGTCCAATTGTGAAACTAAACCATCCAGGGTGCCACCCAAACACATACAAAAAAATCATTCAAATCTGTCCAGCCGTTTAGGAGGAGTTCAGTGACATACACACGTACAGTAGAATTATATATATAAAGATATATTTATATTATAAAATATATATATTTATATTATCATATTTTTTAATGAGGCCAAAGAAGTATAACTTCTCACGCGCGTACATAAGAACACACACCCATTTTTTTATTAGCTACGTTGAAAATGTAGAATATCCTAACATTTAGTATCAAATACACATGAAAAGTACGAGTGGTTTTTAATACAAGATGCATTAAAAGTTCGTAGCATTGGCTTTCAAAGATTTTTTCTATAATATTTGAGAACACTTACAAACATTTTGTTGGTTCAGAAACTTTTATAATGAAGCCCAGATTGGGTCAACAGATGTCTTGATTTTTTTTGGAGCTCTATATATTTTTTTCGTACTGTATGTACACCCATATTGTCTCGTCTCTGCATCACCCGTAGGTAAACTGGTAGAGAATGCCTGTGGCATTAAGTCCGGCTAAAATGTATAAAACATTTTCTGTATATAAAGTTTTAAATAAAGAGATGAGATTTAAAATGGTTGAAAAATAACGATAAAAAGAGACAATATTTGTATAATTCTACCCCACACCTAAATTTCCGGTGTTAGAAGACACAACTGACTTCGCGCGAAGTAAAAAATGACACTGTAATGGAAACGAGGGGAGTGATGGATCTGTTTCGTGATTTTGACTGAATGCCTGCAAATGTTATTAACTTTAATTAATTAGTTATTTTATATTACACTGAATTCTGAACAGCTGTATACTAGGGTAGTTGCCTGTGGTTAATTTTGTATATTATTCGATATGGAACCGAATATAATACACAAAAGAAACCCTTTTGTGCAAACAGAATCAAAATTGCTTAAACAATATTTATTTTAAATATTGGTATGAGCAAAAATGGGTGCGTAGTGGGAACATCTCACTATCTCCCTCGCACAACGGACAGTAATGGCCATTCTGAGAGGTGACGTCACGGCTCAGTGCTCACATCATGCATCCTTTTACTGTCATTTGACAATTACCCCTTCCAGCAGATTTGAATGGCGTCTAATTTACTTATTTTTGTTCGGATTTATAAAATCCTTGCGATAATAGGATTTAATGTAACTTGTTGATTAAAACATGTCAACTATTGGCGATCAGCCTACATTATGTTTAAAATATTTAAAGTGAACATTGACCGATTACATTGCATTAAATCACATAGATAAGAAGAAGACTTTGAGAAGGTTTGCTCCATCATGCTGAATACGGTAACTGACTGAAGTCTGTGAATGATGATCAGCATTTTTGAGCGACTCCAAAAAAGAAAGGAGTTCTCAATTCGACAAGTTTATTATATAATATATTTTTTATGTACATTGGTTTCACTGTCGAGTGTGGCATGAGTTAAGCTGTGGTGTGGTCCAATATTAATATTTCGTGTGGTTGGGTCCAACTTAAAAAATAGGACTGTTTTAGATCAGATAGGTGGCGCCTTGTCGAGATCCGAATTTCTCATTTTTTCAACGAAAATTCGGTCCACTGAGAAACCGGTTTATGGCAGGATAACGTCTGCTGGGGACCACTAGTAGGTGTATATATACACAGTCAGGTCATAAGTATTGTCACACAGTAAAAACTTTTATTTTAGAATGCTGGCCACAAAAAAGTTTATTGAATTCGAATTTCAAATTGTTCATGAAAATAAAAATGTATACTTTTTAGAATTTTACTCATTTTTAAATATGGAGTGGACGCTTAAAGAAGACCGTGTTGCAGTAATTGCGTTGCATCGTTGCGGTTACGCGCCAATTAAAATTTTTGACATACTGAAAATTTTGAATATAACCAAAAGATTCGTTTATCGTACCATCAAACGATACAATGAAGACTCTAGTGTAGATGACAGGTCAAGAAGTGGTCGCCCTCGGTCTGTTAGGACTCCAGCAGTGATAAAAGCTGTGAAGGCGCGAAATTCAAAGAAATCCCAAACGTAAGCAGAAACTGTTGGCCCTTCAGATGGGGTTAAGCAGAACCACGGTGAAAAGGTTGTTAAATGAAGACTTAGGGCTTCGGGCATGTCGAAGAAAAACAGGACATCGTTTGAATGCTCGTCTAATGGACCTGAGACTGAAGAGATGCCGCGCTTTGTTGAAGCGGTACGCGGGAAAAAATATCGGGAAATTCTTTTTTCAGATGAAAAAATTTTTACCGTAGAAGAGAGCTACAACCACTGACGTCTATTATATGGACAGGATATTTGATCCGCGAAAGTGTGCCTATTTGATTTTCGCCATATTGGCGCTGATAGCAGTGCAGTCGGCAGTGAGCGTCCGTGGAACTAACGATAGAGTTGAGACACGAAGGATGATATATCGACAATGATACACAACAGTCGATGGTTTACAAATCAAAATAATAAAAACATTGCCTTAGCAAAACATATTTTAATCTACTATATTATGTTTAAAACGCTTAATATAGTATTAAACCCACCGGAAAATAATGTGGGCACACTGCCCTTTTTTTAACTGGGTCCGTGAAACATATCTAATAAAACAATCTTCCATAAAATGTTTAGAACATAAATAGCTATTTATGTTTGGAAACAAATTTTCCACATTCATGTTTCTCAGCCATAGTTTTTGTATCACCGAGTCAGTTTGAAACCTATAATGGAAATTTTATAATGTAATTTTATGATTTGAAATGAATATTTCCTATTCCTTAGACAGAATATATAAACATGTATTGTCGAAATTAAACTTGGGCAACCCTACCTAGATATAATTTATATATAAATTTGCTATTACAAAACAAATTTACATAGAAATATGTCTTATTATAGTTATTTTTTGCTTAGAAATTATAATTTCATCATTAAAATGACTAGTTACAATATACATAGCTAAAACATGATGCAAGTTTACTAACTTGTGAAATGTTACCCCACTTCCCGTTTGGTAACGGGTCATACAAAAAACACAAACTCTCATGGTTTATTAACAAAAACCACACACAAACAAATAATTCTTCAAATTCAGGTCTTCAACGCAATAATCTGTTAAAAGCCACTGTCAAGACAGACGCACTCGAAACAATAAAATATAAAATATTATATATATATATATTATGATTGTCTTTACACACTTTATATTAGCAATGTTCACCACCTTCAAGACATCCGATTTACTTGAATATTTACACACGTATCAAAGACCTATGATCTATAGGTTCACCAAGATAATAAAAAATATAAGGTATCATTTTAGATCATATGTTTTTATGGGGTCTTATTTAACAATCGAATATTTTATTATAACTAGGTTTGATGCTGTTTTGGGACTATACATTATATTTAAAAAAATAGCACGCTTTAATAGCTAGCCGAACAAAAAAGTAGAAAATAATATGAAGTTGCAATCATGTTGTTGTATCATGGCAAAAAATTATAATTTAAAAAAAATATCACGTTTTAAGGTGTCGTCAAATATGATTCCAAGATCTTTGAATCTAATAAATTCATTGGCACCCCGATTCACGAAGAAAGGATGTATGGCGTCAGGACCAGACCCTTAGACGAGTCAAAATTTTTAGTAAAAATATCGATATTTTTTTCGGATATATCAAACTCCGATATTGATATATTTAAAAATATCGATATATCAAACTCCGATATTGATATATTTAAAAATATCGATATATCGGAAATCCGATATTTTAAAAAATATCATCATCCCTATTATATGTCAAATTTAGTTTCAAATACACTCGAGAGGGGCGCTTCAAATAAGTCAAGAAAATAGCTGTCATTTTGTATTAGATATCCTGTCTATATAATATACGTCAGTGGCTACAACAAACAAAATGATAAGGTGTACGCACACAGTAGTGAAGAAGCGAGCAACCGTATTCCGCGTATCCAACGAGGTCATTTTCCATCCTCGCTCATGGTATGGTTGGGAGTTTCTTATTGGGGCTTAACAGAGGTACATTTTTGTGAGAAAGGTGTAAAAACGAATGCAGTTGTGTATCAAAATACAGTCCTGACGAACCTTGTGGAACCTGTTTCTCATGCCATGTTCAATAACAGGCACTGGGTATTCCAACAAGATTCGGCGCCAGCTCATAGAGCGAAGAGCACACAAGACTGGCTGGCGGCGCGTGAAATCGACTTCATCCGGCACGAAGACTGGCCCTCCTCCAGTCCAGATTTGAATCCGTTAGATTACAAGATATGGCAACACTTGGAGGAAAAGGCGTGCTCAAAGCCTCATCCCAATTTGGAGGCACTCAAGACATCCTTGATTAAGGCAGCCGCCGATATTGACATGGACCTCGTTCGTGCTGCGATAGACAACTGGCCGCGCAGATTGAAGGCCTGTATTCAAAATCACGGAGGTCATTTTGAATAAACTTTAGTGTCATAAGAATCTATGTTTTGTTAAGTTCATTTTGGTATATAAATGGTTACATAATGAATAAACTTGTTTCAATTATTTTATATTAAACATGTGACAGAATTTATGACCTGACTAGGTATATATATACAATGACATATACTAACCTTAATGTAAAAAAATATAGTTATTTCTGTTTTTTTGCAGCAAATTATTTATTTCTTATGTTTTATTGAATTTCTTTCTTAATAAGGTTTCGCTGTTATTGGAGTGTTTTCCCAGATTCACCGAACGTAAAAACAGGTTTTGATATGTAAGTATGGTTTGTTATTCAAATTGAGTAAATACTAATTTGCTCTAACATTTTATTGACATATAAGCAAACACGTCTTATGCCCTACACAACATTTTTAGCACATCAAACATGTTAAATGTTTTTGGTCATTACGCATGAAATGTATTTTTAAAACAAAACTTCCCTAATCCTATTTGTCCATCTGACACGACTGCCTGTAGCGAGAGTTTATTCTTCCAACTGAATGTGGCAGGTTTACTAGTTGTCGTAAAGCGCGTTTATGCGGGACAGGGCAAACATTATGGCATTTTTACGTCTCAAGAAAAGACCGGCGGGGGAGCGTCGAATCGATCCAAACATTATCAAGGAAAGCTGACATTATCCTCAAGGGAATTGTAAAAAATATAAAAATTATTTATAGCAACAACGTAAATCATCACTCGATCGGAGGGGAAGTTCGGAAATAGAAATGCCCATACGTTTGTCCTTCCACAGGCTATTATGTACTATGTTGAGGACACCCTCGATCTTTGCGACCCTTCGAAACAATACAGTTAAGATATTGGTAAGAGTACTACACAACGTGTTTCTATTTTTGCGGCTTTAGATTGTTAGTTTGGAAAATCAATAATGGAAATATCCACAATATATTAATGTCGTTCTTATTAGATTAGCGTATAAGTCAGTGTCATTGGAAATAAATCAATCATCTATCATGAAAATTAATTGCTTCATATTGTTATATAGAGTTATTGTTGTTATGCTTAATTTTATAGCTGAGAGGGACAAAACTAAGTAGGCTGCAGCGTAAGTAATAATCTTCGTTTATAGACCTTTATGACTAAAGAAAAATCACAGTGAAACAGGATTTATGTCCTTCTTTTATTTAAATTAGGTACCAAGAAATAAGTATTTTTTTACATACATACATATACACTCACGCCTGTAATCCCCGAAGGGGTAGGCAGAGGTGTAACCAGTACACCCACTCTTCGCCGAATTTCGGTCCCATAATGTGATAGGGGGCGAGCCTATCGCCACACCGGGCACCATTCCAGATTCCGGGTTAATACTGAGTATTTCTAGGTAGAAAAACCCAATATCACTTTACCCGACCCGGGGATCGAACCCGAGACCTCAGCACAGCAATCGTAACGCATGCGCAATTACAACTGCGCCACCGAGGCAGTCATATAAGTATTTTTTTATATCTACAATATTTGAAAACATTTATTTTTTTAAGTCTGTAACGAAAATGAATCCTCCTATGTACAGTCTAACACTCGAGTTTATTAAGAAGACATTACTTTGTCCCAAGCAATTACTTAAGTAAGTACAGACTAAAGTAAAGCATCGGAAATTGTTGCCAAAGATTAGCCAAGCAATCTTTCGTTAAACGGTAGGCAGCGGCTTTGCTGTGCCCTGGTATTGCAGAAGTCTATGGGCGGCGGTGACTACTTACCATCAGGTGGCCCGTCTGCTCGTCTGCCGTACGAGGCACTAAAAAAAAACGATTCTTACTTGGTAAAAAATCCTAACTATAAAACAGAATTATTACTCAAGTAATTACTTTTACTCAAGTAAAAAGTTTTTCTCGATTATAACTACGAATGTAAGTACTACTGGATAAGGTTTGTCATAAAGCTCCTTTTTAACTATGGATATAGGTATTACATATCCAAAAGTCGACACATTGTTCTCGATACGCCTCTGAAGACTTCAATTGTTTGACAGCAGTAACCGCCGCTTCTATGAACAATGGAGACTGTAACAACTTTACAATGAACTTTGATCTTTGGGTTTTGTCTTTAGAAAACTTTGAGTTGGTTTGTAATTTGAGATATTGTAAAATTATAGATATATCACTGGTAGCTTGCAGTTGCATTTATGATTGCAATCAGCATTCATATTGTTTAGCCACACGGATATATGCAATACACCCATAGATCTACGCATAAAATATAACCAAATAGAAAGTTAATCTCTTTTAATGGCTGGAGAATAAAATCACTCTTAAGAAGTATATTTTTTAAAATAAAAAAAGAAAAGAATATGATTTGGTCATATCAACAACGTCTTGTAGTTTTGTCTACACCATAAATGGGTTTACACGGGTTAATACAACTGTCCCAAATAAAACTGAGGTGAATTAAAACACAAAAGATACTTTTAAGTTTGATTTTGTTCAAGCGCACTACTTTAGAGTTTCAATTACAGCTAATATAAGACAAGAGAGAAGTCGAAGCTTGTTTCCAGAAGTATAAACTCTTTTCCAATTTATATGATAGTCTTTATAAAAAGTTCCAAATTCAAACGTTGCCATCTATCATCATCGACAATCAAATTAGTGTTACCAACGTCGCAAGGTGAAGCGAAAGCATTTGTTTCGCGGTCTGCACGAACCTTCTGTCAAGGTTACAGACAGCAAGGATTAAATACTAACCGGTATGCGATACCCGTAGCCTTTTCCAAGTAATTTAGGGGGAAAAATAAACAAACATGTATAAATAAATCATGATGTATAAATAAAACATAAATCTTGGTTCGCACGAATCCAGTGGTGGTTCGTTTTGTGTTTTTGAGATTCCAAATAATTATACTGCACACAAAAAGTAGACAGAGAACAAAACACAATCTGAGATTGCCCGAACAAGTAACCGATGGAACTAACCAGTTTCACAAGCAAAGTACTCTCCCTAGGTACCAATGAGCCGATTTTGAAATATATCATATGGATTACTGAAGTTGAATTCCTAATTTCGCTTGAATAAATGCAATTGATAATGCATGACATCCACCGTCTCTAATACCATTTACTATGTCTAATTATACATTTGTTAAGAGAACTTCGCAACTCCTGATCAGTCTTTTTAACCGACTTCAAAAAAGGATAAGGTTCTCAATTCATCGGAATCTTGTTTTTTATGTATGTTCCCCGATTATTCGAAGACGCCTGGACAGATTCGAGAAATTCTTTTTTATACTTCCCAGGTGGTCCCATCGGCACCAAGTCAGGATCTGACGACGGGATCTAAGAAAAATCGAGGGCAACCCTAAAATTTTATAGGGACGCATAGTGCGCTTTTTATTGAAGTCTGTGTACCTACCTACTTTTGGTGCCCACAATTTTATAATTATTTTACCAACTTGCTGTTACGATATTAGAGGTTTTATCAACTTTGAACCGGTTGCTAAAACTCCAAGATCATCTGAAAATGTTTTCACAGGCTTTTCTGAACCAATAATGCGTATAATAATAATAATAATAAACAGACCCAAAAAAAAAACTGTCTGTCACAGAAACATTTGTCTCGTTTCACAGCCGGCTACCAAATAGGCTGTAAAATAGAATGCTGTACGTAACAGAGGCTGCCAAATAGAATGCTATTTAATGCTAATTACTGCCACGTGTAATATAATGTTAGGATCTTTATAATTTTATCAATGTTAACTTTAGTTGTGGTTTTACATGGACCCCAACAGGTCGGTGAGATCGTGCCGAACTTGTTTTTCTTAAGTTTGAAACCTTGGCAACAGACTGCGGTTTTTGCTTGGGGTGTACTTATTTCGTTTTCCTTAAGATTTTGACTTTACTTACGATTTTTTTTTTTAAATTGAAGACATAGACGAATAAACGGAATAATATGTCACAACTGAATAGATGTAAATGATTGTCTCTCGCTACTTGATACTCTAATTGTACTGCGCTTACCATCAGGTGCAGTGTGGACACTTTGCCGCGAAAGAATAAAAAAAAATTAATTTATTCCTATATGACTTTATTCAAGATTTTTTTGTATCACATGTTGCAAAATGCAACCCATCTTTCCCATATATTGTTATTGGTCACTGATTATAGATCAACAGATAAGCAAAGATTTTTAGTTGAGTGTTATATCTGGGTTTATGGTACAGTGGGTTTTTACTCGCATTACATCTGAGATTTGAACAAAATATTCATACTATAAAATTTATATACTGACTGCCTCGGTGGCGCAGTTGTAATTGCGCATGCATTACGACTACTGTGCTGAGGTCTCGAGTTCGATCCCGGGTCGGGTAAAGTGATATTGGGGTTTTCTATTTAAAAATACGTGGAAACTGTCCTAGGTGGATATTCCGATGATGTTATATAAGGTAATCTGTGCATGCAAGATGCGGATCTCGATGCAGGGCGGTCGGGCCGCGGCTGTTCGCGCCGAAACTCTCGTGTCTTCGACCTTACTGCACTCCGCTTGACGCCTAGCCTCCGAAGAGGTTTTAACGCAACGTGTAGTAACTATTGACGCTTAATAATACTGGAATTATTGAGAATTAAAACTGATATACACACACGCCCAACAGTCACACATAGTCTTAATCCCACACTAGGTCAAACCCGTATGGTGAGTATTAAGTACTACGAGGAACTACGGTCCTACAACACCCAGATCCGAAACAAATATCTTTCTGTCACATAAATATTTGTCATGGCACGGGAATGGAACCCACGGGCTCTCGTTTCACAGCCTACAACTCGCCTGCTGCATGACGATGGCGGTGTATGATACCGCCATCGTCATGCAGCTATTCAATTTTCATGATATCATACAGTTAAAATATAAAACAGATATTGAAAATTTATGCCCAATTCGGTATAAAAAATGCTCGCACACATTGAAATTGTCGACTATTCTTTATCACTTTTACGCAGTTTCAAAAAGCAGCAATGTACACGCAAATTAAGTAAAACTCACGAAAATTTGTTACCGCGGTGCGAGTCACTCAGCCCCTCTTCCCTCAATAGAGAAGGCGCACCTCAGTCCTCGTTTACACTCGACGCAGAGTGAACGTCCTCTCGCGCCAAAATACAGTGACGATAGAAAAATAACAGTTCATTTCTGTAAAAATCGTGGTGTGTTTGAATAATTAATAAAAAACATTGGATTAGTTCATAAGTAAGTGACATTATTTAGTTATAAATGTTACTGCGGTGAAAGCTCAAAGCTTCGCTCTGAAAGGTTGCGCCTGTTGTATTTGAAAGGTGAATGAAATCGCTTAGCTTGTTACGCTTTTATTATACACGTTTATCCTATTAACAAAATAAAATGAAAAAGTAAGAAGCGGTGTCGCTCTTTTGTGTAAATTGATGTTGGAAAAGATGCGCGTGAAAAAATTGTATTGTTAGCTTTTCGCGCTACGTTTTTATTGAGTACAAGTGATTTTAATTTAGTTTTTATTATTATTTTGGAATTGTTATTTTCATTGGGTAGATCGATAGAATCCATAGTTTTTGAAGTTAGTTATTGTAGCGAATCGTACGTTTCTGTAATATGTGTGTTGGCTGAATAAATGGTTTAAGTTAGTACTTTTTATATATTTTTACTTAGCCTTGAAGCAAAGATAAGTAAATGGAAAATAACACAACACTATCACAAATATATATAATGCAAGTTTTGTTTTCAACATCATATCATTTTGATCCTAAATTATTTTTTTATAAAAAAAAATACCCCAACAGTCACACATCGTGTTGACTCTACACTAGGAAAAACCTGTATCGTGGGTATCAAGAACTACGAGGGACTACGGTCCCACAACATCTAGACCCAAAAAAAAAACTGTCTGTCACAGAAACATTTGTCTCGGTGCGGGAATCGAACCCATGGCCTCTCTGGGTAAAATAGAATGCTGTACGTAACAGAGGCTGCCAAATAGAATGCTATTTAATGCTAATTACTGCCACGTGTAATATAATGTTAGGATCTTTATAATTTTATCAATGTTAACTTTAGTTGTGGTTTTACAAGGACCCCAACAGGTCGGTGAGATCGTGCCGAACTTGTTTTTCTTAAGTTTGAAACCTTGGCAACAGACTGCGGTTTTTGCTTGGGGTGTACTTATTTCGTTTTCCTTAAGATTTTGACTTTACTTACGATTTTTTTTTTTAAATTGAAGACATAGACGAATAAACGGAATAATATGTCACAACTGAATAGATGTAAATGATTGTCTCTCGCTACTTGATACTCTAATTGTACTGCGCTTACCATCAGGTGCAGTGTGGACACTTTGCCGCGAAAGAATAAAAAAAAAAAAATTTATTCCTATATGACTTTATTCAAGATTTTTTTGTATCACATGTTGCAAAATGCAACCCATCTTTCCCATATATTGTTATTGGTCACTGATTATAGATCAACAGATAAGCAAAGATTTTTAGTTGAGTGTTATATCTGGGTTTATGGTACAGTGGGTTTTTACTCGCATTACATCTGAGATTTGAACAAAATATTCATACTATAAAATTTATATACTGACTGCCTCGGTGGCGCAGTTGTAATTGCGCATGCATTACGACTACTGTGCTGAGGTCTCGAGTTCGATCCCGGGTCGGGTAAAGTGATATTGGGGTTTTCTATTTAAAAATACTCTATATCAACCCGGAGTCTGTAATTGTGCCAAGTATGGCGATAGGCTCGCTCCCTATCACATTATGGGACTGTAATAGATTCGGCGAAAAGTGGGTGTACTGGTTACACCTCTGCCTACCCCTTCGGGAATTATAGGCGTGAGTGTATATGAAATTTATGAAATTTGGTCAAAATCACGAAATCAAATTTATATTCTGATTCACAAGAACTGGTTTACGTTGTGTAATTTTGGAAACATGTAATATTTTCTCCGGTGTTAGGTATATAAGGATTTTTATCGTTTTAATTAGTGACGTCATAGCTTGCTTTTACCTGAGCCTTCTCAAGTGTAATCTTGGTATACTCGTCATGCTTCTCTAAGCGAGACACACTGTCTGAGACTGTTGCCTTTTGTAATAAGGCTAATTACACAAAGTACAGCATATAAGTTCACGCCTGTATCCAAGATGAGGTAGGCAAAAGTGATACTGTGCTTCACCAAGCTTATTTTCATGGTGTTAGACGCCCATCAAAAATGTATGTAATTTTGTATCAAAATTACACAAACAGTTACTTGCCCCACTTGGGAATCTAACCCATTACAATTGCACAGTCCAAGTGCGCTGTTACTAATTATTATCTGTGGTGCATTTTTAATTCGAAATATTTAGGGCGTGATTTATTTCCGTATAATATTTAATGGCCCAATCTTTCTACATTTTTTAAGTACTGGGCGTTTGTTTAAACCAACGTTTTGCAAGGAATAGTCACATCTATCAAGGTGTTACCTGGACTTTAGAAATAGCGTATTATAGAATGGAGAAGATTTACGCCTGCATAAAAAAACCTAGGTATCATTTATTTATTTACTAATAAATAAATACACCCAACAGCCATACTCATACTGCTGACCCCACAATGAGTTTGGAGTCTCACGTTGTAGGAATTACGAGAGACTTTCGGTCTCACAATACTGAGACCAAAATTTGTGGATCTGAAACAAATATTTGTGGATTAAAAAAATGTTGGTTGATCGATCTCAGTGTGGGATCGAACCCCCGACCTCTTGTTTCACAGATATTCAGCCACGAGCGCTCACTCACTACGTGTAATCTTCTGTACATAGTGTACTTTTACTCTATCGATCAGTGTGGGTTCTATATTTCTATTCTATATTGAGTTATAAGGTCTAAAGACTAAGCTCACGGCTAACTACATCATCTCTAGAGTCATCATTTCCACGTTTTTAACAATATCTCATAACGTTTATTTGAAAGTCTCCGTGGTGCGGGCTCTGAAACGAGAGGCTGTGGGTTCGATTCCCGCACCGAGACAAATGTTTGTGTGACAGACACATAAGTTTGTTTCGTGTCTGGGTGATGTGGGACCGTAATCTCTCGTAGTAGTTTATTACTACGACACAGGTTTTACTTAGTGTGGGGTCAGAGCTACCTATGTGTGTGACTGTTCGGTGTATATGTTTCTTTATTCACTTAACGATTTTTTAATTAGTGTACAGTATATATGGAAATGATTACGACGTCGCGGAAATACCCATTGTCCATATAAACCCATTTAAATATATATATATATATACATTTGACTGGTATTTCCTTGAATAACATTAATTAATAATATAAAAATAATAATTTATTAATGTCCTGACTTGTCATAAGAGCTATATAATTGCCTACTTGATCAATAAACGATTTCATTTCATTAATTTTTGTTTGCAACAACTCTAGAAAAGGATACTTCAAAAGTATATACATACAAATCCATACAAACGTATGGACTTCAATATAGTATTTACAATTTACAAAAGTGCATGCGATGCAATCACTGCGGTGTAACGTCTGCGCCTTTTGTTTGCCAATTAGTTCGTTGACACAAACAAACCGAGTGACACTAGTTAATGGTAATCTGCGACAGGCGCGGAATGACAATCAGTCGGAAACGGCGCACACGTCATCCTGAGAAGTCACCGCTCAGTACAGAATACATCTATTTTTGCAGGCGAATGACACATGCTACAATTATCAACAAATTTTGCCTGAATAGAAATTGATTTTGTGGTGAAGAGTAATCAAATATTTATTCTTTTCCTATGAGGCATGTTTCGGAGTGAGTATAGGAATATCGGGTATTTTGCGGGCTTATTGTCAACTAGCTGTTGCTCGCGGCTCCGCCCGCGTGGAGGTCATGTTTGAGACAAAAAGTATACACTACAAAATACCAATTTTCATGCATTTAACTTCAAAAATGAAGGATTTTCATAAAAACTTTCATCCCCTATTTTACCGCCTTAGGGGTGGTATTTCCAAAAACCCTTCCTTAGTGGATGCCTACGTCATAAAAGGTACCTACTGTCAAAATTTCAAGTCTCTAACCCCAGCCGTTTAGGCTGTGCGTTGATCGATCAGTCAGTCAGTCAGTCAGTCAGTCAGTCAGTCAGTCAGTCAGTCAGCTTCTTCTTTTATATATACAGATTGTAGCCTACTTAGGTTTTAACATTTTCACACCACGCGCACTTCGGTACACAATATTAGAATTAATATTAAAACACCTGTGATGTACCGTTAGTTTTGTATCGATGCAAGCCCCCGCCTGCCGGCGACGCATGCACCGATCACAGACCACCAGTCGTAACCTATGATTGACGCGGAACGCTTGTCGCTTTCAATTAGCTCGCTACGCTTTGTAACTACGTTAAGTCTATTTGTGCAGTTAATTTATTTTCCGGACTTTTCTCTTCCGCTCTGCCTACTCTTCATCTTGCTCTGTATACGCTTGAACTGTATCTTACTCCTTCTGTACTGTGTGGCAATAATTGTGCGTGTGGAATAAACACTATACTACTGTGATACGGACTACTTTATTTATCACTACCTAGTCTCAAGACACACGACATATACGCCCCCATAGATTGTAACTCAACGGTAGGCAGCGGTTTTGCTGTGCCCTGGCATTGCATAAGTCTATGGGCGGCGGTGACTACTTACCATCAGGTGACCCGCCTGCTCGTCTGCCTATCGAGGCACTAAAAAAAATTCTCATAAGAATATAGAAGGTGAAGTCTACCCACTCTCATTAGGCTAGCGTGGTGGACTAATGCCTAACCCCTCTCATTAGTAGAGCAGGCCCAGCTGTGGGACAATGTTTAATACAGGGCTAGTATTATTATTATCCTTCTGGTGCCTTAGATAACTCTTTTAGGATTACAGCGACTAGCATTAGGTCCATTCGTAATGGTTTATCATTATTAAAAATCGAGATTTGTCAATCCGTATTAAAAATTGTAAACTCTATGCAAAATCATTGACCATTACCGATTTTAATAGCTTGCCGTACTCCTTATCAGGTAATTTTGCTAAAAAAACTAGCTTAGAGCAATTTATCTACGAGTATAAATACGTTCTATCTCAAACCATAGATAAGATATACATATAATAATATCTTTACTAAGAAAATATGATGTGCATTCGAGTTCCAGAATCTTCTTACTTAAAAATTATGCGATTTTTCAAAGTTTTTTTTAACAGAACTTGTAAACTGAAAGTTTTATTATATCTGGTCATAGCATTGAATGTATCGAATTAGGTTTAATTTCACATTGGGTTTAATTCTTTTAACTCTAAGCTGATAAATGAAAAAAAATACTCCAATCTCAGGTAATTTTATTTTGGCAACCAGGAATACTACTTACTGCACGAAATCTAACACCATTTGTCAATGAGACGTGTTTACACCCCTGTAAAGGTTGGCTCTGGCGGAGGATTGAAACACAACGAAGTCTGGTTACATACTATTATTTATTAGCATAAACAATCCTTTATATAACAATGTTCCTTATATTAAGTACATACATTTCACCTTCCTGGCAAACAAAAAAAATAAAATGAATGAAATTTATTTTATTTTTACTTATAACAACATATAGTTCTAGGTAACTACTTATACAGTTTATAAAAGTTTTTTTTTATAATATGTTTATACTTATTATCAATACATTAGTATACACAACATAATACAAAGTTTAATAAAAATATAGATACGATACAAAATTAATGTTATATTTGCTTACATGGTATTATATGAATATACTTAATATTAATAGACAAACTTTTATTTTTATACTGTAAAAGGCTGAAAATACAATTTTGTCCTGTTTTTATGTATAATGTATGGTTTGTTATCTTTCAATATTTCTACATTTGGTGAGCATTCTCTGATTACTTTAAATGGACCTGAATATATACTTTGGAACTTATTGCCGGATTCATTTTTAATTAAAATTAAGTCATTGGGCTTGTATGCTACAGGATTAATATTACGATCATACTTAGCTTTTCTTTTTATTTTACTGACAATTAAATTATCGCGTGCCTCTTTTTGTGACGTTTGTATTCTATACTTTAACTCTAATGGATAGTTGTCGAAGTTATACAACGGGTCTACTTGACCTGATGTAAGATTCGATGGAATTTACTGGCAACACTGGCCGGGTGACATGCCAAAATCAGCTGAGGCTATTAATTAATTATTTTAATTTATTTTAAAGTGTTAAATTATCTTTATACGTGTAAATAATACAGTTTACAATCTGCAAGATCAATATAAATGTTAAAATCAACGGAAAGTCTGATATTATAGTGTATCCGAGTGCCGAACGTAGCAGCTGTCCGTCAACGGATCGTTGCTCAAATATTTCAAACAAGAAACTGTTACGGGGGAGTATTTGCTTTTATTTCTATATTCTGTGATTTGAATGCCCCCAATAATTAAAAATAGTATTAAAATTAATGTTTAAAGGTTAAAAAATTCATTTCGCGATTTTGTTGTAATTTGTCCTACCTCCCTAACAATAAATTATTAAGTATTAAGGGATACTTTTCATTTATTCTAATCTTTTATTTCCTATCTGTCTAGTAATTTTTCTTCTAACATATTTATTACATTACTGTTCTTTCACTCCATTTAATTGACTATTAACCTCTATCAGTTTTGGCCTAATATTTACCAAATTTTCACTTCATTCCTTGTAATACTTTCAGTTTCCCTTCTATAAAAGATGCTGACTCGCAAGGCTATTGCTAAGGATGTGGAGTCGAAATTAAAGTTGTCTTTGCAAGAGCTTAAAACATCTAAGGACCTCTGCAATCAACTCTTAAGGGAACGAGAGGAAAGTGAGGAGGAAATTATAAAAATTAATCAGAAGAATTCGGAGCTCAAAAAACAACTAGCAGATTGTCATGTACAATTAATGGATGTATTTGATGAGAGAAACAGACTTCAGGATATTGTAAATTCCTTTAATGAGTGCAGTGACACCCATGAGAGAGCCTTGACTCGCATTGTGGAATTGGAAGGGAATCTAAGTGAGGCCCACAAATCTATTGTGAGCCTCGAAAATTCCAGAGATTCCAATGAAAGCATTGCGACTCAGAGCTTGTACACTGAACTCATTGAGTCTTGTCCAGGTACTAGTAATTTAATATCACAAACTCACACAAACACAGTAAGCCACAATAAATTAAAGAAATATATTAAAATTAATAGTATTATTAAGAAAATAAAAAAATCAATTAAATACAAAAAATGTGCTCAAAGTGTTAAAAAATTAATAAATGAACGTAGCAATTTACTTTCAAGTTTGCATGATTATAGTGAACAAATGACAAAAAATAGACAACATTATGATCATGCCACTCACTGCCTTGAACTTGAGATTTTAGACCTTCAGTCAGCTATTACTTCTATAGCCAAAAAGTATGAGGACTCTAAACTGCAGATCAAGGAGCATATTTTAGCCACCTCAGAACTTCTCAAACTGAGCAATGAAAATATGGAGCGGTTTGAATCACTCACTAACAACTATGAGTGTAAATGTTATCAAACTATAACACCGGTCAAACCACAATGTAGTTCTGAACAGCAGTGCACTATTAATTTAAATGAGACAAGTCCAATTGTTAGCGACACTATATTACATGAGTCTAACCATAATGCATCCAAAGGACATGCACACAAATATTATATAATCACTGACAAGCTAGGATTAGGTCTAGGTAGCTTGTTAAATAATTATGCACATCAGCCTCTTATAAATATATGTTCACCCGGAGCTAGCTTTAACTATATAAATAAAAAAATTGATTCAATTTGCCAAGTGAATCAATGTAACAACACAATGTTTATGTTACTGGGAGACAGCCTTTCTGTATGTAAGAATGACATTTTAAATATTGTAAATACTATGACCAAATGTAGTTCTAAATTAGAAAATAAATTTATATTGTGTGCCTTTCCATACTCTAATATTTTGAGTAAAGAACAAAATAGGCACATATATGACATGAACATGCTAATGTACAATATTTCATGTTATAATCAGGCTATTTCCTATTTTGATACTAATATTTTTATTAAAAAATTTAAATTGACAAAAGATACTATGTATCTGCCTTATGTATATAAGAAAGACCTTGCTAAAACATTAGCATTTTATTTATTATGTATGGACACAGATAACAGTAGTTTATCTAAGCATTCTCCTAACATTAGCTTAACTAATGATGATAATAATTGTTTAAATAGTGACATTGGTACTTGTTGTACTGTTTTTAATGAAAATGTTAGTATACGTACTAACAATAATATTTACACGCCTAATAGTTTAAACTAAAGGGTGCGACAAGGGGCAGGCTGAATTGTTTGAATGTAGTTCATCAAAATATACAAGGTCTGCCCGGCAAAGATTTAGAAATAAGTTTATTTTTAGAAAAATACAATGTTCATGTTTTTTGTGTAACTGAACATTGGCTTAAAAATCATGAAGTGAAATATACTAATAGTGAAAAATTTGTAGTACAAAGTGCGTTTGTAAGAGAAAATGCCATCCGTGGTGGTTCTTTAATTATTGTTTCCACCATTTTGAAATCAAGACCTAGACAAGACATAGTAAATCTCTCTATCGAGCGCACTGTTGAGTTGTCTTGTGTCGAGCTTGAGCGATACATTATAATTTGCGTTTACCGGCCCCCACTTAGTGATCTGAATTTATTTGAATCAGTTATAGAAGATGTACTTACTAAAGTCTGTATTTCTCAAAAGGGTATAATTGTTTGTGGTGATTTTAACATTAATATCCTAGAGGCAAACTCAATCAGTAATAGATTGCTGAATCTATTTAAATCTTATGATATGAGGCATATATTTAACACACCAACTAGGATAACATCACATTCATCTACCTGCCTCGACAATATATTTTCTAATTTTGATACAACTAGCCACATGATTCTCAGTAATTTAACCTCTGATCATTGTGGACAATTAGCAGTGTTTAAAAATATTGAACAAAAACAGGATTCAAAAATTACTTGCAGGCCTATCTCAGACATGGGAATCAGCATTTTTAGGAACAGTATGGTTAAAAAATTAAACTACTCATTGTTAAAAGCCAAAGATCCTAATAAGAACTATGGGAGTGTATTCAAGATTATTAAAAATGAATTTCATCACATATTTAAAAAGAAAAAACTAAATGTCAGAAACACTTCCAAGTTCAATGAATGGGCTACTCCAGGAATTTATAAAAGTCGAGCTACTCTGTATGAGTTATATGGTATGAAAAAATATAAATTTGATAATGACTTCCTACAATATGTTAGAGACTACTCAAAGATATTTAAAAGAGCTTGTAACCAAGCTAAATCTAATTTCATAAGTGAGAAAATTAAAAACTCGACTAACAAAATAAAGTCAACATGGGATGTCATCAATAAAGAAACTGGGAAGTTCCGATCACGGGATAACCAGTTTGAATTAAATATAAATAATATAATTGTTTGTGATGAAGTCGAAGTTGCTCAGGCTTTTAATAATTTTTTTGCGAATATACCTATAACGACTACTTGCTCTTTAAATTCCTCACCTAGTCGTGCTGTATCTTTGCTTTGTGAGAGCGTGTCAGAGTGTAAATTATTATTTAAATTTGAGCGTATAACAGCAACTGAGGTAATAAGTATAGTAAAAACTCTCAATCCAAAAAACACGGGTGATTTGTGGGACATTTCTGTCAATTTCTTAAAAAAAATAATTGATATAGTAGCTCCCTACTTTACTGTAATTTTTAATAAGTGTATAGATACGGGCATTTTTCCAGATTTAATGAAATTTAGCAAAATTATACCCTTATATAAATCTGGCTCTAAAGAAGACCCAGGTAACTTCCGACCAATCTCAATATTACCAGCCTTCAGCAAGATTTTTGAGAAACTTATACTGAAGCAGCTGATTAACCATTTTAAGGTTAACGGCCTCTTGCATGATAATCAGTATGGTTTCACAAAGGGTCGCTCGACAACTGACGCGGGAGTTGCTCTTATTAAACACATATTTGATGCGTGGGAGCGATCGCAGAACGCCGTAGGGGTCTTTTGTGATCTCTCGAAGGCATTTGATTGTGTGCATCATGACACGCTCTTACGGAAACTTCGTCATTACGGTATACACAACACTGCTCTTGACGTTGTTTCTTCTTACCTGCTACAAAGAGTTCAGTGCGTAGATGTGAATGGAGTGAAGTCCAGGGATCTTCCTGTACTACTGGGAGTACCACAAGGTTCTATTCTGGGCCCGTTCTTGTTTCTAGTGTACATTAATGATTTACCTTTTTATTTAAAAAACATGTGCAATACAGTGCTATTCGCTGATGACACTTCACTCGTTTTTAGAGTGGATAGGAATAGAGATAATTTTGACGAAATTAATAGTACACTTTCACAAGTAACTCAGTGGTTTACGGCAAATAATCTTGTACTTAATGCCAAAAAAACAAAATGCGTTAAATTTATAATGCCAAATGTAACAAATCTAGGACCTAATCTGGTAATGAACAATGAGGTTCTAGAAACTGTTGATTCTACCGTGTTCTTAGGTATTACATTAGATAAAAAACTCCAATGGGGCAAGCATATATCATGCCTAGCTGGGAAACTCAGCAGCGCAGTGTATGCCATTAGAAAGGTTAGACAGTTGACTGATGTAGAGACTGCTCGCCTTGTTTACTTTAGTTACTTTCACAGTCTTATGTCTTATAGTATTTTGTTGTGGGGCAAGGCTGCTGATATTGAGAGCATATTTATTCTACAAAAACGTGCAGTTCGTTCGATTTATCAGTTAGGAACGACCGTATCCTTAAGAGAGCTCTTTAAAGATATAGGTATTTTAACAGTTGCATCCCAATATATCTATGCAAATGTAACACACATTAAGAGGAATATATGTATGTTTAAAAAGAAAAGTGATGTACATACTTTAAATACTAGATATAAGCATAAACTGTGTACCCCGTATTTTCGGTTGCAAAAAGTACATGCTTCTTTTGTGGGGCTTAGTATTCGTTTTTATAATAAAATTCCTAAGCCAGTGCAAATATTGCCCTTCGACCAATTCAAAGTCGAAGTTAAAAACTTTCTATCAAATAGGGCTTATTACAATATATTGGAATATTTAAATGATAAAAAACAGTGGTCGCTTAGCTAAATACACAACTCAATAATTGACATTGATTTATTGTATTATATTTTATATTGCTTATTTTATAGAATGTTTTGTTTTTGACGGATTGATGTACATGGATTTTACAGGATGGCTGAGTTTAATAGTCTTGGCTTTTTATAAAGCTTTTGTGTCGCATATTTATTTATTTTCTCTCATTCTTTGATGCGATTAGGGTATGTCATGCTCGCTTAAATGTCTATGCTTGCGGCGGCGTTATGTGCCGGGTCGGTCACTTCCCTGTATCATGGTTGAGGAGGCCGATGGCTGGCACATGCGTCATACTCGTGAACGGGTGCTGCTCGCGTGGACTGGTCTGCCCGGATTGCTCATTGACTTGAATTAACTTGTATAGCGTCACTTACTTAGTCTATGCCTTGTATTTACACGTATATCAATCTTAAACAGTTTTTTTGTTCTATAATTATGTATGGAACTTAAGTGTAATACTTCTAGTATTGTTATTAATTTTAATTGATATTATATGTTATGATGAAAATACAAAAGACCTACGGCTGAGTTTCTTGGTGCTTCTTCTCAGACCAGTGGGCATTTCCGAAGCACCGGTAGATAAACTTAAACCTGACATGTAAAAAGTGCCCCTAGTGGCCTAATTTACAAAATAAATGATTTGATTTGATTTGATTTGATTTGGTAATACACATTTCTTGCCAAAAACTAATTAAAAAAGAACGGTTGTAAACTGTGGCTGTTAAACTGTGGCTCTACCATTTTTTTTGTAGGTTTATTCGTGCGCATGTCTAGTTAATTACGTTACCCATTAGTAGAGACGTATATTTTATCACAAAATTTCCAGATCTCATTAATTTTACTGCTCAAACATGCATAATATTTTACTTTATTCTACTTGAGCATCATCTTTTCATGAGTAAGTATTTCGAGTACCAAAAAGTATTTTCTATACTGAGATTTTGATTATAATCGTTCTTCGGTTTTTACGGTTGTCCGAGTAATAATAGTTAGTGGCTATAAATGAAAATATATACGATTTATAAGCAACCATACAGGTTAGCTTAGATTGTGACTTGCATATAATTGAGGCAACGACGTTTAATCAAAGGCTGTATAGTTTTTGTTCCTTGGCATTTATAAAAAAAACACGCCTCGGTTATTTTTTATTTGCAAAATATTGAAAGACACAACATGCCCCAAAATTCTTATTGGAAATAAGCTTAAATTGAAAACTTTATACAATAAGCGAGAACACGAAAAGCCTTTTTGTTAAACCGTATTACCGTAATTCTTCTTATTTTGCGCCTTTATCCTCCAGAGTTTGATATAACGCGATTAAAATATACTTTAAATTGATTATTTACATTAAAAGAACACGTACTGACTAGGAAGATCCATATAATGTAATATAAATACCTATATTGCTTATGTTGTGGGAAGACGGTGAAGTCATAAGATTTTAGTGTCATACCTTTTTAAATATTGTAAATATGACTAAGAAAAGGCATAGTAATTTGTTGACAAAGAAATGTACCTAAAGATGATGATGTACCATTTACATTACCATGATACCATTTGATGTTAAATGTTAGATTCGTTATTTGTATCATGTTGATGTGTAAAGAGATGAAAGGCGGAGTATTGGACCTTTTTTTCACTAAGTTTTAATTTAGCGTCACATGCATGATAGGTAAACTTTTTGTTCTAATATTTCACCTGGAACAGTCGCTGGCTAAATAGGGGTATCATAATTTTGAAGTGTAAATAAATTAGCTCGTTAAATCAAAAGTGTGAAGAGGAGATGCAAAATTAGGGTTTGAATAATTTACACTATGGGATGGGGTAGTGTGGATGCAATTGGACAACGGCCTCGGATATTCAGCGAGCGTATTGATTGAAGAACGAGTGGTGCATGATTCGATTCCTGAAATAACATACAATATTTTTTATTTGTTTCTAGAATGTTGCTGAATCGAGCAGCTCCTTTTAAAAAATTAAAACCATAAAATAAGAACTTAGAATTAAATAACACATAAAGCGGCCGCGGTATACCAACATTATAACAATAATAAAAAAAAACAAATGATGAGTAGGTAAAGCGTGGTTATTGTATATGAGTTATGTCGGTACAATACAGATTATGTTGTCATAAAAAAGTGCAGGCAATGTAATTAAAGCAACTGGAATCCGGTACAACTGAGCAATAAGATTATTACTTCATACCGGATGCCACCAAGTACATCTATCTGCATGGCATCTTTGATTAAAACAATTAAAAAAATATTTTTCGTAATAGGCACAACATAACGCAATAAAAATATAATAATTAGAATTATGTTTTAGGATATTCGTGTAATACATGAATTATGTCGCGTCATCATAAAAATCGTCGATTTCCGTGTAATCCATAAATCTATGGCATCACGATGGCCCCATTAAATGGCCGTGACTGTAACAAAAGCACACACATGAGGTCTCTGATGTGTATGATATTTGACAAGGATCTATAGCTTAAATTATTGATTGAGGTCCGCAATTACTTCGATAAGTTTTGGCCTGTTATTAAGTCGAAAATGGTGGTTATCAATACGTATATTTTTTTGAATTATGCGAAATCTCCACCCAAAGAGGACTTATTTTATTGATTATTTTTTGTTAGAGTTTCAGAATGTTCAATTGCGTTCCGGTTGGTTTGTTGTTATTTTCTGAATAACAGCAAACTGATCGAGTTTTAAGTTTTGTAGTCCGTTAGTTAAACTTTTATTGACATAGGTATTTAAAATGGTTCTCAATTCACCTTTAATTATTTACAATGAGTTACAAAACTTCTTACATTATCACCTAGGGTAGTTCCATATCAATTGATTAAAATCTGGTGCCGGTTTTCCCCTATTCTAAATATTTGAAACGAGGAAAATCATAAATGGATTACGGCAACCGCATCGCGATTCGAGTTATGAAGTCCTTTGTTAGTTTTAGTTAATTTTATATAATTTCTAATGTCCACAACGGAACTAAATGTAGCGTCGGAACTATGTTGGTGTTGAGATTATTTTTGACACTTAATATTATATACGATCCTTCAGAATACATACGTTTCTAGACCCTTTCTAGACCTTGACTTGATATATTTATCACACATATATATTTTTTTTTTCACATATTTTTTTTATGTTAAGTTTGACTGTGAGAGAATGCCTTTGGCATTAAGTCCGCCTATATACCTTGTATATAAAGTGTGTGAATAAATAAATATATGTGTTGTTGAGTCTATTTTTGACCTATTACATGTGTACCTTACGAATACTTAAGATTCTGCCCTTTTAAATATTTTTCATATACTAATGTAGTCCATACGTCATAAAATACCATGTAATGTATGGTCGGCGTGACTTGTTGATTTAGTATCCAGCTACGGAAGATATGAGGCCAACTATAACTATATACATTCTGTTTCTACCTCACGTTTACATTTGACATCTCAATAGCTCAACCAAGAGTTTATGTCAAAAAGTTACGATAGGTAAACGAAGTCGCTAGCTGTTAGAAAATAAGTAAAATAAACCAGGATTGAACTAATATGTAGAGATTTTTATTTCAATATACAGAGTGACAACCAAAAGGATAAAAACCACATAGACAATAAAGAAACCGCCGACAGCCAGTTATTAATTAAAGACTTTTAGTTTATATGTAAATAATATTCTAACACCTACCTTTAAACTAAACAGTCTTCAAACTAAAAACAAAATATTCTAATATCTTTCTTTAAACTAAACCGGTTTTAAACCAAGATTAGAAACACAATTAAAATGCTTATCTTTAGATAAACATTTGGTCAAGACATCTGCAGGCATTTCTTCAGTAGGCAAATATTCTAATTTAACAATATTGTCTTTAACAATTTGTCGTACAAAATGATGCCTTATATCAATATGCTTACTCCTATTATGATAAATTTGGTTATTACATAATTGTTGAGCTGATTGACTGTCATTATACAGGTTAATTAGGAAATATTTACCTAAACATTCATTTAAAAAACTTCTTATAAATTTGGCTTCTTTTGCCCCTTCACACAAAGCCATGTATTCAGCCTCCATGGTAGAAAGAGCCACTGTTCTTTGCTTACGGCTCTCCCACGACACTGCCGAGTTACTAATTTTAAACACGTACCCTGTATAAGAACGTCGGTCCAGCTGATTAGATGCCCAATCAGCATCTACAAATCCTGAAATAGAAAACACTGACTTTTCATACACTATATTATAGTCTATAGTTCCTTTCAAGTACCGTAGGACACGTTTTGCCGCTTTCCAGTGTGTTTCGGAGTAACAATTATTGAACTGACTCAATAAGCTTGCTGCATGCGCAATGTCTGGTCGCGTACATACTGCTATGTACATTATACATCCAATAAGACTTCGGTATTTTGAGTTAGAGTCGTTTTGTTCTCCCTTTTCGAATTTAATACCAATCTCTAACGGTGTACTCACAGGTTTACATTCCGTCATATTAAATTGTTCTAAAACTTTCTGAATATACCGTTTTTGATCAAGAATAATTTTATTTGGATCTTGTTTCAACCGCATTCCCAGTACATGTGTGGCGCGACCAAGATCTTTCATTTCAAATATTTTCATGAGTTCTTCCTTCAACTTTTTCTTCTCTGGTGTATCCTTGCTAAAAATTAGAATGTCATCAACGTATAGTGCTAATATAATAAGATTATTTTTACTGTCTGATTTTATATAAACGCAAGGTTCACTAAGTGACTTTCTGAACTGAAGATCTATCAAAACATTATCTATTTTGTCATACCATGCCTTGGATGCTTGTTTCAGTCCATAAATGGCTTTATTTAATTGAAATACATATCCTTCTTTGTTTTTCACTTTATATCCATCTGGCTGTTCCATATATACATCTTCATGTAATTCACCATTCAAAAAAGCTGTTTTTACATCCATGTGATCAATTTGCAAGTCCAAATTGACTGCTAAAGCAAGTAAAGTACGTATTGTAGAATATCTTACAACAGGTGAGTAGGTTTCCTTGTAATCTACGCCGTATTCTTGGGTGAATCCTTTGGCAACCAAGCGAGCTTTATAACGAAGAAGCTGTCCTTCAGATCCTAGTTTCTTTTTAAAAATCCATTTACATTTAACGGCTTTCTTTTGAGCAGGAAGTAATGTTAAGGTCCAAGCTTTATTCTTTTCAAATGATTCGTATTCCTCTATAATAGCTTCCTTCCATTGTTCTTTTTCAGATCCTGTCAGAGCTTCTTGTATTGTCTGTGGTTCGTCAGTGAGAATCGTTGCTTTCATTGCAATCACAGCACTTGCAGCTTCTGCAGGGTCTTCATAATCACTTGAATCTAGATCCTGACTTGTATCAGGTATCCATGTGGAATCATTGGGATCATCCGCAATACTAGACTCAGTACTGCTTGATTCAGTTAACTCTATACCTGTTTCTCCGTTGCAACTTTCATCAGTAATTACACTGTCCATTCTATTATTAATCATATCTATTTTACAATCAGTAGTGCAACTTTCCTGATTTATTTCTGAATCTTTATAATACATTTTTTCTTCCAGGAAATGAACATCTCTGGACTTAATACATTTAGAGGGATTTTGTGGATCAATCAACCGATAACTTTTCGATTCGCCACAATATCCTACAAACACATGTATCTTACTCTTTGCATCTAGCTTTTTACGTTTTTGACTAGGGATCATTGCATATGCAATACAACCAAATACTCTTAAGTTAGATAAATCAACTTTATTACCAGTCCATTTTTTTCTTCTGGTGTGGTGCCTCTTACAGCTTTGCTAGGTGACTTATTCTTAATAAGTATTGCCGTATTCAGTGCTTCCGCCCAGAACCTCTGATCCATTCCGGCATCTTGCAGCATACATCGCCCTGCCTCTACGATCGTGCGATTGGCCCTCTCTGCTACACCATTCTGTTGAGGCGAATATGGGACAGTCATCTGATGCTCGATGCCGTGATCTTTCAAAAACATCTGAAATTGTTTATTAAAATACTCACGACCATTATCTGTTCTCAAGCCTTTAATTTTTAAATCAGTTTGATTTTCTATAAAACTTTTAAAAGCTTTGAATACCGGCAACACCTCATCTTTAGTTTTAATGAAATAACCAAAGGTCATTCTAGTAAAATCATCTATAAATGTCAATAGATATTTTGCACCACCAAATGACGAAACTGACATTGGTCCACACAAATCAGAATGTATGAGCTCAAGTTTTTTACTAGCTCTATTATAAGACCGTTTTGGGAATGGTAACCTGCTTTGTTTTCCTTGAATACAAGCCACACAAGGAGTATTTTTAGAATCAGTGTAATCAATGCCACTGGCCATACCTTGTTTTAGTAGATTCATGCTTCGTCTATTTAAGTGCCCGAGTCTCCGATGCCATAATTCCTGGGAAGGCGTTGTCCTACACAGATTTGCAGCTTCTACTTGTTGATTCTCCGTGGGCTGTGCTTCTGTCGTCGAATCACCTATAGCCAGTTCGGTTCCATTTGATGTATTTTGACTCGCTGTGTCTAGTTGATAGACACCGTTAACTTTTTTTGCATGAGCAATCACAGTCTCACCACAATAAATTTTACACCCTCGTGTATCAAAGTGCACTTCTAGCCCCTTGGCTGTCATTTTACCAACAGAAATAAGATTTGTTGATAATCCGGGCACAAAACTAACTTCACATATTTTTGTAGTTTCTTTATGCCCTTTCAAAAATAATTCTACATCACCGTGTCCTTCACTATGTAATTTCTGATTGTTTGCCACTGTCACCAACCGCGGAGTATCAACAACATAGTTTCTTATTAAATTTTTGTTGTTTGTCATATGACATGTTGCTCCCGAATCTATGTACCAAGCATCTGAGTTAATGTCTACTGCTAATGCTGTCAGTAATGTTCCGTTCCAAGCCTTTTCAGACTCGCTACTCTTCTTCGGACAGTATTTGGCATAATGACCTGTTTTTTTACATATGAAACACTTTATCTTTGTAGAATATTTGTTAATAGCTGTTTTATATTGGTTTACATACATTGCACTTTCTTCACTCCGGTCAAAATCTCTACGTAAATTTTCTTGCAACAATTTACTTTTTACTATTTCACTATTCAGTTTATCATTTGAATTTTCTAACGCCATAATCAATGGATCATAATCCGGCGGTAATCCACTTAACATCAATACTGACAAGAAATCATCTTCCAATGGAACATTTATATCTCGTAGTTGTTGATCTAAATCTGTGATCTTCAAGAGATAAGTTTCCATATTTGTAAATTGTTCCAACTTCAAGCCAAACAATGTACGTAAAAGTCCAAGACGTCTACACAGTCCTTTGTCTTCGTAAGCAATCTTTAGGTTATTCCAAGCTTTATGTCCAGTATCTGCGTTTCGTACATGAGAAAACGACGATGGCTGCACCATTAAACAAATCTTGGCAAGCGTTTTCTGTTGTTTCCATTCATCAATAACCTTAGGGACGCCAGGCGAAGATTCTTCTATACAATCCCATAAGCCTTCATGGATTAAGTACATACGCATGCAAAATTTCCAGTTTCCATAATTGGAAATACCACTAAGCTTTTCAAAATTGACGGCAATTCCAGAATTTGTTGCCGATGCGTTATTATTTTCCATCATGACTTTTCAACAATTTCTGTTTTCACGAACGTATAGAATATAATTACGTACATATGTTTATCACGTATTCTGGGCCCATAACCTGTTAGAAAATAAGTAAAATAAACCAGGATTGAACTAATATGTAGAGATTTTTATTTCAATATACAGAGTGACAACCAAAAGGATAAAAACCACATAGACAATAAAGAAACCGCCGACAGCCAGTTATTAATTAAAGACTTTTAGTTTATATGTAAATAATATTCTAACACTAGCGTTGTTCATTTGTTCTCTCCTAACTTCTAAACTACTTATCATCATTTGATAAAAAACCCTAAACAGACAAAATCTGATGTGGTTCTGCCAAAAAACCCCAAAATACTTTAAATAAAAAATAAGTATAAAATATTCATTACATTCTTGTTTCATACTTTTTACGACTGCTGTGCAGAGGTCTCGAGTTCAATCCCCGGTTCGGGTAAATTTAGTTTCAGTTTCAGTTTGCGATTGGCTAGCTCCCTATCACATTATGGGACCGTAATAAATTCGGCAAAAAATGGATGTACTAGTTACACCTCTGCCTTCGGGGATTACAGGCATGAGTGTATAATATACATATGATATGTATGTATATGATTTTACATATTGCGTGCAGAAATCTAATCGGTAAATTCTCTAAAATGTAGACAGTGTTAAAATATCAAATACGAAGAACTTCGTTACCTTAATTTAAAACAATGTAACATCTAATTGTATTCTTTCAAAGTAGCATAAAGTATTAATTTATTTAAATAAGTCCATCTGATAACAAATGGATAAGCGTTACTTTGTCATTGGCTAAAAATAGTCACACATGTTGATTATTACATGTGAAGAATAATACTAATTGGTGAGTTAAAAATTTTATGTCTGGTCGCAATATATCTGTATTTTAAATGTAAAGGTCGATGGACGTGTTTTTATAAATACACTTTTTTAACGTTTCTTGATATAACAAGTTCTAGGCGTCAGTGTTGAACTCAACTCTATCGAGAATAAAAATAAATACTGATTTTTATGATATTTAGGTACCTTCTAAAATCTCTACTATTCTTTAGTTTGAAAGATTATGAAAGTCACGTTACTAACATACAAACCAATTATTCCGATCTTTTGTCATCAAAGTAATTGGAGGCAAGTCCCAAGGTAACTGTTCCCATGTCTTTAGAATTAGGGTGAAGTAGATATAAAAATATCAGCCCGGCGCGGGCGAAAGATCGGTCGTCACTGGCTGTGTCAAGCCGATGCCGGTGTGCTTGTATACTTCATGTGACATCATGGTTAGTTTCTGTTTTTATAATACTAGGCCTGTATTAAACATTGTCCCACTGCTGGGCACGGGCTTCCTCTACTGCCTGATGCGGGTTGGTAAACTTTACATACCTTTGAAATTCGTATAGGAATTCTCAGGTATGCAGGTTTCCTCACGATGTTTTCATTCACCATTACAGCAAGCGATAATTAACAATGAATACATGCCATTTGTGCTGGTTTCGAACATACGACTTTCGTTTTGACAGTCCGTACCGCAACCAACTATTTTTATAGGCTATCGTTTTTTTTTCACTCGATATATAATTCTTAATAATTATATTACCTAAATGTATATCAGTAAACTAGAGTATCAACGTAAATGGCTCTACATCTCTTGAACTTTAAATGGCGCCCACAATCCGCCCACAACTCATAACGATGCATTTTCCTTATTAGTATCCCGTAGCTATTAACAGATTAATCTCGATTTTATGCTTCATATTTTGAGCTGGTATTACCAAATTTATGAAATAGTTTTCTCTATTGTTATAATCTTAGATAATTTATGTATTAAATGAGTTCGATTTTTATAGCTGATTAAAAATAAGTTGTGATATAATTTATTACGTGATTAAGTTTTTTCATATTTATTGTTATATTGATGTTTGGTCTGGTTGGAGTTTTGGTATGTCTAGTGGCAACTACTAAATTTAATTATATGTAAAACATATTGTTTAATTTATCTATTATACATTGGAAACATCGCGAAGAAACCTACATACCTGAGAATTTCAAATAAGAATTTTAAAGGTATGTGAAATCGACTAACCTTAATTAAACGAGGTAGGTTAAGGGCCTACCTCGCGTATAGTAAAGGGGTCCTTGCCCAGAGGCAGGAATATTATATACACATAGAAAACAACTTCTAATGATGAGGAATTTTCTTAAAATCAGAAAAAACCTATTTAAGAATTGTTGTCAAATTTAAAAAAAAATATATAAATATAAGTAATTAAAATTAGAACAGAATCAGAAAAACTGATGATTAAAATAAACAAAAAAAAATGAAATTAACAAAAACACTCTAAAGCTTTGTGTTTTTGTCGCTACAAGTTATTAAGAAACTGTTTAGCAACGGAGTTCTTCAGGCCGACCGTGAGCTATTGTGCGATTTAAATATCTACTCTCAAATGTACTAAATGTTGTATCAGATTTCATATTTGGCCGTGGACCGGCTTAGGGTGCGACTTTCCTTACCAAAGGAGTTCGTAACAAGGTATTTTTAGAGAGACTATCCCGCACACACACCCGCCATTGTAACTCCTGTTTAGCCAGGATCGACAATGGCATGCATTTTTCGACACCGAGTTATGAAACTCGGCGAGTCTCTGGGAATGCTTAACTGTCTCGTATCCCACAACGAAATTAATCAATTATTTTTTTAGTGCCTCGATAGGCAGACGAGCTGACGGGCCACCTGATGGTAAGTAGTCACCGCCGCCCACAGACTTCTGCAATACCAGGGCACAGCAAGGCCGCTGCCTACCGTTAATAGAAATATAGGGAGGAATAGGCAATATAAATTGCCCACTTCCCTCCATAGTAACAAGGTATTATGAAAACTTGGTATAGATATGAAGTCATTGGAATTAAGTTTATCCTAACTAAATCTATAATGGTCATAAACCCCAATTTCCATACTTGATGCAACACAAATGCAAAACACCGAAACCTTGATTTATGATACATAAGTGTACCAACTTTCGGAGATCTTGAAATTGCACAAACATGTACCGTTGCGGAGGCTGTCGCTAGTTGCTTATATTGTTATAGTTATATTACCCGCCAGACCGGTCCAGACCAGGTTGATACTGTCGCCAACGCGTTGGTTTGCGTTTTGCACACGATTGTTATTAGCGAACCAAACTGAAACGATACTGGAGGGTTACTCTTGACACTCGATTCTAATTTAAAATTGGGTTTGGGTTGGAAAACTGTACAATTGGCACACTTGAACGCTACGCGCACGATTTAACTGAATACGCCGGAATTTTTAGTAACTAAATGAAATCAAGTATTTACTATCGAGTTCGTAAATATTGTATTTCATTTAGTTGAGCGAGTTAAAGTTCCAATATCTTCTAGATTGGAATTGAAACTGTATCGAGTTCGAGATTGGAATTGATTTCAAGAGTAAGCCTATTATTTGATATTGTCGTCAGTTGGCTTGCGTTTTTGCACACGATTGTTAATAGCGGACCAAACTTAAACGACACTGTTCGCGACTACGTAGACATGAGTCATCGGGCATAGGTGCATAAGCGTGAGTCACGGACTGTGAATCAGGATCGTGTCCTGGCAACGTCTGCACAAGTTCTCTTATTTGTAATACTATTTCAAGGAGCAATGCTGTACGACAACGAACTCAGGAAATCTAATTCGGAGTTGTCGTCGTAGACGTAAATACATTGACGAGTAGCATATATGATGACAGTGCGTAACTCTGTTGTCTTTGGAAACTGTTTCTATTATTTTTAAGAATATGAGTAATAATAATGACCATGGCGTTGCAGTGGAGTAGTGAAACGCAGCGGCCCATAGATTTATTCAGTGCGATAGACACTATAATTGTGGTTTTGGATTTTTAAGCGTTATCAATTTACTTTCTACTAATACCTTTTTTAATAGTCACAGACAGTCCTGACCGCATACTAGGTCAAATCTCTGTCCTATATCAAGAACTACGAGAGCCTATAGCCCAAAACGCAGACTCTTAACAAATACTTGTGGATTACAAAAACATTTGTTGGTACGGGAATCGAACCCGCTGCCTCTAGTTTTAAATTTTCAGTGTTGATAGACAGGAACAAATCATTAGGTTGGGCAATTCAAAATCAGTATTAATTTTAGCAGTTACTGCTTATGTAATTATTTCTTGTTTCATAAGATCCAGGAAATTATCTCATGTATGTATTTTGATTTCCGAGTATAATTAAACATGGACGCGAAACATAATTATAGTAAAGTATCCAGCGATTAAGCTGCCTGGCCTACATAAAAATGAGGTTAGAACAACTATTAATTAAACTAATTCACTGCCATAACAAAGTCATTTTAATTAGTTGCGTTTTGGGAAAAATAACACTAATCGAATGTGTGACCCCAGTCATGCAACCTAAGGGAGCATCCATTATCCGGCGCACCCACATTCCTGATAAAGTTAATTAAAATTAATTGAATTATTATTCCCCGAAAGACGTCTAATATGACACAACATCGTTTATCAGGTTCGTGAGGGGACTGTGGTGGATCTAGTCCGCCATTTAGGGGACGAATGGGTCATACTACTTTCTGACTCAATGTCACTATTATGACACACATGACTTATTGTAATTACCGTGACATAAATCCATTGTATTTTCTGTAGTTTGATCCTATACATGCATTATAATATTTATTGGAGAGATTCTATGATTGAGCTTAATTTTTTCATCCTTAGTGAGAACCAAAACATGAAATAATCTTGCGGCAGTTTTAATTGCATTAGGTACATTATGTGTCATACGTGCCTCTTCATATGATCCTAGGTCCTTTAGGCGTAGTGTAAAGAAGCTACTCAGTCAGCAAGCCGGCATGATTGTGTAGAGTAGAGAAATTAAAAAATAATAAATATAAATAATATTAATATTAAAAAATGCAGCTAAAGTGATGACAAAAGTGTAACTTAGGCTAACTTGCAACTTTGGAAATAGAACTCAAACACGGCTCTACCAATGAGAAATCAATAATTTCCCTGGATACGGCCCCGGAGTGTACATTAAATAATTACTGAGTAAAGGTTGGGGATTGGACTTGGATAGCCGCACGACACGGGTCCACCCCCTTTGTATACTTGACCCATTTCTCATGTTATTATTCGCATGACAGCAACAACGTGGACATAAAGGATATGTACATAGATCGTGCTTTTAACACTGTTTGGTAACCTACATTTGCAGAGTTAAAATTTAATAGATAATATGCACCGAGTTACAATCTCGTTAAATTAAATCAAATATTCTGGTTTTGTCGCAGTTTCATAAATACATCATGATTATCAAGTATATCAAGCTCCAAATTTAGCCTGAAAGTTTACATCTTTAAATCTATACATAAAAATTGTTTCTATGTCCGTTATAGACTTTGAAACCATTCAATCGATTTCAATGAAATTTTGTGTATGTGTGTGGTTGGGTCCGACTTAAAAGATAGTATAGTTTTAGATCCGATATGTGGCGCTGTTGTCGAGATCTGATTTTCTTATTTTTTCAACGAAAATTCGGTCCACAGAGAAGGAGGTTTATGGCAGGACAACGTCTGCCATTGACCACTAGTTTACAATATGATATGGATAAATGCCTAATAATTTAAAATGATAGCTGCCTTTTTTATCTTTGCAGTTCATTTAGAAAAAAAAAACAAAATGATTCTGTGAACTTGGACTATAGATAATAATTAATTATAGAGAATATAAGGACATCAGTATGTTAGTCGCTGCTAGCCACATAATGATCATGTCGGGTTTGGTTTCTCCTATTTTAGACCAGTGTGGGTGTCTCTAAATAACAGAATTGTTTGTTTAAGTCTAGATGACCTTGGGTATGCCAATTTCTATATCTGAATTTTAATTTCAACGTTGATGTCAGAGATTTAATATAATTCTTAAAAAGACAGAAGAAAATAAAGTACATACATACATACATATATACTCACGCCTGTAATCCCCGAAGGGGTAGGCAGAGGTGTAACCAGTACACCCAATTTTTGCCGACTTCCGGTCCCATAATGTGATAGGGGCGAGCCTATCGCCATACCGGGCACAGATTCCAGACTTAGGGCTAATACTGAGAATTTCTAGATAGAAAACCCCAATATCACTTTACCCGTCCAGGGGATCGAACCCCAGACCTCAGCACAGCAGCAGTCGTAACGCATGCGCAATTACAACTGCGCCACCGAGGCAGTCTCGTCAGAAAATTAAGTCTCTAACAATAAATAATAATAATAAATTAATACTGGTTATGCAAATAGCATAAAGAAAATATTATCTTATATCTTAAGTAGAATAAAATAAGTTTATATTCGTTGTGATGTAATAGAATCACTTATATTTATAATACCAATAATATTATGGATATCAAAAATGAAAGTTAATATTTATACAAAACTTTGTGAGAAAGAAATACGACTGTAAAGATTTTGTCATAAGAGCCAGATCATTATCGACATGATAAATTCATTTCATTTTGTTAACAAATTATATTTGAGCAACGTAGGAACTAGGAATCTTGGTAGTTTTTGTATTTGTTTTTGAATATTGCTTCAAATTAATAGAGCTTACCAAATGTTATTCTTCTATGTAACTATTATTAGCTGTGCTATATTTTATAATTATTAACTATTTTTTAAAATTTTAAATGAAACTAAAATTGAGCTTATAGTTTTACGTCGAATCATGTATCAAGTATCTTAATGATGTTTGTTATAGCATTTTCCAAATCAAACAACAAGAATAGCAGTATTCCTTGTATTTTCATAAATAAACAATGTCCTTCAGAGTTTAAAAAAAGTGTTCTTTAAAAAGTTAGTTTAAAGTAAACGTTCCGATTTCATAGATTGCAGTAAATATGTTTGAACGTGCAAGCTGTTAGAATGTCAGTTGTAATGTGCAATGTTCCGAACGATAGTGTCTCGTCTCACGTCTGGATCTAAATTAGATCACATTCTACGAGCCACGCGCGACGTCGAGAGGAATTGCAGTTTGCTCTTTCAAGTACAACTTACAACTGAAGTAAAGATTATTTAGATACATTTTTATATACATTTACTCCTTTAGTTAAGACTGTACCCGAGGCCAATGAATACGATTTGAACGCTGACTGTCACACAGGCTTTAGCGGTGGTTTGGGGGCTAGAAAAGCAGTGTTTTTGTTTGTAATTTTTTTATTTTATTTTTAAACGTAGCTAGAACTTTTTTTGGTCATAACATGTTATAGTATAGGATACCTGTAAATTGACTTCGTAGTTTTCCAATTTGTGTTAAATAAAGATAGTAGATTGTACATTTCAACAATTTTAAAGGACACGTAAAAAATATTTTCAGACAGACAGTTTTGTAATTAAGTCATATTTAACATTCATTTTTTTGCGATTGGTTAAGCACGCTTCTCAGGAATCAATAATTCAAAAATGGTAATAATATCCAATTTAGCCCTTGTGAGGTCGTTATTGAATATTGGCTGTTTGTAGATAGTTGTAAAATATAATTTCAAAATGTTTTCGTGACATTTCTAGTATTTTTACCAAACTTCATCGGTAACGGGGGCCGAGGTCGCAAATTGATGACATTTAGACGGTCCGCGCTCACGGTCGATACAGAAATTTTTACGCTCACTGCACCGTGCCTAATCGGTGTAATTGTCTCATAAATTGACTATTTTGAGGAAGGCTCTGTACAGATAGCACACTCAACTTGTTTCATATTAGAAAGAATATATTTATTTAGCCATTGTCTTTGGACCAGATGGCAGTAAGTAGTAGGTATATACAGATACACAGAGAACACATTTATTAGATACCGAATTATGGATTATAATAATAATAAACACACCCAACAGTCACTCACGTAGTTCTGACCCCACACTAGGTAAACGTGTGTGGTTGGTGTCACGAACTACGAGGGACTACGGTCCCACAACACCCAGACCCGAAACAAATATCCGTCTGTCACACAAACATTTGTCTCGATGCGGGAATCGAACCCACGGTCTCTCGTTTCACAGCCGTTTCCGCTGCGCCACGGAGGCTGTCGGTTTAAAGTATCTTTGAAAAACACAAATATCATATCAGAGATATCAATTTATTTTAAAGGAATACGAAACATTAATGAGTTATTAATATTCTGATGTTTTGACGTAGAAAACGCATTCATTAGCTTTTGAAGATGTTTTGATATCCAGCTGGTTGCATAAAGCGCTTGAAAAATGATAATTAGTTTATTCTCTCTTTTTTAATTTATTTTAAGGCACCTGCATAAAAAAAGAATTAATCAATTTGTTTATATGAATATAAATTATGCGATAAAATATTAAGTGATATTTTTGTACGACTTGTAAAATGTCGATGCCATCCAAAATTCTAAAACAGCTTCTATTTATTTAATAAGGTACACCAACAGTATACATATCTTTAAGTTTATAAAAAGTACACTGACTTTAATAGAAAACAAATTATGTGTCACTATAAAATTTGAGGGCTAACCTTGATTTTTCTGAGATCCCATCATTAGATCCTGACTTGGTGCCAATGGGACCACCTGGGAAGTATACCCTTTTAAACAAAAAAAGAATTTCTCGAATCGGTCCAGGCGTCTTCGAGTAATCGTACCCGATTACATACCTAAAAAAAAAAGATTCCGACGAATTGTTAACCTTCTCCTTTTTTGAAGTCGGTTAAAAATACATTGTATGTTAACAATTGGCTGATATGCATGCCACTTACAGGTATAGGCAAAGAGTTAATATATTGACTTCAAATTTTCATATTTATTGCAGAGTGACTCTGAATCATATGTTTAATTTAAAAATAAATAAATCTAGCCTGAGTACAATGTCATCTTACAAGAGATTTGTGCTTAGTTAAAGTCTAAAATATTGCAATACGCTACGAATATTATCCGCTGAGTTTGATTTGCTGGATTCTCTCAGGACTGGGTCGCGCCGCGTAGTATCCAGCGGTAATGTAAGCCCGCTGAGTTTGTTTCGCCGGGTCTTCTCAGGCGGGGTCGCGTTTGGATCCGGTGGTAGCTTTTAAAACAAGCGACGTCTCGGAAATACCCATGGTCCATATCAAACACATTTAAATATATATATATATATTTGACTAGTATTTCCTTGAATAATATTAATTAATAATATAAAAATAAAAATTAATTAATAATAAATAAATAATAATGGACGTCCCCCTGCAAGGTGGACAGACGACCTCGTAAAGGTCGCAGGAACCCGCTGGATGCAGGCCGCTTCTGACAGGTTGGTCTGGAAATCTTTAGGGGAGGCCTATGTTCAGCAGTGGACGTCCAAAGGCTGAAGAAGAAGAAGAAGAAATAAATAATAATAATTTTAAATACCTTATGAATAATTAATTGCTAGTGTATTGATGGTGCTATGTATGTATGTATACATAAGCTGATATGCTTTTCTTAAAAATTCTTCACTTTTTTTAAATGTTCTGACTTGTCATAAGAGCTATGTAATTGCCTACTTGACTAGAAGCCGCTTATCATGTTGACATAAAGTAGCTTTATGGAATAGAAAACTAAAAACTATGTACTGTGTAACCCAAGTTGTTGAAGTGAGTTGCGAGGCACGCGGTCCGATTTCTGTAATTTGTGCCCGATACGGCCGCTTCGTATTACACTGCACTCGCAATCTCGTTTAGTTTTCTAATCGCTTTTATTGCATTTTTACCTGTGTGTTATTCTAGATGAGCAATAGTTTTTGCGCGGTAAGAAAGTCAGGCTAGCACATTTTGCGCATTGGTGTTGCCAGGTATTTTATTTCTACAATTTGGTATTTTTTTTTGCTTCGAATGCAAATTGGTGTTGTAAATAAAGCAAATAACCGATTATAATTGAGATTACTTTTGCCGATTTGGCCACAGCTCATTGAACCGCGTCGTCTGCTTATTGCAACGGTACACGTCAAATGAAGGATTAAAGACATTAGAGGGTTCCGTACCGGTGATATTTGCATTTAAATTGGTTTTTTGTGCGGTTGTTTTCATTTATACTATAGTTTCATTACAGTAGTATAATGGTGTTATACAAGCTGAACGCGTTTTTTGGCACGTAAAAAGATCTTGTAATACTCTACGTAACATTTACGTTAAGTATTATTACCATTATCATCATCTTTTCAGATATTTAAATAACTTAATAAACTTCAAATGTGGTTAGTTATAGCGGCTTCATTGATAACTGTTTTCTCTAAAGCAATGATTTCTCGGTATGAAATCCAAGTAGTGCTATTGATTGGATAGGATTAAAATAATAAAAAAAATATGACTTACTGTAGACATTTACGCTTATATCTCTGTTGGGGTGGGCAAACGTTCAACTAGTGTAGCCAAATCACGTGAGCCGATATCTCATGATGTATGATCATCTAATACTAAATGACTTCCATCGCCTATGAACACCTATTATACCAGAACAATCAAGGGTGTATCGTGGATCTTGAAGAAAAGGAATTAAGGAAAAGAGTTTCGAGTTTCCGGGCAAGATATTTTATCACGTCGGTTCTGAGACACATGGTTCTAAGTCAATTGGCATACATGCTGTAGATAAAACTGTTTACACCGTGCCGAACTTCAAAATATAAAAATCGAATCTCAATATGTTTTTTTTACGTCTCTGGATATAAGTCCTTTGAGACATTCTTCCATATTTTATACTATCTATATAAATTCACAAGTTAAACCCAAGTAACGCAATAGTCACAAAGTTTCAATCGTAGATCGTAGTGGTCTGTAGTTGCCATACTTAAGAAGGCTACCACTAGACTTTAAGGTAATTACAATCATGATTAAAAAGTCTCTTATCTGTATACTAGCTGTTGCTCGCGGCTCCGCCCGCGTGAAGGTCACGTTTGAGACAAAAAGTATGCACTACAAAATACCAATTTTCATGCATTTAACTTCAAAAATTAAGGATTAACCCCTATTTAACCCCCTTAGGGGTGGAATTTCCAAAAACCCTGAAATATGTGTTTTTAATTTTTAACTGTAAGGCCAAATACCAAATTTCATGCGTTTAACTGCAAAAATGACAGATTTTCATACAAACTTTCTTCCCCTATTTTACCCCCTTCGGGGTGGAATTTCCAACAATCCTGAAATATATATTTTTTATTTTTGACTAAAAGGCCAAATACTAATTTTCATAAACTTAACTTCAAAAATGACGGATTTTCATACAAACTATTATCCCCTATTTTACCCCCTTAGGGGTGGTATTTCCAAAAACCCTTCCTTAGTGGATGCCTACGTCATAAAAGGTACCTACTGTCAAAATTTCAAGTCTCTAATCCCAGCCGTTTTGGCTGTGCGTTGATCGATCAGTCAGTTAGTCAGTCAGTCAGTTTCTTCTTTTATATCTGTATATATAACCCCCTAAGGGGGTAAAATAGGGGATGAAAGTTTGTATGAAAATCCGTCATTTTTGAAGTGAAATTCATGAAAATTAGTATTTGGCCTCTCAGTTAAAAATAAAAAATATATGTTTCAGGATTTTTGGAAATTCCGCCCTTAAGGGGGTAAAATAGGTCATGAAAGTTTGTATGAAAATCCGTCATTTTTAAGTTAAACGCATGAATATTGGTATTTTGTATTGTATACTTTTTCTCCCAAACATGACCTCCACGCGGGCGAAGCCGCGAGCATCAACTAGTTAAACAATAAACACATTTGAGTTGGATCTCATTGCCAGTGCGCGTCGACGAAACGAGTTACGGAAACAATGGCTCCTGCAAGGTTGTAATGTTTGTAACGTAATGTAATAGATAATAAGCACGAATACGCTGTAATGTGTTGAAAATTCACTCAAATTTCCATAATGTTGGTAAGAATTGAAATTTATCTGGTGTTAGGTAAGTCGAGGTATAAGTTACAAGTTATATAAGTGTTTCACGGGAGAAAATATATACTGAATAAATATATTTTATATAAATAAAAAAAATGTTGCCAAAGCTTAAGTAAAGTAAGTATAAAATATACACTTCACAGTCACAGTGTTGAAACTACATTAACAAACCTGCATCGTCAGGACAAAGAAATACAAACCTGAAACAAATATTCATAAATATATATATTTATAGATTGATGATTTTTCAGTGGGCGAGTAACCGGCTTTGAAACGAGAGGCCGTAGGTTCGATTCCCGCACAGAGACAAATTTTTGGGTGACAGACATATTTGTTTCGGGTATGGGTGTTGTGGGACCGAAGTCCCTCCAGTTGTTTGGTCTGGTTGTTGTTTGGTTTAACCTAGTGTGTCGAAACTATGTGCGTGTATTTATTTGTTATTATTATTTATTCGTTGATCACAAACATTCGCCTCGGTGCAGGGATCAAACCCGCGACCTCTCGGTTCACAGCCGGCTTGCCCGCTGCGTCACGCTTGCTGTCAAAAACTACAATCTCATCGTACTTCGGAGTCAGTTAAAAAGCCGACATGTGAAACTGAGGTGGGCAAATTTTCTTCATAATATTAAAAATAATTTCTATGCAGTACTAGGATTTTTTCTTTTCATACGATTTATATTTAGAAGTTGAATAAATTTAATTGCCAAATATAATTGTGGGGGAAATTGCGACATTAACAAGGTTCTCTTTGTACAAACGGGCATTTAAAATGCAACATTTGATGATTATAATATTTCGTCACATTTTTTTCTTCACAGTAGGTTACTTTTATTTTTCGTTAGTAGTTTTATATGTAAATCAGTTTTTTTTAAACATGGTAATTGACACTGCAATATAACATTTTTTTTTATCCTGGCACGGCAAAGTGACCGCACTGTACCTGATGGAAAGCGCAGTGCGGTCCAAATAGAGTACTGAGTAGCGAGAGACAATCTATCCCCGCTACTCAACACACTCATGCCGGCCTGCTTCTTCACACTACGCCATGGGCAAGAAGGTGAAGAAGGGGTCGAAGTTCTAGTGTCAGAGTACTAAGAAGGCCGTAAAATGGCCATTGTACCCCAAATCCAGACCCCCGACAAAAACCGGATGTACATTGGCTGATCCCGGAACCATTCCAGACTCCGGGTTAATACTGAGTATTTCTAGGTAGAAAAACCCAATATCACTTTACCCGACCCGGGGATCGAACCCGAGACCTCAGCACAGCTGTGGTAACGCATGCGCAATTACAACTGCGCCACCGGGCAGTCATTTTTAGGTCTCAAATACAACAAATACGATCGATTCACATCCACCTTTCTGAAATTATTAAAATGAATATTATTGAACTAACTTAAATAACATTTGTTGTAAAAACCGCGAAACAAAATCAATTCTAGACTTGGTCTCAAGGCGCAATCGGAGCAGGTTTGGCAATAAAATTGGTTTATATAAAGCAGCAAGGCTTTTAATAACACAATATTAAATCAACCGGTTTTCCTTGGAGGCGAGTGGCAAAGTTCACTCCGATTTGCTCTTACAATAGACACATTTAAGTGACCGAGCTCCTAGTGACGATGTTTTGAGGTCACGAATCTCGGCTGCTTGAGCTCCAAATGAAGCCATTATCATAAATAACAACTTACCGATCGATTATTGATGAACATGATTTTGTTATTGACGTCACGGAACTTGAATGTTTATTGGATGAAAATAAATGTTGAGCACACAAAGATTCTGGAACACGTCATCGAGGTAAATAGTATTTTCTTGATCAAGTGAGTCACACATAGGTCCGTTTGAGAATGATACATGACTATGTAACGCCTTTTATAGATGAAAATATAGTAATTATATAAACATATCAACTCTATATATACTAATAACAAGAACAGAGAATAATAAATCTATTACAATGTGTTTTACCTACTTAAAACTGGGCTAAGTACAATGCTATCAAAATTGGTTGCAAAACTTCGTAGACACGCGTTCTTCGACTTATTTTACAATATCGTTATTATTTGGCAAATAAAAATAACTTTTACAGATGCAAGAATAAAGTTAAAAATCACAATTTTTTCAATTAGTGCTGCATCATGGTTTTACTTGTTAGGATCATTGTCATACGGATTCCAATTTAAGAGGGTCTGTGAAATAAAGAGCTGTTTTATATGCCACGGGCCTTCAATGGTTGGCCAAGCATTATCAATTTGTGCTGTTGTCGCTGGCTGGGTTCGTGCAGACTACAAAACGGGTATTCGTTGAGCATTGTTAATTGACACACGAATCGATTGTAGCTAATTTATTAGAGATTTATTTTTTTATCCTGGCACGGCAAAGTGACCACACTGCACTTGATGGCAAGCGCATATTGGTGATTCCTGTCTTTTTCCAAAGCTAGCGTATGCTCGTGATTCCATCAAGTGTATAATATCAACGATTCAGCTAAACTACACAGAGCATTATATTCAAAACCATTACAGTAAGTTCTTTTTAAATTTTCATGTTGACCTTTGCTAGAAAAATTAACCTTATTTCAATAGTAATAAGATTCACATGTTCTAGACAGCATGCAATAAAACTCATAGTACTTAAACTGTAAAATATCACGAATACAATAAGTTCGATTTCCTCTGACAGTAGCAATGTCTCAAATTTAAAAATTATGACAATATTGATTATTCGAATAACAATCAAATAATAATTTTATTATATTGTTTATAAAACAAATAAACTTTAAATAAAAGTAGCTTAAACATAAATTCAACCTAACTTGACAAATACATTTACTCAGCATATTGTGACGTGAAAATAGATTGGGTTTCCGAAGTAAGGACTAGTTTTATTAAACTGTGAGTTGTTTCGATCAGAAGTGTCATCTACAGAAGTAATAGCTTCACAGGACTGAGAATGGAGTCGAGTTTTTTTATGAAGCAGTTTGTATTTGAGGATGCATACTTTAGTGGACCATCATATACAAGAATCCTAAGATACAGTTCTAAATTCACAACTAAAACAATTTATATAGATGCGAAACATAAAGTAGCAAAGCTGGATATACAAATTTTCTGTAAAGGACAAAGGGTCACAGAGGCTTAATTAGAACGGAGAGGCCTATAGTCTGAAGAGTAATTACTGACTGTATTTGAAAATATGAGTATTGCCCGAATAAAGAGAGACAAAAACATATTCTTCTGAAGATCGCGCTGAAAATTTAAACTATTGAGTATTAAAAAAACCTTGTTTATATGATTGTAGAATAGGAAGGAAAGGCATTTCATGAAATACTAAGACGGAAGCAAATTAAAGATTGCAAAGGTGCTATTAAGTGTTACAAAAAATATAAGATAAATCTGCTATATTTATTCAATAAACATTAAACGTATCAAAATTACCGAAGCAAACAATCCGCAAAAAGGGAAAGTCAAAACCTTTAGCTTCGTGATCATTTAACAAGAGCCGTTCACGTAATGCTGTCGAATGCCTCTTAATTATTGATCCATTCTCCTACTTTCTAACAAATGATTCCGGTGTAAAGTGCAACCCATTTATGTAAGAACCAGATCTAAGTCCAGGTTGACTGCGCAAAATAATAACAATCCTTAAAGTCCTCAATTTAGTTCTATTCAAAGAGGATTGTCGGGACTTTACCCTGCTCCCCCTTCCCTTCCGCTCCTGTTTTTTTAAAGGTTATAGATAAGTGAGTCGCCGGTTGGTAAGTGATCTTCAGATCTTACTCAGTTGCAATGACAGAAAAAATTATGTTGACCTTGAAGACAAAAAGTGAGCCCCCGCAATCCCACTGACGAAGTGGTGGTACCATGATTCAGCTGGGGTGTAGTTTCGAACATATACTCAAGATACTGTAATTCTCCTATATTATAGGACTAGCTGTTGCTCGCGGCTCCGCCCGCGTGGAGGTCATGTTTTGGAGAAAAAGTGTACAATACAAAATACCAATTTTAATGCATTTAACTTAAAAAATGACGGATTTTACCCCCTTAGGGTTGGTATTTCCAAAAACCCTTCCTTAGTGGATGCCTGCGTCATAATAGGTACCTAATTTCAAATATTCAAGTTTCTAACCCCAGCCGTTTAGGCTGTGCGTTGATCGATCAGTCAGTTTCTTCTTTTATGTATACAGATAAAAGTGGTAGAGCCACGCTGTAGACATATTTGTCTACAGCATGAATGGGCCGGCTCGACCGGGGTAGTACCACTGTCTCACAGAAAACCAACGTAAAGTGACAGTTTACTGTCGCGTTTCGTATGGTAAGTGAGATAACCGGAGGCCCAGATTCCCCCTTCCCTTCCCTAATCCCTATTCCTGTCCTTTAAGGCCGACAACGCATACATTATACTTTCGGTATTGTGGATGTTCATGGGCGGTGGAGATCACTTAACATCAGGTGACCCACTGGCTCGTTTGTCGGACTATGATATATATAAAAAAAAAAGATAGAACCTAGTTTAGCCTAACCGACCTTAAATGAAAGGTCAATTTATGATCAGCTAGAATTATAGACTTTGTATTAGAAAGGTCGCACTTATAAAATGCTTTAATACTTTTGAAAAGCAACAACTAGTTTGGATATTAGTCACCGATCACTGTGGAGCCCTTTTGTAGGCATATTACTCTACACATTTTATTTAAATCCTGAACGTATAGTGTTATTCATTATTCTTACTTTGTATTTTATGGGGTCTTTATTACACGTTCTTACTGCTGGATATGAAATTACTGCCTTCCCCGAAAGGAATTTTCATCAATTTTATTTATCTTTTGGATATTATATTGTGGGAGTTTGACAAAAATGTTATATATTTAGCTAATCATTATTCTAATATAACATAACATGGATTGAAAAATATTTTAGCGATGGTTTAAAGAAGCAGTTTTATACATTTTAGTTTATAGAAGAATGGTTATTTTATAATTCAAGTGAATAAAAGTAGATAAGCAGACATTCCATAGTTCAAAGCATACATAAAATTTACTATCATAAGTAAAAATGGTCTTGACTTATTAAAGTAAAATGTTTACAGCAAAGTCTCTCTCCTTTATGAAAATTACATATAAAAGCTCATAATGTAGAAACATAGATAATTGATGTAGCGTAATGTGCGAGTGGCGGGTGAGAAACAGGAGGCCGTGGGTTCGATGTCCACATCGATACAATGTGTGTATGGGCCACAAATATTTCATGTTCCAGACATGAAATGATGAATTTTATGTGGAATCGTATTTTTATAAATACACCATAAAGGACCTAGTAGGGTCAGGATTATGTGTGTGTTTTTTGGAGTAGGTATTGTCATGAAAAAGTCAGCATAAAATTTTATTCATTTATGTTTATGTACAGTATTATTCAGCAGTTTAGCCATGCCCCTTAAACAATTTATTATTATAAATAGAATTAATATTTTCACAATATGCGGAATCCGAAGTAAAATACGACTTTTTGGCATCAACATTTCCACGTGGACAAACAACAAGCATAAGCTTATAGACAAATAAGAGATGCATTAACATACAATAGTGGGAAACGCAATAACAAAAGAATGACATCACGACGGTAACAGCAGCCACCGTTCCCAAAGCGATATCGTAGATGGTGCCAATTAGGAAGTCATGCTTGATTAAAGTTTAAACATAGACCGCAATATTATTTACAATAAGTGATAGCGACTGATAGTTTGCAGTGCATTTATATATTTCGCAAACTATACAAACACCCACATGGGCTCAAATAGGGTAGTTGACTGTAAGTGAAAACCTGATAGAATTTTGTTTTTGATAATAGATTTTAATCTAAAAATATCGAAAATGAAACCAATATTTAATTTATATGTGATTATTTAATATTTTCAAGAAACAAATATATACAAATAAAGCATTTTGTCACGTGACATGAAACACAAATCAGTCATGTATGACGTCACCGTTTGGAACATCAATTAAACGCTGAGCCAAACGTCTATTAGTCTTGCGGATGGTCACGTCACATGAGAGACCATGACAGTTGGTAGCGTTTTGGTAGTAAAAATAAAGTTGTTTTATAAAAATGCAAATTAAATCTTGAAAACTTGTGTTTTATATTCATTTGTGATAATATTTTAATAATATAGACCATGAAGAATAAAATAAAACGTTTTCCCAAAAACAGTCGACTAGCTTATTGGCTGTGTGGCTGAAATACTGCGGCTACAATATGTTTAACAAATAAATCAAACAGTTCCTAATTTAAATTAAATTTGCTCGAATTAATCGACGCACGCCTTGAAGTTCCATATTTGAATAGAATTTGAATTTCAAATTCTATTCCTAGATTTAATAGTCACCAACGACCGTTCTACAGCCATGTATAATACCTGATATTCATAAGTAATATTATTTTTGAAAATATGGACGTTACACAGTACCATGTTTCGAAATATTTTATACTAGGTGAACAATAATTAGAAAACCATAGGTAATACGAGCTGCAGCTAGTAAAACGATCAAATATTCATCCCGGAGGGTACCAGAAAACGGTAGACGTTCTGTAAATATAGGGTCGCGGTCATCATCCAATCGTTAAGCATTACTCAACTGCAACACGCGTTCGCCACTTCCATACACGATAATGCAATTAAAATTAGACAAGTAAGGCTTTTTAACAATTTACTACAGGCGCCTGCCAGCAACTTCGCCATAAATATACATTAAATAATCATTCCACTTACAGTCCGGTCGGTAATGTGCTAAAACAACATAATTGCACATATCACTCTGCGCCAGGCTGCCGACAAAATGATCGGCAATAAGGCTATGCGTATACTGAGGTGTAGGTGAAGGTAAACGTAACACGCAGGTGTATAATCATTTTGTACTGCAATCTGTGTCGCACACGCATCGCAGCGCACGTGGCTCTGTAAATTTGTGGTAACGATATTAAATATTCCTTCAATTCCAAATATAGGGTCTCACTTGCGGATCGACCACTTCTTCACCTTCTTGCCCATGGCGTAGTGTGAAGAAGCAGGCCGGCATGATTGTGTTGAGTAGCGGGGGATAGATTGACCCTTGCTACTCGATACTCTAATTGGACAGCACTGCGCTTACCATCAGGTGCAGTGTGGTTACTTTGCAGTGCCAGGATAAAAAAAATGATTCTTTAAAACTGCACTGTGCTGTGCATCGCCACCTGCGCGTTACTATAAAGTATGTAAAATTTTATATAACACTAGTTACTGCCAATTCGTTGCGTGTTTAATGTCGCAGGTGCTCGGTAATTCTAATTAAGAATACTTTTTGTGAGCTCCATTTTTCCATTTTTCGGTGATTAGTTTAAATTATGTAGAATTTTATCTTTCGAGAAATATAATTTTCGCCATTAACAACTTTGGTTGCAGCTGCCATTTAAATATCGGATTTTATTTGCCAAAAATATGGGTTTCGTATTTTTGCGAGCTCCTCAAAAAGATAAACGGCATAACGTTTATTTGTATTACAAAAAAGGGCAGGGCGCATAATTATATTTACCAACCCCAGATAACTTTTATTTATTTTGGAATGTTATTTTGCGGCAACCCCACGGTTGACAACTTAGAGTATTTAACACTGGAGACGCCATTGAGCGCTTACCCCGTTTGACAAATGTAAGAGCACGGTGCTCATACACGTTCTATAAAACTAGTTGCGCTTCGTGATCCGCCACTAAAGAAGTGACATCACGTGCGAATGGAGCTCCCTGAAAATGCGAGCCTGTAGCGGTATTAACATGTAAAAATAGATCTGACACATCAAACTTACAAAAATACAACATTATTTTTCCCCTGGACGTATTTTTTTAAAGTAATATTATCCTTAAATGCAACAAAACATATAATTTCTAAAAAATATCATCGGGTAATAAATGTTGCCAGGTTAAACTTTTAGCCACAGTAGTGTAAAATTTATTTGCATTGAATATCTTAAACGCAAGTTGTTTTTTTAATATTCATTTTTAACTAATGTTGCCCGCGGCTCCGCCCGCGTGTAGGTCTTGGAGCATTTTAACCTTCATTATTTTGCTATCCCATAGGAAGCGTGCATTTTTTCGAGTTAAAAGTGGTCTTTGTCATTTTCTGATCCTAAACTGCCACTATGCAAAAAATCATGTCGATCCCGTGCTCTGTGAAAAACTAAACTATCCCATGGGAACTGTACATTTCTCCGGGATAAAAAGTAGCCTATGTGCTTTTCCAGACTATAATCTATCTCTGTGTCAAATTTTAAGTAGATCCGTCCAGCCGTTGTAGCGTGATTGGATATCAAACAACCATGCATCCATCCAAACATACGCATTTATAATATTAGTAGGATTACTTTATTTATGCTTCCTTAACTTAATTTATAATTTAAAAATATTAGGAGAGTTGACATATCGACTAAGTTTACAATTTCATAAACTTTATTACACTGGCATTTTTTGTGGTTTATGTGGTAACACTGTCGTTTATGCAAGACTCAAATAGTGTTGTAGATAAACTTACTACTTAAATAAAGGTTATCGATAAAATTACTAATCCATCTGGACTGTCTTCTAAACACATACTTTTAATGTAAATAGTTCTAACACACTAGGAATGTCGCGAAACATACCAAAACCAGAATAAAGTATTTGTCAAAAAATGTGACCCTATAAATGTATCCGGTATATTTAAAAAAATATTTAGGTATGAATTCGCCATTCATTTATTACGTAAGATGATGTAGGGGGGGATCATGTCATATTTTTTCTTACAAGGGGTGGGAGGGAGTCTTAATAGTTCTTACGTAAGATCACACAAATGCGTAAAGTTAGGATTATACTTTGAAAAAGCGCGGGCCATGCCTATAATTTTAGAAATATGCAACTTAGATTTTTTTATATTTTTTTGATAACTGCTATGACTTACCTTTTCACCCGGTTCCGGCTTGACGTCGACTTTTGGGACACCCTGTATTCATGTCGAGATCTCAAGCCCTATTTATATGCTCTTCATAATAGATAGCCGTTAGCCGGCTACCACACCAAAACAGGCGATAATCGCTCTCAATGACATACAATAATTTCATTCGCAGCATTCGCTAATCGCATTCGTTACCAGTAACACTGTATTTCTTGGCTCCGCTTATTTAATTTAAAATTTTATGGAATAACAGAACCTTTTCTCACAAATATATACCATTGGAAAGGTCGTGTTGTGTACTTTCCAGTGGTATATTTGCTGAATCGGAATACCTCAGAACGAGTGAGTAATCATCAAATACATTTTAAAATAATTTGCAACGGCCGTCATTGTTGTGTTCCATGTGCTGACATACCTGAAAAACGCTTCTCTACAATTAGTGTTGACCAAAAAAACAATGGAAGTGTCACGGATGATGTGCAAAGCAACCAAAAACTGATAACAGTAATACACCTTTACGCCACATTGACTCAACCGGCAAGTCAAGGAACAATAATGACTCGCTACCTTTTAAAGACAATATTACGCATCTAAAAAAAGCCACTGTTGAAAACAATAAATTTTAATAAGGCAAATCCAAACGACAAGCTCAGTACTGCTCACATAGGCATTGGAAGTAATCAATCGCCGCTTTACATTGTTGAGCACCTATCACCTAAAAACAAATTACACGCAGCGGCTCGCCAGATCGCTAAAGATAAAGAGTACTAATTCGTGTAGATTAAGCAAGGTCGTGTTTTCATTAGGAAAACAGAAGAAGATGAGTTTACTTATATAAGAAACCAAGAGACCAGAACCGACCTAAAACAATTCTCTGCCATATCCAGTTTGTCCAAATCATATAACTCTATTATAAAATTAGGAACGGGTCTTAATCGCGCAATACTTTAATGGTATAAATACCACAATTATTTCCCGACGTTTCGACCGAGTTGCATCGGCCGTGGTCATGGGCTGATTGAGTAGATTTAGTGCCGTCTTCGTAAGGTGGGCTTTCGTGTGGTGGGAGTATCGGTAACCAGTTTAGTGGGGGTTTTGATAACTACCTTCCCTTGGTTTTTATTTTTATCAAAAATACTGTCGGTACTTCGACAAACCACACTGACAGTATCCTCGCGCTGAAGAGTTGACTCATTCTGTCGACGCGGTTTACATATACTTATGACAGGATTCCATGTTGTTGACAAACGGTATCCATCCTCTCGGTTCAAAATTCTGATGTTTATTGATTTCTACCGCTTCACGTACTATTCTGGAGTAATAATGGCGATCGGTGGATAGAACCTGTGTTAGGTGTAGTTCTATCCAATGATTAGATCCAGCCTCCAGCAAATGCTCAGCCACCGCTGATTTGTTGATCTGGCGGTTTTTTACATTTGTAATGTGTTCCTTGACCCTTTCAGCGATCGTTCTTTTGGTCTGGCCGATGTAGGAACTACCATAACTGCAATTTACCTTATAAACACCAGGAGTTTGTAAGGGAATTACATCCATCCGAGTACGCAAGTGGTTCGATATTTTTCGAAAGGGTCAAGGAACACATTACAGCTGTAAAAAACCGCCAGATCAACATACCTCTCTACTTCCGTCTCTTTTCACGAAATCACACCCAGAGATTGCAAGAAAACGGTAGAAAAGATGATACCCATAAAAAATAATCTTAAAACATTTTATAAATTATAATTGTTTTATTTTATCTATCGATAGATAAGGACAACGCTATCTATACCTCGTGTCGACATTGCTACGCTCTACTGTTTTTACACAGTTGTCATTATATGACACTGTAAATACATTACACACCAAGATAAATTTGTAACTGTGTGCATAAATTTGCCAGTGTTGTATGAAATGGTGTGGTGTGCGTGCGTAGCGACGTGATTACATTTTGCATTTGTGTGCACATGTTTATTTGTAGTTGTACGAAGCCCCCCACCGACATTGCTGAATTTTTTGTTCAAGATTCGAGCGTAATGCCGACTCCTTTTGGTTGCCTACTCTAAGGTTGACAACGACCCATTTATCAACACAGAATTAATATTTTAATTATAACTTCTTTGCTCTTTTCCTTTTTGTAATTACATTATCTGCACATAATTTTAATCATCCGAAAAACATTCTATTTTCAAAATACAAAAAATAACCTGAACACTGAAATTTACTTTCATTTTACCGCTGATATTGCAGAATAAATTATATACTCACAAAAACTCAATAGTTTTTAGGTGAAAGTGAGTGAGATAATACATACATACATATACACTCACGCCTGTAATCCTCGAAGGGGTAGGCAGAGGTGTAACCAGTACACCCACTTTTCGCCGAATTTCGGTCCCATAATGTGATAGGGGGCGAGCCTATCGCCATACCGGGCACAGGTTCCAGACTCAGGGCTAATACTGAGAATTTCTAGATAGAAAAACCCAATATCACTTTACCCGACCCGGGGATCGAACCCGAGACCTCAGCACAGCAGTCGTAACGCATGCGCAATTACAACTGTGCCACCGAGGCAGTCAGTGAGTGAGATAAAAGTTTTTTAATCATAAAAAGTACACCGACTTCAATAAAAAACTATATGCGTATTACTATTATGCGTCACTATAAAATTTGAGGGTTGTCCTTGTTTTTTCTGAGATCCCATCATCAGATCCTGACTTGGTGCCAATGGGACCACCTGGGAAGTAAACCCTTTTAAACAATAAAATAATTTCTCGAATCGGTCCAGGCGTCTTCGAGTAATCAGGTAACATACATAAAAAAAAAAGATTCCGACGAATTGTTAACCTTCTCCTTTTTTGAAGTCGGTTAATAAATAGACAAGTACCAACGAGAAACATTGGTACTATCTTTCAACTTACACAAATATAACCAACAGTTTTAAAATAAACTACCTTCAGTTTAATTCGAGATCTCAGAACAAAGGGTCTTTGAATGGAAGCCTCTTTCCGGCCCCTCTGTATACAGCACTTATTTGTATCGGCAATAATTCAGTCTATTGTCCGAGTGGCCTTGCAGTGCCTTTCACTGCTACGCTTGAGAAATTACGCCCAAGTTTCAGTATGAGGCAGGCGCCGGTCGACTGCCGAACCGATGGATTAGCTGGCTATAGAATAACTTTCTATCTGATAAGGGAAGCGTGTCTAGACTTCATACAAAAGGGTACGATAGCTGCATACTTTCAATCACTAAAACTGAAGCTAGATTTTGTTTCTTTGTCTTTAGCTTTGAAAAGTAACTATACTTAATAATTGTGACAACTAAATCGATTTTCTTTCTACTGTATAATCAATCGTGTCTATCAATGGTGATATTTAAAAAAAATGTATCACACCATCCATTGGCGTATACCATCTATGTAGCTATGGCGCTGTAGCGATCTATCACAGAGTAGCACTTGCTTTTTGAAGGTCTAATCGTCAAAGTCATTGGACTACGTAACCTGAACCCGATGTTAATGTCACAGGCACATAAATAAATAACTCTCACACATAGCCCCACGGTAATCACAGCCAAAATCGGAGGAGGCAAAAAATGATGTCGTTTAGTAACGTTTATTCAGCAGTGACTCGTCATCATAATAGCTCAAATTAAGATTGTTTGTAATTTAAATTTTATATTTACATTGTAACAAAGTATGATAGGGTTGGGCACGTCTATAATGCAAAAATAGCAGATTAAAAAGCCTCACAGTATGATATAATTATCTTGTGTTTTGGGTATCAGGAACTACGAGAGACTTTCGGTCTCACAACACCCAGACCCGAAACAAATATTTATCTGTCATGCAGACAATTGTTCCCTTACGGGAAATGAACCCACGGACTCTCGTTTTACACCCGGCTACTAAGCGACTGCGCCACGGAGGCTGTCATAGGCTATATATAACGTAATTTTTTTTTTTAGTGCCTTGATAGGCAGACGGGCCACCTGATGGTTAGAAGTCACCGCCGCCCATAGACTTCTGCAATACCTGGGCACAGCAAAGCCGCTGCCTACCGTTGAAAATACGTAATACACTATGGACATTCACAAGATGTGATAGAAACACTATAAGTATGCGTTAGAATTTTTATATTACACCTAGATGTTACAGGAGAAAATCGCAGTAGGAGAATCAATGAAGTCGTTAATTTACCCGCGTTTACAAATATCAAATACGAATGCCCAAAACCACTTACATTACAGCAAGACTTGAATACTGTTATTAAGTAAAAGAGCCTAATTCCATTCATTTTACAACCTACGCTATTTTTGATTATGTTGAAATATCTGTTACATAAGTTAGATGCTAGATTAGATATAATTGAAACATTTCAACGTGTTCTATACAGCTACTGCTTTATTTTACTAATCTGTAGTTTAGTTTAACTTTAGTCAACTTATTAAACGTTTCTGTTATTTTTTCAGGTCCATGGTTTTACACGACTGAAAGAAATCGAAGACTTATGAGAAATACACTTCCTTCGTCTTCCTAGGTATGCTCATAATTTTTTTTATTGCTTAATATAAAGAAAATGCTAACAGAAATAATATTTCTTAACTACAGTAAAATAAAATCAAAGTCCCCAACATCAAACAACAAATTCGCAGTTTAACAAAGATATTGATTAATGGTCATTCTCGAAGTTCAAAGTGTGAGTAAACCAAATGCAATCGGAGCGTTACAAAGTTAAAAAGAAAAAGCGGTATAGACCGACGAAATACCGCGGAAGCATAACAAAATAGTTCGTGATAATAAAAGCACGCCTCTACTACGAAATGAGCATAAAGATTATAAAATAACTATGCATGAGAACAACGCAATTAAAATGGAACTGTACCAAATTTGCAACAAAATTAATAGTGCTGCCAAAATGGAGAACATATGAAATCATAATTTTTGATTTTTATTAATATAACATAATAGTTTATATTTATAAGCATCATGACTATCATGCACTTAGTGATCCTATAGCAGCTTTCCATTCGCCATTTAAATAAAATTATCACAAAAACGAAAATGAGTAAAACACACATAGTTGATATTTAAAAAACATTATGATGTTCAGATTTTTCTTCACTTAGGTAATGTCTCATACATTTCTTATTAACATCAAACTAACTTCTAGTCGACAAGTCACTGACGTTACCTGTCATTCCAGCTTGCTCAACTGTATCTGACAAAATGACACACTTTGGCCAAATGTTCTGATCGATTAGACGCGTGCTGAATATACTAAATATCATGATTACAATATTCACCATCTTGTGTTATCGAGCTGCAATTGAGACCGAAGGCCAGATTATGTCAGAAGCCACGTCACCGCCAACCCGCACCGGCCAAACTAGTTTTAAGCCAGCTGCTTTTAAAAAAGGACCAAGATTGGCTCCTTTTGCGCCAGTTTTCGATGCAACAGCGATTGGTTCTGTAATTATTATTTTGTAAAAATATTTTAATACTTTTGCGATTTTTTCAAACTTTCTTTTGTTTTGCCAATTATTCAGTGGTTTAGGTGTATCTTGTTATGAGGAAAGTTTATTATATTAGTTTACACGACCTTGTTCATCTATACACTCGTGTGTTAACAAGTCAACGGTGTAATCTTGATTAAGATCATACTTCTCAGACTTAGTAGAACCTTGCGTTTTGCCGGCAGCAATCCGAAACTTGAAAACATAATTCAAGTTAGTGGACATTTCATGGCAATTTCCTTTTCTGCAATTTTAAGTTCATCTGCATCATTAAAAACTTTATTTCGACAAACAATGAAATGATAATATGTAAGATAACTTATTTCATTTCGAATTATATACCAAAGGCCATCTAGGAAGAACTAAGTTTAGTGTCGTTATCAGGGATCACAACTTAGGATCCCATTGTAAGATTTAACTTGAGTCATACCGGACTCGCAACAAGTATAGACTAAAAACTCCGTAAAATATAAGAATATAAAGTATGAGAACTTAATACTAAAGAACGACTTTTACCACTATTATTACGAGTACTTAATTAATAATCATTACATATAAATACATAGCAGCGATAGCCTAGTTGGTTGCGGTACGGACTGTCAAGACGAAAGTCGTATGTTCGAAACCTAAATGGCACACACCTCTGATTTTTCTAAAGTTATGTGTGTATTAAATGTTAATTATCGCTTGCTTTAACGGTGAAAAAAAAAACATCGTGAGGAAACCTGCATATCTGAGAATTCTCTTTCGATTTCTACGAATTTCGAAGGTATGTGAAGTCTACCAACCCGCATTAGGCCAGCGTGGTAGACTAAGGCCTAACCCCTCTCATTAGTAGAGGAGGCCCGTGCCCAGCAGTGGGACAATGTTTAATACAGGGCTTGTATTATTTATTTTATTATTACATACAAGTACAAAATGGCACACTTTAACGTCACCGCATTAAACTGAAATTTAATACCAAGAAACAAGAGTCGGAAAACGTCTTTAACCTTAGTGCTAAAGTAACTCAAAGTAGTTTGACTCGTTTTCTCGGAACAGTAACAAGGACATGTGACAAAGAAAACAATATTTAATGTATACGGAAAGAAAAGTATTATATTTCGTTTTATAGTTGTGTTTTTAATGAATATGTTGTTTTATACATTGTTGTATGGAGTAAGGTATATTGATATTCTAAGTCGAAGTTCTAATAGTGACAAAAAAGTCCTGATTTACATGGGAGAAAAAAATGTCTGTAAACTAAGCCAAACCAGATAATACTTCCTAATAATAAGATTCATATTAAGGTAATTAATTTCTAAAACTGCAGACAGTTTTGTCGGGTGTATAGAGTTGGGGTAAGATGTTTGGCCGTTTTGCGGCATGTGAGTACTCTGACGCTAGACCGTCGACCGCTTCTTCACCTTCTTGCCCATGGCGTAGTATGAAGAAGCAGGCCGGCATGATTGTTTTGAGTAACGAGGGATACATGTGTGATAAGTGGATAAAAAAGGCATTATCAATGATATAAACTATACTAAAACCTTTTTGGTTTGACTTCTTTTGAATTTTGCCTTTCCACAACTTCCCTGATGTGGAAGCCATAAATTTAAAAAAAGAAGAAGAACTTCCCTGATGAATTGCTTTCGAAGACAAACTTAATTATGAAGACGTCTGCTTCAGTTAAACGTCGAGAATATTTTCTCAGTAGACGTTAACATTTCCAGCGAATGTTTGTATTTCCCGAGGGAGTATTCGGCTTCTATATTATGTCTGCGCTCGGCTGCCACGAAGATTACTTTGCCAGCTTTGAGGCAAACGGTTGTTATTACAAATAACCAATGTTCAAACATTATTTTGTGTAACGAAATTTAACAAATAAATACACCCGACATACACATAGTTATGACCATACACTTGGTCAAACTATTGGTTCCACAACAACCAGACCCCAAACAAATATTTGTCTTCATGCTGGAATCGGACCCGTGACCTCTAGTTTCACAGCCGGCAACACGCCTGCTGCGCCACGGAGGCTGTCGTATTATTTTATATTTAAAAAATAACAAGTTACTGCTTGAATCGTTTCCGTTACATATTTATTCTACATTCAAACTACAACGAAATGAGAATCCACCTTTTTTTTGTACAAATGAGCAGTAAGTCAAAAACTGTGTAAAATTGCATTTTCAGCTTGAAAAAGCTACGTGGTATTAAAATTACTATATATGGCACACAAGATTTAAATGAGAGAAAAAACTCAAGTTCACACTGTCTGTTTTTGTAATCATAAAAACATGGCCAGTTCCTTATTTCTTCAATCTTCGGAAAAAAAACTGTAAGACGCAATATGTGTAGCTTATTGTCTGAAGTTGTCTAACCTTCAAGCAGTTGCAAGGTGAATTGGTTGAACACGATACAGTTATAAGGTAAAGGTCCTCAAAATTTACAGCATATAATTGCCTTAGTCCACACTGGCCGAATTAGGGTTGGTTGACTTCATATACATTCGAAATTCTTATGGAGAATTCTCAGGTGTTTCGGATGTTTTCCTTCACCTTTAGGGCATGCGATGATTAACAATACCATGCCATGAACCACCACCAAGTTAGAAGTGTCGATTAAGATCCAACCACCCCTTAAATTAGTAGACGAGGCTGGTACCCAGCTAGCAGTGTAATATAGAGATAATTATTATTAATTGCCTCGGAGAATAAAAGTAGTGATAAATACTCCTGTTATAAACCCGTGATCAAACTATATTACCTAACCTACTAACGTAAGAGCTCTAAAAGCACATTTAATCAAAACATAACCACCTTCTTAATAAACGTTATTTAACAATAGGTCTTCATTGTTTCGACTCAGTTCAATAAGATTAAAATCAGAAAAATAAAATATTACTCTTTGTTAGTATTAATCATGATTATTCCACAAAAATGTTATTCCTTATTTCGAGAAATTAGTAATGTCATAATTCAGCCTTACCTTTACTTGATTTTTATTGAAAGTGATGGATGCGGTTTAATTCTTATTTTTGTTGCATCTATTTGGAACTGCACAATATGATTATTATAAATATTATGCATTCAAAATATACACCCGATCCGGTATTCGTATTGAAAATATGGAAAGATATATAACTTGTTGTATGTATTTATGTTGACATAACTCAGTAAAGATATGTCAGCAACTACTGATTAAATAATAAATACACCCAACAGTCACACACAAAGATCTGACCCCAACCTAGGTAAAACCTGTATCGTAGGTATCAAGAACTACGAGGGACTACGGTCCCACAACACCCAGACCTGAAACAAAAATTTGTCTTGTCGGTGCTGGAGTCGAATCCACGGCCTCTCGTTTCACAGCCGACTACTCGCTCGCTGCGTCACGGAGGCTGTCAAATTATTATACTAAAATAAAAATCACACTAAAAATAATTATCATGTTTATAAATGATATGGGAATCCCGTTACGTTTTATATTATTTCTACATAATTATTTTTAATAGCACCTGTATATTTGGCGAATATTCTGCGAGTATAATTCATAATATCCATTCTCCGAGTAATAAATCTTCTGTGTAAGAACTAAGACACAAGAAAAAGTTCTTAATTGATAAAACTTGTTTATTAATCACAAAATATTTATACATTCCGGTTTGTTGTATCCATCATATCTGAGATTTATACTTAAAAATATTTTGGCGTTAAAAAGTTGCATCCATTAACAATTTTATTGCTCGTTTTTATTTAATTTATTCTTTCATAACGATTATTTAAATACATCGTTATACCTACATAGTGTTATTTTATTAAATTACCAAACAATTTCAAAATAAAAACAGACCTCAATTTCATGTTGTTGAATGTGTTCTTATAAGTAATCGTGTTAGCATATTAAAAAAATATTCAAACAATTTAATATTAGCGGTGTCAACTAAGTTAAGTGTCAATTAAGTCTGCTGGTGGTAGGATATTCATATCCGCCCGGATAGCAACCACCGTACACAGGGTGAAAAACCCGCCATAGTGGCACACGCAAGTGTGTCGCGTTCCGGGATCAGCCAGTGTACATCCGGTTTTTTGGGGGTCTAGAGTTGGGGTACAATGTTTGGCCATTTTGCGGCCTTCTGAGTACCCTGACAATAGACCCTCGACCGCTTCTTCACCTTCTTGCCCATGGCGTAGTGTGAAGGAGCAGGCCGGCATGATTGTGTTGAGTAGCGGGGGATAGATCGTCTCTCGCTACTCGATACTCTAATTGGACCGTACTGCGCTTACCATCAGGTGAAGTGCGGTCACTTTGCCGTGCTAGGATAAAAAAAAAAAAAAAAAAAAAAAAAAACCCTTTTCCATACTTACCACGGTGTGTACTGTGTACAATGAAAATGCTATTGAAAAGAACGACTGCGCCGTTATAAATATTTTAGCACTGAAAGATGGGATCGGATTGGTGTACTGTATAAGGTTAATTTATCGTGCCTTATGAAGATCTCGTATAGAATTTTTTTAAGGCTTAAAAGTGGTAGGAAATATATACTTTGGATACATTTGAAATTTCTACCATAAAATTGAACAATTGCGCTTTAATAGATTACTAATAAGAGATGCGGTTTTAAGACTTTATTTCTATACTAAACAAAGCGCAGCAAGGTTGGCAATGCCTTTTTTTAGCTTGTTTTTCTTTTTTTATGTCGGAAACCTTCACGGCTGTTGGCTCAACAAGTTACCAAAATCTCATTGCAATCGGATGAAAAGTCATAAAAGACTAAACAAAGAAAGCAAAAAAACACATTATAAGTTAATGTGACCTTTGACCACTAATGTAATTTTTTTATAAATTACATTTTTGTATTTATTAACTTCTTATATGTGACCAGTATTAGATACTTATTCTGTTTCTTTGGTAATTAAGACAAACCAGTATATATCAAATATTTATCTATTACACAAACACTTATGTAATTAAAATAGCACTCCGTTTTGCCCAAATACTGGTCTTCACTCTACAAAGATAGATTGTATTCCTGGTTTTATTTATGGCAGAAGCGATAGCCTAGTTGGTTGCGGTACGGACTGTCAAGACGAAAGTCGTATGTTCGAAACCAGCCCAAATGACATACACCTTTGACTTTTCTAAAGTTACATGTTATTCATAGATAATAATTATCGCTTGCATTAACGGTGAAGGAAAACATCGTGAGGAAACCTGCATACCTGAGAATTCCCGTAAGAATTTCGTAGGTACGTGAAGTCTACCAACCCGTAGGCCAGCGTGGTGGACTAAGGCCTAACCCCTCTCATTATTAGAGGAGGCCCGTGCCCAGCAGTGGGAAAATGTTTAATACAGGGCTAGTATTATATAATTATCATGGTATTTAATAACATTTCATTAACTTAGAATCTTCAAGTCGCTGGTCGGTGACAGCTACGGTCCGCTTGTGGCTAATGCTCTGTTTACTTGTTTATCTGATTCAAACAAAAAGTGATACATAACGGTATTCAACAACCAGACACTTCAATAACCGAGAAACAATACAGTTTGACCCAGTTTGTACAAATGATCCCGATTTGGTTGATTATATTAGATTTGCTGGCTGCTTCTCGTGGGTAAAGTTCAAGTTGGTCATCCTTGAGTCGGTCTATGCATTTATAAATAAATACACCCAACAGTCACACAAATAGTTCTGACCCCACATTAGGTAAAACCTGTATCGTGGGTATCAAGAACTACGAGGGGCTACGGTCCCAGAACACCCAGACCCGAAACAAATATCTGTCTGTCACACAAACATTTGTCCCGGTGCGGGAATCGAACCCACAGCCTCTCGTTTCACAACCGGCGACTCGCCCGCTGCGCCACAGAGGCTGTCAAATTTATTATGGATAAAAGGAAAATGATAAATTAAGGCGGTTTAAAGCAAACTTAATTATATCCGTCGTAATGATTTTTTGAAGACTAAAGATGCTGGGATAGGAATAAAATATATTTTTAAACTGGGATGGTATCTGATAAATGTTGTTATTTTTTATATAATTGTAGATAAATTAAAACCAGTCAGTCTGAAACAACGCGATGCACTGGGAGGGAGATATAATTGAAACCTATAAGGTTAATAAAATATAGATTTTACAACATGTTACATATCCCTAATTTATTATTCCTCTCCATTTTATTTATATTTTTAATTCAAAAAAAGGCAAGGAATTTTCCATTGCAAAGGAAAATTATCGTTAATGTCACAACATCAGAAAACATTATGCAAGATTGTATTTTGCTTTTATATCAGAATTTTATGTCGTAATTCAATATATTTTTCTTATTTTTGTATTGCATATTTTACGGCAATATATTTTTTACATCGTAAAAATTGTCTGTGTGTACAAAGGCTGGTGGAATAATAATTAAATATTTCTTTAGAATTGGCAAAAACTCCTATCTCCTAAGAAAATACGTCTTAGAACCCGAGTGGCTTAGAGACTGATATATAAACTACATTATGTAATATAAACCATATACAAATAGGATCCATCGTTATTCCACAGAATATGTCTGGGTTTTTCAAAATACTAGTAATAAACCAAATGATAATTAAAATCATAAATGCGAGTTGATAATTACAGTAAAAAGTCTAAACGCGCGGAATCGGCGCGATGTTTTCCTCTCATAATAAATTGTTATTTTTTAGCAGCAACCGTTGAAACCGGTCTGCTAAGGTCGTGCTCCGACTGAACCTCCCGCTTTAACACTCTGCGCTCTATAAATAGTGTTTAATTATTTCCTTGCTGATCTTAGCTCAATTTTAAATAACATAAATGACTTGGGCCTTTTTATAAAACATAGACTAACTTTAAACCAGATCTAAGCCAACAATAAAATAATACGAGCCCTGTATTAAACGTTGTCCCATTGCTTGGCCCGGCGTCTTCTACTAATTAGGCCTTAGTCTACCATGCTGGCCTAACGCGGGTTGGTAGACTTCACATACGTTTGAAATTCGTATAAGAATTCTCAGGTGTGCTTTCCTCACAATGTTTTCCTTCACAGTTTAAGCAAGCGATAATTAATATGCACATTACTTTAGAAAAGTCAGAGGTGTATGCCATTTGCACTGGTTTTGAACATGCTACTTTCGTCTCGTCGTTCGTACCTCTACCGGCCAGGCTATTATAGGCTAAGTCAACAATTACTATAGTATAGTAGGTGTTATGGTAACATAAGTCTTAAGATTGTCTTGTAATAGCAAATCATAGCAAAAATTACATCAATATAGCTTTGTTCAATAAATAAAATCATTGAAAATCGGTGATAGGTGTTAAAAACTATTTATACCAATATGCGAATGTATAATAAGCTTATTGGATTTTTTCTTTTTGTTTTAGAACTATGTTAGGGTCAATTTTTAGCAAAATTATAGTGGCAGGAGACATTACTTCAAATGCACAAGTTATATAGCGGAGTATTTTTAATTTATATGTACTAGAGACCGCCCACTGGTTGTAAATTGTAATTCAACCAGAACTCGACAATGGTTATTTATAATCCTTATAAGATCATTATTATATCACAATCTTCCGAATACCAATTCAAAATTTGATTCAACATTTACAAATAAATAGTATTTCATCTTTACAACAAATCATTTCAAATATAAAACATGTGACGTAAAACTCAGTGTATTAAATGACCGTACTTTGTTACCAAATTACTTCACTAAATTTGCTCCGTGTGTGTCCCACGCCAATTTGAGATCGTAAATCCACTGTGAAGCCATGTGTAATCTTGTCAGTGAGTAATTCGTACCCGTGGATTTAGGCGTATGACTTAATTTGAGGGCTGATAACAAGTGACAAGGAAATATTGCGTTGGTTGTAGGAAAGCTTTTATGTTTAAAGTGTATTAAAAAGTATAATTAATGTGGTATGTGTTTTTAACCTAATTAAAAAAAGGTTTTCAGTTTTACCTAAAATTTATCGTAAATGGTAAAGTAGGAAAGCAACAACACCAGCTCTTTGATGATGTTTAATATGTTAAAAAAGCAATGACAGGTACTAAATCAATGGTCAAAATCACTTTCTTTCTTTCTTACAATCTCACGATGGTCATGTGAGGCACTAGGTCTTGTAATGATTTTTATTTCACAATATTGCAATAAGGCAACTTAACATACATTGAGCTGCTCTAATCTAATGTAATTAAACTTAAATCGTATATTAATTTTATGACCAAATATTGGTAACCGGTGTGAAAAGAGCAACGCTAGAGTTTCTAGAGTAGAGTTAAACTGCATTCCGAACCGGCGGTAGAGTAAAAAAAATTACTGAATCTGAATGATGTATTACATTTCATGGATTCCATAAATATTTGATTTGATTTGATTTGAACATATAATGTTTACTGAATAACGTAGTAAATTTTCATATTGAAGTATGCTTCGCATATTTAATTATACATACATACATTAAACATTAACTTGCTCACTTTGGTATGAAATTGTTCTCCACGAAACAAGGTATAACAAAGAATTTCTCAGCATCAGATGGGTCCTTAGCTCGTCCAATTTCAAAGGCCGATAAAATCAACAGATGAATATACATAGCTGCATACATCATATGGATTGCCTGTCGTTAAATGTTCTTTCCACATACTTAAAAATAAAACAGATTTTAGAAAAAAAATGTAAAAAAAATTGCATTGACATAGTGTATACATTTTATAATTTACAATGATATGATTGTAATATTATCTAAGCCAAAAATATTTTTGAAAGTCTAATAAGCTGACTTTATTTTTGTGGACGGCGTTACTCACCTTTAGGATCTGGTCGAATTGAATTCTAGTCACGAAATGAAACGCGTGTTTGCTCGTTCACGAATTCGGAACAATTTCACGATTTTTAAACTTATTTATTTCTTTTAAAAGCTGAAATGGAGAGTTTGTTTAGTGTCAACTTTCTGAAACGATTTGTGAAAATTTGGGATACGGATATCGGAGATGTTTCTGAGTTTTATTTGAAAATAATCAAAAAAGGTCGAAACATTTTATTCGACTCAATAATAATATAATACTAGGCTGTGTGTTCTCTGTGAGGCTTCTCTACTAATTAGAGGGGTTAGGTTTGAATCCGACGCTAACCTAATGAGGGTTGGTAGACTTCACATACCTTTGAAATTCTCTTGGAGAAATCTCAGGTATGCAAGTTTCCTCACGATGTTTTCATTCACTGTTAACCGATATTTAACCATGAATATACAACTTTAGAAAAGCCATAGCTGGGGCATTTGAGCTAGAATAGAATTGATGACTTTCAACTGGGTAGCCTGTGCCACTGGCAAATATACAATCGCTTGATGTAGACTGAGAGAGTGTACATTTAAGAAAAATTATTTGATATGAACATATTTTGCACGATAATAATAATACACCCAACTGAAACATAAACTTGAACTCACACTCAAACCTGTATCGTGGGTATCAAAAACTACAAGGGACCACGGTCCCACAACACCTAGACCCCATATAAATACTTGTGTATTACAGAAACATTTGCCCTTGCCTCGGTGCGGAGATTGAACCAATCTCTTGTTTCCAGATACAACGAGCAAGATAAGAAATTCGAGTCAAATTACGGAATTATTCATTTGAATAAATAAATTAAAAACCGGTTCATCCAAGTTGAAATGTCATAGCATTGTTTTGACATGTAAACAAGAAGTGCGTGGGTATTAGTCTCTGGGGTCATTACATACTTCGCTTGGATTTGTTAGATGATCATAAGTAAAAGTTTTTTTATTCATAAAAAGTACACCGACTTCAATAGCAAAACAAATTATGCGGCACTATAAAATTTGAGGGTTGCCCTTGATTTGTCTGAGATTCCATCATCAGATCCTGATTTGGAGCCAATGGGACCACCTGGGAAGTATACCCTTTTAAACAAAAAAAGAATTTCTCGAATCGGTCCAGGCGTCTTCGAGTAATCGGGTAACATAAATTAAAAAAAAAGATTCCGACGAATTGTTAACCTCCTCCTTTTTTGAAGTCGGTTAGTTAAAAATAGCTTTAGAAATAAATTACGTTTTCAATTAGAAAGTTTGCATATATTTTGAATCAAATTATCAATTAGTATATCACAAACGAATTAATCAAATGGTCTTCTCGATAGAGTTGCTTCCTTTCCAAAAATCGGTAAATTAGATTTTATTTAATAGACTCGCGTCGTCGTCGTCGTCGTTAAAGTCGCTCAGCGTGCTATGGAGCGGGCAATGCTTGGGGTATCTCTGGTGGATAGAGTTCGAAATGAAGTCATCCGCCAGAGAACCAAAGTCATAGATATTGCTCGCAAAATTAGCACGCTAAAGTGAAAGTGGGCTGGTCACGTCTGCAGACGGACAGATGGCCGATGGAGCAGACATGTGTTGGAGTGGAGACCGCGTTTAGGCAAACGTAGTGTGGGACGCCCTGCTGCACGATGGACCGACGACTTGAAGAAGGTGGCGGGTAGCGGGTTGATGCGGGCTACCCAAGACCGGGATGGTTGGCGTTCACTTGGGGAGGCCTACGTCCAACAGTGGACGGCAACAGGATGAGTATAAACTCGCGTTTGTGGAAGAGGCCAGTGCTCAAGCTGTGGGACTTATATCAGAGGACAAATATTATTATGACTTAAAAAACGACTTGACTGTCATAAGAAATTCATATTATTCCAAATAGAAAGTCATAACATTTGGGTAATATTAATGTGATAAGTATCAGCTATTTAAATAAGTATATTATATGTTATGTAAATTTTAGTTAAATGATGGGATAATTCAAAGTACCGTTGATGGACATGATTTCTTTGGACGGTCGAAAGTTTATTTATACTGCACTGTATTATCAGGTGCATTGCAATCAATTTACCATGACAGGAAAAATAATAAAAATATACACACATACACTCACGCCTGTAATGCCCGAATGCGTAGGTGTGTAACCAGTACACCCAATTTTCGCCGACTTTCGGTCCCATAATGTGATTTATATTTCTAAATAGAAAAACCCAATATCACTTTACCCGACGCGAGGATCGAACCCGAGACCTCAGCACAGCAGTCGTAAGGCATGCGCAGTTACAATTACGCTATTAGGTGAGTAAACTTTTAATAAGGAAAATTTTGTTTCTGGAGATAAATTGATCAACGTGATCATACAAGCACAGTAGGTAAATTATCAAAACCAAAAATTTTCTTAAATTGATAAGTAAAATTAAATGTAAAATCCAGCAACTTAATCATTATCGAACTAAAATAATTTTAACATCGTCGTGTGATAATAAAACGTGAAAAACGATTAACAAAGAAAAAAACCACATTATTTTTACGAGCAGATGTTAATTTAACTTTTTTATTTTACTTAAAATAAACCCGTTTATCTGTCCTCACATTAATATAAGTTTTTAGGAGTCCGTAGCCAAATGATAAATTGAAGCCTCAGAAGCAACATGCTCCGAAGTTCCTTCGGGTTTTGCAGGTGTAAAATGGCGGTTGTGATTGCTTGCCTTTAGGTAACTCGCCTGTTATCTAGCAGGCGAGTTACCTAAAGGCATATTTTTTAACAAAAAAAATGGGTGCGTGTACTTATGTACGCGCGTGAGAAGTTATACTGTACTTCTTTGTCATCATAAAAAATAGTTAAAAAAAAGATTCAGACGAATTGATAACCTCCTCCTTTTTTTGAAGTCAGTTAAAAATGAGTCTACCCGCCAACCCTACATAGAAATCTCAAACGTCAACATTTCCCGTCTCGAGTAACATATTCCGAGTTGTTTTATTCGATTTGCTTCAGAGTTACTTTTGTGTGACGGTATGCGCGCGCATCTTAAAATTTCACTCTCATAATTTTTTCATAACGCGCCCAAAGAAGTATAACTTCAAAAATTGCTTCGTCCTGTTCGTACTTACGTCGGAATATAGATTAGAGGTGGCATTTCTCCATTATCCATACATATAACAGAGAGAAAAAAATCGTCTTAACATTTAGCGTACTTTGAAACAATTCTTTTAATATGAAATATTTTTAAAAATATTTTTTCTTTAAGGCAAAAGTAGATATTTGCGCTTCTTAAATTGTAATATTGTGAGCCTTCTAACTTTTTCGGCTCAATATTCCCATGAAATGAAGGTTGTAGAATATAAACACTTTAAATAAAATCGATTTGAAGCTGTGTACCGTTTAAATCGTGTACTTTTGGAGATGTATGATATTAATACTTAGTTTTTATGGTTTATTGAATTTCAGCCATTAGCGATAATGCCGACAGAACCCTTTAACCGTGACACGTCACCCCCTCGGCCGTTCATTAATTTTGGAGATTTTTAAGATCGAGAATATACTATTACGTAATCAATTATTTTTTATACATTTCGCAATAAAAATAATAATGTTATTATCAACATAATAGTAACATAATCATTTTGGTATAATTCTCAGACTCCTCAGACAGCCTCGGTGGCGCAGTTGTAACTGCGCATACGTCACGACTGCTGTGCCGAGGTTTCGGGTTCGATCCCCGGGTCGGGGAAGGTGATATGGGGTTGTTTTATTTAGAAATACTCAGTATCAGCCCGGAGTCTAGAATTAAGCCTGTGGTGGGGATAGGCTCGCCCCCTATCACATGATGGGACCATAATAAATTCGTCGAAAAGTTACCGGTTACACCTCTGCCTGCCCCTTCGGAGATTACAGACATGAGTGTATATGTATATTAATGTTACTATCACCACTCCATGGTTAGGTGTGTGCTGTCCAAAAATCTATTAAAGGCCTTTTTTATACGTTTTATTTTGACTAAAGTCGAGACTCATAATGACGGCCGTGCGTTTAATGGTTTTTCTAGTTGTTTATTCGACCACATACACATATATTTGAATTAGAATTTAAATCAATAAATCTATTTACTAGTAAAATGATTAATATAGTCGTGATGAATTGTATATAAGTTGAACTTCCTTACATAATATTTGCTTAAATATGTTTTAATACAACGCTTAGATCAGGAATTATTCAATGTTTTTTGTTTTGTAACAGCTTTTTTATTGAATATCTATATGGTTGGTTTATTTCTATCAAAAATATAAAATACACATTCATTTTGGAAACAATTTTCCTTGTAACTAGAATAAATCATCGTCCAGTTATAAAAAGTACGTACCTAAATTAATATTCTTGAATTGATTTGATAGATTGATTTTGTAATATTAATGTGTTTATCGTGTAATATGTAAGGGTATATAACTTCATTTTTTGATGTTTCAACCGAGTTGCATCAGCCTTGGACACGGGTTATACCAGAAAATCAGTATAATACAATCTAAAATCCAATCACGAAACACTAGACCGATTCTCAATAACTTCCTCATTTTATTTGACAAACACTTAATTAGAAACTATATTGTTGTAATAAGCATTAAATATTATAGTCTAGAATCATATAAGTTGTACGCGTAGCGCCATCTATTGGCCTTAATTAGTAAGTCTGTTCGTTTCCTATATAATTCCGTCATGGCGTCTCTCGCTTCTAATCTGTAAAGCACGTAAGATGTATATTTAATAATAAAATTACTTATTAAACCTATTGCTTAAATTATTGAAAACCCACGACTCCAACATGGTAGCAGAGCGTAGTTGAGTGGTTAATAAGTAAAATAAAGTGTCAGTGATCCGGAAAAGGCCACGTGGAAATTACGACTAATTTACGAGTCAAAAATATTTTTTGTAAATCGTTATCATCATTCATCATTAACATGGCGAAACAAGCAAGGGTAGAGGATATATTTATACCCATATTCGATGGTGAAAATTACTCAACCTGGAAACTAAGGTTAGTTACTTTATTAGAATATAAAGAATGCAACGAACCCGCCATTTGCATGATGCCGGCTAAATATGAAAACCAAGAGGCGCTTTGGAATAAAATGGACCTAAAGGCAAGAACTATCATAATGAGTACAATTTCAGATAAACAATTAGAATATATTGGTGAATGTACAACAGCTTATGAGATGATGAAAAAGTTTGATAAAATATACCTAACACAGTCTACAGCTATGCAAATAATATGTAGAGGAAAAATTGAAGAAATTAAATTAACCAATTACAATACAATAGAAGAATTTTTTGTTGATTTTGAGAAAACAATAAATAATTTCAAAGCGGCTGGTGGAAAAATAGATGAACCCGAGAAGATGAGATACTTGCTTAGATCTTTACCACCAAGTTATAGTTATATTGGAGATTTTATTGATGTAATTCCAGAAGAACAAAGAACAGTAGATTATATAAAGTCTAAAATAAAAGAGAAAAACATGACTACTAGTGAAAAATACAAGCCAAGCAATATGAGTACGTTCACTACAAAAACTAAGGCACAATGTTTTATTTGTGGAAAAACCGGCCATGTCAAGAAGGACTGTTGGCACCGTCAGAAAAATTACCAAGGACAACAAAGCTACCAAGGAACATATCCACCCAGTCAGCACCAGCGGGGACTACAGAGAAGTAACAACAAACGTGGATTTTATAGAGGTCGTGGCCAAGGCAGAGGTCAAGGTCGTCCCAGAGGTGAGTCGCCAAGCACTCAGCAAGACAGTTTTACAGCAGAGTCGTGGACAGCCCAGGTATGTAATCCGGAAATAAATCAAGTAGCAAGGTGTAGCGAGGAGGAATATGAAAATAATAATGAAATTAATTGGTTGTTAGATAGTGGATGTACAGACCATATTATAAAGAATGATACACTTTTTTATAATTACATAGATTTAAAATTTCCCATTGATGTGAAATTGCCCGATGGTAAGATTTTAAAAGCAACCAAAGTGGGTACTGTCAAAATTTATTTCAAAAATTTTTATAATGAGAAACATATAGATTTAAAAAATGTTTATTTTGTAAGAGGTATAAAACAGAATTTGTTAAGTTTTTCTAAAATAACCAAAAATTGCACAATAGTAGCAAGAAATGAAGATGCAAAAATTTATAATCAATTAAGAGAATTAATAGTTGTTGCTAACAAAATAGACAATTTGTATTGTATAAAAAGCTTTGTATCAAAGATGAATACCAATAAAATGTATGTAAATACAACAAAATTAAGTGATAAAGAGAAATGGCATAGGGCACTTGGTCATGTAAATTTTCAATATTTAAATAAGTTGATAAATAATAAATTAGTAAAAGGTTTGCCGGATAAGATTGAAAGCATAGAAATGAAATGTTCAAACTGTATTGAAAGTAAAATGGCTAATGTACCTTTTGAAAATAATAGAACTAAGACTACTGAAATTTTAGAACTGATTCATACTGATTTAAACGGTCCACATAGCACAACTGGTTATGGTGGTGAAAAATATTTTTTGTCATTTATCGATGACTATAGTAAATGTACAAGGATTTTTTGTATTAAAAGCAAAGCAGAAGTGGCAAATTGTTTTATAGAATTTGTGAATTTAGTAGAAAATAAATTTAATAAAAAAGTAAAGAAATTACAGTGCGATAATGGCAAAGAATATTTAAATCGTGATATTTATAATTTCATAAGACAAAAGGGAATAGAGTTATTACCGTGTCCACCCTACGTCCATGAATTAAATGGAGTAGCGGAGAGATATAATAGATCAGCTATGGACATAGGCAGATGTTTAATGAGAGAAGCTAGAATTCACAGAAGGTATTGGCCCGAATTTATAAAAACAGCAGCTTACTTAAAAAATCGAACGTTGGCTAATACAGTAGAGAATAAAACTCCCTATGAAATATTTTTCAATATTAAACCAAATGTAGAGCATTTAAAGATTTATGGAAGTAGAGTTTATGTCAGGGTTCCGGAAGCTTTAAGAAAAAGTAAATGGGATGATAAAGCCAAACTTGGAGTCTTAGTCGGTTATAATGAAAATGGTTATAGAGTTTTATTAAATAATAAAATAATTAATGCTAGACATGTACATGTAGTTGAAGAAAATACTCAATTAATTTGTTTAGAAAAACTTGATGATGAAAAGGATAGGGATTTGGAAAATAACAATATTTCAAATATAATAAATAAAATATCTCAAACTGACACTGATGAAGACTATGTAGATGCAAATGATTTAGATTCTAATAATGCTGTGAAAGATATTGTTAATGATGATAATTTAAGCAATAATACGGACAAACTTGTAATAGAAAGTAAGTCAAAAAGAAAGATTATTCCAGTTTCTAGATATGGTAATCCAGTATCACATTTTATTTATGTAAATTATATTGATGCAAATGTACCAAATACATTTGAGGAGGCGATGAACTCCCATGAATATAAACAATGGCACTCGGCTATGGACTCTGAAATAAATAGCTTAAACAAAAATAATACATGGCAAATTGTTGAACGGCCAAAAGATAAAAAGGTTATTGATGTCAAGTGGGTCTTTAAAAAGAAAAGTAATAATGTTTATAAAGCTAGATTAGTTGTACGGGGATTCCAACAAAAGGAATATCTTGAAAATGTATACTCACCAGTTGGAAAAATGCAAACATTAAAAATTTTACTATCATACAGTTGTAAAAATAATTTATTTATAGAACAGATGGATGTTGAGACAGCGTTTTTAAATGGTCATGTAAAGTCAGAAGTTTATATAAATCAACCAGTAGGTTATGAAACTGGAAATAATAAAGTTTACAAATTGCAGAAGGCACTTTATGGTCTCAGAGAAAGCCCTAGAGTATGGTATGATTGTTTCAACAAATTTATTAAAACATTGAATTTTGTTAGAAGTAACCATGATTACTGTTTATATGTAAAGAGTTCAAGCAAAGATCCAATATATATACTAATATTTGTTGATGATCTCCTAATTTGTTGTAAAGATAAAGATAAAATAAAAAGGGTAAAAACCAGTTTAATGGAAAAATTTGCCATGAAAGACTTAGGAAAAATTAAAAGTTATATCGGCATAGATATTGGTTATAGTGATGATAAAAATAGAATGACGCTAAGTCAAACAAAATATATTGAATCTTTGGCTGTTAAATATAATCTGGAAAATACTAAGTTATATGATACTCCAATGGAAACAAACCTAAAATTAGAACAATCTAGAGAGATAGATGATAGTATAAAGTATAGAAATATAATAGGCGAATTGTTGTATATTAGTACTGGTACTAGGCCAGATATAGCATACAGTGTTAACTACTTAAGTCGATATCAAAGTTGTTATGACCAAACACATTACAAGTATGCAATGAGAATCTTAAAATATTTGTATAAGACTAAGGATTTAAAGTTAACTTACTATGATAATGTAAACACTGAAATATTAGATTGTATGGTAGATTCTGACTATGCAGGAGATAATGTTGATAGAAAATCTACAACAGGTTTTGTAATTAGATTATTTGGAAACTTAATTTTATGGAAAACACATAAACAAAGTACAGTAACGAAATGTTCAACTTTTGCAGAATATACTGCTATGTCAGAAGCAGTGACAGAAGTACTTTTCATTAGAAACTTGTTAAGTGAATCATGAAAACTATGAAAATGGTATAATAGATATTGTAAAAATTGATTCAAAATTTAACCTAGCAGACATGTTAACTAAAAGCTTAGACAAGACTAAATTTTTGAAAAATAGAGTAGAATTAAGATTAGTTTAGTATACCTAAGATATGTTTTAACCGTATTGTTTGTTTAAAAGATTAAGACTATAAATTTAAGGAGGCGTGTTGTAATAAGCATTAAATATTATAGTCTAGAATCATATAAGTTGTACGCGTAGCGCCATCTATTGGCCTTAATTAGTAAGTCTGTTCGTTTCCTATATAATTCCGTCATGGCGTCTCTCGCTTCTAATCTGTAAAGCACGTAAGATGTATATTTAATAATAAAATTACTTATTAAACCTATTGCTTAAATTATTGAAAACCCACGACTCCAACATATATATTAAAAGATAAGTTATATTTTTCTTAATAATGCCTCAACTGCCTCAGTGGCGCAGTTACGACTGCTGTGCTGAGGTCCTGGGTTCGAACCCCGGGTTGAATAAAGCGATATTGTATTTTTTTATTTAGGAATACTCAGTATCAGCCTGCAGTCTGGAATTGAGCCCGATATGACGATAGGCTTGCCCCGTATCACTGGGACCATAATAAATTCACCGAAAAGTGAGTGTACTGGTTACACCTCTGTCTACTTATTGGGGGATTACAGGCGTGAGTGTATATCTATGTTTTCTTTATAATCGAATAAACAATGTATCATTGTTTTGGACCAGGTTCTGAAATAACAGAGTTCTCAATAGACACGTTTTAACAAACGCTTGAACTTCATAACATTCGAAGCGAATGAAGCAACAAACGGAAATGTTTAACAATTTGATAATTACATTATCGGAACAATGAGTTTTTAGCGCACTGAAGTTGAAATGGACTCCTCACAATGTTGTACAATAATCAGGTACAAGATGGTAGGCAGCGGCTTTGCTGTGCCCTGGCATTGCAGATATCTATGGGCGGCGGTGACTACTTCTGCTCGTCTGCCTATCGAGGCACTTAAAAAAACTGAAGAAGGCGTAAAGCAAGAGATGATAGACGCAGTCACTGCAAAATATTTAAAAGGTCCACTTACCCATAAACTATTTAAACCTACTAATTAGATTTGCAATTTGGTGTCATTGCATTCGAAACGTACGACATTCAAGTTCTTGGTATCTATATATTGCAAGTTAGCGATTTGATATACATATCATGTTGCCGCATGTCGTCAGCTTAACACACTACTCGCCGAGAATGGCAGTGAAAATAACAACCGCCTCTTGCACTTTCACTTGCATCTTTTTTACCCTATTCTATCTCGAATCAGAGGTTTCTTTACATTTTTATTTCACTCAACCATCGAGATGTGGCAGCTATTGTCAGTCAATTCAAAACTGCTTCTTTTATTTAAAGAAGTAAAGAATAAATCTCTAAGAATAACGTTTTGGTTGATGACAAGTCATTGGAAGTGGCTACGAAAATTTCTAAAAATACACCTCTGACTTTTGTAAAGTTAGGTGTGTAAAACATCGTGAAGAAACCTGCATACCTGAGAATTCTTATACGAATTTCAAAGATATGTGAAGTTTACCAACCCGAATTAGGCCAGCGTCATGGACGAAGGCCTAACCCCTCTCATTAATAGAGGGGCCCGTGCCCAGCAGTGGTACATAGTTTAACACAGGGCTAGTATTATTATTATAGTGTTGTTAATACTGTTTTTGAAAAACAAAACGTAGTCCTTCTAATAACTACCAGGCACGGTATTAAATTGTCTCTTATAAATGCTTCCGTAGTTCTTCGCATATTAATAGACTCATTATTGGTAATGTGTCTATCGAACTGTTGGATTCTAAAATATTCTTTATCAGTTGGAACTTGGAGTCTTTCATAGGTTTCCATTAACACTGACCTTTCGCAAAATCGTTTAAGGTTAGCTGTAGTTTGTCGACAACACTTATTACCTCACTTATTGAATTAGTGTTAAGGTTATTTTGATATTTGATTTTTGTTAGTTATTATTTTCATATAAGTAGGTAGCTTTCATATTTATTACCGGGTATTAGGAAATTCCAAGACACTACCCATAGAGACGTGGCTCCATCTTACGAACTATCCCTTATCCATGTAGCCTATGTTTCTTATTATTAAACATACCACTTGTACTCTCAATGTCTATTTACTCAAATTAAACTGATAAAGTTATATTTACACACAACGTGACATCAAATAAAAAATGACATAACTAGAAACTATCAATAAAATCGAACATGATAGCTTTCCTGAATCTAGAAAAAGAAATCAAACAACCAGAAGCTAGATTATTAGCATCTAATAATAGCGATCCTAAATCTAAAAAAGAAATCAAACAACCAGAAGCTAGATTATTAGCATCTAATGATAGCGCTGGTTAATATGTATAAAAAAGTTATCTAACAACGTGATTGTGATGTGTCAGAGGAAGTGAGAGGTCGCGATGACACGCGCTTAGTTCCGGATACCCATGATTGATTGACTGCCAATGAATCTGCTCATTACCAAGATAGATAAGCAAATGGAAAATGTGTATCATTTTCATTATAATATTTCATTATATTTAACAAGCAGCAGAATATTCAGATACCACTTTATGATTGTCGATGGTATTAGGGTATTTGATATCGCAATTCGTGTTTATGCTTCTGGTACTGCCGATGGTCACGGGAAAATAATTATAATTCTTTGCCACTGCCATCAAATGAGGCGTCACCTCTGCTCTACAAAATCATTTAGTGTAAAAAAGCAATCCCTTTTGGCAAAGCAAACAGTGGGGTATAAATAAGGTTTGGTTTTGATAGAAAAATACAGTACACAGTTACACTATCTGCACTGTACACAAAGTTGCAAAAAATATAAGTAATATTTGGTAACACATGTTTTGTAATAATATGAAGTGGAATTCGGTTATTCAGAATACGATCATGTAACATTACTAAACGTTACATTATTTTAATCTTTTGCACGTGTCGTTTAGTTACACTTCACACTAACTTAAGTCAATAATCCGACATTTATATTCAATACGCAAACTCCATATGGAATTATATAATTTTCAATCGATTACGATGGATTCAATGTGTTAAATATACAACATTATATTTTAAAATTGAAATTACTTATTTTCTGCTTGTCTCAAAGCGTGAGCTAAATAGACGTTAATTGGAATTATAGTAGTCCTAGAAGAGGTTCATCAATCCCACAAGTCAAAATAACAATGGAAGCTGTTAAAGAAAAGCAGCCAGATTCATGTTTCCGAGACTGCTAGCGCTAATTTCTGTGGTGAATTTCATCCTTTGTTAGCACTGTAATGTGATCGCACCAACATTGCGGCCTAGTGGGATAGCTCGCTTACAGTTTAAATAAAGGACTTATCGTTCCCACCAGCCAAAGCTTTAAGAGACATTGAAACACTGAAGAAAGAAGAACCGAAATCTCATAGAACGAAACCTGTTTTATGTACGAAGTATGAGATGAAAGGTCTCAATAACTTATCTCTAAAAGTTACTTTAGACGAATTTCTGTGTTTTAAATACATACAAAATTACTGTTATCCACGAAGGGGTAGGCAGAGGTGTAACGAGTACACCCACTTTTCGCCGAATTTATTACGGTCCCATAAAGTGATAGGAGGCGAGCCTATCACCATACCGGGCACAATTCCAGACTCTGGGCTGATACTGAGTATTTTTAAATAGAAAAACCCAATATCACTTTACCCGACTCGGGGATCGAACCCGAGGCCTCAGCACAGTAGTGTTACAAATGTTTAAAATAATCCGTCACGTCGTAAGTTTTCAGTCTATTCACGCTATTTTTGTTTATCCGGGGACGGCAAAGAGACCACATTGCACTTGTAAGCGCAGAGCCGTTCAGATAGAATATCAAATAGCGAGAGTAAACCATCTCTAGCTACTCGATACAATTATACCGGCTTGAGTAGCTCCCTCACACAAGGCCCGAAAAAGCCAAGATCATAGGATGAAGGGATAAAGTGGGCTGCCAAACTGTTATTACAGCTTGATGGTGCCGCAACGATACGAATTAGCGAACCTCTTAGTTCGTAGTAGACACCATGAAGCTGTGGTTACGCAAGCTACTACACATGGTTCTGGTGTGGAAGGTAGAGGATGGGATTACGTCACTAAAATCATGACATGTTTCATTTCCTATAAATATAAGTACATACGACGTCTGTTTAGAGGTATGTCTATGAGACATTATTGTTATTAATGTTTTGTAGCATTGTCTATAACAGGTGCACTTTATGAAGATGGTAATTGCATCCTACTCTAATTATATCATTAGTGCAAACGCGTACAGCACTTGCAATTAATTAAAAAATACCTTTCTTTATAGGCATTGTTTGCAGAGATTGCATGGCAAATATTTATATGACGTCCTGTCAGACCTTTCCGGGAGGGGTACACAAACACGATACTATATAAGAACTAGAATTAAAGACTTTTTAAAGCGGCAAAGTTACGGTATAGACAGTATATCTACATCAAAAATGGGCCAGCTCGACCGGGCTACTACCACTATCCCAAAAAATCGACGTCATATAACATATATTCTAGATATTGTCAGTGAAGTTAATAATAATAATAAATAAATAACACCCAACAGTCCACAACACATATAGCCCCGACCCCAAACTAAGATACGAGTCTTGCGTTGTGGGTATCAGGGACTACGGGAGACTTTCGGTCTCACAACACCCAGACCCCGGAGACAAATATCTGTATGTCACACAAACATTTGTCCCGGAGTGAGAATCGAACCCACGGCCTCTCGTTTCACAGCCGGCTACTCGCCAACTGCGCCATGGAGGCTGTCATAATACAATGAAGCAAGGCAAAACATCTGTGTTAACGCAGCCAAGCCAAACCAGTTAATACCTTAATATTAAATACTTGTATTTCCAAAACTACAGACTAATTTTCAGGCATAGATATTGAACCTTTTTTTAGTTTGACAATGTTTACACACTATTTTTCTCCCTTGTGAAGTAGAAGGTTTTGACTTTTGCATTGTTAGAACTTAATTGACGATATATAATGTTCTCTTTGTATTTGATGTTAGGATACAGTCAATGACATTACATCGAAGTAAACAAATCCATATCCAATGACATTCATTTTGCATCGAAGTACAAAACAATGAGTAACTTATTCTAAACCTGCCAATTATCATTTTTGACCTACACTGTTGGTCACGCATTATGACGTCACACTGTGATCAATCAGAAATAAACAAACATTAATCAAATTAAATAAGGAAATGTAAATTAAGGATTAGGAAAAAAGATTAACATTAGATTGATATTAGGATTATCGCTATTTGCAAAACTAAGTCGAAATTATTTAGTTTGCATATGTAAGTATGTTATATAATTTACTAAATAGAAACATTTATAAATCGTCCCGTGTGTTTAATATATCACCAATATAGCGATTATAAACGCTTACGTAAACAAACGTTGTTGATTTGTCTGATTTGATATAAATAAAATCAAACGTCAAATAAATTAAAATGTCGATAGCCTCCGAGGTGGAGTGGGTGGTTTTATTTTGTTTTACTATGGCGTCAGGGCTATGTCTCTGACTGTTAGATGTTCCTTATTTATTTATATTTGGCTTGCATATATAAATGTATCCTGGAACAGCATAACTAGATCAATATAATACATTTTGCCTAACTGTCTATATTTCAAGTAACAAATTAGAGCCATTTTTTCGAATAATACTAATAAGTAAATAACAAAGCCGTTGGATATGGTAAATAAGAAACTTTAGATGAGATACTAAAATTTAAAAGTCAAATATTCGTTTGTAATCAACACAAGTGAGAGAAATATTGGGGGTTATTGTCACTCGCGTCCGTGGGCTTTACTCTAGTTCCCCTACACGTGACCCCTGGGTAGTGCTAAATGAGTGACACATCTTACTGGTGGTAGGCTTCGGCCGTGGCTAGTGACCACCCACCGGACAAAGCCGTGCCGCCAAACGGCTTGCCGTGTTCCGGCGCGATGTTCGGTGATGCCATTTAGGGAGACGGGTCGGAATAGTTGCTGAATGCAGTTGGGCTAATCTGACGCAAGTTGATAACGCCGCATTGGGAGACTAGTCGTGGAGGGTAGCGGGATCCGAGGCACGGTGCACCGCTGGCCGACCGCAGGTAGTTGGGGGCCCAAGTAGTGTGCTAGCCACACACGAAAGGCTGCCCCGCCAACTGACGAAAAATCCCGGGATGCGCCATCGTGCCGGTCGGCGACCGGATGAGAGGGCCCGATGGACATCCCGGGGGGGCTCGGGCGTCCCCGCAGTCTCCAGACTAGTCCCCCTTCTGTGTGGTATTTCATCTTGTGTCTGAAAGTTAGATGCATAAAGTCTCGTTCCACTGCCGTCTTTCTACCTTCATTCGCTCTTCCAAAAAACAATGAAAAGTAAAACGAATAAGAGAACGTTTCCACAGCGGCAGCACTCCCTCTCACTAAAAGTGCACCTTACCAACATCCGAGGATTGCACTCAAATCTCGTCGCGGTCCATCACCACCTGGAGACTGAAAGACCCGCTCTCTTATTCCTCTCAGAGACGCAGATAAGATGTCCGTCTGACGTGGCGTACCTTTCATACCCAGGGTTTACTCTGGAGCACAATTTTAAGCCACATGCGGGTGTGTGCTTGTACGCCCGTGATGACATCTGTTGTCGGCGTCTCCGTTATCTTGAAGATCCCAGATTCTCTGTTATTTGGGTACTGGTGGATACAGGAATTGAGAAAATTCTTTATTCCTGTGTATACCGGTCGCACAGCGGAGATCAGGAGACGACTAGGCTCACAGAATACCTTAGTGAGGCGGCGGATGCGGCACAAAGGCGGTACCCTTGTGCCCAATTAGTACTACTGGGGGACTTTAATGCCCACCACCAAGAGTGGCTTTTCCCATACCAGTGTACCGACCATGCTGGGAGAGAAATGCGGAAGCTAGCGCTGACGCAAAATCTCACCCAGTTGGTCCAGGTGGCAACAAGGGTCCCGGATGTTGACACGCACACAGCCAATTGCTTGGACCTTCTGTTGACAACTGATCCAGACCGCTACTCAGTGTCGGTTTCATCACCCTTGGGTAGCTCCGACCATTGTCTGGTGAAATGTGTATCTGCCTACTCACCGCCCGATCCCAGCCCTAGAGGCACCCGGCGGGTGTGGCGATACAAGTCAGCAGATTGGGATGAGATGCGAGCTTTCTTTGCATCTTATCCTTGGCGGCCCATTTGCTTCTCTTCTGAAGACCCTTCAGCTTGCGCGGATGCTGTGACGGATGTGCTGCGTCAAGGTATGGAATACTACATTCCATTCTCCGACGTAGCAATGTCAGGCGGAACTCGCCCATGGTTCGGGGCTGAGTGCGGACGCGCTGAAGCGCGGAAGCATGCGGCATACCTGGCATGGGTTGATGCTCGAAACCGCAAAGCAAAGGACTTGCGCTTAAAGAAGAGAGCATTTAACAAGGCTGCCAAATCATGCAAGAAGGCTCTACGGCAAGCTAGATTTGACCACATAAGCCAAATCGGGAAGAAACTAGCTTCGTACCCAGCGGGTAGTAAAGCGTTTTGGTCCCTGGCAAAATCAGTTGAATCGAACTTCCGTCGCCCCTCACTTCCTCCACTGCTGAGACCCGACGGGTCTTTGGCTCACTCTGCTGAACAGAAAGCAAACTTGTTTGCTTCTCTTTTTGCCGAATCTTCGCGTTTAGATACTGCTGGCGAAGTACCTCCTAGTCTACCAGTTTGCGAGACACATTTGTCAGAAATTCGCATTCGTCAGACTGAGGTAAGAAGAACGCTGCGTAATCTGGACGTGAATAAAGCCAACGGCCCAGATGGGATTCCAGCAATTGTACTGAAAACTTGTGCGCCTGAGCTCTCTCCTATTTTGACTCGCCTGTTTCGTCTCTCTCTGGTCACTGGACAAGTGCCTCAAGCCTGGAAGCAAGCTAACGTGCAACCTGTGCCCAAAAAAGGTAGTCGTGCTGAGCCTGCCAACTATAGGCCCATCTCGGTTACGTCCATACTTTGCAAAAGTATGGAACGTGTACTGAATGGCAGGCTCATGGCATACCTAGAAGCGAATGGCCTCCTAAGTGACCGACAATACGGATTTCGCCGAAACCGGTCAACTGGAGACCTTCTAGCGTATGCCACTCACATCTGGAGCGAGGCCGTCGAGAAGCATGGGGAAGCGCTTGCTGTTTCACTTGATATCTCGAAGGCCTTCGACAGAGTGTGGCATGATAGCCTCTTAAGCAAGCTTCCATCATATGGCTTGCCCACTGGGTTATGTGCTTGGATATCGGACTTCTTGAGGGAACGATTGATTCGAGTGGTCATTGATGGCTGCTCCTCCGATCTATTGGCTATCAATGCCGGGGTACCTCAGGGGTCCGTACTTTCTGCGACTCTATTCCTGCTGCACATCAATGATCTGCTTAAGCCCGGTACTTTTGGGTACGCTGATGACAGCACAGTGGTAGAAAGTTACATATCTAATGCACGAACCAGTGGAGTGCAAGTCCAGGCCCTCAGGGAGGCCTTGGTAGAACGCTTGAACTTGTCCTTAAAGGCAGTCTCCGATTGGGGCGATGCCAACCTGGTCAAGTTTAATGCCACTAAGACCCAGGCTTGTCTATTCTCTGCTAAACGGAGTCCCTTCGAACTGACTCCTACTTTCAGAGATGTGTCCGTACCGATAACTGACCAGCTAGAGATTCTTGGTGTAACTTTGTCTCCAACTCTCAGTTTTGGCTCCTACATTGAGCATAAAGCTCAATTGGCTGCCAAAAAGCTGGCTATCCTTGCGAAGGTGAGACGGTACTTCACGCCGGGACAGCTCCTTGATCTGTATCAAGCGCAAGTCCGGTCGTGCATGGAGTACTGCTCTCATCTTTGGGATGGATCAGCCAAGTACCAGCTTGAGGCATTGGAGGCAATCGAGAGACGCGCCAAGAGACTCGTAGGCAACGATTCCATAGTCGAGGCAAGGCTGCAAAGCCTTGAACACAGACGTAAAGTTGCTAGTTTATCGGTATTTTAGCGGATACATTTCGGCGAGTGTGCCTTGGAATTACATAATTTAATTCCCCCAACCCCTTTCCATCATCGGACGACAAGAGACTCGGCGAAGCGTCATCGATACATGGTTGATATTCCACCAGTGCGCACGAAGCGTTTTGCTAGTACATTTATCATGCGCACCGCTAGAGAGTGGAACTCTTTGCCGGAGTCTATATTTCCCGAAAATTATAACTTGGGTATCTTCAAGTCAAGAGTGAATAGGTATCTTCTAGGCAAGCGTGCTCCACCGTAGACCACATCATCACTTTCCATCAGGCGAGATAGTGGTCAAACGCAAGCCTATTTCGATTAAAAAAAAAAAAAAAAAATATAATTCTAACATTTGGACCATATAAGTAGAATCTAATGTTTAGGATACTATCCCGCCTTCACCCGCTAGTGCAACCCCTGTAAGTCAGGATCGACAATGACACGCATTTTTCAGCACCGAGCAGTTAATCACCAGATAGTCTCTGGAAATGCGTAAATATCGATCCTGCAACGAAATTAATGAAATAAAAATATAGGGGAGAGTTGGGAATATTAATTGTCTACTTCCCTCCATAGCAAAGCAGGAGACAAAATAATGAATCAAAGAGGTTTTAATCTCAAGTATGAGGACATTTCTTCTTCTTCTTCATGTGCCTCTTCAGTCTTGAAGGTTGGCCGTCAGCTTCTTATACTCCTTCCTGTCACTGGCCAGGCGGAACAGTTGTTCAGCGGAGGTGATACCGGTCCACTCCCGGATATTTCGCAGCCACGATTTTTTTCCTTCACCCAGCGCGTCTCTTCCCTTCCACCTTGCCCATCATTATAAGTTGCAGCAGCCTGTATCTTTCGTGCCGGAGCACGTGGCCGAGGTATTCCGTTTTACGCTGTTTTATGGTTTGCATCAACTTCCTGGGCATTTCTACATAATATTTCTACTAATCCGCATTAGGCAAACGTGGTGGACTAAGGCCTAACTAACCCCTCTTTAGAGGAGGGCCAGTGACCCGCAATGGGACAACTTCAATACAGGGGCGATATTTTTATTATTTATAAGAACATTTACATCTGGAGAAGCTAGACGTGTTGGTGCTAAACCTACCTAACAGGTCGTACCATGTGAGCTGTCAATCTTGATTCTAATAATAATAGCTTTGTGTAATAACTAAAACGTGATATTTTCATATAAAATACATTATGCTTTTTTTTTTATATCATAGTCCGACAAACGAGCCAGTGGGTCACCTGATGTTAAGTGATCTCCACCGCCCATGAACATCCACAATACCGAAAGTATCATGTATGCGTTGTCGGCCTTAAAGGACAGGAATAGGGATTAGGGAAGGGAAGGGGGAATCTGGGCCTCCGGTTATCTCACTTACCATACGAAACGCGACAGTAAACTGTCACTTTACGTTGGTTTTTTGTGAGATAGTGGTACTACCCCGGTCGAGCCGGCCCATTCATGCTGTAGACAAATATGTCTACAGCGTGGCTCTACCACTTTTAAACGCTATACGTTCTATGTACGCTCTATGCTTAACGGAATTATGAGAACGGCGCTATGGTTTATTGTCGGTGGTCGGAGAGATGCAACAAAAAGATACAGTAGGTACTTACGTCGTGATTTGAATGTATAAGCAATTCAAGTGAATTCATGCGGAAACATAATAGACTCACAGTCGTGGTTCAACTCTCGGATTATACGGAAATATATAAAAATTTTCTTTTTTTTATCCTGGCACGGCAAAGTGACCACACTGCACCTGATGATAAGCACATTGCCGTCTAAGTAGAGCATCAAGTAGCGAGAAACAATCACTTGTGTTTACATCCTGTGTACGGTGGTCGCTATCCGGGCGGATATGAATATTCTACCACCCGCAAATTTAAATACTTAATTTATTTATTATCTGAAGCTGAAATTATCCCTTTTAACTCAATGCGGCCTTCTGAGTACTCTGACAATAGACCTTCGACCGCTTCTTCACCTTCTTGCCCATGGCGTAGTGTTAAGGAGCAGGCCGGCATGATTGTGTTGAGTAGCGGGGGATAGATCGTCTCTCGCTACTCGATACTCTAATTGGACCGTACTGCGCTTACCATCAGGTGAAGTGCGGTTACTTTGCCGTGCTAGGATAAAAAAAAAATACTTAAAATGGCTATATTTACTTGCGTTGATTATCTCTTCATTAGACTCTTATTAAAACATTTTTATTGTTTTAAGTACCGTTAAGTTACCGGTAAATGGATTTCGTTAACTCGTTGGAACCTATTTACTGCTAGTATTTAATTTCTTATATATAATACTTATTAACATGGCACAACGAAAATAACCTTCTCTTTCGATGATAACTTCTTGTTTCAGTTTATCCTATGCATGTTCCGCCTTTGCAACGGGTTCAATATGAAGAAATGTTACAAAATATAGAGTGTTGGTACCATAAACTAACCACATGATTTCCTACCATAAAGTTCGCAACTTTATAATAATTTCCTTATTTTGTGGTATTCTTCCGGTTAATGCCATTCTTTTTTTATTTTCGTGGTGCCACAACTATGTCATTCGTAAAGATTGTAGAATCTTTGCTGCACATCATATGTCTATTTCCCTACTATGACCACCCATTACTTTTTGTTTCTCTTCAAATCCAATCCATGTAAAGGTTGTCTGGAAGAGACCTCAGTTAGCGATAAGACCGCCGTTTGTACATTCTATTTTAAGTTTGTCGCATTGTACTGTTAATCTTTTTATTCTGGTACAATAAAGTAAAAATAAACATATAAATACAATAATCTTTTTTCTTCACGTTAGTCGTGACTCTATTTTACATGAACAGAAAATTAAGGAATTGAATCTGGTTGTCGATGTAATACGAGAATTAACATTATTAAAATAACGAACGCAAGGCTGTATGAAATTATATCTTTGCACGAAGATACTCGACCGGGTTTTACCACTGTTTTACAGAACACCGACGTGAAGCGGCAACTAGTTGCGTTTCCTACGATAAATCATATTTCCAGTTTCCCAAATCTTGGCCTTAGGAGTCTCAGTGCTCCCTCTCGTGGTCGCTCGTCGACCTTCTGGTCGACGAGGGACCCATGACTCCTCTGGCTTTAACGAGAGATCTCTCAACTTATTATCGTCACATATTTGCTCATTCGCTCGTGGTCTGCTATTAACACACCATTAATTTTTATTTATAATACAAACTAGCTTTTGCCTGCGGCTTTGCTCGCGTGGTAGTTATTTTTGGAAGAAAATGAATAAATCCATGGCGACATCTTGAGCCATCACGAGAACCGTACATTTTCCCGGGATAAAATACGCTATAATATACTATGTCTATGTGCTATTCCAGACTATAATCTATCTCTATGCAAAATTTCAACCAGATTCGTGCAGCCGTTCTGGCATGATTGAGTAACAAACATCCATCAAAACATTCGCATTTATAATAGTAGTAAGATTAAGATGATAAATCACTCCCTCCCCTTATCTTAAGGGATAATGCTATTAAATATCCTAATTTAACTATCATGACTTATTCATGTAACATTTGCATGCGATTTTATTGCAAATTGCGCAAGAGCCATTTTGATTTCATTCATTTGGTCATTATTTTTTATCTTCGTTTCCATAAAGATGAGAAATGTACTATAGAAGCGTACAACGTCTTTAACAAGGATGCATCTACAATTCAGATACGATATATTCGTTTTAAGATCCTTCTGAATTATACAAGTAGCTGTCATGATTTCCAAATATTTTCAAGATTCTGTGATTTTTAATTCAAATAATAACATTTTATGTACGTCATTTGACTTATGATTTTGGTACTGAATTTAAAAAGTATAGGTATCATTTGACTGACAAAGAAATGGCTCATTAAAAAAATGAGAAGAATAAAAGTCGAGCATCGAAATCGAAATGTTGTATTCTGGGACTTGCTAAAAGTGTGGAAGACTATAAATATATATAGCCTCCGTGGCGCAGCGGGCGAGTAGCCGTCTGTGAAACGAGAGGCCGTGGCTCGATTCCCGCACCGAAACAAGTGTTTGTGTGACGGACAGACACTTGTTTTGGGTCTGGGTGTTATGGGAACGTAGTTCTTTATACCCACCATACAGGTTTTACCTATTGTGGGGTCAGAACTATGTGTGTTACTGTTGAGTGTATTTAATTATTATTTATATATTTTTTATATACCAGTTTATATACCAGTGACACTGAAAAGGGGTATTGATTTCATAGTAACTAGCGAGAAGCCAATAGCTACGTGATAAGTCGCTGTTATAAAATATATTTTCTATCAAAAGAATAACAAACGTTAGTTCCCACGAGTATAATCTCCAGAGACATCAAGAATTCAGGGGTCTGAGATGTCACTGAGATAATGCAGCTTCCTACTCGTATTACTTCGTCATTGTACGGACAACGTGTGAACTTATCTTAAACGAATATTATAAAGCTGAAGTATATTTGTTTGAACGCGCTAATCTCTGAATCTATCAGTCAGATTTGAAAAATTCTTCCATACATATACACTCACGCCTTAATCCCCGAAGGGGTAGGCAGAGGTGTAACCAGTACACCCACTTTTCGCCGCATTTCGGTCCCATAATGTGATAGGGGGCGAGCCTATCGCCATACCGGGCACAGATTCCAGACTCTGGACTGATACTGAGAATTTCTAGATAGAAAAACCCAATATCACTTTAGCCGACTCGGGGATTGAACCCAACACATCAGCATAGCAATCGTAACGCATGCGCAATTACAACTGCGCCACCGTGGCAATAAAAAAAAGTGAGTCAGAGAAAAATTCTTGTTGTATTTTATAGCCTATTTATTGAGGAAGCTTATAGGGTGTCTAACATCGCGTTATGAACCACAAGGAACAAATGACTGTCATGAGGCGGCGCCGCGGGCAATAGCTAGTATTACTCATATGCAACTATTAATTTGTCATTAGCTTTAGTGACTTAATAATTAAGAAAACTTTACAAAGTAGTATAAACTTAATAATTTTATGTAAGTAACAATATTAACCATTTTGTTTCACAAACTATGCAGTGTCTCTTAAAAAGTTATTCATCTTCTCTTAATATGTTTTTAATCAACAAATTGAAACTAAAATTCATAAAACTTCAAATCTATAAGACATGCGCCTTTGGTTAGTATTAACGGACATTTTATAACTAAATATAATACAACAATATAAAAAGCTTAATCCGTCTTACGTGACGAGAATTGTATGGGAAGATATATATGGGTTTTATGCTTATAGTATTATGTTTATTAAACGTATGAAAATTAACATACAATAAGCGTAAAGGTTGAACTTAAAACATTTCCGGTGTGTAATAATATTTATATATTATTATTTAGATAGTATTTCTTTACATTAATGTATTAAAACTATTTTGCTGCCACAAACAATTGTAAACAGGCATTATCCATAGCGCAGCAGGTGAGTAACCAACTGTGAAACGAGAGGCCGTGGGTTCGATTCCCGCACCGAGACAAATGTTTGGATAACATACATATTTGTTTCTAGTCTGGGTATGTATGTTGATGTGGGGTTGTAGTCCCACGTAGGTCTTAGTGCCTACGACAGAGGTTTGACCTAGTGTGGGGTCAGGACCATGTGTGAGACTGTCGAGTGTATTTATTTATTTAGGCTAAAAATAATATGCCTGTAATGACTGCCTGGGTGGCGCAGTTATAATTGCGCATACGTTACGACTGCTGTGCTGAGGTGTCGGGTTCGATCCCCGGGTCGGGTAATATTGGGTTTATCTATATAGAAATTCTCAGTATTAGCCCGGAGTCTGGAATTTGTGCCGGGTATGGCGATAGGCTCGCCCCCTATCACATTATGGGACCGAAAGAAATTCAGCGAAAAATGGATGTACTATTTGCACCTCTGCCTACCCCTACGGGGATTACCGGCGTGAGTGCATATGTATGTAAAAATAATAGATAGCGAAGTCAAGTAATAGTATACATATAAAAAAGAATTATTCTAAATTTACGTCACTCAGAAAATGTTAAACTAATTACACGATAACACAATTGGCGAAATTATGGACTCATTCCTCAACAAAGGCCAGACAACCAAGAAATAATAATAGGAATGTTATTGCAAATATCTTATAGCCTGGGTTTATGGGACGTCATCGCAGAATCGATGACCGATGAAGCGGAAAGTATAAGGGGTGCCTTGTACACAAACGTAAGCACAACTTTGGGAAATTGGGCAGAAACTATTACATAGTAGCGTAGTTATGTCATGAAATAAATGATAAAATATTTATTGCTTTATTAAAATTCTTACTCGGAGTTTTGTATGGGCACTGGCGTACTGAAATCCCATAGAAACTATTTACAGTTTTTCCAATTTTCGGAGCAGAGTTTTTATTTTCTTTTCCTAAAATTCGGACTGTTACGAAGATTAAACAAATAGTCACATCTGTGATGCAATTACCAACAAATAATAAGCATAAAATTTATATTTATACACTACTTTTAAAACGAAGGGTTCGTTCACATAGAAAATCCTCATTTACAGGATTATCTGTAGACTTTATGTGAACTCGTTCATTAACGGTAGGCAGCGGCTTTGCTGTGCCCTGGTATTGCAGAAGTCTATGGGCGGCGGTGACTACTTACCATCAGGTGGCCCATCTGCTCGTCCGCCTATCGAGGCTCTTAAAAAAAACCGCGACAAAATTAGTTTTATTTCAATGTGGAATCATCTGATTTATTTCATCAACATTATAGGGGGAACTTATTTCTTTGATCAACATTATCGGGTAAATATAATTGAATTGAAAAGAACCTCTACATCCATTTAATAAATACTCACAATATCTATTAAAATTTATTTTCTCTGTATAAATCCTTAGTATGAAACAATCACAATGCAAGAAAAAACTAAGATGTTATAAACTAGAGCTGCCAACTGGCCTGTTTTCCTAGGACATGACCTGGTTTTTAGAGTGTTCTTGGGTGTCCTGGAAAGTTTTTAAGTAGCGTCATTGGTTTTTAAACCGCCGTAATAAGGTTCTGTATTTTAAAATTCAATTCAAATCCTAGTTTTCCAAATTCGTGGTTGGTAACCCTATTATAAACAGATGACGGCACAAAGGCCGTGTAAATCAAACCGCAAACCTCTAGTGTCTATGACCTGTAATAGATTATTACAAGGCATAGCTGTATCTAGGTCATTATATTCAAACTACAATTACCGCTACTCGTGTCAACAAAATTATAAATTGAATTAATTATAGATTTTTAAAAGAAATCTTTATCGAAGGAGAATCATGTTTAAGACCTAAAATGATGCAACAAGTTATGGAGTTCGTTTAGTTTGATTTTCTTTATATTACAAATAAATTAACTATTGAATATTTGGCCAACAATGTCATAATATCAAATATACCATTAATAAAAAAAGCCATTTAAAGAAGCTGAAGATTATTTCTTTAATTTTGTGGATGTATCATTGATTGTAATACCATGGACTTAGAATTGACTAATGGCTGTGACAACTTTCTTTCGAATGGGCTGAATATTTTTGCCCTACGTATTATTTTAGTAAACGGTCAATATATTCCCAAGTTGGTATTAAAAAAATATTCAATTAATAACACTATCCTCAAACACGTAGACTCCAGACTAAATACCTTACCGAATAAAAATAACCATACTGTTCATCGCGCTAAATAACTACCGATTGAGTCAATAGTTTTTTGTAGACCACATCCGCGGATGTTTTGAATCTGCGGATTAGATTATATTGTATGGAGGTCAGGACGCATGAGCTTCGTTTATTGTTTATTATTTTACACTCATCTCATTTCAGCGATGGAAGTCGTTGCTCTTTAAGTCTGTAAACAATTTATTGTATATTATTTTTGTTTCATTCTCTTTTTTTTTATATAAAAGAGAAGGCAAAGGTTCTCCACCATGCAGCTTTGTCTGTCATTATTTTTTTCAAATCTGGGAATTAAAATTTAAAATCTACTTCTTCTCTGGTTTATAAGTCAAAAGGTCAAAGCCATGTCTGTGGTTTTTAGCTTTATTAAAGGAGAAAGCCATGTCCGATATTTTTCCTATCTAATGGCGATGCCATGTCTTTTCACTCAGAGGTTCCTGCCTGGTTTCCTATTTTATATTAAAAGAATAAAACAATTAATTCGTTTTTTTTAATTCTAAAAGTCAGAGGAATAACAAAAGGTGATAGGATATTAATATCCGCCCGGATAGCGACCACCGTACACAAGGTGTAAACCCGCCATAGTGGCACACGCAAGTGTGTCGTGTTCCAGGATCAGCCAGTGTACATCCTGTTTTTGTCGAGGTCTAGAGTTAGGGTACGATGTTTGGCCGTTTTGCAGCCATCTCAGTACTCTGACACTAGACCCTCGCCTTGCCCATGGCGTAGTGTGAAGAAGAAGGCCGGCATGATTGTGTTGAGTAGAGGGGGATAGATTGTCTCTCGCTACTCGATACTCTAATTGGGCGGCACTGCGCTTACCATCAGGTACACACTGTGGTCACTTTACCGTGTCGGGGTAAACAAAACGAATTCAAGTTAGTGTTTTAATTTGGCACAATACATTTTACTTTGGCCAGCTTTACTTTGATGAGTACATCTGATGATAAGTACAATGCATACCAAATTTAGTGCCAACCGATGCGCACTGTGTCGTATCAACCGGATAATGTAACTGAATACACTCTGGCTGATGAACGCGATTTGCTGGCGCGAGCTCTTGTAGCGAATTTTTGACCATGGGTACAATGGTAACTAACTAGCATTTACTATCTAAGACAAAAAATACCTCAAAACATTTATTTCCTTTGCCTCATTGCGAAAAACACAAAAGCTTGAGCATGATTACCATAGACCCTCGCAATAAAACAGCAAGGTAACACTGCTAATCGCGCTATTAGATCGCATTTGATTAATTCGTATGGAGCAACTCTCAAGGTGGTACGAGAATTGTTTGGACCATAATTGGTTTTTGATGTTAATGTCGGATCGTCCGGATGTATCTGTATTGGGCCTATTCTGTTCATAATTTTGTAATAAATATGTTTAATTGCATGATGCAGTGAGAAGCTATTAAATAGTATACTAAAGTGTTATAGCTCTCGTGGTAAATTGATTAGCAATAATGTGCTGAGGTTTTGTTTACAGATCTTTCTATTGAATCACATGGTTCACGAGGAACTAGGCCTGTTTTTGGGGGGGAAGCGGAATAATAATATAACAGTTATACTGGACTAGCCGGTCTTACGATCCATTACCCACTCGCCCTGATGATGGTAATCCTAGCAGCCGTTTTGCCGAGTTCCTACCCCCTACGTAAACACCAGCTATAACGCTGCGGTGACTATCTTCAGCGCTTACGGAACGATCCCGGGGTATCCTAACTAGGACATAGAAACTCTAGTCTGCCTTAAGATTCCTAAGGCAAACTAAAATTGCTACCGGAACCGACCCCGTCCATCTCGGGGTCGCCACTCGCCCGCTGCACCGCAATTGGAAATCCATCGGTACGGGCACTGTGACACCCTCCCGCTGCACGTCCACGATCTGCGATGACCCCAATTAGTCGCCTCTTGCGACAGGCAGGGGATACCGTGACGAGATGGCTAGACAGGCGCCACGGGGCGCCTACGTTCCGACTGACGCAGGTATTAACGGACCATGGGTGTTTCGGTTCGTTCCTGTGTCGGATCGGAAAGGAGGTGTCCGCCGTGTGCCACCACTGTGGCAACTGCCGCGAGGACACGGCCCAACATACGTTGGAGGAGTGCCCAGCCTGGGACGAAGAGCGCAGCGCTCTCAGAGCAGTCGTCGGAGGAGACCTCTCGCTGCCAGCCGTGGTGTCGTCCATGGTCGCCAGCCGGAGGTCCTGGCGTGCGGTGGCCCACTTCTGCGAGAACGTCATCTCGCAGAAGGAGAGTGCTGAGAGGGATCGGGAACGAAACGATCCCTCCCGCCGCCAGAGAAGACGTAGGAGCCGCCGGGTGGACGACTGACCGGCGTCTCCCGCCCTGTGGAATGGGGGCGTTTGAATTCCACCACGGTAACCCCTGCCTGTCGTACGAGGTGACTAATAGGGGCCATCGGGGGTCGCGGGCGAGCAGCGGGGGGCTGTAAGCTCGTATCGATGCACTCCTAAATTCGGAGCATCGTGCGACCCCGAGATGGACGGCAGCGCGGGTGGTAAGGCCTCGTTCGCTGTCGTTGCTCGGTGCGCAGGGGCTTCTTAGCCTCCCATGGAGATGGGCCCGTACAGGGCACCGCACAGGGGCGATTCCGGCTGCAATTCTAGCACTCCTTAGAATACCCCGGGATCGCTCCGTAAGCGCTGAAGAAGGCCACTGCGGGGTTTTAGCTAGTAGTGTCGGGTGGGGTGTACATAGGGGGTAGGGACTCGACCCAGCGGCAGCACGGATGGCCATCATCCGGGCGAGGGGGATGCTGGGTCGTAAGACCGGCTAGTCCAGCATACCCGTTTTATTCTTATTCCGCTTCCCCCCGGAGCGGGCGGCAGTAATAAAACGCTTTCCCCGCGACAAAAAAAAAAAAAAAAAGGGGATACCGTGATGGAATTCCACGAACTAGGCCCAATAGTATGAGCTTACTTAAATATAGATGTGGGAAAAGATAAAAAAATCGAATTTGTGCTTGTTATTTGGTTTAGTTATTGCCGGGGTTACTGCACCATGTGGTCTTAACTTTGATTTCTATGTTAGATAAATATGCGAGGTTATTTTATTTGGTACGCTTTTTACCTACGTTGGTACGTATCTAATTGTTGATATTATGTGATAAGAGGTTATCGTACTCTGCCGATTTCTGAAAAGCGTTTCCTGTTAAAAGCTAATGCTATTGTCTTGAATAACAAAAATAGCAGACCTACGAACATATTATGCCGAAGTCAAAATGCACTGTTTTATAAACAAATGTGAAAAAATGCTTGCGGATCACACAACATTTGTCTCAGAGTAGAAATCGAATATGCGGGATTTCGTTTCATAGACGGCTAATAGCACTGTGCACCACGGAAGCTGTCATATAAATTTCATAATAAAGAAGCGTTGGAAATTCTTTTAGATAAATTTCTGAGTGTTCAAACATTTTGATTAAGAACTCATGCATACGTATTCACAGACACTTATTTATTGATAGTAAAAGCCGCGTAACGGAGCTAAAGGACATTTTTTATCATAAAACATTGTGTATTGTCAATAATAGCGTCTGCGGGGACCTTGGCCGGGCACAGTTTGCGCAACCCAATGAATACTGACTTGCGGTTAAGTAACGCCTTATTATCCAACTTGGCGTGGGAATCGTCACAGCCACTGTAATAACTGGAGTACTGTCTCTCGGGTGATCTAAATACCACTTAATAATCGATAGTGTTAAATAGGAGAAAACAGTCAAAATTGGGTAGGAGAGAAAATTTTATAATATGAACATCAATGGGATTGTTTATTGTTCTTATATCTAATGCAAGCTCTGTTTTCTTTTTTTACATATAACATTGATAATACAGTATATGTTACCTCCTATTGCTGATTACAGGCTTCCTCTACTAATGGGCTAACATTTAGACTTCACGTGTCTTTGAAAATAATAAAATATTACCTTTTTTACCCTTTTTTATCTCAATGCCAAGAAGAGTGTGTTGCTCCATCTATCTAAAAACAATAGCAACTCCGATCAGGAACTTTATATGAGAAAATACTGCATGGCACTTTACTGTACTGCACTCATGATCTTCAGACATAAGATATTAAGCCTCATAATACCCAGTTATATCTCTGGCTTCTATGTCGAGTTTTGAATGAGACAAAGCAGTAGAATATAGATGGATTCTTGTTTACCGGAGACGTATAACGACGACTCCTAAGCTCCAGATATTACACTTTTATAACAATATTCCTAGTAGCTTATCTATTTATTCTTCACAAACTTAACGCCTACTTCACATAATGACTTCTTTTATATAGATTTATAATAAATGATATTTATTAACAACATCAACATCTTCCATTCGATTCAAAATTTAAACGAAGCAACAAACAATTGAATACTGTTCACTCAGCTGATGCTAAAGTGAGAACCGAATAAAATTTAATTACAAATTAACATGCCCATAAAACAGCTGACATGTAAACTCATTAGAAGAACAAAGTCGGAAAATAAACAGATTTGAATGCGTGTACGCAACTTCCTGCGAGCGTGCTTGACGTCATACGATGTGTGGAGTGTAGGGTGACAAAACATCGTACCAAATTAAAATATTATTGATATTTGTTAATAATTTGCATAAAATTATAAAAATTTTAATCTACTTTGTCTTTACAAATATTTATTTTCGTACTTGTTAGTGTTAAAATGTATTTAGTATTTATCGCATTGATGTTTTTGGCTATTACTTAATCACATAAAAAAGGTGCGTTCAGTACAGAGTGGTTAAAAATCGAGGCGACTAAGCAGCTAAGTTGTGTCAATCTTTAGCTTTCGTAACTAGAACCCTTTCCACGACCGATAATAGCCAGTTAAATTTGTTGTTTACGAGCAAGTATAACCGATCACTTCATTGGTCCAGCGTGGGTATTGATCCTGGATTGAAATTCTAGGATCACAATTTGTGTTGGAATTTCCGATTTCAATAATAACATATAAGTCGTCCGGAATTGGAAATGTTGGATAAATTATTGATTAAAATAATAAAATATAATGTTATCTATCCTTTTGTAATTGACCAATTAGTAATATCCTTATGAATAGAAATGTACGGTACAACATAGAGACGTCTTTAGTTCTGTCCTTCCCATGTCTTGAAACAATTAAATGGGTCAACAATGAATTTATTCCCAGATGAGGATTTTGCGTATCCGCGTAAATCGGCTTATTAGTTTTAATTAGCATTTTTTTTAGCAAGTATAGTGACCAAAAACACTTTCCAATATCCTTTTTAACCGACATCAAAAAAGGAGGAGGTTAACAATTCGTCGGAATCTTTTTTTTATGTATGTTACCCGATTACTCGAAGACGCCTGGACCGATTCGAGAAATTCTTTTTTTGTTTAAAAGGGTATACTTCCCAGGTGGTCCCATTGGCACCAAGTCAGGATCTGATGATGGGATCTCAGAAAAATCAAGGGCAACCCTCAAATTTTATAGTGACGCATAATTTGTTTTTTATTGAAGTCGGTGTACTTTTTATACCAAATTGGAATCAAGAGAATGAAATAAATTAGACTGGTTGAAATTTCGATTATAAGTTAACATTTTCTTATATTTAATTTAGTTCTCATATAAATTAATTATTATTTTATGCAGTCCTCATTATATGACTGCCTTGGTGGCGCAGTTGTAATTGCGCATGCGTTACAACCGCTGTGCTGAGGTCTCGGGTTCGATCCCCGGGTCGGGTAAAGTAATATTGGGTTTTTCTATCTAGAAATTCTCAGTATTAGCCCGGAGTCTGGAACCTGTGCCCGGTATGGCGATAGGCTCGCCCCCTATCACATTATGGGACCGAAATTTGGCGAAACGTGGGTGTACTGGTTACACCTCTGCCTACCCCTTCGGGGATTATAGGCGTGAGTGTATATGTATATATATGTCCTCATTATATCGGAACGAATAAGAAAGGAATCTTACGTGATCACAAAATTTCTTACGTATGCATGAGTAAAATTTGGAATCTAAAAACATCTTTTTCTGCAACTTACTTTCTTCACAGTGCTAAACATATACAATTAAGAAGAAGCTGAAAATTATCGTTAGCCGAGGCCCAATTACCACACACGGAGTCGAAAGTAGATTCTATTTGTGCACAATAAATCGCTGGAGAGAATGAAACGTCGAAAATAAAAGTATTTTTTCCCAATTTTCCGTCTACATGGTGTCAGTAGCGCATGCGTGGGACAACTAGAGCGCGGAGAGAAGTGCCGCGGGCCGCGTTATTAATTAAGCACGATAAATAACTGTTACTCGACAAACAACTAGCACGATATGATAATGTTCGCCATGAATTAGCCTGTCTTAACCTGTGAAATAGATAGCTCTTATGTATTACCCGACTGTAACAATAGAAACTATATCTGAACGTTCTTAAATTTTAAAAACAATGTTGAACAAGAGGGAAATATAATCCTTAACAATATTTATAGGGTTTATAGAATTTCGCATAATAGCGTCAAACATTGTTCGTCATTTTGTAATTATAGTCTGTGGCAATAACATATTATATCTACACTTGTACAAATATCTCCGTATAGCTTTTCAAATTCAAAAAGGCCTGCGAATCTACATTACGACCTACCTATAGTGTTGCCTTCATCGTTTCGTTATTGTAACCTCGATTTTTATTTATTTTTGCCATTTACGACGTTATAATTGGCTTTTAGAATTCATGTTATTCTATTATTTCATTTAGTCCCAGAATCTACTGATTATCACAGATCGTGTCTATTTTATTGATTTTGAATATTATATTCAAGGGTTAGGCGTCTGTTTTAGTATTAGAAGTAAAACCATATTTACGATTTGTTTCTCCATAATTTTTATACAACAAAACCCATTTTGTAAATAAACTACATTTTACATTACAATTTGTTCACCATCTCTTTTATAGCAACATATACATTTCTAATAAAAGATAATCCTATCAGAGATTTCTAGAAGATTACTGGAGCTTTGGGACTATCTGATCCTTGTTACCTTAATCAAGGCAGGCTTAACACCAAAATCTTAGCGGAACAAAAAACAAATTGTTGCTTATCAGGCCAAAACAAAATACTCGTCAGTGTAATCTTTACACACATGCTTCATGTTAAATTCCACACTACTATATCTCATCTCGTTACTCTTATCAAAGCTTCAGAGTGCACTAGTAGACTTTTATATTATATAGATTACTGTGATGACCACTAATTTATTAGCAATACACAATATCGAGTCTATTTATAGTGGTGCAAAGAAAGTCGATATCAAAAACTATTGATTTTGCTATTTTCGCTACAGATACAACTTCAAACTCGATGAAGCCTTGTTGGTATTACGGTTTCTCCACAACTTATTTGGCAAAGTTCTCATCAACATTTGCATAATTCTCTGCTGGACTTTGGCGTCTTTTTCTTATTTACTTGTTTTTACCTCGAACATGTTAAGCTGAATTGGGGTCCTTATTTACACACGTGTTTTTATATATTATTGCAGTATTATCGCCGAAGGTCGCAGTCGTTCGTGCAATATTCAACGTTGCTCGTAATTTTACAGCTTATAATAAAGTTATGATATTAGCATACAAGCTAAAAAACTTGGTTATTATATTGAATATTATAAACGTTTAGTGTGGAATTGAGTTTTATTAGCGTCGTTTATCGTTTAATTTTATTTCTTTTATATCTTAGGATCAAGTTTTTACTTATCTTTTAAAAGTATTTAAAAAATTACTTTGAATAACTTGTTGGTAGTTTTTTGTTTAGATAGCTTATACACTGTTCTACAGCTGGGCACAGGCCTTCAGTAGTAATGTGAGGGGTTAGGTCATTATCCACCACGCTGGCCTAATGCAAGTTGCCAGACTTTACATTAAAAATCTCATGGAGAATTCTCAGTTCGCTGGATTCCTCACGATGTGCTCCTTCACCATTAAAGCGGTAATTTAACGCGGAATACACACGTCATTTTAAAAGTCAAGTGGACGACATATGGACTGGTTTTGTTTTGTCTCTATAGTTCCACTACCAACTAGGCTATCGCTGCTTAGTACATAATATTTTCAATATGCTTTTTTCTGGTGTTTCTTCTTTAGTATTGACTTGTCCAAAGTGCTATTTATATTTAATTGTCTCTATCAATTAACGATTCAGTTCATGATCATAGATTTCAAAGCACGTATTGTTATATCACACGCTTGTGTGAAATTAGTACTCTAATCGCAAATGGGGTGCCACATTCCATCAATTGATATAATTAATTACCTATCAGATAGGTTTGCAGATGAATATCATAGTAATTGCCAATCGAACCGTATTCAAGGGATTTCATTAGATATACACATTAATGGAAATTAGTCGTGTTATCACAACAATATACATGTCAGGATGGAATTGATATTTCACATAAATATACCATACATAGAATTGAGTAGTTCAATTTAGTTTGCGTTCCATAAGTTGTATTGTTATCTTCACCTAAAATCCAAACTATATTTTTATTTCTTTTTTTCTGTTACAACACCATATCTTATCGATATCAACATAATCCTAAAGCTTTATTATTATATGATGTTCTTTTAATAGACGTAATACCTTCCATTGGTTTTGATAATTAGAAGGGATTTCATTTTAATATATTTTTTTCTGGATAGACGTGAATTTAAATAATGGCTTAGTTTATTTCTGTAGCAGACTGCAGTAAACACACAGTGGCAATTCATTAGCTATAAGACATTTGGGCAGTCTGCGTTGGTGTGGCATCTGCAAAGGTATGCAACATTAATAATGGCCTAGGGTAGTGTAATACCCGATAAACTTACACTAGGGGAAACAAGCCGATAGTTGCCGAACAGCAGCCTCGTGCGATCTTGTAGATACATTCGCCGTATATTGCCACAGACAGGACTCGGCTTATATCTTGGCAAGAGGTCTCGCCCAATGTGTACAGCGGGTTTATAGCCTAGACATTGGAGCTCTTAGTTAGTAATATTGAAGATACACTTTTTAAATATGTTTGCGACTTTCTTCCTACTTGCTATCAATTTAGGTACTACGGTTTTAATCGTAGTCAAAACGGCCTATCATTAAACTTCTATATTCGTTGTCTAATATACACATGTTTCAGCTATACCTTTAACCATGTGAGAGATCATTTGGATATGATCATAGGAGTTAAACGATAGTTCTGTTTAACTAAGGTTAAAATCATCATCCGAAAATAATACCACAATTATTGGGAAACAAATTTTTCAATGGAAATAAAATATACCAATACAGGTCACGAGCCACTAGAAGTCCTCGTTTAAATTGGAGCTGTAATAAACAAAAACAATTAAAATGTTGGATTTGCAACTGGAAGCTTCAACGAATTTACTCCTCCATTAATGAATAACAATTATTCGGGATGATGTTAACAGATCGACGTGCCATTATCGATACCACAAATAGCAATTTGCACTGTAAATTGATATCTTCTGTATAAAATTGAACCACTGCTAAGACTGGGACTAGGGTTATAGTCCTATAATCATAATCCACAAATACTAGTCTTATTTAGTCTACTACGATGCGGGTTGAGATACATACCTTCGAAATTCTTATGAAAACTTCTCAGGTTTGTCGGTTTCCTCAAATGGGGATTGAGATCCAGCCCTTTAACCCCTTCTTGATCAATATTTCTATCCCCCGCTACTCAACACAATCATGCCGGCCAGCTTTTTCATACTACGCCATGGGCAAGACGGTGAAGAAGCGGTCAAGGGTCTAGTGTCAAAGCACTCGGAAGGCCGCAAAAATCAAGATGTGCACTGGCTGATCGCGGAGCATGATAGACTATTGCGGATTTTGCACCCTGTCTACGGTGGTCGCTATTCGGGTGGATATGAATATCCTACCACCAGCTGAATGTATGATGATGTAGGTTATTTCTTTATTTGCTCATCTTATGTCCGGGGTTTCTTATTTAGTTTTTTTTTTCACAATACCGTCTATAGTTTTCAATGGAGAATGGGCTCTTTTATATCCACGGGGCCCTAGGCTGCAGCTCAAAAAGCCCTTAAGTTGATCCGCCCCTGGGTATATTGAGTATGGGAATTCTTGAATAAAATTATTGGCTCTATGTTGCACCTGGCAGTAAATTATTCATGCATTACGTAAAAACGAAAGTACTTTTAATGCAAGTTTTACTTAAATGTTAAGTAAAACTCCACTAAACATATAGTATACCTATACAATTAATGGATTTCGAAATTAAAATTCTACGCAGATGGAGTCGCAGGCGTATCTGATTTGTAATAAAATGTAGATTGTTTTATGAGGTTTTCAATGTATATTTATATTAGAACTATCGTATATAAACAAATATGTACATCTGCATATGATAAAGAACACCTATTTTTCTCAACTTCGTACAAAATAAATTGACGAAAAAAGTAGAACAAAAACGGCGGGCGCCCGTCGACCTCGAATGTCCCATTTGCCCACGGAACCACATAATGTTATGGCGTAACAAATGTGTCAGCGATTCACAATGTTTACGTGAGGCGACGGTGTTTACAATTGCAGAGATCCCCCCTCCCCCACCTCGACTTAATGTGTGTTTTAAATTGTCCATTACCAGGTAAACGAGTCCGCTGGGGAGGCTTCCAAGCTACAAATGGACACTTGTTTTCCTTATCTAAGCGTTGATTCGAGTACATAGATGCTCAAGTTACCTTTTAATTGTGTTTAACTACAATAATTTACTTTAAACATTGGTTCTTTGCGAGCAATCATTTGATCTTTAGATTTTTTTAGTTATTGCACCTAATTAAGATTTTATTTTTACGCTTTGATTACATCAAATTTTTGATTCAATGTAGACCACCAGCCTCTACCAAGAGGTTCGCAATATCGTATCGCATAATCAAGCTGTGGAACAGTTTGCCGGCCCACGTGTTCCCTTCTACAATCCTGGGTTCTTTAGGCTTTGTGAAGAAGCTACTCAGCAGGCCGGTAAGATTGTATCGAGAAGCCAGGCATAGTTGTCTCTCGCACACAATCATGCCGGCCTGCTGCTTAGCTTCTTCCCACTACGCTTAAAGGACCCAGGATCATAGGAAGGACGGAACTGTTGGACGGGAATGAGAAATCTGCTCATTCATTGACTGTTAGGCAGAACGAAGTTTGCCGGGACAGCTAGTTCTATATATAACTTAACTGAACAATGCCTACGCTGAAGTATAACGGTATTTTTCCATACAACGAAATCTTAATATATTGCTGTTGCTCGGATGTTTTCACATCAAATATTTGCTGTAGGGAACGCTGGCTTATACAAACTCTGAATAAGAACGATATGCACCAAATTATACGACCTTTCAAAGCTTTTCCTGTAGGTTTTTCCCTTGCAGTCTTCTTTTGCATTCGTACTGTATTGTGCACCTAATACGGTCCAAACTGCAATGACATGTAGTTCTTAAAATTCTAAATTGAATGTGGAAAGCAACATTTATTCAACGTACATGTCATCATAAAGAAATATCTACCAACTTTTTAAATATTTCTATTATTTTGTTCAATTTATACATTTTAACAATGTAATTATTTGAAATTTTGATATATGATTTATATTTCCAATGAATATGGCGATTTATCGTGGATCCAAACTTATTACTTTTATCATACAAGTGATATAAAAAACATTAATGTGAATTTGAATATCGTGTTTTAAAGTAGGCTTTCCTGTCTTCAAACTTGTTTTGCGTCATGTTTCAAAACCTAATGTAACACTGATTTGTTTTTGTTTGATAATAATAATCTTCTGTCTTGCTCTCTCCTATACAATATTCATAAACACCGAAACTACTAAATATGCAGCGAACGTCTTAAGGAAAACTTGAAATACGAAACGCTTAAAACAAAATATCATCGAAATATAGTTGCGAGTGACTTCACGCGGGCAAGATGGCCGCCCGATCATGTGTGCTAGAGTTAGGTAAAGTGCACTGACCCCGACCAATGTTAATGTCAGCTGTTCGCGTCACTGTATTGACGACCTGCGATTTATGCCCCGTCTAACACCCGAAGCGGAATTGGTTTTATGGCTCTATAACTTATAGAATATAGTTGCGTAATAAGCCTTCGATGTCCAACTTGAACTTGTTAGTCCGATAACCCATGAGTTTAGCCACGATTTACGTGTAATTAGCAAGAAAAAGAGATACTTGTGTTTGTTACAGCTTACATCTAAGTAATTGAAACTTGAAAGTAACGTTTTTTATTGCGTGTTTTTACCATAAATCTATATGAGTTGATTAAAGATAGTTGTGAACATTACAAGTGGAGTGCGTTAAAGATTGATATTGTCATAGTGTTTCGATAAATATAGTAAAGAGTACACATAATTACATACATAAACATATACACTCACACCTGTAATCCCCGAAGGGGTGGGCAGAGGTGTAACTAGTACACCCACTTTTCGCCAAATTTTGGTCCCATGACGTGATAGGGGGCGAGCCTATCGCCATACCAGGCACAGATTCCAGACTCCGGGCTAATACTGGGAATTTCTGGATAGAAAAACCCAACATCACTTTACCCGACCTGGGGATCGAACCCGAGACCTCAGCAAAGCAGTCGCAAACGCATGCGCAATTACAACTGCGCCACCGAGGCAGTCGAGTATACATAATTGTTTGTGCTTTTTGCTTCTATACAAACCTCTCAGCTTAATTGTAATAAAAAGCTCCAACAACGAATGAATTTTTCCCTACAGCTTTATTTGTTATTTTACCGTGTATACCGAAGGACTCACATTTTCATATCATGTAGCAACTATTAAGCCAGCGGTGGAGCTATGGTACGTTATGTTGTCTACAGGAGTTTGTTTGATAGAGGTGATCTCCTATTGCATAGAAATCATGTGAAGTAATGCTTTGCTAATATTTCGCGTAGAGACGCGATTAATCTAGCTAGGGAGCTAGATTAATGAATGCTAATAGATGCAGTAATATCGTAAATATTCTAAGCGGCATTCGTCCTACCGTATTATTCAAAGTGATAAGCAGTTTGAATGTTGATTGCCCCATACAAAAAGTACTGAAGTGGGCTTTCGGGTGCCTGAAATTCAGTGTATTTTATGCTTCTTATTTGTTAATCTGATAAGTTTATTAGGAACATTGGACTCTTGTTTTACTTGTGTAAAACAAGAGTGGTTTCTTATGCTTACGCGAATATTATAAAGTAAAATAAACCGCGATAGAATCCGTAATTTTCGTTTTATTTCAATAGACTTGTTTTGTTAGGATGGTTCTCAAAACACTTCGTGTATGTATAACACACACATGAACAGAATTAGTGGTTATAAGATGATTTGCATAAAAACCGGTATCATCTGCTTTTTTAAATTTTATTACATTAAATGAGAACACTTATAGAAAATATATTGAGACGTAAAGTTAGGTAATGAAGCCATATTTGTATATATTTTTATATAGCGATTGTGGCAGGAGACTTTTTAGGAATATCTTGAAATTCGACGTAATTTTAGCGATTTGCAAAAAACATGACAATTAGCGCAGAAAGCAAAGAAAGTGTCTTCACTCGTTGCTAACAACTCGTGACAGTTGTCTGAGTGTTATGATAGAAACTGGCGCGAAACGACGAACGTTAAGCACTGCATTGTTCGGCGGAGAGTGGCGGTTGACGCGGCGATACGATTCAGGGATGATACAAACTGAGTTTTTCTTAACAGATTCAAATAAATTATTTATTAAGTTATCTCCACTGCCCATAAATATCCACAATACTAGAAGAATTCAAGAGAGAAATTGGGCTTTTGGAAAATCCACCTTACAAAACACAAAAGCAAGCTGTTACTTCACGTTGGTTTTCTGTGAGACAATAGCACTAACACGGTCAAGCCCCTATGGTGTACGCAAAACTATCTACATCATGCCCCTACCACTATCCATATCTTTATAGCCCAGTATATTAATCGAAATATTCGTAGCTTACATAAATATTTGCCTTAGCTTAAACTTGGAACCATTTCTCAGCCGGTTACTCACTCATCGCCACGAAGGCTTACCATTTCCACAGACACGCCGATCCAGAGCCTAAATTAGAACAGGACAGACTAGAGCTTCTCTTGGGATATTAACATTCTCGATTCTACTCTATTTTATATATCACTAATGTAAAATAACAATTCAAAAGGCTTTTTCATTGAAATTAATATAGCTCTTAAGACGCCTGTATTTATATAGTAACATGCGAAAACTTGTAAAATGGTAATAAGCTAAATTGACATATTTATAGTTTTATGTAACTATTTTCCATAGAAAAAAATTTAATTCAATAAACCAATTGCTATTTATATAGGGTTTTTTCAAACTCTGAAAATTGCCAACAGCGAGGGAAAGAAGATGACGTTGCTTAATTAAACGACGGATTTTTTCACTAATTAATAGCCTAAAGCCTTTCCAAATCGACATCGTTACTGGATTTTTTTAGGTAATTAATAGTTTAGGCTTACGACCATACTTTTTTTATATATAGGAATAGTTACAGTAACAAGTATTAATTGCCGGTCTACTTTGTAACACAATTCCGATCGATCGGTATTGGATTTGTGAGATTTCGTATTCTGAGTGCAACCCTAGCGCCATATTATTTCAATATTGTATAACCATTCATATGATAATCTTAATACCAATTACTGCATATTAATGGCTACACAATATTGAAATAATATACCGCTCAAGAGCACGAAATCTCTCAAATCCAATAACGATCGATCGGAATTGTGTTCAAGATTAGACCGGCTGATCATGATAAATTAGTAGCTGCTTTATAAAAAAATAACAAACAGCAAAAAAATACTTTCCATACACATCCATAATGAATTTATGTAATCTTAGTTATGTCAACTTAATGTAAAAGATAGAAACCTTTATAAATCTTCGCCAACCCTACAAGCTTGAACAGTGCACTGGAGCGAACCTTATTATATTTCGAGTACAATGCAGTATACATGATCGTGTGTGGATGCTGCCTGATGCCTTTGGCTGGCTTTCGCGATCGTAGTTCTTATTGCTAGTGGCAGAGAGCCTAAAACATTTCGTACTGGAGTGGATAACGACCACCGTACATGTCCAAAATCGTACAAAAATCCCTCAGCCAGTCTTATCCAATTACTTCAAGTCAGTATTATGTCGACCAGAGAGGGACGCGACGTCTACGGTCGACATTTGGTTGTACTGCGCCTATAACCAGTAGACCTTAACATTATTATGACATGTAAAAAGTGCCCATAGTGGCCTAATTTACAAAATAAATGATTTGATTTGATTTGATTTGATAAGATGCAGTGTAGTCACTGCCGAGCCAGAACAACAAAAAGTCTCATACGGTTCTATGATGGTGAAGGTTGTGTTGGATTGAATTTCATACGCGGATAAAAATAAAGATTTGCGTATCTAGATGCATTTTTTTATATTGTAGAAACTGCGCTCGATTTTTTTTGTTCTTATTTCAAAGTGATTAGGTCTGAAAATACTACCTATATCTATTTTATTTTATTTTTTATTTTATTTATTAGGAGCAAAAAACAGTTATACGCTACATTTTTAACATTAAATTAAATAAATAGAAAAGTATACGTATAACCCACACCATTGCCCGCAGCTTATACATGTGAATAGGAGCATGACGAATCATTATTTTATAATTAAGATAGAAAGGAAATTATCTATATATGAAAAATGCTCACATAAGACTCTTTCGTGAGTAATCTGCTGCCAGACACTCTGTATCAAGTATGCGCCTGAGGACCTTTTCGATAAAGCCCGCAGTCAAATGAAACTTTAATTTGTTCGCATCGGCGATGGTAAACTAAATCGATTCCGAATTTTAATAGCGTTTAAAACTTAATTACTCGGCCAAAATTGACCGGTATTTCATACTTTAGTAACATTTAAAATGTTGTAGCCAGTTTAATTAAAAGAGGGAGCAAATTAGCGAGTCACTTGATAAGTTATGGGCATAAGAATGTTTGAGGGTAGTTGGGTCCCCTTCATCCTATTAATATTGTAAAAAAAATACCACACTGCTTCTTTTAACACGTCCCTGCGGCTCACGCCTAGCGTGTTTTTTAATTCGCACAGCGCATGCGGGCGCCACACGTGCCGCGTGTATTTTTCATACATATCGCGATACGAGCCGCATAGGGGGATTGGCCGTGTTATTTGGCGCCGCAGTCAATGTGTTAAAACTATATTTACAAGTTGCATGTACATGTTTTAGAAATATTTTATAATAATATATCATGAAATAAAAAAAAACGGACTAAGTTTTTGTGGCTTTTCTAGGATACTAAATTCATAAAACATTCAGATTTTGCGTGTCTATAACTGAATCTATTACTGTGCAGAGGTGTGACTAGTAGACTCTTGGTCGGAGAGCTTATTTTCATTCATTTATGTAATAGATGGATTATTGCTACATCAGGTAACAATTTCTAAACCCGAGCAGGTTGAAAACTCACACATTATGATTGCGTAGCGGGTTACGTCATAGGTTCAAATCCCCCGGGATTTGAACCTATGACATCGCCGGTTCCTTAGCTTCGTTAGGAAAAGAAACAGGCACTAGACCAGTGAGGCAATTCATGCATACATTTAATGTACGTATGTAATCAAAGAACATTTAAAGAAATGTGTTCTAGCACGGCAAAGTGACCACACTGCACCTGATGATATTAGCGCAGTGCCGTCCAATTAGAGTATCGAGTAGTGAGAGACAATTTATCCGCTACTCAACACTATAATGCCGGCCTGGTTCTTCACACTACGCCATAGGCAACAAGGTGAAGAAGCGGTCGAGGGTGTAGGGTCAGAGTACTCAGAGAAGGCCGCACAACGGCAAAAACATCGTACCCCAACTCTAGAACCCCGAGAAAAATATAAACATAATAAAAATATATTATGTCTACTTACTCCAGCATCCCTTGGTTCTCAAGAGTGTTTTTATTCCGCAAATAAAATACACATAAGCATAGAAGTTGGTACGGTAGTCACTGACAGAGTGCTGCAATTACCATCCGCAGAGCCTCCATTCTTTTCGGCTCCATTGTTGGTCTAACTAATGCGCGTATTAAAGCTCCTGCTTCCATCTGACGGTATATGTGCTTTTTTTACATGAATATTTTAAATGAAACATTTATCATCTTTATTTTACTTTTGGGTTTTGGGCGGAAACCCTTTCTTTTGTTTAAAACATATTCGTAGAAATTGAAATAAAACTAATTTTACGGATTCTATCGCGGTATATTTAACTTTTTTAGTCCCGACGTTTCGAAAGCTTTACAGCCTTCATGATCACGGGGCGGGGCGGAGTTTTATTTCGAAAAAATTGTTTTATTTCAATGTATAATATTCGCGTAAACAAAGTAACCGTTATATTCGTACAAAGGTATCAATACAAAAATGCAAGTCATCCGCGAATGTATATCGTGATGGCTATGTTAATAATTGTCATGCGCGACGTTAAGCGAACTCTACTTAAACATAAGACCCCGTATTTTCAATTTGTTCTAAGGAGAAATTACATGCTCAATAAGGTTTTTATGCGTTTCAGATCTCACGATGAGGTGTCTGTGACCTCACATCGTCGCGACGGGACGAGAGCGAACGGCGGCGGCACCATGACGTCCGAGCGCGCCATACCTCACCTGCGGGACATCTTCGGCCTCAACCAACAGTACGACGGAAAAACCTTCGACGAAAACGACGACACCGTACGCAAGACAAAAAAGAAAAAAGACGACTTCCGCACGTACGCCAATGGCGATGTGAAAACCCTAGAGAGACATCTCAGCATGAAGAAAACGATCAGGAAAAAGATCATGCGCGACCTTCAGCAGGCGTTCGTTGAAGACCCTAACGAGTTTAAGGTCGAGAACACGAGCCCTGAGAAACTGAAGTCGGAGTTGAGCGCTGAAGCTGTTAAAATCGAGAAGAACGTTCGCAAGAACGACCCCACGTTCTTAGACATGTTGCGAGGAGAGACGAGGAGTGAGGAAGCCAGGGAGGAGCAGCCACCCGCCGAGAAGACCAGCTTCTGGCGGCGACTCACCATGAAGAATAAAAACAAGAGATAAAGACATACGTAACGCCGTGCGGACGCGTCGCTCCACCCGCACCCTTTCTTATACCATATCAATTATTTATTGTCATAGACTTTTTGATAATAACTTATAAGATATGATCCGCATAATATAGAACCGTCTTGCGATTTGCATCGGAGTCATGTACTTTAGGGCGCTTTTTAATGATGTATCCGAAAACGTAAGTAGTTAAGTAAATTTATTCGATGGGAACGGAGCGACGTGTTACAATTATTCGCGGCCATTGTTACTTATAAAAATATCTCGTTCTATGTGATGTAACGTTAAGCCAGCTAAGTTAGTGTAAGAGTACGTAGATATGCGTAGGCTAAGTATTTCGTAAGGGCAATTGTGTAAGGTAGACTTCTGGCAATTCCTTGTTGTGACAATTTTATTATGATGCAATATAAATAATTTTACACATTTAAACCTGCGTTGCTTTATTTACTTACCCATATTAATGTGTATTGATGTTGTCAAAATAATATTAATTATGTAAATTATATTTACCATTTGCATCTTACACAATAATTGAGTTGTGTAAGATAGGAAAAAAATGATAATTGACACGTCATATTCAATTAGTTAATCTGAATAAAATATAAACACACCATAAAGTCATACACATAGTTCTGACCCGACGAAGCATAACCAAAATACAATTAGTAGCATGATAAAACAAATATTTGCAGATCACACAAACTTAAGTCTCGGAAGGATTCGAAACCTCGGCCTCTCGTTTCACAACTGGCTACTCGTCCACTGTACCATAAAATACGCCAAAAATGTTAACAATATTTTTCGTTATCAATCCTACTAATATTATAAATGTGAATGTTTGGATGGATGGATGTTTGTTACTCAATCACACTACAACGGCTGGACGGATCTGGTTGAAATTTGGCACAGAGATAGATTATAGTATGGAATAGCACATAGGCTACTTTTTATCCCGGAAAAATGTACAGTTGCCGTGAGATAGTGAGGTTTTTCACAGAGCTAGGGATCGACATGATTTTTTGCATAATGGCAGTTTAGGGATCAGAAAATGACACAGGCTACTTTTTATCCCGAAAAAATGCACGCTTCCAATAGGATAGCAAAATATAGAAAGGTGTTATAGATTAAGATGCCTCCATGTACTGTATACCGTTTCTTCCAAAAATAACCTCAACGCGGGCGGAGCCGCGGGCAACATCTATTATTTTTGATAAATTCTTAAATATATATATATATATATATTTATATTTTAGTTAAGTTCACGCCCCTATTATCCTCAGAAGATAAGATAGAGAGATTCCACCACTTACATTCTCCTGAGCGTAGTTCTTTCCTATGACTCCTATTATGCAATAAAGGGTAAAACTTTTACCACCTGGGATAGAACTTACAGTTTTTTTATTTTTCGGATTTGATAATTCAGTAGTTTAAATTTTTAATTAAATTTTTATTTGCGAACCTGAGCATAAAACTGAGGATTTTATTGTAATCATAGCCCATGTACGCTGCCACTTAACCAATGAGACGAGAAATAATAATGTTCCTTCAAAGGTTGACTCCACTTTGTCATACTAAATATGTAGTTATATTTTAATCGTGACCTATATACCTAGTCAGGTCATAAATTCTGTCACATGTTTAATATAAAATAATTGAAACAAGTTTATTCATTATGTAACCATTTATATACCAAAATGAACTTAACAAAACATAGATTCTTATGACACTAAAGTTTATTCAAAATGACCTCCGTGATGCCAGTCTTGTGTGCTCTTCGCTCTATGAGCTGGCGCCGAATTTTGTTGGAATACCCAGTGCCTGTTATTGAACATGGTATGAGAAACAGGTTCCACAAGGTTCGTCAGGACTGTATTTTGACACACAACTGCATTCGTTTTTACACCTTTCTCACAAAAATGTACCTCTGTTAAGCCCCAATAAGAAACTCCCAACCATACCATGAGCGAGGATGGAAAATGACCTCGTTGGACACGCGGAATACGGTTGCTCGCTTCTTCACTACTGTGTGCGTACACCTTATCATTTTGTTTGTTGTAGCTCTCTTCTACGGTAAAAACTTTTTCATCTGAAAAAAGAATTTCCCAATATTTTTTTCCCGCGTACCGCTTCAACAAAGCGCGGCATCTCTTCAGTCTCAGGTCCATTAGACGAGCATTCAAACGATGTCCTGTTTTTCTTCGATATGCCCGAAGCCCTAAGTCTTCATTTAACACCCTTTTCACCGTGGTTCTGCTTAACCCCATCTGAAGGGCCAACAGTTTCTGCTTACGTTTGGGATTTCTTTGAATTCGCGCCTTCACAGCTTTTATCACTGCTGGAGTCCTAACAGACCGAGGGCGACCACTTCTTGACCTGTCATCTACACTAGAGTCTTCATTGTATCGTTTGATGGTACGATAAACGAATCTTTTGGTTATATTCAAATTTTTCTGTATGTCAAAAATTTGAATTGGCGCGTAACCGCAACGATGCAACGCAATTACTGCAACACGGTCTTCTTTAAGCGTCCACTCCATATTTAAAAATGAGTAAAATTCTAAAAAGTATACATTTTTATTTTCATGAACAATTTGAAATTCGAATTCAATAAACTTTTTTGTGGCCAGCATTCTAAAATAAAAGTTTTTACTGTGTGACACTACTTATGACCTGACTAGGTATACATTTGAAACCTTTTAAATAATTTCATTGTGTTAAACAATCTCCTAACGGTAATGAAAAAGAATTCATTTCATTTAACTGTTCCTACTTGTAGGTCTTGCTCATCTTTATGTATTATTTTTAATAATGTTGTACCTTACTACAAGATAGCAGCGATAGCTTAGTTGGTTGCGGTACGGACTGTCAAGACGAAAGTCGTATGTTCGAAACCCAAGTGGCACACACCTCTGACTTTTCTAAAATTATGTGTGTATTAAAATGTTAATTATCGCTTGCTTGAAGGAAAACATCGCGAGGAAACCTGCATATCTGAGAATTCTTATACGAATTTCGAAGGTATGTGAAGTCTACCAACACACATTAGGCCAGCGTGGTAGACTAAGTCCTAACCCCTCTCATTAGTAGAGGAGGCCCGTGCCCAGCTGTGGGACAATGTTTAATACAGGGCAATGTTTAATAATATTATTATTATTATTACTACAAGAAATTGCTAAATTGTATTCTCCGAAGAGACAAGACCTACAAGATTTCTATTTGTGTGGGATACAAGTGTTGTGCCCCTAGACATAGAAAATGGACTGAGCGTCTCTATCAAGCTATTAAATAAATACGGGAAGAAAAATGTGAGAGAGATAAAGCGTACGTAAGGCCAGCAGTTGTCTTGTCTTTGTCTTAGCAGGTGCGAAAAGAAAATGGTATTGGCCGCACAGTCGCTTTGTTTCTTTCTACAAAGTCCTCAATTTTGTGACGATATTGCTCAGCCCTGGAGGGTTACTCTTGACACATGATTCCAATTTAAAACTGGGATTGAGTTCGAAAACTACGGCGGGATTTTTAGTAACTAAATGCAATATAGTATTTACGATCGCTAGTTCGTAAATATTCTATTTCATTTAGTTGAGTGAGTTAGAGTTCCAATATCTTCTAGATTGGAATTGAAACTGTATCAAGTTCGAGATTGGAATTGATTTCAAGAGTAGGCCTACAGTTCTCTATGTCTATAATTGTGTCCAAATAACGTTAGAGATATCATGCATAAAGACACTAGCGCCCTCTTTTATTAGATCTTCTGTTCATTTTGTAAGTAAAACAGTTTGGACTGTATGATCAATGGAAACTTAATCTTTTTAGTTCTTTGATGTACTTACTACTCATAATGTTTATTGCTCTTCAAACATTTCAAGATTTATAACGTTTAAGTACCATAAGATAACGACATTAGCGCCACCTTTTAGTTCACGCAGTTTGCAGGCGTTAGTTTACTCTGCAGATTGTTATACTTATTTTGAATTGGTTCCCAGTATATCCAACAGGTGGCGGTTATCAACAATTATTAACTAATAGTGTTGCCATTATATAATTTTATATATAAAATATTTAGGTATTAAATAGACTGTAGAGTAACTTGAATATAGGCAATAAGGTGTTATGTCTACTTTTGAATCATTAAGTCTCTATTTCAAATAAGATAAGTTTAAACGTACCTATGTCCCATTCTCAGGTTAATTTTTTTACGTTTCTGCTACACAAATTCCAGAGCAAACTACATAGAGATCAAATAAAATATTGCCTTTAGTCAAAAGAAGGCGCTTTATCTCAGCAAGAGTAAAAATATGCCGCACTCTCTACCTTGAATGAGAGATTATATATCAACACCTTTCTAAAGATAATCACTCTGTGACAAATCCCTTTCAAATAAAGATAAAAAAAACGTTTCTAAAGAGTATTTTTGAAAAAGCGGGTAAATGCGTTGTACATCGCATTGCCCTAAGGCCGTGAGGGTTAAGACAAGAGTCATCGCACTCTTTGGGCGCCTTTACTTTTTTGGTCAATTTGGTCAATTTGTGCAACGCAAATAACTTGGAGAGTGTGTAGGGTTGCTTCTTGTCCGACCTGAATAACTACTTACTGGTCTCGAGCTGAGTATATCGTCGGTGATACTGCAAAACGAGCTATGTCACCAAGAACTGATTTTACAGCAGAGACAATGACAATGTGTATGAAATGCTTATAATGATATAAGTTAAGACCTATATAATAACAGGCAAATAATCCCAGAAACAGATGCGTTCGGATACAGGATCTCGATCATTTTAACAAAAAAAATAAAAATATTTTTTTTTACATGGAACGTATTGCATTATCACCGACGATATAATGGTATATGGTATGTAGTTTGTGTGTGACCGTGACACCGCACGTTTTTTTATTTCGTGTTACCTTTTATTATAAAAAGATGTTATTTTTAATTCAGACTGCGGCACCTACAGTACCTAATAGGTTTTTCATCAACACGCTAGGTATGTTTTACGCACTTTCATACGAACTTAAAACACCACCAACTGCAGTTTGTGTTTAAAAACACATAGTAAGAGAAAGATACGATGTAAAAGGTTTTTAGGCAGACTCACTTTTTACCTACAGTGCCCTTCCCTAAGTTATTACTATACAAACCTCACACTAAGATACAATATAGTTTTCCCTCGGCGTGCTTCGGTTTTTGATGTGACGCCTGCCAGTGCCACTTTTGATCACGATGTAAAGGAGCTGCAGTGCGCGATGTTTAGGTAAGATAGCTTTGTACTAATGTTAAATGTTTTAGTCGGTGGTCTAGAGTTGGGGTACGATATTTTGTAACCTTCTGAGTACTCTGACACTAGACCCTTGACCGCTTCTTCACCTTCTTGCCCTGGCGTAGTGTGAAGAAGCAGGCCGGCATGATTGTGTTGAGTGGCAGAGGATAGATTGTCTCTCGCTACTCTATACTCTAATTGGAGCGCACTGCGCTTACCATCAGGTGCAGTGTGGTCACTTTTCCGTGCCACTGTAATCCCCGAAGGGGTAGGCAGAGGTATAACCAGTACACCCACTTTTCTCAGAATCTATTACAATCCCATAACGTGATAGGGGGCGAGCCTATCACCATACCGGGCTCAATTCCAGACTCCAGACATTGGGTATTTCTTAATAGAAAAACCCAATATCACTTTATCCGACCCGGGGATCGAACCCGAGAGCACACCAGTCGTAACGCATACGGAATTACAACTGCGCCACCGAGACAAATATTTGTAACTAGGTATAAATATGTGTATGTAGGTATTCTTGTGTATGTAGACGTGACATGGTGGTACTCTCTATTCAGATTTTATTTAGTATCCACCCAACTTCAACTTATGATGAATCTTCCTATGATTCTTATCTCATTTACCGTAAAATACCAACTATGCACAACAGCCTATAACTTGCACTCAAAACTGATACCAGTTACATATTTTATTCATAATATTAAGTGTACGACCTGACGTCCGCACGTCACACTAGGGTCCTCATTGAAAAACATCGCTGCAGTACTGCTCACTGCTGTGCTGCGGCATATAGCTAAATGAGGGGCCCTTTTGCTGGAACAAATAGTCTAATTTTTTAGGTTTAAGTTTTATTTTGTATTTTTTCTGTTTTATTAGTTCTAGCAATTAAAGACTTTTTCTTTCTTATATAAATTGACTGCGGCCTGTGCAATAATTAGTTCTATCTTTGTGAATTGCAACACATTAGGTGTCTCGTGTATCTTCACCGCACTCGTAAATAGTCTGTCGATTATTTACTTTGACGACGGGCACACGCCTGGCGTGTTTTGACCTGCAGGCCTACTCTTGAAATTAATTCCAATCTCGAACTCGATACGGTTACTAATAATTCCGCCGGATTCTTTTAAATCATGCGCTAGTGTTGCGTTTAAGAGTGCCAATTGTACAGTTTCCGAACCCAATTTTAATTTTAAATTGGAATCGAGTGTCAGGAGTAACCCTCCTGCACGTTTTGTCTGCGACCAGCACACGCGTGGCGGGTTTATCTGTGTTCATATAGTTGCCGGCTGTACATATGATACTTACAATGTTCTCTACGCGCCGCAGTGAACATGTAGTGTTTAAAAGTATGTAGTAGGGGTGTGCGAATAATTCGAATTTGCGAATTCGTTCCGAATCGAATATTATTATTCGATTCAATTCGAACACCCCTAGTATGTAACTAATTATCAGGGTATTATTGATCACCCAACCAGAGTTTTTTATATAAGTATGGTTTAGACATATTTTGAATACCATTATCAGTTTATTATATAAGTATGGTTTAGACATATTTTGAATACCATTATCAGTTTATTATTATTAAAATTATGTTCAAAAATTCTGGTTAGGTAAATTAGGATAGTAAAACAACAAATAGGTTTGAAAAATGTTTATTTAGTTAGGCATTATTTATTATTTATCCGGAATGTATTTCAGTATTTCCACAAAAGTTGGACTTGATGGATCTGCAGCATTTATTGAATAAACAAAAAAAACAACATTAAAAATGATTACAAATATTAACATTTAAATATAATTTAATTACAATTTAATATTTATTTAACAAAAATGTATAAAATATAAATATCAGTTACATAATAAAACATTTTGTAGTTGTTATTATATTTTTTTACTTATTATACGCTGTTAGTGAATTTAATTTACTTTAAACATATTAAATACAAGTAAAAATATTAAACAAATGATGAGTTGTATATATTATTGGTATGTTAATTTTGATACTCATTTAATTTGTTCGTTGTTCATAATTGGTTAATTTTATTTTATTAAATATTTTTTGCTGTTGACGATGTTTTTTTATATTATTATTTGAATTTAACCATATTTTCAATAATTTGGTCAATTATTGTTTAATATTTTGACGCAAATACTTGCTTTTGGATTACTAGACATAATTTATTTTAAAAATATTAATAATTTTACAAATATGAAAATGTATTTAATTTTATTTATGGTAAAATACTCTTTATTTTCAAGTTTTTATTTATGGTTTATTATTAATTTGCAATGATTCTACTACCGGTTCGTAACCTACAATCGACTGAGAAGAACCGGCAAGAAACTCAGTAGATTTTGACGAATCGCAGCGACGATTATTGATCGAAATATAAAAATGATTCTGTATATTTGAAAATAATACTTTTTTTAGTGCCTCGATAGGCAGACGAGCAGACGGGCCACCTGATGGTAAGTAGTTACCGTCGCCCATAGACTTCTGCAATGCCAGGGCACAGCAAAACCGCTGTCTACCGTTACCTGCCTGCTACCTGATAATATGTTTTGCTACTAAATAAGGGTGCGAGACTCCTTTAAAAATCAGGACAAGCTCCTCCATTCATACGGACACCTTTAATCTCTAATATTGACTTGAAGCGGTAGCAATTTCGGAAAAATAAAATTTAACATAACTAAGACCTCCCTAGGTATTATATATTTTTGGATATACCAAAAAATATATTACAATTAATCTATGCTGTACAGTGAGCATGTTGATAGTTATAGGGCTTCTAGGACATACATAGTATGATATCTAATTATAAATATACGCATATTTGCACCTAGCCGATTTTTGATTGTATACTTAATGCAAAAGCTATCTACTATTAAAAAAAAGCCCTTGAGTTTGTGATACGTTTGCCTACCGCTTCAGGAGTACGGGTGTGAAGATGGTAAATTATAATGAAGGTGAAAAGGAGTTCCAAAAGTTATTATCTACTGCAAACACTTAGAAATTTTAAAATGACTTCATAATCACTACGCTGTACATTACGCCAAATCTACCAATCAGAAGGATAGAATATTTTGGAAATGTTACATCGCATGTTCGATTCACTCTAACAAACGCTCTTGTGTTAGTTCTTTTAAAAGCAATAGCTCGTTAGCCAATACCCATGACATTACACGTATGCATACTTTAACCAAAAATGTTTTAAAGCAACGTTCATTTATTCCACCTGAAACGTGGTCATAATTAGCACAAAGATTATGTTTATTTCATTTGCCAAAACTAGATTTCTTGAATGCATTTCGCAAAAGCTTTATATGTAGCAGCAAGCTTGATTCCATTTTCAAATCTCAAGCTATTCTATTTTTAAAATATTAGTATAATCGAAGGCAAATGGGAGCAAGATTGGGGGAAAATCGAAGAGGTGTATACATGATAATAAATAATTTTCAAAGAAACAAAAGAGCTAAGTTTGCTTATTGTTAATTTATTTTCTGAAAATGATTAACTTTTACAATGTCAAAGAATTTAATTTTTTCAATTAATTCAAATTAGAGCGCATTATCTTTTACCTTACAAATGTTTAATATCAATTCTTAGGAATCAAAAAAAAGTTGTGCGCTTTGAGATGATTACATATTTTTATTGCATTTAATAATCTTATACATGTTTTTTAAAATATTCAAATCGATTTAAAATTAGAGATCTTTAAGAGGTCTAGGTATTTTCAATTTATAACAAATATATATATTTCTAACGGTCAATTTATCTGTAGTAATGGTATTTTAGCTTTATTCAAGTAACTATAAAGTATGTACGTAGCATTATCAAACCTAAAATTTGCAAAATAATGTATTTTCATACTATTTAAAAGCATAATTTACATAAATTACAAAACAAGTTTTAAATGTACATTAAAATCAAGCAACGCCTGAAAGTCGAAACTAATTTGGCTGGTTTTAGATTGTCAAACAAAAAACTATAATTTCTTGATACTGTACTTATATACTTCTCAAAGGCTCATGATAACACTGGCTCTACCTACTTTATATGTGGTACTTTAAAGTAGCATTAATATAACAACTACTAAGACCTAAAGTGGAGATACCTTTTACTGCCCCCTTTATTATACAATAGTTTCGAGTGTTGATGTTAATTTTGTTTATATATACATATTATAAACAATAAAGTATATTTTCATTTGATGTTCAAACACTGAATTGTAAATCCTTATGATGTTGAAGTTGTTGAACCTAGCCATCGCCCGGTATATATTTTTTCCACATAACATCTCTCATATGATTCCTCATGATTTGAACTTGTTTAAAATACTGTGTATCCCTAAAAACACTGTATAAAATAGTTTATATATGTTATCAATTTAGGTAATTATAAATATTTAGGAATTAAAATGAATTTACTCAAAAATTCAATTACAAGACTTGAAGAGTACATACAAAGATACATGCATACTAATTAAACAAATATATATTTGAAAACTTTAGAAATTATTTATTTTAGCGCCTTATTTAATAATCTTCTAAATTCCGCTCCTGATCTCCTGACAGATTTTACTTAGAGTGTAATTTGAAATCTATCTTATATCGCCTATCGATTCCGTGCCGAAAAAAGCCTGCCTGACGTCTCCAACATAATAAAAACTGATCTGAAAATTAAATATTGTAAGAAATTATACTACTCTTGTAGCCAGAGTAAGGGAGTTATTTAAAATAAAAATATTGTTAGTATTTCATTATAAACCGCATTTCCAAATACTACGAAGACATCTCTAATAACTTCGCATTGACCTAAACGATGACAGTTTTGAAACTGTATCTATCAACCTTAACTCCAATATAATTTAGTATATATAGAATTAATCCAATGCAATATTTAACTCAATGACGAGTTTTTTTGGTTGATTAACATTACTAGATTTTAAATATGACTAATTTTGTGTCACGTTTTAAGAACAACCTCGTTGTGAGTCTCAATCGATCTAAATCAAAAGTATTGCGTGTCTATAACCATTGTTAACTGTTACTAATTAAATTAATATTTTGATTTATTCATCGGGAAATACCTTCATGTTTAATTAGCTTTCAAAAAGTTACGATGAAAAGCCTTAATAAACTCTGGAGACTATTTGGGGATCCATCCTCGTGACGTCCAAATATCTAAGTCACAATTGCCGGTTACGGGACTTCCCCGCCATCGATACGATGTTACCACGGAATCATTACGGGCTCTGCAGGACAAGCGTTGGCAATTACGTTAATCAAGTAAATACACGTATTAGCTCCTGTAAATGTAATTAAAGTGCAAAGGTATTAGACATAGAATATTAAACTCTATACGGGATAACGCTTTGTGTGTACCCAATGGAAAAATGCCAATAGAAAACTTAATCTATGATCACACGACTAAAAGAATCATGGTGCATCGTGCTTGTTCAACGATTAGTGAAGCTATTTCTATAATAAATGTACAGGACCGATGAACACATGTCAAGCGTTTAAAATTTATGAAACACATTACCCATGTTAATTCGCGCTCATGCTGTGTAAATCTTTGAACTTATTTTCATGCACAATAAAGATTTGTGTGATATCTTTAAAAATATATTTTACTATAAACAAGAAAGCATAACAAATCACAATTTATATGTGAAAGTGCCGGTTACGACTATTTAAATGAGAGTGCATGTGTGTAGAGTTATTTCGAAAAACAAATTGGTTTTATTCGTATTAGCGACTTTATTAAACAATACTAGCACTGAACAACCACCTACAAGCTAGAAGCACCTAAATTTCATATTGCACTAATATATTTTTTCATTGCAATGGCTAAGGAGCTCTTTTTATTCATATCAGCTCAGTTTTAATACATACACATTAAAAACGAACGACAACCTATTTTTTTAAACACTTTCCGTCGGCCTGTATGTACATACTTAAATATATTATCGAAAAAACAAAATAAATTGTTTTGTAGTCAGTGTTAGTATGTAAAAAAACCGATTTCTGACATTATATTAAAGTAATGAAACTTTAAAGAGTATAATTTTGCATAATTTCAATTTAAATTTAATATTAAAAGATGAAGAGTTACGACCCTAATCAACTTTTTTTTAATAATTGGTGTGTTTATTTTTAACATAAGTGTAATATCTTATATGTCTAAATAAGCAGTCTGTAAATTTATTGATTTTTCATTAAATCGTACCTTTGCCACAACTGAAACTTATAAATTTTGCATAAATATGTCACGATAACCTTTTATTCTTAAATTGTATTTCTCTTATAGAACCATTTTCACGAGTTTCTCCACTAACCTAAATTTTCTTCTACATTTGGAAACTCATTCGATATATGAACTGCGTGGTAGTTTGTGGGGAGTATCCTCCAGTGGTATCTATACTCATTCCATTCCATACTTATGTTAAGATACGCTATTTGCGCTCTATGATATACTTCCTCTGTCATGTAGTAATGTTTGCCCTATATGTTTTGTGCCATTGATTTTTCACTAAAAACTAAACTGCTTAATATAATGTAGTAATAAATCATAATATTTTATATATGTATTCCGCCAATCCAATATCCATAAACAAAAAATCCATACTCATAAGACAAAATGAATTGTGAAATATATAACATCATTGCATTTTCAATTCTAAATTTATATCAAATTTGGTGTAATTTTTGCATCACACTGTTATTCCTGATTTGAGGAAAGAATTATTATGTAAAGCAATTTCAAATTATTATAACTTTTTTTCTTTTTTTGTACCCTGAAGTTATGGAATGATAAAGGCAATCTTTATATCACATAAATTTATGTTAAAATAAAAAAAATTGTTTCAACTAAATCATAAACGTATACCGTTTATTTATATTTGTACGATAACGCTATACCTCACTAAAATCTCAGGCTTTTCATATTCTGTAATTTTTCCTGCAGTTTATTCTAAAAATATTACGTTTCCACATCTTATTCTCCAGATTAACCTTATTTTAAATTTGACTAAACTTAAAATATTACGTCGTACGCATTCATGTTAAACTAATGAAACATTTACACAACTATGTTACCATGTGTTTGTAAGCCTACTTATTTTGCATACACTTAACTTAGTATTATTATTCGTTTTTAAGTAGTTATGTCCATTTTCATATTTCAGTACGTAGTGATTGTTTTTTATTCTATTTTACCTAATCCATAATATCTTTTCCTTCCGCCTTAAATTTTGTTGTTCAGCATATAGCTGATACTATTATAACTAATTTCATTCATAACTTTATAAACTATTAAGAATACTGCAGCGTTAAGTTTCCTGTCTAAGTACTTTTATTGTTTTAGACACATCTTTATTATTTGATATCCCTATAGAATCCGCTATTTGGTCATTAACATTACATCCACGCACCGCATTAAGTAACACTCAAGTACATATCAATTAGTTTATAAGTTATATTTTCATGTATATAATTATCAATCAGTTTATTTTGCCTCCTTACCTATTTAGTCCTACATGACATTTCCCTATCATTCTTTAAAATTGTCAATGACTGTGCTTTGGATACTCTTTCTTTGTTATTCCATTCCTAGTAACAACTTACTTCTTTGTATTATATTGTACCTATTTGCAACTGACTTAGTTATGATCATAAACTCTAGAATTTATTGTAAATCATTGTGCTTAAAATACTCGTAATATAATATATTTCTTTCCTTATTAATCATTATCTTGCTCATCATTTGAGTTATAAGTGTGTACATAGATATTTAATATTTGAATAATATTAATTCGTCATATTAAGAAACGTCAATTTTAATTCTAAGAATATAAACGTAAGAATACCTAAAATGTGCATTTTTATATTATATACTCTGTTGGTAACAATCCTTTAAAATAATTTTGGCGTTATTTTAGATCTGAATTCTTATTGTAATATTGTCTGTTGTTTGTATTTACCTGTTATATAATACTACTAGTTTTATACTCTAGAATATACAAATTTCACTCGATCATACATAAGAAGTTTCTTTGAGCATATACTCATTAGATATATTAAAGTTCATTGTAACGTTGTTAATAATTTCCCCAATTTCTACTTAGTCCTTAATATTCTCCTTAGTTTATATATTTTATATTTCAATCTTATTTATACGCTATTTATTTGAATTATAAGTGTGTACATAAATACTTAATATTTGAACGTCGTAATAAAAGTAAATTTTAATTCTAAGAATAAAAACGGAAGAATACGTAAAATTAGCGATTTTTTATGTATAAATAGCTTAAATTAAAGAATTCTCAACATTTTTTACCTTTGTAAAATGGATGACGTTCTCGCAATGTGTAAGTACGTTAAGTTAACGCAAATAATTATCCAATCCATTTTGTCTAACTTAAACACAACAAAATATCCGTTCAGCAATCCATAATGTCAAAAAAACATATTCCAAGACCCTGTAAACATTTTAAAATCATGTATAAATAACAAATACTTAAATATATAAACAAGTTAATAATGAAATTTTTTAATATAACTAATAATTCAGATTCCAATTAACTGTAATATTATATAAAATTTACTCGTTTGATATCATTAATAAATCAGTTTCAGCAACTACTGTAACACAGCTGAAATCTATTTTATTGATTAGGATTTATCTTTAAAATCTGACGTCTATTATTCATTTTAAATTATAAATTATTATCAAGAACGTATTTGTCAAAGTGTTTAAACTAAAATATTAATATTTCTTTACATAAAATCCTAAAGCTTCATATTCAAAGACTTTACGACAAAAGTGTAAAAATAAATCTATTGTCATATTATTGCATCATTGTACTATGTGGGAATATTTTAGCAGCCTTAATCTTTTTTACTCTCTTGACTTTATTAAAAATGTTGGCTCCTATATCATATTGATTATTTTAACCTAAGTTCTCCTAAACTAAAAGTAGGTATTACGAATTAATATTTCATTAGGTGTAATTCTCAAGTATTGTATCCATGTTATTAAATAACAGCCTAAAAGGTATATCTCTGATCTCGTTGTATAATTGAATTTAAAAATTTATATGAACGACATTATTAATATTATAGGTTCCTATGACATATTGATAATTCTAGTTTTAGTTCTCCTAAACTAAAAGTATTACTCATTTATATTCCATAAGCTGTATCTCAAGTTTAGCATCCGAGTCCCAAAACAACAATCTAAAAGGTATATATATCTCGTATAATTGAATTTTCAAATTATATGAGTGACGTAATTAAAAATATAGGTTTCTATGTTATATTGATAACTTTGACCTAAGTTCTCCTAAACTTAAAGTATCACGCAATAATATTAGATTAGCTGTAATTCTCAAGTTTTGCATCCAAGTCCCAAAATAACAATCTAAAAGGTATATCTGGTATCGATAGTAAAATTGAATTTTCAAATTATGTGAATATCGTAATTAAAAATATAGATTTCTATGTCACATTGATAACTTTCGCCACCCTTCTTAAACAAAAAAAATACGCATTAATATTTCATTAGCTGTAATTATCAAGTTTTGCATCCAAGTCCCTTAACAACATTCTAAATAGTATATCTCGCCTCGTAGTATAATTGAATTTTCAAATTTATAAAAATGACGTAACTAAATCTATTTCCTCCAAAATCATATTGCTAAATTTAGTCATACTTAGTTCCCCTAAAATAAAAGTATCACGCATTAATATTCCATTAGCTGTAATTATCAAGTTTTGCATCCAAGTCCCTAAACAACATTCTAAATGGTATATCTCGTCTCGTAGTATAATTGAATTTTTAAATTTATATAAATGGCGTAATTAAAACTATCGACTCTAAAATCATATTGCTAAACTTTGCCATACTTAGTTCCCCTAAAATAAAAGTATTGCTTATTAATATTCCATTAGCCGTAATTCTAAAATATTGTATCCGAGTCATTAAATAGCAACCTAAAATGTATGTCTCGTCTCGAAGTATAATAGAATTTTAAAATGTATACGAAAGACATTATCAAAAATATTGATTCTTATGTCACATTGTCAACTTTAGCCAAACTTAGTTCTCCTAAACTAAAAGTATCACGTATTAATATTCCAATAGCTGTAAGTTGCAAGTTTTGCATCCAAGTCCCTAAACAACAATCTAAATGGTATATCTCGTATCATAGTGTAATTGAATTTTATTATTATATGCCTGGCGCAAATAAAATATTGGTTCCTATGTCACAATGATTACTTTAGCCATACTTAGTTCTCCTAAACTAAAAGTATCACGTATTAATATTCCAATAGCTGTAAGTTGCAAGTTTTGCATCCAAGTCCCTAAACAACAATCTAAATGGTATATCTCGTATCATAGTGTAATTGAATTTTATTATTATATGCCTGGCGCAAATAAAATATTGGTTCCTATGTCACAATGATTACTTTAGCCATACTTAGTTCTCCTAAACTAAAAGTATCACGTATTAATATTCCAATAGCTGTAAGTTGCAAGTTTTGCATCCAAGTCCCTAAACAACAATCTAAATGGTATATCTCGTATCATAGTGTAATTGAATTTTATTATTATATGCCTGACGCAAATAAAATATTGGTTCCTATGTCACAATGATTACTTTAGCCATACTTAGTTCTCCTAAACTAAAAGTATCACGTATTAATATTCCAGTAGCTGTAAGTTGCAAGTTTTGCATCCAAGTCCCTAAACAACAATCTAAATGGTATATCTCGTATCATAGTGTAATTGAATTTTATTATTATATGCCTGGCGCAAATAAAATATTGGTTCCTATGTCACAATGATTACTTTAGCCATACTTAGTTCTCCTAAACTAAAAGTATCACGTATTAATATTCCAGTAGCTGTAAGTTGCAAGTTTTGCATCCAAGTCCCTAAACAACAATCTAAATGGTATATCTCGTATCATAGTGTAATTGAATTTTATTATTATATGCCTGGCGCAAATAAAATATTGGTTCCTATGTCACAATGATTACTTTAGCCATACTTAGTTCTCCTAAACTAAAAGTATCACGTATTAATATTCCAGTAGCTGTAAGTTGCAAGTTTTGCATCCAAGTCCCTAAACAACAATCTAAATGGTATATCTCGTATCATAGTGTAATTGAATTTTATTATTATATGCCTGGCGCAAATAAAATATTGGTTCCTATGTCACAATGATTACTTTAGCCATACTTAGTTCTCCTAAACTAAAAGTATCACGTATTAATATTCCAGTAGCTGTAAGTTGCAAGTTTTGCATCCAAGTCCCTAAACAACAATCTAAATGGTATATCTCGTATCATAGTGTAATTGAATTTTATTATTATATGCCTGGCGCAAATAAAATATTGGTTCCTATGTCACAATGATTACTTTAGCCATACTTAGTTCTCCTAAACTAAAAGTATCACGTATTAATATTCCAGTAGCTGTAAGTTGCAAGTTTTGCATCCAAGTCCCTAAACAACAATCTAAATGGTATATCTCGTATCATAGTGTAATTGAATTTTATTATTATATGCCTGGCGCAAATAAAATATTGGTTCCTATGTCACATTCATAACTTTAGCCATACTTAGTTCTCCTAAACTAAAAGTATCACGTATTAATATTCCAGTAGCTGTAAGTTGCAAGTTTTGCATCCAAGTCCCTAAACAACAATCTAAATGGTATATCTCGTATCATAGTGTAATTGAATTTTATTATTATATGCCTGGCGCAAATAAAATATTGGTTCCTATGTCACAATGATTACTTTAGCCATACTTAGTTCTCCTAAACTAAAAGTATCACGTATTAATATTCCAATAGCTGTAAGTTGCAAGTTTTGCATCCAAGTCCCTAAACAACAATCTAAATGGTATATCTCGTATCATAGTGTAATTGAATTTTATTATTATATGCCTGGCGCAAATAAAATATTGGTTCCTATGTCACAATGATTACTTTAGCCATACTTAGTTCTCCTAAACTAAAAGTATCACGTATTAATATTCCATTAGCTGTAAGTTGCAAGTTTTGCATCCAAGTCCCTAAACAACAATCTAAATGGTATATCTCGTATCATAGAGTAATTGAATTTTATTATTATATGCCTGGCGCAAATAAAATATTGGTTCCTATGTCACAATGATTACTTTAGCCATACTTAGTTCTCCTAAACTAAAAGTATCACGTATTAATATTCCAGTAGCTGTAAGTTGCAAGTTTTGCATCCAAGTCCCTAAACAACAATCTAAATGGTATATCTCGTATCATAGTGTAATTGAATTTTATTATTATATGCCTGGCGCAAATAAAATATTGGTTCCTATGTCACAATGATTACTTTAGCCATACTTAGTTCTCCTAAACTAAAAGTATCACGTATTAATATTCCATTAGCTGTAAGTTGCAAGTTTTGCATCCAAGTCCCTAAACAACAATCTAAATGGTATATCTCGTATCATAGTGTAATTGAATTTTATTATTATATGCCTGGCGCAAATAAAATATTGGTTCCTATGTCACAATGATTACTTTAGCCATACTTAGTTCTCCTAAACTAAAAGTATCACGTATTAATATTCCATTAGCTGTAAGTTGCAAGTTTTGCATCCAAGTCCCTAAACAACAATCTAAATGGTATATCTCGTATCATAGAGTAATTGAATTTTATTATTATATGCCTGGCGCAAATAAAATATTGGTTCCTATGTCACAATGATTACTTTAGCCATACTTAGTTCTCCTAAACTAAAAGTATCACGTATTAATATTCCAGTAGCTGTAAGTTGCAAGTTTTGCATCCAAGTCCCTAAACAACAATCTAAATTGTATATCTCGTATCATAGTGTAATTGAATTTTATTATTATATGCCTGGCGCAAATAAAATATTGGTTCCTATGTCACAATGATTACTTTAGCCATACTTAGTTCTCCTAAACTAAAAGTATCACGTATTAATATTCCAGTAGCTGTAAGTTGCAAGTTTTGCATCCAAGTCCCTAAACAACAATCTAAATGGTATATCTCGTATCATAGTGTAATTGAATTTTATTATTATATGCCTGGCGCAAATAAAATATTGGTTCCTATGTCACAATGATTACTTTAGCCATACTTAGTTCTCCTAAACTAAAAGTATCACGTATTAATATTCCAGTAGCTGTAAGTTCAAGTTTTGCATCCAAGTCCCTAAACAACAATCTAAATGGTATATCTCGTATCATAGTGTAATTGAATTTTATTATTATATGCCTGGCGCAAATAAAATATTGGTTCCTATGTCACATTCATAACTTTAGCCATACTTAGTTCTCCTAAACTAAAAGTATCACGTATTAATATTCCAGTAGCTGTAAGTTGCAAGTTTTGCATCCAAGTCCCTAAACAACAATCTAAATGGTATATCTCGTATCATAGTGTAATTGAATTTTATTATTATATGCCTGGCGCAAATAAAATATTGGTTCCTATGTCACAATGATTACTTTAGCCATACTTAGTTCTCCTAAACTAAAAGTATCACGTATTAATATTCCAGTAGCTGTAAGTTGCAAGTTTTGCATCCAAGTCCCTAAACAACAATCTAAATGGTATATCTCGTATCATAGTGTAATTGAATTTTATTATTATATGCCGACCCAAATAAAATATTGGTTCCTATGTCACAATGATTACTTTAGCCATACTTAGTTCTCCTAAACTAAAAGTATCACGTATTAATATTCCAATAGCTGTAAGTTGCAAGTTTTGCATCCAAGTCCCTAAACAACAATCTAAATGGTATATCTCGTATCATAGTGTAATTGAATTTTATTATTATATGCCTGGCGCAAATAAAATATTGGTTCCTATGTCACATTCATAACTTTAGCCATACTTAGTTCTCCTAAACTAAAAGTATCACGTATTAATATTCCATTAGCTGTAAGTTGCAAGTTTTGCATCCAAGTCCCTAAACAACAATCTAAAAGGTACATCTCGTATCATAGTGTAATTGAATTTTATTATTATATGCCTGGCGCAAATAAAATATTGGTTCCTATGTCACATTCATTACTTTAGCCATACTTAGTTCTCCTAAACTAAAAGTAGCACGTATTAATATTCCATTAGCTGTAAGTTGCAAGTTTTGCATCCAAGTCCCTAAACAACAATCTAAATGGTATATCTCGTATCATAGTGTAATTGAATTTTATTATTATATGCCTGGCGCAAATAAAATATTGGTTCCTATGTCACAATGATTACTTTAGCCATACTTAGTTCTCCTAAACTAAAAGTATCACGTATTAATATTCCAATAGCTGTAAGTTGCAAGTTTTGCATCCAAGTCCCTAAACAACAATCTAAATGGTATATCTCGTATCATAGTGTAATTGAATTTTATTATTATATGCCTGGCGCAAATAAAATATTGGTTCCTATGTCACATTCATAACTTTAGCCATACTTAGTTCTCCTAAACTAAAAGTATCACGTATTAATATTCCATTAGCTGTAAGTTGCAAGTTTTGCATCCAAGTCCCTAAACAACAATCTAAAAGGTACATCTCGTATCATAGTGTAATTGAATTTTATTATTATATGCCTGGCGCAAATAAAATATTGGTTCCTATGTCACATTCATAACTTTAGCCATACTTAGTTCTCCTAAACTAAAAGTATCACGTATTAATATTCCATTAGCTGTAAGTTGCAAGTTTTGCATCCAAGTCCCTAAACAACAATCTAAATGGTATATCTCGTATCATAGTGTAATTGAATTTTATTATTATATGCCTGGCGCAAATAAAATATTGGTTCCTATGTCACAATGATTACTTTAGCCATACTTAGTTCTCCTAAACTAAAAGTATCACGTATTAATATTCCATTAGCTGTAAGTTGCAAGTTTTGCATCCAAGTCCCTAAACAACAATCTAAATGGTATATCTCGTATCATAGTGTAATTGAATTTTATTATTATATGCCTGGCGCAAATAAAATATTGGTTCCTATGTCACATTCATAACTTTAGCCATACTTAGTTCTCCTAAACTAAAAGTATCACGTATTAATATTCCATTAGCTGTAAGTTGCAAGTTTTGCATCCAAGTCCCTAAACAACAATCTAAATGGTATATCTCGTATCATAGTGTAATTGAATTTTATTATTATATGCCTGGCGCAAATAAAATATTGGTTCCTATGTCACATTCATAACTTTAGCCATACTTAGTTCTCCTAAACTAAAAGTAGCACGTATTAATATTCCATTAGCTGTAAGTTGCAAGTTTTGCATCCAAGTCCCTAAACAACAAGCTAAATGGTATATCTCGTATCATAGTGTAATTGAATTTTATTATTATATGCCTGGCGCAAATAAAATATTGGTTCCTATGTCACAATGATTACTTTAGCCATACTTAGTTCTCCTAAACTAAAAGTATCACGTATTAATATTCCATTAGCTGTAAGTTGCAAGTTTTGCATCCAAGTCCCTAAACAACAATCTAAATGGTATATCTCGTATCATAGTGTAATTGAATTTTATTATTATATGCCTGGCGCAAATAAAATATTGGTTCCTATGTCACAATGATTACTTTAGCCATACTTAGTTCTCCTAAACTAAAAGTATCACGTATTAATATTCCAATAGCTGTAAGTTGCAAGTTTTGCATCCAAGTCCCTAAACAACAATCTAAATGGTATATCTCGTATCATAGTGTAATTGAATTTTATTATTATATGCCTGGCGCAAATAAAATATTGGTTCCTATGTCACATTCATAACTTTAGCCATACTTAGTTCTCCTAAACTAAAAGTATCACGTATTAATATTCCATTAGCTGTAAGTTGCAAGTTTTGCATCCAAGTCCCTAAACAACAATCTAAATGGTATATCTCGTATCATAGTGTAATTGAATTTTATTATTATATGCCTGGCGCAAATAAAATATTGGTTCCTATGTCACAATGATTACTTTAGCCATACTTAGTTCTCCTAAACTAAAAGTATCACGTATTAATATTCCAATAGCTGTAAGTTGCAAGTTTTGCATCCAAGTCCCTAAACAACAATCTAAATGGTATATCTCGTATCATAGTGTAATTGAATTTTATTATTATATGCCTGGCGCAAATAAAATATTGGTTCCTATGTCACATTCATAACTTTAGCCATACTTAGTTCTCCTAAACTAAAAGTATCACGTATTAATATTCCATTAGCTGTAAGTTGCAAGTTTTGCATCCAAGTCCCTAAACAACAATGTGAAAGGTATATTTCTTTTTAGTATAATTGATTTTAAAATTATACGAGTGGCGCAATGAAAAATATATTATATCATATTGATAACTGTAGCCTGACTTAGTTCTTCTTAACTAAAAGTGTGACGAATTAGTATTTCATTAAGTTTTATATAATCCTTCATCCTTTTTTGTATTTATACGTAATGGTATTCATTAAATATGTTATATTGGACGCATTAGCTTTACTTTAGCACTTCTAAAAAAATATTTAATTACCTATAATCATCATGTTATTATACAATTTCAGTACAAAAGTAATATCTTATTACATTTTAAAAATTCATTTAAGTTATTTAAATAGTTCCTACTGAAAGTCTTAGATTTACCAAGTTTCCTAAAAACGGCTAAACATTGATAAATTAACAACAGTCCTCAGAATTAAAGATAATACCAATATCATTTTATTTCACTAGTATAAAGTTAAATTAACTATCATTGTAGAAAACTTGCATACCTACGTGCCATTCTGGTAGTTTTACCCTATACAATTAATTTAAGCCATTAGTAGGCGATTCTCTTTAAAACGTATATTTAGCGTTTTATCCTTAGATCGTATTTCAGTGTCAATAAAATTTATGTAAACTTTTTAAAATGCAATAATGGTTACAGTCGTTTTAAAATAATATCCTTATAAAAAAATAAGCAGAATTTTCATATTAAATTAATTTTCATGTATATTGATACTATATCTAATTTGGCCTCAAAAGTTTTAAAAGATACGTACATTAAGACATATTTTTAAATGAAATGTATTGAATAATAATTAATATATTCAATTTTTTCCGTTTTTTGATGATGATGTTCGAACATCTTTGTTTTGAAATATCGTTGCCGTTTTATAGAGTAACATAAAATATTTACTAAAGCCTATATTTATATCCTTAATATATGTAATGTAATGGATAATTACAACCAATTCAACGCAACAGTATAATAATTTTGGTTTTTCACCGAAAAACCTAAACCAACTTATAGCAATTCTTAAAAAAAAATTTATTATAAAATAATAATAATATAAAAATGTAGAATAAAGCTTTAAATATCCTTGTTAATGATACCTATAGATACTTGTATATAATATATATTTCCCTAAACAATATTATTTATATGGCTACGCGATTCGAACCACACTTATTAATTTATCGAATTGAATAACCCAACAACTAATATTAATAATTAAAACAATTTAATGTTATGTTAAATTTTCCTGTTTACTGACCTATTTCGGTCTTAGTATAAAACCTTAATTAAAACTGAAAAACAAACCAGAACCTATAAATATAAAAGAATAAAAGGATAATAATAATTAAAACCATTTAATGTTATGTTAAATTTTCCTGTTTACTGACCTATTTCGGTCTTAGCATAAACACTTAATTAAAACTGAAAAACAAACCAGAACCTATAAATATACAAGGATATTTTAAATAATTTGTATTGATATATATATAAATTGAAAATGAGTAATATTATATGTTATTTTTAATAATCTTTGGCTAACACTGGCTACAACAATTAAGCCAATTTATGCAATTTAATAATACCATAACAAAATAATTTATAGATAAACACATTTATGAATATATTTGTAAAAACAAAGTTATATTCTTTATTTAGATAGATTCCGTAAAGATGTAATAATTTTCATACATTTTCAACTTTTGTTAACTGGCGCTGAAGATCTAGCAATCAGTGCTGTTATTTAATTATAATCTCTTGTACGCAGTAAAATCATCCACAAATATTCTCCATACTACGCGCTTCAAATTTACTTTAAGCATTTTACCATCTGAACATAATTCTATATTTTTAATCAGCAATTAATATTCTGCAAAAAAATATAATTTCTTAGTCATTCATAGACTTTTACGTATTATTATTGAATCGTGAATATTTTGAAACACAAATAAAAATCATATTTTCGATTTCATATGGATTCTGAATCTTGAATTTGCGTCTCCAATTTAAGGTTACGATACTTATTTAGTATATATGTCTATCCACTTGGAATTCCTTCGGGGTATTTAAATTTAAGATAAAAGCATTCTGGAATCGGTAATTGTTTTAATTACATCTGTTTATATATATTTATTCTGATTATTTATAACACCAGTAATAACCCTTCCTTGGCAGTCAGGTAAAAATAAAATCTAGTTGGATGAACTATTCATTATTCAGTACTTTAATCAGTTTTCAAATTGTTCAATTTCCTCGTTATTCTTAATAAAATCATGTGTTTTGATTTAGGCTTTGCCAACTGTATTGTCTTTTGAAATATAGAGCAATATATGACAATTAATTTAGTAATTGCTTACTGTGTTCTCTTTTTAAATATTGAGCAATATATGACAATTATTTTAGCCATTGCTTGCTGTGTTCTCTTTTTAAATATTGAGCAATATATGACAATTATTTTAGTTATTGCTTACTGTGTTCTCTTTTTAAATATTGGAGCAATATATGGCAATTATTTTAGTCATTGCTTACTGTGTTCTCTTTTTAAATAATGAGCAAATATATGACAATTATTATAGCCATTGCTTACTGTTTTCTCTTTTTAAATGTTGAGCAATATATGGCAATTATTTTAGTCATTGCTTACTGTGTTCTCTTTTAAATATTGAGCAATATATGACAATTATTTGAGTCATTGCTTACCGTGTTCTCTTTTTAAATATTAAGCAATATATATAAATTATTTAGTCATTCCTTACTATGTTATCTTTTTAAATATTGAGCAACATACGATGTAATTAGACAATAGTTTTTTGGTCTCAAAAATACCAGTTCTCAAGTCTCAGAATAATTTATTTATTTATCTTCTGAATTGTTCTTTGTTCAAAATATGTATTAAATTTGAAAATTTACCATTAGAATTATATATGGTTTATTTGCATTCAAGAACGTACTCTTGTCTTACGATAAATATGTTTGCTTTGCATCCACGATGTCATCAGTAGCGTATTTAATTACTCGTTATAATGTTGATAATAAATAAATGCCATTTTATTTTATAAATTTCGCGTATCATATCATAGATCTAGATATGTATACAACACAGATAATAAAAAAATCGGTGTGTTAGTTTCACTTACATTGTATTTACAACCGAGAACTTTTAAACAGTTCTAGTCTATTTTTTAATCTCTAACTCTCAGGAAAATTTTATAATTTCAACGAGTTTTAATATATTCTTAAAATGTGTATATTCTAGAAGACACAATTTTCTCGTAATAAGCATCAGCCATATTTTCAAATGAATAAGAATTCTTCAATGTAATATATTAAGACTACGCTCTCTTAAAATCGGATATTTTTGCGTTTTCTGGTAGATTATTTCTGTATAATCGTAAAAAGTTATCGTATATTTTTTCCACTGCTTTTTCATAAATTATTTGCGTTAAAGATCATATTTTGTAATCATAAGGTAAACATATTTTGTACCTATCTTATAGCATAACATAATGCCATTTAAGTACTCGTTATAACGTTGATAAACAAGTTTACATCAGTAATATGTTTAAATAGATATAATTCAAGACCTCTGTGTGTATTCGTTTTAAGATAAGGTTGTTTACAAACGAACAACTTTAAATAGCTCAAATTTCATTCCTGGATATATTATTTTCATGTTTAATATTTTTATTTGTTATTTAAAATTCAATTTATCTGAAAATAATTCAAATCTTTTTTAGCTGCATAACTATCTCAATATTATAGTTATAAGCGATTTATGTCATTCAAATTTTCATTTTTAGATTATATTTTCTTCTGTTTAGAGTTTGTAATATATTAAAATATTTAGAAATCAATAGAAATATTGTGCTATTGATTTTTTTACTGCTAATTTTTTATGTATATCAGAATTACTCACGTATTGCGTCAAAAATGAATGATCTTTCGTATCAATAATAATTCCTTAAACCATCCATACAACTATCTTAATTATTTTTCTATTTTTCTTAACCGTTTTTCATTAGCTACTCTGTTGCTTCTATAATATTTTTTATCTTACATTCTAGTATTCTTTTGATACCTTGATAGCTCAATCGAAAAGATTCAAACCCTTAATTTTTTGTATTACTTTTATTTCATAGTACTTGAACATTCAATTTCATTATTATCACATCACAAAGAAATGAATAATACAAAAAGAACTAGCACCAGAATCACTTCACTTATTACAAACTGTTACTTTATATAAAATATTATGTATACCTAGCACCATGGAACACTATTTCAAATACCTATGTTAATATTTATAAAAGTATTTTTGTTGAACAATTTATTATCCTACCACTCACTACTGCAACTTTGTTTTCATACTGGGAGATAATTAAACACTAAACATTGTTTTTCATCAATATTATGCGGTATCTTATACACCCTAAAATTTCTAACTCGACGATCAAGGAATATTAACACATTTTCTTCATTTCACCAAATGTCATCCACTTTCCACAAAACTCAATACACTTACACAAAATTAAAAAAAAACGACACAATTACAACTCCTGTAAAATATTCAAATCGATAATTTACGACACAATTTATAAGTAGAACAATAGTAGACTCTCATCATCTCTATTATCACTATTTTATGTAAGAATGACCGTTATTTTTATTTTAATGTAAGCAAAATCTAGTTAATATAGACTCTCCTATACTTACTCATTGCATATTTTTGGTATAACATACTTTGTCTATATTGTTACTTTAAAATAAATAAATGTTTAGTAACTGTGAACACCTCGTCATAAACTGTTGTGATCTTTACAATACTCTACTTTTTATGTAGTATAAAACTCTCCTTACTCATTGCATATTTTTGGTATAACATACTTTGTCTATATTGTTACTTTAAAATAAATAAATGTTTACTAACTGTGAACACCTCGTCAAATACTGTATTGTGATCTTTATGAATCTATTTTTACGTAGTATAAACCTCTCCTTACTCATTGCATATTTTTGGTATAACATACTTTGTCTATATTGTTACTTTAAAATAAATAAATGTTAAGCAATCATGAACATCTCGTCATATACTGTGTTGGGATCTTTACGAAACTATTTTTACATAGTATAAACCTCTCCTTACTCATTGCATATTTTTGGTATAACATACTTTGTCTATATTGTTACTTTAAAATAAATAAATGTTAAGCAATCATGAACATCTCGTCATATACTGTGTTGGGATCTTTACGAAACTATTTTTACATAGTATAAACTTCTCCTTACTCATTGCATATTTTTGGTATAACATACTTTGTCTATATTGTTACTTTAAAATAAATAAATGTTAAGCAATCATGAACATCTCGTCATATACTGTGTTGGGATCTTTACGAAACTATTTTTACATAGTATAAACCTCTCCTTACTCATTGCATATTTTTGGTATAACATACTTTGTCTATATTGTTACTTTAAAATAAATAAAAATTAGTAACTGTGAACACCTCGTCATATACTGTTGTGATCTTTACAATACTCTAATTTTTATGTAGTATAAAACTCTCCTTACTCATTGCATATTTTTGGTATAACATACTTTGTCTATATTGTTACTTTAAAATAAATAAATGTTTAGTAACTGTGAACACCTCGTCATATACTGTTGTGATCTTTACAATACTCTAATTTTTATGTAGTATAAAACTCTCCTTACTCATTGCATATTTTTGGTATAACATACTTTGTCTATATTGTTACTTTAAAATAAATAAATGTTTACTAACTGTGAACACCTCGTCAAATACTGTATTGTGATCTTTATGAATCTATTTTTACGTAGTATAAACCTCTCCTTACTCATTGCATATTTTTGGTATAACATACTTTGTCTATATTGTTACTTTAAAATAAATAAATGTTAAGCAATCATGAACATCTCGTCATATACTGTGTTGGGATCTTTACGAAACTATTTTTACATAGTATAAACCTCTCCTTACTCATTGCATATTTTTGGTATAACATACTTTGTCTATATTGTTACTTTAAAATAAATAAATGTTTAGTCACTGTGAACACCTCGTCATATACTGTTGTGATCCTTACAATACTCTACTTTTTATGTAGTATAAAACTCTCCTTTACTCATTGCATATTTTTGGAATAACATACTTTGTCTATATTGTTACTTTAAAATAAATAAATGTTAAGCAACCATGAACCTCTGGTCATATACTGTGTTAGGATCTTTACGAAACTATTTTTAGGTAGTATAAACCTCTCCTTACTCATTGCATATTTGTGGTATAACATACTTTGTCTATATTGTTACTTTAAATAAATAAATGTTTAGTAACTGTGAACACCTCGTCATATACTGTGTTGTGATCTTTACGAAACTATTTTTTACGTAGTATAAACCTCTCCCTACTCATTTAATATTTTTGGTAATCATATATCCCTACGTCATTACTAACAAGTAAATAAACGTTTTATTTTAGAAACCGTGAACATTCTCATTCTGGACTGTATTGTGATCATTACAAGACTCTACCTTTTATGTAGCACAAACCTGTCCTTGCTCATTGCATATTCTTGGTATGTCATATTTCCCTACGTCATTACTGATAAGTAAATAAACGTTAATGTAGCACCCGTGAACACCTTATTCCATACTGTATTGTGATCATTACAAAACTCTACTTTTTATGTAGTAAAAACCTCTCCTTACTCATTGCACTTTTATGTATATTATATATCCCTACGTCATTACCAATAAGTAAATAAACGTTTTATTGTAGCAACCGTGAACATCTCATTCTGGACTGTATTGTGATCTTTACAAGACTCTACCTTTTATGTATAAACCTGTCCTTGCTCATTGCATATTCTTGGTATGTCATATTTCCCTACGTCATTACTAATTAGTAAATAAATATTTTATTTTAGCAACCGTTCAAACCTCATTCTGGACTGTGTTGTGATCATTACAAAACTCTACCTTTTATGTAGCGTAAACCTGTCTTTGCTCATTACATATTTTTGGAATATTATATTTTCGTACGTCATGACTAATAAATAATAGATAAACGTTTTATTTTAGCAACAGTGAACACCTCATTCTGGACTGTATTGTGATCTTTACAAGACTCTACCTTTTATGTATAAACCTGTCCTTGCTCATTGCATATTCTTGGTATGTCATATTTCCCTACGTCATTACTGATAAGTAAATAAACGTTTTATTTTAGCAACCGTGAGCACCTCATTCTGGACTGTATTGTGATCATTACAAGACTACCTTTTATGTAGCATAAACCTGTCCTTGCTCATTGCATATTCTTGGTATGTCATATTTCCCTACGTCATTACTGATAAGTAAATAAACGTTAATGTAGCAACCGTGAACACCTTTATTCCATACTGTATTGTGATCATTACAAAACTCTACTTTTTATGTAGTAAAAATCTCTCCTTACTCATTGCACTTTTATGTATATTATATATCCCTACGTCATTACCAATAAGTAAATAAACGTTTTATTGTAGCAACCGCGAACATCCCATACTGGACTGTATTGTGATCTTTACAAGACTCTACCTTTTATGTATAAACCTGTCCTTGCTCATTGCATATTCTTGGTATGTCATATTTCCCTACGTCATTACTAATTAGTAAATAAACGTTTTATTGTAGCAACCGTTCAAACCTCATTCTGGACTGTGTTGTGATGATAACAAAACTCTACCTTTTATGTAGCATAAACCTGTCTTTGCTCATTACATATTTTGGAATATTATATTTTCGTACGTCATGACTAATAAATAATAAATAAACGTTTTATTTTAGCAACCGTGAACACCTCATTCTGGACTGTATTGTGATCTTTACAAGACTCTACCTTTTATGTATAAACCTGTCCTTGCTCATTGCATATTCTTGGTATGTCATATTTCCCTACGTCATTACTGATAAGTAAATAGAAGTTTTATTTTAGCAACCGTGAGCACCTCATTCTGGACTGTATTGTGATCATTACAAAACTACCTTTTATGTAGCATAAACCTGTCCTTGCTCATTGCATATTCTTGGTATGTCATATTTCCCTACGTCATTACTGATAAGTAAATAAATGTTATTGTAGCAACCGTGAGCACCTCATTCTGGACTGAATTGTGATCATTACAAAACTACCTTTTATCTAGCAGAAACCTGTCCTTGCTCATTGCATATTCTTGGTATATCATATTTCCCTACGTCATTACTGATAAGTAAATAAACGTTATTGTAGCAACCGTGAACACCTTATTCTATACTGTATTGTGATCATTACAAAACTCTACTTTTTGTGTAGTAAAAACCTCTCCTTACTCATTGCACTTTTATGTATATTATATATCCCTACGTTATTACCAATAAGTAAATAAACGTTTTATTGTAGCAACCGTGAACATCTCATTCTGGACTGTATTGTGATCTTTACAAGACTACCTTTTATGTATAAACCTGTCCTTGCTCATTGCATATTCTTGGTTTGTCATATTTCCCTACGTCATTACTAATTAGTAAATAAATATTTTTTTTAGCAACCGTTCAAACCTCATTCTGGACTGTGTTGTGATCATTACAAAACTCTACCTTTTATGTAGCATAAACCTGTCTTTGCTCATTGCATATTTTTGGAATATTATATTTTCGTACGTCATGACTAATAAATAATAAATAAACGTTTTATTTTAGCAACTGTGAACACCTCATTCTGGACTGTATTGTGATCTTTACAAGACTCTACCTTTTATGTATAAACCTGTCCTTGCTCATTGCATATTCTTGGTATGTCATATTTCCCTACGTCATTACTGATAAGTAAATAGAAGTTTTATTTTAGCAACCGTGAGCACCTCATTCTGGACTGTATTGTGATCATTACAAAACTACCTTTTATGTAGCATAAACCTGTCCTTGCTCATTACATATTCTTGGTATGTCATATTTCCCTACGTCATTACTGATAAGTAAATAAATGTTATTGTAGCAACCGTGAGCACCTCATTCTGGACTGAATTGTGATCATTACAAAACTACCTTTTATCTAGCAGAAACCTGTCCTTGCTCATTGCATATTCTTGGTATATCATATTTCCCTACGTCATTACTGATAAGTAAATAAACGTTATTGTAGCAACCGTGAACACCTTATTCTATACTGTATTGTGATCATTACAAAACTCTACTTTTTGTGTAGTAAAAACCTCTCCTTACTCATTGCACTTTTATGTATATTATATATCCCTACGTTATTACCAATAAGTAAATAAACGTTTTATTGTAGCAACCGTGAACATCTCATTCTGGACTGTATTGTGATCTTTACAAGACTACCTTTTATGTATAAACCTGTCCTTGCTCATTGCATATTCTTGGTATGTCATATTTCCCTACGTCATTACTAATTAGTAAATAAATATTTTTTTTAGCAACCGTTCAAACCTCATTCTGGACTGTGTTGTGATCATTACAAAACTCTACCTTTTATGTAGCATAAACCTGTCTTTGCTCATTGCATATTTTTGGAATATTATATTTTCGTACGTCATGACTAATAAATAATAAATAAACGTTTTATTTTAGCAACTGTGAACACCTCATTCTGGACTGTATTGTGATCTTTACAAGACTCTACCTTTTATGTATAAACCTGTCCTTGCTCATTGCATATTCTTGGTATGTCATATTTCCCTACGTCATTACTGATAAGTAAATAGAAGTTTTATTTTAGCAACCGTGAGCACCTCATTCTGGACTGTATTGTGATCATTACAAAACTACCTTTTATGTAGCATAAACCTGTCCTTGCTCATTACATATTCTTGGTATGTCATATTTCCCTACGTCATTACTGATAAGTAAATAAATGTTATTGTAGCAACCGTGAGCACCTCATTCTGGACTGAATTGTGATCATTACAAAACTACCTTTTATCTAGCATAAACCTGTCCTTGCTCATTGCATATTCTTGGTATATCATATTTCCCTACGTCATTACTGATAAGTAAATAAACGTTATTGTAGCAACCGTGAACACCTTATTCCATACTGTATTGTGATCATTACAAAACTCTATTTTTTGTGTAGTAAAAACCTCTCCTTACTCATTGCACTTTTATGTATATTATATATCCCTACGTTATTACCAATAAGTAAATAAACGTTTTATTGTAGCAACCGTGAACATCTCATTCTGGACTGTATTGTGATCTTTACAAGACTACCTTTTATGTATAAACCTGTCCTTGCTCATTGCATATTCTTGGTATGTCATATTTCCCTACGTCATTACTAATTAGTAAATAAATATTTTTTTTAGCAACCGTTCAAACCTCATTCTGGACTGTGGTGTGATCATTACAAAACTCTACCTTTTATGTAGCATAAACCTGTCTTTGCTCATTGCATATTTTTGGAATATTATATTTTCGTACGTCATGACTAATAAATAATAAATAAACGTTTTATTTTAGCAACCGTGAACACCTCATTCTGGACTGTATTGTGATCTTTACAAGACTCTACCTTTTATGTATAAACCTGTCCTTGCTCATTGCATATTCTTGGTATGTCATATTTCCCTACGTCATTACTGATAAGTAAATAGAAGTTTTATTTTAGCAACCGTTCAAACCTCATTCTGGACTGTATTGTGATCATTACAAAACTACCTTTTATGTAGCATAAACCTGTCCTTGCTCATTGCATATTCTTGGTATGTCATATTTGCCTACGTCATTACTGATAAGTAAATAAACGTTATTGTAGCAACCGTGAACACCTTATTCCATACTGTATTGTGATCATTACAAAACTCTACTTTTTGTGTAGTAAAAACCTGTCATTACCAATAAGTAAATAAACATTTTATTGTAGCAACCGTTCAAACCTCATTCTGGACTGTGTTGTGATCATTACAAAACTCTACCTTTTATGTAGCATAAACCTGTCTTTGCTCATTGCATATTTTTGGAATATTATATTTTCGTACGTCATGACTAATAAATAATAAATAAACGTTTTATTTTAGCAACCGTGAACACCTCATTCTGGACTATATTGTGATCTTTACAAGCCCCTTCCTTTTATGTAGCATAAACCTGTCCTTGCTCATTGCATATTCTTGGTATGTCATATTCCCCTACGTTATTACTAAATAGTAAATAAACGTTTTATTTTAGCAACCGTGAACACCTCATTGTATACTATATTGTGATCATTATTTAAAAACTCAATCCTTACTCATAGTATATTGCTTGAATATCATATTTCCGGACGTCATTGCTAATAAGTAAATAAATGTTTTATTATAGAACACCGCGAACACTTCATTCATGTTTTATTTTAGCAGACCGCGTATACCTGATTCTTTACTGTGTTGTGATAATTACAAAACTATAAAGTATATAAATGTTTTATTTTAGCACACCGCAAATACCTCATTCTGAACTGTGTTGTGATAATTTCAAAAATGTACTTTTTACGTAGTGTTACCGAAAACTTGCAACCCCAAAGCCGGATGCAGCAGTGCCCCATATATACGAGGGTGCGGTCTTTTTCACTGACGACATTCGAAGACAAAGGACGTATTAGACATCGCGTTTTGTATATTGGTAGTTAGCATGCGTTTGTAAAGTATAACGCTATCGGTTGATTATTCATTATTTCTCTTAAAATATTCCTACCACTTCTGGTTTCTAATAGTAGTATAAACCTTACTCTTTGCATATCTTTGGTATATCATATTTCCCTAAGTCTACTAATAAGTAAATAAACATTGTTTTTCAGCAACCGTGAACATCTCATTCTATACTGTGTTGTGATCATTACAAAACTATACCATTAAAGTAGTATAAACCTGTCTTTACTCATTGTATATTTTTTGGAATATCATATTCCCCTACGTCATTACTAATAAGTAAATGTTTTATTTTAGAACACCATTTATGATTGTGATCTTTAAAAAAATAATACTTTGTAGGTAGTATAAACATCTCCTTACTCATTAATTTTTTTGTATATCAAAACCAAATCCCTACGTTATTACCAATAAATATCGTATGTATATGTATTATTTAATTTCTATGAACCCATATGTCATGTAGCAACCTATTCAAAATTATTCTTTTCCTGAATTATAAATTATACTAAGCTCTATTTTTCCTGGATTACACTCCTTAATACATTTTTAGCATATATTATTGATATGCTAACTATCAAGTAGAGGTAATATAATAAAATATAGCATAAAAATTTTAGGATAACAATTCATTATAATAATTTAAATACATGTATTCAAAATTCAAAAATTTTGGTCATTCTCTACCTCACTACTCATTTGATTTTGATGTTCACATTAAAATACATATATTTTTGTGTGGACGCATAAAATAATTAAAACGCAAATTGTAATAATAAAAATTAACTTTTCTTACATTTCATCTCAGTGTTTGATGCAAAATCTAACTATTTTCCAGTAGCAAATCAATCTCATCTAAAACTATGTTTTCTGTGTTATAAGGTCATGGTCGTTCTTTGCCGATAAAATAATATATTATATAGTTGTGACTCAGAATTAATAATAATTGGATAAATGATACTTAGAATTTTCTAACTTTTACTTATCTCTACCTTTTTTAATTCATTCTAATTGCTCACTATGAGATATATATATATATATATTACATATCTTAACAACTCTGTTCGGGTAAATCAAATATAAACCTTTTGTACTAGAGAAAAATCAATTAAAGACATATTCAGTTCTTTACTTTTCTAAAAATATTAAACATCGTCCCTGCTCATTCTGTAATGTATATATTATTTCTATTTAATACATATTAACTGCTCTGTTGGATTATTTAAAATAAATAATTTTCTTATTAGTGAAAAAACAATCAAATTCCTTATCAAATCTTTACAAAACTAACTTCTCTGATAATTGATCTCCCTGCCTACTCATTAGGTGATATATATTTTTGTTAAAGAAATACTAACTACGCTGTTAGAGTAATTTAAATAAACATTTCTTGTATTAGTAAAAAATCAATTAAATTCATAATCAAATCTTTACAAAACTCTACCTTTCCTAAAATTAAACATCTTCCCTGCTTATTCTGTAATATCTATTTCTATTTAATACATACTAACTGCACTGTTGGAATAATCGAAATAAATACTACTGTATTAGTGAAAAAAAATAATTAAATACATTGTCAGTTCTCTACAAAACTAGCTTTTCAGAACATTAATCTTCCTGCCTGCTCATTAAGTAATATCTATTACTGTTACTAAGACATATCAACTATGTCGTTGGATTAATTAAAATAAATATATTATGTACTAGTGTCATCGATTAAATACATATTCCGTTCTATAAAAAACTCTACTTTACTAAAATTGAATATCTCTCCTGCTAATTATGTTATATAAACGTCGGTTTAATACATCTTACTGTGCTCTTGGAATAACTGAAATAAGTATCTCTCGGAGTAACTGAAGTAAATATATTTTGTACTGGTGAAAAACCGATTAAATTTATATTCAGATCTCTACAAAACTACCTTTCTAATACCTATTTCTAATACCTTTTCTGTACCTTTTCTAATATTAAACTCTCTCGCTACTTATTATGTAATAAATATTTCGGTTTAATAATGTTGACGATATAAATATTTTTTGTACCCAAGAAAACCAATGAATTACATATTCAGATCTCTACAAAACTACTTTTTCGGAAAATTAATATTCCAGCCTGCTCTTTAAGTAATATCTACTACTGTTAAATACATATCAACTAAGTCATTCGTTAATTAATTGAAATGAATACATTATGTACTAGTGAAAAATCAATTAAATACGTATTCAGTTCTATAACAAACTCTACTTTTCTAAAATGTAATATCTTCCCTGCTCATTATGTTATATTTCGATTTAATACATCTTACTGTGCTCTTGGAATAACTGAAATAAATATATTCCGTACTGGTGCTAAACCGATTAAATTTATATTCAGATCGACACAAAACTACTTTTCCTATACTTTTTCTAATATTAAACACTCTCGCTGCTCATTATGTAATAAATATTTCGGTTTGATACATCTTACTATGTTGATCAAATAAATAACTTTTGTACCTGTGAAAACCAATAAATTACATATTCAGATCTCTATAAAACTATATTTCCTGAACCTTTTCTAATATTAAACACTCTCGCTGATCATTATGTAATAAATATTTCGGTTTGATACATCTTACTATGTTGATGAAATAAATTACTTTTGTACCTGTGAAAACTAATAAATTACATATTCAGATCTCTACAAAACTATCTTTCCTGTGCCTTTTCTAATATTAAACACTCTCGCTGATCATTATGTAATAAATATTTCGGTTTGATACATCTTACTATGTTGATGAAATAAATAACTTTTGTACCCGTGAAAACTAATGAATTACATATTCAGATCTCTACAAAACTACCTTTCCTGAACCTTTTCTAATATTAAACACTCTCGCTGATCATTACGTAATAAAAATGTCGGTTTAATACATTTTACTATGCTGATAGAATAATTGAAATTAATGTCTTTTGTACCCGTGAAAACCAATTAATCACATATTCAGATCTCTACAAAACTACTTTTCCTGTACCTTTTCTAATAGTAAAACACTCTCGCTGATCATTATGTAATAAATATTCCGGTTTAATACATCTTAATATGCTGTGGAAATAATTGCTATAAATATCGTTTGTACTGGTGAAAACCAATAAATTACATATTTAGATCTCTACAAACTACCTTTCCTGTGCCTTTTCTAATATTAAACACTCTCGCTGATCATGACGTGATAAATATTTAGGTTTAATAAATCTTACTGTGCTCTTGGAGTAACTGAAATAAATATATTCCGTACTGGTGAAAAACCGATTAAATTTAATTTAGATCTCCACAAAACTACCTTTCCTGTACCATTTCTAATATTAAACACTCTCGCTGCTCGTTATGTAATTAATATTTAGTTTTAATACATCTTACTATGTTGATGAAATAATTGAAATAAATATCTTTTGTACCCGTGAAAACCAATTGATTACATATTCAGATCTCTACAAAACTATCTTTCCTGTGCCTTTTCTAATATAAAACACTCTCGCTGCTCATTATGTAATTAATATTTAGTTTTAATACATCTTTCTATGTTGTTGTAATAATTGAAATAAATATCTTTTGTACCCGTGAAAACCAATTGATTACATGTTCAGATCTCTAAACTACCTTTCCTGTACCTTTTCTAATATTAAACACTCTCGCTGCTCATGATGTCATAAATATTTAGTTTTAATACATCTTTCTATGTTGTTGTAATAATTGAAATAAATATGTTTTGTACCTGTGAAAACACATTAACTACATATTTAGATCTCCACAAAACTACCTTTCCTGTACCATTTCTAATATTAAACACTGTCGCTGCTCATGACGTGATAAATATTAAGGTTTAATAAATCTCACTGTGCTCTTGGAGTAACTGAAATAAATATATTTCGTACTGGTGAAACACCGATTAAATTTAATTCAGATCTCTACAAAACTACCTTTCCTGTACCTTTTCTAATATTAAACACTCTCGCTGCTCATGACGTGATAAATATTTAGGTTTAATAAATCTTACTGTGCTCTTGGAGTAACTGAAATAAATATATTTCGTACTGGTGAAACACCGATTAAATTTAATTCAGATCTCTACAAAACTACCTTTCCTGTACCTTTTCTAATATTAAAAACTCTCGCTGTTCATTATGTAATAAATATTTCGGTTTAATACATCTTACTGTGCTCTTGGAGTAACTGAAATAAATATATTTCGTACTGGTGAAAAACCGATTAAATTTAATTCAGATCTCCACAAAACTACCTTTCCTGTACCATTTCTAATATTAAACACTGTCGCTGCTCATGACGTGATAAATATTTAGGTTTAATAAATCTTACTGTGCTCTTGGAGTAACTAAAATAAATATATTCCGTACTGGTGAAAAACCGATTAAATTTAATTCAGATCTCCACAAAACTACCTTTCCTGTACCATTTCTAATATTAAACACTCTCGCTGCTCATTATGTAATTAATATTTAGTTTTAATACATCTTAGTATGTTGATGAAATAATTGAAATAAATATCTTTTGTACCCGTTAAAACCCATTGATTACATATTCAGATCTCTACAAAACTACCTTTCCTGTACCTTTTCTAAAATTAAACACTCTCGCTGCTCATGACGTGATAAATATTTAGGTTTAATAAATCTCACTGTGCTCTTGGAGTAACTGAAATAAATATATTTCGTACTGGTGAAAAACCGATTAAATTTAATTCAGATCTCCACAAAACTACCTTTCCTGTACCATTTCTAATATTAAACACTCTCGCTGCTCATTATGTAATTAATATTTAGTTTTAATACATCTTAGTATGTTGATGAAATAATTGAAATAAATATCTTTTGTACCCGTTAAAACCAATTGATTACATATTCAGATCTCTACAAAACTACCTTTCCTGTACCTTTTCTAAAATTAAACACTCTCGCTGCTCATGACGTGATAAATATTTAGGTTCAATAAATCTCACTGTGCTCTTGGAGTAACTGAAATAAATATATTTCGTACTGGTGAAAAACCGATTAAATTTAATTCAGATCTCTACAAAACTACCTTTCCTGTACCTTTTCTAATATTAAACACTCTCGCTGCTCATGACGTGATAAATATTTAGGTTTAATAAATCTTACTGTGCTCTTGGAGTAACTGAAATAAATATATTTCGTACTGGTGAAACACCGATTAAATTTAATTCAGATCTCTACAAAACTACCTTTTCTGTACCTTTTCTAATATTAAAAACTCTCGCTGTTCATTATGTAATAAATATTTCGGTTTAATACATCTTACTGTGCTCTTGGAGTAACTGAAATAAATATATTTCGTACTGGTGAAAAACCGATTAAATTTAATTCAGTTCTCCACAAAACTACCTTTCCTGTACCATTTCTAATATTAAACACTGTCGCTGCTCATGACGTGATAAATATTTAGGTTTAATAAATCTTACTGTGCTCTTGGAGTAACTGAAATAAATATATTCCGTACTGGTGAAAAACCGATTAAATTTAATTCAGATCTCCACAAAACTACCTTTCCTGTACCATTTCTAATATTAAACACTCTCGCTGCTCATTATGTAATTAATATTTAGTTTTAATACATCTTAGTATGTTGATGAAATAATTGAAATAAATATCTTTTGTACCCGTTAAAACCAATTGATTACATATTCAGATCTCTACAAAACTACCTTTCCTGTACCTTTTCTAACATTAAACACTCTCGCTGCTCATGACGTGATAAATATTTAGGTTTAATAAATCTCACTGTGCTCTTGGAGTAACTGAAATAAATATATTTCGTACTGGTGAAAAACCGATTAAATTTAATTCAGATCTCTACAAAACTATCTTTCCTGTACCTTTTCTAATATTAAACACTCTCGCTACTCATTATGTAATTAATATTTAGTTTTAATACATCTTACTATGTTGTTGTAATAATTGAAATAAATATGTTTTGTACCTGTGAAAACCAATAAATGACATATTCAGATCTCTACAAAACTATCTTTCCTGAACCTTTTCTATTATTAAACACTCTCGCTGCTCATTATGTAATTAATATTTAGTTTTAATACATCTTACTATGTTGATGAAATAAATTACTTTTAATTTAATTTAGATCTCCACAAAACTACCTTTCCTGTTCCATTTCTAATATTAAACACTCTCGCTGCTCATTATGTAATTAATATTTAGTTTTAATACATCTTACTATGTTGTTGTAATAATTGAAATAAATATGTTTTGTACCTGTGAAAACCAATTAATGACATATTCAGATCTCTACAAAACTATCTTTCCTGAACCTTTTCTATTATTAAACACTCTCGCTGCTCATTATGTAATTAATATTTAGTTTTAATACATCTTACTATGTTGATGAAATAAATTACTTTTAATTTAATTTAGATCTCCACAAAACTACCTTTCCTGTACCATTTCTAATATTAAACACTCTCGCTGCTCATTATGTAATTAATATTTAGTTTTAATACATCTTACTATGTTGTTGTAATAATTGAAATAAATATGTTTTGTACCTGTGAAAACCAATAAATGACATATTCAGATCTCTACAAAACTATCTTTCCTGAACCTTTTCTATTATTAAACACTCTCGCTGCTCATTATGTAATTAATATTTAGTTTTAATACATCTTACTATGTTGTTGTAATAATTGAAAGCTATATGTTTTGTACCTGTGAAAACCAATAAATTACATATTCAGATCTCTACAAAACTATCTTTCCTGTACTTTTTCTATTATTAAACACTCTCGTTGCTGTTAACATAATAATTATTTTGGTTTGATACATCTAACGTGAAAAACAATGAATTACATATTCAGATCTCTACAAAACTATCTTTCCTGAACCTTTTCTAATATTAAACACTCTCGCTGCTCATGACGTGATAAATATTTAGGTTTAATAAATCTTACTGTGCTCTTGGAGTAACTGAAATAAATATATTCCGTACTGGTGAAAAACCGATTAAATTTATAATTTAGATCTCCACAAAACTACCTTTCCTGTACCATTTCTTATATTAAACACTCTCGCTACTCATTATGTAATTAATATTTAGTTTTAATACATCTTACTATGTTGTTGTAATAATTGAAATAAATATGTTTTGTACCTGTGAAAACCAATAAATTACATACTCAGATCTCTACAAAACTATCTTTCCTGAACCTTTTCTAATATTAAACACTCTCGATACTCATTATGTAATTAATATTTAGTTTTAATACATCTTACTGTGCTCTTGGAATACTGAAATAAATATATTCCGTACTGGTGAAAAACCGATTAAATTTATAATTTAGATCTCCACAAAACTACCTTTCCTGTACCATTTCTAATATTAAACACTCTCGCTACTCATTATGTAATTAATATTTAGTTTTAATACATCTTACTATGTTGTTGTAATAATTGAAATAAATATGTTTTGTACCTGTGAAAACCAATGAATTACATATTCAGATCTCTACAAAACTAATTTTAAAAACTATAGTTCTTTAAAATCAATCTCCCTTCCTGCTCATTATGTAATATCTGTTTTGTATTAATATACTTAACTACCCCGTTGGAGTGAAGTAAATAAACATCTCATCTTATATTTTTGATAATATAATAAAAATCATTAAATTCAAATTTTGGATCGTCAGACATCTTTTTTTTTTGAAAATGTATCCTTTACCTAACTAATTCATACACATTTCGTTTTATTATATCTTTACGTATCTGAGTAAAATAAATAAATATCATATAAATTATATCATACTCGGTGTTTCTAGTTAAATTTATTATAATTACATTTTATATTGTAATTTAAGTAACAAATACTTATTGGAGTTTCATAAAACTTAAATTTCACTTCATTAAATAATAATTTCATTGATAATAACAACATAATGTAATTTTGAAATTAAAGATTCATCAAATCGTTTATATTTAGACTATACTCTTGGGACAAAGTCAATTAATATCTTAAATATTTAACACAACTAAATCACGGAATACCTAAAAACCTTATAATATAAACCGTCAGCGTATTTTATTCATATTCACTTTCCTTATAATTGAACCTCTATCTCATGTATATTTGCGTTAACTAAGAATTCACCATAATTCAAACTTCATAAAGGTATAATATTCTCATAACTAAACCTCTTCTGCATAATTCCTTACGTATTTACTTTGACTGTGCTTAATGTATAAAATGATATGTTTTAGAATACAAAACATGTGTTCTAATAGAATATAATATATACCCTACCTTTAGTCTCAATATTTTTTTGAATAATATATTGAAAATATTATTTAGAATAACTTTTTATTTCAAAGATGAGTAAATATACGTGTATGTTTACTGTTTATATAACCATCTCTTCATACCTCGTTGAATATATTTTCTTCTCTATATAGAATTAAATTCTCTTGTTCTCTTATAATTCCTTGTAGTTGCTCTAATATTTTGTCCAAGCTATTGTATATTTTAATGAATATAGTAATTAAATGTCTCTAAAATGTATAAATAATAGTTTTATAATACAAATAAAAATATCGATTTGTTAAGCTATTGAAAACACCATTTATAACGCATAATATGATAGTCGTTAAATACTTTACGTTTTAGTATTTTTACTTTATTTATAGTAATTTCGGTGTATCAAATCTCCTATTTACTATATTAACAACATATATGAATTATGCATTTTAATAACCAACGTATGTTTTTATTGCCCTTTTACTTAATTTTGCTTTTAATTAATTTTTTTTTAATTTATCCCTTTGCTCAGTATATATTTCTTGGTTAATGTCGTATAATAGAATGCAATTCTCATTTTTATAAACTACTTATCCCGTAAAACTCTGAATAAAAATTTACATAAGTCTTTACACATGTGTATTTAAATATTAGGTCTACTAGTACTTCAAAGCTTTTTGCTTTAAAATATATAGTTAAATATAAAAAGTATGTCCTTTCAATAAATGTTTCTGGACTAAAATGTTAGAATTAACAATATATCCTATTAATAAACTCTCTGCTCTCTAATAGAATATCTGGCATATACGCTTACATTTTAATATTAGAATTAAGTAAATAAATGTCTTATAGCGAGTATTAAAATGTCATGTATGTATTGAGACCGAAAGTCTCTCGTAGTCCCTGATACCCACAACACAAGACTCGTATCTTAGTGTGGGGGTGTTATTATTATTATTCGAAATAACTATAAAGAATATTCATTCGTTGCATATTTTCTACTGTCAAACTTGACTTTGCTGATTAGATAAAGGATAAAAAATATCGTATATACTATTAATTATCATGTAAATAATTTCAATTTGAACAATCTTGATAAAATATTAATAAAGCTTACAATTCAGCTTCTACATAATTACAAATTCTGGATGTAGTATGACGCTTCGAATATCTTGTAGTTCATTACGAGATACAATTTTATTTTCGATTCAATAATTGTTAAGCGTTAATTTAAAATTTGTAAAACTCTACTTTTTCCTACATCTATGAATATATCACGGAATATCTGAATACTTGAATTATAAATAAATTTTTATTTATAATTTTTTTAGTATATAAGTAAATTTAAACTTTATTCGTCCACTTCATGTGTTGCTTAGGAATGTGAGAAATAATATACGCCTGCAACAATAATTTTGTCGAAAAATAAACATGTTTTCTAAACTAGAATTAGTAATTCTGTGTCAAAGTTAACTATAAAAACATAGTAGCACACTAAAATATTAAAGTTTTCTCTCTTTTGAAATAATAAGATCCTATGGCATATTTTCTCATTTTCATCGGTTACTAATAATATAATTTTTGTAGAGTTTATGTTCATCGAACAAATGATGAATAACATCATTAAATACTATTATTAATCTTTTAATGTTGTTCTACATAATTCCTAGGTGTGTAATACATATTGTGGTTTGACCATTTAAGGATAAAAAATAGATAATACATAACCTAGATGAACCCTGCACAATAACTACAAAGGTTGATTATTAACGATATTAAAATTAAAATAAATTTTATCCTGACCACGTAAAGAACTTTTTATACCGACTATGATCAGCTGAAACGCCTATTATAGTAATATTTTCACCACCTATACACCATACATTTTCGTTATATATTTTAATAATCCAATGAAAACGAAAAAGAAATAATCTTGTGACGTTTATGTTTGTAGAGCTGGCTTAATTGTACTCGTGTCAGAAGCAAGTTATTAAATAATACAATTTAAAATTTAAACATGTCATCAAGTATGTATCTGTTAACTTGCCTACGTGGCTTTTATATACCTAGTTTATTTCAAGAGTCAGTATCAAAGGCGTTTGTATGATACTTCATTTATCGGATGAAATTTTTCCATTCTCGTGTGGTCGTTAATGATTTTACGAGTATGCAACTAAATTCAAGCTATATGTTCTTGTATCGTCGAGCAGTACTTTTCATAAGCCTTACTAGTATTTATTTACCAATCCAATAGTGGAAAAAGCCTAACTTGGTTATTCTATTTTTATATTTTTACGTGTATATATTTCGTGTATTAATATTGATTATTGTTTCGTGTATAATTATATAAATTCGTATTTATACAGTTGCCATATTTTATAAATGATTGTAATTTGGAACGTTATATTGAGTTACTGTATCTTTTTCATTTTTTGTTACTCATCTTTTTCTGAATATAAATGAGATTGTGACTTATATTTGTCATTTACTGTATAACTTGCGTCTAATTATCTACGTGGTAGGTAATACCGTTCAGGCCAACAGCTGTTCATAAAACACAGGTTTTTTGCATTTATTGCCTTTCCGTTCTCATATTCTCTCACAACTGATACCAATCGTTGCCCGGTATTATATGATTTTGTTCCTAGGTTTAAAGCCATTTTTAATTTATCGACTAAAAACAATGTATTGAATTCTTAGTATAAAATAGCAAAGTAAGTGCTGTTCACAGAAGCACGTTAGATACACATATGGACATTAGATTTGAATTTTAGGTTAAATTTAACTTACTCATCTTTAGACTACACAGTAGATTAAAATAATGAAAAATAAAAAATAACCACTCGTTAAAATTATGTTTATAGATTCGTCATATTCGTACTTGTGTCAATAATTAATTTGGAATAAATATTAAGTATTTATGTACACACTCTTCTATTTTTATTATCTGAGTAATAATATGCTAACTTATTTCTATATTACTTGTTTCGTACCTACGTAGTGCATTTCAAGAGCCGATCCGCCCGACATCTGTTCGGAATAACAAGACCTATTGTTTTCTAATTTTTTAGAATAACGTTGGCAAATTAATCCACTCTTATAATTTTATTATAAAATTACGCTAGATCTAATTTTTGCTTAGAAAATCGGATACCTTTTATGGTAGAGTCGTCTGAGCTTATTTTGTGAAGCGTATCTTTTCTACGTACTTACTAATAGCTTAGAATAAATTGCTCAAAACGCCTATATATTCTGCTTATAAGTTTGGTTCTACTCAATAGCACTTCATATTAAAGTTTTGTAAAGGCCTGTTTTAATATCGCATTGTTACTAATATAATATGGATGTCTCTGTTCAACATGCTATGCTAACTTGACTACGAAAAATTAAAGCCTATTTTGTACACTTACATTTGTAACTCTTTATTAAAAGCCTAAATACTTCGACCTTGAAGTTATCTTTTTATTTTGCCGAGAATTTTTTCTACTGGTCAAGGAGTAGAAAGCAAAACCTGCCATTTATTAAGCTAAAATTAATGTAACAGAGTGCTTTTTTAAATTAGTCATTATACATAGCTAATATATACCACAAAAACACAATGCACTCTGTTACGAAAACCTGACCATATGGTACTTAGTAAATCACAGTGCTCAAAGCATTTCTTAACAAATACGAATAATGACATTCACTAATCGAAAAGCACAATCAAAATATGAATAATGTAAATATTAGTTGTTATGCACGTTATCTAAAATATCGACTCAAGGTCAAACTAAACCTATTCTTGTTTAATACCTACTTTGACTATCTCGCCGGTTTTTAAGTAAATACATAATAAATATTACCTACCTTCACATTTTATTCACAAAAACCGTCTTCCCCAGGTTTCTATAACATATTACGCAGTATCAATTCAACCGGGCGATGACGCCGCCATTTTGTTTTATGGACTAGTCGGTTTTGTCGTTGCCATTGAAATTACGCCGCAGCCTGTTGTGTAATGCTATTGCTCATTTCGTTTCTTATTTTACTTCCAAATCAGCCTACATTTTTGGATAAATATGGCTACATCTACACTAACCTAAAATAAATATTTATACCCAAACCTCACTACAACACTTTGAAAAGGTATCTCGAGCGTATTCGGTACCGTTGTCCTATTTATACCCTACTGGAATTAGTGACTCCCCTCGTACGGTAATTATTATACTGCAAAATAAAGAAGCACTACAAACTCTTTGATTCGAATATGAGCAACAACTTTTACAAATAGTCGAATATCCCTTCTAGAATGTTCCATGGGGAGAGAAAGAGAGACAAATGTATATGTAAAAAAGAGACAGACGACACGATCAATATTTCTAGAAACATTTACTGCGCAGTGAACATGATTGAAAGAGAGGACAATAGCTATAATAAAGACAGAAATACAAGTGAGTGATGAATGTTCTGGAAGTATTGGCCTGGAAAAAACATTGTAGAGTTACCATAGCAAGGAAATTTAAATAAAACAAATAATTGGGTATGAATCAACTTTTTTATGGTTTTTTACGTGGTTTATTAAACTTTTTAGTTTAATAATACTATTAATAATATTAGTCCTGTATTAAACATTCTCCCACTGCTGTACACGGGCCTTCTCTACAAAGAGAGGAGTTAGTTCACGACGCTGGCTTAATGCCGGTTGGTAGATTTCATATACCTTTTAAATTCTTATGAGAATTCTCAGGTATGCAGGTTTCTTAACGATTTTTTTCTTCACCCTTAAAGCCAGCTAACAATAAATACACAGGCAATGTTAGAAAAGTCAGAGGTGTATGCCATCAGAGCTGGTTTCGAACTTAGGACTTTTAGCTCGTCTGTTTGTACCACTACCAACTAGCTATCGCTGCTTTTTAAAGAAACCATTTTATAACTCAATAAATATTTTAAAGCTACGATGTTGCGACCTCTTTAATATGACCGGCCAAATAAAAGGAAATAGACATATTGTCAGGTGATTTGATTTAATCGTTGAAATGTTTGAATTATATTAAATATTTTATATCTGAAATGTTGTATTTCACGATTCCATAGCTTTATTCAATACCATCAAATGTAGAACAATGAACATTTGAATGAAAACGAAATTCACTGTATAGCGCAATTGATTCAAATGTAAATTAAAATCGCTCTACAAAGTTGCTCTGAATCTTCTTATTTTTTAAGTATTGGAAAATAATAGTTCATTGATTTTAACGAAATAATGCCTCGTGTAACCTGCATACGAATTTATCTTACTAAGCTGTCATGACATAATAAATAAATAGAATCATAATCGTTGAATTAACAAACTTCAGTGAAAATGTTGTAGATTGTCAATACCATGCCCTACTATATGGTATAGCAACGAGGCAAAGTTTTTTACAATTTTAAATAGTTTTTTTAAGTAATTTTACGTTAATGAAACACCGATATTTAGGACCCATAGGTTAATAAGTGGCATTATCTTCAAATTAAATTTAATAAATTAATTTGTAATTCCATTGTATTATTTTATATTAATTTTATTGTATTCTAAAAATATTTAAATTAGATACTTCAAATACGTCATTGTGCTATTACAAAATCAAATCAAGTAAAATTTACTCTGACTTGTAGGAATTAAAATTCCGAATCTCCGAAATTTTATTTAGGCTGACAACACGTAAATTATTTTTCTCTTACACTCCAAGCGTAGCTCTATCTCTGTCGTAACGATCTGTACGCCTATTGGCGCATCGTGTTAGAGATTCTCGAATATTCAATATCATACCGTACGCGATTGGCCCATCCACATGATTCTAGATTTTTCTCGAGCTTGATTGGCTTACGTTCTCGGGGTATATAAGCACCCACAAGACGCGGCAAAGCGTCAGTATTTGAAATACAAACAAGCAAAGTAAAACGAGCAATCGGTGGAAACACCAACCAAACGCTACATTCCATTCAAGAGACTATTGAATCTTACTATTGAGGAAGTACTGAAGAGTTAAAAAGGACAAAATGCCAGCAATAGGAATCGATTTGGGAACTACATACTCCTGTGTGGGAGTATGGCAACATGGTAATGTGGAGATCATCGCCAACGACCAGGGCAATAGGACGACGCCATCGTATGTCGCATTCACGGACACAGAACGACTCATTGGCGATGCGGCCAAGAATCAAGTAGCAATGAACCCCAACAACACAGTATTTGACGCTAAAAGACTCATCGGGCGTAAATTCGACGACCCCAAGATCCAGCAAGATATGCAGTATTGGCCATTCAAAGTGGTAAATGTCTGCAGCAAACCGAAGATCCAAGTGGAGTACAAGGGCGAGACGAAGCGGTTCGCACCTGAAGAGGTTAGCAGCATGGTGCTGACGAAGATGAAACAGACTGCGGAGGCATACCTAGGCTGTACGGTTCGCGACGCTGTGATAACAGTGCCTGCGTACTTCAATGATTCTCAGCGGCAAGCGACCAAAGACGCGGGTGCCATCGCCGGTCTGAACGTACTACGGATCATCAACGAGCCCACCGCGGCGGCGCTCGCATACGGCCTCGACAAGAACTTGAAGGGCGAGCGCAACGTGCTCATCTTCGACCTCGGCGGTGGCACCTTCGACGTATCCATCCTGACCATCGACGAGGGCTCGCTGTTTGAGGTGATGGCGACGGCGGGTGACACACACCTCGGCGGTGAGGACTTCGACAACCGACTGGTGAACCACCTCGCAGACGAGTTTCGCCGCAAATACCGCAAGGACATCCGCGGCAATGCGCGCGCGCTCCGTCGACTGCGAACAGCCGCCGAGCGAGCCAAGCGCACGCTCTCCTCCAGTACGGAAGCTAGTATCGAGATCGACGCGCTGCACGAAGGTGTGGACTTCTACACACGCATATCGCGGGCTCGCTTCGAGGAACTCAACGCAGATCTGTTCCGTGGAACGCTCGCACCTGTCGAGCAAGCCCTTAAAGACGCCAAACTAGACAAAGGCTCCATTCATGACGTAGTTCTCGTCGGCGGCTCCACGCGTATACCCAAGATCCAGAGCTTGCTGCAAAACTTCTTCTGCGGCAAGAAGCTCAACCTGTCTATCAACCCGGACGAAGCGGTTGCGTACGGTGCCGCAGTTCAAGCCGCCATCCTCAGCGGCGAACAACATTCCAAGATCCAGGACGTGCTGTTGGTAGACGTGGCGCCCTTATCACTCGGCATCGAGACCGCCGGCGGAGTCATGACCAAGATCGTCGAGCGAAATGCCAAGATCCCGTGCAGACAGACCCAGACGTTCACCACGTACGCGGACAATCAACCAGCGGTGACGGTACAGGTGTACGAGGGTGAACGCGCCATGACCAAAGACAACAATCTGCTCGGCCGGTTCGACCTGACCGGCATACCACCGGCGCCGCGCGGCGTGCCCAAAATCGATGTCACCTTCGACTTGGACGCGAATGGCATATTGAACGTGTCCGCCAAGGAGAATAGCACCGGCCGCTCTGAGAACATTGTGATCAAAAACGACAAGGGTCGGCTGTCACGCGCCGAGATCGACCGCATGGTGGAGGAAGCGGAGCGGTACAAGGAAGAGGATGAACGGCAGCGGCGGCGAGTGGCGGCACGCAACCAGCTCGAGGCGTACGTGTTCAGTGTGCGACAGGCACTGGACGAGGCGGGTGATAAGCTGACTGACGGCGATAAGAACAGTGCTCGCTCAACCTGTGAAGATGCACTACGTTGGCTCGACAATAACGCACTGGCTGAGCAGGAGGAGTTCGAGCATAAACTACGGGAGCTGCAGCGTGCCTGCTCACCTATCATGAGCAAGATGCATGCTGCGTCTAGTGCCAACCAGAACCAACAACAGTACAGAACCAACACAGGCACGGGGCCTACCGTCGAAGAGGTCGACTAAACCTCGAGGCCTCGATGCCAGACTCCCACCGACTAGTCTTTACTCATATCTCTCGCACTCAATCGTTTGTAAATAGTAGTTGTTAGGTTTTATAAGTCTATGTTAAATTAATTTATTTTAAGATACGCGTTCCTAAGTCCAACTGGTGATTATAATTATTACAATAAATAGATGTATTAAATATAATAAAGCTCTTTTTTATTTTTATAAATATAGTATTAGGTAATTTATTTTAGCATATATATTAGCAATTACAACTGGTGATTATAACTGTTTAAAATAAATAAATGTATTCAATATAATAAAAAATCTCTTTTTATTTAATAACCAACATTTATCTAACTAATCTACGAATGAGCCTCTGAGTTATTACACATATTATTTCAATAGAGAACATATATTATTAATTTATTATACAATATACCCGTTATCTAGTGTACCGTTAACATTATACAATATGTAGTCAAACTTAATCTTTAACGAACAACACACACTAACATTAACACCTTCTTGCCTGTGGTGTTGATCGTGTTGAATAGCGGGGGATAGATCGTCTCTTGCTTCTCAATACTCTAATTGGACGGCACTGCGCTTACCATCAGGTGCAGTGTGGTCACTTTGCCGTGACAGGATAAAAAAACTTACTTAATTTTCAACTGTAGTATATAGCATAATTTATAACCCTAAACAAGTAGAAAACATAAATATGAATTCAAATTTATAGTTACTAAGGCTTTAAGATTTTCAAATTTGACCACTCTAGTCATTTATTGTAAAAAATTCCACGATATAATGTTAATAATAACCTGGCGGAACCCTCGGTATACTCTCGTCAAAGGCAGCTGTCAGATAGAAGTCTCCCCATTTGTAAATCGGCAGATGGCAGATTGTTTAGATCACAATAAACATACACGCTGTACAACATAAATCAAACGTCTCCCCAATTCAAGACGATAAAAGCTCCGAGTTTCTCGTGTTCCTTTATATATGAACTCACTTGCTTTTTATAAAATCAATGGCAAGACAAACTTGAATTTAAACAACTTAAAAAAATCGAATTGGTAACGTCAGCGTTTATTCGAAAATTCATACAAATGCTGATATTCTTAATTCAAATACTTTTTCGAAAACTATCAGTTTTAGGAGTATTACTTTCTCAGTAGAAGGTAAAAGTCCTGACTGTCCATATAGAGTAGCAAGACCTCTCAATGCTCTGCGGTCATAATACTAAGAATGAATAATTATTAAGTTGTGCCTTATAATGCCCACTTGCATCAATTGTCAATAATACTGGTTGACACATGTCTGGCAGAAATGATAAAGCGCTTGTTGCTAGTCTAAAGAGCTCATTGTATATGTGTCTTGTATGTTAGCAAAATGCCCTTCCCTAATGAAGCGTTATTGATTAGATATTATCACTTATTATGAGAGTATCTTCGGATGACGTCAAATGACACCCAACACTACCTGTTATTCAAAGACACATTATACTTGATCCCAGTTTATATAATTTATATAGAGTCGTTCATTATTATACTAATAGATGACGCTAATAATAAATGTATGTAATTTTTACAATAAATGATACAATTTAACGTACAAACTCTAAAAAGAAATGATGAAATAAATAAATAAACATTTTCCAAGATTAAGAATACTTGAAATGGAGTCATTGAAACCAGTGTAATAATGTATATCAAATGATATACATTATTACACTGGACGTATAAACACCTAATTAACATTATAGAATAATTTAAGAACCAATTAGTTTAAATTCCTCTGACAGAGGGCAGCACAAGTTTGTCAGTATGGTTTGATTAGTAAAAAAGAAATATAATAGCTCCAGTTTTATTAACAACAATAAACATCATGTTAAAAACAATAATAAATACACATATCCTTAATTTAAATAGTCCACTTAATAATATCATACGCCAAATATACAAAATAACAAGTTTTTTGTAGAGCGTTACAAATTGTAAAGATATTCTTTTTGTATTGTAAAGAACAATTTCTTTCTTAAAATATTTTATTGTCATTTAAATCAAAATGATAATAGGTAGGCACCAAAACAAATTGTTAAATGTATTACCAATGTCCATTTAATAAATTATAGGTACTTTTTTAGACAACGTTTTCTACGTTTTACTTTACTACTCTACTCGTTGTAACCGTCGTCAAATTTAAACTATACGTACTTAAATTTGCGGTACATAGTCAAACCTTGATGTTTTAATATATTTGTTATAATAATAAAGAACAATCATGTCTGACTATAGATAAAACAACACGATGTACTTTTAATTATATTTAAAAAATACAGCTAAAGTGAATTTCAACAATAGTCAAAATTTTCTATAGCTTACAACATCGCCTAAACATAATAAAATAAGGAAGTTATAATAACTTACACGTCATAATCATAAAAAATAGGCAGTCATAGGCACTGCCGATAGAAGGGAAAAGTTAAAGCTTTGGAATTACTGTTTTTTTAACAATTGGTCACTTTTGGGATGGGGAAAAATTGTTTTACTTCTATTAAGTTCTATAATTATTGACAAGCAATCATAAACAAAAAGTTACTACATCATGGACGCTGTTTCAAAGAAGAAAACAGTAATTCTAGAGTTTTAATTTTCACTTCTGTTATCCCCATATGTTGGTTTTACTTATTCTTTCAATTCCAAAAAACGACAAGACGGATTTCAAGGCTAGTTTAAGCGATACAACAGTAAACAAACATTAATAATGAAAATATAATGTTGTTTATAAGGATCATCACTAGGAAACGGCTAGACCAATTTGGCTTATGTTTTTAAACGTTTGTAACAAATCCAAATATGGTTTTGATAAAAAGAAATGTTTGCTGAAATTTAAATGCTCTTTTCTACGGGATTTCTTTGCCTTACAGTACTGATATAATCATACAAAGCTGCAGTCAAGCTATTAAATAGGCAACTAGGAAAACTTTTTATCCTAAAAAACAGCTCGAAAAACTAAGGTAAGTATTGTAATAACTACTCATTACTCTAAAACTGGCAGCCTATCGACGATTTTTCTAGTATTGCATGTGTTCAAAGAAATCCCCTGAAATTCCACTGAGCTCTTGGTTAGAACTCTATGTCGAGCATTCGAATCTTTTACGACTTTTTGAGATTAGACGGCTAACAATGTATCATTATGACACGCTTTCTACTGGATCGAATACTGAACACATACTATCAGGAGACAATAAGAAAAATTATGAGATTTTTTTTGTTTATGCTGGCACTGCCACATCACAGCCGCTGGTAAGCGCTGTACCGTCTTATTAAAGTATCGAGTAGAGAGAAACAATTAGGTTATAATTTTTTTTTCCAATTATAAAATAATCTAAATATATTTCAAAATATCTTCATTTATATGTCTAGCCTGAAATATTATTGTACGACAGTAAAAATAATATTTACCTGGGATATTAAAAAACATACATACATATACTCTAACGCTTGTAATCCCCGAAGGGGTAGGTATAGGTTTAACCAGTACACCCACTTTTCACAGAATTTATTTCGGTCCTATAATGTGATAGAGGGCGAACCTATCGCCATACCGATCACAAATTCCAGACTCCGGGCTAATACTGAGAATTTCTAGATAGAAAAACCCAATATCACTTTACCCGACCCGGGATCGAACCCGACACCTCAGCACAGCAGTCGTAACGCATGCACAATTACAACTGCGCCACCGAGGCAGTATATTAAAAAATATTAAAATATTATGAGTTAATATTATTTACAATATAAAGGCGATAATAAAGGTACAAATATTTATGGAGGCTTTGATTCCCGGAACAGTTGCTATTCATATCCTGTACCCACTCTCCCTACATTTGTCTGCACCGTCTGCGCTCTCATTGGACGAAACACACACATCCAACAGTAAAACATTTTCCTATTGGCGTTTACGACAGGATTTGACACCTGGACGCTTCCTATTGGAAGATCAGAAACCGTGTGGGTAGCTATGATTTATTGATTTTTAATTTGATAGTACGGGAGCGAAACGGAGAGTTTATTCGGTTTGAGAAGTTTCGCTGGAGTGCCCGTGCGTGCCAAAGTATCCCATCTGGGTTTCGTAGTCCCATCTATGTTGATACTTTGGCTTGCACGGGCACCCATCAAACACGGATGCTGGGACAGCGCGATGGTGCTCCTGACGCAGGCATAGTCCACCTCTCGTCTGCAGATCACCTGATAAGGCATTCTGACTGCTGACCGGGAGGCGTGAAGCCGGCGAGGAGCATCCCAAAGCGACGGAGCACATCACACCGCGCTTTAAGTCGCTGGGACTACCGGATTTGACCTAACATAAAAACTTCGTCCAACCACCGTCTGAGACAGATCACAACAACATCTTTGTGAAGAGTAAGGAAGGCGGTGATGAAAAATCGACGAAGTAACCTCAGGACAGTACTAGTGATGTAGTTGTTTAGTTAAGGTGATACCAACACATTTTGATTTTATTATAATAAAATTAAGGAATGTTTCCAATATTGATAATACCTTTTTTAACAGATATACCTCGACACGGCACGAGGTTGGACTTGCGAGGAGCAGTTTAAAGTCGGTGGCAAACGTTCACCGGGTTTTTATATTTAGATTTATAATAAAAAATATTGTGTAAGATTAAGAGGCATTTTGACGATTGTATCACCCTAGTAATTACTTTTTAAATTAAGCTGTTTGGAGCTTAACGTAAGCGGTTGAATATTCTTAACCTGTAATTTAGAGTATTGTGTATTTTAATTGATAAAATTTAAATAAATATACTTTGTAACATAGGTTTAAGGTTAAACAACTGAGTAGCTACTTAGTTATAATTAAATTGAGCTTAATAAGTAAGAAACTACAGTGTAAAGTTACTTCTATAACGATATCTCACTAATTGTAATACTCTTAATATATTATCGTAATCAATAAACTATTATAAAACATTCATGTGTCTTTAATTGAAAAGTTTTCTATCCTACTTTCAAAATTACAACAGAAAACCACACATCAATATTTTTTTATAACTTTTTTTTTTATACTGGCACGGCAAAGTGACCACACTGCACCTGATGGTAAGCGCAGTCCGGTCCAATTAGTGTATCGAGTAGCGAGAGGCGATCTATCCCCCGCTACTCAACACAATCATGCCGGCCTGCTTCTTCACACTACGCCATGGGCAAGAAGATGAAGAAGCGGTCGAGGGTCTAGTGTCAGAGTACTCAGAAGGCCGCAAAACTGCCAAACATCGTACCCCAACTCTAGACCCCCGACAGAAACCGGATGTACACTGGCTGATCCCGGAACGCGACACACTTGCGTGTGCCACTATGGCGGGTTTTACGCCCAGTGTACGGTGGTCGCTATCCGGGCGGATATGAATATCCTACCACCAGCAGACTTAATTGACACTTAACTTAGTTGACACCTCTAATATTAGATTGTTTGAATATTTTTTTAATATGCTAAAACACGGTTACTTATAAGAACACATTCAACAATCATTTAAAGTTCAGGGATCCAAAACATTTGCAACACAAAATATAATCATTAGTAAATATATAAATAAAAAAAATCGATTTTCTCAAGCAATATTCATACTACTAGAACTCTAGATTCTAAAACTTGTACACAGTGTAACTAGTTATCACTTCGCCCTACAATCTCATAATAATATATATTACATCATCATGGTTTTAATCCATGTTAATTTGAAGTCATTATAAATTGTACATTGTAAACAATGTACAACAACCTGTTTCTAAATATAATCAGTATCTTTGAAACCTTTTTTCGAACTATAACTGTTTTGTTCTATAGACTTTTATCCAAACTAATTTAGAAATCAGTCTGTTCAGAGACAACATTATTTTTCCTAATTTAAGCCAACTTATGCCTAGCAAATTTTGAAAGAGATAATTTATATCTCCTCATGTAGGTGTTTAATTATTAAAAGATATAAAATGCATTAGTAGCTAAAATATATTAAATATTTTTGAGATTCCAAAAATATTCAATAATCATTTAAATTTAAAATCAACACATGACTAACGATATATCGTCAAAAACAGTCTAAATAAAGTTACATTATACACAACAAAGTATTTAGTTTGTTGTGTATAAATTTATTATAATTAATTTAAAGTTTTATCTTAGCAAGGCAAAGTGACCACACTGCACCTGATGGTAACCGCAATGCCATCCAGGTAGAGTATCAAGTAGCGAGAAACAATCTATCCCTCGTTACTTAGCACAATCATGCCGGAATCTTGTTAATTTTACAATATGTATTAGTTTGTCACGTATAGGGATATTGTGTGATTTACATCAAATCTTTGATTATGTACCTGTTATTACACGTTGATGGCATTATACTATTGAGGCGAGAATGGTAATTTACAAAAGAGAAATTAAGCAAGAATAAAAATATTTTTGGGTAAGTGAAGTTAAATGACATACATAATTACATTACAAAATTCAGCTTTATGCTGCAATACTGTTGAAGTGTAAACGCTGGTATTCAATGAGAAATCTGAATATAGCCTAAAACCTGTTGAATTCACAGCCTCCGTGGCGCGGTTGGCGAGTAGCCGGCTGTGAAACGAAAGGCCGTGGGTTCGATACCCACACCGGGACAAATGTTTGTGTGACAGACAAATATTGTGTGTGTTGTGAGACCGAAAGTCTCTCGTAGTCCCTGATACCCACAACACAAGATTTATATCTTAGTGTGGGGTCGGGGCTATGTGTGTCTGTTGGGTGTTATTTATTTAATTGTTTACAGAAATATCACATATTATTTTTTTTTAATTAATTATTAAATACACCAAACACTCGCACATAGCCCTGACCCAAAACTAGTCTTGTGTCGTGGGTATCAGGAACTACTAGAGACCTCACAGCACCCAGACCAGAAACATATATTTGTGGATCACACAAACACGTCTTGGTGCGAGAGTCGAACACGCGGTCTCTCCGTTCACAGCCGGCTACTCACAAATTGAGCCACGGAGACTGACAAATATTTGCTTAAATTATTTCAAATTATTTTGGAATGTGATTTTATCGAAGATACTGTATATCTTTTGGTTATTTTTTTGAATCCCAATCCTAAAGATTAAATAAAGAATGATATGACATGTCCATACGCCGCTATGACATATGCTCTTCGACACCCTCAATACGTCTTTGTTAAAAATAATTGTGGACTCCAATAAATTGAAATACCATACAAACTAAATGGAAAATTACTTTTTTTACCAATTCACACATACATATACACTCACGCCTGTAATCCCCGAAGGGGTAAGCAGAGGTGTGACCAACCCACTTTTTCCGAACTTACCATTTCAGTATGAAACATTGCAACCCTTACTTTGTAAGAGCAACGAGCATTTAATTTTGCATTTCATCTCCTTTCTCGGTCTAATATGGATACAGGATTTCATTGGCCAAACTTTATTCTGGAAAATTTATAGCCCGTCTATTCCTGATTGGTTGTAGCCGTTTGCAAAATCAATACTCGTGCATGTCCTATATTAACGGCTATCTATCTTCTAGAATGTTCGATGCATTCATTGATTACCAGGAAGGTATATAAGGCAGCTTGCGAGTTGTTCCGTTCATTTTGCAAGATGGAGGGGCGTGTAGATAGAAGATGACGTTACCCGAGAAGCTTAATAATCCCTTAATCGACCACCATATTGAAGTTTAATCCGTATGTCATTATGGTGGGTATGATGTTGGTGGCTAAGTTTCTTGGCTGAAGAAGAAATAATTAATACCGAAGACTAATATATTAATTAATCTAATACATATAATAATAAAATAAAATATCCGAAAAAAAATCTAATGAGTGTAAACTCTATCATACAATGTAGAAACTATAATTCCCTTTTATATTTGATTTTATATTGAGCAGACATTACTGGCTGCGCCACAGCGATTCCCGACCTACCCCATTTAAACCTTGTATGCTATCGATTTCTTTGCCGTGACCTTTAGGACGTAGCTTGCTGGCCTGGTGTGGAATGAGAAGTATCTGACCCGATTCTTGTCTGACAAAAATGCTAATGGGACGTTTCTTTGGTCGGACTACAAAAAACAGAGATTCAGACTGACCAGACCAGACCCGGAGACTGGTCGAGCTCGGTGCAAATAATGCGTAGTCACTGTTAAACCTGGCTGAAAGGAGTTACAGATAAAGTGATATGAATAGAGTATCTACAGAATAGTAAGGGGCTTAAATTGTTTCGTTGTTTTTCATAGTTACCTCATTGGTTCAACTGATGTACCTATACATCAACTAAGAAACCTAATATAAAGTGCTCAGTTGGGATCCCTAGTTGGTAATATAATTCGTTTGTAATTCGACTCACAAAATGAGTTGTGTACCAACCAAATATCTCTAGGATGCCGATAGAAACTTCAAGTCTAGATATATTTTGCTAAGAGCCGGTCCATGGAGTGCACGCCTGTCTGGAATTGATTGGCGGTAGCCATGGCAACATTGATTTATGAGCAAGGGGGTGGGGCAGTAGCCGACCCGGAGTCCTGGAGATCGGGAGACCGAGTTATTAATATTTGTATACATATAGTAATTTTTAAGATTACATGTATTAGATTAAAAGATTAACAAATTGTAGAGTCTGACAAGAGGCTTGCATTTTTTTCAATCTAGCTGTTATTCGCGGTTTCGTTCCCGTGACAACCATTTGTTCCGCTTTCGTTAGTCGTTTGATATTAGATGGTCTACCCTCCTCGATGAATAGGCAATCAAAAGAATCAAATTTAACAGCTAACTCCAGAAATTAGAGTGTTCAATCTCTTCTGACTTTTCCAAGGGACCTGTGAATTCTTTGTATTAAAGGCGATGGAAAATATCGCGAAGAAACCCGCATACGTTAGAATACACAATACTAATTTCAAAGGTATGTCAATTCTACCAACCTGCAAACCAACGTGGATGCCCATATCCAACAATAGGGTGGTGTAAAATACGGGGTTGGTAGTGGTATTATTATTTATTTATTATCTCGAGACATAAGAAGTTATATAATTTAATTAAGTTTATGCGATGCCTATTATTGGAATTGGAAACTGTTCAAAGATAGCATGCGTGAAATGACATCCTCGATTCTTTAATCTGGCTTTTCCAGTGTAGTTTGATTGATTTATGTTTGTTTTTAATAAATTAACCGTCGTCGCAAAAGTTGAGTTAAGAATTTGAGTTCAGTCAGTGAATCTGCACTTCAGTACAACATGATTTTAGCAACTTTCGTGGGGCACATCATTCCTTGACAGCGTGATTAACACCCAATTTACCTCGAAACAAAAACTTCATGATCGCATATACAGTAAACAAGCCATAGCAAAAAGCTCCCTGAATGTAAATAGTTCTTCTTACAGTTCTTACATACGTACAACATTATGCGCGTATAATAAACTTATTTAATATTAACAGCCTTATTTGATCGAGTCTAAAAAAATATTTTTGTTTAATTTCTGTGCCTTATTACATTTAAGTTAGACATGTCTTTAGTGTAATTATTAAAATCTTTTGATGAAATCATTTAAATTTTCAGTTCAGATGTAATGGATGTACTCGTCACTGCACACCACCCTTATAGGAGGTTGCAGTGGTGGGAAACTAGGTACGGGGCGAGATAGTCTCGTAGTCATGACAATATTGATTTATGAGCACGGGGATGGGGCAACAGTTGCCCGGAGATCGGGAGACCGAGTTATTATTACCTGTGTAGGTACACGCATTTATATTTTAGTTTATAGGAGAACATTTTCATTTTTACAGTTGGTAATAGGATAGCGAGCCAGTTGATATGATGGTATGTAATCGCCACTAACCAAGTACACGTAATACCAGAAATTGAGGGTAGGCTGCGTATGCTTTTAATATAGACAAATACCTTAGAAAGGGCGATATGACCACGGCATTGTGTCACAGAAAACTGACGAGAAGTGACTTACCATTGACTTGACCCAAATTCTCGGTCGACAAGTTCATTTGATAGCCTTCATGGCGCAGCGGGCGAGTAGCCGACTGTGGAACGATAGGCAGTGAGTTCGATTTCCGCACCGAGATAAATGGTTATGCGACATATATTTGTTTCTAGCTTGGGTACTGTGTGCCCGTAGTCCCTTGTAGTTGTTGATACCCACGATACTGGTTTTAGTTAGTGTGGGGTCAAGACTATAGGTGTGTCTTGTGACTGTTAGGTGTTATTATTTATTTTTTTATCTGGTAGATATTATGGGTAGTGCTCTCGTAATATAAGGTGACCATCATATTATTTCGTCAGTGCGGATCTACTATCAGCAAATGTTAGTTTGTGATAAGGGCTCTATGATGCATTTTTTATTTATATTTGTGGTAGTTATTTGGATTTGGATAGCCTGGGTACATGAACCAAGCTAAATAAATGATAGCTCTACACCATACTATTATTTTCAATCATTGCGTTAAGGGTTTCTACTAAAAATTTAAAGTTTAAGAAAATTAAACTAAATGAAATAATTTTATTTCGACCGAAATTGTAATTTAGAAGCGGGGGTTTTGTTAGACATCCGTAAAAAGTATGAAACATTACAATTTTGTAATATTCATAAATTTATTATACAACACAAGGTGCCTATCTCCAATAAGTGCCATATTACAAATAAAACATAATATAAGCTCACGCTTATATCGCAGAAGAGGATAGGGAGAGATGCAGCTACTACACTTATTGTTTGCCAATACCGGACCTATTATACTATAGGGACGAGTTTATCGCATTTATTGAGCATTTTTAAATATAATATACTTCTTTTTTTTCAACACAATCATGCCGGCCAGCTGTGTAGCTACTTCACACTACGCCTAAACAACCCAGGATCATAGGGAGGCGGGAACACTTCTATTATTGCAAGAGCTAACAATCCACTACCTCCTGGTTAACAAACTATGCATATAGCAGACAGACCAAGGTTGATAAAAACAACATAACATGCAAATGATTTTATATTCCGTTATGAAAACATGAAAATTTTAAAATATTATAAACTGCGTACTTAGAATTGACCGAGACAGCATCTGTACCATTTTATCTCTCTCACCTAAGCTAACAAAGGACCCGACTGCGATTGGTCGTTATTTATAACTGTTGGTTATTATACAACTAGGAATATCTTCTCATTGGTGGATTGGAGTGGAAATTCCCAGCGTAATAAAATCCAATTGGTTGATCCTAAAGCTTCTAGAATATTCGAATCCAGTATTGATTTTCAAAACTGCTATAAAAGAGATCAGCAAGCTAAGACCTACAATTACTCAACTTATTACGCTGGTGGTAGGATATTCAAATCTGCCCGAATAGCAACCACCGTACACAGGGTGTAAAACCCGCCATAGTGGCACACGCAAGTGTGTGGAGTTCAGGGATAATCCAGTGTACATCCGGTTTTTGTCGGGGGCCTAGAGTTGGAGTACGATGTTTGGCTGTTTTGCGGCCTTCTAATACTCTGACATTAGACCCTCGACCGCTTCTTCACCTTCTTGCCCATGGCGTAGTGTGAAGAAGCAGGCCGGCATGATTGTGTTGAGTAGCGGGTGATAGATTGTCTCTCGCTACTTGATACTGTAATTGGACCGCACTGCGCTTACCATCAGGTGCAGTGTGTTCACTTTGCCGTGCCAGGATAAAAAAATATGGCGCGACGGAAGTATATATGATGAAGCTCACCAAGATGTTATGCGTAGAGGCAGCGCGCTACTCGGCTGCTGTTTCTATATAAAGACGTCTTGGACTAGAATAGATGAAAAGGTTGACGGTCATGGATAGAGACTTCAACATCAAGTCTCGTCGAAGTCACAATCATCGGAGGTCTTACGTACAATATGCCTTGCCTTCGACCTTCTAGAAGCTCGAATCAGATTGCTCTCGTCAGTTTTCTTCTGGCGGGAGGAGGCGTCCCGTCGCGGGGTTAGATTGGCTCCCAGGGAGGTCAAGGCCCGACTGGCCTCCGTACGCAGAGCCGTCTTGGATGAGTGGTTAGCCAGGCTGGAGACTCCTAATGCAGGCTTGAGGACTGTCGAGGCAGTGCGTCCTGTTTTTAGCCAATGGCTTGACAAGCGCCACGGTGCACCGACATTCCGTCTGACACAGGTACTGTCGGGTCACGGATGTTTCGGTTCGTTCCTGTGTCGGATCGGAAAAGAGGAGTCTGCCGCGTGCCACCATTGTGGTAGCTGTCGAAATGACACGGCCCAACATACCCTTGAGGAGTGTCCAGCCTGGGATGAGGAGCGCAGCGCTCTCAGCTCAGCTGTCAATGGAGACCTTTCTCTGCCGGCTGTAGTAGCTGCCATGGTCGGCAGACGAAGATCGTGGCGTGCGATGGCCTCCTTCTGCGAACGTGTCATGTCGCAGAAGGAGAGCGCCGAACGGGATCGGGAACGAACCGATCCCGCTCGTCACCAAACGAGAAGGAGGCGCCGAGTTTGACGATTGACTGGCGCCTCCTGCCCTGTGGAATGGGGGCCCTGAAGAATTCTTCCACGGTATACCCTGCCTGTCGTAAGAGGCGACTAAAAGGGATCACGGTGGTCGCGGCTGCACAGCGGGGGATGTGCGGCCTTTATATATTTATATTTTTATATATATATTCTCATGGTGCGACCCTGAGACGGGTGGCGGCGCGAACATCGTGCTGCTGCTGTAAATTGGGGAGGGCATTTAGCCCAAGAAGAGACGGGCCGTAAAGGCATGGCGCAGGGATGATTCCGGCAGCAATCCAGAGTATACTCAGGATCCCCCGGGATCGTCCCACATGTGCTGCAGCAGGCTACCGCGGGGTTTTTTAGTCGGTACACCGGCGTAGGAAAATTGGTTAGGGTCCCGACCTAGTAGTCCTTAGGGCGATCTGGGTCGGAAGGTCGGTGAGTCCGGCATAACCATCTCTCCTCCCCCCGAGGACCAGAAGGTATCCGTAAGAAGGATTTTCCCCGCGGGAAAAAAAAAAAGCTCGAATCAGATGACTTCTTCCGTGCAACATCGAAACTAACAACGCTATCGTGCAGACGTTTGAAGAACGTCATATTTTCGTGCAAGTAGAAGATCGTCCTCAACCGCATTATGTATCGACCATTCTTCGCTCTGAGTAAAAATCGACATAAATTTGAGAGCTAGGTTTAGTAATTAACGGTAGGCAGCGGCTTTGCTGTGCCCTGGCAATGCCATGGGCGGCGGTGACTACTTACCATCAGGTGGTCTGCTCGTCTGCCTATCAAAGCACTAAAAATGTAAGATTTGTAAGCTAAGCCGATGGCCGATGAAACCGCTACCTATTAGGCCGGCGACTTAACGGGGGTGGACTCGAACTTCGAGTTTAAAGAGTTTGGCCACACTAGAATATCTCTTCGATACCAGCTTCAGCGGCCTTCGGCATTTAATACTTAATGACTATACTGATTATAAAACATGCCATCTTGAGATTTTCATTATAATTTAGGTGTAAGGTACAAAAGTGCAATAAGTAGATACTATTGTCTAATAAATAACTTAAGGAATAATATAAAATTAAGTTTTATTTATCGCTGTACTAATTATATTTATTATATTATATAGGTACACACTTGGGCCGATTAAACACCAAACATATTATATGATGTACCTACATTTAGTAGGTAGCCATTACCTTCCTATTTCCTAATTATTTTACGAATACCTTATATCTGCTTATCGTATTTAGGTACCTACATAGGATCAAAGCAATAAATTTTAATGTCATTACAATTTTGTCTTGATCATTATATTATAATTAACCAAATAACCCACAAATGGCTAGCATCTGAGTTCTGATCGACATTAAGAATTTCAAGACACCATGTGTACCTACAATTATTAGTGTAATAATGTGCTTTACTTTGACAAGAATAGTAGTATATATACCTTATGGGCATGGAGTCCATGGCTAATAGGGCAGTGCAAGCTTTTAGCTACTCGCAATCGTAACCCATGTTTTATTTTATTACATTTGTGCAACGCAAATAATGTAAATAAATATTTGACAGCCTCAGTGGCGCAACAGGCGAGCAGCCGCCTGTGAAACGAGAGGGTTCAATTCCGCATAGAGAGAAATGTTTGTGTGACAGACAGATACTTGTTTGATGTTTCAGGTCTGAAAAATGTGGGACCGTAGTCCCACTGAGCATGTAATTTCGTAGTCCCTCGTAGTTCTTGATATCCACGATACAGGTTTTAACTAGTGTAGGGTCAGAACTATGTGTGTGGCTGTTGGTTGTATTTATTTATTTGTAATAAATATTTCAAATAAAGCTTTTTCCGTTAACTATGGTGTTGGTATTTGAACAATGGCAGGTTCCCATACATGAAATCAGTTGACATAAATATGTAGCGTTTAGAAGTGAAAAAAATATAAAAAAATTCAGCAGCAATTCGTAAACAATAATGTATTAGGGATTTCTGATGAAAAAGTCTAATACTAAAGATATTTCAATTTAAAGATTTTGAGGTTATGATCTATTTGACATTTCTGAATAAAATATTTTTATCTATGAAGCTGATAAAAATGTTATTTGCCTATTTTCCAAAGAGCATTATAATACTACTGCTATTGTCACCTGAGGCAGGTTCGTGAATTAAACATGTACCTACTGAACTTGACTTATAACTATTGTGGGGAAGGATGATCCGCCACACCGTATGTACTTTCACACAAGTGTTTACATATATCTAAAAATCCTGCAGGGACAGATATGTCTTGATGTCTGGCCCGTCCCAAATACCAGATTACTATCATGGTATGAGCGCAGCAGCCCACTGTACGACGCACAACCAAGCAACTACAATAGTATTCTATAATGCCTGCTCGACCAGCCTGGTCGGATCAGGTACATTATTTTCAATTAGTAATTAAACATAATACTGTTTATTTGAAACATGGTGTGATTTTATTTTACCTCTTATCAATAAGGTATCTGAACTGCCTCTTAAATTAAATTAAGATGCCCTAATTGTTTCTTTGCACACTTTAATTATAGAACTACCGTGGAAACGTACATGTTCCACATAATAGGAACGATAGGTTTCGAATAGGTTTGTCGAATTTGGTACGTTCTCACGGCAAGTATTCGTGTATATAAATTATGTCACAATATGTCAGTATGAAATGCCGGAAGTAGTAGTAGGATTTTTTTTCCTAAATAAGAGCTAATAAGAGCTAAAGCTATGGTCGTAACTATACAGCCAAATAACAGACGATCCAGTCATTCACTAAGTTGGTAAAAAGTAAAGCTGATTTATTTTTGTTATTTGTAATTGTAGGAACACACACACTTGCATGGATTTTATAGTTTTTTTTAATGGCTTATAGAATTCTTATGAAAAATATTTTTCTTTGGACTAAAAGACCTTAAGCCATTCATTAAAAAAATCTTACGGCCATAACACGTTACAAAATCAGTTGAGATTTTTAATAAATTAAACAACTTATCTATACTTACACAGCTATTGTTAGTATGCTGAAAAATCATGCAAAATAATAATATTTAGATTACAAAGTATGAAATTCCTAAACGCAATTTTTTTTGTAACTACGATTTCGCCATTGTCCTTTATGGGTCTAAGATGCAATATTTTAAAATACGCAACTAAGAAGACATTAATAAAAAAACGCAGCGTCTTGCGCTGCCTATTGTTAAAGGTCATAACATACATTTTTACAAACTATATCAAGCTGAGCAGACTCCTTGAATTTTAAACTTATTCCTTGGATCCAGTTTTGATGAAATAAAGCCTATACATGTTACTAAATCTATGCTTATGTTGCCTATGGAAACCCCATACAATTTCATTTCATTTTCAAGTTTTAAAACTTGAAAATGAAATGTTCAAATAGACCGTTTTTTTTTACTATTTACATGTTAGATGTATGTACAATGTTACAAACATTTCTATGTCTAACACTCGTAGGTCTGTACTCTGTGGCAAAGAGGAAAGTCTGTGGCAGAGACCATAAAAAATATAGAACGTCATATTGACAGCTACGATTAGTGCCGGACAGTGGTAGAAAGAATTCGTGCGATAAAATTCTCAATTTTGAGAATTTTATCGCCAATTATAATTATATTTGTTCAAATTTTAATTTTATTTCTATAGGATCTTGTTATGGCCTTCCATAAATATATACTTTTTATTACTTCAAGCTACAAGATATATAATAAATAAATAAGATAAGATATATTAAGTAATGCACTTACTAAAAAAAATTAAAAGGTAGCAATTGTCCCCTTCTGGAAATAAATAAACAATTATTTTGTGTGTCCCTAATGTATCCATTACCAGTTACCTATTCTAAACGTAAATTTTTGTTTTTTCTGTCCCCCGCTTAAGTTTAGTCTATTGTTTTATATAAATAAATAAATACACCAACAATCACACCCATAGTACTGTACCTACACTAGGTGAAACCTGTATAGTTAGTATCAACAACTTTGAGGGACTACGGTCCCACTGCCCACAGTATTCAGACCTGAAACAAATATCTGTCTGTAACAGAAAAAATTGTCTCGGTGCGCGAATCGAACCCACGGCCTCTCTTTTCACAGCCAGTTAGGTACTCGCCCGCTGCGCCATAAAAGCTGTATATAAAACTGCTATGCCAATTGCGCGTGCATGTGGATTGAGTGAGCACCTTCCAAAAATCGTTTTTTATGTATTAGGTATTTAGTAAAAGTTCTAAAACAATTGTAAAACCAATCCTGGAATTTGTAAAAAGATAAAACCGAAGATAAATCAGTTAATGTCTGCTCACTCAATCCTGATAAGGGGCAACCCAGATCTATAAATGTATCAAGTTTACATATAAAATTTGGGTTCTAGGATTTAGTAAAACCTTAGTGAAGTCACAGTATTTAATTTCAGATCACCTAGTACCCTATTTAAAAAGTTACAAATTGTTATTGGTGCTCACTCAATCCAAATGCTTTGAAAAGTCAGTATTTCTTACGAATTACCTATAAAATCAAGTTTAATTATATTTCTAGATTTAGTAAAAGTGGAATAGAAATTTGTAAAACACAAAACGAATCACTATCATGCTTCGTTTCTGAAAAAATAATTTTTATAGGTGCTCACTCAATCTACACGTTTTTGAAAAGTTAAAATTTTTCATATCTTTTAATCTGTAAGCGCTACAAAAAATGTGAATACGTCAAGTTTTAGTAGAAATTTTTACTAAATATTGGCTATTTCACATTTTCGATTTTTTGCTTACTTAAAGAGATATTACATTTTTAAAGTTTTCCACACAAACTTACAATGTAGGGTCGCCACACGTATCAAAATACAGGATAATCTATAAAATAAATTTATATTTGCCTATCTCTAGTTATGCCTTTAAGTACCTAAATTTGTTATGCCTATATGAATCACGACGATATAAATGGTAATAATATGATATAATATGATGGGAGGGAAATAAACTCAGCGACACATGGTTGAATTAATTTATTTTTACCTATTTATAGGAACCCAAATTAATATTATTTTAAATTAGTACATTTTTAGTCAATACCATCTAGCACCAATTTACTAATTAAATTCATATGGGAATTCTGAACTACTTATTATACACACACATACACACATACACTCACGCCTGTAATCCCCGAAGGGGTAGGCAGAGGTGTAACTAGTACACCCACTTTTCGCCGAATTTCGGTCCCATAATGTGATAGGGGGCGAGCCTATCGCCATACCGGGCACATTTACCAGACTCCGGGCTAATACTGAGGAATTTCTAGATAGAAAAACCCAATATCACTTTACCCGACCCGGGGATCGAATCCGAGACCTCAGCACAGCAGTCGTAACGCATGCGCAAAAAAACAACTGCGCCACCGAGGCAGTCACTACTTATTATATAAAATAGTTAAAACATATTGATATCTGAATTTATTCTTTTTAACGTGTTATTTAAGTATTTAAGCACGAAGCTTAAATACAAATGTGACTATTAAGTATATCTAAATAAAAGTTATAATTTTGTTACTTTAAATAAATCTGCGTAGTTGCTAAAAATATTCTATTGACATTTGGTGTTATTGTATAAATAAAAAGCGTCTGTACTAATATATAAAAGAGGTAACATTTGTATGTTTGGATGTTCGGGGTAATCTCCGGTTCTACGGAACCGATTTTGAAAAATCTTTCACTGTTAGAAAGGTATTTTAATGAGTTCCCTGAGTGCTATAGACTACTCTTATTCAAATTTTTTCTCCTGAAAATTTTATCTCGTGGGATAGACGGGCCGGGACAAAGATATTTTTAAGTCGATACGGAGTTCGCGAGGACAGCCATACCAAATATCATTATAAGCCAAAAATCGAAGTGCCGCAACTTATGCTGAGAGTAAAACACGACAATTGACCGACGCTGACATGGCTAGGTTAGTATATTTTGCATATTGCCATAGTTTGATGTGTCACGGGACTCTACTATGGGGTGGTGCTGCTGAAATGAATATCATTTTACTCTCCAAAAGCGAGCTAAAAGATCTATCGCTAAGTTCTAGAAGTTCTTGAGGAGGAAAATTCTTCTTTCAAGGGGCTTTGCATACGCTTTTACAATAAGGTTCCCAATCATATTAAAGAACTAAATGAAAGATACTATTAAGCAGATGACCGAAAGGCTTCGGAATATATTATGCTATTACTTAGAAGTGTAGCCATTAAATTATTATTAGGAACCTTATATATGTATATTAAGTAATGCCAATATATTTCATTTCCTTAACATTGCGAACTTATGTGAACAGTATGCCTTACATGACTCTACTTGATTTTAGTGTCTAATATATTAATTGTTGTATTCTGTCTGTGCTTGCTGCGGCGTCATGTGCGGGATCGGTCACTTCCCTGTAAAATGGTTGAGGAGGTCGATGGCTGGCACATGCGTCATTAATCGTGAACGGGTCCTGCTCTTGTTGACTGGTCTACTCAGACTGTTTCAGTAAGGACAAACTGCTCAAGAAATTGAGATTTTTATGTATTTCACGGCGGTCATGTGCAGCACTAAGCCTTGTAATAAGTTTTATTTCACAATATAAGGCAACCTAATTAACATACATTGAGCTGCTCTAATCTAATCAATTGTATGACCAAATATTGTTAACCGGTGTTCGAAAAGAGCAACGCTAGAGTTTCTCGCCCGTTCTTCTCTAGTAAAATTGCATTCCGAACTGGCGGTATAGTTAAAAAGATTGACTAAATCTAAATAATGTATAGCGTTCCAAGGATTCAATAACTTTTTTAATGTTTTTACTGAAATAAAAAAAATATATAAAGTATCGTTTAATTTAATCACTTTAGTCCAATTAGCATACATACTCACTCAGCTCTGTAATCTCAAAAGGGGTAGGCAGAGGTGTAACCAGTATCCACGTTTCGCTGAGCTTATTACCGGCCCGTGCGTGTTTACTTTAGGTATTTACATATAGGCAAACACAAATTAATTTTGTAGATTATCCTGTATTTTGACACGTGTGGCGACCCTACATTGTAAGTTTGTATGGAAAACATTAAAAATGTAAATCTCTGTAAGTAAGCAAAAAATCGAAAACGTGAAATAGCCAATATTTAGTAAAAATTTCTACTAATACTTGACGTATTCACATTTTTTGTAGCGCTTACAAATTTAAAGATATGAAAAATTTTAACTTTTCAAAAACGTGTGGATTGAGTGAGCACCTATAAAAATTATTTTTTCTGAAACGAAGCATGATAGTGATTCGTTTTGTGTTTAACAAATTTCTATTCCACTTTTACTAAATCTAGAAATATAATTAATCTTGATTTTATAGGTAATTCGTAAGAAATCTTGACTTTTCAAAGCATGAGGATTGAGTGAGTGAGCGCGCATAACAATTTGTAACTTTTTAAATAGGGTACTAGGTGATCTGAAATTAAATACTGTGACTTCACTAAGGTTTTACTAAATCCTAGAACCCAAATTTTATATGTAAACTTGATACATTTATAGATCTGGGTTGCCCCTTATCAGGATTGAGTGAGCAGACATTAACTGTTTTATCTTCGGTTTTATCTTTTTACAAATTCCAGGATTGGTTTTACAATTGTTTTAGAACTTTTACTAAATACCTAATACATAAAAAACGATTTTTGGAAGGTGCTCACTCAATCCACATGCACGCCCAATTGCGAATATATATCATTATCAGCAATTAAGAAAAAGTCTATAAAATGTATAAATAATTATATTGATTAGCGTTTACTATCCAGTGCGTGTCATAATAACTTAAATTGTTAAATCGTTGTCGATATAAACTTGAATTCAACGCACATCTCTATCCAGTATCTAATTAAATGCGCGAATAGCAATCGCCGTAAAGGAACGAATATTTTGCTATTTTAATTGCCCGAAGGCGGATATTGTGTGGTGTGTGGTGTTGGTTTCTTGTGTATTTCAATCCAGATGAATTTATTTATATAAATTATCAAATATGGCACCGAGTTTAAGTAAGTTAACGGAAAGGACAGATGTTAAAATTGCAATAGCTGCTTCGGCAGCGCTAAGTGCATGGCTCATCAGGAGCTCAATAAAGTCAAGGTGAGTTGACTATAATGAATTTTCCGTTGTTCCAAACGAGACTAGCAACCATTGAGAAATATTAATTATTTTGGCCAAAGCCAGGCAGATTTAAATGTCACTATTTTTATAAAATAAATTAGTTATTCCTTTGAATAAATGCGTTAAAATACATTAATAATATTTAATAGTATCTATTAAACATTATTTATTAATGTAAAACTGGATCTTAGTTGAATGTGATTTTTTTTTACCATAGGCACAGGAAGATATGAGTGGCATTTCTTACTGATTGTAATAATGATTAAATATTATGTAATAAGATAACATTTTAATCAATTTATTTTGATTTGCCAAAGCATGAGCCTCATTTGGGTATTCACATTTGTATTTTACAACCTTGGAAGGATACTTTATTTATATTCATACAAATTACTTGCTCAACTAAAGTATGCATTTTAAGTAAGACTTGTAAACATGAATAAACTTTGTAAGAAAAGTTATAAAATCTATGAAGACATCTTAAGCTGTAATAGCTCTATATTTATTTATTTATTTATTGAATAGCATGGTAACAGAACCACTTACACTATTCACTATGGTATTTGCGACATTACATTTGATTACATTATATTATATTTGATTAATTAATTTGATTAAATTATTTTATAAGATTAATAACATTGATAAACATAGTAATAATTAAATGAATTCATACATACATTGTACTCTCAAACCTCAGGCATTCTGACAAAAATACTCATCTGTCACACGTGAATATTGTGAATATCTAACCATTCTATGCTATGCCATAGGCACCATGCATTTTCCGGGATACAAAGTAGCCTATGTAATTCTCAGATCCTTCAACTGACACTATCCAAAAAATAATGTTGATCCCTTGCTCTGTGTAAAACAAAAATAAAATATCCCACAGTAACCTGCACATTTTGTCAGGATAAAAAGAAACCTATGTAAATTTCACCCAGATCCATTCAGCCTTTCTAACGTGATTGAGTAACAAACACCCAACAGATCAATGACCAAGTATAATTTTTAGACATAGTATTTTATCAACAACAGCTTTCAAACTAAGTCTGAATTTTTCTATAATTCTCTCTAAAAATGTAGCCCAACAGAACAAAGGTATTTAAATTTTATTTTATATTGATGTCTATGTCATTGATTTAATTTATCTATGTCTTTGATTATTACAATACTAAATTTTAAAAGAAAAGTGAAAGTTTTGTTTACAGTGTGTAAGTAATTGGTGATTGGACTGTAAACTTAATTGATAAGCTAATAGTAAACAAAAATATAATTATAAATTATATATATAATATACTTTGCAGACATATTTCCACACTTTTATATGCATTAAGAAATGGCTAACAGTCTCACTATCGCAGTTGATTTTACCTACCTTTGTGGTTCGCGACATGCTAGGTGTGGTTACCCCATTCGTATAGCAAGCACAAACGAATATGTGGTGGCACAAGCAGCGTAAATGTTGCTGCTACAAGTTGCCTATCACAGATCAAATACACTGAACACAACACATGTACCGGGGCCACATCTATATGATAGATTTCTTTACTTGCCTGGCGTTTATGCGTTTAAACGGTGACTTCAGCGCATCTGACCTGCTTATCAGATGAGAATATTACTGAAATTTACTCTAGAGCGTTATTTTGGAATCTTGCTTGCCACTTGTATAAGTAATCTACGATAAGGCCATGGTACTGGATTGTGTGGTGGTCATAAGAATTCTGGCCAGTTACAATCCAATTTTGCGATTTAAAATTCATGAAATGGATATAAGAAGGCCAGTCTTTATTTTGATTAAGAGCTATATTACACATTTATTTTCAGAAAACCGAAAACCACAAAATCCGATCGGCTATCACCTGAAGAACAAATACAGTATATGATAAAAGAGCGAGATAAAAGAAAACCAAAAGCCCAGGTGGATGCCAGGTTCCTGGCAGAACTGAAGGCGTTATGGAAGATAATGATGCCAGGATTTTGGACCAAGGAGAGCGGTTTTATGATATTGATAGCATTTTCACTGATCTCAAGATCGATGTGTGATCTGTGGCTCATACAACAAACTACGCTTGTGGAAGGGTTAGTATTAAGCTTATTAGTTTAATATTAAAATGTTTTAATTGTTAATTTAAGTGGACTGCCTTGGTGGCGCAGTTGGTATTGCACATGCGTTAAAGCTGCTGTGCTGAGGTCTCGGGTTTGATCCCCGGGTCGGTAAAATGATACTGGGTTTTTCTATTTAGAAATACTCAGTATCCACCCGGTATAGCGATAGGCTCGCCCCCTATCACATTAAAGGACCGTAATAAATTGTGCGAAAAGTGGGTGCACTTTACACCTCTGCCAACCCCTTCGAGGATTACAGGCGTGAGTGTATATGTTAATTTAAGTGTCTTTATTGACTAATAGTATAAAGGCCACTGCCTTTGTTCAGGTTAAAATACTTGATTAGGCCCTTTCATTATACATAACCTGTATAAACAAACTTTTAATAACTCCAAATATATTTGGTGTACAATAGGACCTTTTACTGAAAAGGTCCTATTGAAGTGTGATTGACGAATATAAAGAATGATTCTAGCCAATATATGTCGCTGCAAAAAAATCACCAGGCGAGAATTTCCTCTGCAGGTCTGAGGTCATCTATTATGTATATTTTTTATTGAGACAGTAGTCGACTGCCAATAGTTTACCAACTCGTCAGCAGTCAAGTGCAGTGCAGGGAAGCGGACAACTTATATTTCCAACTCCTCCCTATATTTCTATTTGATTAATTTCGTTACGGGATAAAAGACAGTTAAGCATTCCCAGAGACTCGCCGAGTTTCATTACTCGGTGTGGAAAAAAAAGCATGCCATTGTTGATCCTGGCTATACAGGAGCTACAATGGCGGGCGGGGGATAGTCTCTTGTCAGCAGTGTGACAAGTCACTTATGGATGTTAGGCCTTATTCACATTGACATAGAGTCGAACGACGCAAAACAGTCATAGGTAGATTGAAATCGTATAAAGTTGCTAAAATTATATATTGAGGAAAATGTCAAATAGTTTTATTATTATGTTTTAAGTACTGACTTCAGTTATGAGGAAGATAATTTATAAAAAAAATAATTTTTCCCTGTTCAAATAGAAATTATAACCATAACCGTCACGTGATCGACTCATTGGTATAAACTAGGGTTACCAACCCCGGAATTCAAATACTAGGATTTTAAGTTAGAAAAACCAGGACAATTCAGTTAAAAACAGGACGCATTTTTAAAATAGCGTGAACACTTGCGAGTCGAGAGGTCGCCACTAAAGTAAGAATTGCAAAAGTGGCGTGCGAATTTTAACATACAGGACCTTATCAGGGGGCTTTAAACACTATCCAGGACACCCCAGGACACTCTAAAAACCAGGACATGTCCTGGCAAAACAGGACGGTTGGCAACTCTAGTATCAACTAAAACTACAGCACGGTATATCAGTTTCGTGATGTTTCGTGGACTATGAACTGTATGCTTACTCATGAAAGACATTTACATTATAGACCGACTTCAATTCTTGCGTGTCATGTGGTGTTATGCAAAGTGAAATACATATTCTATCATGATACTACTACAATTTCATGGACACTTTTATACAAAGCGTTCAAAGATATCCATACTACATATTTTGTTTCCCTAGTGGATATAATATATAATCGAAAAAAACTGACGGTGACAGATGGACAGACAGACACGAGATAATTTTTATGTAGGTTCCCTTTTTTAACGGAGACTCACGCCGTAATCTCCGAGGGGGTGGGCAGAGGTGTAACCAGTACACCCACATTTCGCCGAGCTTATTACTGTCACAATTTCAAACTCCGAGCTCATACTGAGTATTTCGAGGTAGAAAAACCCAATATCAATTATCCGACTCGGCGATCGAACCCGAGACTTCAAAACAGCTGTAGTAGCGCGTACGCAATTAAGACTACGCGACCGAAGCAGTCGCTATACTACGTGTAACGGGAATAACGCACATCCTCAGACATCCCAATTTAACAATATTATTACAATCATAATTCATGTATTGAAATTAGACTACGATGAATATAAATATATTTTTTTATTTAATTATTTAATTATTTGTACTAATTTTCGACATAAAGTTCGTAATTTTAATTACAGTGTAAACTCTATATAGCGACACTGAAGGGACTGTGCATTTTATGGCGTTATAGAGAGTTGTCGTTAAATGGAGAGAAGAAACATCAGAATTAGAAAAATAAAAAGTTTATTTCTGACTATTGTTAGTAGTTATGTGCATAAAAAAGAATGTTATTTGAACGCTATTGAGTATAGTCTGTTATTTTTGTCTGACGTCTTTTGCTGCACCAGTAATTTTGTTGTATTTTTTTAGTTATTTTATTAATATCTAGCAATACTGAGGCATCTTGGTTATAAAGGAAATATTTTTCCAATAATTTTGCTGCTTCCAGAGCTTCTTTAATGCTCGGCGGAAGCTCAGGCTCATCCGTCTCATCTTCTTCATCACCTTGTTCTTGATCCTCAGTTTTTCTCACTGAATCCAAAATTTCTTCGTCTGTGAGTGAAGCCGTTGTAAGCAGGCGGTCGTCCACTTCAATGTAGGTTTGAAGATTTACCGTATTTCCTGCCACATTTGTATCAACACTTCGTGCTTCCCCACTTATTTTACCATAGTTGATATGATGACGCTGCTTGAATTTTCCGAGCCATCCTTCTGATGCTTTGAAAGAAGTTAAACCAAGTTCAGCAGCAAAATTCTCCGCCTTAGCTTTCACGAGCGGCCCCGAGATAGGCATATTATTCTGGCGCTGTCGATGAAACCATGATAGTACAGCTTTATCCAAATCTTCGTATATAGGTTTCTTTAATTTTTTGGAAGATTTTCCCTCGCCCGCAGCGTGGAGGATTTTTTCTTTATTTTTCCATATTGTGGACACGGTAGAGCGACTAAATCCAAAGCGTTTGCCAACATCACTTATCTTCTCTCCCGTTTCTATTGCGCGTATCAGTAAAACTTTTTCGTCAATACACAGTGATTTTCTTTTAGTAGCCATGTTTACAGTTTGCAAGTTTGTGAGCAACTAAGAATATGATAAGGTATAGATAATCCATGACTCCTAGTTATGAATCATGGTCAATAACAGTCTACACGTGCAAGCAATCCCAATTTGTAAACAAAAGAATGAATTTCTTAGAAAGTTCGGTATGCATGATGCCGACAGTCGAGTTTATTGCGGGCTAGGATAATAAAGCGACAATAGATCGTACACAGCTGCGCAGTTTTTACTAATTTTAGCAACTTAATTGTTGTCGTTATTGAGAGTGGGTGTAATGCTATATAGAGTGAAACATTGTATGAAAAACAAGCTAAACCAACCAAAGCCAATTGATTTCGACGCTTAAGAGAGTTTGTCGTTAAATAGAGTGACGTTACATGGAGTTTACACTGTATTTGATTTTTTAAAGTGTTTGTTTATTATTGCATTTAGTAAAGACTTTACCGCATCGGGTTATGTTTCAGTTTCGTTTGTCGTGAACGTTGAATTAAAGGGTGACTTATTATTTACCTGAGTCTTAATTATTTTTGGAAAACAAAATCGTCTATTAAAAAATTGACGATATCGATTCAGTCGCTTATTCTAAACAAACTACTTTCAGAGTGTGCGTTAATCATGTTGTTGTATATTATATGATTCGTGTAATAAAGCCACCACATCTAAACAATTTTATAATACGCAATCTAATATCGTGAGTCTGAATAAAAAAAATCCGGTTCGACATTAATTTGCCTCAAAAATAGCCAGTATTACGTCACGCATAGCGATGGTTTTGTAACAAACTTAATTTCCGTTTTGATCGCACTAGTATTTGTATTAATCCACCTTTGACTACATACATATACACTCACGCCTGTAATCCCCGAAGTGGTAGGCAGAGGTGCAACCAATACACCCACTTCTCGCCGAAATTAATACGGTCCCATAATGTGATAGGGGGCGAGCATATCGCCATACCGGGCACAATTCCAGTCTCCGGGCTGATACTGAGTATTTCTGAATAGAAAAACCCAATAACCCTTTACCCGACCCGGGGATCGAACCCGAGACCTTAGCACAATAGTCGTAACGCATGCGCAATTACAACTGCGCCACCGAAGCAGTCTCCTTTGAGAATTAAAAAGAAATAAACGAAGAACTGTAATGACTTGACGTTTTTTAAATTCGTATTGTATGTAAACGATTTAATTAAACTTGTATCAAATCATTGACTTCGATACCTCATAATATATTAGTTAAAAATGCCTGCTATACGTATAATTACAATTTACACAGAGAATGTAGTTAATTAAAACTAGAAACCTATGTTTATATTGAAAATTACTTGTCGCATTATCTATGAAACGTAAGTAGTCTTGCCGTAGATAGCCTCCTCTATAGTATCAATGGGGCAGCTCGAACGAACTAAGGCCACTGTCTCTCAGAAAACCGATCTGCCGGTCTACTCTTGAACACAATGCCGATCGATCGGTATTGGCTTTGAAAGATTTCGTGCTCTTGAGCGCCATATTATTTCAATATTGTGTAGCCATTAATATGCAGTAATTGGAATTAAGGTTATCATATGAATGGTTATACAATATTGAAATAATATGGCGGTAGGATCGCACTCAGAATACGAAATCTCATAAATCCAATACCGATCGATCGGAATTGTGTTCAAGAGTAGACCGGCTGAAGCATCTTACTATTGTGTTACAGAATCTGAGAATAGGGTAGTTTCCTATGTATAGTTTTGTACAAGATTCGATATGCAACGGAATATAATACGCAAAAGAAACCCTTTTTCGGAAACAGAATCATAATTGCTTGAAAATTTAAGTCATAATATGGGTGTAAAAATGTAGTAGTAATAATGGGTGCGTAGTGGGAACATCTTACTATCTCCCTCGCACAACTGCACAGTAATGGCCATTCTGAGATGTGACGTCACGGCTCATATCATACTGTCATTTGACAATTATCCCTTCGAACAGATTTGAATGGCGTCTAATTTACTTATTTTTGTTCGTATTTATAAAATTATTTCGATGACCCAAAGCGGCATTAATCTGGTTGTAACAAATGCAAGCAAGAAGTAAATGAGCTCCTAATCTAATAAGATCAATTATGTGCTGGTACTTGATATCAACCACTGATTAAAACTGCAATTGCACTAATTCACAATGAGTAGATAAAAATAGATAAAAGAGTTGCTTTATATTTTTATTTGTTTAGCTGTTGCTCGCGGCTGTGGAGCCGCTACTATTATATCCTTATTTTTTTCTTGCAATTAAAATAGCCTATATTAATCAGTGATAATGTAGCATTCAAATGGTGAAAGAATTTTTAAAATCGGCCCAGTATTGTTTGAGCCAATTCGTTACAAACATACTTACATACAAATCATTCCTCTTTATAATATTAGTATAGATAGTTAAACAGATATAACTATGGTATATGGTATTCCAGTTCTATGTAATAATAATAATTACACCCAACAGTCACACATAGTTCTGACCCCACACGAGGTCAAATCCGTATCGTGGGTATCAACAACTACGAGGGACTACTGTCCTACAACATCCAGACTCGAAACAAATATCTGTTTGTCACATAAAAATTTGTTTTGGTGGGGGAATCGAACCCACGGCCTTTCATTTCCCAGGGGGCTACTCGCCCGCTGCGCCACGGAGGCTCTCAAAATGTTATTTAACATTAACGTTAGTATCAAATGGTATACCGGCGCGCCGGAAGTTGCCGTTCTTACATGCTATTTTCAACTTTAATGTTATGGAAATAAAATTGATTTTGGCTTTTATTTACTCTGTATTACTTACTTCTTTTAATATATTTTGATACGCGAGTGGTTAAGCCAAGGATGATGAATATTGATACGATGTAAAATCTTTGCAACTAAAACTTTCTTACACATCTATGTTATGAATGTTGTAAGAATCGTTACCGAAATAAAAATACATAAATAAAATGTCGAGACGAATTGTATTGTTTGCACTTACATTAATGACTTACTTTCTTTTTTGAACGTCTGTGAGTGGCGGCTTGATTTTAGTGTAGCCTTTCATTTATTACTATTAAATCATCCCAAATTATAGAGGCAGCTTAATTAAGAGTGTTATAGACTATTATGTAGTTGCGATACAGTTTTTGAACGATCAAAATGCTAAATATCGATAGAGTCGCAAAATCAACGATTGCCGATGCTTAAAGTATAGTGGTCGCAACTCACAGTCCTTCAAAGCTTGTGCATACATAGTCTGCCATATGAGACTTATAGAACCAAAGACGGTAAAGTAGGTAGTTGGGCAAAAATGTTAAAAATATATGGCAGTATAGGAAATTAAAATCTGCATCAACTTTTGCAATGTTTTATAATTAAAGACTACTATAAACCCTTCTAAAACACAAAACAAAAGTTGCTTTGAACAAAAGTCGGCAATCTTTCACTATCAACTAATCAGAAGCGTCTGTCGAGTCAACAAATAATGAAATAACATTTCTCATGAAGTCAGTAACAATCAAAAATGGCAAACTTGACAGGAGTACAGTAAAAGTAAAGTAGCAAAGACGGCCATCTTACCTTATTTGGGTTCAAACTCGGCAATCTAGAAAATTTTATAATATTTTGCAAAGTTTAATTTTTTATCATTGTTGTTGTCATTAATTAAATTAAATATCTCTTCAGATTAAAATAAAATATTCAGCAAAATTGTGTTTCGGCTTAAACAAAAGTTATCAGTTTTTTTTAAATTGCCAAAATATACAAGACTAGCTATTGCTCGCGGCTCCGCCCGCCTGGAGGTTATTGTCGGGAGCAGAAGTATACTATCCAAGAAGTTGTCTTCTACACCTATAGCGATCGCCCTGACTCTCAGGTGTTGTGCCTGCAGCTGGAGATTGCATTTAAAGAATACCTCATAAGTTAACCCCTCACTTCGCCCCTTTTAGGGATAATTTAGTAAAAATGTTGAAACACGTATTTCTTTATTTCCTACCAAAAGCCTAAATATAAATTTTCAAATCCCTAAGTTGAGGTATTACGGATTGCCCATACAAACTTTCAACCCCTATTTCACCCCCTTCAAGATAATTTTTGAGACAAAAGAGAACCTATGTCCATCCCCAGGATATAATCTATCCCTGTGCTGAATCTCATTAGGATTCGTTCACCCGTTTAGTCATGAAAAAGTAACAAAAAACATACAAACAACAATATTAATTTTAATGCGAAGATATTTTAAAACTGTTATATCTCCTAAGATATTGACTGAAAATAAAATGACGTAAGGGCAACTTTGCTTAAAATTAAATACTTGTAATGAATAAAGTATTTATTTGGATAAGGATTAATACCATGTTTATAAAAACCCCTTCCCAAATAATGCATTATTTCAGAACAAATTCGATAACCATTAAAAAGGTTATAGTGAGCCAACCGAAAAAGATAGACATATGCTATCGCGGACTTTTTTTAGAACTTTTTAAGAGGAACAATTCGGTCATACATGATTGTTATGTAACTTTAACCGTTTACGTAGCGCACGCAACGGAAGCTCTCAATAAATTTTCCCCGTATTCGCAACATTGTTCATTGCTGCTCCGCTCCTATTGGTCATAGCGTGATGTTATATAGCCTATAGCGCCCCTCGATAAATGGGCTATCCAACACTAAAAGAATTTTTCAATTCGAATTTCAGTAGTTCCTGAGATTAGCGCGTTCAAATAAACAAACAAACTCTTCAGCTTTATATAATAGTATAGATTAGTTTTTGTATACCATAAAGCCGAAACACACAAATTAGATTTTGGTATAAAAGATCAAATAAATATATGACATTATAATAATAAGGAAAACTCACGCGGTGACATGCAAAAATATTTTATCCCGTTTCTTGAACGATGCATGGGCATAGGCGCGCCGCGCGCTGCTGTTTGTTTCCCGCCAAAGTATTATGTAGGTATAGGTGAACGACCGACACGCGCCGCATTTTTATTAAGTAATAAACACGGTAACCAGGTTGACGAAAATTTTTATATGTTTTTGCGATACCAATATAACACGTTAAAATTTAGTACAATAGATGGTGCTACTGGTTCTCAACAAACTACTTTAGGTTTTGCAGTATACTAAAAATAATGTTGTATAGCGGCCCTACTTGCTCAACTTTGGTTCTATACATACTATTTGACTCATATGATAGTCTACATACGCAGCACAATATTGATGAGAACATATATATAGTTTTGAAGATAATATACTGTCATCCAATAATTAAAATTTACTTCGGTTGAAATAACACGGCCTTACTCACTCTATAACTTATTTTTGATAATTTTTCGCAGGTCCATTATAACTATGAATCATAGTGAATTTAGAAGACTCCTCATACAGTTCTTCACGGCTATGCCTTTGGTAAGTTCTTTAAAAATATTATAAGATAATTCATACAGATATCAATCCATCCAATTGAAAATATGTGTATGCATGTTATCCCGCAAATTAGGTTCAAATGGCTCTTCATTAGTGATGGGAGATGGTAGAGATCAAAACTTCGAAAGCCAATATAGATATTTACACTGGTATAGAATATAAAACATAGTTTCCCGTCCAGTTTGTGATACCTGTGGCATTACATTATGACAGTACAGATACTGTCCGAATTCTACTTTCAAAGATTTAAACTTAGAATATTATGTCCTTAGATAGTGTAGTATGAAGAAGCTTCTTCATACTACGCTATCTAACTAGGGACAATATCACAATCATGCCGGCCTGCTGAGTAGCTACTTAGCAACCCGGCATGATTGTGTTTTATATGTTACTTGATACTCTGACTGGACTACACCGTGTCGGGTGCCGCTTTTATTTTATACCACGATGGTGGCAAACAAGCTTGGCTGGCCCGCCTGATGGTATGCGGTTACCGAAGCTTATGGACGCTTGCAACACCAGGAGCATTCACGTTGCCGACCCTTACCCATATAGATAAAACATCTCTGTTAGTAACAGAAGAAGGCTTCCTTTCAAAAGTTTCTCCATGAATATTGATCCATGCCAGCTTTCCCATGGTAATAATAAATAACACCCAACAGTCACACATAGTCCAGACTCTAGATTAGGGTCTAGACTATGTGTGTCTACACATATCACAGTAACTGACAGAGATTTTCAGTCCCACAACACCCAGACCTGTGACAAATATTTGTGGTTCACACATTTGTCTAGATGCAGGACTCGAACAATAATTTTCTCGTTTCAAATCCAGCTACCACTGTCCCACAGAAGTTTTTAACACTTCAGTACTTGATAGAGTCACAGTACCGTGCCAGTATAAAACATAGATATAAACACCACATAAATGAGTTATTTGTACAGAATTATACGGTCTACCGATAACAATCGGAACCTTCTGTTGTTGTATAGCGAGGCGGAGAATATAACAAGTTATATGTTTTAATACTTAAGTTTTTTTATATACTAGTACAAATTTTAATTTGTCTTAATAATAAATAAATAACACCCAACAGTCACACACATAGTTCTGACCCCACACTAGGTTCAAACCTGTGTCGTGGGTATCAACAACTACGGGGGACTACGGTCCCACAACACCCAGACCGAATCAAATATCTGTCTATCACACAAACATTTGTCTCGGTGCGGGAATCGAACCCATGGCCCCCCGTATTACATATTTTATTTTATACTTCGTACCTCTATTCTGTTTTACATATTATTTAATGTTTATCAAAGTAGGTACATCATGTACACATAACTTGAGCTGTAAACAAGTTTTATCTAGAAATACAATTTTTCAACAAAGCCGGAAATTTTAATTTATTACTTGTTCTAAACTAGTTTTATGAGAAAAACAACAAACATGGTGATGTTATCAATTTGACTTTGTAACTGTTAATTTTTAAATTAGTCAATAGTACAGTTTCTATTCGCACTAATATCTAGACACGCGGCAGCGTGTCAAGCTAAGTTCAAGCTAACAGAATGGCGAGCGGTACCGTGTGTAATATTACACGAACCATTTGGAGCCACTTTTGACCCCCTCATAACTCAAAAACTATGTCACATAAACATGTCAAATTTGGCTCATATATTGAAACTTGCGAGATACACATGTGCTCCAAATTTCATAAACACACCTCAAACAGTTCTTTAGATATAAACATCCAAAAATCGTAATTTTTATCACTGACTGACCTATAGATCAAAACTCTAACCCAGTACCAGATGACCTAGGAAATTGAAATTTGGCATCCAGATAGATAGTTGGCTGAATACAAAGAAATAAATCAGAAACTAGAATTTTTTTATCATTTTATTATAATTTTCAATTAATTGATTCTATTAGGTACACTTACTTATAGTGCCTGTAATGTAAGAATCAGCAATCAAAATTGATGACAGCCGGTCTTTATGTGGATTTTAAGGTCTTCATGTGAATATATATGTACAAAAAGTAATGATATCCTATCAAAACATAAATGTGAAATGAGAGCCAAGTCCAATATTATGATATATCCTCAGTTGTTGACTTCAACGACAAAAGAAGTGAGATTGAAATCCATAATTCCTCGACTTAGGGATCTGTACCTTCATATTTAGGCTTTTGGTAGGAAATAAAGATAAGATAAGATAAACTTTATTGCACACAAAAGAAAAACATACAGTAACACATAACATAAATTAACCTAGAAATAAAATATCTTATAAATAGAGTAATGCTAAGAGTACAGCGATGTGTTTGATTGAACTCTGGTGTCCAAATAAAGATCTAACTTGTGTTATGAACACCAGGGATTCATATCGTACATTATAATTGACTTTAAATTAAACTTCGAAGATAAAAATTATAATATAAAATGCACTCCGACAAAAAGACATTATCGGGGGAATCTTCATGTAGTTGCAAGTCTGTGTGCCGTAATCAACGCGCGTTTGTTTGTGTGTATCTGTTGTGTGTATGTGTTGTGTGTATGTGTTGTGTGTATGTGTTGGTGTGTATGTGTAAGTGTATGAGAACATTATCTTAAAACAGGTGTAAATAAAGTATACTAAAGTGTTATGAAATTCAGGATTTCTTCCGTCTCTATGTAATTTTGTGTTAGTAGCCATTTCTTTATTTTATGTTTGCAATCAAACTTATTTAGAGAATAGATGTTACAAAGTTTATTTAGTCTATTGTAAATGTGATTGCCAGTAACTTTAAAGCTCCGTTTAGCCAGTAATGTGTTGAAAGTTATGGATGGACAAACAGCGTAGACCCGTCGTTTCTTTAAAACATTCGGATCGAAAGTAAGGGCGGAGTGTTTACGTAAAACCGTGTGGAGTATGTACAGTTGCCTTACTGTTAAGACCTGGCAATTTTTGTATAGGAGGTCTGTGGGAAATCTGAACGGCCTATAGGTTAAAACCTTTAGCACTGCCCTTTGCGCACGCTCTAATAACAGAAGGAATGTTTTATGGGCGCTACCCCAAACAGAGATACAATAGTTCAATATAGATTGCCCTAGAGCGTAGTACACGGTAAATAGAGTATTTCGGTCTGCAGAGTTACGTAATTTTTTAAAAACGTAAATTAATTTCCTCACACGAGAGGTGTTTTTTTTTTTTTTTTTTTTACCTAAATATGCTTGCGTTTGACCACTATCTCGCCTGATGGTAAGTGATGATGTGGTCTACGGTGGAGCACGCTTGCCTAGAAGATACCTATTCACTCTTGACTTAAAGATACCCAGATTATAATTTTCGGGAAATATAGACTCCGGCAAAGAGTTCCACTCTCTAGCGGTGCGCATGATAAATGTACTAGCAAAACGCTTCGTGCGCGCTGGTGGAATATCAACCATGTATCGATGACGCTTCGCCGAGTCTCTTGTCGTCCGATGATAGAAAGGGGTTGGGGGAATTAAATTGTGTAATTCCAAGGCACACTCGCCGAAATGTATCCGGTAGAAAACCGATAAACTAGCAACTTTTCGTCTGTGTTCAAGGCTTTGCAGCCTTGCCTCGACTATGGAATCGTTGCCTATGAGCCTCTTGGCGCGTCTTTCGATGGCCTCCAACGCCTCAAGCTGGTACTTGGCCGATCCATCCCAAAGATCAAAAGAGCAGTACTCCATGCACGACCGGACTTGGGCTTGATACAGATCGAGCAGCTGTCCCGGCGTGAAGTACCGTTTCACCTTCGCAAGGATAGCCAGCTTCTTGGCAGCCAATTGAGCTTTATGCTCAATGTAGGAGCCAAAACTGAGAGTTGGAGACAAAGTTACGCCTAGAATCTCTAGGTGGTCAGTTATCGGTACGGACACATCTCTGAAAGTAGGAGTCAGTTGGAAGGGACTCCGTTTAGCAGAGAATAGACAAGCCTGGGTCTTAGTGGCATTAAACTTGACCAGGTTGGCATCGCCCCAATCGGAGACTGCCTTTAAGGACAAGTTCAAGCGTTCTACCAAGGCCTCCCTGAGGGACTGGACTTGGACTCCACTGGTTCGTGCATTAGATATGTAACTTTCTACCACTGTGCTGTCGTCTGCGTACCCAAAAGTACCGGGCTTAAGCAGATCATTGATATGCAGCAGGAATAGAGTCGCAGAAAGTACCGACCCCTGAGGTACCCCGGCATTGATAGCCAATAGATCGGAGGAGCAGCCATCAATGACCACTCGAATCAATCGTTCCCTCAAGAAGTCCGATATCCATGCACACAATCCAGTGGGCAAGCCATATGAAGGAAGCTTGCTTAAGAGGCTATCGTGCCACACTCTGTCGAAGGCCTTCGAGATGTCGAGTGAAACGGCAAGCGCTTCCCCATGCCTCTCGACAGCCTCGCTCCAGATGTGAGTGGCATATGCTAGAAGGTCTCCAGTTGACCGGTTTCGGCGAAATCCGTATTGTCGGTCACTTAGGAGGTCATTCGCTTCTAGGTATGCCATGAGTCTGCCATTCAGTACACGTTCCATACTTTTGCAAAGTATGGACGTAACCGAGATGGGCCTATAGTTGGCAGGCTCAGCACGACTACCTTTTTTGGGCACGGGTTGCACGTTAGCTTGCTTCCAGGCTTTAGGCACTTGCCCAGTGACCAGAGAGAGACGAAACAGGCGAGTCAGAATAGGAGAGAGCTCAGGCGCACAAGTTTTCAGTACAATTGCTGGAATCCCATCTGGGCCATTGGCTTTATTCACGTCCAGATTACGCAGCGTTCTTCTTACCTCAGTCTGACGAATGCGAATTTCCGACATATGTGTCTCGCAAACTGGTAGACTAGGAGGGACTTCGCCAGCAGTGTCTAAACGCGAAGATTCAGCAAAAAGAGAAGCAAACAAGTTTGCTTTCTCTTCAGCAGAGTGAGCCAAAGACCCGTCGGGTCTCAGCAGTGGAGGAAGTGAGGGGCGACGGAAGTTCGATTCAACTGATTTTGCCAGGGACCAAAACGCTTTACTGCCCGCTGGGTATGAAGCTAGTTTCTTCCCAATTTGGCTTATGTGGTCAAATCGAGCTTGCCGTAGAGTCTTCTTGCAGGATTTGGCAGCCTTGTTAAATGCTCTCTTCTTTAAGCGCAAGTCCTTTGCTTTGCGGTTTCGAGCATCAACCCATGCCAGGTATGCCGCATGCTTCCGCGCTTCAGCGCGTCCGCACTCAGCCCCGAACCATGGGCGAGTCCCGCCTGACGTTGCTACGTCAGAGAATGGAATGTAGTACTCCATACCCTGACGCAGCACATCCGTCACAGCATCCGCGCAAGCTGAAGGGTCTTCAGAAGAGAAGCAAGTGGGGCGCCAAGGATATGATGCAAAGAAAGCTCGCATCTCATCCCAATCTGCTGACTTGTATCGCCACACCCGCCGGGTGCCTCTAGGGCTGGAATCGGGCGGTGAGTAGACAGATACAGATTTCACCAGACAATGGTCGGAGCTACCCAAGGGTGATGAAACCGACACTGAGTAGTGGTCTGGATCAGTTGTCAACAGAAGGTCCAAGCAATTGGCTGTGTGCGTGTCAACATCCGGGACCCTTGTTGCCACCTGGACCAACTGAGTGAGATTTTGCGTCAGCGCTAGCTTCCGCGTTTCTCTCCCAGAATGGTCGGTGCACTCGTATGGGCATTAAAATCCCCCAGTAGCACTAGTTGTGCACAAGGGTACCGCCTTTGTGCCGCATCCGCCGCCTCACTAAGGTATTCTGTGAGCCTAGTCGTCTCCTGATCTCCGCTGTGCGACCGGTATACACAGGAATAAAGAATTTTCTCAATTCCTGTATCCACCAGTACCCAAATAACAGAGAATCTGGGATCTTCAAGATTACAGAGACGCCGACAACAGATGTCATCACGGGCGTACAAGCACACACCCGCATGTGGCTTAAAATTGTGCTCCAGAGTAAACCCTGGGTAAGAAAGGTACGCCACGTCAGACGGACATCTTATCTGCGTCTCTGAGAGGAATAAGAGAGCGGGTCTTTCAGTCTCCAGGTGGTGATGGACCGCGACGAGATTTGAGTGCAATCCTCGGATGTTGGTAAGGTGCACTTTTAGTGAGAGGGAGTGCTGCCGCTGTGGAAACATTCTCTTATTCTTTGTAGTTTTCATGTTTTTTGGAAGAGCGAATGAAGGTAGGAAGACGGTAGTGGAACGAGACTTAATGCTGTTAACCTTCAGACACAAGATGAAATACCACACAGAAGGGGGACTAGTCTGGAGACTGCGGGGACGCCCGAGCCCCCCCGGGATGTCCATCGGGCCCTCTCATCCGGTCGCCGACCGGCACGATGGCGCATCCCGGGATTTTTCGTCAGTTGGCGGGGCAGCCTTTCGTGTGTGGCTAGCACACTACTTGGGCCCCCAACTACCTGCGGTCGGCCAGCGGTGCACCGTGCCTCGGATCCCGCTACCCTCCACGACTAGTCTCCCAATGCGGCGTTATCAAATTGCGTCAGATTAGCCCAACTGCATTCAGCAACTATTCCGACCCGTCTCCCTAAATGGCATCACCGAACATCGCGCCGGAACACGGCAAGCCGTTTGGCGGCACGGCTTTGTCCGGTGGGTGGTCACTAGCCACGGCCGAAGCCTACCACCAGTAAGATGTGTCACTCATTTAGCACTACCCAGGGGTCACGTGTAGGGGAACTAGAGTAAAGCCTACGGACGCGAGTGACAATAACCCCCAAATGATGTCAGGGATGACAAATGAGCTTTCCAGTTCAGGAGATTGTCAATTTGTACACCAAGATACTTGACAGTACTGGATCTATTTAAAATATGACAGTCACAGGTAGGGTTTGGGGATGACGCTGAGCATGAGTGGGCTTTAAGTACTATGGTGTCTAAGATAGTGTGGTTCAAGGGTTTTAAAGAAAACATTAAGTAGGTCGACTTGTTTAAATTTAATGTCAATAAGTTTAGCGTTAGCCATTTCATGACTTGGTTAAGTGCAAATTCAGAGTGTAAAAGTGTCTCATCCCAGTTATTTCCATGTATAACCAAGGCAGTGTCGTCGGCGTAAGTGAAAATGGAACAGTTTTGTATCGAAAGCTGGCATAATGAATTTATGTAGATTAGGAAGAGTGTGGGACCCAAAGAAATACGTGTTTCAACGTTTTTGAAAAATCATCCATAAAAGGGGCAAAGTGAGGTTAAACTTATGGGGTATTCTTTAGATGCAATCTCAAGATTCAGGTACAACACCTGAGAAGCTGGACAATCGCTACAGGTGCCTCAGTGCAGAAGACTGGATTGTATACTTCTGCTCCAGAATATAACCTCCACGCAGGCGGAGCCGCGAGCAACAGCTAGTATATCATAATATTGGACTTGGCTCTCATTTCACATTTATGTTGACGGGATCTCTTCTTCTTAGACTTCTCAAAACTAAGCTAAATTAATTTACTTTGTTCCTGACAATTGACGTTTTATATTCTGATGGCCTCCTGGCATAGCGGGCGTTGTGGAACGCGAGGTCGTGGGTTCGATTCCCACACCGAGGCAAATGTTTCTTTTGGGTCTGGGTGTTATGAGACTGAAGTCCCTTGTAGTTCTTGATACCCACAAAGGTCTGACCTAGTATGGGGTCAGGACTATGTGTGTGACTGTTGGGTTTATTTATTATTATTTATTTAAATTGACACGACTACACCTATTTAAGTATGACATGATTTAACTCAGTTTTTTTAATTTATGCATGTCATATTTAATTATTTTATCATCCATACTTAATTTGGAATTATGCGAGTTAATAATGTCAGAATCAAAGTTAGTGCTGATGATGAATTTAATATTTAATCCGATGCAACAAAAGAATAACTAATATTGGAGATATTTTAATTTAGTTAAATGTAGAATTGGCGCCATTAGCTAGATTAATGTTTGTCATCTTTCAGATATCGTTAGTAAACAATGTGCTGAAGTGGAGTATAGGCGAGCTCAAGTTGAGGATACGCACTAATCTATCACTATACCTGTACCAAGAATATATGAAGTAAGTAAATAATACTGTATTAAACATTGTCTCACTGCAGGGCACGGGCCGCCTCTACTAATGAGAAGGTTAGGCCTTAGTCCACCACGCTGGCCTAATGCGGGTTGGGAGACTTCACATATCTTTGAAATTCTTATGAGAATTCTCAGGTATGCAGGTTTCCTCACGATGTTTTCCTTCGCCGTTAAAGTAGGCGATAATTAACAATTAATACACACGTAACTTTAGAAAAGTCAGAGGTGTATGCCATTTGTGTTTCGAACATACGACTTTCGTCTTGACTGTCCGTACCGCAACCAACTAGGCTATCGCTGCAATGCTATGAAGTAAGTATTTGCACAATTATTATATTGTTCTACATGGCAACAGAAAATACACAAAAAATATGTAGATTGAAGTTCAAAATATGCGCGCCTTCGTGAAATGCACAAGCCGAAAACATACATTCGATCTATACTTATGCCTCTACCAAAAGTAAGTTGAATAAGGTTAAAACAAAACTCGATAAAACTCCAAATACGTATATCATACGTAATAAATTCTGCAGCTATTTTAAGTAATTATTTAAAAATTAAACCGGACGTATAAAAAGCTAGTACGTTTTAATTCTTTGTAAAATACTGGCGCGCCGTGACGCTTCAATTCAATGCTTCTATAAAAACAATTGTATATACCTACCTATCATAATATAAAGGGGCGTTAGCCTTGTTGGTAGCGGTACGGACTGTTGAGACGAAAGTCGTATGTTCGAAACCCAAATGGCATACACCTCTGACTTTTCTAAAGTTATGTGTATATTCATTGTTAATTATCGCTTGCTTTAACTGTGAAGAAAATCATCGTGAGGAAACCTGCATACCTGAAACTTCTCATACGAATTTCAAATGTATGTGAAGTCTACCGACCCGCATTGGGCCAGCGTGGTGGACTAAGGCCTAACCCCTCTCATTATTAGAGGACCGTGTCCAGCAGTGGGACAATGTTTAATACAGGGCTAGTATCATCATCATTATGATTACATACGGATATGGTTTGTGCTTGACTGCTCTTGGTGGCGTAGTTGTAATTGCGCATGCGTTACGACTGCTGTACTGAGGTATCGGGTTCGAACCCGGTAATCCCGGGGTAAAAGTGGTAAATAAATAAATAAAAGTGATACGGAGTATTTCTATATAGAAAAACCCAAGATCAGCCCGGAGTCTGGAATTATGCCCGGTATGGCGATAGGCTCGCCCCATCACCTTATGGGACCGTAATAAATTCGGCGAAAAGTGGGTGTACTGGTTACACCTCTGCATATCCCTTCTAGGATTACAGGCGTCAGTGTATATGTATATATGTATGGTTTGTGAAATACGTTTTTGAATATTCTAATTAAATTACTTACAGTCGTGAATTCTTAAGTGACATGTACATATTCATAAGTAATTACAAAAACAACTGAATACTAAATAACGTATAATTCGATTTGAATTAGTTATTTATTTTGGAATATTCGAGTATTTTATTTTAATTGACGATTTGCCAGCTACTGTGTTCCCTCCTTTCTATGATCCTGGTTAGCGTAGTGTGAAGAAGCTACATAGCAGGCTGACATGACTGTATTGAGTAGCGAGGGATAGTTTGTCTCTCGCTACTTGACACTAACTCCTACAACACAAGGCATTAAAAATATAATTGGACTGTATATTTAACACTTATACTATCTTTGACCACAATTTAGTCTAATACACGTATATTCAGGTGCAGTGGGGTCGGGTCACTTTAACATGCAAGAATAAAAAAAAATTATTGACTCGTGGTTCAAGTGCGCTCGTCTTTCATTGTTACTCGGATGTTCCGTTGCACGATGTTTAATACCTACCTACATCAATTGTCTAAATCAGTGTTTCCCAAACTATGGGTCGCGACCCACTGGTGGGTCGCAAGCGAATATTGGTTGGGCCATGAAAATAAGATTATACTTCGACCGAACGGAATATAATTATTAAAATTGTTTTTATTTTCTTATTTGAACTTTCCATTCATATAATTATGACTATTTATTCAAGACAACTGAGTCTCGAATTCGGAATATTTTGTAAGGTGGGTCGCTGTTCAGTCAACTTTGGGAACCACTGGTTTAAATTATATTCTTGCCAACTGGTTGTCAGAAACTTTAATTATGTTTAGAAGCATAGGGGCAAATGCAAAAATATTAATTCGGAAATCTTTGGTTACTCAAAATAATACACCCAACAATCACACAGTCTTGATCCCACAATAAGATACGAGTCTTGTGCCGTGGGTATCACGAACTACGAGGGACTTTAACAACACCCAGACTCAAACGGTTTCGGTGCGGGATTGAACCTGCGGCTTCTCATTCACAGACCCACTGAGACACAGAAGCTTTAAAATCCAGCTTACCTTACTTAATTGTTTTTGTCCTTATTTTAATCTTCATGTCAAATGATTTCAAATGAAAGATCAAATATACATAATTAAATTTTTTTATGTTCTAAAATGTACATAAAATTGTCATGCTTTGATAAAGATACATGGTAATATATGATAATATAGGCTGGCCTTGATTCGAGATTATACTGGTCATAATATCGGTCAGTAATGTGACGTAAAGGATAACAGCTTAGAACTTGTTAAAAATATTCGATGTTTTGTTGCTAAATTGCTGTATATATGTTCATATATGTTATGACAGCCTCCGTGGCGCAGTTGAAAGAAACGGCTGTGAAACGAGAGGGCGTGGGTTCGATTCCCACACCGGGACAAAATATGTTGATGTGACATAGATATTTGTGTCCGAGGTCTGGGTGTTGTGAGACCGAAAGTCTCTCTAGGTCCCTGATACCCATAACACAAGACTCGTATCGTAGTGTGGGGTCGGGGCTATGTGTGTGACTGTTGGGTGTTATTTATTAACAACGAAAACACCACCAAAAACCGACATCTTTTACCAGTTTTTGAAACACTTCTCGTTGACCTAGGAAACTAAAACTTTCAATCGATTCAGCTTGCCGTCAATTTTGAGAATTAAATATTTATAATTTTATTTAATCGTAACACATTACAAACTCAAAAAATATATACCGAAAGTAACTCCGTTCCAACCGGCTGTCCATAAGACACCTCTCTCTTTTTTTATCTGTTGCGTTTTATCCATGTTCATCGACTAGGTATTGCAAAAAAATTATAGCAATAAACCAGTTTGACTTGGGTGGGATACATAAATTAATAATAAGTTTTTTATCGTGGCATGGCAAAGTGACCACACTGCAGCTGATGGTAAGTGCAGTGCCGTCCAGTTAGAGTATCAAGTAGCAAGAGACAAAAAATAAATCTGTCATATAATAATAATGAGACATAACGTCATAGTACATCTTACACAGTATAAGACTAATTCATACTAGACTATAAGCTAACCTAAAATTGTATAAGCTGAAACCATTTTTAAATAAATAAATTATACGCACTGACTTGTATTGAGTCCAAACAAATATTATGGTCATACTTTGCGCAAATATTAAACATAGATCATAAATTTGAACAGGGATTAACTAATTGACTGAACAAATAAAAAACACGTTGTAATGTGTCATAGGCTAATAATGAAAACATTATGCTTAAAAGAAATACTACAATAACACAGATCCAAGGTTAGGTATGCCCTTCAATCTCGTGCTTTCATTTTTAATACGTGTCTTCCTTGGCGTTGACATTTGACATTGACATTGCTTACTTATAGCAGGCCAATGTCACTCCGCGCAATACCGGACGCGCGTACCTACTATGTAATTGCTTTTACCTAATGAATACTTATGTACTTATATAGTAATATATACATATACACTCACGCCTGTAATCCCCGAAGGGGTAGGCAGAGGTGTAACCAGTACACCCACTTTTCCAGACTCTGGGCTAATACTGAGAATTTCTAGATAGAAAAACCCAATATAATATTACCTGACCCGGGGATCGAACTCGAGACCTCAGCCCAACAGTCGTAACGCATGCGCAATTACAACTACACCACCGAGTCACTTATGTACTTCACTTTACTAATGTAAATAATACGGAATGTAAATAATTATCCTCTAAGTTTTCAATTGTATCTATGTTAAACAGTACTAGTACATCGGTATACATACATACAGTTTACGGTCCGTCGTTTTTTGTTATACCTTAATATTATATAGTCGGATGACGGATGATAACTTGCAGTGATAAATTTAAGTAGTACCTATGTCCTTGCTTAATAATATAATAATAATACTAGCCCTGTATTAAACATTGTCCCACTGCTGGGCACGGGCCTCCTCTACTAATGAGAGGGGTTAGGCCTTAGTCCACCACGCTGGCCAAATGCGGGTTGGCAGACTTCTCATACCTTCGAAAAACTCTCAGATATGCAGATTTCCTCACGATGTTTTCCTTCACCGTTAAAGCAAGCGATAATTAACATTTTTAATACACACATAACTTTAGAAAAGTCAGAGGTGTATGCCACTTGGGTTTCGAACCTACGACTTTCGTCTTGACAGTCCGTACCGCAACCAACTAGGCTATCGCTGCTGTCCTTGCTTGGTTATTGTTTTTTTGCCGTAGTGATTAATTCATATTCTTCCAAATGTGCTGAGGTATGACTGCGGTATATGGTAAATTGTTGTTATCTTTTTACTGTTTCTTCAAATAAAAGATGGAATACTAATGTAACAACTTTAGCGTTTATTTACATTCCACTCTGTCTGTCAATCAGATATATTTTTTATACTTGCGACGGAAGTAATAATAATAAATACACCCAACAGTCACTCACCTAGTTCTGACCCCACGCTAGGTAAAACCTGTATCGTGGGTATCAAGAACAAGGGACTATGGTCCCACAACACCCAGACCCGATGTCTGTCACACAAACATTTGTTTTGGGGCGGGAATCGAACACACGATCTCTCGTGTCACAGCCGGCTACTCGCCCGCTGCGCCACGGAGGCTGTCAAGGTAAAGGAAGATACAAGATGATAATCATTGATGAAATCATTTTAAGTCTCAAACTAACTGTAGGTTACCTATATGCATGATTTGTTACTCTAGACATCTATGTTCTAATATTTGGCCATTAAGTAAAGTTTTACCAGTATGTTACATGTCAGACCTTCACGGTATTTGTTCGATAGTTTGCGTAGTAAACATACACGCACTAAGCAACGTCGATTACTTAGAGGTTACATTAAAGGTATCTTCTCATTTGTATGGGAAATATTTATTGTTTATTAGAGTGCTATACGAACCGCTACAACCCCTAATGCGCGGGGTACTTATTAGTCACCTCTTATGACAGGCAGGGGTATATAACACTGGAATATTGCAAGCAGAATACAATCTGCTGTACCTTATAAAAAATTGCACCATACTTGGACTTTGAAATAAAACGATTTTTACGGATTAGATCGTGGTTTATTTTACATTATTAACCCGACGTTTCGAAGGCGTAAAGTCTGCACCCTGGCAGACTGAGTTGTATGTCGTCACGAAAGTATAGTGCAATGTGTCTACCCTCCATATAGTTGATATTAAATTTTTATTTTGTTGTAGTCCGATCTACGCAGAAAGAGCTCCCAGTGTCATGAGGTCTGGCAGTTGGTCTTTTAAAAGACCAGCTGCCAGGCATACAACAACAACGACATACAACTCAGTCTGCCCCGTGAAGGTACAGCCTTCGAAACGTCGGGTTAAAAAAGTAAAGTAAACCGCGATATAATCCGTAAAATTCGTTTTATTTCAATGTATAATATTCGCGTAAATATAAGAAACCATTATACTATGACTAATTTGACACTTCGGGGGCATTCATTAATTACGTGAGGCAATTTTGGCGAATTTTCGACCCCCTCCCCTCTTGGTGAGATGTCGTGAGATTTGCCCAGAGAATGGACCTACCTATGTTTAATGTGACTACTTATGTTTTTTTATTTACCGGCTTACACAATAATAATAATAATAAATAACACCCAACAGTCACACACATAGCCCCGACACCGCACTTCTACTACGAGTCTTGTGTTGTGGGTATCAGGGACTACGAGAGACTTTCGTCTCTCGACTGTTGTCTGTTATATAAACATTTGTCCCGGTGTGGGAATCGAACCCTGTCAAAATATAAATAAAAATATTTTACTCGCTTACAGAGGCTTCACATACTACAAAGTGACAAACTTGGACAATCGGATATCGAACGCGGACCAGCTGTTGACTACCGACATCGATAAGTTCTGCGACACTGTCGTGGACCTGTACAGCAACATCAGTAAGCCGTTGTTGGACATCGGCATATACCTGTACCGGCTTACAATGAACTTGGGAGCTTCGGTAAGTGAATAAACTCCCACTAAGGTGTTGTTTAATCGAACCTCTGCCTACCTCTTCGGGGATTACAGGCGTGAGTGTATGTCTGTGTAAGGTGTTGTTTAATGTAACTTTATTTATCTTCATTCCCAATTGCATTTATTAAAATACAAGGCCAAAGTGCGGACAAATAGGTTGTATTGAAAATAAAAAAATCTTAACTCTTTTTCTGTTCCATGAAATATACTCATTATGATCTGGAAAAATTATATTTGATATAATATAAAAATACAGACTTGAAAATACATTCATATACATAAACACTCACGCCTGTAATCCCCGAAGAGGTAGGCAGAGGTATAGCGAGTGTACCCACTTTTCGCTGAATTTATTACGGGCTCATAATGTGATAGGGAGCGAGTCTTACGCATACCGGGCACAATTCCAGACAACGGGCTGATACTCAGTACTTCTAGAAACCCAATAGCACTCTAACCTGACCCGGGAATCGAACCAGAGACCTCAGCACAGCAGTCGTAACGCATGCGCAATTACAACTGCGCCACCGAGGCTAACTGGTGGTGCGTGGTGGGTGATGAAATATTTAAAGACATATTTCTTTCACGTCTGGATGTTGTGAGACCAAGATAATCAATATATAGACAATGATGAGGACTTCTCTAGAATATACCAAGGGAAGGGAAGGAACATTTTTTTTTCCTGTTTTGGAGGTTTTCGACTCATTCGTTCTACTGTATAATATAGAAAAACTGATTCATCATTCTTCTTCGCTCGCGATTGGTTGTACAAATATTCGAACTTAAAAAAGTTCGGGTTTTCATCTACCAGTCAACGCAAATACGAACGAATATAACAATTTATTGATAAAGAAAATTAATCACAATGTTCCGATTTTAGACCGAAATACTCGATAACAGCACTATTTTTACTTTTCGATAACGTGGCAACTCACCAAATGTCATTTTAGTCTATCTAATTAAAAATCAGAGAATAGTTATATTTTAATGTGGTTCGGGGCTGTATGTAAGACTGATGGATGTTATTATTGTTTGCTTCAGACCCCAGGGATCATGATGGCGTATTTACTTCTATCCGGCGTATTACTAACATACCTGAGAAGGCCCACAGGTAAATATTCGATCTGCATCCTGGCTATAGCCACTTTTACGAACAATACATATTAAGTGCTAATGGCTATTTCTATGAAGATCTTCTTACTACATTAAACATTAGCACCCATAAGCGTATCTATCGGAATCCTCGTCTCTTCAGTGTACCCCTTTTTTTTTTTTTTATTGTCGCGGGGAAAGCGTTTTATTACTGCCGCCCGCTCCGGAGGGAAGCGGATTAAGAATAAAACGGGTATGCTGGACTAGCCGGTCTTACGACCCAGCATCCCCCTCGCACGGATGATGGCTATCCGTGCTGCCGCTGGGCCGAGTCCCTAACCCCTATGTACACCCCACCCGACACTACCAGCTAAAACCCCGCGGTGGCCTTCTTCGGCGCTTGCGGAGCGATCCCGGAGTATTCTAAGGAGTGCTAGAATTGCAGCCGGAATCGCCCCTGCGCGGTGCTGCGTAGCAGCCCATGTCCATGGAGGGCTAAGGAGCCCCCGCGCACCGAACAACGACAGCGAACGAGGCCTTACCACCCGCGCTGCCGTCCATCTCGGGGTCGCACGATGCCCCGAATTTGGGAGTGCATCGATACGGGCTGACAGCCCTCCGCTGCGCGCCCGCGACCCCCGATGGCCCCAATTAGTCGCCTCGTACGACAGGCAGGGGTTACCGTGGTGAAATTCTCAAGACGCCCCCATTCCACAGCGAGCCAGCGAGAGGTCTCTTCCAACGACTGCTCTGAGAGCGCTGCGCTCTTCGTCCCAGGCTGGGACTCCTCCAACGTATGTTGGGCCGTGTCCTCGCGGCAGTTGCCACAGTGGTGGCACACGGCGGACACCTCCTTTCCGATCCGACACAGGAACGAACCGAAACACCCATGGTCCGTTAATACCTGTGTCAGTCGGAACGTAGGCGCCCCGTGGCGCCTGTCTAGCCATCTCTTTAGGACAGGACGCACTGCTGCGACAGTCCTCAAGCCCGCAGTCGGGCTCTTCAGTGTACCCTGCTCTAATAACAGTGTTTCTTACAATAACCCTCTCCATCTTATGTGTCTTGTTTACAACAATGCAGTCAAGTCTTCCAATGAACTCCATATCTTTCATCAATAATTTCAAAAATACAAGAGCTGTTTATAATTACTATAGCGCTATAAATATAAATAACTAAACAAAACTGTAAACCTTCTTTTAATATGTTTTTATGGTATGTGTTCTCTCTGTAACATTTATTTTGGCCTTATTAATGAATATCTAAAATTATTGGTTTTTAAATATTTGTATAATGCTGTGTACAATTTTATAGTTAAGGCCGGAGAAGACCTAAACGCGAGTTTTCTAGCCCTAAAAAGTGTTTGATCTACTGCAAGAAACCAAATAAAAACATATATAATATTCTACAGGATATACTTTAGTTGGTAGATGTTCTCAAAACAGTTTTAATCTTTTTTGTTTATATAATAGTACTTACTTGTACTGCATGTTTAAAATTGTTAACTGCTTTTGTATCTAAATAAAATAAACATTTATTTACAGCCCGCATGACCGTGCAGGAACAAAAACTCGAAGGTGAATTCAGATACGTCAACTCTAGGCTTATAACAAATTCGGAAGAGGTCGCATTCTATCAGGTTAGTATTTTATTGTCTATCGAATAGAAAAAACATGATGTTCAACATGTTTAGCAACGTTGCGCAACATCACCCTTTGAGGTTCAAGGCTGTATGTCGTGCATATCATAAAAATGACGTCATCTTCCAACATGTTCCTAACAAGTGATGACCCAATGGCTTAGCAAAAAATATTTGTTAAATATACCTTCATTATGAAATATTTTGTATTTTTATAAGTATTCTCGAATGATCTTAAAAAGCAGATGACAGATTATGGCATTAAGAACATAATGCCAATTTTTAAAACTACTAATTCTATTAGTGTCTTATGCTAAAAAATGTGACATCCTAATAAAACGTATCCAGCATAACTTATGTTTTTATAAAAAATAAGAAAAACGCTGCATCTCAGTAACAAGAAACCTCCGCTTTAGTAGCTTTTTGTATAGTGCGGTCAGCGCTCAAATCGTCGAGATTATTGGGCAGGGCACAATCTTAAGGAGCACATCAAAATGGAGTGCTAATTTAAAGAGTATGCTACAAATTAGTGTTCACAGCTTCTTCACGTGTGTTTAAGGGGAAGGGATACGTATAAATCTTAAAAACAACTGTTTATAATACAGAAAAAATTATTACTAAACAGTCGTACAGATTGCGCATACTTTAATAAATAAATAATAAATAAATAACTTTCTATATCACATACTTGTAAAATGCTTAAACTATCACCCATCCATTTAGCATTACATCACATTCGTCCACCGGCGAACACTGGCGTGTATAGATGTCTATGTCGAGTTTCATATTATTTATTGTTTATAATAAAGATAACGTTCAAGTAATTTGTATACGGTACTTCGAGGCATGTTAAATGGAGCTAAAAGCTAAAGTATTAAATTATTCACCATAGTGTATGTTTTATTGTAACCCTATTTATAAAAATAAAAATTAGGGGTGTGCGAATATAGTTCGAATCGAATTTAAATTTTTGATTTTTTCGAATTTTTCGGGAACTCTCGAATAAGTCGAAAGTAATATTAAGACATAGTAATTTCGAATTATTCGCACACCCCTAATAAAAATATTTTCTTTCTTTCTATTATAATTGTAGGGTAACCACAGAGAGCAGCTGACACTTCTGGCCAGTTTTTACAAACTGACAAGGCACCTGAGGAACTTCCTGAACTTTAGAGTGTGTATGGGTTTCATTGACAACATTATAGCCAAATGTGAGTACGATTGTTCAATGATGCAATATGATTACCCGCAGTTAGATATTTAGTTTACCGACTAACAATGTGTAGGTTAGGTACCTAATAAGTGGTTAGTGAATGTAAAAGATGATTTACAAAAACAATTGTTAATGTCCTACTGAACAGAGTTTGTGACTGCCATTTATTTATATGCCAGTGTACATCCGGTTTTTGTTAGGGGTCTAGTGTTGGGTACGATGTTTGGCCGTTTTGTGGCCTTCTGAGTACTCTGACACTAGACCCTCGACAACTTCTTCACCTTCTTGCCCATGGCGTAGTGTGAAGAAGCAGGCCGGCATAATTGTGTTGAGTAGATGGGGATAGATTGTCTCTCGCTACTCGACACTCTAATTGTACCGCACTGCGCTTACCATCAGGTGCAGTGTGCTCACTTTGCCGTGCCAGTATAAAAAAATCCAAGTAATGGAATTTGTATCAAGTTGTTTGTATTGTTAGAAACTATACCAGTTCAAAAATAGACACAAATTATTAGAAAATAATGTTTAAGTTACGAATCGATCATGTTTTACCCGTGTAGGCAATTCAACGGTAGGCAGCGGCTCTGCTGTGCCCTGGCATTGCAGAAGTCTATGGGCGGCGGTGACTACTTACCATCAGGTGGCCCGTCTGCTCGTCTGTCTATCCAGGCAGTAAAAAAAATGTATACATCTATAACATTATAAATTTTATTTACAGACATTGCAATCACCGTCGGTTTCTACGCGGTGTCAAGACCCTTCTTCGCGGCGCATCATAATCTACTGACCACAGGCACAGAAAATGACAGGTTTAAGGTAAGTTTATTGGTTTTGTCATATTTTATTTACTTTAATTATGTATTAACCACAGTATATAATTTAGAAATGAATGAAGGCGTCTCACTGACGTATATAATATACGTCAGTGAGGCGTCTTCCGGCGAAATTCGTACGATTCGCGTATGCACCGCGTAGCAATGTTATATGAAAGGTCACCATTATTTTTGTATGAAAACCGGCCACTTACAAATTGTGGTGTTTAGTAATGAAACGTATGTCTACTTGTTCCTTATGATCCCTAGATTACGATACTCATATTAGCTTTATATAATGCAACGGGAGTAATGAGAAATCGTCAGTTAAAAGTTGTCTGTTGTCGCAAAGCAGGAATTGTTGCGGACAGCTAATGCCTACGCACGTTTCGTTGAAATCACACTGCACAATTAACACAACAGCCTTGTGTGGTTGCATACATTTTCATAAAAATCTTTCAAATAAAATATGAAAGAAACACGAAACAGAAATAACACTGACGCAGTTTAAAAACAATAAAGTTTTTTTTATACATCCAAAGGACAGGCTATAGTCAATCGACCATACTGCCTAGTCTTACGTTAAAAAGAGTTAATAATGAGTTTAGTTTTACATTTAAGTGACACTCCTGTCAGTCCGTCAATTCTGCGTTTCTTTCTACAATAAAATGTCACAGGATATTAGTGAACTTTTTAAGAAAACCGTATAAAATCACGGTACTGGTTTTTATTTTAATAGCAATAACGCTTCGTTACACGCTTTTTTCGATAATTGACGTAAAAGGAATTTGTCAAAACCCTATGTAATAAAATCAAAACTACTTTTTTTCTGAGTTTTTATGATTCCGGTTGGGTTTTTATACTGGGTGACTTTTTTTACAGTCTTGAAAAAAATAGGGCGAAATGGAGTAGAAGCATGACATAGGCTGAAATTAATCTACTAATATACACGCCTAATTTATAATCTATTTTCCATATTAATCCCTCCAGTCAGGAATGATATTAAAAAAAGTGGGGAGTAAAGCAACAAGCTTTTATTTCCATAGCATTAAAGTTAAAAATTGCATGGACGAACGGCGAGTGTTGCCAGTGTTGCGCCGCCGGCGTGTCTATCCGTCATGACTGGTTAAAACATTTAAAAGTAGTAATTAAAAAAAACAATCGTAACATTGTCACCCTAACACGCGACAAATTAGTAGGAATGATTACGTAACAAATAACATAAAAACTATTTTCAAAGACACTCGCACTCACCAGCCGTCGCAAGTGCTGGACCTCCGCGCCACCCACCCTTTCCCGGTCGCCCGCTGCCCTTGCGAGTTGCGCTAATTATTTTAGTTGCATTCGCTTAGGCACATTGTGACGACGCGTGATCTGTTCGCATTGTTTACGTACCGTGCCGTCTCTCACTGTGATATCGTATTACGTATACCATAAACATGTACGAAACAATAACGTTGAGTAGTCAGTTCAGTGGCAAGTGGATTAGTTTAACATGTAACAATAACTACAGCATGTAAGAAGGTCCTAAGCCCTTAAAAGTATGAAGGTAAGATCGAAATAATCTCTCGAATTATTACTATTGACGTGCCGTGTAGAGTGTATTTCTTTTAGGGATTTTATTAGACTTTCGGAACTTTCGTAATCGAAATGCTAGTATACAGACACTGTTGTCTATAGATTCTATTCCACTTACACAGCACGCCATATTATTATCAAGACGGTAAAAAAAATCACCCAGTATAATTTTTTAGCCCGTTTAGTATAATAAATTGATTACATTTTTTATGCATAATATCATTAAAAAATGTAACCACTTGCGTGGCCCAAAAAAAATGACTCCTTTAGTACTGGGTCATTAGACTCAAACTACATTGTAATCATATGCAGACTCGACGTCAGTTTTATGCTATGCGGCGGAAGTGCTATTGATACGGGCTTGCAGGTCACTCTGAATACTACGCGTGTATATGAATGTTATTTTTACCCTACAGCACTATTATACGTACGGGCGGATGTTAGTAAAAATGGCGGAAGGTATCGGTCGCATCGTACTGTCGGGTCGTGAACTCAGCAAACTAGCCGGACTGACTGCACGAGTCACGCAGCTGCGGACCGTACTGCACGACTTGAACGCAGGCAACTACACGCGCACCATGGTGGACCGACACGCGCATAACGGTACAGCTGGTGAGTCCTACATACTACATGTTGTACAGAGTACAGACTATACTCGTACTCAACACACTAGCCGGACTGACCGCACGAGTCACGCAGCTGCGGACCGTACTGCACGACTTGAACGCAGGCAACTACACGCGCACCATGGTGGACCGACACGCGCATAACGGTACAGCTGGTGAGTACTACATAGTACATGTTGTACAGAGTACAGAGTACAGACTATACTTGTACTCAACACACTAGCCGAACTGACCGCACGAGTCACGCAGCTACGGACCGTACTGCACGACTTGAACGCAGGCAACTACACGCGCACCATGGTGGACCGACACGCGCATAACGGTACAGCTGGTGAGTCCTACATACTACATGTTGTACAGAGTACAGACTATACTCGTACTCAACACACTAGCCGGACTGACCGCACGAGTCACGCAGCTGCGGACCGTACTGCACGACTTGAACGCAGGCAACTACACGCGCACCATGGTGGACCGACACGCGCATAACGGTACAGCTGGTGAGTACTACATACTACATGTTGTACAGAGTACAGACTATACTCGTACTGAACACACTAGCCGAACTGACCGCACGAGTCACGCAGCTGCGGACCGTACTGCACGACTTGAACGCAGGCAACTACACGCGCACCATGGTGGACCGACACGCGCATAACGGTACAGCTGGTGAGTACTACATACTACATGTTGTACAGAGTACAGACTATACTCGTACTGAACACACTAGCCGAACTGACCGCACGAGTCACGCAGCTGCGGACCGTACTGCACGACTTGAACGCAGGCAACTACACGCGCACCATTGTGGACCGACACGCGCATACCGGTACAGCTGGTGAGTACTACATACTACATGTTGTACAGAGTACAGACTATACTCTTACTCAACACACTAGCCGGACTGACTGCACGAGTCACGCAGCTGCGGACCGTACTGCACGACTTGAACGCAGGCAACTACACGCGCACCATGGTGGACCGACACGCGCATAACGGTACAGCTGGTGAGTACTACATACTACATGTTGTACAGAGTACAGACTATACTCGTACTGAACACACTAGCCGAACTGACCGCACGAGTCACGCAGCTGCGGACCGTACTGCACGACTTGAACGCAGGCAACTACACGCGCACCATTGTGGACCGACACGCGCATACCGGTACAGCTGGTGAGTACTACATACTACATGTTGTACAGAGTACAGACTATACTCGTACTCAACACACTAGCCGGACTGACTGCACGAGTCACGCAGCTGCGGACCGTACTGCACGACTTGAACGCAGGCAACTACACGCGCACCATGGTGGACCGACACGCGCATAACGGTACAGCTGGTGAGTACTACATACTACATGTTGTACAGAGTACAGACTATACTCGTACTGAACACACTAGCCGAACTGACCGCACGAGTCACGCAGCTGCGGACCGTACTGCACGACTTGAACGCAGGCAACTACACGCGCACCATGGTGGACCGACACGCGCATACCGGTACAGCTGGTGAGTACTACATACTACATGTTGTACAGAGTACAGACTATACTCTTACTCAACACACTAGCCGGACTGACTGCACGAATCACGCAGCTGCGGACCGTACTGCACGACTTGAACGCAGGTAACTACACGCGCACCATGGTGGACCGACACGCGCATAACGGTACAGCTGGTGAGTACTACATACTACATGTTGTACAGAGTACAGACTATACTCGTACTCAACACACTAGCCGGACTGACTGCACGAGTCACGCAGCTGCGGACCGTACTGCACGACTTGAACGCAGGCAACTACACGCGCACCATGGTGGACCGACACGCGCATAACGGTACAGCTGGTGAGTACTACATACTACATGTTGTACAGAGTACAGAACATACTCGTACTCAACACACTAGCCGAACTGACCGCACGAGTCACGCAGCTGCGGACCGTACTGCACGACTTGAACGCAGGCAACTACACGCGCACCATGGTGGACCGACACGCGCATAACGGTACAGCTGGTGAGTACTACATACTACATGTTGTACAGAGTACAGAACATACTCGTACTCAACACACTAGCCGAACTGACCGCACGAGTCACGCAGCTGCGGACCGTACTGCACGACTTGAACGCAGGCAACTACACGCGCACCATGGTGGACCGACACGCGCATAACGGTACAGCTGGTGAGTACTACATACTACATGTTGTACAGAGTACAGACTATACTCGTACTGAACACACTAGCCGAACTGACCGCACGAGTCACGCAGCTGCGGACCGTACTGCACGACTTGAACGCAGGCAACTACACGCGCACCATTGTGGACCGACACGCGCATACCGGTACAGCTGGTGAGTACTACATACTACATGTTGTACAGAGTACAGACTATACTCTTACTCAACACACTAGCCGGACTGACTGCACGAGTCACGCAGCTGCGGACCGTACTGCACGACTTGAACGCAGGCAACTACACGCGCACCATGGTGGACCGACACGCGCATAACGGTACAGCTGGTGAGTACTACATACTACATGTTGTACAGAGTACAGACTATACTCGTACTGAACACACTAGCCGAACTGACCGCACGAGTCACGCAGCTGCGGACCGTACTGCACGACTTGAACGCAGGCAACTACACGCGCACCATTGTGGACCGACACGCGCATACCGGTACAGCTGGTGAGTACTACATACTACATGTTGTACAGAGTACAGACTATACTCGTACTCAACACACTAGCCGGACTGACTGCACGAGTCACGCAGCTGCGGACCGTACTGCACGACTTGAACGCAGGCAACTACACGCGCACCATGGTGGACCGACACGCGCATAACGGTACAGCTGGTGAGTACTACATACTACATGTTGTACAGAGTACAGACTATACTCGTACTGAACACACTAGCCGAACTGACCGCACGAGTCACGCAGCTGCGGACCGTACTGCACGACTTGAACGCAGGCAACTACACGCGCACCATGGTGGACCGACACGCGCATACCGGTACAGCTGGTGAGTACTACATACTACATGTTGTACAGAGTACAGACTATACTCTTACTCAACACACTAGCCGGACTGACTGCACGAATCACGCAGCTGCGGACCGTACTGCACGACTTGAACGCAGGTAACTACACGCGCACCATGGTGGACCGACACGCGCATAACGGTACAGCTGGTGAGTACTACATACTACATGTTGTACAGAGTACAGACTATACTCGTACTCAACACACTAGCCGGACTGACTGCACGAGTCACGCAGCTGCGGACCGTACTGCACGACTTGAACGCAGGCAACTACACGCGCACCATGGTGGACCGACACGCGCATAACGGTACAGCTGGTGAGTACTACATACTACATGTTGTACAGAGTACAGAACATACTCGTACTCAACACACTAGCCGAACTGACCGCACGAGTCACGCAGCTGCGGACCGTACTGCACGACTTGAACGCAGGCAACTACACGCGCACCATGGTGGACCGACACGCGCATAACGGTACAGCTGGTGAGTACTACATACTACATGTTGTACAGAGTACAGAACATACTCGTACTCAACACACTAGCCGAACTGACCGCACGAGTCACGCAGCTGCGGACCGTACTGCACGACTTGAACGCAGGCAACTACACGCGCACCATGGTGGACCGACACGCGCATAACGGTACAGCTGGTGAGTACTACATACTACATGTTGTACAGAGTACAGAACATACTCGTACTCAACACACTAGCCGAACTGACTGCACGAGTCACGCAGCTGCGGACCGTACTGCACGACTTGAACGCAGGCAACTACACGCGCACCATGGTGGACCGACACGCGCATAACGGTACAGCTGGTGAGTCCTACACACTACATGTTGTACAGAGTACAGAACATAACAAAATGAGCAGTATTTTCTCTGCCTTCAATGTCCTTCAAACTGTAAATTAACAGTTCATTCATAATGCTACTTGACGCCAATAAAAGAGAAAGCGGTGGTTTCAACTTAGAATCAGATTGTACTCACCAGGGGAGACATACCATTTGTCGATATAAGATATTTAATATACATGTCGAAGGCAGGTCGTGAGACCGAGGCTGTGAAGGGGCTTACACATCCCTCTCCGACCTCCAGATTTAGTCAGGATGCACATCGTATCGATAGTTCAGTAGAAATAACGCAGGATTAACATCGTTTATTTAACTACTGCCAGTTCGGAAAGCACATATCCATGGGAAAGAAATGATAACAAAACCCATGGTAGCTCTTTTAAACAGAGCACACCCTCATTAAAATGATCGTTATTCAAAATAACACTTAATTACAAACAGTATTTCGGTATTACGACCTCTAAGTTAACCATTATATTGAGTGTTTTTCTATTGTGCCCTGGACTAAGAATGAAATCATCCGATAAACAACTCTTATTCGACCACAAAATACTAAAACAAGTTACGGTACCTACAATTTACAGTAGATCGAGTTATTTGCAAGTTCATTTTAGTATCCGTTTTCATGTCGTTCTTCACAGCGGGATAACTCCAAAGGCGTGGAACAGGAGTTTGGTTATTCTCTTTTTTAAGAAGGGAGATAAAACCCTTTTTAAGAATTATAGACCAATCTCACTCCTGAGCCACGTCTATAAGTTGTTTTCAAGGGTTATCACGAATCGCCTCGCCAGAAGACTTGACGAGTTTCAGCCCCCGGAACAGGCTGGGTTTCGCGGAGGATATGGCACCATAGACCACATTCACACAGTGAGGCAGATTATACAAAAGTCCGAGGAGTATAATCGGCCCCTGTGTCTGGCATTCGTGGACTATGAGAAGGCCTTTGACTCCGTCGAAACCTGGACTGTCCTGGAATCCTTGCACCGGCATACAAGTAAATGATTATTTCCATCTAAAAAACTTATGTATTGTCATCAGCGCTGCCGATGTTGATGGCCCCTGGAGCCGGTCGCATCATCTACCAGGATAAGATTATAAAATTCGACAAGGTTCCTCTCGTCACGCCAAACGGCGATATACTTATCAACGAGCTTTCATTCGTAGTCAGGTTTGTACTCCTTAATCCTACTTATTGTTAAATATAATGTGGTTTTTTTGAATTTTTCGACTTGTTCAAGACGTTTTAAAACGTCACTTTAATAATTAGTTTAAAACTCTTATTGCTATTTATCAGACGGGATAATTTTTTTTTTTTGTATGGTTTAAAATTATGATGTCCCTTTTAATCAACACCCTAAAATTAATAATTATTGAACTTTTTTTTTACAACAATATTAATAGTCGATTTGTATATTCTGCTTTGTCCTAGGGATTACACTACTTTCTAACTTACCCTCTACTAAGAAAGATTAGAAAAATAAATTGCAATACTATTTATTATAAAGTACGCAATATTAGAACTAGAGTGAAATTTCAGCTCAGTGAAAAAAAACAGCAAATCAAACAATGACTTTCCCCCAGGTCGGGTATGAACGTGTTAGTATGTGGACCCAATGGTTGCGGCAAGTCGTCACTATTCCGTCAATTGGGAGAACTGTGGCCCATATTCGGCGGCACTCTCACCAAGCCACCAAAAGGCAAGCTGTTCTACGTACCGCAGAGACCTTACATGACGCTGGGCACGCTGCGGGACCAGGTTAGAACAATGGATACTGAAAATGTGGTCTTCTGTCCACATACATCCGTGGCGGAGGCAGACGTATCTTCACGTCCAGCTTAACAGTTACCAATCACCCTTTATATTAAATATAGTGACATTAAAACGATCCCGCCACGACCCGATGTTGATTTTAAAGTAAAAAAACTTAATTTAGAAATTATTATAAAGAATAACATTGTTTTAATCTTCTAATATAATTATATCTGACCCTTAATTCGATCTACCTATTTATAACATTTAGTTAAAATATATATTGTATAGGTGATCTACCCACAAACCCGTGACGTGATGACACGTCGCGGCCGGAGTGACGAGCAACTGAACAAGTTCCTGGAGATAGTGCAGCTGTCGTATCTCACGGCGCGGGAGGGAGGCTGGGACGCCGTCGAGGACTGGATGGACGTGCTGTCCGGCGGGGAGAAGCAGAGGATAGCGGTGAGTATCCGGATTCAACATTCCATATAGGTGGTCCACCCATAAACTGGTAGGTTAGCTAGACTAGGGTTAACACTCATCCCTTCTAAATCCGTCCAGTTTCCGTTCGCCTTCTCCCCTCCCATTCCTGCGCCTTTCCGTGATCATCATCTCACCACTTCCTTTACCGAAGACCGCGATTCCCTTCCTTCTATTTTGTGGTCTCCCTCTTCTCTCTCTTTCCAGTCCCGTCCTCGTCGTTGTATCCTTCCTTGCCCTTGATGGTGGTTTCTGTATTCTCATGACGTTAAACATAATTATTTTTCCGTATGGTGAATTTCCTTCTGTGTTTTGACCTGTCATAAATGCCTTTTATATGAATACGTCATCAATACAGATTTTTATTATTTATAAACGCACGACGTCTCGACACGTCCTAGCCGGAGTGACAATAGTAACGTCAGCAAAACACTGTATTAATACTAAAAGCTATCAGTAGGGCATTAACAGACGTTGACGTCGTTAATGCACGTTTTACTTATATTGGAATTTCACAGGGGAAGGATGTCTGCCTTAAGATATGAGCTTAGCACAGTTGAGTCAGCTTCATGAAGCTAGATCATACTGAGAATAGAATAATAAATAACATTAGCACACCTCGTTACAGAAATCGTAAAACTCGAGTCGTATTTTGTAAAAATGCTACATGTGCCAAAAACTAAACGCGGTAAAATGATTATTGAAAAAAAATATAATAAATTGCTTAATAGAATGCTTATTAAAAATTAAAATTGCACCAGAGGCAATAACAAAATGACAGAAAGAGATGCATGACATGACTTATGACGTCACCATTCGATATAGCCATTAAGGCGGCATGCGATGGAGATATGCACATTTGCACATAGTAAAGCAATATATGCTTCATTGTTAGATAAAATTGATTGTTTCGAGTTCTAGAGAAGAGAGAAAGATAAATCTATCATATTTTAGAAATAATCGTTGATTTTGAATATAAACGATCCCTAAAGTATTGTGTTGGTTGACAGATGGCGCGACTGTTCTACCACGAGCCGCAGTTCGCGATACTGGACGAGTGTACGAGCGCCGTGTCCGTCGACGTCGAAGGGGAGATGTATCAATACTGCCGAGAGGTATACTTACACTTGACAATAGTATTACTTGATAATAGTAAAAAGTCTCTTACAAAAAAATGGTTGCGTGTACTTATGTACGCGCGTGAGAAGTTATACTTCCTTGGTATAATGAAAAAATAGTTTTTCAAAAAAAAAGATTCAGACGAATTGATAACCTCCTCCTTTTTTTGAAGTTGGTTAAAATGAGCCTACCCGCCAACCCTACATAGTAATCTCAAACGTCAACATTTCCCGTCTCGAGTAACATATTCCGAGTTGTTTTATTCGATTTGCTTCAGAGTGTTACTTTTGTGTGACGGTACGCGCGCACATCTTAAAATTTCACTCATAATTTTTTCTTAACGCGCCTAAAGAACTATAACTTCAACAAATAGTATTCCTTCTGATTGTTTTAAATAAAAATCATGGCTATTTTTTGGTATGAATCATCTTATGCGGGTCAGACAGACTGTTGGCGTGGCGACCTGTCACTACGTCATGCGTCGCCACGCTATATGATAATATAACACATCTAATGCCGTGTGGACAAAAGTCACTGGTTAAAAAAATTAAGTGGTTATACACTATGTATGACTGTTGAGTGTATTAATTTATTTTCGATGATTAAAACTGTAATCTGAAACGTATTGTATCGATATCGACATTGGAACGGTACTAACGCATTCCCTGTCACCAGATGGGCATATCACTGTTCACGGTGTCGCACCGCAAGTCGTTGTGGAAGCATCACGACCACTACCTGCAGATGGACGGGCGCGGCGGGTACGTGTTCGAAGAGATCGACAACGACACGCAGGAGTTCGGTTCCTGATCACGTCACATCACATCACTAACGGGGAAGGTAAAACTATAAACAGTTCGCGTTCCGGGGTCGGCCAGTGTACGGTTTTTGTCGGTTATATTTGGGGTACGATGTTTGGCACGGCGGCCTTCTAAGTACTCCGACACTAAACCCTCGACTGCTGCTTCACCTCCTTTCCCCTTAATGTATGTATGTAAAAAAAAATACCGAAAACTATCATAGAGTTCTCTAGTATACAGATTTCCTCACAGTGTTTTTTACCGTCATAGCATGATTAAAAAATAATACATAAAGAGAACGTCGAAAAGAAAATGCGACTGGAGTTTTGGATCGAACCTACGACATTGTGTTGGCCGCCTGTTTCTCTAAACATTAGGCCATCGCTACGTTCTAATAGGACAAATTCAATACATGTATTTCGTATTATATAAATGTATATAATATTCTGTTTTATACAAAACTATAATAAAAATAATAATATATTTCGCTAATTTGTCTCTAGATGTTTAAACATCTATAGAGTTCCAAATATTAATTATAAATGTTTTACTTAATTTTTTACAGATTGATTATTGAATATTTTAAAATATACATATAGGAAACAGACCCTTACATTGATTGGCGTAAAAATTTGGTTATTATTGTACACGGGGTTTAGATGTTAATATTTGTATAAAATATTTTTTTGACGTACTAATTAATGAATTTAATAATATTTATTATAATAAGAAATACAGCTTTATGCTCGATACCAGTACAACACTTAAACGAGTTGCTATGCGTTAATTTCTCTATATGTTATTGCGCAATTTATTTGGCGCCAAACATGATCCAATAGAAGATTAGAAGATTCAGTCTTCATTAAGAAGATCCATAATAAAGATTTTAAAGGTATTTTTATATAGCCCAGTCCATAGTCAAATGTGTGTTACTAATATCCGCATTTTGATAATAGATTTTAATTATTAATTAAAAATAAATACTTTACAGTGAAATATATATAATACTCAAAAATCACAAAGTTGCAAATAATCGATAAGGTTTTCACTATTCAGAACGTCTATAATTATTATAGTATATGTACTTACTTAATCATATTATTGTAAGCAATTAATCATAAAATCAGGAAAATTGAAATATTTATGTAATTCTATCCTATTATATTATATTAATTGACTAGATCTTTAACTTAACATACTGTCGTTCACAATACTGTACAATACAAATGAAGGGAATCATATTAGAAATATTCTAACTACTTAATATTTTATACTGTGGCCCAAAAGGATCAATATTTATCTATAAAGAATAATGTCATAGTTTATGAAGGGCCATTCATAAAAAACGTTCGCACTTATTGTCGCTTACTGTGACAAGGGAGACATGTAGGCAGCGGCTTTGCTGTGCCCTGACATTGCAGAAGTCTATGGGCGCCGGTGACTACTTACCATCAGGTGGCCCGTCTGCTTGTCTCTCTATCCAGGCAGTAAAAAAACATGTCTATGATAAAATATTTTTTCTCTGTTTTCTGCTATCAAAATTCTGATAAATAACAGAAATATAATAATTAATTGGTTCGTTATTATTGCAAATTATGAATATTTTAAAATATAGAAATTTGTGTACTATTAATTAATCCCATGTACGGGGAATCTATCATTTGTGACATAATATTGTTTGTCGCATTAAATGTGACATAGCGTGATGAAGGGGAAGAAAGGGGTTTAAAAAGTAATTTTTCGTGACGTAATTTAAAAATGGCGCCTAACTAATATAATGAAAGATGTATAGCGGATGGTTTTTTATTTCCTGTGTATGTTAGTAATAAAATAATTTTATACAAAAACTGTATATGTTATTCATGTGGTAGAACCACTATATTCAGATTTTTAAGAAGTTCCATTATTGAATTTTACATGTTTACATTTTGTTACATGGTTGTGGTTAACAATATTAATATTTATTCCTTATTTACACTACAACACCAGTCATTTCTTAATAAAAAATAATTATAAATTAAAATAACAATCTGGAACTATTTAAAAATCTGATAAAAATATTGTTTTATTTTTGTGATGTTTCCACTTACATACATGTGATAGTTTTGTCAAAGTTATAATCAAAATTATTTATCTTTATCAAATATATAAAATAAGTATTTTTATAAGATAAAGTTACCGAATCCAAATTTTTTAGTAAATGTGTTGATATTTTACATTATGTATCTACAAGAGATCTAATCCGTTTTTGAATGGATCAAATGTTGTGCATAGTTCTTACTTCTACAAATTCTAGAAAATTATTTTTAAGTAAATGTATGGAAGGAAATCATTTTTACATTTGTATTTATTTAATTACAAAATAAATAATTTATGAATAAAATATTTTCGTTTTAGTAAATTTTAGTGTCAATGATGGGCTCTTAAAAATGTATGTATTTATTTTTATATATGTTAAAAATATTATTTAATACATTATATAATAATTTTAATTCCCCTGAGTTAATGACTGGTATTTGCAATGTAAAAAAATATAGAGACCATTTACTTTTGTGCTGGTACTTTGTTAAGTTAAATCCAGGACCAAATGTAATTTAAACCTTGTGAATAATATATCATCATTTTCATTAGACGTGACCATTGCTGTGATAGATGTTAAGTTTGTTGTATTGTACAATAGGAAGGTGCTGGGCCAATAAATACGGTTGAGGGCACGATTGGGCTTGTTTCATTTGTATACCCAACTATGTATTTGTAATTATATTAAAAACTATTTAAACATTCACGTTTGGAAAAATCGACTCGATTCGACTGCCTCAGTGGCGCAGTTGTAATTGCGCATGCGTTACGACTGCTGTGCTGAGGTCTCGGGTTCGATCCCCGGGTCGGGTAAAGTGATATTGGGTTTTTCTATTTAGAAATACTCATTGGTTTGGCGATAGGCTCGCCCCCGATCACATAATGGGACCGTTATAAATACTGCGAAAAGTGGATGTATTGGATACACCTCTGCCTACCCCTTCGGGGATTACAGGCGTATGTTTGGAAAAATAATATTGTTGTTCCATGAGTATGCTGTTGAATAATTAATTATGGACGCAGCTCAACGTGACTAAAAGTGCTGAGCTTTACAGATAATATTTCCTGTTTTCCTTTTTTGGTCGACAATAATTATTACGAATTTTAGTCACGTTTTCTATAGAATACGTAACATCAGCAATAACTTTAAACTAATACAAAAATGCGAGTCCACTTTTATTTATACTTCCCGCATAAAGCCTTTGTAAGCGTCATATGACGTAAAGAGGCGCTTACCTCATCAATTCCGATAAACGCAAGGTGCTTTTGACTTCTAACAGTTTCACAAAATATCGAATCAATTTTAAAATGTTCTTTTTGTGATATTTAACTATCTAAGACTTGTTAAATGTTACTTTTACCAGACATATATCAATTTAATAACGTTTATAGAGTGAAAAACCAAACTATTGTAGATTAGTCAACTTATAAACAAAAGAATGGAACGCAGACGTTTCGCATCAGCTGTTGTCAAAAAAAATTAACGGGATATCGCGATGTAACTGGTCACACCGACGGCCACATCAAAAAAACTGGGGGTCTGGCGTGACCCTGTTACTACTATCCCGCAATAAAATAGCTGTGTAATCTAAGATTAGTGTGTCGTGTTAACAGTGGCGTGTAGTAAATTTTAGTGTAATTTATGTGTAAAATATGGAACGCACCACAGGAACAGAAGTGTACGGGTGTGGCTCAGCCCAAACTACGGACATAACGCTGAATATACAAACCACCACGGGTGGTAACTTCTCCATCAGTTTGAACGGCAAACATACCGTGGAGCATCTGAAAAAACTCGTGTCGAAAAAGCTGAAAGTGTCCAAAGATCGAATATGTCTGTTGCATCGCGAGAGGTGAGCGCTATATGTTTAGAGGCGTCGACGCCAAACTTCTATTGTCAAACATATCACGGAAATATGTCGATACGATGACGCATCAGCGTTGGTCGAGTGCCGTATTGACGTGCGCTTGTGTGTTTGTAGACAACTGCGCGAGGGTACGCTGGAAGACAACGGACTGGTGGACGGGTCGCGCGTCATCCTGCTGCCCAGCGTCGAGACCGGACTCCTGGTGAGTCCTCGCGTGCGCCCTGCACCCTGCGCCCTCCGTCCAAACTGTGTCGACATCGCTCGCCACTCGCGATAATCACGTGTTTCACAACAATGTGAAACTAATCAATGCTCATTTAACAATCATTTATACTTTATTGCATTCATTGACTAATTTGTTTCATTAACATTGTCATGTATTATTTCAGAGTCAGAGGCCAGAAAACTCTGTGATGCAAGCCTTAGAGTCTTTAAATGATACCCAGGTCAATGATTTTTTGAGTGGCAAATCCCCTTTGAATCTGACCATGCGGTTAGGAGACCACATGATGCTCATACAGTTACAATTGTCCACTTTGAATTCAGTATCAGCTAGCACTGCTCGCTCTATCAGGACTTCTACACCCACAAAGAGCACAACCACATCAGCATCAACAGTGCAGGCAAAAAGTGATACTAAAACATCACCCAGCCCAAGCACTTCTCAAAAACCTTCACAAGTCAATGACTCTGATACAGACAAATCAAGTACAGACAGTAACAAAAGCAAGCCAGAAATCCAAACAAATGTATTGCATAAAAAAGATTTAGAAATATTACAGAATGCTTTTGAGCTGTATCGCTCAATGGCAGAAGAGAAATTTGCTGAAAAAAATGAAACCTGTGAACACAAACAAGATTCATCTGGCACATCCAATGGTACAATTTCAAACTTGTCTGATACATCTGTAGAAAATGAACAATCTCCTATAAAATCACTGTCTAACTTAGTGTCTAGTCCAATTGATGCATCAGCCACAGAAACCAGAGAGGCAGCGATCATGAACTCTGTTAGGACTAATTTAATTGATTTTCTATCCCAAAACAAAATCAGTGAGCAAGTGATACCTACAACAAGTACAGGGTGTGGTGCTAAACAGTGTGCATCAACATCTTCACCCACACCTGAGAGTTCATTCAGTGATGACAGTGATAGTTTTGCAGACCAAAGTTTATTTCTCACAGAAAGCACCATTGATGAATATCCAATGGAGAATCTTTTCAACAGTGCAGTGGACAAAGGTCTGTTTCAAGATCAAGATGAATGCATGATGGACAGAGAGATATCAAATCTAGCCACAACAAGTCATGGACAAGAGACCAATACAGGAATGTTACCGTCTTTTCAAAGTATAAACGAACCGTTGAAAAATAAGAGATTCCAATATTTACTTCACAAAACTTCCAAATTCAAGCATCCTATAGGACAGAATAAACAAAAAGCTTTCATGCAGTCAGTGGTGAATAAACACAAGAAACGAATGCAGAATCTTCAAGATAATAATTTAGCACAGCCTTCAACGTCTAGAACTGAGCCGTATATAACTAATTCTAGAAAACTAATACTTCAGCCAAGTACTAGTACTCAGACTGAGGAGCAAGCAACTCCATCTACATCCAGGCAGGTGTCGTTTAGGCCACCTGATGCACCAAAGAAACCACAGAGAGCTTCACCCACACCTACTGTAGACACTAAAGCATTAATAGAAGCCTCAAAAAACCTAACACAGAAACTCAAAAAGTTATCTAAAGAAGTGTTGACTAACAAGATTGATCTCAGAACGGCAGAAGAGTCTGTGCGTTCTAAAATTGGTCCCGGAGCTGTGATAGAGTCCATGAAGCATCATGGCAAAGGAATATATTCAGGAACCTTTTCTGGGACACTAAATCCAGCTCTTCAAGACAGGTAAGTCATAAGAATGTTTACAATTATTAAGGACATAAATAATTTGTTTAACTAATTATTAATTTTTTCACTCTGAATGCAAATCCAGAACAGAGCATTTTATAAAGGGGTTACTAGTGTTTACCTGCACATTTTTTTTACATTATTTCAAAGACATAAGCAAATTACCCAGATCATTAATACATTTGTATGTTATAAGAAAAGTTCACTACATTTTTAAATAATTATAGTCATTTGTCTATATGCACATGATGCTACAATCAATTTATTTGTTTTAGATATGGCCGACCAAAGAGAGATATTTCCACAATTATTCATATATTGAATGATTTATTATGTGCGACGCCTCCAATTGCATTGGCTCAGGTAGTTAAGTAATAATAGTTACATGTTTATGATCATCCCTTTATTAAACATAACTAATACAAAATAATTTGTATGTTTCAGAAGGATTCCAGCTTTACTTGTACAGGCATGTTAGATGATCAAAACAAATGTTTAGGCTGTAGTCAACCGTCATGTTCCTACGGACAGTGTGACGGCCACATTCCTTCCACCTCCACCGCTAGCAGTAAACACTGTCCATGCAAACCCAAAGACTGCCAATGCAAACGACTCAACCCTGAACTTTGCACGTCCTGTGTGGGTAAAGCAGCCACTGATGAAATCTGTAAGAAATGTGATACGGCTAAAACATTAGCCATGGAGAACTCAAAGACCAAGTGCAAGCTGGAGCAGTTGAGGCTAGTGATGCAGCAGAAGAAACAGAGACGTGAGGCGAGGAAACTGAAGACAATGCCTTACACAACCCCGCCGAAAACTATAACGTCGCCGGACCAGGCGCCCGTCTTACAGGAAGAGATCGAAACTGTTGCCTAACACGCGATACCGTTGTAATTTATTAAACGACGCACGCTTGTACAGTTCTAACATGCCGCCATTTTGTCACGCTTATGTATGGTAATTACTAATTATTTCAGTCGTTTCTCATTTGACTCGAAGCTATCGGACGGCTGATATGGTTTCGTTTGAACTTGGCAGGTTTCTGACTAAACACGGTTACGACGTGCGAAACAATATTTACTTACGCTGTGTCTTTCTGTGCCTTTAGTTGGTGTTTGCGCGGCGCGTGTCTAAAGCTTTTGCATTACTTTACTCTCCACATGTGTATTGTATAAAGATATTGACATATGAATTGACGACAAATGTTTTTCAAATATGCTAAATACAAACGTGTGCAAAAGTATATTGTTTTTGCTGAAGAATAATGACACTCGTGTTTCGAAAGTGAGTTGGAACACGTGCAAAGGAAGCATCTGGTGCAATGTTGGATGTTCCGTGACGGCATAGACTCCAAGTCTTTAATATTCTAAATTACCAATTTGACTAAGTTTAGGCTACAGTCATATTTTCGTGAGTGCTACAACACGCATGTACAAAATGATAAAGATTGAGTTAGCTAAATTACTAGTATGTAAACAGTTAGGATTCTTCACTACAGTTGCCTGGAGCGGCTCTAAATTAACTTGTTATAATTTTAGATTATATTTTATTTCATTGGTTCAGTCAAATATTAAACACTTGTGTAACTAATATAATAATTTGGTATAATATAAAGTATTTTTTGTTTGCAATTTAAATTAACGGGACACATTATTTCGTACTATAGGCGAAATTTTTTACAGATTGTGAAATGTTTTGTTCCTAATATTATTTAAAAACGTACCTAAATTTGTTCCGCTTTTTTACACAATTGGCACTGTTATTCTTATAGTTATTTTTCTTTGTTCTCTTTAATCTCACGGGTATTTTGTTAAAGGATAATAAATACGTTTTTCGCATTATATTTATTTCGTTTAGTTTATTGGATGTAAAATTATAGTGCTAGTGCGTTTTGCAGAGAGTTAAAATGCAACCAGAAAAGTAAAAATGTAACGAGATACATGCGAGTGACATCACTGGAGTAGAGCTAGGCTATGTATATTTAATTACGCAAATGAATAGTGGCATACTGCTTGATTTTTATTATATTTCATCGATTTTATATTTTAAAAGTTTTAATGTTGAATACCTAGAAATAATATTAGGGGATACTATGGAATATTCTGTGAATAATAAATATAGCGTAACTAGTGATCAATGAGACCCACTAGTTATGGCAAGTTAAATTTTTTAGATACGATATTTATACTTAAAAATAATCTTACTGTAAATGGCCCACACTTAAGCTTTTAGATTACGTTCCAGAAAAATAATGACAAGCGCAACAGTATGCACTTTGTCTCTATATTCTAAGGTTTATAAAATAATTCAAATTGTAAATAATCAAAGATCGGTATAAAATGGAAAAGCGTGATATGTCCTTCTATATAGCCTTGTGTAGCATTGTAGTTTGCTGACTTATGGCCAATTTCAATAAGCAATCTCAATCAATCCGCATTTCTAGATCGGACCAGGAAATAAACCAATCAAACTATGTCATTTGTAGGCATTCAAACTAAATTCTCACTGGCTTATTTGTCGGATCGATCTGTAGTTTCAAATTAATATCGCTTATTGAAATTGGTCGGTAGGGACCCATTGTATATTTGTAGAGTAACTTTCTTTCCATTTTATACCGACTGAGAGCACATAGTGTAAAACATTACATAATCCAAGTTCATTTGCATTTTGGAATTGATCATAGTCGTGGGTACAGAACTGCTACAGAGTTGGTCTTCCGCTGTTATTTTGTGTTCTGTTCCGTAGTTGGTAAGGGGTAAATAGCCGGTTATTTTCCTCAGAGGTAAAGCAATATTTTCTATGTACTATTACTGGCCAGGACTTGAAACATTTGGTTAGATGCCAGTGAGCACTTTTGGGATCCACAGCAAGTTTAATATTTTTGGTCCCCCAGATGCCTTCAGCACGTTGGCAACAGGTACAATCCACGCCATGGCATGTGTGTATAAGCTTGCAATTTTTTTTAAGATAGCAACGAGATTTAATACACACAATACAGCCTCCGTGGCGCAGCCGGCTGTGAAACGAGAGGCCTTCGATTTCCGCATCGAGACAAATATTGAACGGGTGTTGTGAGACCGTAATTCTTGATACCCACGATACAGGTTTTACCCAGTGTGGGGTCAGAACTATGTCTGTGACTGTTGTGTGTATTTAATATTATTTAATAATTCCTGCAATTCATTGAATCATATATACTTAAAACCACATACAAAATACTTTTTCCACTTTTAAATCAAATGGCACTCGAGCTAAATAATATTATGTTTTTTAATTGACACATTCAAAACTATACAATATTTAAAGGCAGGTTCCCAACACTAAGTGCCTGTAAGTGTAAGGGTACGCGAGTAGTTAGTGTAGTGCCATACATATGTACCGTTAAGTTATTTCTTTGTAAACACAGCGTTTGGTGTACGATGTCCGATCTCTTACCAAAATCATTTTTATGCGATCTCAGAAGTATTTTACTGCAAAATTGTAACTTGCATTTTGATGTTGAAATGAAACATTGCCTGTGACTTGGAATTTGAAATGGACGTCTTATATTTTGATGTAAAATTCCATTAATTAATCCTGTAAGTGTTCACTATATTTGAACATGAAAAAATATATTTGCTTATTTGTATTGAAATGTAAAGTTCCTCAAAACCGTTTCGAGTTCAAAGTCGCAGAGTTCGTCTGTATATACATTTGTTACCAATTATTTAGTCGTGACATGTTTTTGTTAAGGTTTTGAGGGAAAAATCGTGAAATAGTTTTTTGTCCTTATATTTGCATGTATAGTGAGGAGAATAAAGTAAAATAACAAAACTATATATTTGTTTTATGCGGCCTTGTATGCTTCGATAATTACCTCCGAGCAGTTTCCAGTTGGTATTATAAGATTAAAGAAACAAAATTTAACCGAAAACAAATTTATTCTAAAAACTATTTATTTGTCATGTACTGATGAGTTACACCTATTACATATGTCTGAGACAAAACTCAATACATGTCTTTATACGCTATTATTACAACAAAATTATATAATAATTTTGCAAGATGTGACATGGAATTTTAACAAAAATACGAATCTAATTTATGCCAACAGAAAATGTACATAAAAATAATTCACAATTAATACTTCATAATAACCCGCAGATTCCGGAAAGAAAACAAATCATGTCGTAAAGTATTTTATTATAAAGTTCATTTTATATAAATTAACACATAACCCACGCTCGCTGCTCGCACGCACGCACACACGCACGCACGCTACACAACATGGCGCCAGTGGGAACGTCACCTCTCTTATTATTCACAACATTAGAGTTAGATGAGACGCGGCGTTGTCACCGACGATGTCTCTGACTCCGGATTCCTCAGTCCAGAGTCTAGAAGAGCAGCGTGCTCATGCCGCCCATCTCGGCCTGCTCCTTGACGAAGATCTCGAAGTACTGGTAGATGATGGTGACGGCGAGCAGGATGCCGGTGCCGGAGCCGATGGCGCCGAGGAAGTCAGCGAGCACAGACAGGGCGCCGATGCAGAGACCACCGAAGGCCGCTGCTGTGGGGATGTACCGGTTGAGCTCGTGGATCATGGAGTTGTCTCTGTGGCCGCGCATCACCATCTGCTGCTCCTTCAACTGCTTCGCCACCTGTCACACAAATCGTTAAGTTAACTAAGACATCCCAAAAAATACTATGACAAACACATACACTCACGCCTGTAATCCCCGAAGGGTCCCCGGGCTAATACTGAGGAGTTTCTAGATAGAATACCAAATATCACTTTACCCGACCCGGGGATCGAACCCGAGACCTCAGCACAGCAGTCGTAACTCATGCACAACTCCAACTGCGCCACCGAGGCAGTCATGACCAAAATATAAATATAAAAATATGAATAGCAAACATTTCCCAGAGAAACCTTTAATATACTATATTTAATTTAATACAAATTCCTGTCTTTCTAAATATAGGAAAAAAACATAATACCGACTTTAATGCAATTTTTTTATCATGTGTACCTAAAATAATGTGAAATCCTAAAATAATGTATTTCCCACATTCCTAACACAATATTAATAACAAATAAAATCCGTCCAAAATGCTGCATCTCGGACGCCCAAAACCTTCACTGTAAACGCTTTTTGTATGGGGCGCGCTCGGCATTCAATTTGCGATGCAATGTGCCGCCGTTATAAAACTTCTAGTTATACAACTGATCATGGACGCTTTCTCGTCCAATCGATTATAGATTAGGTCGGTGAAAGTTGTTACACATTTGATTAGTTTTATGGTAGCTGTTATGATTATCCACCTTAGCAAATCAAAGTTAAACTAAATTATTTTATTATGTAACAATAATGTGATTAACTTTAGCTGATCCAAAATATATACATATCAAAGCCTATAACAGAAACTAATTCTTTACAAATTTACCTTAATATGGTGATATAACAGGCTCATAAAAAAGGGAGTCCCCGAAATTTGCCTCTTTGCTTTGTTAGGTTAACAAAAGAACCCAATAACGAACAATGATATTTGTTTTATTCATGATCGGCATTGATCTCTATTTATCATATACTAGCTTATGCCAGTGATTTCATCAGCATTGAATGAGTTTGTCGTTTTAATTACTCTTGCCACAGAAAATACAATACAACATTACAAAACACACTTGATTTGGTCTCTACCAAACTTCACAGGACCACCCACTGGGCTTATCTCAAGATTGCCTGAAAATTTCATCAAAACCTATCCAGCCGTTTTGGACCTTAATGAACACACAAACACATATTGATTTATATAGTTTAAGCAGTAGATGAGTACTTACATCCTTAGCCGAGGATCCGGACACATCTATCCACGTCTTAGAGAAGAAAGCGCAGGAGCCCAGCATGAAGAACATGTAGAGCAGTGCATGTAGGGGGTCTTGTGCGATGTGCGCGAGTGACTCCGGGGGCGAGAAGTAGTAGCACAGGCCTCCCACAGGGTAGGCTCGGGCCGGGCCGCCGCCGCCCACGTCCGCCCATACACCCAGAAGGTTCACCAGGAAGTTGCCGCTGAACTTCACTGCCAACATCTGAACACAAACATATTCTTACTGTTGTACCATGCTACTGTTTCCGGGACATCAGGTGTCTTCAAATGAGACAGGAGACAATTTTTGTATCCTGGCACGGCAAAGTGACCGCACTACACCTGATGGTAAGCGCAGTGCGGTCCAATTAGAGTATCGAGTAGCGAGAAATAATATATCCCTCGCTATTCAACACCATCATGCCGGCCTACTTCTTCACACTACGCCATGGGCAAGAAGGTGAAGAAGCGGTCGAGGGTCTATTGTCAGGGTACTCAGAAGGCCGCAAAATGGCCAAACATTATACCCCAACTCTAGACCCCCGAGAAAAACCGGATGTACACTGACTGATCCCGGAACGCGACACACTTGCGTGTGCCACTATGTCGGGTTTTACACCCTGTATACGATGGTCGCTATCCTGGTGGATATGAATATCCTACCACCAGTAGGATGGTAGTATGGTATGTAGTTCCCCACAAATGTAAAGATAAGCTATTATAATACGTTTAGAATAGAAATAAAACTAATTTTATGGATTATTTCGCGGTTTATTCAGTATACAGGCTTCATGGTCACGGGGCAGACTGAGACAGAGTTAAAAAAAGTAAACTGTTATATAATCCGTAAAATTAGTTTTATTTAAATAGGTGTAATATTCGCGTAAACATGAGAAACAATTACAGTTAGAATTACCCATTTACATTTATAGTAACTTTTAGTGTATAAAAATATAATTTAATAATCATAATGTATATGAATCCTCAATTTTAATTTTACTAGGTTTCGACATTGTCTTATGTAGTTTTTTATTTTATAAGATTTTTATTTGCTGTGAACTATATTTAATGTTTATTACTTTCCATTAATTATTATTTAGTTTTTATGGTTTTTTTAATTGTTTATTATTGTGGTTTTGTATTTCCTAATATAGTTTTCTCACACTGTGCCTATATCACTGACGTCTATTATCTATATTGTAAGTAAATTGACATTTTTATCTATAATTTTAATTTTAGAGTGACACTTGTCCATGTAGCCATTACAAATCGTTTTTAGCGATGACACTCAGCTGATGTGAATTAGAAATAATTACAACATAATTAAATGAAATATACTGAAATGCAAAGACCTTTATTATTTACTAGATGTTGCTCGCGGCTCCGCCCGCGTGGATGTTATTTTTGGAAGAAAAGGTATACAATCCATACAGGCATCTTAAGCTATAACACCTTTCTATGGTTTGCTATTCCATAGGCGTGAATTTTTCGGGTGAAAAAGTGGCCTATGTTATTTTCTGATCCCTAAACTGCCACTACGCGTAAAATCATGTTGATCCTTTGCTTTGTGAAAAACTAAACTATCCCACGGGAACTATACATTTTTCTGGGATAAAAAGTAGCCTATGTGCTATTCCTGACTATAAATCTCTGTGCCAAATTTCAACCAGATCCATCCAGCTGTTGTAGCGTGATTGAGTAACAAACATCCATCCATCCAAACATTCGCATTTATAATATTAGTAGGGTTGACACATGTACTGACCTGTGAGATGACGTAAAGATTAGAGACAAGTGCGGACTGCAGAATGATGGGTATGTTTGATGTGTAGAACAGTTTGATGGGATACGAGGAGTACTGGCCGCGGTACCGGGCCGACTTGATCGGTAGGTCGACACGGAAGCCCTGAGAAACAAAAACAAATATTACTACTGTCGGTCCGGAACTTTGCATGCATGGTACCACAGGAGACTTAAATCACATATAAAAACAATCTCCGGATTTTCCAATTTATTCCCCTTAATTTATTTCCCTATAAACATTAATATTTCGAACATTAAGATATAGCAACTTTTTTATCTATTACCTTACATAAAAAAATTACCAATTCGGACAAGCAATTCTCAACTGATTCCTACCAACAAATAGCAAATACTTTTTTATTCAAATTACATATTATGATATTGATACTTATGTTCCTTTATCCACCCTGCATTCAAGTAAGAGTTACTTAAGTGTAGTTTTCTAAAGGTAACCCCTAACATCCCCTTTCCTCAAAGGTCGGAAGCATTTGCATGAGAGGCAGTAATCTTTTATCATCAGGTGACCAATAGGACTATTTACCATCCCTGCACTTTCACTTAAAAAAATAGTGACAAGTTAAATTAAAAAAAATATTCATTTATTTATTTCAGAAAAGGTACAGACAAACTTATGCACTTTAAAGACCACTTTGACATAACTGTGTACAAGATCAATAGGGAGTGGCCACCGGTACCCATGGTAAGATTTAACTTGTGTGATGGGCACCTGTACCACTTTAAAAAATATGTATAAAATAAGAAATCAACTGATTACTTAATTATTCTATGTGTAGAATTGTATATATTAGAAGAGTATACCTGGAAGTATATGACTATAGCGAACACGAGGACAGTGGCGAGCAGGTTCATGAGGTTGGGCAGGTTCTGGCGGTAGAACGCCTCGCGCAGGGCTCGAACCTTGTCCGGCCGGGTGGCGAGCAGGTGGAACAGCGCTATCACTGCGCCTTCGAACTCTGTGCCGCGACCTGTACAAACAAATACAATTTAATCTCTATTTCACGATTTTATGTTTCATCACTGACGTAACGCTTTGCATCTTTTTTCGCATTTGAGAATTAAGTTTACTGTCAAAATTAAGAGTATCCAATAATATTTTTTTTTTGGGAGGATCATGATATTTTTTTAAATATATTTTGAATCACATGACTCATTGATAAAAATAATAAAAAAAGGTCATCTTTTGTTCATGATACATACCAGTGTTGACGGTAGCAGGCGAGAACGCTTTCCAGACGATGGTTTCACAAATGTTGGTGGCGATGAACAGGGAAATACCAGAACCGAGACCGTATCCTGCGACAAAAAGATCATCATCAATAAAAAGGAATAAAATTGATAACACAATGAAAGAACAAATAAAGATATCCTGCATGAGATATAAAAATCGACTTGCAGACCATCCAAATGACTTAGCAACAAAGCTGCTCCAAATCAGCTACCCTAAGCGCTTGAGACCTAATGACATGTAAGAAAGTGCCTGATTCCATAAAGAGTGGTCCTCACTGGAGGGCATGCTGGGTCTTGTGATACAACAAAGAACGCATCTGCTCATTTTTTATGACTGATTGCAGATAATCAGATTGCAAAAAAAATTGGAAAAATTCACTGTTTGAATTATCAAATTATTTTACGGAAACCTATAATACGCTAGTATATAACACAGGACAAGGGCTAAAAATTATAAGGCTCTAAGAAATTCCTGAAAAACCAGTAGACGCTATTAAAAATTTATGTTTTAATTACGAAACTTTTCTATGAATTAGATTTGTGTAATTGTCATTAATTGCTGTTATAAAAATATTCAATTACTAGCTTTTGCCCGCGACTTCGTCCGCGTGGAATAATGACTTCCGGAAAAAAACAATTTATCCCCCTTTTCTCCCCGTTGGGAGGGAATTTCCAATAATCCTATCTTAGTGGTAGCCTTACTCCTCCCAACAAACACACAGGCCAAATTTCAGCTCTCTACTGCCAGTAGTTTCGGCTGTGCGTTGTCTGTCAGTCTAATAATAAAACCTACTTCATTTAAAACTAAATACCTATAACTACTATAATTAATAATACCTATACCTATAATTAATAAAAGTACCTACGCCTTTACTTACTTATAAACTATTAATAATTTGTAATTTGAACGAATATAACACGCTACCAAAATAACTAATACCTAGTTTATGAAATAACAACAAAAGAAAACTAAATAAACTAAATTAATTTAAAGACTAAAAGTCGCGCTGATAAACAATATTGCCTGTCAATAAGGTCGAATGCTCGGAACGTCTACTCGCATCAACAGCCGCGGCGACCCGACGCGACGGTTACACAAAAAGAATCCTTATAGCATGATTCAGTATTCACGCGCGATGGCTTTTTACCGTATTTCATGTATAACTTTGGTGTTTCTGTACCTATTTCTATAATTCTTTTTTTTATTAAATTAAATAGGTAATAATGTTACCATTTATTAATTAGGGATGATTGAGAGTGTTATAAACGTAAGAGTAGACAAATATAATCAGAAATCTCTGAACTGCTAAGCTATCGGGAGTTACACGTGTTATTGTGAGTCAACCATAAAATGTAGACATTTGCTGTCGTAGAATATTTTTTATATAATTTTAAGGAGAATATTTCCGTCATACATGATTTCTGTGTAGCTTTAACTATTAAGGCTGCACACGCGACGGAAGCTTAAAAAATGGAGTAAGTTCTCCTGTTTTCCCAACATTTCCCTTCACTGCTCTGCTCCTATTGATCGTAGCGTGATGAAAAGTATACTATAACCTGCCCAGGAGTATGAAGAACAATTGTACCAAGTTTTGTTGAAATCCGTCGAGTGGTTTTTGTTTCTATAACGAACATACAGACAGACAGACAGACAAAAAAATTACTGATTGCATTTTTGGCGTCAGTATCGATCACTAATCACCCGCTGATAGTTATTTTGGAAATATATTTCATGTACAGAATTGACCTCTCTACAGATTTATTATAAGTATAGATGTAATTCAATATTTAACAAAAAATAATAATAGATTGAGTTATTGATTAACATGAATGCTAAAAAATAATATTTCACAACATTCCAAATAAAAGTTAAAATAATTAGTAAAAATCATAAGTACTTTCTCGTTGCTCTTAATCTTATTATCATCGTTTTTATTATCAGTGTACAGAGCTAAATTAGCCCCCGCACGACCAGCAATGCAAGACCAAAGTTTGTTTCCGTTTTTACTTTGTATGAAACACAATACACAATAGGCACAACTTTTCCTACTTTTGGAAAACATTTTGTTTATTTATTACGAAATACGATTTAGCTCTCATGAGTACTAGATCTTTTTGAGCTATAATTACTTTTTTATTCTTAGAATTAAAATAATGCTTATTGGAAACTAATTTAACAGCCTAATGTTATTTCTAAGGCCTTGAAATTTTTCTCCTTTCATCATTTGCAAATGAATTTATTTGGATAGACCAAAACAAACTAATTAAGAGTAATGATGTCTAATGTGTTATTTATTGTCTCATAGACCTAGTGGTTGTGTACTTAGATCGAGAATCTGGTTATGTTCTGGGTTTAAATACCAGGTTCAGTAATCAAAATATTTATTGAACTTTCTTTAAAAAATTACAGAGTTGGAGTTGTCTGGGATTGTAATTTGTGTTGTATATGACGATAAGAATCTATCACATTAAAGGACAGAAAGAGGCTCAGTAAAACTATGAGTGCTCTAATGACATATCTACCTACCCTACTAAATGCAGGGGTAATTATATTTTTGTACGTATTTTCTTATTATTGCAGTTACATAATATTATTTCCTAAAGGTAATATGGCACCATGGCGTCTCTTCATGACTTACAAATCGGCACCCAAATGTGACATATTTAAATAGTACTTTATTAACAGTTAGAGAAATAGAGGTCATGGCTATATTAGAATATTAATTATTTTACAGCTTGTTGGAAAAAGGATCTAAGACTACTACTAGACTACTTACTATATAGGGTGATGTAGACCCATGGCAACTGGCATAATATAAAAGAGGCCTAGATTCAGGCGACCCTACATTTATGAGGGTCATTTTTGCACATTGAAAGGTTGTCCTGATATAAAATTCAAAATAACAGCTATGGCAAATAATTCTTTGCTCACTGTGGTGTGAATCAAACAGCGGTAGTCTAATTTGAGTATCCAGTAGTGAGAGAAAACTAAAGGAAGAAATAAGAAAAAAGCACACACATAGGCCGTGACCCCATAGTTATATACAATCTTGTGAATTTGTTCAGTCATATTGAGAACTGCGAGAGACTTACACAGTCACCCAACATCTGAACAGAATACAAACATTTGTAGTTTAAGTGTCCATTTCTCATGATGCCACAGTGGTAGAAAACACAGTGTCTATTTACTTAAATTACTTGTACATTGGCTTATCATAACCATAAATGCAGCCTCAGCCTCCATGGTGCTACATGCGAGTGGCCAGTTGAAACAGAAACGGGAGGCCATGGGTTTGATTCCTACACCTAGACAAATTTTCGTGTAACAGACAGATGTTTGTTTGTTTCGAGTTTGGGTGTTGTGGGACCGTAATCCATAGTTTTTGATACCCATAATACAGTTTTGACCTGGTGTGAGTTTATTATTACAAATACAAACCTTTCTGTAGCAACTCGTCGAGCAGTAAGACAATAAGACCAGCGACAAACAGTTGTATGATGATGAGAAGGCACACGCCAGCGCCGATCTCACTCGGTTCTCCGTACATGCCGGTCATTACGTACACTATGGCCTGACCCACAGTGATCACCATACCGAATACTGAAAACAATGTGTCAGTTATCATACTGTTTGGATTAAGAGACGATTAGTAGTATTTTAATCTACAAAATCATTAGGATATTCATGATGAAAAGATGGCGCTTCCTAAAATCATCTATGCGCGTAATTCTAAATTAACAATACATAAAAATTGATAATTATACTGTCAACTGCCACCTGTTAATAAATATAATTAACAATTTTTTTGTTACAATGTTGTTACGGTGGTGCATTTCACTGTAAATTTTTCATCTTTGGAGAAAACCTATATATTATTTTGAAAGATTTGACTATTTTTCATGAATAGAGGCAAACATAAGCTGTGATATGGTGTTTGAATAATTAAGTTTGATGAAGAATTATGGAAGATATGGCATACCACCAAAAAAAACCTTTGGGAAATAATTATAGAGATTAGATTAGCTAACAGACTGACAAGCATATTTACATTTATTGATGAAACTCCATAGAACACATTCAGAATTTTCTGGTTTTATTGGATATCTTTACTAATTTTTCTTTCCCTAAAAACTGATTTTATTTACATACAGCTATTGCTATTTAAATCAAATTCATATCCATGTACAAAAATCAAACTATAGTTTTATTTGTACTACATCTGGTCTTGCCTATTGCATGATAAGCAAATGTTATCCATATTTGATGTACATATAATATAATTTTAACATATAATAAATAACCATGATATTTATTGTTTCATGTGTGAAATTAGAAAGTGCACAAATATTTAGAACTTTGGCATTACACCCATTACTCAAATTTATTGGCAATTTGCCTTCATAACCTTGTAGAGTTTTTTTTATTGGTTATATTTAGTTTGTACTTTCAGAAATTATAGAAAAATAACAAGTGATAATGAGCTACATAAATTCATGGATTAATTACACAATAGCTAACCCTACATAAAAAAAAAACAATTGTACCTTTTTGAGATTACACAACTCATTATACTCAGTTGAAGTAATACATGTCATAACCTAAATGAATTAACCTTTCAGACATAAATTTAATTGTGTATACAGCTAATACTATCAACTCTAACTTGCTCTTCTCAATGATACAAGGTGGACAAAGCATACCATGTGGATACAATACAGAGCCTTGAAATCGAAATCAAATATTTATTGAATCCATGAAATGCTACACATTATTTAGATTCAGTCAATCTTTTCTACTCTACCGCCAATTCGGAATGCAGTTTCGCTAGAGAAGGATGGGCAAGAAACTCTAGTGTTACCCTTTTTGAACACCAGTTTACAATATTTGGTCATACAATTAATATACAATTCAAATTTGATTACATTAGATTAGAGCAGCTCAATTTATGTAAACTAAAGATGGTACTTACATTTCTGAGCACCGTTGAATAATGCCCTGTCTTTTGGTGTGTCACCAACTTCAATGATCTTTGCACCGGCCAGCAGTTGCATGATAAGACCTGATGTGACAATCGGTGAAATTCCAAGCTCCATGAGGGTACCTCTATTTGAGGCCAGGATGACACGGATCCAATAGAAAGGATCTGCGCTGTCCGATGACATTATACCAAATAAGGGTATCTGGAAAGACAGTTTTAGTTAGAAGGATGATCTTGGAAAAGTGAATGTATTCTTGTTAGAAATAATACCATATGTTCATTTAGAAAAATCAACTTTTACAATACATTTTCAATTACAATTAAGTTAATTGACTCTGAAGAAATAATTATCTTTATGTGTTGTAAGTATACCTTTCTAAATCTGCCTTACAGAAGTGAATCTTGATGCAACATATTGCTTGGTTGGCATTCTTTTAGCACAAATATAGACATAAATATGAATTATTTTGAGGTCCTATTGATATAATAATGTGAATTTTCTCTTTAGTTCTGTCATAATTTGTTTAAAAATGCGACAATATGGTACATATTGAATGATACACTTGATATTTAACAAAATAAAATGTGAAATTTCCACAAGGTATCGGAAATTTATTCAGGTACAGTGTGATACAGAATGAAAAACCAAAGTAGCATTTTCTCTCACCTGACAGCATACTAAGAAAATAAATAGTGTGATTGCAGTCCATAATACTTTCTCTCGAAATTGGATCTGAAAGAAAAAATCTATGTTAGAATATATCAAATTGATAAGTGTAGACTTACTGACGATTTTTACAGTTATAGTCACTACTTGACATAGAAAAAGGTTAAGAACACTTTCTCTTGGGTTTAGGTTTTGATTAAACAAAGTCAACCTCTTTTATTACACAGGAACTGGGTTGAACAATAGGAATTAAATATAAATGTACGTTGTGGGTAAACTAAAATACATATTTTTTTACCGAAGCCATACCTTTCTTTCTGGTTTCGCTATTTCTGGTAATATACTGCAGAACGGCTTTATAACTTCGAGGAATTTGACTGAAAACATAATAATTATACCGTTAAATCACACTTGGGGCACCATACACACAAAAATAGAACAGAAAACGCATGAAAAATTAATAATACGTGTCCAGCGAAGTTCACTATATTTATTGTAAATTATAAACGATACTCACTTCCCATTTTGATTTATTGCGACTTAATTATCCTAACTAAAATAATAACTGATCAATTCAGTAAAACCATTCAACTTTTGTTCATTAGTAACACACCAATAAGACTTTTTCACGAGAAAGAGCCTGCGCAACGCCGCCAACGAGCTAGTCGCGAATGACACGTCCACAACGTCATGTCACGTGACCTGTGATGTTGGCGTGCAAAATGTTGCCTGCAATCAAAAGATAAAAGTGAAGGGATTTTGGTTTACTATACAATAAATTCATAGTAATTTAGTTGTGTAAGCGCAAAATAAAATTCTCTAGACTAAGTTATGGTCTAATAATTTATTAATTCAAAGATTTGTTATATTGCAAAGTAGAACCGCGCGTGTCATTCGTGTCCTTCGCTTTCTCATTTTTTTTTGCGTTATGGCCTTACGATCATACTGCCTACTCGTACCACGTACGAGAAACTTTTCATTATCACTTTTTTTTGCACATAGATATTTTTTTTAAATACATCTTAGTTTGGGTAAGGTTTTATTAGAAGTTTTATTTAACTTAGTTCTTATTGTATCTATAACAGAAATTTTAAAGATTGTTAGCTGTTGGTCAAAAGTCTTCCTGTATAACCATATCCGTCACCAAAGAGCATTAAAATACTTTTCAGTAATAATATAATGCTCTTTGATAACACTAATAAAACCCGTCACCTAAAACGACTCGTGCTACTCCGTGTTACAATTACTTCGTAGGGTACAAAACTGACTTATAAATGAATATATAACATAATATGTAGAAATAAGTATGGTCACAAAATGGTTTCATTAGCTATTCAAAATCACCGAGGGTTCTCTACTTTATATTTACTATACTTTTTGTTACTTTATATTTTTTCGCACGCAAGATTAGACAGCAGCGATACAATAAAAGTAAGTGAGGAAGGTAAAGATAATGTATAAATTGCGTTACATTAGCAAAAAGGTATTGTTTATTCTTAGTTCCTGGGCGTTACTAAAACAACTTGTACTATTTTTCGTAACAGGTTACAATTTAATTTCCAACTGTTGTAACAGAATAAAAAAAAACTACTCTAATAGGCAGTATGGTCAAGAGCCTGTCCTTTGATCGAAAAAAAACCATTTGCTGTCAATTTTGACATATTCATTTCGCCATGTGCTTGTGTTAGTAAATATTTATTTCTAAATTAATAAGATAAAATGCAGCAGCCACATCGTCCAGGGACTCTTAAACAGAGCAATAAAGCTCACAAGTCTCGCCATCGTTCGAAACGCGGAATATCGGCTGCAGTTAAAGGTTAGTTATGTGCTATAATCAGATCATTTTGTTGAGTTGTTTTCTAATAAAGTTTATGTTTCAGGTAAAGTGAATGTAAAGGAGTTTGTGCGCCGTAACCGCCGTGAACTGAAGAAAGAAGAACGGCGTCACCAGGCTTTACAAATTCGTAAAAATAAGCGCGATGAAGTATTGTCCAAGAAACGTGCGTTAGGCGGCAATAGAAACCCGCCGTTCCTTGTATGCGTTGTTCCTTTGAACGCGCAGTTGGATGTACAATCTGCTTTGGCTATATTAAGGACATGCTATGATGGCACTATAATCAGTCAGTCTGATAATGGAATTTTGCATATTGGGTAAATATTTTTTATACTATCAAGTAAACTTAGGTTACAACAAGAAGTGTTATTCTTAAAAAAAAAAATGTTATGTGTATTTAGATAAAATACCAAGTATTCTGATGTAATCTTATTATATTTATAACTTTTAGTGTAATACTGCATACAGGCATTATCAGTTGCATGATAACTAACTTAATAAATATTTAAATTACTATTTATTATGACAATATTTTGATCAAAATACAATTATTTTCAGGTTACCCAATTTCAAACAACGCTTCTCATTCATATGTCCAGAAGTGGATAACGAATTCAGTCTGCTTGATGCTCTTAAAATTTCAGACACTGCTTTATTTGTCAGTTCAGCTCTTGATGAGCCTCTTGATGAGTGGGGAGAGAAAGTTTTGGCACTCTCCATGGCACAAGGAATGCCTACACCCATAGTAGTAGCCATGGATATAGAAGGAGTCCATCCAAAGAAACGAACAACAGAGAAACAAAATGTGCAAAAGCTAGTTTCGAAATGGTTGCCAGAGGAGAAAGTTATGCAGCTAGATAAGAGTTCAGACGGCTTGAATGTATTACGTAGGATTGGAAATCAGAAACGTAAGATTCTACACCATAGAGAGAAAAGACCTTACATGTTGGCTGAAGAAATTGAATATTTGCCTGATGAAGAAGGCGAACATGGTACTCTTAAAGTCAGTGGTTACGTACGAGGCATGCCTCTCAATGCAAATGGATTAGTGCATATTTCTGGATTAGGGGACTTCCAAATGTCCCGTATTGATGGCTTAGAAGACCCTCATCCACTAAATACTGGAAAAGAAAACACAAAGTCAGATGGTATGGATGCTGAATCTATCAAAGTGCAAGTGCTCCAAGTAGCTGATCCAACTAAACAGGAAAGTCTGGTATCAGAAAATGTCCCAGATCCAATGGATGCAGAACAAACATGGCCCACAGAGGAGGAAATAGAGCAAGCTAATTTAGAGGTATGGTGAGGAAAATTTTATCTTTACAGAGTAATTTAGCTTGAAATTTGAGTGTACATATAAAATAGAAAATTGTATAGTTGTGACCTCTAACACAATATATTTTGTATTATCGCTATCAAGAATCTCAATGAAACTTTGGTTTCTGAGCAAATATTTACATATTACATAGTTGTCATAGAAAAAAAAGTGAGTCCAGTGGTCTTTGTTTTCCAACTTGACCAGAAGTTGTACAATATTGTATTTAATTTTGCTGTCTACTTTATTATTATTTCATAACTTAAGATTCAAGTACAATATTTATTTTAGACGCAAAAGAAGAAGATAAAGAAAGTTCCTAAAGGATGGTCAGATTACCAAGCAGCATGGATTGTTGAATCTGATGCAGAGGATGATGGCTCTGAAGATGATAGTAATGATGATGATGATGACAATGATGAAAATGATGAATTTATGTCATGTGAAGAAGACAATTCTGATCAAGAAGGGAATGAAGACAATGATTTTGAGTCAGTCACTGAGTCAGTAGTTGGTCTTACGGATGATAGGTATGCATCAATATGTATGTACTAGATTATGATGAGCAAAATGAGATCAATGCAACTGTATTTAAACATCTTTATTCTAAAATAGCAACTTTCAAAAAGTTTTTACACTCATATTATAACTTTCAGTAACATGAAGTGAATTGAAATAAAGTTACTCATTCAAATTAAGAGCAAACTTCTTTTGCCCTGGTGGTGTTTTGGGCCTTAAATCTGATACTGAATTTTATAATATCTACGTAGAAGAAAATAATTTATTGTCATAAGTAATATGTATGCAACATAATATTTACAGATGCTAATTAAAAAATCTAAAATTACAAATTGTTGCATGACCAAACTTCGAGAATTAGGTAGAATCAATTGCAACATAATGCTGTTTTCAGGTATGATGAAACTATTGATTTTCAAGAAGAACATGAAATGCTGAAGAAATTAGCTGCAGCGAAGGAAGACAAGCAGTTTCCAGATGAAGTGGACACTCCACAGGAAATGCCGGCTAGGGAAAGGTTCATGAGGTACAGGGGACTCGAGTCCTTCAGAACATCCTCCTGGGACCAGAAAGAGAATTTGCCTGAAGACTATGCTAGGATTTTCCAGTTTGAAAATTACGAAAGGACTAGAAGGCGGGTGTTTAAAGAAAATGAGGACAGTCTTGTCAATATGGTGTGTATTTTACTTTTATTTGTAACATTAATTTAAATTTAGATCTTTCTCATATTCTACATTTTAATAATTGTTTTAGAGGATTATTTAATTTATACCCTCTGGCTATATCTGAATGATACTTTAGTGATTGGCATGTTACAAAACAAGTAGCTATAATATAGTCAGTTAACTATTTATACTTAAAAATAACATTGATCATGAGTAAACAAATAAAAAAATGGTTTTATTTAATGATATAGAACATTGTGTTATCTACGAAAAAAACATAGTTCCTAGTAAAATTTTATTCTTTGCAGAAAAAAAATGCACACATATATGTCACATACCAACAATTTTAACAATATATTTTTAACTTTCAGTATGGCTCTTACATAACAATCCATATTAAAAATGTCCGCCAAGATCTATGGAAGACGTATCACTCAGCCAATCCCAGTACACCATTAGCTGTCTTTGGCCTATTACCACACGAACAGAAGATGTCTGTCATGAATGTTGTGTTGAAACGTACCGGAGCGAGCGACGAACCTATCAAAAGCAAGGAAAGGCTGATCTTCCAAGTTGGATACAGGAGGTTTATAGTGAACCCAATATTCAGTCAGCATACCAATGGTAGTAAACATAAGGTAAGTTACTACTTACTTAAGTTACTTACTTACTTATTATAATTATATGACAGCCTCGGTAGCGCAGTTGCAATTGCGCATGCGTTACGGCTGCTGTGCTGAGGTCTAGGTACGATACCCGGGTCGGTTGAAATGACATTGGGATTTTATATAATCCGAATACTCAGTATTGGACTGGAGTCTGGAATTGTGCCCGGTATGGCGATAGGCTCGCCCTATATCACATTATGGGACCGTAATAAATTCGGCGAAAAGTGGGTGTACTAGTTGAAGTGTACCTCTGCCTACCGCTTTGGGATTACAGGCATGAGTGTATATGTATGTATGTATAAATATATGCATGGGTATGGGTAACAAAGATTGTTTCAAGAGAGATGGTTAGACATCACATTGTCAAGGCTAGTACAAATTGTTTTGCAGGAAAGAGACAGAAATATTCCCTAGAAAAGTTTACGTTTATCTACGAATCAACTAAATCTCGTCAACATTTTAAGTTTTCTCATTTAGTCAAAAATACCGTAGCTTCATATTATGAAGAAAATGAGTATACCAAAATCCATCAAACTATAGTGTACATTTTTATTTTCAGTATGAACGGTTCTTCCAGCCAGCTTCGACTTGCGTCGCGTCATTCTACGCGCCAATACAGTTTAGTCCGTCTACTGTTCTTTGTTTCAAAGTAAGATCAACATTATTAAAAGACCATCTGATGTTAAAATTCAATAGACGCCGTATGTTCTGTTACTTCACATACATAAGCTATCACCACAATGGCAGTATACATAGCAAAACTTTAAAGTTAGTTTTAATACAGTTAGAAATACGGCGTCTATTGCGATTGTCACTCTGTGGTCAATGTTGACAGATAAATGTTGGTAAAGATTATTTCGATTAATTGATCCTCAATTTTATTCGTTACCGCAAACTGATTTGTACAATTAAAATATCATGCAGTGATTAAATAACACTTTAATTCTAAAAAGAACTTTATATGCAAAGGAATAGGGTTGAATTTTGAATATTATCGAATTTGCCACCTCTGTCTCACCTATGTTTTCTGGGATGCAATTCCCAATTTCTTGTTCTTAATTTTATAGGAGAAAAAGAATACCAAGCTGCAGTTAGTGGCGACTGGCGTGCTGTTGTCATGCAATCCAGATAGACTAGTCATCAAGAGGATTGTGCTCTCTGGACATCCTTATAAGGTGAGATACAGTTTACTCAATAAATATTTTTACATGTTTTTTTTATAGCATAGTCCGACAAACGAGCCAGTGAGTCACCTGATGTTAAGTGATCTCCACCACCCGTGAACATCCACAATACCGAAAGTATCATGTATCGCTGTCGGCCTTAGAGGACAGGAATAGTAATTAGGGAAGGGAAGGGGGAATCTGGGCCTCCGGAGATCTCACCTTACCATAGGAAACGCGACAGTAAACTGTCACTTTATGTTGGTTTTTTGTGAGACAGTGGTGGTATTACCCCGGTCGAGCCGGCCCATTCATGCTGTAGACAAATATGTCTTCAGCGTGGCTCTACCACTTCATGAAATGTTTATATTGTCTTTACAACCATGTTTTTGATTTTAAAATTAGCTATTTATTTTATAAGCAGTTCTTGAGAATATTAGTTGTCGATTAATCACTACACCTTTTCCAGAAATGTTAACAGTTTTAAATAAATATTTTTATTAGTAAACGCCAATTACAACAAATACAATAGAAATAATTGAGAAGACTAATTATTAAATTTGAAAAATAAGCATGGAGATATCTATATTCTATTGATTTTGTATGATACATCTCAGTCCATAGCTTGATTAAAATACACACAAAAAGCAGTCTTAAGTCTGGAGTCATTGGTGTTATTTTCGCAGGTTCACAAAAGGTCGGCCGTGATCAGATTCATGTTCTTCAATAGAGAAGATGTTCAATACTTCAAGCCGTGCAAACTTAGAACTAAGTATGGACGCATAGGACACATCAAGGAACCCTTGGGTAAGAATTACATTGTATGCAGTGTTTCTAAAAAAAATCATAGGCAGTCATGGGGACTACCGACAAGTGGAAACTTAAAACTTTGGAATAACTGTGTTCTTTTTTGAAACAGCGTCTACGAAGTAGTAACTTTTTTGTTTATGATTGCTTGTCAATAATTATAGAACTTCGTAGGCGTGCTTGTATCAAAAGTAAAATAATCTGAGCTTGATGGTCACGCGAGTTCAGTGCTTTTCCCCATCACAAACGTGCACAAAGAACTTTTAACTTTAAATAGTATTTATCTTTAAATAGCAGCGATAGCCTAGTTGGTTGCGGTACGTACTGTCAAGACGAAAGTCGTAGGTTCGAAACCCAAGTGGCATACACCTCTGACTTTTCTAAAGTTATGTGTGTATTAAAATGTTAATTATCGCTTGCTTTAACGGTGAAGGAAAACATCGTGAGGAAACCTGCATATCTGAGAGTTTTTCGAAGGTATGAGAAGTCTGCCAACCCGCATTAGGCCAGCGTGGTGGACTAAGGCCTAACCCCTCTCATTAGTAGAGGAGGCCCGTGCCCAGCAGTGGGACAAAGTTCAATACAGGGCTAGTATTATATTATATGTATTATTTTCTTTAAATAAAAATCAATAACAAAACACATTTAAAGGCCAAAGCGGCGCGTATTTTGATATACTGATATCAACTCTATGTATAAACTAATAAGGAATATTTTCGTACTGTTGACGTTATTTCTAAGCTCTTTTTATTTCCCAGGTACTCACGGACATATGAAGTGCGTTTTCGACGGCCAGCTCAAATCCCAGGATACTGTATTGCTTAATTTATATAAGCGTATGTTCCCAAAGTGGACTTATGAGAATTGTATAGTGACTAACAGAGATAGCGACGCTATGGTGGAGTAGTGTAAATAAAAACAATGTAGTAAGAGATGTTTTATTTCACCCACAACTTGACTTTACACTACAGAATCTCACTGTTCTCAAAGTAGTCAGAGGTGCAGTAGGCTAGTTGATTATTGTTGATAGCATTTTGTTTTGATACTAGATTTTAGTCTTAAAATATCGAAAATTAAACCAATTTCTTAATTTATATGTGATTATTTAATATTTTAAAGTCTCTGGGAATGCCAGAGACTCGCCGTTATAACGCGGAACGACGCGCGGTAATCGGTCTGAGTGGACGTGTTCACTTTTATCGAATTAAATAAATAAAAAAAAATATAGATACAACTAAAATTGAACTCTAAATAATAGTACGACGACTCAGTTTGCAATAGAAAGTGCTTTTAGGTGTAAAGTAAACAGCCGCCAGGTAGCCGCGCATGCGGCGGCCACCCGCTTTGTTATTCATTAAGGATGAGTGCACAGCAATCAGCGATGCGCGCAAGCGGAAGCGGAAGCGGTTCTATCCCGGACTTAGCGTCATTATCCCGTGAAGACGCGTTTAACTTAACTAGAAAACGTACAATACAAAATGTGGATACTGACTTCTCGGAGTTCCAAAGGCGGATGATGTTACAGTTTACTGAAATAACTACCAAACTAAGTCAAGACTTATCTCAGTTAATTACCGATAAAATGTCTGAAATCAGAGATGATATTCAGACCATACAAGCTGTCAACAAAAATATACTAGAAGACTACACTAAAATACGGGCAGAGATGTCAGAAATTAAAACTTCTCATGAACAGATGCAGATACAAGTAAAAAACCTTGAAATTGATCTACATGAACTACAAGGTCACCCTACTCCTAGTTCAACTCAAACAGATGGTCGGCAGTATATACAAAAGTCGCTACTCTTAACACATGAAGACACATTCCTTGAATTCCAAGAAAGGTTAGTACGGCAAAATAATATTATTGTGTCGGGTATAGAAGAATTAAATAGTAACAACATAAAGGTGTGCGTTCGAACGGCAAACCGCTAACAACTTATAGTGAACCTCTCTGTTATAGAACTCAAAAGTAGTGGTAAATCTGAACTATTCAAACTTAAAATTAGTACCATCTTAAAACTTGAAAATCATCCTGTGTTTTGATATAATTTGCACTCTATAACTACTACAGGACTGTGAGTAATTACCAAAAACATTAAATATTTTTGTGTTTAAAACAATTACAATTGCGGGTGGCTTCGCACACGGGCGCAGTGGCTTACGCGGCGCTTACGCACACCGTCATAACTGTGAACACCTGCAGTGTTTCGGCCGCGCACGTGCACCCGAATTCCTCACGGGGCATTTATTACTGTGCCCATTCAACATTATTAAATTATTATATTTGAACAAATATTTTATTACCGTGGTACTTTAATACGCTTGACAGAACGTCTATGCTTGAGCTTTATTGCATGCATGTTAAAATATTGGGAAAAGTTAAATAGAAGTAAAGCTTTACATACTCAGAATAACAACCATTGCAGATAAATAAGTTATAAAAGCTATTTAAAACATGCCAAAAAGTAAAGAAATATCTAACTGTGGTGCATGCCTTGGTAAAATTTCTGGACAGGCCTATTTGGTGTGCTGCGTGGAGAAATGTAAATCTGTCTACCATCAAGATCTTTGCATTGGTGCGAACCCACCTTCTGATGAAAACAACTGGATTTGTCCAAAATGTCGTTGTTCTATGAAAAAAGGAGGGAATAACTCTCAGACTCCGCTCCGTGGATTGGTAGAAGACGACACGCTCAACGTAACAGTCCGCTCAAAACGCAATACCAAATGCATAGATGACTCTGACAATAACATCAGTCATCCTAAATCTGATCTTCAAGCTCTCACAGCTGAAATTCGACTCATGAGACAAGACATGTCTCACTTGAAAGACCAAGTAGTAAGTCTGACCTCTTCACTGAGCGAATGTTATGCAAGATTGGATGAGGTCACTGCCCATCTAGCTCAGTCAGAAAATAGAGTCAAGTTGCTTGAAGATCGCGAAAATGACGCGGTCCTGCTTCGATCTCAAGTAACAACCCTAAAAGAACAACTAAACGTTCAATCACAAGCGGCTCTTTCTAACGAAATTGAAGTGGCTGGTGTTCCAGAACTCAACAACGAGAGTCTGTATCACATTGTTACATTGACAGCTGCTAAGGTTGGTGTCAAAATTCAAGACGCTGATATTGATTGGATCACAAGAGTTGGCCCGAAACGCCCTAAAGATTCACCACCGAATCACCCGAGACCCGTAGTTATACGCTTCACTCGTCGAATTAAGCGAGACGAGCTTCTGAAAGCAGGAAAATCTAGGAAACATCTTACCTCGCAAGACCTAACCGAAGGTGATAAACCTACAAACGTTTATATCAACGAGCGCCTTACCCGTGAAAATCGTCAGTTATTTCGTGAAGCTCGCAAAAGAAGCAAAGCTGCCGGTTACAAGTTCTGTTGGACACACAATGGTTACGTTCATGTACGTCAAAGAGAAGGAAGCCCAGCTATCTTACTGCGCACTCAAGACGACTTGGACGTCAAATTTCGTGATGCGGCGAAACCTGGCATTAACATTTAGAGAGCTCTACCTCATAGCATACCATCAATTATTTTCTATTATAGTTTTAAAGTTTTACTTGTTCAATATAATTGACTTCTTGTATCTACAATATTCTTACAATGTAACCCTTATATATCATATTATCTGTATGTATTATAATCATATATATTACATCGATATATCATTAGCTTCACTTTGGTGTTATTTATATTATGTATCTTATATAATTTATATATTCAATTTAGTAATGGTTTTCTTGAACACATGTTATATTTTAAAGGATAAGAACATTAATAAATGCTACAGACCTATGACCTTAGACATCTGCGTGGATTCCAATAATAATAGGAGTATCAAATCTAAAACATTAATATATCGGTATCAATGGCTACTTTAACATTAGAAGATAATCTTGACGAATTTCTCTCCGTCCCGTGTCACGCGTTGTCTTCACTAGAATTAAGTAAATCTGTTATTAACAATCAGCATTCCTTTAAATTGCTAAACTTTAATATTAGGAGCCTGCAGAAGAATTTCTCTGAGTTTATGGTCGCGTTAAAACGATTAGATATATATTTTGATGCAATTATTCTTACTGAATGTCATTTAGGTACATGTTCTTTAATTAATAAAATACCAGGATATACGTCGTTTTACACAAAAAACATACTTAACCAAGCAGGCGGCGTCGTCATTTATGTAAAAACTGATTGGCAGGTGAGTTGTTCCGAGCCAAATTTAGTTGACGCAGACTGCCTTGAAATTATTTTTCCTGATAATAGCTCTCTGTTGGGAATCTATCGTTCACCAGCTAATAAAAACTGCTCGACCTTTTTGGATTCTATTGAATCATACCTCACACAAACACAACGCACTGATATCATCTTAACTGGAGATATAAATATTAATATATTAGACGAACGTGACAACAACTCACAAACTTTTCTTTGCCTTATGTCTGAACTAGGCCTGAAACCAGTAATAACAATCCCAACGAGGGATAATGCATGCCTAGACCATATCTTCGTAAGCGCGAGAGCTACACTAACAGGGATTGTTTGTAAAACAGGTATCACGGACCATGACTTGGTCATGGCTGGTTTCAACTCATCCCTTTCAACTCCAAAAATCAAACGACGTAAACTAATAATAAACTATGATGCAATTGAAGAAGAACTTAGCAATATGAACTGGTCAAAAATTTTAGACTCTGTTGACGCTTCAGAGTCAGCTAAGTATTTGACAAATAGACTGCAAGATATCATCAATTCCCATTCACATTATGTCAGTAATAGTCGAACTAAGCATAATCTTAAAAATTGGATCACTCCGGGCCTAATTCGATGCCAACGACACAGAGATAATCTGCATCTACAAGTTAGAAACAATCCACGTAACGAAGACCTCAAAACCACATACAAGAGGTATCGTAACTTTCTTAATGATTTGTTAAAAAAACTAAAATCCGAGAATAACCATAACCGACTGGAAGACTCAAAACAGAATCCTCAAAAACTTTGGAAAACCATCAATTCTATTTGCGAACGTAACTCTAAATCGTCAATTAATTCAGAAATCCTAAAATTAAGAGAAACCCCTTTTGAATCCCTCTCAGTCTGTAATGATTTCTTTTCCAAAGTAGGAAAAACACTGGCAGAAAATATACTAAAAAACACAAGTAAATCTGAAACTGACCTTGCCATGGGAATGAAATGTGATATCCTCTCTTCAAACTCTTTCTTTATGACTCCTACCGACACCGCCGAAGTCGCCTCTATAATAACCCAAATAAAGTCAGATAGCGCACCTGGAATTGACGGAATAAACAATAAATTTATTAAAAGATACTGTCACTTCATTTTGGAACCCCTTACTCACATCTTCAATTTGAGCTTCTCGTCTGGAATATTTCCCTCGTGCTGGAAAACTGCTGCAGTGGTCCCTATTTTTAAAAGTGGTTCAAAATGTGATCCCTCAAATTACCGACCCATTTCTCTTCTAAGTAATTTCTCAAAGATTTTAGAAAAAATCGTAAATAAGCGACTTTCCAACTTTCTAGAAGGAAAAAATCTTATATCACCTAATCAATTTGGCTTTCGTACCGGTAAATCTACAGACACAGCAGTGACTCTCCTCCTAAATAAAATATCTTCTTCTTTAGATGATGGCAACGCTTGCCTTGGAGTTTTCTTGGATCTCTCCAAAGCGTTCGACACAGTTTCCCATGCTATTTTACTGCGAAAGCTAGAATGTTCGGGAGTTCGAGGTATCGCACTGGATTGGTTCACCAGTTACTTAGTTGCCAGGAGACAAATTGTTACTGTGGGCAGCAATATGAGTGACACCTTAGAAACCTCTTTTGGTGTTCCGCAAGGGAGTATCCTTGGTCCTCTGCTATTTATTCTATACTTAAACGGTATTATGGAGCTTTTCAATGACGAAGACAAAATAGACACTATTTGCTACGCCGATGACACCGTCGTATTATTCAGTGATTCCACGTGGGAATCAGTCTACTCAAGAGCTGAAAAGGGGATGAATAAAGTAGCTAGTTATCTAAACGCTAATTTACTGACCTTAAATGTGGAAAAAACTTCCGTAATATGCTTTCACAAAACTAAATCATCAAGCCCCCCTAAACCTCTATCTCTAAAAATACACACTTGCTACTCCACTATCTGCAACTGTCCCTCACTTAATCGTGTCGACTCACTAAAATACCTGGGTGTGATCTTAGATTCAAGACTCACATTTCTCCCACACATTGTGTCTCTTGCTAAAAGAGTAAGAAAAATCATCACAGTTATGAAGCTACTAAGAAATGGAGCCAAAAGGGAAACTCTTTTGCTCGTCTATAAAGCCCTATGCGAGTCGCTTCTCCGATACTGCATTACAGCCTGGGGCAGTGCAGCCAAATCAACTTTGATTCTAGTAGAAAGGGCTCAAAGATCCGTTTTAAAGATAATGCTTAAAAAAGACTTTCGATTCCCAACATATCTCCTTTATAACGAGTCTCAGGTGTTAACGGTACGTCAATTATACATACAGTGTGCAGTTTTACAGTATAATAAAATGTTCAAGAATTCCTCCTTATACACTGAATCCCAACAGAGAAGACGGCTTAAAGTAAATATTCCTCGTGTGAAAACTTCTTTCGCCAAACGCTTCAGTCACTACTCGTTCCCCTTTTTATTCTATAAAATAAATCACCTTTGTCCTATCAGTTGTTTAAGCCATCATGAAGCTATTAGCAAACTGAAGAAATACCTCCTTTCCTTAAATTATGCAGATACCGAACTTTTGCTAACCACTACAAAATAGAAGTCATTTTAGTACAGAAATCTCAACTTGTGTATGTACTTATATATATTTATGTCTATGTATATATATATAAATATTTATATATATGTTTATGTCTATGTCTTTTATATATATTTATACATTTATGTTATATATATCTACGAATTTATATGTTATTATAACAGTGTTATCTATTTATAAATAATTTATAATAATTCACTTTAATGTTCATAGTTTAAATTTTTTCTTTTCGCAATGCCATTTGTTGCATGTTTGTAGTTTGTACAGCCCACTCGCACATTTATAAAATGATTATTGTTAACCTATGTGGTCTCCCGCGATACAGGTTCGCCTAGTGCGGGGACCGTTGTATTTTTGTTATTAAATGTAAAATGTGTTTTTGGACAATAAATAATTTACTTACTTACTTACTTAAAGGAAAGGATTGAATACGATAGAAATGAAATATTAAAACTGATGAACTCAATATTTGATGACTGCCCAGCTCCTACCAAAATCATAAGATTGGGACGATACACACCAAATAAACATCGTTTGCTTAAAGTATGTTTCAGTTCTAAAGAAACTGTGAAATACCTACTGCGCAAGCAAAAAAATAATACAGGTAATGTTCGGTTTTACTCTGACCAGACACCAGCCCAGAGATCATTTATACAAAATCTTAAAGATGAACTGTCACGTCGTGAAAAAAATGGTGAATCCGATCTAACTATAAAATACATACGAGGAATACCTAAACTCATAAAAAAGCCATCAAAAAACTCCATTGTTCAATAGAAACAAAAGAAAATAATACTTATTCCTTAAATATTAGTTACAAGGAATTACCTGTATATTCCTCGTCATTATTGTTTTTTTATGCTAACGTACGGAGTCTATGCAAAGATGGGAAGTTTGATGAGTTAAAGTGTATTCTGAAGTCTATGAAATGTGCAACTCACATTATTGTATTGACTGAAACTTGGTTCAAAAGTGAATTGGATGCTAAATCTTTTTCTTTACCTAACTATAATCATATATATAATTATCGCCCGGAGAAGAAAGGTGGAGGTGTCTCCTTTTTCGTTCACAGTAGCTTACACTATGAGATAACAGCTGAGATACATGATAAAGGAAGGCATTATTTATGGATTTATTTAAAAAGCTATTCAATGAACGTTGGCGTTATCTACAATCCTAATAGAAATAATCTAAAAAACTTTTTTGATAAATACTCGTCGCTACTTGAACAGCGAAAACGAGGAATTGTATTCGGAGATTTTAATATTGACTTGCTACGTGAAGGCTTGGATAAAACCAACTACGAAAACATATTAAAAACAGCTGGATATGACATATTAAACAAGATAGACACTAACTACTACACACGAGAAACAGCCAGAACTTTAATAGACCATGTTTGTTCAAATCTCCGGAATGACAGTTTTCATATGACATTAATTGATTCTCCACTCTCCGATCATAGGCAGATATATTTGGAACTAAAACAGTACAAACATGACATTATACAACGCAGTTATTATGAAGCAATAGACTACACCACATTATATAAAGATATGAAAGATAATACATTTTTTAACGAAGATCATCACTATGAAACTCTTGAATCGTACATAAAATATCAAATAAAATTACACAAAATAACGAAAGTGAAAATATTAAACTTACCCCAAAAGGACTGGATCAGCAAGGATATTATTAATAAAATATACAACAGAAACTTATTATGGAAGGAAGCTAAGAAAAATGCTAAAGATATAAAGTTACAAGACATGTTTAAAACAGAAAGCTACCATACAAGTAAACAAATAAAAAAGGCAAAACAAGAATATTACTTTAAATCTTTTCAAAATTGTAACAATGACCCTAAAAAGATGTGGAACATTATTAATACATTGGCAAAAAATAAAATTAATAGCGATCCGCAACCCCCAAAACTGGTAATTAATACCAAAACTATAACAATCGGAGACGAGATTTGTGACCTATTCAACAACACCTTTGCTTCTATTGGTACCGAATTGGCAAATAAGATTCCTAAAAATAATTCAAATGAATTGTTTTATACTATGACATATATAGAAGAAGAACCTCAATACAAACTTACCAAATTTAAAGAGTGTTCTATAAATGAAGTAAACGACATTATTAACAATTTAGACTCTGGTTGCTGCACCGGTATAGACGGTATAAATACTAAATCTATTATATGTATAAAAAATTTAATCCTAAAAAATTTATGTGACTGCTTAAATAAATGTATCTCATTTGGTATTTTTCCTGACAGCTTAAAAATAGCCAAAATTACACCAGTTTATAAAGCTGGTCCTAAAACAGATCCTCTAAATTATCGTCCGATATCTGTACTACCGATAATATCTAAGATTTTTGAAAAAATAATCTACAACAGACTAAAAGATCATTTAGACAAAATAAACTTTATATTTGAACAACAATACGGTTTCCGTCAAAAATCTAGTACATTGTCAGCAGTAGTTGATTTGATAACTAAAATTAGAACACAAATAGATAAAAAAAATATATGTATAGGTATATTTATTGATTTAAAGAAGGCATTCGATACGATAAGCCATTCATTACTTCTATCAAAATTAGAGGATATAGGCGTCTCTGGAACAGCCCACAAATTGTTAAAATCGTATCTGACAAATAGGAAACAGATTGTTAAAATAGGAAGTTACGCTAGCGGTCCTAAGGGTATGAATTGCGGTGTACCGCAAGGATCAGTTCTTGGGCCCTTACTATTCTTAATATATGTCAATAATATAAGCATTATTGGTCTAACGGGTCAGATTACCTTATATGCTGACGATACATGCCTTTTTTATTTCGGTAATGATTTATTGCAAATAATCAACCAAGCCCAAACTGACCTAATGAAATATAATGAATGGTGTCAGTGTAATATGTTAACAATAAACACAAAAAAATCATCTTTTATGATATTTAGTGCAAAAAATAAAGTAATTCCGGATTTTCAGCCCTTAACTATAAATAATGAAATACTTCAAAGATCTCACCAGGAAAAATACCTAGGGTTAATCCTTGATGATAAACTCACGTGGAAGCCACATGTGGAAAAGTTAAAAAATAAATTAATTTCTCTTATTGGTTTATTGCATAGGATGGCGTCATGTATCCCACATAAAACGCGACTGATGATTTATAATGCACTTGTTAAATCAAAGCTAGATTACCTTATTGAGATATGGGGTTGTGCTACTAAAACAAACCTTCAGTCACTACAGATAGCACAAAATAAAGTAATTAAAATTCTATTTAAATTCAAAAGATTAACACACACCCGAACTTTGTATACGAAAACTAAACTCTTTAACATAAAACAAATTTACACATATAACTCGTGTATCTTGATTAAAAAAATGATGTCCGGACATATTCATACAAAAATTAAATTGATTAAGAAAAAACCCACTCACAGTCTAAGAGATGTAAATAAAATACAACTATATGCACCCCGAACCGGATATGGTAAAAGAAACATTTTATACGATGGGGTGAAAATATTCAATAGCCTGCCAAAAGATATCAAACAGTGCGAAAGTCTGAACCTGTTTAAAAATAAAGTTAAGACATATGTCATTGCTAACGTATATGATTATTAATAATAAATAAATATTACTTCACCTCTTCTTTGGGTCATTGATTGATCGAACATTACTTGCTATATTTAATTCGTATTAACTTTAACTTCAATTTTGTATTTGTTATAAGATCGACTACCTCTTACACATAAGTAAACTATGTATTACTCTATTCTAAGTGAACTGTAATTGTTCTTGGAGTAATAAAGATCTTTAAACCGAACTGTCTTTTATCTCGCAACAAAATTGATAAATAAAAATATAGGGAGGATTTGGAAATATAAATTGACCACTTCCCTCCATAGCAAAACCTTCAATAAAGGACATTTAGGTACGTCTGGCTTAGAGGTAAAGGACCACGGAAGTTACTTAACGGGTCCTATCATGCGAGCTGTTACGCTTGATTCCAATAATAGGCATGGCAAAAACGCCGGAAAGCACGGAAATTCCTACTAGTCTCCACAAGATTCAGATGTGATCTGCATACTGTCAAGCACAATGACACGAGGTTGGGATAGTAAATAAAAATAGCATTTGCGTTTCCACATTATTTATTGACACATGAAGCGCGAAGGCCTACACAGCGAATAACCGGGCAACACTCGTCACTAGCCCATAATAATCTCTTGAAGGTATCGAAGTAGTAAAATGTAAGTCGATAACACAATCACACAACACAAAAACGACTCTGTTGAGAACTTTAGAAAAAGCAAAATAGGTTTTAATGTAATGCACATATCAGGTCCATACATACTACAGATTTACGCCCGTTTTCACCGACCTGTAATTAACTTTAGTTGACCCCTAACGACCATGTTTGAAAGCGAGATAGCGTCAGTCTATTTTTCTTTGCGTTAAGGCTCAGCTAAATTTAAGGAGGGTGACAACAGGCAATAAAACAATTACAAATAGATATTATATAATAGAAACGACTGCACTCAGAGCGTGTCGACAACAGTCTTAACAAATATTAATCAGTAACATCAATCAAATAAAGGAACAAACATTACAATTAAGTGTAATAATTCGAATTAATTTTATCGTCATCCTTCAACTTTGTACATAAAACGTAATATTTTTAATCACGCCGTATAATATATATAATAATGTAATATTGTCCGTACTTTAGACAAATGTGTGATCTGTATTTGTTTCGAGTCTAGGGAGATCTACATCATGAGTCAGTATTTTTTTTTAATTTCATGCTTGTCAAGGCATGGCATATTCTCTAGCAGTCTGTCATACGGCTAAATACTCAAACGCTAGTTAACTGGCCGACCGTCCAACGGCTACTTATTTTGTAAAACGCCATAAAATTATGACAAATAAGAGGGTCTCAAATGTTCAACACGATCTCAAATGCTTGTGTTGCGTTTCGAGTATTCAGGCAGTCAGATACTTCATACAGTCAGTATATATACATATATTTTTTGTAGGCCGGTTGTTTCAACCGTAGTTAATTTTAACTATTATTAACGATTTTTTTAAATGGGTTAATAGTGAAATATAATATCATCGTGTTGTTTCAACAATAGGCAGACTTGAATGTTCCTAATTTAGTAACAAACTAGTGACCTAATGCAGGCGTTTTCTTGACACAGACCGCTTTCTACGAATCACAAAATTTACAGTTAAAAAAAACATATCTATAAAAGCGCCACCTAGCGGGCCCAAAACTATCCTACCTTTCAAGCCATGATATGGAAACAAACAACACATTTCATTGAAATCGATTGGGTAGTTTCGGAGATTAGCGGATACGAACTAAATTAAGTGTGACTTTAGTTTAAACTAAGGCCTGACCCCTCTCATTAGTAGAGGAGGCCCGTGCCCAGCAGTGGGACAATGTTTCATACTGGGCTAGTATTATAGTTTAAACTAACCATTGATCTTATATTGAATTATGAAAAAATTAAATATTACTTAAAATTAACTACGGTTAAAAAACACGGGTTTAGTAACATAAATATTCGCCTTGTCAACATTACAAAGAATTTAATGTGAACGTGAAGTGAAAGAGAATTTATATCTAATGACTCAATTTGTAAAATTAACTCCGACGTCCACTAATAAAACTATGTGTGCCTTTCAAGATTTATACGTGTACTTTATATATGTACAGTGATTCTTAACCTATATCTGTACTTCAGCGGTATACAATATTTTCATCGCAATACCAAATTGTCTATAATGGTTAAAAGCATTAAATCCTACGATGTGAATGATTAGTTCATTGAAATAACTTATAATCAACCAGTCCAATATTTTATTTAAAGATTTTAGCGCATTTATGTTTTTCCTGTAAAAAATGTGTTTTAGCGTTTGATGGTAGGTATACCTCTACCGTAAAGAAATATTTATTGAAATTTTAACATAAGTGCATCTATATCCGTTCAGCTGTTTTTAAATAGAGCATGAACAGACAGTAAGCCAGTTCTATTATATTGGGCATAGCGCGCATGCAGCTTGTTACCTTTTGCGGTAAGCGTGAAGCGTGACTTTCGACCCTTTCGCCATTAACTCTACTTTTTTATAGCTGATGCCAGTTGAGCAAAGGTCACCTGATTAAAGTTTTCTGCACCCCCCATTAATAACATCAATACCAGAAAAATAAGGAATGAAGCCAGTCTTAAAGAAACGGAATTGGAGGAGAGATTTGAGTCTCCAGAAATGTGACTCTGTGAGATTGACGGTGAGTGGTATTACCTGATGCAACTAAACAGAAAACTGTCATTTCAAGTTAGTTTAGTGTGAAATGTTGGTAAGTACCCAGTCGTGCTGGCACATTTACGCCGCAAACAGTTTTGTTTGGCTGTGCCACTTTAAAATCTTCTACCCCTTACTTTTATATCGTAATAAGTGTCCAGTTGCGCACGGGCTATAGCGCTATATCTAGTTTTAATTATAAATTATAATTTAACTAAATGTTTAGCTTGTTTCTTGAAAAATTAAATTATACAGCGTGTTTCAAAAAGTCGGTCCAATTTTTACACAACCATCGCGTCGTGTTTAAATGGTTTTAATTTTAAACCCCTTTATGGAACATCCTTGTATAGCTATACCCAGGTATAATAATAATACAGGATGTATTTATTTGTTTGCTATATAGTTTTAGTAGTAGACGCCAGTTTATACTTATACCAAAATAATCTCAAATTAGCATGTGCAATGTCAAATTGTTAATGACGAGTAAGTTAAGGGACTTAGAACATATAAATATTTTCAAACGATGTTTAGTGCAATAATGTTTACAACATTTTTGTCATGGTTAAATTATATTTTGCATGTCCAACGTGGGACATTATTGATTTAAGCGAACGATTTAAACGTGAAAATAACAGTTTAAGAGGATTCAAGATATCGATAAAAAAATATAATATTGCAAAATTTACCTAATAAAAAATGGTGCAAGCCAGAAAAATTTAAGTTTGAATTTTAAACTCAACGAAAAAATTATAAAGAAAATATTTTATAATTTCTTATTAACGCGCTTTTATTCATTACTATCTATATCATTCGCGTAATGGCAGACTTACATTAATCGATAAATCGATTACAATTTTAACGATTGTAAAACAAGTTCAAGAGAACAAATAACACGAAATTACCACCTAATCTTACACACGCAAAATAAAATATTCAAGACTTCCATTAGGTACTCAATTCTTTTGACATTAAAACTTTGATCATAGGGAAAAAAATTATAGCATTTTTCAATACAACATGTAACATTTCAAATTTCGCGCATATCCGTACCGACAATTAATTTAAGGAGGGGTTATTAGTTTTATGCAGGACAAAGACTAAGCTTTAGGTTTTTTATTGCGTCGTTTCTTGGCATCCGTTTCCGGCGGCTTGGACGCACTGCTCGGAGGCACGCCAGACTTGCTATACAGGTTGTTCAGAAATTCCTCTAGATTGGGGTCGTGACTGGAATACAAATAGATAGGAATAAAGCGAACATTTCAATATTTGTTAGTTCAGGTATCGATTGCTTCGAGCTTCATTATGACATCGCAATACAATGTGACTTGGTGATAAATTTATAACATAGAGATGGCAAAATTATTGCCAAGCCTGATTATACTTAGCAGCTTAATGACGGTCCTTTGTCGAGGGTCTATAGTTGGGGTACGATGTTTGGCCGTTTCACGGCCTTCTGAGTACTTTGAGACTGGTTCTTCACCTCCTTACCCATGGCGTAGTGTGAAGAGGCATAGCGTACAGGCCGGTATGGATTGTCTCTCGCTACTTGATACTTTTACTGGACGACACTGCGCTTACCATCAGGTGCAGTGTGCCAGGACAAAAAGGGCTCACCCGGTAGAGGGTCGTTGGTTGATATCCGCTGCAGCGGCCGCTTTGTTCCCCAGCACGATGCGATACTGCACCACGTGACAGTCCGGCCTCAACTGCTTCAGATTCTTTTTCTAATAACAAAATGGGATACATTAAGGGATGAAGGAGATATGATCTTATTGATATCGGATACAAAGGATATTTATTGTTGATGAAATTATTTAGGTTGAGTAAGTTTGTCGTCATTACGAAGCCCAGATAACGCACAGTAAAAAAGAAGTAATTAAAATTACATTAATATCTTTCTCTCGTAGTTCCTGATACCCACAACACACGACTCGTATCTTAGTGTGGGGTCGGGGCTATGTGTGTGACTGTTGGGTGTTATTTATTTACTACATATTATAAAGTAATATTGTTACCTGACAGCTGGCCCACTGCGTGATCTGGTAGACGGCGCCGTCCATACACGCGTAGTACATCACCAGCAAGCCCATCATACTTGACTCCGCCCAGATGTCGCCCTTCAACAAAACAACTAAGTATGCATGTGTCAAATAACATATTAACCATACATATTTTGACTTCCACTCCAGAAATCAGAAGACATATTTAATGGTGAAATATTTTGTCTGTACATACATATATTCATATACATTCACGCCTGTAATCCCTAAAGAGGTTGGTAGAGGTGTAATTAGTACACCCACTTATCGTAGAATTTATTACGGTCCCATAATGTGATAGGCTAGCTATCGCCATAACGATCCAGAGTCCAGGCTGATACTGAGTATTTCTTCCGTTTTTTAGCTTACTAAATAGGCTATAAATTGTCCAGTCTATATGTAGTTTAAATATTGTACCGACGTTTTGTAACATGCTGTATAATGAAAGATACCTCTTTAGCGGAGTGTCGTATTTTGCACTGCACGCAGTATCGCGCCGCGTAGCACGGCCGGTCGGTCAGAACGCGCTTATGTCGACGGCCGCAGTTCGTGCATCTAATATGAACAGTCAATAATGGTTTCTTATGTTTAGTCGAACATTACACACTGAAATAAAACAAATTTTACGGATCTACTATATGAAGGGTAGAAACATTGCACTATACTTTCGTGACGATATACAACTCAGTCCACCCTGTGACCATGAAGGCTGTAAAGCCTTCGAAACGCAATCTCAAGTACCTATATATATTTTCTTAATAGACAGGTGTAGAAAAGGCAAGACCTATGTTAAAACCCGCTGTTTTGTTATGTACCTGATGGTATTGGCGGCGAACTCCATCTTGTCGTGTAGTTGTGCGAGCAGCACGCTGAGCTCGCCCCACGCCGCCTCCACGTGCCGGGACTCCGCCGCGCGACGCTCGTACGCCTCACGACGCTCCTACACACACATCAACTATAAACCCCGCGGTGGCCTCGCCCCGAAGGGGTAGGCAGAGATGGACCCAGTACACCTAGTTTTTGTCGAATTTATTACGGTCCCATAATGTGATAGGGCACGAGCCCAACGCCATACCGGGCCCAATACCAGACTCCGGGCTGATACTGAGTATTTCTAAATATAAAAACCCAATATCGCTTTACCTGACCCGAGGATGGAACCTGAGACAACGAAATAAGATCTACTCCAGTCAAATAGTTGCAAGAAATGTGCACTGATAGCATTATAACCAATATAATCTTTTTGTAGTTACGAATATTGATAATTAGGTTGACGAAATTACACACGGATACGGCCCCATATACTTTGTTTTCGCTGGCGCTCGGCACACGTCAAGCGTGCTAGGTTGCTTGCTCGTGTTCAACGACACGTCTGGCGTGTTGTGAGCCATAAGGCTAGTTTTAATCTTCAATTCTATGGGCCGCAGTAAAACAGTTAAAGTATTGGATTAATTTTTTAATAGAAATAAATGCAGAGCGCAACCCACACCGATAAGAGGTTAAAGCGGGCGTCCCATCAACGTATTGTCGTAGAATTAACAGCATAAAGTCCGTGAGCGGTTAGCGCATCAGTGCCTTAAGAGGACGGGAAAAATTCAGCAAGATTTCCAAAGTATGAGGAGGATAAACCGGTAAGATCGCATCGGTTATATCGATTAAGACATCCAAACTTCACATACATGACACTTTTGGTATTGTGATGTTCATGGGCGGTGGAGATCACTTAACATCAGGTGACCCACTGGCTCGTTTGTCGGACTATGCTATAAAAAAAACAACTTGGTCAATGAAAATGTCCACAGTACCGGTTCCCCGATGAGCTCGAACGCGTGCTGCAGTATCTTGAACGCCTCCTCGGCGCCGGGCTGCTGGTTCTTGTCAGGGTGCACGAGGAACGCCTGTCGTCTGTAGTAGCGCTTGATCTCCTCGTCCGTACATGTCACACTTACGCCTAGAATACTAACGACACATTCGTATTTAGGCAGTAAACATTATTAGATTTGAATACTGCGCGAGTCTTCAGATGAGAGGCGTAGCTACCGCCGTATCAATGATACGGGTCCCCCAGGCTACAGAGGCCCCGAACTTGTGTCAGCATAAATCATTTGGGTCTCCCGAAAAGTTTTGAAGCAAGGCAAACTACGCTGATGCTTCATATGTTTATTATTTAAGTTGCAAAAATAAAATAAATATTTAGTAACCATGACATTATCTTTAGCTCATAAAATAGGTATTAAATATTTTAGGCTGTATTTGGTATACATATTGAACCTATTTTTAAGAACATCATGTATAATTGGTAAGAGCATTTTCAATAGAATTTGCAACATGAGTTTTGTCCATACTTGTTTTTAATACCCTTAATTAGAAACTGAGCATTTAAATGAATATTTACAAAAACCACGTGACAAATACAAATAAAAAAATTCTATACCACTTATTTGTTTGGAATTTTTATTTTGTTTTATGATAGCTTCCGTGGCGCAGCGGGCGAGTAGCCTGCGCTGAAATGAAAGGCTGTGGGTTCGATTCCCGCACTGAGACCAAAGTTTGTGTGATATACAGATATTTGTTAATGGTCTGGTCTGGTCTGTTGTGGGACCGTAGTCCCTTACAGTTCTTGATACCCACGATACAGGTTTTTACCTAGTGTAGTTTAACTATGTGTGTGTATTTATTTATACTAAACATAATATCGATGACCACCCATTACTTTTGTGTCTCTTCAGATCGAATCCATGTAAAGGTTGTCTGGAAGAGATCGCAGTTAGCGATAAGACCGCCGTTTGTACATTCTATTTTAAGTTTATTGCAATGTACTGTTAATATTTGTATTCTGGTGTACAATAAAGCATAAATAAATAAATAAATATCTATTGCATAAATTCTATATCTGTGTAGTATCTCACCTGTAGGGATCTTTTCCTTTGCATGCTAGCAGTCTTTTCATAGCGTCCTCGCCAGTGGCGGGCAGCGGTATATTTGCGTTCAACTTAGTCGAATCATTACCACTGTCCGCCTCCGTTTCTGATGACAACAAAACATAATATTGATGAACATTTATTTACAGTAGACAGCGGCTTTGCTGTGCCCTGGCATTGCGGAAGTCTATGGGCGGCGGTGTCTTCTTACCATCAAGTGGCCCGTCTGCTCGTCTGCCTAACGAGGCAGTAAAAATAACAATTTTCTAGACCATAGGAGAGAACAGAGGCTAATGTTTTTTTTATATAAAAATAAGTTGACAATAAAAAGGCTAAGTGGTTGTTAAATTACAGGATCACATAGAAAAATTTATCCATTTCTATAGATAACATTGATTAGTTACTTCTATGCTGAAGGTTGACTTTGGGATATTTACGTAACATGGATAATGAAACAAAATGGTATTGTAATTTATTTTTTGTATTGTAACTTGATGGAAATATGCGCATAGTTACCACTTGACATACTTGTGAGGGTCAATATCGTTTAATCGTACCACTGATTACCTCATATGCCAATGGCCCAATGGTTGGCATAGAAAAATGGATTATACTTGCTCTATTGCACTCTTGTATCCTAAGGTAGAATTGCTGCCTAACTACTACTAAACATGCGTACCTGATAATTCTGTATAAGAATTTAAATCTGAAATCTACAAACCCGCATTAGGACAGCGTGGCCTAACCCTCGATTAGTAGTGGAGGCCCTTACCAAGCCGTAAGACAGTGTTAAATTGTAGGGTGGTATTACTTTATCATTCAGAAGCAGACTGCCTCGGTGGCGCAGTTGTTATTGCGCATGCGTTACGACTGCTGTGCTGAGGTCTCGGGTTCGATCCCCGGGTCGGGTAAAGTGATATTGGGTTTTTCTACCTAGAAATACTCAGTATTAACCCGGAGTCTGGAATGGTGCCCGGTGTGGGGAAAAGTGGGTGTACTGGTTACACCTCTGCCTACCCCTTCGGGGATTACAGGCGTGAGTGTGTATATGTATGTATATCAGAAGCAGTGTTACCAGATGAAAATAACAAACTACCGTGTCAGCAGACTAAAATTGCCGTGTTTTAGGTATAATTACCTTAGGTTTATTTTTAAACTACAGGGTATATTACCGAGTCAATGTTAAACGAAAAACAACGTTTTTTATAGTTTTATATTTTTTTACTAGAAATAAATTATGTTCCAAAAGTTCCACTTCTTGATCATAAATAGAAAAGTCATCTTTTTAAAAAAGTTTATATGCGCCTTCCTAATGTTATAAAATTAGGTAATTGATATTAAAAGATACCGCAGAAAATTACACGGTAATAGATCATTATCGTAGACTGTATTTTGGTCAAAAATACCGAGCATTTACGGCAATAACCGTGTATCTGGTAACACTGTTAAGAAGTCTACATCAGCGGATAATCGCGGAACACCTACACGTCTATATTCAATGACAACGGAACGTGCTGACCTGGTTGCGTGAAACCTAACAAGCTCTACTCTAGTATACACATATACTTAGTATAGTTTGATGTTTATATTTACAATAAGGTGCGGGAGTTAAAAAATCTTTAGGGCCCACTATTACCGTATAGGAAACACTAGATCTTGCTCGCTGCTTCGCCCGCGTGGTGGTTATTTTTTAAAGAAAAAGTATAAAATCCACGGAGATATCTTAAGCTTACATCTTTCTATATCTATCCCATAGTAACTGTGCATTTTCCGGGATAAAAAGTAGCCCATGTGCTATTCCAGACTATAATCTATCACTGTGCTAAATTTCAACTAGATCCGTTCAGCCGTTCTGGCGAGATTGAGTAACAGATAACGATCCAAACATTCCCATTTATAATATTAGCAAGGTGACTGCCTCGGTGGCGCAGTTGTAATTGCGCGTGCGTTACGTCTGCTGTGCTGAGGTCTCGGGTTCGATCCCCGGGTCGGGTAAAGTGATATTGGGATTTTCTATCTAGAAATTCCTCAGTATTAGCCCGGAGTCTGGAATCTGTGCCCGGTATAGCGATAGGCTCGCTCCAAATCACATTATGGGACCGAAATTCGGCGAAAAGTGGATGTACTAGTTACACCTCTGCCTACCCCTTCGGGGATTACAGGCGTAAGTGTATATTTATTTAATATTAGTAAGGTAACTCGAAAGCAGGTGAAAGTACTAGATGTATTCATAATTATCGCCTTACTTCCCTTCACGTATCGATGTGCGACATAATATTTATGTACGAATTTAAATTGAAAATTACAGATAAGGAAAGAATTGCGACAATGAACATCATTTATATTATAAACGTAATCTCATGTTGTATTAAAAAGGCACTTAAATAAAGATAAAGTAGTAGTGTACTAAGCACTACGTGAGAAACTGAAATGAATTGATATTATAGATACCATAGGCAAATGTTTAAATATCTGTATATATAAAAGAAGAAACTGACTGACTGACTGATCGATCAACGCACAGCCTAAACGGCTGGGGTTAGAGACTTGAAATTTTGACAGTAGGTACCTTTTATCACGTAGGCATCCACTAAAGAAGGGTTTTTGGAAATACCACCCCTAAGGGGGTAAAATAGGGGATGAAAGTTTGTATGAAAATCCGTCATTTTTGAAGTTACATTCATGAAAATTTGTATTTGGCATTTTAGTTAAAAATAAAAAATATGTGTTTCAGGATTTTTGGAAATTCCGCCCCTAAGGGGGTAAAATAGGGAATGAAAGTTTGTATGAAAATCCGTCATTTTTAAGTTAAACGCATGAATATTGGTATTTTGTATTGTATACTTTTTCTCCCAAACATGACCTCCACGCGGGCGGAGCCGCGAGCAACAGCTAGTATAATATAATTCGTGTAATAATACGCACTTACACCGTAGTAATAAGGTAGTCTACTGTGTTTAATTTTGTACATTATTCGATATATCGTTAAAATCAATTAGCCCGCCAACCGTCGTTATAATGCTATTAAAAAAAACCGGGGCATTTTTATACACCGCTGTTGCTGGCCGGGAGCTGTCTCCAATAATGTGTATTCAAATAATAATCCCAATAGTAGTTTACAACTATCCTATTAATATCATAAATGTGAAAGTATGTATGTTTGTTTCACACAAAAACGGCTAAACGGATTTGGATGTTTAGCATACAGATAGTTTATTATCTGGATTAACACATAGGATATGTTTTATCACAGAAAAATATTAGGTTCTTTATAAATTCATTACTAGGCAGGTATAGAAAGATTTAATATAAGATGCTTCCATGGATTGTATACCTTTTCTTCCAAACTTTCTTCTTCTTTTTTCTTTCAAAACATTATTGTAGCCCAAAAAGTACACCGACTTCAATAAAAAACACATTATGCGTCCCTATAAAGTTTGAGGGATGCCCTCGATTTTTCTGAGATCCCATCATCAGAACCTGAGTGGAAGTGTTACCTGAGACAAACTTAAGTACGTTATTAAACAAAAAAGAGTTTCTCGAATCGGTCCAGGCACTTCGAGTAATCGGGGAACATACATAACAAAAAAGATTCCGACGAATTGAGAACCTCCTCCTTTTTTGAAGTCGGTTAAAAATAACTTCCCGTGTGGAGCCGCGGAAAAAGCTAGTGGGTAATAAAGCAGCAGTATTGTACTCACCTTTCTTAAACCATTTGAATTTCCTCCAAAACGCGAACCGCGTGTGTCCAAATTTCCTGTCAATGTACATCAAATATTTGTTGTCGCCCAACTTCGTCATCCAATCTTTACTACTGCGCCATATGGCTTGAGAACTCACGTATGTTTGAGTGAACATAGAGGTGCATCTGGAAAATATTTTTTATCTATAATAATAGTAACACCCAACGGTCACATTAGCCTTACCACACCTTAGATACGAATCTGCCGTTGTGGATATATATTATCCTGGTACGGCTAAGTGACCACACTGCATCTGATGGTAACTGCAGTGCCATTCAGTTAAAGTATCAAGTAGCGAGAAACAATTTATCCCTCGCTACTCAACACAGTCAGAACTGTCGTGTAAGCTACACACTAAGCCTAAAGGCTCAGGGTATCAGGAACTACGACAGACTTTTAGTCTCACAACAAACAACCATTCGTAGTTCACATAAACATTTGTCTCGGTGCGGGAATCGAACCCGTGGTCTCTCGTTGCACAGTGGGCTATTCAACCACCACTGTTACTGTACCACGAAGGCCGTCTGGCTATGTCTATTTAAATAATAGTTACAGTTCATGATATCATCATATTATGTATTTTTTTCTTACGTGTTACACAATCAAATCGTTTTTTTTACTCTATAGTTTTTTAACGTTTTTATATTACCTGTTGATGTAATAAAATTAAGCCCAGATGACCAGTACCGTGACAGACAGACAGGCAGGTCGAAAACCAATTGTTAATGTTTTATCTACAGTGGGTATTGAACCCATAATTATGTTAAAAAGAAATTTGTTTACTGCAACACAAAGTGATGACACACAAAAATTTAATTAACATGTATTTAAGCTTGTTTTTTTAATGAGACAAAATATATGGTGACAATATTAATGAAGATTAATGTGACAGGAAATACACAATGTGATGAAATAAAAGGGTGGAAAGTAAATAAAGGGCGATTGTGTGTGGCTGGCTTTACATAAAATTAGTAGTATTTTTATGAAAATTAAATTATATTAAATTCAGTGTTTTAAAGTAGTGAAAACGTTGGTGCTATTTTATTAACTATGGTTTTTTAACTGAAATATTGAGATTTAATGGAACACATTTTACAACGATAATATGAGCTATAACATGATAAATTCAAAAACTAGCATACTTATAAGAATCATATGCCACATTTTTAAGTGAAAACTGCTTTAGGCACTTAGAGATGCAGATGGGGAAAAGAAATTCCGTCACAGTCAGATTATTTAAATTTTGACATAAGCACGCCTATGAAGCTCCATAATTATTGACAAACAAAAAAGTTACTACTTCATGGATGCTGTTTCAAAAAAGAACTCAATAATTCCGAAGTTTATAGTTTTCACTTTTGTCAGTAGTCCCAAAGTGGACTGTAAGGTATTGGTATTGGTTGTAGGCTCCTTTCACCGCACTTAGCCTGTTGAACATTGGGCCATTGTGCGTGTGACTGTATATTGATTTCCTAGATCTTTTCCTCATCCATACTTGTAAATTATTGGTAATATTAATATGATTTATGCATTGAAGACTGTTAATGCTCATCAGTATATAATAAAGCATATAGTTATAGTTTCATAGTGGTTCTGGACTGACGTCACACTAAAATAAATACCCCGGATATGCAAAACAATAGATTGAAATATTCTTGAAATGAAACCCCAATCAAACAAATTTCACTGAAAATATAGTTTATACTTTAAAATATTATTTATAAAAAAAATAAGTTAGTTCGGAACGGAGGGTGACTTGAATTTGATGGGTTTAAAATAAAAGCACATTGAAATTGCAAATTTGAAATTAGTTTAGTTTTTTTAGCATGTCACAACCTTTCCCTTGGTATAGGATACCCATGAAGTATATGAGTAGTTTTAAGGACAAATTGCATTAACTGATGTCTGGTATCATCTGCCTTAATCATTTTTCTATTTTATTTGATTATAATTAACCGACTTCAAAAAAGGAGGAGGTTAACAATTCGTTGTTTCTTTTTTTATGTATGTTACCCGATTACTCGAAGACGCCTGGACCGATTCGAGAAATTCTTTTTTTGATTAAAAGGGTCCAAGTGGTCCCATTGGCAGTATGTCAGGATCTGATGTTGGGATCTCAGGAAAATCAAGGGAAACCCTCAAATTTTATAGTGACGCATAATATGTTAAAAAACTTTTTTTCATAATTCTATGATGAGTGTGTTTTCGTAAAGAGAACATAAATACATTTACCATATATTTTTATATGGGGATTGTGTCGACAGACTCTTCAAGTGATTGTTGAAACAAAACATTACTTTTACAAGTGCACAGACCCAACACCTCTATAGAATTCCTTTGTCATTACTATTGGTTGCAACTTAAGAAATGGGCTATAGACATATTATAATAATAATATCAATTGCACATTCACTTAACTACATACAAACTATAGGTCAAGTGACCACAAAATTGTATGAAATATTGGAGCTATGACCTGAAATTAAATGACAGGAAAAAAGCACAAAATATTAGTAATATATATAAATTAAGTGGTTATAGACGATCAATGAATGGTTTGTTTTATGTCATATTGGACATTTAGAGCAGCACAAACTTTTTATTTTACCATTTATATACACTCACGCCTGTAATCCGCAAAGGAGTAGGCAGAGGTGTAACCAGTACACCCTCTTTTCGCCGCATTTTGGTCCCAAAATGTGATAGGGGGCGAGCCTATCGCCATACCGGGCACAAATTCCAGACTCCGGGCTAATACTGATAATTTCAACCCGAGACCTCAGCACAGCAGTCGTAATGCATGCGCAATTACAACTGCGCCACCGAGGCAGTCATTTTACCATTTAGTTGCTAAAATATTTGTGGACACTACTTATTCATAAAATAGCCAATCAAACTGTTAACTTACAAGTCAAAAGATAAATGGAGACTCATACGGCAGATATCCGATAGAAGGTATATAAACCAAACAATAGCCTTCCATGTGGCCCCACCCCAGTGCTCCAAATAATTCTGTGCCAGACCCAAATATCCAGGTTTGGTCCTTCTGAACTTGAACTGATTGCCTTTCTTTTTGTCCTGCACCGGTTTAGAAGCTTTATGATAGCTTCTGGCATCCTTTTTTTTCTTAGATTTAGCACAATCAGTTTGTGTTTCCTGAAATATAAATGATGTTTCTTCATCTTCTTCCTCGGCTTTACAGTTATCTTGAGATGTGTCATTTTTATCCACATGCTTAGTTTTGGTCACGTCACATTTCTTTTCTTTCTTTAACGGTCTGTCTTGGTTCTCAATTAATACAAAGTCTCTGTCATTATTATGCTTGTACGTAATGTCTTCTTCATTAGTGATGTCGTCAAGAGAAGACCATCTACGAGACATGTTGCTATGTTTGTTCTTTGACCGTTTGTTAGGTTTTGGACGTTTTTCGTTATCATCAGTGTTGATATCACCAGATTCACTGCCAGAGGATATGGTGTTAGTGTGTTTCATTCTATCGTTTTTTTGCTTGTTTTCATCATTTTGTTTCATGTTCGTAATAACTCTTTCTGGCTTTGAATTACCTTTATTGTTTAACGGTTTGGATTCAATATTTTGAGGCTTTGTTTTACGTGTGGTGTCTGTGGGAGTAGTATTTTTTGTATTTTTAGCTAACACATCAGAGTATGTTGGGCGCATTGGCTTAACTTCCGCCACAATACGCTTTTTATTACTTGTGTCAGCCAATGGGCTGTTTTCATTTCTTTTGGGTGAGTTTTCAGGCTTCATTGGTTGGCATTTTTGATCTATTATAGGATTTAGATGCATGTTTATATTTGAAGCATCTGGATGGTTGAGAGGATAGTTTTGACCAAACGGAGAATATGTCCCACTTGAGTTGGGTTCCAGGTTTCCTAACAGATCTTTCAAGAAGTTTGATGTTGGTTGGGCTTGATTCTCATGAAACATATTATTTTGATTCATGGTGGTTGTTGGTGGAACATGAATATTATTGTTTACCGAGTAATCCTGATTCAAAGTGAACAGATGGGGCTGAGGCAAAGACATATTATCACACAGGGTCTGGTTATGGTTGAACAACTCATACTGGCCCGACATGGGGAAGATCAATTGTTTGTTGTTTTCGTCGTAAAACACAGGCACCACTTGTCCATTACCCAGATTGAGCATGGCATTTCCGTAGTTCTGGTTGCGAGGTACGTTAGGTACGTTGTTGAACATTTTGTCCTCAGTATCGGGGGTCTGCGGACTATAGACGTGTTTGTCCATGTAAACATCGCTCCCGAAATTAGAGTTTACGTACATACTGTTATCATTCATGACTGACGAAACCGGAGATATAGGGGGCGGATTCCTCTCATTGGAACCACCCGGAGGACAGTTTGCGGCATTTTCCGCGTGATAATTCCATGTATTATGCTTTATATCATTGTATCTCGGATCATCCTTAGGCGACCTTGCCATTTTTGGTTAGTTTACAATGAACACAATTGACATTAAATCTAATCGGTAGCACAGATAAATTTAGTGTTTGACTCAGTGATTTAACATTTTAGTATTTTGTACACTAAAATCGAATTTATGCTGATAAAACGTGGATTCTATTTTATTGACGATTTGACGCTTTTCGTCGCATTTTCGAGCACAGATAAAAAACTGAATTACGTTTGACAGTTCCTTTTGTCTATGAATGAGAATGACATGTTATAATTGTATAGTCCGATAAAAAGAGTTGAATATAAACGAGGGCGCCACCGTCGCTCGTTGAGGTGGTAACACCAATATTAGAACGCATTGATCCTTAGTTTTCAATTGCATTGATTAATTAACTGATTGTAATTTATACAGATTATACCATTGATATAGAGAATAGACTGAGCAATATCCTTGATACAAAATTGACCACTTTATAGATAGTGACAAAACGACTGTGCGGCTAATACCTGTTTCTTCACGCTGCTGCAAGTCTGTGACGTCGAGCAATCAAAGTTCTAGAAAATGACAACTGCTGACCGCGCGTTCACTTTATCTCTCTCACATTTTCCTGCCCATATTCACATAATAACTGGATAGAGAGCGCTTATTCTATTCTCTATATGTTTATGGATCACACGACCTACTAGTAAAATTTAATAAAAAAAAACAAATTGCATCTTTAACAACCGTATGCCGACGCGCCACAAATGCTGGCAACACTCGCCATTCTTACATGCTATTTTCAACTTTAATATTATAGAAATAAAATTGATTTTGGCTTCTATTTACTCCGTATTACCCAATGACTTATATTCTATAGACACGAACTGTCGAAGAAAAAAGATGTTCCGATAACCTTGTCAGCCCACTAATGCCATCTATCATTTTACTAAGAACTATTTGGAAGTAAAACTCCCGTCACTGTCTCTCGAACGGGACTTTCCGCGCGCTAAAATGGGACAAACTATATAATGAATTTGTTTTGAAATATAGACTTCCTGTATTCAAAATTGAAATTAATTAATATTAATTGATATTACGTTCTAAACATTATGAAATTAAGTTATTTATTTATACTATTAACAGTTTCACTGTAAATCAATTTAAGGCAGATTTGTTCGGGAATGTAATGAATGAATTGGAAATTAACTGGTGCATTCGTAGGTGGCATGAAGCATACTAACGTCGGTGTGGAGTATACACCTCAACTCGGTGGAACATAACGTTTGTTCTGGTCGCCGCATCTAGTACGTAGTACATATAGATCGCTGGTATTACCTTACCTTTTTAATATCCTTTTGATACGCGATAATGTAATATTTAAAGTACGTCGTCTTTGTTTCTAATTTCACATTTTCAATATTACTACACGAAACTAACTTGAAATCCCTATGACGCGGGACATGCCACACCTATTATCCCTCGGGATAGATTGGCGTTTAGATGATAGGACGTTACCCAACGGCATTTACTTTAATTTACTAATTTAGTTAAGAGTACATTTTGAGGTATATGACGAAGGCAAGTGTCAGCCATAGGCGTAGTTAGATTGTGGAAAAGAGTGCTAATTTGTAATAATTCACTGTGAAGACTATTTAGTAGGTACCTATCAGAATAGAGATCGTGAGTAGGGACATCAGGCGACTGGTGACAGTAACACGTTCGCTTTGTATAAAATGTGTGTCTTCTGTCCGTTCGAATATCCCAAGCATATTATCTTTTTATATATCACTAGCGGACCCGGCAGACGTCGTCCTGCCCGTAAAAGCAGCGCCACGCCAACTGCAGCGCCATCTGCCGGGCTGATTTGTGAATCTAATGAATTATAAATATAAAGATTCTACTGTACGTGTATGTCACTGAACTCCTCCTAAACGGCTGGACTGATTTGTATGCGTTTGGGTGGCGCCCTGGATGGTTTAGATTGACAAATCAGGCCGGCAGATGGCGCTGCAGTCGGTGTGGCGCTGCTTTTACAGCCAGTAGGCCGTCTACCGGGCTCGCTAGTGGCATATAAAGCGTGTCATTAGCTACGATCGGTCTCCACTCTCTGTTGTACAGATCAGTCTGTCAGCAGTTAAGATAATATTGTTTACCATTTCTTCACTGTTCGTTCAAAAATGCTTTCTCCATATCTCGTTAGGTACCTAATTTAATCTGCAGACCTATTACGTGGTCGCGAATTGCGATATCTAATGACTGTTGGTTAAGCTAGCAGTACCTGAAAAACTAGCGCAGAAATTTGAATTTGAGATCGTGAACTAACCTAGCACTATGTAACAAGCGTGTCTGTTATGGACCTTGTTGACAGACCAGTGTGAAGTGAAGGTTGCTTGTGGTATTTATTTTCTTTCTTATGGCCTGGTGAATGGTTTGAATTAATTCTAGGGATAATTAAGTTGAGAATCTGTCGCTGGCGAAATGCCGTCGTTGCGTCTCTGCTTGATCGAATGGGTACAAGCGTGACGGCATGTAATGGTTACGATAATAATTTACTTATTATTTATATTTTGTCAGCCTCCGTGGCTCACCGGACAAGTAGCCTGGTGTGACACATATTTGTTGCAGGTCTTGATTTTATAAGACCATAAATTGCGAATTTGAATCCAGGACCTCAGTGGTTTTAGCCGTGTCACTATATATGTATACACTGACACTAGACTAAGACTCAAGAGGCGATACCTTCAGGACTAGTCTACTAGTTTTACCTCTGCCTACGCCTTCAGGAATACACGCGTGAGCTGATAAAAAAAACTTATAATATAAGTTTTTTTCACCACCTTAAGGTTGACTGGGAGAGAATGCCTTTGGCATTAAGTCCTATATTGGCCTATTTACGATGTATATAAAGTGTATAAATAAATAAATAATATAATGATGAGTTCTCACATGTCGGAACTAAGAACGGAAAAATAATTGGCAATTCTTAAAAGTATTTGGAAAATAAATGGCTCGAGGAAGTTATGAGTCTATAGAACTATAAAAAATATATTACGTAGTTTCAACGTGGCGCAATAGTAATTGCGCATGCGTTATGACTGTTGTGCTGAGGTCTCGGGTTCAATCTCCGAGTCGGGTAAAGTGATATTTTGTTTTTCTATTCAGAAATACTCAGTATCAGCCCGGAGTCTGGAATTGAGCCAGGTAGGCGTGCCCCCTATCACATTATAAATTCGTCGAAAAATGGGTGTACTGGTTACACCTCTACCTACCCCTTCGGGGATTACAAACGTGAGTGTATATGTATGTATGTACAATAAAATTGCCCTCGAAAGTATGAATACGTACATACATACATATACATATACAATCATCATATACATGATGGGACATAATTAAAGCAGATTTTTACAAAAGCTTTGATTTCTCTCTACCGATTATAGAACGAACGAACGCAACAGTCAATATAATTATAATGTTATCGAGGTTTGGTAACTTTTTGCAATTGCATTAGATATGCGGTCAAGTAATGCAAATGTTATAAAATATTATATCTAATAACAATGAAGTATTTTGTTACTACACCGTTTCCATAAATTATTTAATGTATAAATGTAAGTGACATTTAAATTTTATCTTTTATAAAATAAAGAAAAACTAAAATTGTATTAATTTTATTGCAACAAAAATACGGAGTTAAGTATCAAAGCAAACATAAAGTATAGCATACATTGCACATATGCGTTGAATTTTACATTAATAACAGAAGTCTGCAAGTAGGCACTGCCTGTATCTGGGTGTGCCCGAGTGCATATCGTAAGTTACACAAACAGTGGCAAAAATAAGTACCTTAGTGTTACAATTAAGCATAATTTTAAACTTTTAAAATTATGGAACAAACCAAAAGAAACTACGTTTCACAACAATGTGCCAACACATAGGTCATTACACATATTAGTTGACAATATCAAAAGAATATAATTTTTATAATAAAAATATAGAAACAGACAAAAAATAAGTACTAGGCAATAATAGTGATGTACAAAGCTTTTAGTTATTGCCCTTCCGCACTTGGGGATAGGTCTGGATAGGTACATGCTGTTCCGTCATTGGTGTTTGTCATTCCGATTGCCGATGCTTAATAACTGTGAGATCAATAGCGAGAAGCAAAAATTTATTCCAATACGGTTTCTGTGTCATTGTAGTTCAGTGTAAGTAGCCAATTAGTAAGTATCTTATTGGCTTCACGCACAAAATAGTGTTTAATCTTGCAGACTTTGACTACGGTTAATACGTGTCAGTAAGTGCTCTTATGGAAAATACTTGAAAGTAGCTTTGTCGGACTTTATAGAATTTTAAAAAGCTCATACATTGATGGCACAAAATTTTATGTTTTCATTAAATCTTGATTAAACGACGACGGTGTTGATATTATTTTTTCTCCAGGCAAAATGTGTAAATTTTCTTTATTATTTACATTGGGTATAGTAATAACTGAGCCATTAAATATCGCTGGAGCGCATATTGTAACCAATTGCACTTTGGTAAGTATTTATATATTAGTTATTTTTTTAATCATGCAAATTTGTCTAAACTAGAAAAGTAGATACCTATAAAGAGGTAAATAGTATATACATTATGTATTATTAAACTATTGTCTCTGTTTTCACGTAGGACCAAACTTTCGATTTTTTTAAACAGTCACCGAACACTAGCAAATTCCAAATTATTAATGAATTGAGAAAGTCGGAGTTTCTTTGAATATACAATCTTTTGATATTCCTTACAAATCTCTTGGTGGAGAGTACTATGTTTATTTTTAAAAAAATCTATAGTTTTTCGCATATTTATTGTATTAGGCCTAATGATCCTGAAAGTTATTTCTGACAGCTTCCGTGGCGCAGTAGGTGAGTAGCCGGCTGTGAAACGAGAGGCCGTTGGTTCGATTCCCACACCGGGACAAAAAAACACAGTTTACAGTTTGTGTGACAGATAGATATTTGTTGCCGGGGTCTGGGTGTTGTGAGACCGAAAGTCTCTCGTAGTCCCTGATACCACAACACAAGACTTGTATCTTAGTGTGGAATCGGGGCTATGTGTATGACTGTTGGGTGTTATTTATTATTATTATATTATTTTTCAAAGGAGAATGGAGCTAAACTAGTTTTTAATTCGGGTTGTTGGTAACAAATGTTCTCTATATATCTAATGTAATAAGCATGCATTAACTAGTTGTAGTCATTAGTCCAGTATACACTATCTGCTTATAGATATAGGTATCTACTTCTAATAAATATAAAAAAAATATAAATATCAAACTTAATACGGCAGGGAGACATGACTTTTTGTTAATTGTTAATAATGAGATAACAAAATTGCAAAGAATTATTACATGCAATAATAAAAATTCCAGGGTCGTAACATCTTGACAACAAGTTTTGGTTCACCAGTGGAAGTCACAGATACCCGCACTTTGAACTCTAACCTCATCCACAATGTTTTCTTCATGGAATCTGCGACCCACCTTGTCCGTGAACGCATACCGGAAAGAGTGGTCCACGCTTTAGGCGCTGGAGCATTTGGATATTTTGAAGTGACGAATGATATAACACATCTCTGCAAAGCTAAACTTTTTGATGGAATTGGTAAAAAGACACCAGTCGCCGTACGATTCTCCCCTACTATTGCAGATAAGGGTTCAAGTGATATTACGAGAAGCCCCAAAGGATTTGCGATCAAGTTTTATACAGAAGAAGGAAACTATGATCTTGTTGGTCTAAATTTACCAGTTTTTCCTTTAAAAGATCCACTGCTCTTTCCTACTCTTGTCCATGCAACAAGACGGCACCCAGTTAGTAATTTGCCTGATGCGAACACCCTTTGGGATTTTCTGACTTTAAGACCGGAAGCAATCCACAGTTTTTTATTTATATTTGGAGATACTGGCATTTCAGATGGATTTCGACACATGCCGGGATTTGGTATTCACACTTTTCAAGTTGTAAATAAAACTGGTGGAATACATTTCTTTAGATATCATTTAGTTCCTGACGCGGGTGTCAGGAACTTATTGCCTGAGGAGGCAAGGATAGCTGGTCTTGATCCAAATTATGCAACTAATGATCTGTATGCTAATATAGCGAACGGTAACTATCCAAGTTGGACAGTTAGCGTACAGATAGTAACTTTACGGGATGCCTTATCTGACTCATCTAAAATTTTTGATGTAAGGAGAGTGTTGCCTTTAGATACATACCCATTATATGAAGTGGGACGGTTGGTTTTGAATCGGAATCAAAACAATTATTTTGCTGAAATTGAGCAGTTGGCATATAGTCCAGCAAACCTGGTGCCTGGAATTATTGGTGCACCAGATCAGATTTTTGAAGGTCGTAGTTTGATGTACAGGGATGCTGCGATCTACCGTTTAGGAATTAATTTCAATAATATACCAGTAAATTGTCCACTTGGTGGGCAATCAGATAATTATTTACGAGATGGTAGACCACCTGTGAATAATAATGGAGGAAGCGGAGTCAACTATTACCCAAATACATTCAACGGTCCTATGCCGTATATTGAGAAGAATAGAGTAGAACTAATAAAAATCCATGAAGATGATTCGTTCAATTTTGACCAAGCAAGAGACTTGTACATAAACATGTCTGAAGAAGAGCAAACACGACTTGTAGACACCATTTATTCAACGCTTAGCCGAGCAATTCAAAGTATACAACACCGAGCTATAAATCTTTTCAATTTAGTACATCCTGATTTAGCCAACAGGGTGGCTCTACGACTTCAAGCTAATTAATCAATTTCAGAGTTTATTAAATTGTTTAAATTCGTTTTGATTGTTTAATGTATTTCAAAATTTTATTCAAAGTTATGCTGTTTGGAGAGTTAATAAATACCTTGATTTTAGTAATTGTTTTGTCATTATGTATGTCCTTAATGGGCCTAAATGATTTCTGGGCTTGAAGCACTATCTCCTTAATTCATTCATTCTCCTGAATTCGTTCCTAACAGCATTGAAAAAAATCACTAAGTTAGCTGATAGTTTTAATTTAAGTTACTTTTTTAAATGTGAAACTCATTCTTCGTATACATCTACATGTATTACATATTAATTACACTATATTTGATGTTACCACTACTACTTGATTAATATTTTGCGTCAGACATAAAATAAAATTGTTAAAAAAAATTGCCGATGACTCTATAATACCATTAATAAACACATATAATATATAGCTACAAACATATCTGATTTTAGAAATAAGCGTAAATATCGGAAGGGTTGAGCAGTGGTGTAGAGGATTTATAATTCACCGCTTACTTCTTACCGTATGCTGCAATGGCCAACCTATTGTCATTCCAATTCAATTCCGATTCAAATTACTCATGAGCAGTTTCGAAAATGTACACGGCCATCTTGAAATCGGTATCAGGACGTCACTAGTGGCCAGCATATGTACGTTACCACCGGTTCAACGAGGTGAAAAAACGCGTTTATCGCAGTTTACTTCCCAACCCAGAAATGTGTTTGTTAGAAAGGGTTAAAAAGTTAAGATAAACTGCGATGAAATCAGTTTTATTTAAATGTGTAATATTCGCGTTAACTTAAGAAGAAACGTTTTTTCATCTACGGGAAAGAAGCTTTCGCAGAACCGGACTTATTTTTTTAATACATAATTTACTTAACTTTTGGCAATTGGTAGTGATATATGAGTTCTAGAATTTTAAAAAGCTCATACATCGTTAGTACAAAATCAAATGTTTTCATTAAATCTAAATCAATTAAACGTTTTCACCGACCGACGTTGATATCATTTTATCTCTAGACAAAATGTCAAAATTTTCTTTATTACTTACATTGGGTATAGTAATCATCACTGAGCTATTAAATGTCGCTGTAGCGCGTATTGACACCAACTGCACTTTGGTAAGTATTTATATATTAGTTAAATATTATAAATTACCAGCTGTTGCCTGCGGCTCTGATGGCGTGGAAGTTAACTTATACTATTTATAAAATCAATTCATCTCTTGCAACTACACTTTACATAATACACATATTCGTTCAAACTGGTATAACTTTTAATTGAATGCGCCGATATAAATGAAATAAGGACTAAATGTTACCTCGAGATACACTCTATTATTTTATTGTCGATTCTTTTGTTGTAATACAGTACTTTGAACGCGAAGCCTTGACAGACAGACAGATAGACAATAATTCCAAAAACAATTGTTTTGGCTACTATATCGATAATATAACATGTTACAATATCAATTTTGCAAAAATATTTAATGTACAGGCAAATTGCCTTCAGCTTTATTATATTATAGATAGGTGCCATATTGTCTATATTAGATATGTAGATAGATACGCAAAAAGAGGTAAATAGTATGCACTATTTATGTCTCTGTTTTCATGTAGAACCAATCTTTCGATTTTTTAAACAGTCACCGAACTTCCCAAACGAATTGAGAAAGTTGGCGTTTGTTTGAAAATACAATTTTTATTATCTCTTGGTGGAGGCATAATGTTTCTTGTTACAAACTCTATTGATTTTTCGCATATTTCACTATTAGAAACAAGCAATATAGATAACATAGGAATATATTATTTTGCAAAGGAGAATGGAGCTAAACTAGTTTTTAATTCGGGTTGTTGGTAATAAGTGTAGTCTCAATTACCTAATGTAATAAGCATTCATGAAGTTGTTGTGGTCAGTAGTCCAGTATTATATTCTATCTACATCTAATAAATATTAAAAAATATATAAATATGAAACTTAATATTCTGTGCTATGACTTTTTGTTAATAATGAGATAAAAAAACAAAGAATTATTACGTACAATAACAAAAAAAAATCCAGGTTCCTAACATCTTGACAACAAGTTTTGGTTCACCAGTGGAAGTCACAGATACCCGCACTTTGAACTCTAACCTTATCCACAATGTTTTCTTCATGGAATCTGCGACCCACCTTGTCCGTGAACGCATACCGGAAAGAGTGGTCCACGCTTTAGGCGCTGGAGCATTTGGATATTTTGAAGTGACGAATGATATAACACATCTCTGCAAAGCTAAACTTTTTGATGGAATTGGTAAAAAGACACCAGTCGCCGTACGATTCTCCCCTACTATTGGAGATAAGGGTGCAAGTGACATTGCGAGAGGAGTCAAAGGATTTGCGATCAAGTTTTATACAGAAGAAGGCAACTATGATCTTTTAGGTCTGAATTCGCCAGTTTTTCCTTTAAAAGATCCACTACTCTTTCCTAGTCTTGTCCATGCACCAAGACGGCACCCAGTTAGTAATTTGCCTGATGTGAATACCCTTTGGGATTTTGTGACTTTAAGACCGGAAGTAATCCACAGTTTTTTAATTATATTTGGAGATAGTGGCATTCCAGATGGATTTCGACACATGCCGGGATTTGGTATTCACACTTTTCAAGTTGTAAATAAAACTGGTGGTATAAATTTCTTTAGATATCATTTAATTCCTGACGCGGGTGTCAGGAACTTATTGCCTGAGGAGGCAAGAACAGCTGGTCTTGATCCAAATTATGCAACTAATGATCTGTATGCTAATATTGCGAACGGTAACTATCCAAGTTGGACAGTTAGCGTACAGATCGTAACTTTACAGGATGCTATAACTGACTCATCTTATATTTTTGATGTTACAAGAGTGTTGCCTTTAGAGACATATCCATTATATAAAGTGGGACGGTTGGTTTTGAACCGGAATCCAAACAATTATTTTGCTGAAATAGAGCAGTTGGCATATAGTCCAGCTAACCTGGTGCCTGGAATTATTGGTGCACCAGATCAGATTTTTGAAGGTCGTAGTTTGATGTACAGGGATGCGGCGATCTACCGTTTAGGAGTTAATTTCAATAATATACCAGTGAATTGTCCGCTTGGTGGTCAATCAGTAAATTATTTACGAGATGGTGTACCGCCTGTGAATGATAATGGAGGAAGCGGGGTCAACTATTACCCAAATTCATTCAACGGTCCTATGCCGTATACTGAGAAGAATAGAGTAGAACTAATAAAAATCATTGAAGATGATTCGTTCAATTTTGACCAAGCAAGAGACTTGTACATAAACATGTCTGAAGAAGAGCGAACACGACTTGTAGACACCATTTTGTCGACGCTTAGCCGAGCAATTCATAGTTTACAGCACCGAGCTATAAATCTATTCAATTTAGTACATCCTGATTTAGCCAACAGGGTGGCTCTACTACTTCAAGCAAATTAATAAATTTCAGAGTTTATTATATTGTTTAAATTAATTTTGATTGTTTATTATATTTCTACATTTTATTCAAAGTCATGTTGTTTAGAGATTTAATAAATACCTTGATTATATTTTAGTAATTGTTTTGTCGTTATGTATGTCCTTGATGGGCCTACTTGTTTTCAGGGCTTGAAGCACTATCTCCTACTGAAACCGTGCCTAATAGTATTGAAAAATAATCACTAAGTTAGATGATATTTTAAAATTTACGTAACTTTTTTAAATGTGACACATATTTTTCGTATACACCTACATGTACAGTACCGTTACAAATTCCAATACTTATTATTTTATATCGAAAACGCGAAACGCATTTTATATTCATGTAAACAGTAGACATCATATTTAAAGGATAAACAGATGAATTACTCGATATTTGATGTTTTTGGATTAATATCAAAGTAGAAAATAATATGCTGTATAACGGAATCCGATTTTCAAGTTAATAAAAATTTTAAATGAGACAAAATAACATTAATAAAAAAATTGCCAATACCTATAATACCTTTAAAATAAATACATATAACTTTAATTGTCGCGGTTAGCGTGTTCTTTCGTCTGTATCATGGCGATTGCTCCGAAGAATCCTTCCGAATTGTCCTTCAACGGTAGGCAGCGGCTTTGCTGTGCCCTGGCATTGCTAAGTCTATGGGCGGTGGTGTTTAGTTACCATCAGGTGGCCTGTCTGCTCGTCTGTCTAACTAGGCAGATAAAAAAAATGTTCTTTCTCTCCTTTCCACACCAAAACCACGCGTACTGGCTTGCGGAACCACAGCTTCGTAGTGTCTACGCGGCCCGATCCAAGAGGTTCGCAAATTCGTATTTTTACCGCACAATCAAGCTGTGGAACAGTTTGCCAGTTGTCGTGTAGAAAGAAGGGATTTCTATGATCCTGGGTCCTTTAGGCGTTGTGTGAAGAAGCTACACAGGAGGCCGGTATTATGTTGATTAGCGAGGGATAGATTATCTCTCGCTGCTTGATACTCTAATTTGACGGCAGTGCGCTTACCGGTCACTTTGCCGTGTCGGAATAAAAAAAAATAATGTAGCAAAAATATTTGATGTTAGAAATAAGCGCAAATATCTAAAGGGATGAGCAGTGGTGTATAATTCACCGAGTGTACTTCTTACTGTATGCTATAATGGGCAATAGCAATGGCCAACTTATTGTCATTCCAATTCAATTCCGATTAAAACTACTCATGAGCAGTTTCGAAAATGTAGACGGCGATCTGGGAATCGTCACGAGGACGGAGGACCTCACTAGTTGCGCAGCCTATGCACGCTACCACTGGTTTAACGAGGTGAAAAAACGCGTTTTAATTACCATAGTGTTCAGCGCCGACATTAGTTAGCCCTTATTCAAAGTAAATAGGCCCAGTAGCGAGATTAATCGCTTAAATGTCGCAGCACTTTTATCAAAGAACACTCGGTAAAAGTCTGAATAGTTTAAAAGGCAAATTGCGCAAATGCGGAAATACCCGTGGTGCGATGAAACCCATTTAGACAAAATTGTTACTTGACTTGACAGTCAAATAATCTCTACATCTGATGTCTTTTGACAATAAATAACTTCTTCTTCTTGTTTCAATGGACTATGCGGAGCAACGATTCAATAAATAACTTAGGGTTTATAAGAAAATCAATCATATTTTGACAATCAAGCAAATGATAAGTTTCCTCTGTGGTTAGAAATTACCTAGTAAATTAAATTAGTATGTATGCAATTGGCAGGTATTAGGAGCATCGACATGTAGTCCGCATGATAACACCTTTAAGTCATATCAACGGTAATAAAACACTTCAATATAGGTATGCAAATATAAATGTTTTCTCCAAAGAGAATAAATTAGTATCAAAACATGTTATTTTTGCTTAAAGGATGTTTAAAAACTGATTTTTGATAAGAACCTTTTCCTTACAACTTTTTTGTACTTTCAGTTAAGTTTTATACTTCGTTAGATTAAGTCTTAAAACCCTAACATAACTTTATTTTTATATTTTAAAACCCATAAAATTCATGCGTCGAATTTTATAGGTTTTGATATTGAATTTGAATTATGAATTTTATAGGAATGCAATATTTTAAGTTTTTTATGCTCTATTTCAGAGGTGGAAATTATTCTTCAGATTTTAATGGGACTGGATTTGCTGGTAAAATGCTCGCTTATTGTTAAAAAATGATTAGCAAGCAAGATATTAGATTATTCTTTCTAGAAATTCTCAGTATTAGCCCGTAGTGTGGAATTGTACCCAGTGTGGTGATAGGCTCGCCCCCTATCACATTATGGGACCGAAATTCGGCGAAAAGTGGGTGTACTGCATACCCCTTCGGGGATTACGGGTGTGAGTGTATATGTATGTATAATTAGCAAACATTACGAATGGTGTTGGTATGTCGTAGTGGCTGAAGGATGGTGCGAGCGTAGCAGCACTGGGCGGCATCATATGGTGGAAGTTGAGTTCTTTTATTATAATTTACTTAATTTTTGGTAATTGGTCTGTACCATACCAGAAATAGGCCATAAATATACAATTATAAAAAGCTCATACATCGTTAGTACAAAATTAAATGGTTTCATTAAATCTAAATCAATTAAACGTTTTCGCCGACCGACGTTGATATCATTTTATCTCTAGACAAAATGTCAAAATTTTCTTTATTACTTACATTGGGTATAGTAATCATCGCTGAGCTATTAAATGTCGCTGTAGCACACATTGTCACAAACCGCACTTTGGTAAGTATTTATATATTAGTTAATTTTTATTAATACTTGTAATTGTAGGGGACGACCGTTTAAAGTTTAAACAGTAATCCAGCATTACAATCTCTAAATCACTAGACTATTCAAACACTGAACATATATGCAAAATGATTAAATCTCGGACACTGACTGTCTTGCCAAATTACGAGGCATTCGTTTTCTTCCGTGATCCTCACTCTAAGAGCGAGATCACCAGATGAACAACTCATACTACCCTCAAAATATCAAAACTACTGACGGTACCCACAATTAACAATATATCAATTTGCAAGTTCAATTCGGTATCTGTGTTCATGAATGATTCGTCAGGTATTTGATTGATGTTTGATTCGTTTATAAATTGCGCGGACAGATATATAGATATAGAAGTCAAAACAATGGTTTTAGTTATTATTGTCAGTCGTTAGGACATCACGTCGAAAGTACTGTATTATGACAAAATAATCGACGAAAAATTCATAGAGTGTATCTCGAGGCAACATTTTGTAAGTATTTCATTTCAATCGGTGCATTCAATAAAAAGTTTTACCTGTTTGAACGAATATCTGTATTTTACAAAGAGTAGTTCTGAGAGATGAAATGATTCTTTAAATAGTATGTGATAACTTCCACGCACGCGGAGCCGCGGGCAACATCTAGTCGATAATATAACACTTTACTATAATCAAAGTTATATTTAATATACAGGCAAAGTGCCTCTTCAGCTTTATTATAGTATAGATAGATGCCATATTGTCTATACTAGATAGAGGTAGATATATAGTAGGTATATAGAATATGTACTATTTATGTCTCTGTTTTCTTATTACGAACTCTATTGATTTTTCGCATATTGATTGTATTTGCCCACTGATCCTGAAAGTTATTTCACTATTAGAAACCAGCAATATTGCTAACATAGCACATATATTATTTTGCAAAGGAGAAAAGAGCTAAACTAGTTTTTAATTCGGGTTGTTGGTAAAAAGTGTAGTATCAATTATCTAATGTAATGAGCATTCATAAAGTTTTGTAGGCATTAGTTCACTATTATACGCTATCTACTTATAGATATAGGTATCTAGTGATAAAAAATATTTTTGTTAATTGTTAATAATGACATACCAAAATTGTAAAGAATTATTATCTAGCCTAATACACATTTTTTCCAGGGTCCTGACATCTTAACAACAAGTTTTGGTTCACCAGTGGAAGTCACAGATACCCGCACTTTGAACTCTAACCTTATCCACAATGTTTTCTTCATGGAATCTGCGACCCACCTTGTTCGTGAACGCATACCGGAAAGAGTGGTCCACGCTTTAGGCGCTGGAGCATTTGGATATTTTGAAGTGACAAATGATATAACACATCTTTGCAAAGCTAAACTTTTCAATGGCATTGGCAAAAAGACACCAGTCGCCGTACGATTCTCCCCTACTATTGGAGATAAGGGTGCAAGTGACATTGCGAGAGGTCCCAAAGGATTTGCGATCAAGTTTTATACAGAAGAAGGCAACTATGATCTTGTAGGTCTGAATACGCCAGTTTTTACTTTTAAAGATCCACAGATATTTTCTATTCTTGTCCATTCAACAAGACGGCACCCGGTTACTAATTTGCCTGATGCGAGCACCCTTTGGGATTTTATAACGTTAAGACCGGAAGCAATCCACAGTTTTTTATTTATATTTGGAGATAGTGGCGTTTCAGATGGATTTCGACACATGCCGGGATTTGGTATTCACACTTTTCAAGTTGTAAATAAAACTGGTGGAATACATTTCTTTAGATATCATTTAGTTCCTGACGCGGGTGTCAGGAACTTATTGCCTGAGGAGGCAAGGATAGCTGGTCTTGATCCAAATTATGCAACTAATGATCTGTATGCTAATATAGCGAACGGTAACTATCCAAGTTGGACAGTTAGCGTACAGATAGTAACTTTACAGGATGCCATAACTGACTCATCTATTTTTGATGTTACAAGAATATTGCCATTAGAGACATATCCATTATATGAAGTGGGACGATTGGTTTTGAATCGGAATCAAAATAATTATTTTGCTGAAATAGAGCAGTTGGCATATAGTCCAGGAAACCTGGTACCTGGAATTAATGGTGCACCAGATAAGCTTTTTGAAAGTCGTAGTATGGTATACAGGGATGCTGCGTTCTACCGTTTAGGAGTAAATTTCAATAATATACCAGTGAATTGTCCGCTTGGTGGTCAATCAGTAAATTATTTACGAGATGGTGTACCGCCTGTGAATGATAATGGAGGAAGCGGGGTCAACTATTACCCAAATTCATTCAACGGTCCTATGCCGTATACTGAGAAGAATAGAGTAGAACTAATAAAAATCATTGAAGATGATTCGTTCAATTTTGACCAAGCAAGAGACTTGTACATAAACATGTCTGAAGAAGAGCGAACACGACTTGTAGATGCCATTTTTTCGTCGCTTAGCCAAGCAATTGAAAGTATACAACACCGAGCTATAAATCTATTCAATTTAGTACATCCTGATTTAGCCAACAGGGTGTATCTACTACTTCAAACAGTTTAATCAATTTCAGTGTTTATTAAATTGTTTAAATTCATTTTGATTGTTTAATATATTTCAAAATTTTATTGAAAGTTATGCTGTTTCCAGATTTAATAAATACCTTGATTTTAGTAATTGTTTTCTTATTATGTATGTCCTTGATGGGCCTACTTGTTTTCTGGCCTTGAAGTAGGTACTATCTCCTACTGAGTATGTTCCTAACAGTATTGAAAAGTTAAAATAAAATCACTAAGTTAGCTGATATTTAAAATTAACGTAACTTTTTTTAAATGTGACATATTTTTCGTATACACCTACGTATGTACAGTACCATTACAAATTCCTATACTTATTATTTTATATCAAAACGCGAAACGCATTTTATATTCACGTAAACAGTAGATATATCATATTTAAAAGATAAACAAATGAATTAAGTTCTCGATATTTGATGTTTTGAATTAATATCAAAGTAGAAATACATATTAGACTACATTACACATTATACATTACACTCACGCCTGTAATCCCCGAAGGGGTAGGCAGAGGTTTACACTTCTCATGTGCCTCTCATTCCCACCTCTACCATAACGTGATAGGGGGCGAGCCTATCGCCATACCGAACACAGATTCCAGACTCCGAGCTGATACTGAGAATTTCTAGATAGAAAAACCCAATATCACAGTAGAAAATATATATACGTTTTATTAATGCTGTATAAAGGACACAAGACTTGTATCTTAGTGTGGGATCGGGGCTATGTGTGTGACCGTTGGGTGTTATTTATTTATTTCGGCGGTTAGCGTGTTCTACCGTCTATATCATAGAGAATAATCCGAAGAATTGTTTAATCTTTTCACAAACTTTCCACACCAGAACCACGGGTACTGTTTTACGCAGCCACAGCTTTGTAGAGTCTAAAGCAAAGTCGTATTTTTGCCGCACCAGCAAGCTGTGGAACAGTTTGGCAGCTACCTTGTTCCCACCTTCCTATGATCCTGGGTCCTTTAGGCGTAGTGTGAAGAACCTTTTTTTATACCACGATGGTGGCAAACAAGCTTACGGCCCGACTGACTGGTAAGCGGATGACGGTATGGACGCTTGCAACATCAGGAGCATCACATGCGCGTTTCCGACTCATCAAAAATCTATTTACTCCCTTCTTGAAGAACCCCATACTGTAGTCCCATTTAAAACCTCGGCTCATTCCACATTCGGTGCGTTCGCGGGATGAAATTCCTCTGAAGCCACGCTGTGCGTGATCATTTGGGTTTCAACGTGTGAGGAATATGAACTTCCTGTCGATGGCGAGTGGTGTAATGGTAGAAAGTGGCCGTGTGCATCATGTCAAACAATTCCTCAGAACACAACCCATTATACAAACAGTAGACACACACAAGGAGGCTATGTCTCTCCTTAGACTTAAAGGCTCGATTCCGTTTGTGAGTTCGGGATGGTCAATTGTATACATAATCGTACTGAATGCTATAATGAGCAATAGCAATGGCCAACCTATTGTCATTCCAATTCAATTCTGATTCACAACACCCAGATCCCAGACACAAATATCTGTCTGAACATTTGTCCCGGTGTGGGAATCGAACCCACGGCCTCTCGTTTCACAGCCGGCTACTCGCCATCTTCGTCACGGAGGCTGTCAAAAAAATGGGTTTGAGATTGCTGGAAAAAAGCTTGCTTATTGTTAAAAAAAAAGCAAACAATACGAATGGTGTGGGTATGTCCTAGTGACCGAAGGATAGTGCGAGCGTACCTGCACCGAGCGGCATCATATGGTGGTCGCCTAAATCATATGAATGGGTAGATTAACTGCTACGTCAAGTGCGAGGGACTGCACTGGTCTTGGCCCACAGATAGATTTAGATATTTGCTTCTTCCATTCTGATGCTAAACAAATAAATGTTTATTATGATTGTTATTAAATTAGTTCAAATTGCTTTTAGGAAAAGTATTATCTATTTTATAAATTACTGAAATCTATTCAGCAGCCCAGAAATGACTTTGAGAGTGTGCGTTTATTATGTTACATGTAGATTAATTGAAATAAAACTAATTTCACGGATTTAATCGCGATTTATTTCCCAACCCAAAAAATGTGTGGGGTAGAACAGGTAAAAATGGTTATTTATCTTCTTCATCCTAGGTGCAAGTAAATTGCCAAAATAATGACACATCGTATGTCTCTTCGTTAGCATCAAATGAATCTTCAATTGTTGGTGATTCAACATTGGAGCCTTGACCGGCCTTGACAATTTGTACATGCTGCAGAACAAAACAGTCCAACTTTTTTGCAACGGCATTTAGCACTACATCCCTTTTTACAGTGGCAAAAAAATGTGTTTTGCAGTTTTTCTGGCGCAGGTGGGAGTAAAGTTTGAACTTGCTCTAATGAATTGTCGACCAACTTCCAACCCCAGGCTTTTGGGTCTAGCTGATAACCAAGCCACACTTGAACTTGGTAATATACCCGAAAGGTTGGAGGAAGACAAGCTAACTGCACTTGTTTTTTATTTCGAGTATTTTAACGAAAACATATCGAAACTTATCTAAGCACGTAATATTTTTAGGAGCTCCATACATAGAGAGAAGAAAGCGAATTCAGTTAGTCATAATTCCTTGTGGAGTTGAATTACTCTTTTTAAAAACTTCAGCACATTGAACTAAATCTTGTTTTTCAAACATTTTAAAAACAGTTGTTTTACCTCTTACACTGGCATATAAAATGAGGGACTGGGTTTCTTTTTGCCCGAAATTCTCATATTTATAATATTTTATATGTGTAAGTTACATTGACCGATAGAACGATATTTTTACTTGTATTACAGTTTCAATGATTATATAGTATATACGTGGTTTACTCATACATATTATGACGATTATGACTCTTTCAACTTTTTGAATCGCTATATCTCTAAAACGGTGGTAAAAAAAATGGTTTTGGGCATTTTTTATAAATAATTATCTGATCTACAATTTTTGTCTGGACTAATTTTATGATAATACTTACCGTTTTGCTGAAAATCGCGTCCGTTTTTGTGACCTTTGACCCAAATTGGAAATATAATCTTTTGGCATTCCTTATTTATAAATCTCTTGGTAGAGGCATAATGTCTCTTTTTACAAACTATATTGATTTTTCGCATATTGATTGTATTTAACCAGCAATATTGCTAACGTAGCACATATATTATTTTGTAAAGGAAAATGGAGCTAAACTAGTTTTTAATTCGGGTTGTTGGTAAAAAGTGTAGTCGCAATTATCTAATGTAATAAGCATTCATGAAGTTGTTGCAGGCATTAGTTCAGTATTATATCGCTATCTACTTATAGATATAGGTATATACTTATAATGAATATTAAAAAATATATAAATATCAAACTTAATATGCCCCGCCATGATTTTTGTTAATTGTTAATAATGACAAAATTGTAAAGAATTATTATTTAGCCTAATGCATTTTTTCCAGGGTCCTGACATCTTAACAACAAGTTTTGGTTCACCAGTGGAAGTCACAGATACCCGCACTTTGAACTCTAACCTCATCCACAATGTTTTCTTCATGGAATCTGCGACCCACCTTGTTCGTGAACGCATACCGGAAAGAGTGGTCCACGCTTTAGGCGCTGGAGCATTTGGATATTTTGAAGTGACGAATGATATAACACATCTGTGCAAAGCTAAACTTTTTAATGGCATTGGTAAAAAGACACCAGTCGCAGTACGATTCTCCCCTACTCTTGGAGATAAGGGTGCAAGTGACATTGCGAGAGGTCCCAAAGGATTTGCGATCAAGTTTTATACAGAAGAAGGCAACTATGATCTTGTAGGTCTGAATACGCCAGTTTTTACTTTTAAAGATCCACAGGTATTTTCTATTCTTGTCCATTCAACAAGACGGCACCCGGTTACTAATTTGCCTGATGCGAACACCCTTTGGGATTTTATAACGTTAAGACCGGAATCAATGCACAGTGTTTTATTTATATATGGAGATAGTGGCGTTTCAGATGGATTTCGACACATGCCGGGATTTGGTATTCACACTTTTCAAGTTGTAAATAAAACTGGTGGAATACATTTCTTTAGATATCATTTAGTTCCTGACGCGGGTGTCAGGAACTTATTGCTTGAGGAGGCAAGGACAGCTGGTCTTGATCCAAATTATGCAACTAATGATCTGTATGCTAATATAGCGAACGGTAACTATCCAAGTTGGACAGTTAGCGTACAGATAGTAACTTTACAGGATGCCATAACTGACTCATCTATTTTTGATGTTACAAGAATATTGCCATTAGAGACATATCCATTATATGAAGTGGGACGATTGGTTTTGAATCGGAATCAAAATAATTATTTTGCTGAAATAGAGCAGTTGGCATATAGTTCAGCTAACCTGGTGCCTGGAATTAATGGTGCACCAGATAAGCTTTTTGAAAGTCGTAGTATGGTATACAGGGATGCTGCGTTCTACCGTTTAGGAGTCAATTTCAATAATATACCAGTGAATTGTCCACTTGGTGGTCAATCAGATAATTATCTACGAGATGGAGTACCGCCTGTGAATGATAATGGAGGGAGCGGGGTCAACTATTACCCAAATTCATTCAACGGTCCTATGCCGTATACTGAGAAGAATAGAGTAGAACTAATAAAAATCATTGAGGATGATTCGTTCAATTTTGACCAAGCAAGAGACTTGTACATAAACATGTCTGAAGAAGAGCGAACACGACTTGTAGACAACATTTTGCCGACGCTTAGCCGAGCAATTGAAAGTATACAACACCGAGCTATAAATCTATTCAATTTAGTACATCCTGATTTAGCCAACAGGGTGTCTCTACTACTTCAAGCAGATTAATCAGTTTCAGAGTTTATTAAATTCGTTTTGATTGTTTAATATATTTCAAAATTTTATTGGAAGTTATGCTGTTTAGAGAGTTAATAAATACCTTGATTTTAGTAATTGTTTTGTCATTATGTATGTCCTTCATGGGCCTACTCGATTTCTGGGCTTGAAGCACTATATCCTACTGAACTCGTGCCTAACAGTATTGAAATAAAATCACTAAGTTAGCTGATATTTTAAACTAAAGTAACTTTTATAAATGTGACACATATTTTTCGTATACACCTACATGTACATACTTACCGTTACAAATTCATTTACTTATTATTTTATATCAAAAACGCGCAAAACGCATTTTATATTCACGTAAATAGTAGATATCATATAAAAAAGATAAACAAATGAATTAGGTACCGAATATTTGATGTTTTTGAATCCCCGAAGGGGTAGGCAGAGGTTTACACCTTTCATTCCCACCTCTCCCATAACATGATAGGGGGCGAGCCTATCGCCATACCGGGCACAGATTCCAGACTCCGAGCTAGAATAGATAGAAAAACACAATATCACCCAATATCAAAGTAGGAAATATATTAAAGTTTTATTAATGCTGTATAAAAGGATCCGATATTTCTACTTGATTAATATGTTACATGAGACAAAATAAAATTGTTAAAAAAATTGCAGATGATTCTATAATACCTTTACAATAAACACATATCGCTCAAATTAATTTAGACAGCCTCCGTGGCGCAGTAGGCGACTAGTCGGCTGTGAAACGAGTGGCGGTGGGTTTGATTCCCACACCGGAACAAATGTTTGACAGAGAGATATTTGTGTTCGGGGTCTGGGTGTTGTGAGTCCGAAAGTCTCTTGTAGTCCCTGATACTCACGACACAAGACTCGTATCTTAGTGTGGGATCGGGGATATGTGTGTGACCGTTGGGTGTTATTTATTTATTTCCGCGGTTAGCGTTATCTACCGTCTGTATCATGGCGAATTCTCCGAAGAATTGTTTAATCTTTTCACACACTTTCCACACCAGAGCCACGCGTACTGGCTTGCGGAGCCACAGCTTTGTAGAGTCTACAAAGCAAATTCTTATTTTTGGCCGCACCACCAAGCTGTGGAACAGTTTGCCAGCTACCCTGTTTCCTCCTTCCCATGATCCTGGGTCTTTTAGGCGTAGTGTGAAGAACCTTGTTTGACTCGACTGATGGTAAGCGGTTACCGTAGCCTATAGACGCTTACAACACCAGGAGCATCACATGCGCTTTTCCGACGCACCAAAAAACTATTTACTCACTTCATAAAGAACCCCATACTGTAGTTCCCTTGGAAAACCTCGGCAGGGAGCTCATTCCACATTTGGAGCGTTCGAGGGAGAAAATTCCTCTGAAGCCCGACTATTATCCCGACCCCAATCGGAGACTCTGCATAAAGTGATCTCGATTTCCAAGTTCCACAAGTTGTTCGCGACTTTCTCCCACCACGATCCCAAGGATGTTTGCACGGCCCGTGTAAAATGCATTCCCGGTGCTGTCGTCCGCATAGCAATGAATGTTGTCAACAGACAGCATATTATTCATGTGCACCAGAAACAGCATCGGAGATAGAACGGAGCATTGTGGGACGCCTGCGCTTATGTCCATGCTTTCGGAGCACTTACCGTCTACTAGGGCTTTTTTGCATCTGCTGAACAGAAAGCTAGCAACCCACTTGCACAAACCCTCGTGCAGTCCGTAAGATGGCAACTTCGATAGAAGACCCCGGTGCCAAACCCAGTCGAACGTCTGCGCTATGTCTAGGCTTACTGCCAATGCCTCATCTTGACTTACAATTGCCATCGGTGTGTGAGATACACTAGAAGATCACCGGTTGAGCGATTATGGCGAAAGCCATATTGACGGTCGCTGACCAACTGGTGCTCCTCTAGTTATCTTAGGAGCTTCGTGTTAATCACACGCTCCATCACCTTAGAGAGAAGGAAGGTTATAGCAATAGGCCTGTAATTCGATGGATCTGATCTATCGCCCTTCTTGGGCACTGGGTGCACATGGGCAGTCTTCCACAAAGACGGGCCGCGCGAAAAGACGTGTTAGCACAGGACACAACACAGGAGCCCACTGTTTAGGTACCACTGCTGGTATGCCGTCTGGCCCGCTCGACTCCTGAACGTTTAGACAGAGTAGCTGCCGCCGGACTTCCATTTGTGAAATTTTATTTTCCAGCATGGAGTGTTCGCACCACGGGATGGTAGGCGGTACGGCGCTTCTGTCATCGTTCAAAGTTGAGGTCGAGGCAAAGAGAATACCTAATAAATCGGCTTTCTCTTTAGCGCTGTGGGCCAAGTTACCACCGACATATTGTAGTGGTGGTAAGGATGATTGGCAAGCTTCTAACAAATTCTGCCGATAAAGTCGAATTTAGCTCTGGAATTTTTTCTTTTACTGGGCCTCGATGCAGCATTTAATTTGCGTTTTACATTGGATGTTGTTATTTGTTCGGGCCGTGGTCCAAGCCCTGTAGCAGCTTGCTTGAGGAGTCTAGCTTCCTTGCAGGGCCAATTAAACCACGGTCGTTTTTTTGCATCCGCAGCTACTAGTGAGTTTGGAATAAAGCATTCCATACCCACTAGGATCGTCTCAGTGACAGAGGCTGCGCAGGAGTCAGGATCTTCTGATGTGAAGCAGAGCTTTCTCCACGGGTACGACGCATAGAATTCACGCTATCGATCCCAATCTGCCGAGTTATACTGCCACAAGCGACGCATGCTTTTAGGCCGAGGTGGATCGGGCCGCGCGCATGAGACTTGGGTCCGGACGAGACAGTAGTCGGACGAGCCGAGTGGTGCATCCATTGAGATGGTATATCCGTCCGGACGAGTGGTCAGCAGAAGGTCCAGTAAAGAGTATACCAACCAACAATACGGACAGTTCTTCAAACTAGTGAAGTCGGCGATAGCAGATATTCTCCCGGACAGACATATATACACCAGCATGTCTTCGAAATTTGTATTCCATATCGTATACAGCATGCAGTAAGTATGACGTATCGGCCGGACAGTATATCTGCGTCTCTGTTAAAAATAATAATGTCGGCTGCACAGTCTCGAGGTAGGTGGTGGTAGACTGCTCTAAGATTTGTGTGAAGGCCCATGATGTTGCAAAAGTCCACTTGCGTGGAAAGGAGCGCTGCTGGTGTGTACTAATTTGTTTTTTTTTTCACTTTTTTGGGGGGTTGAATAAGTTTGAGAGGATTCACTGTGTTGACAGCTAAGGGGACAAGTGCTCGATGCAAACCTGCTAAAGGGCAGCGCGGGTAGTCCGTTCTGTCAGCACGGCGTACGAAAGGGCCGCTAGTCCCCTCTGCTGATTAAGTGGTCCCTGAGTCCGACGAGCCGTTTCACTGGGAGTTCCTGACCGCCGCGCCAACACTCCGCAACCTACAAATACCAAATGCCGTGTTATGTCCACCGCAGGGCTCCCACTGTCAACACAGCGCATCCTCAGGAGCTCTGGCAACCACAGGAATACAACACAGCCGAATAGCAGTATTTTTGCACTGTGGTATTCTTTAAGGTGGAGGTACTTCCAGTCGGGCTGCTCCAGATTTTAGCGAGATATCTCGCTGTGCCCTACCTCTCATATCACAGCAGGCTGGCGTTATGTTGCGAGGGATAGAATATCTCTCGCTAATTGATACTCTAATTTGACGGCTTTGCGCTTACCATCAGGTGCAGTGTGGTCACTTTACGGCCCAGAATAAAAAAAAAAGTTGAAAAATATTTGATTTTAGAAATGAATTTGATTTTACAATAGCAATGGCCAACTACTCAACTTAACTAACTTGTCATTCAAATTCAATTCCGATTTAAACACGGCGATCTGGGAATCGTTACCAGGACCTCACTAGTTGCACAGCCTATGTATGTACGCTACCACTGGTTTATTTAATTTTATAATTTACACTTCATACAATATACATGTACAGGCGGACTTAATGCCCAAGGCATTATCTACCAGTCAATAGTTGGGTGGTGGAGAGAAAAATAAAGGCAGGTGTATATAATCTGTATGATCTATTTTTTTACTCTAAATCCACGTTCAAAAAACATATAACAAAAAGTATCAAAGAAAAGCAATAATATTGTATAGTGCAGTATTTATTTATACATACGTCTGTTCCTAGGAAGTCAATTAAACTATTCTTTACTTAAAATAATGAACAATCAAGACATTTAATATATTTTATTTCAATGTGTAATTTTATATAACCTACCATCAGTGGCATCTACATCTGTTGAGATCTTCCACAGTTGCTCGTCTAAATATACAGTTATATTTTAATAATTATGTCTGCGCTTACCAACTTACTATTTTGATATTTATCGAAACCTATTATTAGCCCTCAGAATACAGAACAAACCAGAAACCGCGCTCAATAATAATTACATACCCCGCGCTGTGTCCAAAACCAATACGTATGCCCCGCGCCTGCCCCACCTCCCACCCGCGTAATGTTGCTAGCTCGGAGCGGTTTCCCACTTTTTGGGGTAATCTTATAACGCTCAAGAAAATATATTTATTAAAAAATATTAACTGATATTTGTAAGTAGGGTAAGTAAACTAACGTTGTACACAACTACGCGACCAGTGTTCAAACATTTTATGCACTTGCTATAGAATCTGATAACTAGAGAGGTGTCCAACGTGAGTTATACCAACAACTTTAAATAAAACACGGCTTTAAAAAGTTAAGATTTTATTATTTTCAAATCAAATGTAGCGATTGTTTTTTAATTTGTTTAATATACTCTTTAGAGATTCGTACTTCTTGGCAAGTCTATTGTTTTTTTGCTATAATGTTTTCAAACGTCGAACATGACGCTCACAAAATATTTGTTTTTGACCTTTCTCGGCGTATCAAACACAGATTCTAAATCAGAAATATTGACTTCACCAATCTCTGAGTTTGATCGCACAGGTGATTGTGATTGTGTAACCTGAAATGAAAAATCTTAAGTTTATCATAAAATAGAAAAACAAAAAGTTTAATCAAATGCGTTAAATTTCTGTCGTACAAGGCATGACATTTCAGTCCTCATGGATGGCAACGCATTAGTAATAGCACTTTGTGCCTGATTGCAAATTTTCATGAGCCATAGTTTACTTGTAACTATCTATATAGATTAATTGCTTAATTTTACTTCCTACAGTACAAAAAATAATGTATACAGTTGAAACATTTATTATAGGTGGGTACGCACATTGTCCGATGTCGAAGGTTTAGATGTCCTATGTGCAGCTCGGAAAACTCTGGTGTCAAGGCCAAATGCTGAAATATAACGTTACTATTAGATTATTCATATATTTAAATCACCGAAGTTTCATTAGCCCGGAGTCTGGAATTTGTGCCCGGTTTAGGCTTGCTTGTGGGACGGATAAGCCCGGCGAAAAGTGGGCGTGCTTGATACACCTTTGCCTTTGTTGACCAAAACCTTACTTCAAAATACATGACAAACATACTGAACAGAAGGGATACAACATAAATAAAGTAATTATTATGACTATATCTACCCTAGTTGTGATAGCTGCTTTCCTCAGTCTTTTTTCTTCTTTTTCTTTTTGTCTCTTCACCTTTTGTGTCATAAAAAATATTGCTCTTCAAAATGAATTGAGCAAATTACACTCCGGCTTGATAGTTTCCACTCAAACTCATCTAGCCGAGCTCTTTGTATGATTTTCATCCATTCCGATTTTCTCTTTTCATCAGCAGGGAAACTAAAATTACAAAGAACTATATACAATAGAACTATATACACAAAAATAGTGAGTATTCTATAAAAGTATTAAAAAAATAAGTGGGTAAAATTTGCGATCAAAATAAAATGGCAACACTCAAAAAATGGACGCGTCATGTCCTAAGACGATCACAAGAAGTAAAAGAAATTCAATAATTAAATAAATATACTTTTGAATGCGCTACTTACAGATGAAATGTGATCCCATCCTGTTTTTTTGTAATCCCAGCAGCATTTTTACATGAAGGGACAACACAAGACGGCATTTTTAAATTAAAATTGACACTTGTACAATACGTCACGACGCGCTTACTGCAAAGTAGTGACTAATCGCAAAAACTTCAAACCACTCTGTTTTAGAGTGGTTTTTGTAGCTTCAGTTTTAAGCGCGCTGGCGGTTTCTGGTTTTTTCTGTATTCTGAGTATTAGCCCTATGTTTGTTAAAATATTTTCTTTGAAATTTATGTTTGTAACGCCGTTGGTTTCTTAATAAATAAATAAGAATAAGAGAAGGAAGCAAGCAAGAAATGGAAGTAGAGAAAGTGTTCATCGTATACGAATACATATATATATCAGCGGCAGAAGGGCCGATCCATTTTCGACATGGTCCTACGGCGTGGGTACAGCGGGCGAGGAGAATGAGACGTCACTCGCACAATAAATCACTTTTTATTCAGTTATACAAAGATTAACAGATCAGCTTAACATAAACTATTTTGAAGGTAACTTGGTGACTATGTGTTCCGTGAGGTACCGAACGTTGCACCAAAACCCAACAGACTCCCGCCATTTTGCTTCCCTTGTGTCCGCGCGCCATTCACTAGCGCCGCTGCCGGATCGCCCGTAAAACTTTTTACCGACCGCTGATTGGCTAGCCAAATATCACACCACCTGGCTAACGACCAATCAGCGAGCAGCGTTCGTTACCAACGTTACATCAGAGACGGCGCCAATTCCGTCTCTAGTTCACCAAAACAAAACTAGGCGGCGGTAGACATTTTACAATAAAACGAGCCATTTAAAGTTCAATTCAGTGTCCGTATTCTTGATGCTCCCACATATAAAACTTACTTACACAAATATATAGTAATAAACATACAATATAAAATAGTAAACATACACTAGCGGGCTCGGCCGCGGCAGACGTCGTCCTGCCCAGAAAAGCAGCGCCACACCGACTGCAGCGCCACCTGTCAAGTGCCAGGCTGATTTGTGAATCTAAACCACCACTGTCTCACAAAAAACCAACGTAAAGTGACAGTTTACTGTGGCGTTTCGTATGGTAAGTGAGATATACGGAGGCCCAAATTCCCCCTTCCCTTCCCTAATCTCTATTCCTGTCCTTTAAGGCCGACAGCGCATACGTGATACTTTCGGTATTGTGGATGTTCATGGGCGGTGGAGTTCACTTAACATCAGGTAACCCACTGGCTCGTTTGTCGGACTATGGTATATAAAAAAAACATACACACATACAGTAGAATTATATATATAAAGATAATGATATATACAAGCATACATACATATATACATACATATATATATATATACATAAATACCATGCTATCGTGATGACTCTGTGACACCATCAAGAAACAACTTCCGAACTCTGGTTTTAAGAGTCAAGCGCCGTAGGCAAGCGTGCTCCACCGTAGACCACATCATCAATTATGATCAGGCGAGATAGTGGTCAAACGCAAGCCTATTTCGGTAAAAAAAAACTATGTGAAGAATGTGTTTGAAACATTTGAGAAGAAGACTGCTTGAAGAGCGAAGATTTCTTTCGTGGTTACTACCAAGGTACTGAAAGTGGGATGTTAGATAGGAAGCTGGAGTGGGGGACGTAAGAAGAGAGATGAGGGTAGTGAGTGCACGCAAAGAGCGGCGCTGACGAATAGGTAACCATTGCAGTTGAGAACGATAGGATGATACTTGGTCGTATTTGCGAAGGTTAAATATGAATCGAATGCAGTTATTAAGAAGTCGGTCAAGTTTATTGAGCTGATCTGCATTCAGGTCAAAACAGCACACATCGCCATAGTCAATCAGAGGGAAAATAAGGGTTTGCACAAGCATTGTCTTGGTCTTAGATGGCAGGAAATTCTTCAACCGGTATAGGGCGCGAAGAGTACCAGTAACTCTCTGGCATACAGAGGTTACCTGGGCCCACCAACTCAGGCAGGTTTAACGAGGTGAAAAACACCTTTTAATTACCATAGTGTTCAGCGCTGACATTAGTTAGCCCTTAATCAAAGTAAATAGCCCTAGTAGCTACTAATACGATAAGTACTAATTGTTTTCAATGCCGCAGCACTTTTATGAACGGACATTCGTCAAAAGTCAGAATAGAAATTACCTTGTATGTATGCAATTGGCAGATATTAGGAGCATGAGATGGCTAGAAAGGCGCCACGGGGCGCCTACGTTCCGACTGACACAGGTATTAACGGACTATGGGTGTTTCGGTTCGTTCCTGTGTCGGATCGGAAAGGAGGTGTCCGCCGTGTGCCACCACTGTGGCAACTGCCGCGAAGACACGGCCCAACATACGTTGGAGGAGTGCCCAGCCTGGGACGAAGAGCGCAGCGCTCTCAGAGCAGTCGTCGGAGGAGACCTCTCGCTGCCGGCCGTGCTGTCGTCCATGGTCGTCAGCCGGAGGTCCTGGCGTGCGGTGGCCCACTTCTGCGAGAACGTCATCTCGCAGAAGGAGAGTGCTGAGAGGGATCGGGAACGATATGATCCCTCCCGCCGCCAGAGAAGACGTAGGAGGCGCCGGGTGGACGACGGACCGGCGTCTCCCGCCCTGTGGAATGGGGGCGTTTGAATTCCACCACGGTAACCCCTGCCTGTCGTACGAGGCGACTAATTGGGGCCATCGGGGGTCGCGGGCGCGCAGCGGAGGGCTGTCAGCCCGTATCGATGCACTCCCAAATTCGGAGCATCGTGCGACCCCGAGATGGACGGCAGCGCGGGTCAGGCCTCGTTCGCTGTCGTTGCCTCGTCGTTCGTCTTCTCCTTAGCCCTCCAAGGAGATGGGCTGCTACGCAGCACCGCGCAGGGGCGATTCCGGCTGCAATTCTAGCACTCCTTAGAATACCCCGGGATCGCTCCGTAAGCGCCGAAGAAGGCCACCGCGGGGTTTTAGCTGGTAGTGTCGGGTGGGTTGTATATAGGGGTTAGGGACTCGGCCCAGCGGCAGCACGGATAGCCATCATCCGTGCGAGGGGGATGCTGGGTCGTAAGACCGGCTAGTCCAGCATACCCGTTTTATTCTTAATCCGCTTCCCTCCGGAGCGGGCGGCAGTAATAAAACGCTTTCCCCGCGACAAAAAAAAAAAAAGATATTAGGAGCATCGACATGTAGTCCGCACGTTAACCCCTTTAAGTCATATTTCAATGGTAATAAAGCATTTCAATGTAAGTATGCAAATATTTATGTTTTCTCCAAAGACAATAAATTTTTATCAAAACATGTTATTTTTGCTTAAAGGATGTTTAAAACTGGTTTATGATAAGAACCTTTTCCTTTCATTTTTTTTTTACTTTCAGTTTCAGTATCAGTAAAGTTTTATATTTCGTTAGATCAGGTAAGTCTTAAAACACTAACATAACTTTATTTTTATATTTTAAAACCTATAAAATTCGACGCATGAATGCAATATTTTAAGTTTTTTTAAGCTCGATTTCCGAGGTGGCACTTATTATTCAAATTTATATGCGTCTGACTTTGTTGGAAAAAAGCTCGCTTATTGATGAAAAAAAAATAGCAAATAAAACGAATGGTGTGGGTATGCCGTAGTGGCTGTAGGATGATGGGAGCAAAGCTGCACCAGACCTTATCATGAGGTGCCATCTGTGTCGCCTAAATCAAATTAATGAGCAGAATAACTACACCAAGTGCGAGGGACTGCACTGTGCTTGGCCCACAGATATATTTAGATATTTGCCTCTTCTTCCTTTCTGATGATAAACAAATGCACACTGGTTATTATGACTGTTATTAAATTAGTTAAAATTGCTTTTAGGAAATATCTATTTTATAAATTACTGAAATCTATTCAGCAGCTCGAAAACTACTTTAAGAGTGTGCGTTTATTATGTTATATGTAGAATAACTGAAATAAAACTAATTTAACGGATTTAATCACGGTTTACTTCCCAACCCAAAAAAATGAGTTGGTTAGAAAGGGCAAAAAAAAACCGCGATAAAATTAGTTTTATTTAAATATGTAATATTCGCGTTAAATTAGGAAACCTTTTTCGCTTTCAGGAAAGAAGCTTGCGAGGAAGCGAACTTAGTTGTTTGTCTTATAATTTACTTAATTTTTGGTAATTGGTACAGCCCTGGCTTTTGATAGCACAAAATTAAACGTTTTATTAAATCTGAATCAATTAAACGTTTTCATTAAATCTTAATAAGTTAAACGTTTTCGCCGACGTTGATATTATATTTTTATCTCTAGACAAAATGTCCAAATTTTCTTTATTACTTACATTGGGTATAGTAATCATCGCTGAGCTATTAAATGTAGCTGTAGCGCATATTCACACCAACTGCACTTTCGTAAGTATTTATATATGAGTTAAATTTTAAAAATTACTAACAGTTGCCTGCGTCTCCACCCGCGTGGAAGTGATCTTATACTTATTATAAAATCATATCATCTCTCACAACTACTCTTTACATAATACAAATATTCGTTAAAACAGGTATAACTTTGATTGAATGCACCGATTTAAATGAAATATAGACTAAATGTTACCTTGAGATACACTCTATTATTTTATTGTCGATTCTTTTATCGTAATAATTGGACGTGATGCCTTGACAGACAGACACGACAGACAGGCAGACAGTAATTGCAAATACCATTGTTTTGGATTTTATATTGATAATATAACATGTTACAATCAAAATTTTGCAAAAATATTTAATATATAGGCACAGTGCCTCATCAGCTTTATTATAGTATAGATAGATGCCATATTGTCTATACTAGATAGGTAGATAGACACCTATAAAGAAGTAAATAGTATATAGAATATGCACTAGTTATGTCTATGTTTTCATGTAGGACCAATGTTTAAATTTTTTGTAACAGTCATCGAGCACTAACAAATTTCAAATTATTAATGAATTGAGTCTGTCAGATTTTTTGGAAATATAATCTTTTGGCATTAATAATTTATAAATTTCTTGGTCGAAGCATAATGTTTCTTTTTACGAACTATATTGATTTTTCGCATATTGATTGTATTTGGCCCACTGGTCCTGAAAGTTATTTTACTATTACAAACCAGCAATATTGCTAACGTAGCACATATATTATTTTGCAAAGGAGAATGGAGCTAAACTAGTTTTTAATTCGGGTTGTTGGTAAAAATGTAGTCTCAATTTTCTAATGTAATAAGCATTCATGAAGTTGTTGCAGGCATTAGTTCAGTCATATATCGCTATCCACTTATAGATATATAGGTATCTAATTATAATGAATATTAAAAGATATATAAATATCAAACTTAATATGCCATGATCTTTGTTAATAATGAGATGACAAAATTGCAAAGAATTATTATCTAGGCCTAATGCACATGTTTTCCAGGGTCCTGACATCTTGACAACAAGTTTTGGTTCACCAGTCGAAGTCACAGATACCCGCACTTTGAACTCCAACCTCATCCACAATGTTTTCTTCATGGAATCTGCGACCCACCTTGTCCGTGAACGCATACCGGAAAGAGTGGCCCACGCTTTAGGCGCTGGAGCATTTGGATATTTTGAAGTGACAAATGATATAACACATCTTTGCAAAGCTAAACTTTTTAATGGCATTGGTAAAAAGACACCTGTCGCAGTACGATTCTCCCCTACATTTGGAGACAAGGGTTCTAGTGACATTGCGAGAGGCCCCAAAGGATTTGCGATCAAGTTTTATACAGAAGAAGGCAACTATGATCTTGTAGGTCTGAATACGCCAGTTTTTACTTTTAAAGATCCACAGGTATTACCCATTGCTGTCCACACGACAAGACGGCACCCCGTTACTAATTTGCCTGATGCGAACACCCTTTGGGATTTCCTGACTTTAAGACCGGAAGCAATCCACGGTTTTTTATTTATATTTGGAGATAGTGGCATTTCAGATGGATTTCGACACATGCCGGGATTTGGTATTCACACTTTTCAAGTGGTAAATAAAACTGGTGGAATACATTTCTTTAGATATCATTTATTTCCTGACGCGGGTCTCAGGAACTTATTGCCTGAGGAGGCAAGGATAGCTGGTCTTGATCCAAATTATGCAACTAATGATCTGTATGCTAATATAGCGAATGGTAACTATCCAAGTTGGACAGTTAGCGTACAGATAGTAACTTTACAGGATGCCTTATCTGACTCATCTATTTTTGATGTTACAAGAGTATTGCCTTTAGAGACATATCCATTATATCAAGTGGGACGGTTGGTTTTGAATCGGAATCAAAACAATTATTTTGCTGAGATAGAACAGTTGGCATATAGTTCAGCTAACCTGGTGCCTGGAATTATTGGTGCACCAGATCAGATTTTTGAAGGTCGTAGTTTGATGTACAGGGATGCTGCGTTCTACCGTTTAGGAGTTAATTTCAATAATATACCAGTGAATTGTCCACTTGGTGGTCAATCAGTAAATTATTTACGAGATGGTGTACCGCCTGTGAATGATAATGGAGGAAGCGGGGTCAACTATTACCCAAATTCATTCAACGGTCCTATGCCGTATACTGAGAAGAATAGAGTAGAACTAATAAAAATCATTGAAGATGATTCGTTCAATTTTGACCAAGCAAGAGACTTGTACATAAACATGTCTGAAGAAGAGCGAACACGACTTGTAGACGCCATTTTTTTGTCGCTTAGCCAAGCAATTGAAAGTATACAACACCGAACTATAAATCTATTCAATTTAGTACATCCTGATTTAGCCAACAGGGTGGCTCTACTACTTCAAGCAAATTAATCAATTTCGAAGTCTATTAAATTGTTTAAATTCGTTTTGATTGTTTAATATATTTCTAAACGTTTTGAATAACATTCAACAGTCATGCTGTTCAGAGATTTAATAAATATCTTGATTATATTTTAGTCATTGTTTTGTCATTATGTATGTACTTGATGGGCCTACTTGTTTGATGGGCTTGAAGCACTATTTCTTACTGAAACCGTGCCTAACAGTACTAATAAAAATCACTAAGTAAGCTGATATTTTAAATTAAAGTAACTTTTTTAAATGTAACATATTTCTCCTATACACCTACATGTACAGTACCGTTACCAAATTCCTTTACTTTTTATTTTATATCAAAAACACGCAATGTCCTTTATATTCACGTAAACAGTAGATATCATATTTAAAAGATAAACAAATGAATTACTCGATTGATTGACATCAACAAAACTATGCAAGATGGATATTTAAAAATGCACAAATACAATGTTTATCATTTTATTGATTGATTTACATACCACTGTACACATATCAGTGCTTAATATTAACACAAACGCGTGTCAGATTTTACTCTAGGCTTCTCTTTATAATTAATCTACCAGAATTACACTCTAAGCTGAACTACGCGACTATTGAACTGTTTACACTAAGTGCCCCGCGAACGAACCATGAATATCCTGGTTATATCAACTAGTCTTCTTCACAACTCAACTGAATACCGGAGCGCGGAAGACACTCCGTTTTATGCTTAACATTTATTACTTAGGTAGTCTTTATTAATGTACCCCCAACTTGTCTCCTAAATACCTACGATATACCTTCGGTATTTCTAATAATAGGAAATATCCTAATACGATATTTGGTATTTTTGGATTAATATGAAAGTAGAAAATACATAAAAAATTTATTAATGCTGCATAACGGGATCCAATTTTTCTAGTTAACTAATATTATACATGAGACAAAATAAAATTGTTAAAAAAATTGCCAAGGACTATAATATCTTTACAATAATTACATATAACTTTAATTTCCGCGGTTAGCGTGTTCTACCGTCTATATCATGGCGAATGCTCCGAAGCATTATTTAATCTTGTCTCATTCTCTCCTTTCCACACCAGAACCACGCGTACTGGCTTGCGGAGCCACAGCTTTGTAGTGTCTACGCGGCCCGAACCAAGAGGGTCGAAAATTCGTATTTTTGCCTTTCCATCAAGCTGTGGAACAGTTTGCCAGGTACCGTGTTCCTTCCTATGATCCTGGGTCCTTTAGGTGTAGTATAAAGAAGCTACACAGCAGGCCCGAATTGTGTTAATAAAGAGGGATAGACTATATCTCGCTACTTGAAACTCTAATTGGACGGCACTGCGCTTACCATCAGGTGCAGTGTGGTCACTTTGCCGTGCCAGGATAAAAAAAAAAATTGCTACAAAATTATTTGAATTATGAAATAATGGTGTAAAGAAGCTATAATTCACCAAGCGTACTTCTTACTGTATGCTATAATGAGCACTAGCAATGGCCAACCTATTGTCATTCCAATTCAATTCCGATTCATTCCGGTTTTGAAAATGTACACGGCGCTTTGGGAATCGTTACCAGGACCTTACGGGAGGTATCATATAGTCGACCATGGACGACACCGCGGCCGGCAGCGAGAGGTCTCCTCTGACGACTGCTCTGAGAGTGCTGCGCTCTTTGTCCCAGGCTGGGCACTCTTCCAACTTGTGTTGGGCCGTGTTCTCGAGGCAGTTGCCACAATGGTGGCACACGGCAGACACCTCCTTTCCGATCCGACACAGGAACAAACCGAAACACCCGTGGTCCGTCAGTACCTGCGTGAGCCGGAACGTTGGCGCACCGTGGCGCCTGTCTAGCCATCTCTTTAGGACTGGACGCACTGCCGTGACGGTCCTCAAGCCCGCACTTGGGCTTTCCAGCCTGGTATGCCACTCCTCCACAGCGGTTCTGCGAAACCGGACCACAATCTCCCTCGGGGCCAGTCTCTTCTGACGGCGACTGGACGCCTCCTCCTGCCAGAAGAACACGGACGAGATGCGTGTGGCGTTCAACTCCCAAGGGAGTGTGCCGGCCAATACACAGGCCGCCTCGTGGGAGACCGTACGGTAGCCCCTTACTTTACTATTCGCTGCGCCAACAAACGCTGCGGTTTGCGCAGCATGGCGACGCACCGGGCTTTGAGGGACTCGGCATATGGGACATCCGTACAGGGCCATTGACCGCACGACTCCGGCGTATAAACTTCGGCAGGGGTTACCAGGTCCGTCAAGGTTCGGCAGCAGGCGTCCGAGCACGTCCGCCGACCGCACCAATTTCGGCGACAACTCCTCGAAATGGGCACGGAAATCCCATCGGCTGTCCATCAATCCCAAGTACTTCATTTTACAGCCGATGGGAATCCGCACCCGCTCCATATTGATGTGGGGCTTAAGAGGTGGCTGAATGCGAGGCCTGTGAAAGCAAAGGGCCTCGGTTTTGTTGAGGGCTACTTTAAGGCCCAGTCGCCGAATCCTGCTCACCACCTGTTCGGTTACGAACGAGGCGAGCAGGGTGGCCTCCTGGAAAGACTTGGCTGTCGCTGTTACTAGTGTGTCGTCTGCATAAAAGACGACAGCGGGTTAGTACCACGGAGCACCCAAACTGGCCTGGATAACCACGGTAATCCCTGCCTGTAGTACGAGGTTAAATAATCTCCACGTTCCGACGTGTCAATCCGTGTCTTTGACAATAAATAACTTAGAGTCTATAAGAAATGCAATCATATTTTGTCAATCAAGCAAATTATAAGTTTCCGCAGAGGTTAAAAATTACCTTGTATGTATGCAATTGGCAGGTATTAGGGGCATCGACATGTAGTCCGCATGATAACACCTTTAAGTCATATCAACGGTAATAAAAAACTTCAATATAGGTATGCAAATATTTAAGTTTTCTCCAAAGACAATAGATTAGTATCAAAAAATGTTATTTTTGCTTAAAGGATGTTTAAAATTGGTTTGTGATAAGAACCTTACACTTACAATTTTTTGTACATTTCTGTCTCATTAATACACTCATTTGCAAAAAAAACGGGCACCTAAGCAATGAACTATTTCAAATGTTACTATTGGTTTGTTTGATAATTATAGGTAGTTTTACTTTCACAATTTTGTAAATTAATAAGCAAATAATCGTTTTCGTCAGTATTATCATAAAATGTTGATAAAATTTATGGGTTTTAATGCTAAAGTTCACTAGTAGTGTATGCTCGCTAGTAGTGCATATGCTCGTGAAGTAAAAGTTAACAAAGATTTTTGTTTGTTTTTTCTTTAATATAGTAAAAGCAGATAAATGTTTAGTATCGAGTGTGACCCCCTCTAGCTGAAATCACAGCTTGAATTCGTCTGGGTGTGCTAGCGAGGATATCCCGGATACTTGCTTGCGGAATACGTTCCCACTCCGCGTTAATCACATTCTTCAGCTCTCTGATGGTCTGCGGAGCCGGTTGTACTGATCTCACGCGTCGTTTCAGAACGTCCCAGACATGCTCTATAGGATTGAGGTCGGGACTTCGAGCTGGCCAATCCAAACAACGAATGCCGACCTCTTGCACATACGCTTCCACATCGCCAGACCGGTGGGCGCGAGCGTTGTCGTCCATAAAAATTGTGTCTTCGCCTAAAGCAGCCAATGCGGGTTGTGCATGAGGAATTAGAACTTCCGTTAGGTATCGATGTCCAGTCAGTGAGCCGTTTTCAATGAAGACTAACTCTGTACGATCCATTGAATTTATTCCTGCCCAAAACATAACAGAGCCCCCACCATAAGGTGTGATTTCTTCAAAACAACCCTCTGCAAAGCGTTCTCCTCGTCTTCGTAGCACTCGCCGACGTCGATCTTCACCGAACAGAGATATCCTGGCTTCATCGGAGAACAATACCCTATTCCAGTCTTCTTGAGTCCATGACTCACAATTTCGAGCAAACCTAAGCCTGGCAACTCTGTGCTCACGGAGTAACTTAGGGCCGCGGGCCGGGCGATGACTGCGTATATTGGCCGCGAGAAGCCTCCTTCTGACCGTCCATAGACTAATATGCACATTTCTTACTTCTTCGAGGTTGTTCTTAAGGTCCACATACGAAGACTTGCGATTTCTCAATGCGCGACTCACAAGAAAACGATCATCCCGTGGTTGGGTACATGGTTTTCTTCCAGAACCAGGCCTTCTCTCGACGGAACCGGTGTCTTGATACCGCAGCCAGGTCCTTTGAACCGTCGAGCGACTCACACTTAGCCTCTGAGCCACGAAGCATTGGCTGCAACCCTCTTCGAGCAGCGCAATAATTTTGGTAGCTTTTACCACTTTCTCTAACATTATTGAGACAGGTAAACAGCAATAAATGAAGATTTAACAATTAAGAATATGAAATAAATTCATAAAAATTGACTAAAAGTTATGAGAGCCGATATTATCTTTTGGAACTTCGCACCAAAAATGTAGGATAAAAAGTGGTTTTCTATAAAAACGAGCATCAAACGAAAATTTTAATTTAGAACGTACTGTTTTAAACACCACGGCATTTTTAAAACCGGCCGGTACCGTATTTTTTTAAAGAAGAATTAAAATTAAAACCGCCCGTTTTTTTTGCAAATGAGTTTATTTACATCGTTACTTATTATATTTCGTTAGATTAGGTAAGTCCTAAAACCCTAACCTAATTTTACTTTTTATTTTAAAATATTTTGTATAGCCTATAAAATTCGACGCATAAATGCCTATAGTTTAAGTTTTTACCCGACTGCTAAGGAAGGGTTATGTTTTCCGCGCTTATCTTGTATTGTATGTGTGTTTGTAAATTTCTTTATTACCTGGTATCTTCCAAACGGCTGGGTGGATTTCGACAGTTAAGGTATCGTTATATTCGTCTAAAAATCGTGTCCTTAGATAGGTGTTTGAAAAAAAAAAATGGTGGATTTTTGGTGCGAAATAGTAACACCTTAATAAAAATAAATTAAGCAAACCTATCGAGTAGGGTATCAAATTAAAGGAAATTAAAAAGGGATTACAAAAATATATATAAATTATATGTTTAAGTTTTAATTTTAATTTGGGTATATAGTAATAAGTAACGCATTATATTCATCAATATTATATCATACGAGTGTACCGGGACACTGAAAATTCTGAAATAAAATAAATAATTAAAAAAATCAAAAACACGACTGCAAAAACAACAATTTAAAAGTAAAGGTAGTAATGCACTACGTCTTGTTTCGGTCTTTTTAGTGCATTACTTTTAAAATGTAGTTTTTGCAGTCGGGTTTTTGATTTTTTTAATTATAAATTTTCTTATGTTCGATTTCAGAGGTGGAACTTTTTTTCAAATTGGAATGGGTCTATTGTTATCAATCATAATACGAATGGCGTGGGTTTGCAGTTGTGGCATTAGGATGGTGTGAACGGAGATACACTGGGCGCCATAATGAGGTGGGGCGCCAACATCAAATGAATGAGGAGAACAATTGCCATACTTGGTTCTGGAATATTAAAATATTGCGGGTATCAGGGACTACAAGACCAATGGTCTAAGCATAAAATAGAGCAAAAAAGCAATAATGGGTATAGTTTAGCAAGTAATTTGTTGTCACGGAATTTTTTAAGTAATCACAAGCTATATAATATCTTACACTGGTTTTACATCTTATCTATGCAAGTTAATTAGCATGTATTAGTTTATTAGATGTTGCCCTCAGCTCAACCCACGTGGATTTTATTTTTGCTATTACACCTTTCTATATTTTGCTATCCCATAAGAAACGGGCATTTTTCCGAAATAAAAATTGGCCTATGTTATTTTCTGATCCCTAAACTGCCACTATATAAAAATCATGTCGATCCCTTGCTCTGTAAAACTAAACTATCCCAGGGGAACTGTACATTTTTCCGGGATTAAATGTAGCCTATGTGCTATTCCAGACTACAAGCACATGCTAGATATGTATTATTTTCTAAAATGTGATATTTTTGGGCATTTTTTAGACTTTTTTTGGGCCCTCCAATATTTTTGTAGTTAAGGGTGATGTTCTGCATTAGAAAAAAAATCATACTATCAACTTGGCAGTTTTTTTAAACTCATTAAGTGAAGTTTGCATACAGGCTAATGGCATGAGGAATTTTAAAATGGGATTTCATGGCAATCCTGTTTACATTCACATTAGCATATACTTAGATTTCATTTTTTTAATTCAATCGGTATTTCTAAGCGTCGCCCGTCTGACTTTAATCTGCTTCTACCGATTGGATACGAATAAAACATAATTGCATCAGACATATCTGACGGATGGTACCTTTCGGCTATAGCACAAATTAGTAAATGGATACTGAAATTTTATAGTATGACGGGAATGTAAAAAGGTTTGTAAAAACACTCAGTTACTAAATCTACAATTATTAGGTATTTTAGAATTCTGAATACAAGTGCTACAGCCGTCGAGAATTTGACAACGATTAACAATATTTCTAACGCACGTTTCTACTATTGAAATGGTTAAAAGTAACCTTGGTATTAAGGCGCCTGCGCCAATGACCTTCAAGATTTGAGCGCGAATCCATCCATACATAAAAAGTACACCGACTTCAATAAAAAACAAATTATGCATCACTATAAAATTTGAGGATTGCCCTCGATTTTGCTGAGATCCCATCATCAGATCCTCACTTGCTTTTAAATAAAAAAAAGAATGAATGAAGACAAAATTCATTATAAAACATTTTTTTTTATAGTATAGTCCGACAAACGAGTCAGTGGGTCACCTGATGTTAAGTGATCTCCACCGCCCATGAAAAACCAAAATACCGAAAGTATCATGTATGCGCGTCGGCCTTGAAAGACAGGAATAGGGATTAGGAAAGGGAAGGGGGAATCTGGGCCTCCGGATATCTCACTTACCATACGAAACGCGACAGTAAACTGTCACTTTACGTTGGTTTTCTGTGAGACAGTGGTACTACCCCGGTCGAGCCGGCCCATTCATGCTGTAGACAAATATGTCTACAGCGTGGCTCTACCACTTCTATTAAGCATAAATACATATAGGATAATATATTTTTTATAAATCGATAGGATTTTATTAGATAAGTAGAATTTTCAGGAATTTCTTGGAAGTCGGAGTTATTTTTACGATTTGCGCAACGCACAGCCTTTAAATAACAGTGTATCAGCCATCATACGTTCGTTTTCACCGACGCGACGTTTGCAAGAGGGTTTTTTTATCCTGCACCCGATGGTAAACGCAATGCTGTTTGTTCATTGATTGTTTGTTGTAGGGTTCTTAAGGCTCAACACACGTGAAAACAGTGCAATATTGGTATTTTGTTTGTTGCTTCAGCACTTAATTTTACTTTGTATTAGCTGTTAGGGATCTGCTATATTGGTGAAATCAGGAAATACACGAAATGATCTATTATGATCTATATTTAAGAGATCTCATGCAACTATGTGTTAACAGACACCACAATGTAAACCACTCGTTACAAGCCGTTTGCTTCGTGCACCGTCCAAACAAAACATTTTTCAGCCTTACATAACTCATCAGATAATAGCGTCGCCTGTGATCTGCGTGTATAACACGGTAACTTTTTGCCGCTTGAGAAATTTCATTACACGGCTCAAAAGTCAGTCTTGGCCATTCGGCGGCAAGGTCGCAATATCGCAGTATAAAGCCTGATGGTTAGACGTTTGGCGAATTGTTCCACTTTTGCCAAACATGCTTTGCGGTGTATTTTAAGTGAAAGAAATGTTACGAGTTTCGGTATTGTTGTTCGGTATGGCGGTTGCAGCCAGCGCGCGGAACGACCCAGCGCCTGCCGCTAACCAAATCGTCGCGTTCAAACAAAAGTCTGCGGTAAGTAGGAAATAAATATATAACCATCGTAAATCTTCTAAATGTAACCTGTCTTAAAATATCAGTTTTTATTAGACAAAATCAGAAGTCGTCAATTAATATAAATAAATTATTATTGAATAAAACCGCAAAATTAATTGCAATTAATAATTATATTGTGCATACATACGTACATGCAAAATAGATATCATAAGTATAAACGCTGACTAGATTTCTAGTTACGACATCTAAATTGAATGTCTGTAATTTATTTCGTTATCTATCAATAGATACGAGTAGGCATGTCTATTATACAGCCAATTTAAGTTACAAAGACCGACAATATTTTATTATTTCAGGGGCCAGTGGGTTTTATGACAACCAGTGCTGGTTCACCAATTGAAGTCAAAGATACGAGCACGCTGAATTCCAATTTGATCTTCAACGAGTTTTTCATGGACTCCTTAACTCACCTGGTGCGAGAGAGGATCCCAGAACGACTTGTGCATGCAAAGGCAGGTGGTGCTTTCGGTTACTTTGAAGTAACACATGACATCACTCACTTATGCAAAGCTAAAATATTCAGTAAAATCGGCAAGAAAACTCCGATGGCAGCCCGATTTTCACCAGTGGTTGTGGAAAGAGGAGGTACCGACACTTCTAGAGATGCCCGAGGTTTCGCACTAAAATTCTACACAGAGGATGGAAATTTTGACATCGTAGGTTTCAATACACCTATGTATGTTTACAAGGATCCGATCCTATTTCCCACATTTGTACGTGCGCAAAAAAGGAATCCAGCTACTAATTTAATCGATGGCAACATGCTTTGGGACTTCTTGACATTACGACCCGAGAGTTTACACATGTTTATGATTGTATTCAGTGATCGTGGTATACCCGACGGGTATAGACATATGCCTGGTTTTGGTATTCATACATATGAGGTGGTCAATGAAGATGGCGATAAGCATTTTCTCAGATTCCATTTCATACCTGATGCCGGTATAAAAAATCTGAGATCCGCAGAAGCTGCAAAAATTTCGGGCTTCGATCCTGATTATGCCACCAGAGATTTATATAATGCTATTGCGAGTGGAAAATTCCCTAGTTGGACGGTCAAAATACAGATACTAACGTTGGATGATGTTAAGAATGCCAGGATTGATGTATTTGACGTTACTAGGGTGCTGCCTCAAGACGAGTATCCTTTACATCCTCTGGGAAGATTCGTTTTGAATAAAAATCCTGTAAATTACTTTGCTGAAATTGAACAGCTAGCGTTTAATCCAGCAAATCTTGTGCCGGGAGTACTTGGAGGACCTGATAAAGTGTTTGAAGCCCGCCGTTTGGCATATAGGGATGCACAATACTATCGTCTTGGGGCAAATTTTAATAATATTCCTGTGAATTGTCCCATCCAAACAAAAGTGCTTGCGTATAATCGTGATGGAGTCGCGCCAGTAAAGGACAACCAAAGAGACATTCCTAATTATTACCCGAATACCTTTAACGGCCCAGTTCCATATAAAGATGAGAAGAGAGCAGAGTTGATTCAAATCTATCAAGACGATCCAAATAACTTTGAGCAAGCTAGAGAATTATATATCAACGAAATGACAAAAGAAGAACGAAGTAGGCTAGTGGAAAATGTCTTGTATAGTCTCGGTGGAGCAATACAATCCTTACAAGACAGAGCAGTGAAATTCTTCACACTCATACATTCAGATCTTGGCAGTAGGATTGAACAAGGATTACAGGTGAACAGAACTGGGTTCAGTTGGGATCATGATATTTAATTGAAGTGATAGATAGTATTGCACGAGTTACTTTAGTGTAATTAGATGCCAATTCCAACGCAAAGTTACATATTCAAGAAGATAATCTTTCCATCTTATCTCGCATCAATATCTGTATGAAGTATTTATTTTACCAAAGATCTAATTTTTATCATAAATCTTTTTCTCGACATCAGATGAATTAATTATAATGTTCTATGTTATTTATTTTATTGTTTTTAATTAACTATTTGACTGTATGATGCTAGCCAGTTCTTGTGTGTTATTTGAAATGTAAACGCCTACTGAAGTTGTGGCATCAAGCTACCTCGAGAAATTGTTTGCAATTGTATAGCGTAGAGAGAGTAAGCACGTAGTTTTAGATATTGTTGAATTATTATACGATTTTAAACGAAATCTGTTTCTTTGTTTTGGACCCAAAAATGTCAATTGTTTTTTGTTAGTATCTATAAATTATGAAGTTACTTTATTGAATGAACGGCATCGTGCCGAAAGAAAAAAATATTAATTGCGACTGAACTTGGTGTAAAAAGAAACTGAAACAATTAAATTTGTTACGACTTAATTGAATGAATATTACCTATTACTTCATAGATTTGTGAATTAATGAATTAAATTACGGTATTTATTTCATTGACATGAATTAAAATAAATAATATTATTTAGTTACTGAATAATCAAAAGCTTAAGTAATAGTCAAACATAGATTATTTTTTTAGGATGGACTTTTAGTCGTCTAGTTTAGAATTTTATTGAATTTATTCAACCCTACCCAATTGCTATCTATTGCCGAAGATAGCTGGCTCAGGGATGATTGCTTCAGGCTGCTTGATTGTCTGTCTTGAGCTGATACTTAGATTTATATAGAATACACAGTTTGTTCTACACGTACTAGGATAAAGTATTTACAACTTTTTGAGAGAACATGAAAAAAGTGCATATTTGGAAATTTGTGGAAATTTCATAGTTTCATATCTATTACATTGACAGCCTGTATAGCGCAGCGGGCGGGTAGCCGACTGTGAAATGAGACAAATGTTTGTATGACAGACAGATATTTATTTCGGATCTGGATGTTGTGGGACCGTAGTCACTCGTAGTTCTTGATACCCACGATGCAGGTTTTACCTAGAGTGGGGTCAGAACTATGTGTGTGACTGTTGAGTGTATTTATTTGTTATTATTGCCGGGTGTCGATCGATTTCTTAATCGATCCACACCCGGATCGCTTTTAATATTCCTTTTACCTAATTGATTCTACAATTCTATAGAAAGATCGTGAGCAACTTGAACTAAAATCGATGATTACACACACGTTACACTTGTTAAGTGATGCCAATGCATAACTGGTAATAAATTTATTTGAAAATGCTAACATCAATCGTACTTCAACAATACACTTACTTACTGCTGTTCTGTTTCATAAAATCTGTATATATAAAAGAAGAAACTGACTGACTGACTGACTGACTGACTGACTGACTGACTGACTGACTGATCGATCAACGCACAGCCTAAACGGCTGGGGTTAGAGACTTGAAATTTTGACAGTAGGTACCTTTTATGACGTAGGCATCCACTAAGGAAGGGTTTTTGGAAATACCACCCCTAAGGGGGTAAAATAGGGGATGATAGTTAGTATGAAAATCCGTCATTTCTGAAGTTAAAGGCATGAAAATTAGTATTTGGCATTTCAGTTAAAAATAAAAAATATATGTTTCAGGATTTTTGAAAATTCCGCCTCTAAGGGGGTAAAATAGGGGATTAAAGTTTGTATGAAAATCCCTCATTTTTTAAGTTAAACGCATGAAAATTGGTATTTTGTAAGATATACTTTTTTTCCCAAACATGACCTCCACGTGGGCGGAGCCGCGAGCAACAGCTAGTATATAATATAAGAGTTATCAGTAGAGCACAAATTACTTTTAGGCGTGTTGAGCATTTGATTTCTTAGAAGAAGATTAGCACACTAAGAATTATTTTCCTAAAAATTCACTACCACGAATAACCACAATAGAACTTTGGTGGGTATCCAGAGTATAGAGCAGAACACTCATGCCGTAGATAAAACTATCTACAACGCAGTTAAATAGATAAATAAATAAATACATCCAACAGGCAAGCACCTAGTCCTGAACCCACGCTAGGTAAAATCTGTATGGTGAGTATCAAGAACTACGAGGGACTACAGTCCCACTCAGACAACCAACATACATACAACTGAAACAAATACTTGTTGACCACATAAGCTATTATAGACTACCATTAAGGCGTGATAAAGTCACGGACAAACGTTAGTTACCAATAATACGTAATGTAATACGTTACACAGCCTTAATGAGGTTTTAATGTAATTGAAATAGTAATTACACTCATGGTCAAATAAACAAGGTCTTTCTATCGATTTGTTATGCTAGCAGGCCTAATATTCTGTTGAGCGTATCATTCACGCTCGCCTCGTCGAGCATCTTGAAGGGGTCGGGCCGGACCTGGCACAGTGCCAGTACGGGTTCCGGCAAGGCCGATCGACAGTACACGCGATTCTGCGGGTCAAGGCACAAGCGGAGGATGCAGTGGCTCGGGGTGAAGTGGTGGTGGCGGTGTCTCTAGACATCGCCAACGCGTTTAACACCCTGCCCTGGGCCTGCATACTGGAAGCACTGCGGTACCACGTGGTGCCACCGTATCTCCGGCGTCTGGTGCGCTCGTATCTCTCAGACAGGTACATAGTGTATCCAGGCGCCGACAGGTGGCACCGAAGAGCGATGGCCTGCGGTGTTCCACAGGGCTCAGTCCTGGGCCCTCTCCTGTGGAACATCGGCTACGACTGGGTGCTCCGTGGTACCAATCCCCGAGGCGTCGCTGTCGTCTGTTATGCAGACGACACGCTAGTAACAGCGACAGCCAGGTCTTTCCAGGAGGCCACCCTGCTCGCCTCGTTCGCAACCGAACAGGTGGTGGGCAGGATTCGGCGACTGGGCCTTAAGGTGGCCCTGAACAAATCCGAGGCCCTTTACTTTCACGGTCCTCGGATTCGGCCACCTTTAATGCCCCACATCAATGTGGAGGGGGTGCGGATTCCCATCGGCTGTACAATGAAGTACTTGGGATTGATTCTGGACAGCCGGTGGGATTTCCGTGCCCATTTCAAGGAGTTGTCGCCGAAATTGGTGCGGGCGGCGGGCGCGCTCGGACGCCTGCTGCCGAACCTGGAGGGACCTAATAGCCCTTGCCGAAGTTTATACGCTGGAGTCGTGCGGTCAATGGCCCTGTACGGATGTCCCGTATGGGCCCAGTCCCTGAAACCCCGCTGCGTCGCCTTGCTGCGCAAACCGCAGCGTTTGTTGGCGCAGCGAATAGTAAGGGGCTACCGCACGGTCTCCCACGAGGCGGCCTGCGTATTGGCCGGCACCCTCCCTTGGGAGTTGGACGCAAAACTCCTCTCGTCCGCGTTCTTCTGGCGGGAGGAGGCGTCCAGTCGCCGTCAGGTGAGACTGGCCCCGAGGGAGATTGCGGCCCGATTTCGCAGAACCGCTGTGGAGGAGTGGCGTACCAGGCTGGAAAGCCCAAGTGCGGGCTTGAGGACCGTCGCGGCAGTGCGTCCTGTCCTAAAGAGATGGCTAGACAGGCGCCACGGTGCGCCAACTTTCCGGCTGACGCAGGTACTGACGGACCACGGATGTTTCGGTTCGTTCCTGTGTCGGATCGGAAAGGAGGTGTCTGCCGTGTGCCACCATTGTGGCAACTGCCACGAGGACACGGCCCAACATACGTTGGAGGAGTGCCCAGCCTGGGACGAAGAGCGCAGCGCTCTCAGAGCAGTCGTCGGAGGAGACCTCTCGCTGCCGGCCGTGGTGTCGTCCATGGTCGCCAGCCGGAGGTCCTGGCGTGCGGTGGCCCACTTCTGCGAGAGCGTCATCTCGCAGAAGGAGAGTGCCGAGAGGGATCGGGAACGAAATGATCCCTCCCGCCGCCAGAGAAGACGTAGGAGGCGCCGGGTGGACGACTGACCGGCGTCTCCCGCCCTGTGGAACGGGGGCGTTTGAATTCCACCACGGTAACCCCTGCCTGTCGTACGAGGCGACTAATAGGGGCCATCGGGGGTCGCGGGCTCGCGGGCTCGCGGGCTCGCAGCGGGGGGCTGTCAGCCCGAATCGATGCACTCCCAGTTTTGGAGCATCGTGCGACCCCGAGATGGACGGCAGCGCGTGTGGTAAGGCCTCGTTCGCTGTCGTTGTTCGGTGCGCGGGGGCTCCTAAGCCCTCCCATGGAGATGAGCTGCTACGCAGCACCGCGCAGGGGCGGTTCCGGCAGCAATTCTAGCACTCCTTAGAATACCCCGGGATCGCTCCGTAAGCGCCGAAGAAGGCCACCGCGGGGTTTTAGCTGGTAGTGTCGGGTGGGGTGTACATAGGGGGTAGGGACTCGGCCCAGCGGCTGCCCGGATAGCCATCATCCGGGCGAGGGGGATGCTGGGTCGTAAGACCGGCTAGTCCAGCATAACCGTTTTATTCTTATTCCGCTTCCCCCCGGAGCGGGCGGTAGTAATAAAACGCTTTCCCCGCGACAACAAAAAAAAAAAAAAAAAAAAGGCCTAATTTTCTGTTAGAAAATAAAGATATGCCGTGAAAAGCATGCCACATCAATTAATTATTCAAGATTTTTAATTAATTTCCTGTGCTGTAATTTATAGAGGTAATTTAAAATTGTTGCGTGGAACGGTGCTGATTTTAAAAAGTTTTTTTTTGTTTAATTTTTTTAATCTGTTCTGGTATTTGAAAAAGGAAAGGTTTCAGGACAGTAATCTGCAATCTTCCAGTGCGGCTAGTCACTTATCTTCGACTATAGTCTCGTCGATGTTAGCTAACGGCCAGTTTCAATATAAAATCTTAATCTAGGTCTATAGATCTTTTCCAGAAATAAACCAATAAGAATTTAGATTCACGCCACGCCATTATGTGATTGGTTTATTTTCGGGATCGATCTGTACATGTGGTTTGAGATTGTTTATCGAAATGCGCTGTAAATGTACTTACTTATATTTGAACTTATACTTTTTCTTGGTAATGTTAAAAGAATTTGCAACTTATATATTTTAATCATAAACATGGCCAGTGTTTTCTTTGATCACAAAATGTGTACAAAATATAAATTCTGCATTTGCATTGATTAAAGAACATAATGTTACCTATCGGGTATCAACAATGACACAATGTCGTCCGCTACCCAGCTGTCACAGTTTGGTGTAGACTGTAGGGTTATTTACCTGGAGCATGCGTATATTGGAGTCCGTTTTGTGAGCAATAATGTGATTTGTGACGGTAATAAAATTGACTATACTAGAGCACAATATGGCACGAGGTAGCGATCTCTCTGTTTATCAGATTATATGCATATTGCGCAATCGAAGGTTGTTTTCACTGCAATATTTGGATAATGGAATATTGAATAGTGTCCGTTTTAAGAATTGACGGAATCTAGGATTTCTTATTATTTAAGGTTAATTAATTCAATATATAGTGCTTTCTATTTACTACCAGATGATATGTTGCTAAGAGAAACATCGCCCATTGTCAGCTTTTTAAACAAATGACAGCTAATACTTGAATCGTAACTAAAGGCTATTTATAAGTTTTCACTAATAGTAAATTTGTTTGCATTATTTGCAAATTTAGCTGTAGCTGATTTGAACCAATGCAATCCTCAAACCAATGGTAGGCAGCGGCTTTGCTGTGCCCTGGTATTGCAGAAGTCTATGGGCGGCGGTGACTACTTACCATCAGGTGGCCCGTCTGCTCGTCTGCCTATGGAGGCACTAAAAAAAAAACTCAAATTTTTCGCTCGGATTCACGATTCTTTTGACATATTTGACCATTATCTGGTGTCCTTATAATAGGAATTCGGATGGTTTTATATAAATCGTATTAATAGGTATTGTTAAAAATGTTGCCTGAAACAACCAGACCTCACGGTTCATAATCCTTGCTACTATATCTTTATATATATATATAATGCTACCGTACGTGTGTATGTCACTGAACTCCTCCTAAACGGCTGGACCGATTCGAATGATTTTTGTTGTATGCGTTTGGGTGGCGCCCTGGATTGTTTAGATTCACAAAACAGCCCGGCAGATGGTGCTGCAGTCGGTGTGGCGCTGCTTTTATGGGCAGGACGACGTCTGCCGGGCCCGCTAGTATTATATATAATATTATAAATGCGAATGTTTCGATGGATGGATGGATGGATGTTTGATAGATTATAGCACACTATATATTTCAGAGAATAGCACATAGACTACTTTTATCTCGGAAAAATGCACGCTTCGTATGTGATAGCAAATTGTAAAAATTGTAATAGCTTAAGATGCCTCCATGGATTGTATACCTTTTCATCCAAAAATAACCACCACGCGGGCGGAGCCGCGAGCAACATCTAGTGTACAAAATGTTGGCCTAGTAACAATAATGACAGCCTCCGTGGCGCAGCGGGCGAATTGCCGGATGTGAAACGAGAGGCCTTGGGTACGATTCCCGCACTGAGACTAATGTTTGTGTGACAGACAGATATTTATTCCGGTCGGGTGTTGTGAGACCGTAGTCCCTTGTAGTTCTTGATACCTACGATACAGGTTTCACCTAGTGTGGGTTCAGAACTATGTGTGTGACTATTGGGTGTATTTATTTATTATTAATTATGTTCGTAAAAACATAAGTAAATTCCATAAAAATATTGAAATTCATAACAATAATACTAGAAATAGAAACAAACTTACAGTACCCTCGTTTACAGTAGTAAGATCTAAAAAGTCTTTTATGGGTAACTGTGTTAAATTTTATAACAAAATCCCCAATAATGTAATAGTAGGCTTATATTAAACGTGTTCTTATGGACAGGGGCTATTATAATGTTCAACAATATCTAGAGGATCTGTGCATTCGGTTCCTTCCTGCACACTGCGACCTGGCGCCCTGTAGCTTACACCATGTTAGTGTATACAAATAATATAACAAAATAAAATACAAACTAAATTTATAAAATATTAATAAATTACATGTAATATACACTCAAAAAATAAATAATAAACTATGACGACCGATCGCGTATAAAATAAAATAGTGAATTGGCAATGTAATTTGTGACAGGTCATCTAATAGAAATAATGAACCGGACCAAAAACAAACCCGCTGAGTTTGATTTGCTGGATTGTCTCAGTACTGGGTCGCGCCGCGTAGTATCCAGCGGTAATGTAAGCCTGCTGAGTTTGTTTCGCCGGGTCTTCTCAGGCGAGGTCGCGTTTGGATCCGGTGGTAGCTTTTAAAACATGCGACGTCTCGGAAATATCCATGGCCCATATTAAACCCATTTAAAAAAATATATATTTGACTGATATTTCCTTGAATAGTATTAATTAATAATATAACGGTGAAGGAAAACATCGTGAGGAAACCTGCATATTTGAGAATTTTTCGAAAGTATGTGAAGTCTGCCAACCCGCATTAGGCCAGCGTGGTGGACTAAGGCCTAACCCCTCTCATTAGTAGAGGAGGCCCGTGCCCAGCAGTGGGACAATGTTTAATACAGGTGTTTGCGTTGTAAGTGTGATCGCGCGCGCGAGCCGTCAATATTTTTATAATTTAGTTGCAATACAGATCTCGCACCGTGCACCCGTGTTTTATTTTCATTTAAGTCACTAAGCAAACAGTTAAAGAAAAACGCACTTTATTACATCAACAAATGGTCCATACGAGCCGCATAAGGAAACAATAGAACCGGTCGGCCCGCTCGCCGCCGAAGCGTTTTTTCTATATAGACCTCATTAGTGATGAATAGAAACGGCCGAGCGCTGCTATACATTTTATAATTGTGTGGTGCACTATCGCATTATAACCGAGCGAACATTTTACGACGATTGAATACACAAGTTATAAAAATGGCATCTTTAGAAGAAACACTGGAGATTTTAGAAGATCTTTCGGATAATATTTTGAAGACGAAGTCAAACTTTAAGAAATCACCAAAAGCAAGATTAACTAAAGGTTTTGTGGAAGCCAGATTACAATGTTTAGAAGAGTATTGGAATTCCTATAGAAATCATTATCAAAATCTTGTAAAAGGTACGAAAAAGGAACAACGCAAAAGTTTAACATATTTCAAAGAAGAGTGGTACAGTCAATGTGAAGAAATTTATTTGGATTTGAAAACAGAAATGATTGACATGCTACAGTTATTGAATTCTAAAGAATTTCCATCAAGAGAAGATCCGTCGCAAAATGCATCGTTACTTATAGAAGACTCAGAGGTCAAACTCCCAAGGTTAAACCTACCTACATTTTCGGGCGCATATGAAGATTGGCAATCATTCGAAGACACATTTACGGTTATAGTACATAACAATAAGAAGTTAAAAAACGTACAAAAGTTATTTTATCTCAAATCTTGTTTGACAAGCGAAGCAAAAAATGCCATCAAGCATATTAAGACTACAGAACTGAATTATGAAAATGCTTGGGATACTTTGAAGACTAGATATAGCCATAAACGGCTTATAATGAATTCTATCCTAAAAAGATTATTTACATTGAAAAAAGTGAATACATATATGCCATCACAGATAAAAACGCTAATCGACAGTACAAAAGAATGTTTACACAGTTTGAATAATTTAGACATTTCAACAGCTGATTGGGATCCTATAGTTATCTTCCTAATAGTCCAAAAATTGGATCGAGAGACACATTCAGAGTGGGAAACATTTGTAAGTCGAGAATATAAAAATGAACTACCTACATTTAAAAATCTTATTGCGTTTTTGGTGGATAGAATACATACACTTGAATTAACAACCCAAGTTCCATTTAATAATCAGAAAACATACAAAGAGCGTTCGTTACATACTTCAACCGTACAACTAACCTGCAAATTATGTAGCGGAGAACATCTTCTATGCCATTGCAAAGAATTTGCGAAAGTTGACCCGGAGAAGAGAATAGAGATCATCAAGAACAATCGATTATGCTATAATTGCTTATCATCAGGCCATCCAGTGTATAATTGTAAACAGAAGACTTCTTGTAAAATATGTGGTAAGCGTCATCATTCACTTCTTCATTATAAGAAGAGAGAAGATTCACAGGATACGGAGAAGATAAATAACACACCTGGAATTTCCTCTATGCATGCTAAGGAAAACGTACAAGAATATCTTCAGGATGAGTCAATAGTGTCAAACTTTACATGTAAGCAGAACAAAGCACTTTTAGCAACCGCATTAGTGTTAGCCAGAAATGAGTGTGGTCTTGAAACTACACTGAGAGCATTGATCGATCCTGGTTCACAAGCATCATTTATTACGGAAAATGCAACTCAACTACTTCGAATCAAAAGAACCCATGTCCAAGGTTCAATCACAGGAATAGGAGGGACAACAACTTCAGTAAATTATGTAGTGCAGCTGAAGATTGAATCAAGATGCAACAAACAATTTAGTATTCCTGTAAGAGCATATGTATTGAATTCACGCATTACGTCTAAGCTACCAAGTACTACAATACGACCAAAAGATGATTGGTCTCACTTAGACGGTCTAACTTTAGCTGATCCACAATACTTCATATCCAACAAAATAGACTTATTGCTTGGCATTGATGTGTATACTGAGATAGTGAAGAACAATTTGGTGAAAGGTCCGCCAGGCACACCTTCAGCTCAAGAAACCAGCCTAGGATGGATTTTGTTTGGAAACGTTTCTGAATCTATGATACCCAACGATAAAGTGCTAGTCATGCATCACCATGTAGACATTAATATGGATAATTTATTGAAAAATCTTTGGAGTATCGACGAAACAACAACACGCAATCTCACTTCAGAAGAAAGAACATGTGAAGATATTTATCACACATCACACACTAGAACACCAGAAGGGAGATACATAGTCAAACTACCATTTAACACATCACCTCAGAATATAGGATCTACAAGAAAAATATCACTAAGAAGATTAGAACAATTAGAAAAGAGGTTAGAAAATAAGCCAGAACTAAAAGAAGAATATATTAAGGTCATGGAAGAATATATACAGCTTAATCACATGGAAGAAGTACCAAAAGAAGATTTACATAAACTCTCAATTTATTTACCTCACCATGCAGTCATCCGAGATAGTGAAACTACTAAAGTCCGAATAGTGTTTGATGCATCATGTAAAAGTTCAAACAATACTTCTCTTAACGATATGTTGTTAGTCGGACTTCAATTACAAGATGATTTAAGAAACCTAATTATGAGATGTCGCATGAAGAAAATCTGTTTCATCGCTGATATTCAAAAAATGTATCGTATGATACTAGTTACCAAAGAAGACGCAGATTATCAACGTGTGCTGTGGAGAAGAGATCCAACACATGAAGTCAAAGATTACCGTATGCTGCGAGTTACGTTCGGCACTGCTTCAGCACCTTACTTAGCAATTAAAACACTAAAACAGCTTGCAAAAGATGAAGAACATCAATATCCTATAGGAGCAAAAATATTGTCAGAAGACTTTTATGTTGATGATTGTATAAGCGGACATTCTACCGTAGAGGAAGCTAAAGAAGCGAGTCAACAATTAATACACATTTTAGAAAGTGGTGGATTTACACTACAGAAATGGGCATCAAATAGTAAGGAATTTATAAATCATATACCACAATCATTAAGAAGTGCTTGTGTTGAAAAGGGAATGACAAATGAAAGTATAATTAAAGCATTGGGATTGTCGTGGAATATGACCACCGATTCTTTTTCATATCAAATAAAGTTACCACCCAAGTCTATGTTTAGTACGAAGCGAATCATTTTGGCAGATTTACAACGACTATTTGATCCTCTCGGATGGATATCACCTGCAATAATTTCTGCCAAGATTTTAATTCAAAATATTTGGAGTCAACGGCTTGATTGGGACGAAAATGTTGGAAAGACATATGAAGAAGAATGGGAGAAAATACGAGATAGCTTTAATATATTACACAAAGTACAAATAAGAAGGTGGATACATACAGATAAAGATATTAATAAATTACAACTACACGGATATTGTGATGCCTCAATTAAAGGATACTGCGCAGTAGTATATTATAGAGTAGAGATTGCAAACGAAGAAATAAAGACTGGCATTATAGCATCCAAAACTAGAGTAGCACCAGTCAAAGCAACTTCTTTGCCACGTCTAGAACTTTGTGGCGCTTTGCTTTTAGCTAATCTGCTAAAGCAAGTGAAAGAGGCCATGAGATTGCAGCATAATGAAATTTATGCCTGGACCGATTCAACCGTGGTTTTGTCATGGCTCATGGGTGACCCCAAAAGATGGAAACCATTCGTAAGTAATCGTGTGATTGAAATATTAGATAATACTTCAAATTCACAATGGTTCCATGTGAGGTCAAAGGATAATCCTGCAGATTTGGGTTCTAGAGGTACCTACTTAGAAAATCTTATAGATAATAAACTATGGTGGGAAGGGCCAGAATGGCTAAAGAAAAGGAATATCAACTTTAGTAAACCAAACATCACATCTACTAATATTGAGATGAGAAAAATAATAGTTAACACTAAAGTAATAGAAGAAGAAGATCAAATTATAAATTTTGAAGAATTTAATGAAATGCAAGAACTGTTAAGAACAATAGTCTACTGTTTAAGATTTTTGAGATCTAAGAAAAATTCTGAAAATATAGATAGAAAAAATCACCACAATTGAATTAGAAGATTCATTACTAAGATGTATACAAATAGCACAAAGGCAAGAGTTTACAAAAGAAGTAGAAAATTTATTGAAGAAAAGAAATGTAGCAAAGGAAAGTAAGCTGAAAACACTGAATCCTTACCTTGATGAAAAGAATATTCTCAGGGTGGGCGGAAGATTAAGAAATTTTGGGCATTAAAAGTCACCTTACCTTCCTTATTGTAGCTGACGCGCACCGGAAGACATTACATGGTGGCATTCAATTAATGTTGAGCTACATTAAGTCAAAATATTGGATATTACGAGTCAAGAACATTATTAAGACATGCATACACAAGTGCATGATATGTGCCAGACAAAGGGCCATATCGCGAACTCAACTAATGGGTGACTTGCCTAAAGTTCGTACTGTTCCTGCTCGTCCATTCATCCATAGTGGAGTAGATTTTGCTGGGCCTTTGCACATATTGATGTCAAAGGGCAGAGGAGCGAAAACTCATAAAGCTTATATCGCAATATTTATTTGTATGGCCACGAAGGCCATCCATTTGGAGTTGGTGGGTGATCTTACTTCTGAGGCATTTATCGGAGCATTTCGTCGATTTGTATCTCGCCGTGGAAGATGTACTGAAATTTGGAGTGATCACGGCCGAAATTTTGTCGGTGCGAACAAGGAGTTACAGGCGGCATGGAATGAAGCTAATCTGGACTTGCCTGGTCATTTAGTGGACATCCTTGCAGCAGATGGTACGCAATGGAATTTTATACCTCCGTACAGCCCGAATTTTGGTGGATTATGGGAGGCAGGCGTAAAATCTACAAAATTCCACTTAAAAAGAATTCTGGATACTCACTTGTCGTATGAAGAGCTGACAACAATATTATGCCAAATCGAAGCATGTCTTAATTCACGTCCTCTGATACCGATAGATACAACAGACACTGAATTAGAAATTTTGACGCCTGGTCATTTTCTGATAGGCGAAGCACCTGTCACAATACCCAGTCCAGACAGGCATGACATAAAGATAAGCCACTTATCTAGATGGCAACTTAGTCAACGACTGGTAGCAAATTTTTGGAATCGTTGGCAAAATGAATATTTGACGCGACTACAGACACGTCCGAAGTGGATAAAAATCCAAAAGGAATTTGAGATTGGCGATATAGTTCTTTTAAAGGAAGATCAATTACCACCAGGCAAATGGGCTCTTGGACGAATTATAGCCAAGCATCCGGGCGAAGATAGTCTTACCAGAGTCTATAGTGTTAAGTGTCGTACCGGAATTGTTAAAAGATCAATATCTAAAATTTGTGCATTACCAGTTGATAGTGATTGATTTGTATACATTTAACTAAGTGCATTTAGTCCACTTCATTGTATAATTACTTGTTCTAAGAATTTTGTTAAAACCTTACATTGTATAATGTCAAGTTGTTTTAGATCATTATTGTTTTTTTATTCACTATAGAACCGCTCCCACTGTAATTGTTGTTTGTAAAGGACTAGGTCCTTTGGTGGGCGGGATGTTTGCGTTGTAAGTGTGATCGCGCGCGCGAGCCGTCAATATTTTTATAATTTAGTTGCAATACAGATCTCGCACCGTGCACCCGTGTTTTATTTTCATTTAAGTCACTAAGCAAACAGTTAAAGAAAAACGCACTTTATTACATCAACAACAGGGCTAGTATTATTATTTATTATAATAATATAAAAATTAATCATTAATAAATAAATAATTATAAATACCTTATGAATAGGTAATTGCAAGTGTATTTATTGATGATGCTATGTATGTTATGTATACATAAGCTGATATGCTTTTCTTTAAATTTCTTTACTTTTTTTAATGTCCTGACTTGTCATAAGAGCTTTATAATTGCCTACTTGATCAATAAACGATTTAATTTCATTTGATATAATGATGTCATTTCGACGATTGATTTATAGTTACATTTTCTAGTTTATTATCGTGACAAAGGTAAAATGCTGAAAGTGAGCGGTCGGTTGTGGAGACGTCTCGCGTCTGTACCAAGCGTAGACGACTTGTAGTTTCTAGTAACCTGAGAACTATAAAATGCCCTTTCGTAATATAATTCACCGTGGGAAGGCATCGGATATTCAACAAAAATGTTACGGATTTTTACACACTTCTATTTTATGTGGATTTATTTCTGATCCACCCCGAAGAAGCCTTAATATTATAGCGTTAATTGGAACAAATATAATTCTATAAAATGCTTGATTTGAAGATTTTTTAGACCAATTTTTGACACAAAACAAATAAAATATTGTAAACGCATGCGGCGTTACGATTGCTATGCTGAGGTCTCGGGTTCGATCTCTCGCCCCCTATCACATTATGGACCGTAATAAATTCAGCGAAAAGTGGGTGTACTGGTTACACCTCTGCCTACGTCATCACGTCACCATGCCCGGAAAAGCAGCACCGCACCGACAGCAGCATCACCTACCAGGTCCAATTGTGTTTTCAAACCATCGAGTAATCCATTGAAATATACACACAAAATTTACAGTCAGATTATATACACAGTCAGGTCATAAGTATTGTCACGGTAACCCCTGCCTGTCGTACGAGGCGACTAATTGGGGCCATCGGGGGTCGCGGGCTCGCAGCGGGGGGCTGTCAGCCCGAATCGATGCACTCCCAGTTTCGGAGCATCGTGCGACCCCGAGATGGACGGCAGCGCGTGTGGTAAGGCCTCGTTCGCTGTCGTTCGGTGCGCGGGGGCTCCTAAGCCCTCACATGGAGATGGGCTGCAACGCAGCACCGCGCAGGGGCGGTTCCGGCAGCAATTCTAGCACTCCTTAGAATACCCCGGGATCGCTCCGTAAGCGCCGAAGAAGGCCACCGCGGGGTTTTAGCTGGTAGTGTCGGGTGGGGTGTACATAGGGGGTAGGGACTCGGCCCAGCGGCTGCCCGGATAGGCATCATCCGGGCGAGGGGGATGCTGGGTTGTAAGACCGGCTAGTCCAGCATAACCGTTTTATTCTTATTCCGCTTCCCCCCGGAGCGGGCGGTAGTAATAAAACGCTTTCCCCGCGACAACAAAAAAAAAAAAAAAAAAAGGTCATAAGTATTGTCACACAGTAACAACTTTTATTTTAGAATGCTGGCCACAAAAAAGTTTATTGAATTCGAATTTCAATTTGTTCATGAAAATAAAAATGTATACTTTTTAGAATTTTACTCATTTTTAAATATGGAGTGGACGCTTAAAGAAGACCGTGTTGCAGTAATTGCGTTGCATCATTGCGGTTATGCGCCAATTCAAATTTTTGACATACTGAAAAATTTGAATATAACCAAAAGATTCGTTTATCGTACCATCAAACGATACAATGAAGACTCTAGTGTAGATGACAGGTCAAGAAGTGGTCGCCCTCGGTCTGTTAGGACTCCAGCAGTGATAAAAGCTGTGAAGGCGCGAATTCAAAGAAATCCAAAACGTAAGCAGAAACTGTTGGCCCTTCAGATGGGGTTAAGCAGAACCACGGTGAAAAGGGTGTTAAATGAAGACTTAGGGCTTCGGGCATATCGAAGAAAAACAGGACATCGTTTGAATGCTCGTCTAATGGACCTGAGACTGAAGAGATGCAGCGCTTTGTTGAAGCGGTACGCGGGAAAAAAAAAACGGGAAATTCTTTTTTCAGATGAAAAAATTTTTACCGTAGAAGAGAGCTACAACAAACAAAATGATACGGTGTACGCACACAGTAGTGAAGAAGCGAGCAACCGTATTCCGCGTGTCCAACGAGGTCATTTTCCATCCTCGCTCATGGTATGGTTGGGAGTTTCTTATTGGGGCTTAACAGAGGTACATTTTTGTGAGAAAGGTGTAAAAACGAATGCAGTTGTGTATCAAAATACAGTCCTGACGAACCTTGTGGAACCTGTTTCTCATACCATGTTCAATAACAGGCACTGGGTATTCCAACAAGATTCGGCGCCAGCTCATAGAGCGAAGAGCACACAAGACTGGCTGGCGGCGCGTGAAATCGACTTCATCCGGCACGAAGACTGGCCCTCCTCCAGTCCAGATTTGAATCCGTTAGATTACAAGATATAGCAACACTTGGAGGAAAAGGCGTGCTCAAAGCCTCATCCCAATTTGGAGTCACTCAAGACATCCTTGATTAAGGCAGCCGCCGAAATTGACATGGACCTCGTTCGTGCTGCGATAGACAACTGGCCGCGCAGATTGAAGGCCTGTATTCAAAATCACGGAGGTCATTTTGAATAAACTTTAGTGTCATAAGAATCTATGTTTTGTTAAGTTCATTTTGGTATATAAATGGTTACATAATGAATAAACTTGTTTCAATTATTTTATATTAAACATGTGACAGAATTTATGACCTGACTAGGTATATTACTAGATGCGAATAGTAAGGGGCTACCGCACGGTCTCCTACGAGGCGGCCTGCGTATTGGCCGGCACCCTCCCTTGGGAGTTGGACGCAAAACTCCTCTCGTCCGCGTTCTTCTGGCGGGAGGAGGCGTCCAGTCGCCGTCAGGTGAGACTGGCCCCGAGGGAGATTGCGGCCCGATTTCGCAGAACCGCTGTGGAGGAGTGGCATACCAGGCTGGAAAGCCCAAGTGCGGGCTTGAGGACCGTCGCGGCAGTGCGTCCTGTCCTAAAGAGATGGCTAGACAGGCGCCACGGTGCGCCAACTTTCCGGCTGACGCAGGTACTGACGGACCACGGATGTTTCGGTTCGTTCCTGTGTCGGATCGGAAAGGAGGTGTCTGCCGTGTGCCACCATTGTGGCAACTGCCACGAGGACACGGCCCAACATACGTTGGAGGAGTGCCCAGCCTGGGACGAAGAGCGCAGCGCTCTCAGAGCAGTCGTCGGAGGAGACCTCTCGCTGCCGGCCGTGGTGTCGTCCATGGTCGCCAGCCGGAGGTCCTGGCGTGCGGTGGCCCACTTCTGCGAGAGCGTCATCTCGCAGAAGGAGAGTGCCGAGAGGGATCGGGAACGAAATGATCCCTCCCGCCGCCAGAGAAGACGTAGGAGGCGCCGGGTGGACGACTGACCGGCGTCTCCCGCCCTGTGGAACGGGGGCGTTTGAATTCCACCACGGTAACCCCTGCCTGTCGTACGTAAGCGCCGAAGAAGGCCACCGCGGGGTTTTAGCTGGTAGTGTCGGGTGGGGTGTACATAGGGGGTAGGGACTCGGCCCAGCGGCTGCCCGGATAGCCATCATCCGGGCGAGGGGGATGCTGGGTCGTAAGACCGGCTAGTCCAGCATAACCGTTTTATTCTTATTCCGCTTCCCCCCGGAGCGGGCGGTAGTAATAAAACGCGTTCCCCGCGACAAAAATAAAAAATAAAAAAAAAAAAAAAAAAAAAAAAAAAAGGTATATTACTAGATGTTGCTCGCGGCTCCGCCCGCGTGGAGGTTATTTTTGTAAGAAAAGGTGTACAATCGAGAAACCTGTAAATTCATCAGTGTGTTTCTCTACAATATTATGCATGTATCATACACATAAACCTTCCTCTTGAATCACTCTATCTATTAAAAAGCGCTTCAAAATCCGTTGCGTACCTAGTTTTGAAGATTTAGGCATACATAGGGACGAACAGCGACAGCGACTTTGTTTTATACTATGTTAAGATTAAGAAGATAGTTCTCAAACAGCCTGTAGTCTGTCAAAGTAAAGAAACTATTTTTAAGAAACCTAGACCCAGCAGTGGAACTCCTAAAGGAAGATCATTTCATGAATGTTTATAATATCTTACATAGTTGCGGAAATTGTTGGTTCCAAATGTTAACATTTATCTTGTTAAGTAATTTCACTTGAGGCGTTTACAAATTGTTTTGACACAAGCATGTTGAGTTGTTAACCCATCGTAACCTAACATCGGAGCTGTTTAACCTAAATGCCAATGGATTAGGACATTTGTATATTGCACTAACTTTATAATGAAAGTAAATATTTTAACCAGTAACTCAAACACTTTCATATTATCAATACAGGTTGTTCTATGTGGGTTTTAATTATTTCGCCCAATTCGGACATTTATCTTGAAATTGACACATAAAATTCAATTGTTGTCTCCTACCTCCTTGTGGTGTCTACCTCGACCCGGACCATGGGAAAGTTCGTATCTTTGCCGCCCCGTTACACTGTGGAACAGATTGCCAGCTATCATTTTTCCTCTTACCTATGATCCTGGGTCTTGTAACCGTAGTAAGATGAAGCTAAGTATAACAGGCCGGTATAATTGTGTCGAGTAGAAAGGGATGGTTGGCTCTCGCTACGTGATACTCTCCCTGGTACCTGGATGGCACTCCGCTTACTATTCAGTGCAGTATCTATCTGTTTCCGCTTATGTAAACAAATGAGAACAGACAGTGTACTGACAACTATCTATTTAACATCGCCGATGGACGGTGCACCAGCCGGGGTCTATTGACCCGTCAATCAGCCGCTCCCGACACCCCTGAATACTCAATACTATTCGAATAAGTAAATCCAATATGGACATTCACGATGTCAACCGACAATCGCCGTAATCGCTACATTGTAGTGTTATTTACAGCGTTGATATCTCAATAGGTTTAGTGATTATTTTTATCTTTATATATATATAAATCTACTGTACATGCGTATGTCAGTGAAGTCCTCCTAAACGCCTGGACCGATTTGAATGTTTTTTTTTGTATGCGTTTGGGTGGCACCCTGGATGGTTTAGATTCACAAATCAGCCCGGCAGATGGCGCTGCAGTCGGTGTGGCGCTGCTTTTACGTGCAGGACGGCGTCTGCCGGGACCGCTAGTACTAATATGTAAAGAGTTAAAGTTTGTGAGTTTGGATTTTCGAGATAATCTCCGGTACTACTGATACGATTTTGAAAATTCGTTTACTGTTATAAAGGTATATTATTCCTGAGTGCTAATAACAACTTTTTATTGTGGTAAATACCTAGTCAGGTCATAAATTCTGTCACATGTTTAACATAAAATAATTGAAACAAGTTTATTCATTATGTAACCATTTATATACCAAAATGAACTTAACAAAACATAGATTCTTATGACACTAAAGTTTATACAAAATGACCTCCGTGATTTTGAATACAGGCCTTCAATCTGCGCGGCCAGTTGTCTATCGCAGCACGAACGAGGTCCATGTCAATATCGGCGGCTGCCTTAATCAAGTATGTCTTGAGTGACTCCAAATTGGGACAAGGCTTTGAGCACGCCTTTTCCTCCAAGTGTTGCCATATCTTGTAATCTAACGGATTCAAATCTGGACTGGAGGAGGGCCAGTCTTCGTGCCGGATGAAGTCGATTTCACGCGCCGCCAGCCAGTCTTGTGTGCTCTTCGCTCTATGAGCTGGCGTCGAATCTTGTTGGAATACCCAGTGCCTGTTATTGAACATGGTATGAGAAACAGGTTCCACAAGGTTCGTCAGGACTGTATTTTGATACACAACTGCATTCGTTTTTACACCTTTCTCACAAAAATGTACCTCTGTTAAGCCCCAATAAGAAACTCCCAACCATACCATGAGCAAGGATGGAAAATGACCTCGTTGGACACGCGGAATACGATTGCTCGCTTCTTCACTACTGTGTGCGTACACCTTATCATTTTGTTTGTTGTAGCTCTCTTCTACGGTAAAAAATTTTTCATCTGAAAAAAGAATTTCCCGATATTTTTTTCCCGCGTACCGCTTCAACAAAGCGCGGCATCTCTTCAGTCTCAGGTCCATTAGACGAGCATTCAAACGATGTCCTGTTGTTCTTCGATATGCCCGAAGCCCTAAGTCTTCATTTAACACCCTTTTCATCGTGGTTCTGCTTAACCCCATCTGAAGGGCCAACAGTTTCTGCTTACGTTTGGGATTTCTTTGAATTCGCGCCTTCACAGCTTTTATCACTGCTGGAGCCCTAACAGACCGAGGGCGACCACTTCTTGACCTGTCAACTACACTAGAGTCTTCATTGTATCGTTTGATGGTACGATAAACGAATCTTTTGGTTATATTCAAATTTTTCAGTATGTCAAAAATTTGAATTGGCGCGTAACCGCAACGATGCAACGCAATTACTGCAACACGGTCTTCTTTAAGCGTCCACTCCATATTTAAAAATGAGTAAAATTCTAAAAGTATACATTTTTATTTTCATGAACAATTTGAAAATCGAAATCAATAAACTTTTTTATGGCCAGCATTCTAAAATAAAAGTTTTTACTGTGTGACAATACTTATGACCTGACTGTGTATATATTTGGTAAAAAATTACGTCCACTCGGGCGGAGCCACGGGCAACAGTTAGATGTCCGTTATAGACTTTGAAACTACTCAACCGATTTCAATTAAATTTTGTGTATGTACGATTTAAATAGCTTCTTCTATATATTTTAAACTAATCAAGCATCAGTTTTATTCGAAGGCCTATTAAAAAAGACAACGTGTGTGTTTTTTTAAAAACCTAAACATTTTAAAAGAACACGTTATATTTATGATTCTTTAAATGTTTTAAGCAATAAATTAGTTTCAGCTTAAAAACACGAGAAAGGATATCACTTATGTGACTTAGCTGGTGGTAGGATATTCATATCCGCCCGGATAGCGACCACCGTACACAGGGCGAAAAACCCGCCATAGTGGCACACGCAAGTGTGTCGCGTTCCGGGATCAGCCAGTGTACATCCGGTTTTTGTCGGGGGTCTGGGGTTGGGGTACAATGGCCATTTTACGGCCTTCTTAGTACTCTGACACTAGACCCTCGACCCCTTCTTCACCTTCTTGCCCATGGCGTAGTGTGAAGAAGCAGGCCGGCATGAGTGTGTTGAGTAGCGGGGATAGATCGTCTCTCGCTACTCAGTACTCTATTTGGACCGCACTGCGCTTACAATGAGGTACAGTGCGGACACTTTGCCGTGCCAGGATAAAAAAAAAAAAAAAAAAAAAATGTTTCGAATTCAAATATTCAATTTATAGTTGATCGATATGTTTTCAATGACTGGCAATTTAAAAAAAGAAACGCACTTCTATTACATAAACCATGCCATAAAAGTCTATCAATAACCATCGGGAAGTGTGCGTCGGTGGTCACATTTGTCAACCACATATGTATTTGGAGGTGCCATGTCTGTCCGGGCGGAATAAATGCCGTACGACACTTGCGTATTAAAAACTAATTTATCAAGATTCGACCGCCACGTCTAGTCTTATGTAGGCGAAAGCGTTGCCTAATGATTTTTTCTGGCTTCACACTTATATCATAGATCCTTAGTCTAGTTTCTCTCCGCAATGGATGTATAGAATTTTGTTGTAATTCATTCATAACCAATTCGATTTTTAAAATTTCTTTTACATGTCTGCCGTAGGAGTATTCTTCTAAATAAGAATTTTGTACGTACGTGGAGGACTAAGGCTTAACCGCTCTCATTAGTAGAAGAGGCCCGTGCCCAGTAGTGTCACAGTGATATTATCGGACTGCTATTATATTGGCATATTTTCTTTTTTATACACTAAGTCACACATATAGTCTTGACACAACACCCAGTCTCGAAACAAATATTTGTAGATCACACGAACATTAGTCTAGGTGCGGGTCTCGAACCTGTGGCCTCTAGTTTTAAAGCCGGATTCTCGCCCGCTGTGCAACATAAGCTTTAATACAGTTCTAAGATGAGTTCTTCTATGGTTGCGCAACCAAGGTCGCACTGCCTGCAAAATGTATATAGACCTGTCATGTGTGTCTCATCTAGCGGGTGTGTGCGTTTTATTTGCAAACATACTTTCCTTGGCAGTCTAGCGCCATCTGGTTGCTTCTCATTGTAATTGATTCATTTGTCTGTGATAAAAATCTACATATATCAAAATCGATGTGTGTATGTATGTTCCCTATTGAGGTCAAAATGGCTGGAGCGATTATGATATAATTTTCACAAAGTCTTCAAATTAGCCCTGAGGGTGTACCTGTGAAGTTTGGTAGCGATCGAATTAACAGAATTCTTTTTTGGCTTTATTAGTGCGTTCGAAGCCGGGCATGTCGCTAGTAAGCTATAAAAATGTTAACTGCAAATATAATATACTAAAAGTCTCGGGGGAAACTGTGTGTTTACCCAAGTGTTTACGAACAGAACTTAACAGACAGAAAGTGAAAAAAACATCTAATCGACAGAAAATTTCCGTAATATTTATGTGATACCATCAACAAATTACTTTATGTTTGAGATAGCTAAGTAGTGCATTTCCTATAACTCAGTGCGTCCATGCTGCTTGAGGAATTTAATTTTCAATGACATAATTGATTTCAAAACGAATAGTTACGCTGGGAGTAATAATTGAAATTGAGAAACCAATATGAATTAATAGCAGTATGTTTAATGTTTAGATACGATCGCAAACAACAAAATATATAGAAAGTAGAGACGGCGTGGGCCGTGTTAACTATTACATTTAATATCCGCTAATTTGCTTGTATCCGCAAACATAAATACGAATTTGATTTTGTTTCTTTTATTAGAGCAATTTCAACGTATAATCTAAGGAGTTCAATAAAATCAAAATAAAATAAACAGATTTACATACGTATACACTCACGCCTGCAATCCCCGAAGGGATAGGCAGAGGTGTAACCAGTACACCCACTTTTCGCCGAATTTCGGTCCCATAATGTGATAGGGGGTAAGCCTATCGCCATACCGGAAACAGGTTCCAGACTCCGGGATAATTCTGAGAATTTCTGGATAGAAAAACACAATGAAAACTGACTGATTTCTTAAAAAATATTCACAGACAAGTCGTATATATGCTTCAAAATAATTTTTCACCGACAAATAATTACGGATCTATTCTGTTTAAGACATTAATTCCAAATTATTCGAACAAATTTCTCGGAATTCGGATAATTGCAAAAAATATATTGTGGAGCATCCCTATCTGAAAACTCAGTCGGTCTATCCGTCTATCTGATTGGTTTGGTACGCAATAATAAGAGCAATGTGTAACGTCACATGTTACGTTGTTTTAGTTGTGATTGCTTTAACACCATCTCCCCTCACAGTTCGATAGAACAAGAGCTATTGACAGCTTTGATCTACTTAGATCTGCTTAGATCCACGTATGTGATTAATTGCTTTTAGATATTTAATCACTGATTAATTTGAACTAAACTGGGCATTACGTATCATACACATGTGTAGTTTTAGGTGCTAGTTGAAAAAATATTACTGTTGTAAAATGTTTTTGGTTCTGTCTAAGATATATTCTTGAACATTAGCCTATGAGATCCTAAGAAAGCGATCATAAGAAAGCGTTAGTTTGTTGAACGATCTTCGCCATTGCGGCGTTTTGTTTAGCTTTTAAGTAGTTGTTTTAGCTAGCCGCAGCTAGTGGGTGAGACAACTAAACCCAGGTTTCGAATACGTGGGAACGAGCTTTATACATAAAATACACTACCGCCTCACATTCAACACAGTTTGCGGTTGGTCTGCAAACACTAGGGTACTGGCCTGATAGCATCGTTCCAGGTGGACGGTACGATGATAATGATGATGACTTTTTCCTCTCAGATTTAAACATATTTTCTTCTATATGGATGACGTGATGACATCTGTAAAACACGCACTAGTGCCATTGCATCATCTACGGACTGAAATAATATCAGAAGATACGTTTCTAGTCTCAAAAGCAAGAATTGGGACAGGTGGATTTGGGTCGGAAAAACCTGAAAATGAACAAAGTTCATTCTAGAATGGCATAAGTTTTTCTGTTTTTTATTCTTAAGTATTTTGGGGTCTTTTGGGGACATTTTCACCATACCAGCGTGGTCGTACTATGCCTACGTGTCGTCTGAATTTCTATATAATTTTATTGACTTACTTTCGACAGGGGTCTACAGTTGGGGTACGATGTTTGGCCGTTTTGCGGCATTCTAAGAACTCTGGCACTAGACCCTCGACCGCTTCTTCACCTTCTTGCTTATGGCGTAGTGTGAAGAAGCAGGCCGGCACGGTTGTGTTGAGTAGCGGGGTATAGATTGTCTCTCGCTACTCAATACTCTAATTGAACGGCACTGCGTTTACCATCAGGTGCAGTGTGGTCACTTTGCCGTGCCAGAATAAAAAAAAAATGTTTAAAAGCTACACCAAATACTTTGGTAAATTCTAATATCTGACTAATAACTTTAAATTTATTTATGAGAACCCTGATACATTATTTCATGTGTTGGAGGTCCTTTGCAGTACCACACTCTGCACTATCCCATTTCTAAGACAGAGGTAATAAATAAATGACACAGTCACACACAGCCCCGATCCCACACTAAGATACGAGTTTTGTGTCGTGGGTATCAGGGACTACGAGAGGCTTTCGGTATCACAACGCCCAGACCCGGACACAAATATCTGTCTGTCACAAAAACATTTGTCCCGGTGTGGGAATCGAACCCACGGCCTCTCGTTTCACAGCCGGCTACTCGCCTACTGCGCCACGGAGCCTGTGGGCCACGGTAATATCTAATACATGATAATATCGTGTAATTAGCAAAACGAGTTTACCAACCAGCCTAGTTTGTCCTGTAAAAACAAAAGTATGTTTACACTAATTACTTTGTGATTTATAAGCACTTGACCAGACAGACACAGATATAGATTGACAGACATCTAAATATTTTTCATTGAGTAACACATGAGTCTATTACATAAGGCTCTGGTATTTAGACTGGTGTGTCAATAATCGACGTTAAACCGATACATAATAAAGCCTTCGGTATTAAAACAAATATAGTTAGCAGAGGCGTATTCAGGGTATGTAAATTAGTTTGAGACGGGCATTAATCAGCAACGGTTTTGAGTGTGCAAATAATATTTTGGCATCTCGAATGTGACTAAGTTGGTATAGCATAAGTATATATATTTTAAGTATGCTTATTATGTTGGTGGTACTATCATTTGCGATAAAACCCTCATAATATCATAAAAAAAATATATGTATTACGAGTCACTGGACACAGATTTAGAGACAAAATTAATTATTAGATAGGTGTTTAGTTATATCCTAGAATTTTATGAGTAAACATAATGTTAAGTTCTTTGTTGTAGTGCAACGTGTAATTCTTGCAAACTATTCATTAGAAAACATTGCGAATGATTTACTATTAGGAGTTTTTAATGTCGAAATAGTTCATACCAATATAATATGTATTGTTTCTTTCCGCCATCTTTAAAGATCATTCGTAAAGTTCGTTCAATCATCATTTAGCTGTCAATTGACTATACATACAAAATATTATGTATTACATTTCTAAAACTACTACTTCTAAATATTTTCGCTTCAAATGCACTTATTAAAAAAAATGCAATTGATAATTGATCGGTCAAATGTTATTACGGGCCTGTTAAGGAAATATATCTCGGTCAAACAGACGTGTTGGTTTAGTATTATCGCACGAAACATCTGTAGGTAATTATTTATTGCCTGGCTCACCAGTCGGATATTACCTTTGTAATACGTATTATTAGTGTAATTTCATTAGGACTATCGTCGAGTTATTGAAAATATATTGCACTTGTTGAGTTGCCAATTCTCTAATAAGATGAATTTAGTAGTTTTTTGTTAAAATGTCTAATTTTTATTTTGATTGATAAGCCCATTTCAAATGATCTCTTAAAATAATATGATTGAAATTTTCATTGTCATTGTCGTGTCTCAAGGATTGCAAACTTTTAGTTGATAGGACACCTCAACATTGGCTCCATGTCTTCGGATAAAGCACCCAGAGCGGCGTAGTGCATTGACAAAAAATTTGCTCGGCTCTTTAATTTAATATTTTGTATTCAGTTACCCATTTATTTCATGATTAATGACTCAGAAGAAATAAATGTTGTCTCATAAAATGACTTTCAATCAATCAATACGCTACTTAGTTTTTAAGACTAGCTGTAGCTCGCGACGTTGCCCCTGTGATATGTTTTAGTCCATTTCAGCAAGTAATAGTATGGTGTCTTATAGCCTATAACCTTCCTCAATAAACAGGCTATGTAAAGCAAAAATATTTTTCATATCAAACCAGTACTTCTTAAGATAGGTGCGTTCAAACAAAGTATAAAAAGCTTCATGATATTAGTATTGATTGCATCACGCTCCATATCAGCCTGACGTGACTCGCGGTGCTGACAAAATGTAATTACCGAAGTAATTATGAAGACTTCCGTTTGTTTATATGTAACTGTAAAACGGATTATACAAAATATAGATTTGACTGTCAACTGTCAACTGTTGTCAACAGTTTAGGCATGTTCAGTAAGATATGTATACTTATAACAATTCTATCTGCCGCCTGCGGCTCCGACCTCGTGAAAGTTATCCTATACTATTTATAAAATCATTTCATCTCTTACAACTACTTTTTGCATAATACAGATATTCGTTCAAACTGGTATAACTTTTGATTGAATTTACCGATTTAAATGTAATAAAGACTTTACTCGAGATATACTCTATGATTTTATTATAGATTCATTTGACGTAAATCAGTACTTCGGACGTGATGAATTGACAGAGAGACCGAAAGACACAAATTCCAACAACAATTGTTTTGGGTTCTATGTATATCGATAATATAGCAAGCTACAATTTTGCAAAAATATAGAATGTACAGATAAAATGCCTCTTCAGCTTTACTACATTATAGATAGATGTGTCGTGTAAAAACGACTGAAGGCTTATATGCAGGTTTTAATAAAATCATCCAATCTTTTTGATAAAATGGATATTAGACCGAGTAACCTTTGGTATACCACAAAAACGAATAAAAACATAGATGGCACAGCGGGCGAGCGGCAAATGTTTGTGTTATCCAAAAGGAAACCGACTTCAATGAAAAATAAATTATGCGCCTTTATAACATTTGGGGGTTTCCCTCGATTTTTCTGAGATCTCATCAACAGATCCTGACTTGGTGCCAATGGGACCACCTGGGAAGTATACCCTTTTAACCAAAAAAAGAATTTCTCGAATCGGCCGCCTGGGCCGAGGTATCGGGGTATCTATTCGAGTAATCGGGTAACATACATAAAAAAAAAAGATTCCGACGAATTGTTAACCTCCTCCTTTTTTTGAAGTCGGTTAATAAATATACTTTCGGGTCTGGGTGTTGTGGTTCTTGATACCCACGATATAAGTTTGACTACAGGTCAATACGTGTGTGAGTTGTGACTTTTTTCATCCTGCAACGGTAAAGTAACTGCACCTGATGATGAGCGCAGTGCCATCCAGGCAGAATATCCAGTATCGAGAGATAGCCCTTGCTACTCGACACAATCATGCCGGCCTGTTGAGTAGCTTCTTCACACTGCGCTACGGACCCAGGTTCATTGGAAGGAGGGAACATGCGGGCTGGCAAACTGTCCCAGCTTGATGGGGCGGCAAAGATTAACTGCTGACTGTTGGGTGTATTTATTTTTATTATACTTTTTTGTGTCTGGATAGGCAGACGAGCCACCTAATGGTAAATAGTCACCACCGCCCATAGACTTCTGCAATGCCAGGGCACAGCAAAGCCGCTGCCTACCTATACTGTAGTCTTTAGCAAACAAAAAGTACAAAAACCTAATATATTCTTATTACACACCAATAATGAAAGTTTATAACACACCGATCGCAAAAAACAAGTGAAACGTAAACACACTTGAATAACTGTATCGAATACATTTGACATATCGATGTTAAACGGTAATCGATAGAGGGATACGATGATAATTTTCATCGGGCTTGTGTTACACATATCGGATGCAGCTTTCTAGTGAAAATAGAGCGTTTGCGGTGAACGTTGTGCAACGCACCGGAAGGCACACATGCACCGACAGCAAAAAAGAACAAACTTACTGAAGCAATTGGATGATTATGAAAGATTTTTCTACAGAAAGTATATGTAGTAAATTTAACGTAATTTTTAAGATACCACATAAAGTACAATGTAAATTTAAGACAACCGCCTTGATAGCGAAGTTTTAATTGCGCATGCGTTTCGACTGTGATGTTGGGTTTTTCTAAGTGGGTTGGGTATTTCTGATTTATTTATTGTAAATGTCATGTCAAAACAAGATAGATTAATTTATTAACTAAAATGCCATTTAAATTAATTTAGTTTTAATGTATTCCGCAATTTGTTCTGGATCTATAATCCTCTCCGCATTGTGGTTATCATGCGGCTCTATTATCAGGCCTCGATGATCACTGACACACTTTCGATAAAAACAGCATAATTTAATGAATATCCAAGTACTTATACTTACGGTTTTATCTTATGATATAAGTGGAGCCACATGGTTGTACAAACATTGCTTAATATTTATATTAAAATTTTGAGTGTTAAAAATAATAAAATTTTCAATAAACCGGCTGTTCTGCGGACACGACCATGTATAGAGGTTAAAAATAATATTTTCAATAACCTTAGAAAACTGATTCTTCTGCGGACAGTACCCTGTATCGAGAGAGTCTATTGTTATATTTTGACGACAAACTCGATTTATGTGAAAACAGCACGCCTCCCGTAGCGTCGGGTGAGGAAGATTCCAAGATATGGCTATTGTATTCTCGCACCGATTATGATCTACACGTAATTAAAACACGGGTCATTTAAAGCCCGTTATACACCTGACAGCGGTTGACTTCGACTACATAGTTTTCACTTCAATTTTTGAATATCATAAGGCAAGCTTATTATGAGCAATTGTAACTGTGCATCGGCTTTGCTGAGTCCCGGCATTGCAGAAGTGTATGGGCGGCGGTGACTACTTACCATCAGATGGCCCGTCTGCTCGTCTGCCTATCCAGGCACTAAAAAAACTGTTATAATGAAGTCATCAAAGTCATCGATCGGAAGTCGGCTGGTGACGTCTGCAGACGGACAGATGCTCGGTGGAGCAGACAGGTTAAAGCAATTACATCATATATGTACAGAAGTATAATGATGATGGAAACAATCTGGAATGTTCGTGAGGAGCGCGTTATTCACAGGCAGTTAACAAAGTGCCATAGGTGAACTAGCGAAAGGGGCAGCAGGCGACCCAGCGGGACTATTCACATCTCAACGTAATTTTGTCGTTTTATATTATTCATTTATGACTTTTAGGGATATCATTCAATGTTCTTCAATAAAAGGCTTGAAATGAGACGATGCATCTCCTAATTGAAGTTATTGCTAATATATACAATGCTAGTAGAATTGTGAGCACGTGGCCGTTGGCAAGGCAAGAATTGGAGAGAATAGTACACACTACGTCAGTTTTCTGTGAGATAGTTGCCTGGTCGTGCTGGCTTCATGCTCTAGACAAGTGTGACACATAACTGCTATATATGTACCATTTGACAACAAATGCAATAAAAATCTAGTATGTATTATTTTATTCTATCTTTATTTTTCAGTCTCAATTTGGACTTGTAGTATTCTTTAGACTCCGCTTCGCTATATATTCGTCTATCTATGCCTTAAAACATCTTCGATAAAATGGTCATCAGTCCACCTAGCAATTTTTATCTCAGGAAAAGTAGACATCATTATTTTCGGTCCACATTTACCCCCAGCTTTGTATATGCTTCCCCTAATGCACGCCATCTCTCGCGGTCCTAGGCCACATCCACATCCAGGATTTTCTAGTTATGTTAGTTAAGTCATTTGGATAATGGGCTGGTGGTCTGCTACATGTTTTAGCACCGTCACGTCTACCAACGTGAAATACTTATCTTCTTCTTGCGTATTCCTCAGTCTTGAGGGTCGTGACCTCCCTTCTGTATCAACTTCGTACGATCTTTCTCCATCTGTTTCTGTCTCTGGCGGTGTGGAGGGCGTTGTGAACTGTGGAGTCAAGAGCAGTGCGGATCTGATCAGACCAACGTATTGGGTTGCGACCACGAGGCCTTTTCCCATACTTTGCCGGTGACGATGAGCTTCTCGAGGTTGCCACCGTCTTTCCCTGCAATGTGACCGAAGTATTCCAGGACTCTGCGTAGACACTCGGATGACAGCCGCGAGGGGATGTTGATCTCGCAATATGGAGACGTTAGACATTAGTCGTAATACTTATTATAGATTCATATAAAGTTGAAGTGGGCTAATCTCAAGTGTGCTCTAAATCTTTCTTAATTTTTGCAAGTAGACCGGTCGGTACACATTAGTCATGAATAAATGAAAGCTATGGGGAGTGTATTCTGCGTTGTGCCTAATTGTTATGGTTGTTTATTTCAATTGTTTATAGTTTTAATTCGTCTGTTCCGCCTTCTCGTGAGATGCTGGCTTATCATAATGGCGTATTGTTACGCTAACATTATTATTCATTCCTCTTTCATTGATTTAAATTGCGCTGGGAGGCATTTTGTTTAATTTGTATGTCATTAATTTTACTGCTTAAACTTTGTGATATAATTATGAATTACTAGCTTTAGATCGCGGCTTCACCTTCACACCTTTCTATAAAAAAATAAAAAATAAAATTCTTTATTCATCATGTAGGCATATAAAAGGCACTTATGACAGGTCAAAATACAAATGGAAATTCTCCATACGGGAATGAGTAATTATGGTTAGTGGCGTAGGAACTTGGAATCTACCATCAAGGGCTGGTAGGCAGGGATACAACGTCGAGGATAGGACTGGAAAAGGAGAAAAGAGGATGACCGGAAAATGAAAGGAATCATGATCGTCGGTAAAGGAACTGATGGGAGATGATGATCAGGACAGGAATGGGAGGGGAGAAGTTGAAAGGAAACAGGACGGATTTGGAAGGAAAGTAAACCCTAGTCTAGCTAACCTACCTGCCTTTCACTAACTATCTAAGCGATGACGACCCGAAGAAGAAAGGCAGAAAGAAACTCCGGGCTTATTTTTTTCGTCATCAATTGTAACATATTTTTTTCTTCTCATAATAATGAATTTATAAACATATTGTATCAATATATGGATTAATGCATACATAGCACCGTTAAAACGTAAATCTTGATAACATATAAAAAAAACAAATTTAAAGGGTGTATCATTGCATTAAACCCACATTTACAATTGACCATACATTGGCATATACCTACGTTGAGACATTTTACATTTAAAATATAATTCAAAGGCATACACTTTATAAATTGAACGATCGATCGGTCGTCCATCTTAAATGAATAAATATGTCAGACAAAGAAAAAATGTCGAAATAGATTTTTTTTAAATAAGTATACATTAAGGACCTTTAAAATACACAGTTTATAATTATTCTAGTAATGTTATAAATTCAAAGAGATGCCACAGTATCTTGGTGCAGTGTGCAGGACCGATCCCAAACATCCCTATCTGCTACTTTATTGTAGCCTCTAGACATCAATACTTGTTTAACGTGGGATTTAAATGTATTTTCCTGCAAATTCGTTACTTCGGAAGGTAGTTTATTATAAAATTTTACACAGTTACCCATAAATGAATTATTGGTCTTACTAAGTCTTAACTTTGTAACTGCGAGTTTGTTCCTATTTCTTGTATTTAGACTGTGTATGTCACTGTTTTTTTTAAAGTAAGCCAAATTTTTGCGGACATAAATTATATTTTGAAAGATGTATTCGGCCGGCAACGTCAGTATATTAATATCCTTAAACAGTTCTCGAAGAGAGTCGCGAGATCGGAGGTTGTAAATTGCGCGAAACGCTCTCTTCTGCTGTACAAAGATTGTCTGCAGATCTGCAGCAGAACCCCACAGCAAAATGCAATAGGACATAATGCTGTGAAAGTAAGCAAAATATACTAACCTAGCCGTCGCCACATCCGTCAGCTGTCTAATTTTTCTAATTGCAAATACAGCGGAGCTCAATTTACTAGAGATCTTTTTTATGTGTGGACCCCACTGCAATTTAACATCTATTGTAACTCCAAGAAATACAGTTGACGGGACTAAATCTAATGAATTTTCACCTAAAGATATATTTGATTTTTCTTGGGTCACATTAAGCATTGAAAATTTAATACAATTAGTTTTATTTGCATTTAAAAATAGGTTATTTGCAGAAAACCAGTCCAAAGCTAAGCTAAGATCTTTATTGGACTCTAAAAGATTCTCATCTTTACAATCTACTTTAAAGATAAGTGATGTATCGTCAGCAAATAATAATACATCTGCAATGTTATTGACCATGTCCGGAAAGTCTTTTATATAAACTAGAAATAAGAATGGGCCCAGAATGGATCCCTGTGGAACACCTATCTTAACAGAAGAACCTACTGAAGTAACATTGTCAATAAATACTTTTTGTTTCCGATTTGTTAGGTATGACGACATTAAATTTAGCGCTGGGCCGCGAATTCCATAGAAATTAAGTTTTAAAATGAGAATGCTATGATCAACGCAATCAAATGCCTTGGAGAGATCGCAAAATACTCCTAAAGCATCTTGCGATCCCTCCCAGGCTTCTAACACAGACTTAACTAAAGCACAACCAGCGTCCTGCGTCGACCGGCCCTTTGTAAAACCAAATTGCCTATTATGCAGGATCTCATTTTGGTTAAAGTGCAACAACATTTGATTGAGAATTAGTTTTTCAAATATTTTATTAAATACTGGCAGTATTGATATAGGTCTATAATGAGAAGGAGTGTTTGAACAGCCTTTTTTTTTTGTTGTCGCGGGGAAAGCGTTTTATTACTACCGCCCGCTCCGGGGGGAAGCGGAATAAGAATAAAACGGTTATGCTGGACTAGCCGGTCTTACGACCCAGCATCCCCCTCGCCCGGATGATGGCTATCCGGGCAGCCGCTGGGCCGAGTCCCTACCCCCTATGTACACCCCACCCGACACTACCAGCTAAAACCCCGCGGTGGCCTTCTTCGGCGCTTACGGAGCGATCCCGGGGTATTCTAAGGAGTGCTAGAATTGCTGCCGGAACCGCCCCTGCGCGGTGCTGCGTTGCAGCCCATCTCCATGGGAGGGCTTAGGAGCCCCCGCGCACCGAACAACGACAGCGAGCGAGGCCTTACCACACGCGCTGCCGTCCATCTCGGGGTCGCACGATGCTCCGAAACTGGGAGTGCATCGATTCGGGCTGACAGCCCCCCGCTGCGAGCCCGCGACCCCCGATGGCCCCAATTAGTCGCCTCGTACGACAGGCAGGGGTTACCGTGGTGGAATTCAAACGCCCCCGTTCCACAGGGCGGGAGACGCCGGTCAGTCGTCCACCCGGCGCCTCCTACGTCTTCTCTGGCGGCGGGAGGGATCATTTCGTTCCCGATCCCTCTCGGCACTCTCCTTCTGCGAGATGACGCTCTCGCAGAAGTGGGCCACCGCACGCCAGGACCTCCGGCTGGTGACCATGGACGACACCACGGCCGGCAGCGAGAGGTCTCCTCCGACGACTGCTCTGAGAGCGCTGCGCTCTTCGTCCCAGGCTGGGCACTCCTCCAACGTGTGTTGGGCCGTGTCCTCGCGGCAGTTGCCACAATGGTGGCACACGGCAGACACCTCCTTTCCGATCCGACACAGGAACGAACCGAAACACCCGTGGTCCGTCAGTACCTGCGTCAGCCGGAAAGTTGGCGCACCGTGGCGCCTGTCTAGCCATCTCTTTAGGACAGGACGCACTGCCGCGACGGTCCTCAAGCCCGCACTTGGGCTTTCCAGCCTGGTATGCCACTCCTCCACAGCGGTTCTGCGAAATCGGGCCGCAATCTCCCTCGGGGCCAGTCTCACCTGACGGCGACTGGACGCCTCCTCCCGCCAGAAGAACGCGGACGAGAGGAGTTTTGCGTCCAACTCCCAAGGGAGGGTGCCGGCCAATACGCAGGCCGCCTCGTGGGAGACCGTGCGGTAGCCCCTTACTATTCGCTGCGCCAACAAACGCTGCGGTTTGCGCAGCAAGGCGACGCAGCGGGGTTTCAGAGACTGGGCCCATACGGGACATCCGTACAGGGCCATTGACCGCACGACTCCAGCGTATAAACTTCGGCAAGGGCTATTAGGTCCCTCCAGGTTCGGCAGCAGGCGTCCGAGCGCGCCCGCCGCCCGCACCAATTTCGGCGACAACTCCTTGAAATGGGCACGGAAATCCCATCGGCTGTCCAGAATCAATCCCAAGTACTTCATTGTGTTTGAACAGCCTGCTTTAAATATTGGTACTACTTTACTAATTTTCATTAGGTCAGGAAATATACCGTCTTTTACACAACAATTAAAGATATTTGCCAATATTGAAGATATGTTAATGATTATGGCCTCTAGGGCTTTAACGGACAGTCCCCAAATATCTTCAGTACTTTTATTTTTTAAACTCTTAAATACTTTAATAATATCATAATGTGTAACAAACTTAAACTCAAAATTGGGCAATGTTAAATTGACATTTTGTTTCAAAAATGATTCAGCTACTTTAGGTGATGATGAAAGACATTTTGTTGTCTCGAGTGGTATGTTAGTAAAGTAACTATCTATAAAATTTGCAATGGTGCTTTTATCTGAAACCATCTATATTTTGCTATCCCATAGGAAGCGTGCATTTTCCGGGATAAAAAGTGGCCTCTATCATTTTCTGATCCCTAAACTGCCTATTTGCAAAAAATCATGTCGATTCCTTGCTCTGTGAAAACTAAACTATCCCACGGGAAATGTACATTTTCCGGGATAAAAAGTAGCCTATGTGCTATTCTAGACTATAATCGATCTCTGTGCCAAATTTTAACCAAATCCGTTCAGATGTATAGCGTGATTGAGTAACAAACAACCATTCATCCATGCATCCAAACATTCGCATTTATAATATTATAGTAGGATTAGAGGATAATTGGGATGTAAAAATTTGTAGTCTAACGTTGTACTATCCTTTCGTGTGGACATACAACTCAGTTCGCCTCTTGACTAAAAAGGCTGTAAAGCTTTTGAAACATCAGAACTAAAGATTAAAATAAATATACATACATACATATACACTCACACCTGTAATTCCCGACGGGGTAGGCAGAGGTGTAACCAGTACACCCACTTTTCGCAGAATTTCGGTCCCATAATGTGATAGGGGGCGAGCCTATCGCCATACCGGGTACAGGTTCCAGACTCCGGGCTAATACTGAGAACTTCTAGATAGAAAATCCAATAGCACTATACCCGACCCGGGGATCGAACCCGAGACCTCAGCACAGCAGTCGTAACGCATGCGCAATTACAACTGCGCCACCAAGGCAGTCAAGTAAAACAAACCGCGATAAAATTACAATGTGTAACATTCCCGTAAATATAAGAAACTATTATCATGATCGTCGCATTTATATTGTTATTACAATACAAGACAATAAATACATTTGATTAAACTCGCATACTGCAGAATAACACCTCGTCGCAAAAAACAGTTCGTGCGTTGTTGTTAATGCTTTTTGTCGCTTGTAAGTCATTACATGCCAAGCGAAACACTTAGCTCGAGTGTGTTTGCGCCTTTGGAATTATTACAAGCTATGGCTAAGGGCGCATTCCAGTACTCAAGTTTCACCTTTAAGTTCCTGATAGGCTGATGAGGTGCACGCTTAATGTGAAATGTTAGGCTCCTTAATAATCCTGATAGTCTGTGATGTCTGTAATGTGATGAAGATTCAATTGACTTTTATATTGTTTGACTAGTGGACAATTTGTCATCATTTTATATACTTACACTGATCTATTATAATACTAGCCCTGTATTAAATTTGTCCCACTGCTGGGCACAGACCTTCTCTACTAATGAGAGGGGTCAGGCTTTAGTCCACCACGCTGGCCTAATGCGGGTTGGCAGACTTCACGTACCTTTGAAAATCGTATAAAAATTCTCAGGCGGTTTCCTCACGATATTTTGCTTCGCCATTAAAGCAAGCGATAATTAACAATGAGTATACACGTAACTTTAGAAAAGTCAGAGGTGTATGCAATTTGGGCTGGACTCGAACATACGATTTTCGTCTCGACAGAACGTACCGCAACAAACTAGGCTATCACTGCTGATATATAACAGTTTATAATATTATTAATAAAAATATTGTATACAATTTTTATGTAAAAAGAAAATAGAATAATAATTACATAGAAAACGTAACTCTTTCTAACGGATGTAAGCCAGACTTGCATTATAATGCGTTACTCTAAAAAAGGAATGACATTAATTATTATTATTAATTTTATATATTAAAATAACAGCTTTCAGTACTCATGTTTTCCATTAAACCAAAATAAAAGCCGGTTTGCACTAAACAAGCCTCACTTCCTTTTGCATTCCGCAAGAGCCATACTATTTTGTTATTTTGTACATTTGTATGATAGTGTACAGTACTTTCAACTATATACTTCGTTTAATAAACTATTCATGCAGTAGATTCTTCTTCACTAGATTTTTTGTACAGATATATAAAATAGCTTTTTCCCGCGGCTACGCCCGCGTGGTTGTTATTTTTTGAGGAAAAGGTATAAAATCCATGGATACCTCTTAAGCTCTTACATCTTCCTGTATTATGCTATCCTGTAGGAACCGTGCATTTTCTGGTATAAAAAGTAGCCACTCAACTAACACTATGCAAATAATCATGTGGATCGCTTGCTCTGTCTAAAACAAAAACAAAACTATCCCACGGGAACCGAACATTTTCCCGGGATTAACGTAGCCTATGTGCTATTCCAGACTATAATCTATCTCTGTGCTAAATTTCAACAAGATCCTTCGAGCCGTTTTTAGCGTGATTGAGTAACAAACATCCAACAAACCAAACATTCGTATTTATAATATTAGTAGGATTAAACACCCGATACTCTTAAGTTATTTAAGTCATATTTAAGTAATAGGGTTCAAAGTGTAGACATCAATGGAAAATTATCTCCTGGGTCTGTTCTTACCATGGGAGTTCCACAGGGCTCGATTCTTGGACCCTTTCTATTCTTAGTTTATATAAATGACTTACCTTATTGCATAAGGGACAACTGTGAGGTAGTGTTGTTTGCAGATGATACTTCTTTAATATTCAAAGTAAGCCGACATAATTCTGTTCTTGACGATGTAAACAACACGCTCGCAAAAATAGTACATTGGTTTAGCGTTAATAATTTACTATTGAATAGTCAGAAAACCAAATGTATTCGATTTTTAACACCTAATGTCAAAAAGATCGACGCCAATATTTATATGAATGGGGATAAATTGAGTCTTGTGGAGACAACCAAGTTTTTGGGCATAACATTAGATCCCAAACTTCAATGGGGATCTCACATATCTGTATTGTCCAAAAAATTAAGTGCCGCAGCTTATGCTGTGAGTAAAATACGCCAATTGACCGACGCTGATACGGCTAGGTTGGTCTATTTTGCCTATTTCCATAGTTTGATGTGCTACGGGATTCTACTATGGGGTGGTGCTGCTGACATCAATATCATCTTTACTCTCCAAAAGCGAGCTATAAGATCTATCTACTCGCTAAATTCTAGGAGTTCTTTGAGAGAAAAATTCAAGGAAACTAATATAATGACAGTAGCATCACAATTTATATTCGCTAATTTAATGTATGTTCATAAGAATATACAACAATTTCCAAAAATTTGTGAAGTCCATAGTGTAAATACTAGAAATAAAAATAATCTTGTTAGTCATAAAACAAGGCTCCACAAAATCAGCAACTCTTTCAAGGGGCTTTGTATACGCTTCTACAATAAGGTTCCCAATCATATTAAAGAACTTAATGAAAGATGCTTTAAAGCTACTATCAAGCGAAAACTAAGTAATAAAGCCTATTACAAAATTTCTGAATATTTAGATGACCGAAAGGCTTGGGAATAAGTTATCCTATTACTTAGAAGTTAGTCATTAACTTATTATTGGGAACTTTATATGTTTGTATAAGAGTTATATATATTAAGTTATGCCAATATTTTATTTGCTTAACATTGCGAACTTATATGCCTTACATGACTTTACTTGATATTATTGTCTTAGTATTTAATTGTTGTATTTAGTCTGGGTATGTCATGCTCGCTAAAGTGTCTGTGCTTGCTGCGGCGCCATGTGCCAGGTCGGTCTCTTCCCTGTAACATGGTTGAGGAGGCCGATGGCTGACACATGCGTCACTACTCGTGATCGGGTGCGGCTCGTGTGGATTGGTCTGCTCAGACTATTTCAGTAAGGACCAACTGCTTTAAGAAATCGAGATTTCACTCTCACGATGGTCATGTGCGGCACTAGGTGCTGTAATGAGTTTTATTTCACAATCTTGCAATAAGGCAGCTTAACACACATTGAGCTGCTCTAATCTAATGTAATTAAATTAAAATTGTATTACCAAATATTGTTAACCAATGTTGAAAAAGAGCAACGCTAAAGTTTCTTGCCCGTTCTTCTCTAGCGAAACTGCATTCCGAACTGGCGGTAGAGTAAAAAATTGACTGAATCTAAATAATGTATAACATTTCATGGATTCAATAAATATTTGATTTTGATTTTGATTTTGATAAAAGAGTTCATACAAACTTTCTTCCCCTATTTTACCCCTTTAGGGGTGGAATTTCCAAAAATCCTGAAATCTATATTTTTTATTTTTAACTGAAAGGCCAAATGCCAATTTTCATGCGTTTAACTTCAAAAATGACGGATTTTCATACAAACTATCATCCCCTATTTTACCCCTTAGGGGTGGTATTTCCAAAAACCCTTCCTTAGTGGATGCCTACGTAATAAAAGGTACCTACTGTCAAAATTTCAAGTCTCTAACCCCAGCCGTTTAGGCTGTGCGTTGATCGATCAGTCAGTCAGTCAGTCAGTCAGTCAGTCAGTCAGTCAGTCAGCTTCTTCTTTTATATATACAGATTGACTATATCAACGTGTATTGATAAATAATGAATAAAAAAAACAATAAATTTCTTACTATTTTTGACTTAGTTATACTATACACTCAATTACTTTTGTATGTATTTCTCTAAAAACTGGTTATATTCGATTGGAAGACAAAGGCCCCATTCCCTATGGGAGATCGTGTTGGGTCAATGATGAATTATGCTGGACTATTAATATTGCTAATTGCATCGCCAAAGTCTTTTTCATATTACGTGAGCAGTGTACCCTGGGATAGAAAAATGTATGTTAAACCCTACAGATTCACCAGTCTAGAGCCCTGTCATTTTGAAATTAGTGAAGCCCTTAGTTTAAATTCAGTCCCGGCAACTTTTTGAATAGTATAATTCATGAATTGCTCAGGAGTCGAATTTGGGCCTGACGTGGCGATACTCTGGCTACCTTCTACATTATAGCTTTGCGAACAGTGGGTTTTGAATCACTACTTTATCTACAGGCATGAACTTATGATATTAGTATCAAGTGAATGGCGAGTTTTCTTAATATTCCATGCATAAACATAAGAAACCATTAGATTTCTTAAAATACAATTTTCTCAGTTTTTTTGTTATATCATTGCTAAGTCTGATGAAAAAGCTAGAAATATTATTTCCTAGTTTTGATTATCATAAAATCCATCCATCCATTCAAGTAGACAAAGTCCACTACTGTATTTATGTGTATGGCAAAAAGAAGGAAAGGACATCTATTGAAGATTTAACTGACATTTGCATGTAACACAACCTTTTACTCTCCGTTGTATCTTGTGGTCAACAATAGGTCGTGAAACCGTACCTTTAAGTGGAGCACTGCAAGAATTACAAGTCAAATAGCGTAACCTACCTATGTTAAAAATAAACAGCCGTCGAAAATTTAAAAACACAAAGCGCCAACTAGCAAGTTAACTCATGTGCATAAATTATAAATAATTGTTAAAAATGTGTGTTATTTGAATAAAAGTTAATGTGAAAGTGTCCTTTTTGCGCATAACTGTACGTAGTTCCACATAAAAATTAAATTATACAAAAATTACATCCATGCATCAAGGGTAATCGGAGAAATTAATTTCACTTGGAATCTTTGGTACTGGTTTGTTTTAATATTGAGGTTTGTGGTTTTGTGTTACAGAACCAGTACGCCTCGCTTACATAATTATGCGCTAAGAGTATTTGCTACTGTTATTATAAAAGGGGCCAGTGTATATGTGCGATATTGATTTCGCTACGAATAATGATGGGTAAATATTATCAACGTCTTATATAAATTTATATGATTATCATAAAAGTATAATTAATAATAACTAATACTGTCGTGAGACTGTGTATAAACGCAGTCTCACGACTGGGCACTGCTCTACTTACGAGAGGGGTTAGGGCTTAGGTTCACCACCTGTCATAATGCTGGTAGACATTAATCAAACTTTCAAAATTATTCGATGAGGAAAATAACCAATATTCTAATAACAAATTTTCTCATGATTAATAATATAACTAGCCCTGTATTAAACATTGTACCACTGGTTACGGGCCTCCTCTACTAATGAGAGGGGTTAGGCCTTAGTCCACCACGCTGGCCCAATGCTTCGTAGACTAAACATACCTTCGAAATTCGGATGAGAATTCTCAGGTATGCAGGTATCCTCACGATGTTTTCCTTCACCGTTAAAGCAAGCAATAATTAACATTTAATAGATAGATAGATAGAAAGTTTATTAAGGCAACAATGAATATACAATTAAACTTAGCTTAACGTAACTTTAGAAACATGAGAGGTGTATGCCATTTGGGTTTCGATCTTACGACTTTAGTCTTCACAGTCAGTGCCGCAACCAACTAGGGATCGCTGCTACATGCTCATAATTAATAAAAAAAAATTTTTTAGTGCCTCGTAAGGCAGTCGAGCAGCCAGGCCACCTGATGGTAAGTAGTCACCGCCGCTCATAGACTTCTGCAATGCCAAGGCACAGCAAAGCCGCTGCCAACCGTTGAAGGACTACTCTTCTTAAACCTCGTTTAAAGAAGGACAAATTATTCTATTATTAAAAATATTATTCTTGATATTTTTTTCTCCAATAAGATCGTGACCTGAAAGCTTAAAACTTTAATGCCCAAATATGTTAAAGTTTTTTAATTCATAAAAAGTACACCGACTTCAATAAAAACAAATTATGCATCACTATAAAATTTGTGGGTTTCCCTTAATTTGTTTTGATATCCCATCATCAGATCCTGACTTGGTGTCAATGGGACCACCTGGAAAGTATACCCTTTTAAATAAAAAAAGAATTTCGGTCCAGGAGTCTTCGAGTAATCGGGTAACATACATAAAAAAAAAGATTCCGACGAATTGTTAACCTCCTCCTTTTTTGAAGTCGGTTAAAATGCACACGATCCTATATAGTTCTTTAATTTGTTTTGAACGTGATATTTGACATTGTTCTTGCGCCTACTCCTCGCGTAGACTAAACAACCAACTCTCAGTTCAAGCTAAAAACGTCAGGAATGTGATTATGTTTTCAAAAATAAATACATAGGTAGGCTTACCGCTTAGTTTTGGACCCATAACTAAAACATGGTACAAATGTTTTGAGAATTGTGCGATTTGTTTGATATTTGCTATTTTCTGTTTTCTAAATAAAGAAATGAATAGAAAATAATATGCTTTTCTCAAATGAACGTTCTCTCTAGGGAGCGGTCTTATTTATCTTGAGTGAATAATAAAACACCCAACTTCTGGTATTGTGGGTGTTCTAGAACGTTGGAGATCACTTACTATCAGGTGACCCACTTATCCGTTTCAGCCGCAAATAAGTAAAAAATATATTATTTTGCTTTAATTCCTCATTAGTGAGAATGGACACATGACGTTTTATCAAATTAGGAAACGGGACTTAACCGCGCAATATACAACATGTAACATGATTAACGCACACTCTGAAAGTAGTTTGTTCAGAATGAGCGACTGAATCGATATCAACAATTTTTCAATAGACGATTTTTTTTCAAAAATAATTATCCCTCAGGTAAATAATAGTCAACCTTTAATTTAACGTTCAAGACAAACGAAACTGAAACATAACTCGATGCGATAAAGTCTTTTATAAATGCAATAAACGAACACTTTATAAAATCAAATAATTAAAATTACGAACTTTATGTCGAAAATTAGTACAACTAATTTCATAAAAAATAATATTTATATTCATCGCAGTCTAATTTCAATACATGAATTATGATTGTAATTATACTTTTAAATTGGGGTGTCTGAGGATGTGCGTTATTCCTGTTACACGTAGTATAAAAATGTTATCGTTACATATTTATTTCCCGACGCTTCAAGTAGGGTACGGAACCAGTTCTTTCGGTTTTTCCCAAAAAATATATTTATTGTCGAAATTTTGCAACACAGAACAGATGAGAGCCTCTATGGCGCAGTTGGGGAGTACCCGGCTGTGCAACGAGAAGCTGTGGGTTCGATTCCCGCACCGAGACAAATGTTTGCAACAGACAGATATATGTTTCGGATCTGGGTGTCGTGGGACCGTAGTCGTTCCTAGTTCTTGATGCCCACGGCACAGGTTTGACTTAGGGTGGTAGTGACCACTATGTATGACTGCTGGGTGTATTTATTTTGGCAGTATGAATGAGCGGATAAGTTAAGAAGGTCCAGGGTTCAATTCCCTAATGGGGCAATAAAAAATTGATTTGAAGTCATTACTCGGTCTTGAAATTTGTGCTCCATGTGTTAATGAGTTCCTAGTAGCAGTAGGATGCACTTCGCTTACAAGTCATGAGCTTATTCCTATGAATGGCATTACTGTGTTGGTATGCGAGTGCGTGTCTCCACACGACGTCGTGTGTTGTGATTTGATTTCTGGTCCGCACAGATTAATTACCAGATAGCATGTTGTCTCTGGCACAATACCCTCCCGCTTATGTAACCACATGACATGCATTTCAGCTAATGGTACACTTAGAAAAGAGTCTTAATATAACTGATTTTTGGGTTTCTGGAAAGTTCTTGGACGATATGAGTTTAGTTTTAACCTCTCAAGTATCACAAGGACACCGGTGTTTGGAAGAAGGTAATAAGTAGTGAGTAAAATACAAGCCAAAATCAATTTCATTTCCATAACATTAACATTACAAATACGCTTCATACGTACGTGAATACGGGCGAGTATTTCCAGTTTTTGTCCGGACACCGGTATACGAATGATCCGTGAATGGTTAAGAGGATTATTCGGGACTGGACTTGAGCGTTGATTGGCTTAAAAAAAGAGCGGCTGAAGCCGAGTTGATGGGTTTATCTTGTTATATTATTTGGAAAGTTAAAAATGTAGCTAGATTCGCTTAGGTTGTCACTACGCCTTTTACATTACATTAAAGTCTGAAATTTGTAGCATATTCTAAATAAATAGTACCTACTATTAAAGAAACGGTTATGACGAGTATCAGTTTGATCTGGTTGTTGAAATTGAACTATATAAGTTCACAAATGATTTTCTATAAACAACAACTGCAGTGTCATAGACTCCAATCAACATTCGTATTCTAATTAACACCGACTGACATCCTCCCGATCCAGCAATGTAATGTAGACAGTCTCCATGGCGCAGTTGGCGAGTAGCCGGCTGTGAAACGAGTGGCCGTGGGTTCGATTCCCACACCGGGACAAATGTTTGTGAGACAGACAAATATTTGTGTCCGGGGTCTGGGTGTTGTGAGACCGAAAGTCTCTCGTAGTCCCTGATACCCACAACACAAGACTCGTATCTAAGTGTGGGGTCGGGGCTATGTGTGTGACTGTTGGGTGTTATTTATTATTATTATTATAATGTATGGGCGGCGTGAATTCAGTCCGACCATCCTTCATAAAAAAATGTCATAGCAGTTATATCTACCCCATTTGAATGTGTTCGTACCACTCCCATGGTAATATCCAGAGCAGCAATAAATCTTCGATATATAACTACTAAATTATTCAAATCGGCAGAATCAACGTTCAGAATTGATTTTAAATAGACAACAATCATTGACACATATTCCTGACCAGTTAGTACATCTGGCAATTGTAATTTATTGCTCGTAATGTACCAATGCTTTATGAACTAATGTAGTTTATCAATTTGCTACAATAGAAACTATGCCAGTCCTTATTTTATTACAATTTACGTTCGTTACTCTATTGCCATAAAACTTCAAAATATCTGTAGCTCAACCATGAGTTTTTTTCACGAATATTCGCTAGCGACAACGTAAAATATTTATATGACAAAATATGCAGCGCCTCTAGCGGTTACTTGAGAAACCAAATGGACCACTATAAGAACGAAATAAAATAACAATAAATAATACCCAACAGTCAGACACATAGCCCCGACCCCACACAAAGATACGAGTCTTGGTCTGGAGCACGGTCTCACAACACCCAGATCCCGGACATAAATATCTGTCTGTTACACAAACATTTGTCCCGGTGTGGGAATCGGACCCACAGCCTCTCGTTTCACAGCCGGCTACTCCCCAACTGAAAATTCTTTTTTTATTATAGTATGCCAACCCGCAGTAGGCCAACGTGACTAAGGCCTAATCTCATTAGTAGTGGAGGCCCAGTGGGACAATGTATACGGGGCTAGTATTATTTCTATTGTTCTTGGTGTACACCGGACCTTACTGCGTTGTGAAATGACCTCACGACGTTCCGAACATCGTAAGTTGTTGTCATCAATATACTTCAAAATGTATTTGTTATGCTAAGTTGGGGTTAATAACTTTATCGTTGTTGTCTCATCCAATATGAACCTAGTTATTCGTATGATATAATTCGTGAGAACTTTTCTGTTATGACATCGGCTTGTCGAGAGAAACCGAGATGTTAACTATGGTTACGTGTAAGCAGTACCATTTTGAGTTACTTTTACCCACGACAGCAAAAATGTTAATTGTTTTGTTGACTGGGTAATGGGGTAAAATGTAAGCTCTGTTCTACAAGAGGAAATTTTGCGCTTGTTTTTAGTTCGGGGAGAACTAGCAATCACGGACGTAGCCAGGTTTGTGTATCGGGGGATTCAAAAAACTCAAATTTCTAAATATTAATAGTATTAATTAAGCAATTCGTTATACTTACCACCAGGCGAGATAGTGGTCAAACGCAAGCCTATATAAAAAAAAACTGCTCGCCTCACCTTATTTCCATGTAATATAAATCTAATTCCAAGTTTGAATATTTCGGGGAGGGTTTGGACTAGAGATGTTATGGATTTGAAATTTCGGATCTGGATGTGGATACGGATATGTGAATAATATTATATTGGTTTCGGATACGGTTACGGATATGAAATTATTCCGGATTATCCGTTAGTTTCGGTTATGGATATTAGGTTTTGAAGAAATTGTAAAGTAAAAAATGACTGACAGGCTATGTCTAAACTATAGAAATAAATATAATAAATGCATTGAGATACGCGCGCGGCTCGTGTGTCGGTTCGGCCAGGCAAAAACAAAAACCAGTCATAACGTGTCTCAATTAGAAAATCCGAAATTATTTGAAACTTTTATATCAGATTCGGTTACGGTTACGGATAGAATTTTATTTCTGATATCCGATAGTTTCGGTTACGGTTACGGAGCTCCATAACATCCCTAGTTTAGACCCCTAAAATGCTACCCTGGCTACGCCCGTGCTAGTAGTAATAGCCTTCTCCAAGACAGCTGATATGGTATTTTGTGTTAATAATTTTATGTCAGAAGGGAATAATGGAATTTATTCCCTTCCTGGAATTTACACGGTCGATCTTGCATCATTTGCCAGAACAACATTAAGTTTAACAGTTTTCTTGAGAAAGTTTCTACATTATTTCTGAAAAAGTTCTTTGCCTGTTATTACTAAGGCATTTAAATGGTTCAAGGCTAGATTTACAATCGCTGCTAGATTGGTAAAATAGGGCTTAGGTATCGTAAAATAGGCACATAATTAAAGTATTAATCGCTAGTTATTATATTTAACGTGACCTTAGTAGTAAATTAATTTTGTTACAATGTATGTTAAAATTTACAGACAGGTTAATAAGTTCACGTTTAAATTGACGATACTGTGATGTGATAATGGCGTAAACATTCTTAAATATATCTAAACTAATATTATAATGAAGATTTGATTGTTTGTTTGTAATGGATACACTCAAAAACTAGTTAGGCGATTAAAAAATCTTTCACCTATGGAAAGCTAATTATTCCGGAGTAACATGAGCAACTTTTTATTCCGGAAAAGTTTATCCCGCGCAATAGACGGACTGAGGATATTTTTAAGGCGAAACGGAATTCTCGGGGACAGCTAATTAATATGTTCAATATTAAAAGGTTAAGTTGATAAATGTGGATGTGGGAAGTTTTTTGTGGAATTACTGATTCGATTCTGTTTTTTTTTTACCGATAGCAAGCTGGGTCATCTTCGGTGTAATTTTATATAGTGACTAGTTGTTGCTCGCGGCTCCGCCCGCGTGGAGGTCATGTTTGGGAGAAAAACTATACAATACAAAATACCAATATTCATGCGTTTAACTTAAAAATAACGGATTTTCATACAAACTTTCATTCCCTATTTTACCCCCTTATGGGCGGAATTTCCAAAAATCCTGAAACATATATTTTTTATTTTTAACTAAAATGCCAAATACTAATTTTCATGAATTTAACTTCAAAAATGACGGATTTTCATACAAACTTTCATCCCCTATTTTACCCCCTTATGGGTGGTATTTCCAAAAACCCTTCCTTAGTGGATGCCTACGTGATAAAAGGTACCTACTGTCAAAATTTCAAGTCTCTAACCCTAGCCGTTTAGGCTGTGCGTTGATCGATCAGTCAGTCAGTTTCTTCTTTTATATATACAGATAAAAGTTAGCTTTCAGTAATATTGCAGCTTTCACACAGACAGAGCTATGAGAAAAATTCATCTGCAACCACATTAACTTTTATTCATTCACTTTCATTTTGAAAGAGCAGCCAAGTCAAAATAAATTAATGAATGTATATACATATACACTCACGCCTGTAACGCCGAAGGTGTAGGCAGAGGTGTAACTCGTACGTAAGTACTCCCACTTTTCGCCGAATTTATTTCGGTCCCATAATGTGATAGGCGGCGAGCCTAGCGCCATAACGGGCACAATTCCAGACTTCGAGCTGATACGGAGTAAATCTCAATAGAAAACCCAATATCACCATACTCGACCCGGGGATCAAACTCGAGACCTCATCAGTCATAACGCATGCATAATTACAACTGCGCCAAAAGGGCAGTCACAAGTCAAAATCAAATGTTTAAATGCATGCATGCTTTGAAATTAGACTCGTAGGTCGAATCCATGCACTATGGTGATAACTATTTAAAACCATCATGTTACGCCAATACTGTCCTTTATAAATCAGACTTCACAGTCGCCGCTCAAAGCAATGACATAAGAGCAATTTTATCACTTGTAGATCGTATCACTTGTATTGAGTTTCATTCACACTTCCTCCGCAACTGACGCAACTCACAGTTCCCATGCAGTGTTATGTGAAGTGATATAAATGTTGCCATTAACTATGTTGCAGGTGTATACACACTTAACAGTAAAAAGTGACCACACTGCACCTGATGGTAAGCGCAGTGCCGTTCAGTTAGAGTATGAAGTAGCGAGAGACAATCTATCCCCCGCTACTCAACACAATACTCATACTGGCCTACTCCTTCACACTACGCCATGGGGCTAGGAGGTTTAGAAGCGGTCGAGGGTCTATTGTCAGAGAACTCAGAAGGCCGCAACACGGCCAATCGTCGTACCCTAACTCTAGATCCCGACAAAACCGGATGTGCACTGGCTGACCCCGGAACGCGACACACTTGCGTGTGCTGCCATGGCGGGATTTACACCCTGTGTGCGGTGGTCGCTATCCGGGCGGAAATGAATATCCTACCACCAGCATAGATTATTATAATATATCAAAGCTCTACACATTCCTATAAGGACATAGAGTATGTACATGATGTACAAACAAACAAAGCCCGTCCCACACCTACGGTTTTATATCAACATAATGAAGTCATAAAGGAAGTAAACATTCAGTCCTTGATTTCGAAATCATCAACAAACTATTACGACTCTAACCTAGCACCTCCATATTATGGTTCACTTAAGGCCGTTTTCATACAAGTCGTAAAATATCGAAGGAATTTCCGAGCAGTCTTTTTTTTAATCTGGCACGGCAAAGTGACCACACTGCACCTGATGGTAAGCGCAGAGCCGTCTAGTTAGGGTATCAAGTAGCAAGACACAAGAATGCTGGCCTGCTGAGTAGCTTTTGCTTACTACGCCTAAAGGACCCAGGATCATAGGAAGGAGGAACACCGTAGCTGGCAAACTGTTCCACAGCTTGATGGTGCGGCAGATACAAATTTGCGAACCTCTTGGTTAGCAAATTCTGCTGACCCAATTACTATGTAAAAATATATGTTAAATATGGCTTTACTACGCAACTTTGTATCTATATCAATAGAAGTTCTATAAGTATTTTCAAATATTGTTAAAAAAATACTTTAAAATGTAGGTGGTACCGATTTGTATTCCAAAAATTTATTCACGCGTTTTCTTTACTAAAAGGATATTATGCTATTTCAAAAACTTGTCTAGCTATATTTTTAACTTTCCTAACTAACATTATAAAAACCTATAAACACGCCGCATTCCGAGCGGCCAAAACGTCCACTTCAGTCGCTCTTTGCATCTGGTGATGAGCTATCACATCACCAAGGAGATTAACGATGGGCAACCTTAAAGTTTTGTGCGTACATTTATCCAAATATTTGTTTTATCACTACACATATCTGTAGGTGTTACTGCAAACATTTACCAGATATGGCCAACTTACGCTTTCTTTGTATACATTTTCGGAATACTTAATTATGGTGGAATAAGCTTTCACAACAAATTATAGTTAAATTATTGTTTTCGGGAAATTGTGCCAGAATTGAAATTAACCTCAACAAAACTCAAATTGCACAATCAGGGTACCGATTAAATTGTTAAGGTAAAGTTTCGTTTCTACTATGGGAAAATACGTGCATTTCGGTACGGTATTTCGATGCAAAAACATATAATGAAGTTTTCTGTATTAAGTTAATAATATACAAAAAAACAAATATACCTTTTATGAAAATAAAGCTAATTTAATTAATAAATGCTGCTGCAATAATTAATTTAAATAATCATATGAACAAAAGGGAATACGATCGAACATCTCGCTATCTACATTCCGAGTTATGACGTCATGAATCACATCGTGCATCCTTTTCTCTCGTTTGACAGATACCATCACCATATTTGAATAGTTTCTAATGTATCTTTCAGCGGCTTTTTAAAGAAGCTTCGAGAATAGGTTTCAGATAACATAAAGTATTAATTAAAATGATAAAAATATCGTGTCAATTACCCTATTTGGGTATTTTGCGTATGTGGTAATTAACCTATCACGTTCGAACTATGAAAAATAAATTCATCAATTAATAACGTGATGAATTTTAATAGATTCCTATCAAATTTTGTTACAAATAATAATAATACATCTTTAAAGTGGTAGACATATTTGTCTACAGCATGACTGGGCCGGCTCGACCGGGGTAGCACCACTGTCTCACAGAAAACCAACGTAAAGTGACAGTTTACTGTCGCGTTTCGTATGGTAAGTGAGATATCTGGAGAACCAGATTCCCCATTCCCTTCCGTAATCCCTATTCTTGTCCTTTTAGGCCGACAGCGCATACATGATACTTTCGGTATTGTGGATGTTCATGGGCGGCGGAGATCACTTAACATCAGGTGACTCACTGGCTCGTTTGTCGGACTATACTATATAAAATTAAAGATGTCAGTTGTTGTATTAACATACCTGCATTATATAATTTGGAGTAACTATTCCGTGTCTATAAATGTATTAATACGACGTATATAAACATTAAAAAGTAAAAGTGAAACAATTAGATATGAATAAATTCTTTATTGGTCTATCATTGCATATAATAAAAGTAATAAATGATGATTGATTGATTTAGATTACGTTAGAAATATAAGGTTGATGATTTTTAATAGTAAGTCATCTGATGGATTATATACTTTCTCATATGATATATGTGAATCTATAATAATGTGATCCGAAATAATGTGATCTTAATAAAATCTTCACAACGACATCGGAAATAAATCAAACTAAGTAATATCTTAGCGTGGTTACTTTATTTTGATAGATTGATTTCCGGGTTCTATTTGGATTCAGATTGCTTATTAATCTTAGCAGTTAGTACATGTATTGGTAATACTAAAAACGCTCTAGAAAAAGGAATGTGTAGTTATATTTTATTTTTAATAATTTAATTATAGTTTAAAGAAATAAATTGCTAGTCATTGGAGACTGTCAAACTTAAAAAAATTAAAGCTATGAAATTAAATTATCAATATTAAAAATTCATAATCTGTAAATTAAAATAAATCTTGTTTTCATATCTATCGGCAAACAGTGTAGAAACTCTATGCAAAAAAATATATTGCTACAACAGCATGTTGGTGACAAATTCAACATTTTATCCACCCAAAAATCGGAAGATATCACTTAAAAAACTGTCAACGTTTATTTTGTGATAGTCACCGTAATTGGTTTCAAAAACGACTTTCGACCTTTAGACATTAAAATAATTTATAAAAGTAATGACGAGTGAATGCACTTGCACGCAGCACCTTATGTAACATATGTTGGAATTTCGTAGCTATTGTGCTCGCCTGCCTGTAAATAATGAGAAATACATAATAATTATGATTATATTTTTGGCAAACGATGTACTATCCTATTAAGTGATTATTATAAAGAACTTTATGAGTGTAGAAACCTGTGGTTCCGTACTTTTTGTTTTATTCTGGCGCTGCAAAGTGACCACACTGCACCTGATGGTAAGCGCAGTGCCGTCCAGATAGCCGTCCTGATTAGCTTCTTCACATTACGCCTCTTTAGACGGACCCAGGATCATACTTATTTTTCATTAAAAATCTCTGCCTGTTTTTAAAACGACTAGCACTTAGTATTTTTAAACGACAAATATATCGCAATTTTTTATTTTTTCCGTACCGTCAAGCTGTGGCACAGTTTGCCAGCTACCGTGTTCCCTCCTTCCTATGATCCTGGGTCCTTTAGGCGTAGTATGATGAAGCTACACAGCAGGCCGGCATGATTGTGTGAGCAGCAAAGGATAGATTGTCTCTCACTACTTGGTACTCTAATTGGACGGCACTTCGCTTACCATTAGGTACAGTGTGGTCACTTTGACGTGCCAGGATAAAAACAAATATCATTGTCAATGATAAAGTATTGAAGACCTGTGTTTAACGGTTTGGACTATACATATAAAGCGTTGGTTTTTCAACCAGTTATACGGATCACTAAAAACTATCCATTCGGCAGCGGAGTGTCCAATTTCTAACAATTACTGGGCCATTATCGAATTATGTTCTTCTATGTAACAGTGGTCAGAAAAAGTTACGTCTATAGATTTGTTTTTAAATGAGACAGAGCGGTGTTTTCTTTGATGTTTTGACTGTTAAGTTACTAGCGTTTGACCGCAGTTTTGCACGTTAAATACGTTTACCGGCAGCTTGGAAAATTTAAATTTTGTAGAAAAAACACTTTTCTCAAATTTTCTACTTTTCTATATAGATTTTTCATCACATGGGTAAAGGATCATCAGTAACGATGCTAAGTATTTACTTAACATGAGTAAATTATAATCATAAGTTTAACAAAACCATACCGTTTTCAAATGTATCTGCGGTATTTGCAGAATTTCACATATACACTCACGACTGTAATCCCCGAAGGAGTAGGCAGAGGTGTAACCAGTACACCCACTTTTCGCCTAATTTATTACGATATGGCGAGTATGGCGAGCCTATATAGCCAATATCAGTTTACCCGACCCGGGGATCGAACCTGAGACCTCAGCCACAGCAATCGTAACGAATGCGCAATTACAACTGGGCCACCGAGGCAATCGTAAATGTTACGTTTTTTTTGTGTACCGTTATCAAATAATCACAAATTCATATGAAACCAGTTTCCAATTGACTACAAATTTTATTACAAACACTGAAGCAGAGACATCGTGTGATATATAAAAATATCCATGGAATTGATAACTTCCTTTTTGGAAGTCGATCAAACATAATGACTTCATGATAATTTTTATTTTTAGATAACTTTTTTATAACGATAACACTAATTTTTACTTGGCAATTGGAATAATGTGGAGGAAAATAAACTCGGATTATATTAATACTATAGAAAACCATTTTAACAAAGCTTATTATTTTACTTGTTGAAAAAATGATAACTGGAGAGCGGCAGATTGTTTTTTTTATCCTAGCACAGCAAAGTGACCACACTGCACCTGATGGTAAGCGCAGTGCTGTCCAAGAAGGCTATCAAGTAGCGAGTCCAGTGTGAGTACTCAGAAGGCCGCAAAACGGCCAAACATCGTACACCAACTATAGACCCTCGACAAAAACCGGATGTACACTGGCTGATCCCGGAACGCGACACACTTGCGTGTGCTACTATGGCGGGCTTTACACCCTGTGTACGATGGTCGCCACGCGGGCGGATACGAATATCGTACCACCAGCAACGTCGTACGGTACGCTGCATCTGCTTAAAATAACATGGAGGGCTGGTAATGAGCCTGTCGCGTCTATCTCTAATTATGATTGGTCTATGGATAAAGGTTCTGACGAACTGACGAAGCGAATTGATTTCTTGTATCGGGCACATATATCGATTGTTTATTGACTTATTGCTTAGCGAAAGTATGTGGAATGTACCACAGAACTAGTGAGATAACAGCCATAAAATATGAGTAATTGTAGAAGATTTCAATGTTACACAGTTTATTGAGTTTATATTCCAATTTGGACCAATTAATAGTATACAGCATTTTTCAAACATCATAATTTTTTTATTGATAAAGTATGTACTCTAAAATAAATAACACCTAACAGTCACACACATAGCTCCGACCCCACACTAAGATACGAGTCATGTGTTGTGGGTATCAGGGACTACGAGAGACTTTCGGTCTCACAACACCCAGACCCCGGACACAAATATCCGTCTGTCACACAAACATTTGTACCGGTGTGGGAATCGAACCCACGGCCTCTCGTTTCACAGCCGCCTACCCACCAACTGCGCCACGGAGGCTGTCATATATCACTCTATATGAATCTTAATTTCTTTTCCAGAATAATTTATATAAAGATTTATAGAAAACCACGAAGATTCCGTGGCACATCAGGCGCATAGCTATGAAACTATACAACTATATTTCTATTTTATTACGTTGAACATACCCAGAGACTCGTCGAGCTTCAGTCCTCGTTGTTAAATGCTTTTGTGGATCCTGGCTTATAGGAGTTATAGTAGCTGATTGGGGACGTAATAGTCTTGTATGACATAGTAGCCATATTCATAGAAAAAATTTCAATTAGATAAATTTTTAATTTGTATAACAATTTGTAACCCTAAATTTTATTATCTCTATTATTTTTTATATTCTCTCCAATGTTTAATACAGTTTGTACCAATGTGAGCCAAGAATTATATTAGTTCATGCGAATCGGTTAAATGTGACAAGCCATTATATGGTACATTAAATTCAACACGGTTACATAAACCTATGTACGTAAATATACTAAATCCTAATAATTGTTCTAGTATTGTATGTTTACGTATAAAGGACCTTTGTTAGGACATATATTGTCAAACGAAGTGACTAAGAAAACAAAATGTCTAGAATGTTCTTTTTGTTATTTTAAAGTGTGTAGTGTCCGAGATTGAGTAATAGAGAGCAGCTCTAATGTGCTCCAGCAGCGACGCGCCGCTAAATAATTGCGAACTATTCTGTGTCAATTTTATAGTGTAATACTGCAATATATTGGACCAAATAAGAATAGAAACGGCAATGACCTTTTTGCGACGGTAATGATTTTGCCTAAATAAAGTTGTTTAAATATATTTCTCCTTTATCCCGGCACGGCAAACTGAACACACTGCACCTGATGGTAAGCCTAGTGCCGAGTGCTAGTCCTATTAGAGTATCGAGTAGCGTGAGACAATCTATCCCCCGCTTCTCAACACAATCATGTTGGCCTGGTTCTTCACACTACGCCATGGGTCATGGTGGCCATGAAGCGGTCGAGGGTCTAGTGTCGAGAGTACTCAGAAGATACTCAGATGTCCACTGGCTGATCCCGGAACGCGTTACACTTGCATGGGCCACTATGGCGGATTTAACACCCTGTGTACGGTGGTCGCTATCCGGGCGGATATGAATATCCTACCACCAGCAAATATAAAATAAGTAAGTACATGTAGTCTAAAATATATTGAAGTTCGCACAATTAGTTATCGTATAAGGTTAAGGTACGACGTGGGTATTTCTATTCTTATTTGGATTGTGCTGCCTCGATGGCGCTTTTGTACTTGCGTACGCGATACGATTGCTGTGTTAAGGTCTTGGGTTCGATCCCCGGGTCGGGTAAAGTGATGTTGGGTTTTTCTACCACGAAATTCTCAGTATCAGCCCGGAGACTGGCATTGTGCCCGGTATGGCGATAGGCTCGCTCCTATCACATCATGGGACGGTAAAAAGCTCGGTGAAATATGGGTGTACTGGTTACACCTCAGCCTACATCATAACTAAATTTAAACAGACGCCAATTGGATTACGTATGTAATTACTAATTTATAAATAATTTAAAATTACTGTGTCAACATAGAAATGATCGATCAATTCAGTCACAAATCAGTAATTATGCTTTATATTTGGTTGCCTACTCTAAGGCTTTATATTACACAGGAAGAATTATAATTATATTTAACGTGTTATGCTCGGAAATCAGCTTTAAGTATTTCGTAATATTATACGAAAGAATGTCCGATTAGTTTATAGTAGTAGAGCCACGCTGAATACATATTTCTACAGCATAAAAGGGTCGGCTCGACCGGGGTAGTACCACTGTCTCACAGAAAACCAACGTAAAGTGACAGATTACTGTCGCGTTTAGTATGGTAAGTGAGATATCCGGAGGCCCAGATTCCCCCTTCCCTTCCCTAATCCCTATTCCTGTCCCTTTAAGCCCGACAGCGCATACATGATACTTTTGGTATTGTGGATGTTCATGGGCGGTGGAGATCACTTAACATCAGGTGACCCACTGGCTCGTTTGTCGGACTATGCTATAAAAAAAATATATATACTATCATATATGAATTAATAATATAATTATTTGGAACTTTTAGTTTTTATGGCAAAATGCAGGAAAATTAGCTTCTATACAAAGTGAACACAACCATACATAATATCCCACTGCGCAAAAAATGGTCGATGTTTTGTAGTTTTTTTTTTGCAAAGCTGTCAATTTATCGTCTATTTTATATACGTAAAAGAGTACGTCTTCCACAAGAGGGCTGTTCCTATTTGGGTTGTTCTTGGCTTTTCAACCAAATTCAAAAAAAAGGAAGAGGTTTTCAATTCGACGTGTTTTTTTATGTTTGTTACCTCAGAACTCCGTCATTTATTGACGATTTGGACAATTCTGGCACCGACTCCAAAAATAATTTATTTAAATTGTATGTAATTGATTGATGTAAATGTAACCAATTATTTTTTGCTTTTTAGTTGTGTCTGGGTTTTTAGTCGGTTTTATATTTATGTAAAAAATAATAATTTATATCAAAGTGTCACATTGACCAACCATCAGACTAGGTGGATACCGAGTCATACAGCAGCTAGGTGAAAGGCTGGAGGATCTCTTCCCAACTATTTTTCCCACAAGACGTTCTTGTATACGTTCTGTTGTCCCAATTGTCCATATCTTCTACATTCGAATGCATTAAACAACTACCATTATCACCGGCCATATCAAGTGATACAGGATAAGATATAATCAAAGAATCAGATACACGCTACTTGTTGATTACATCCGTGAAAGTCGACGTACAGCGCTGGCGTATTAAGTTTTGTCATACAAACGGGCAGTGGCCACCTCCCACGTCCGCTGTTGTCTCCTTAATAGTGACCTCATCGTTATGATAAATTAACATAGTAAATTAAGAATTTATTTTATTTCAGACGTAGTTTAAAATTAAGAATATACAAGAAATATTCTTTCTATCAAACGACTCTATATTTAAATACTAGCTGTTGCTCGCGGCTCCACCCGTGTGGATTTTTTTAACACCTTATAATAGCCTATATTAATCAGTGATAATGTAGCATTCAAATGGTGAAAGATTTTTTTATATTGGTCCAGTACTTTTTGAGCCAATTCGTTACACACATACATACAAATCTTTCCTCTTTATAATATTAAGTATAGATTCGTTTGGTTCGAAAACTAACTCAAAATTGAAATTTTAGAATCCCTTGTAGATTTATGTTGATATAATATACGAAATAAGTTTAAAAAATATAACTAGTTTGGTCCGATGAAAATAAATATGGGATTAATGAGTGAATAGCGAAGGCCGACTTAGTTGTATCGCTTTGTCGCCGCCTTACTCTCCTTAACTTGATGTGATTGTTGGTAGATACAACATATGGCTAAACTAGGGTTACCAACCCCGGTATTCAAATACTAGGATTAGAAGTTAGAAAAACCGGGACAATTAAATTTAAAAACCGAGACGCCGAAAGTAAAGATTGCAGTGTGCGAATTTTAAAATACAGGACATTATCAGGGCACTCTAAAACCCAGGACGCTGCTTAAAAACTATCCAGGACAAAAGTTTTATAAATTCTCATTAGGTGTAAATCCAATTCTAATATTACTTTTGTTTGTTTCTCCTTTTACAACTTTCTGATTTGTTTCTTTTTGTTTTTCATCTGCTCCTATTACTATTTTATAAACTGTGGATAAAGTAGTAGGTTATACAATTATATTTCTGAATTATGTTATTATTGTACTAACTAACTATTGTGTAACTGTTTTTTATCCCAAATAAATAAAATAAAATAAAAAATCCCAGGATACTCTTAAAACTAGGACATGTCCTGGGAAACGGGGACGGTTGGCAACTCTAGGCTAAACCATGTTGTAAGATTATAATAGCAATTTATCGCGCGCTTGTCATAAACTAGACATATCTCTAATAGGTCATTACGATATTCCATACTTGGCATTTGTCAACATTAGAGATTACCCATATATTGGTGATTGATTACGTTTCGCTATTTGAGATTACGTAATTGCTATCATAATAGGATTTATAAGTTATCATTATATAAACATAGCCTACGGATAAATAGTTTCTTAATATTTGGATCGTTTGGTTTTTAGCATTCCGTATCCAAAAAGTGCTCCATTTTTAAGTATGAGGGTAATATTATATAGTAGGGCAATCATTTAGGGCCTTTTATACGACTATATAGTTAAGTTAACTTATCTATTAAGGCATTTAAAATTGTAACGTTTAATAATAAAGTAAAAAAGGTAAATAGTTAAATATTAATATCAATGGTGTCATGGTTGTCTCGAAAATATCGCCGAGAGCGATAGGACCGCCAATTGTACTTTGAATAAATTTTTTAGAGTTTTCTATTTTAGTACAATAAAGAAAAAATGGTGATTCATACAAAATTCAATTAACGATATAGGCAGCGGCTTTGCTGTGCCCTGGCATTGCAGAAGTCTGGGCGGCGGTTACTACTTACCATCGGGTGGCCCGTCTGCTCGTCTGCCTATCGAGGCAAAAAAAACAAACTTGGGGAGAATAGTGTACACTCTATACATGACCAACAAATTATCAAAAACGGTCTAGTGTCAGTCGAGCTCGCGTTGTTTTACTTTGGTGGTTGTGCGGAACCCTCGATGCACAAGTCGACTCGCACTTAGTCTGATTTTGACGTTAATACTGATTAACAACACTTTTAATGCTATTTTATTTGTTTATTTTAAGATTTACAGTCCTTTGTTAAATTAAGCAACTGCTATTTTATAAGCACTAATTCGATTGTATTTGAGTTGGTATCTGCACTGCGGAGACCACTCGCCAGGTGACCTATTTGATAGTTTGCCAGCTTCAAAAAATCAATACATTATGTCTTTATTGCACGAAAAATTATACCCTAAAAAGTTTAGAGTGTACATAGGAATATACTACTTAAAGATGTAGACAGCCTCCATGGCACAGTAGACGAGTAGCCGGCTGTTAAACGAGAGGCCGTGGGTTCGATTCCCACACTGGGACAAATGTTTGTGTGACAGACAGATATTTGTGTCCGGGGTTTGGGCGTAAATATCCCACAACACAAGACTCGTATTTTAGTGTCGGATCGGGGCTATGTGTGTGACTGTTGGGTGTTATTATTATATAAAAGAAAATATATGTTTAGTTTAGCTTAGTAGTTTTTCTTTTTTTTGTTAGTATAGCTAGTTTTTACTATTATTTAAGTCTTTTCACAGTCGCATGTAGAATTGCCTTGTTTCTTACTTAGACTTATTTGCTCTCTGTTTTTATAATAAATTGTCGCAATAATGTAATAACTAAAACTGTGATAACGTTTAAATATCATAAAATACTTTAACAATAAATTAACTACGGATTAAGAATCACAACCTAAGAGCTTTAAATTCAAAGTATTTCCGCATAATAATATCCGACAAGAAATCTCGCATAAATTAGTGCCATTGTAGTATATGTTACAGCAACTTCTTAATTCCATTCTAACCCGGTTAAACAAACAAAGCAGCGTGAAAACCGAATGTATTGCAATAATTTGTCAACACAGCATTCATAAGCTATTTTATTTCGCACAAACCTGTTATAAGCTGAACTATCATGCAAATAAAAATAAATATGAATGCAAGATCAAATTACTCTGGTCAATGTTACGTTTCTTGACAGGGTGACAACATTTGTCAATTTTCGGCAGGTGATACGTTGTTGTGTAAGGTAATGTTTAGTTGTTTGGTAAAGTGACTAATAGTTTCTTTAGTGTTGCCTGCCCTGTCTTGAAAATTGTTAAGTTGTCAATTTCTGAATTAAGCATTTAAATATTGCTTACTTTATTTATTTATATTCTTTATTGCACACAAGAATTTATATTATTAAATACACACAAAAAAATTAAAAGCACAATCGGCGGTCTTATCGCTCTCGGCGATTTTTTCAAGACAATCATGGGATGAAAATTTTTATAGGGCAAAAGAAAGAGGAGATGGCAGCCTGTGTACATAATAGTATTAAGGAAAAACAAATATGATTTTTATTGGATAACTGAAACTGATCAGTTTTAGTATTAGTTTTACTGCGTTTAATGTCATTTTGTCAAATTCTTTGGCCCCAGAAATTTACACGATAATCAAGGTTGATCTAAGGTTTTTAAAAGCTGTTTGCCTATTTAATTAGTTAAAGAATTGTCTTTAAATTGATATTAATTTTTGTATTAAAGTTTTTAAGTTCGACAATGGGTTGCTAATACCTATTTGAAAATAGAATAAAAAATTCAAGTATTTGTTCAACTATTCTTTTTTTTTTTCCGTCATGGGTACTGATTTGCAAGCGATTTCTCGCGTTTTTCGTTAATCTCTCTTTCATTACGAATCATTATACAACGCGAAATGAAATAAGATGTTACTAAATAAGAATAGGTTTAATAGTTTATAATTTTTCTAAAACACCTGATTTCACATACTATTGTGACATACGAATAACACAATCATTGCTCACTAAACACGTATAAGATTTCGTAATGGCATTTAAAATGTTTTCATTTGTCGACATTTGCATCAAATAATATATGACCGAGAGAATTTTATCCAATACAAGTGGCTATTGACATTTACCGTTTCTTAGCATAATGCTTACCAGAATAAGATACAAAATTTTATAATAAGATTAACACGTCTTTAAATTATTATACATGTAAATAGGTGAGTTTCCTGTATTTAATTTTGTACATTATTCTAAATGCAACCGAATATTATAATATGCAAAAGAAACCGTTTCGCGAAAACATATTTAAAATTGATTGATTTAAAAAATTGGTATGAGTAAAAATGGGTGTGTAGTGGGAACATCTCACTATCTCCCTCGCACAATGATAGCCATTCTGAGAGGTGCAACACGGCTGCATGCATTCTTTTACTGTCATTTGACAATTACCCCTTCCAGCAGATTTGAATGGCGTCTAATTTACTTATTTTTGTCGGGATTCATAAAATTCTTTTGATAATTGATTTTAGGTAATGTAACTTGTTGGTTAAAATAATAAAAAAATAGTATCAACTACCGATACTCGAAATATAATACACTAAGTATTTTAGAACACTATTGAACGATTCTGCAATATCGACTTTGTTTAAAGCGTTTGAAGGCGATGAAATTAGTCATTGTGTGCTACTTTATTGGTTTTTAAAAGGCATGAATAAAATACATCAAATAAACCATTTACAAACAATAAACATTTCAAAACGAATATGACATTTATTATGGACGCTTTATTAGTTTTTAAAGTAGATAACTGGTATGAAATACAACATTTGCTGATAGTAAATCTGTCTTAACATTTTTTAAATCTGGTATACAAGTACGTAAAGTGACAGTTCACTGTCGCGTTTCGTATGGTAAGTGAGATATCCGGAGGTCCAGATTCCCCCTTCCCTTCCCTAATCCCTATTCCTGTCCTTTAAGGCCGACAGCGCATACGTGATACTTTCGGTATTGTGGTTGTTCATGGGCGGTGGAGATCACTTAACATCAGGTGACACATTGGCTCGTTTGTCGGACTATGATATAAAAAAAAAGTAAAGTAAAGTGTGATGAAAGTATAAAGTAAATTGTTTTATTAATGATCTTTCAACCACGTTTTCATACGCCACCTTATCAGTCTAGTGTTAATTAGGCTGAGAAACTAGTAGGGTCCTTAGTTCGAATCTCAAGTTGAGCAATCACTATTTGTGGTTATAGGCAACAGCCTTAGTGACGCAACAGGCGAGTAGGCGGCTGTGAAACGAAAGGCCGTGGGTTCGATTCCCGCACCGAGACAAATGTTTTTGAGACAGACAGATATTTGTTTCGGGTCTGGGTATTGTGGGACTGTGTCCCTCGTAGTGAATACCAACGATACAGGTTTTTACCTGGTGTGGAGTCAGAACTATGTTTGTGACTGTTGGTGTATTTATTTATTTATTAGTCTTTCGATTCAAATAATCACATAGGTATTGTCTGGGAATTGAATTTGTAACCGATAAGAAAGGTTAGTTATTTCTCGCAATGATTAACAGTACATTACTTAAGCAAGGTGTTTGGGCAAGTTTCGTAATATCATGGAACAGAATTGAACCCGGTAAATCCATAGTGCCCAAATTACATTACCTACCCGTAAGGGGTCTACATACGTCAGATTATATTGTGTTATATTCTACAGACAACAAGAGAAAACGATGAATTAAGAAACGCCATTAATCAAAGAATGTGGTTTTGTTATGATAAATACTGCCTTCAGAGCATAGAATGTTTTGTTCTGATAAATACTGCATAATGGAGAACTGGCGCCAATAATAAGCAGTAGTTCAACCATGAGTTTTTCTCATGTATAATCGCTAGCGACAACGTAAAATATTTGACAGCCGCCGTGGCGCAGCAGGCGAGCAGCCGGTTGTGAATCGAAAGGCCATGCGTTCGATTCCCACACCGGTACAAATGTTTGGGTGAGCGACTGATATTTGTATCCGAGGTGTTGTGAGACCGAAAGTATCTTGTAGTCCCTGATACCCACGACACAAGACACGTATCTTAGTGTGGGATCGGGGCTATGTGTGTGAGATATGGGTGTTATTTATTTATTTCTTTACATGACGAAACGAACAGCGAAAACTAAAAAGTAAATTCAGTAGTTTAAGAACGAAACATTATATACACATAAAAACCACGCTGCCACGCTAGCGACTTCGTCTGCCTATCGTAACTTTTAGATATAAAAAATAAATATTTAAAAACGCGATTAATATATTTACTGCGGCACTCAGAGAGCTTAGTTAAATAATAATAAATACATTTATTAATCACCTAACAATTGTAACTTCAAGCTAATTGGGTTCTTGATAACCACGATAGAGGTTTGATCTATTGACTGCCTGACTGACTGATTTATTGACTGCCTCGATGGCGCAGTTGTAATTGCGCATGCGTTACGACTGCTGTGATGAGGTCTCGGATTCGATTCCCGGGTCGGGTAAAGTGATATCGGGATTTTTTTTATTAAGAAATACTTAGTGTCTGCCCGGACTCTGAAATTGTGCCCGGTATGGCGATAGGCTCGCCCCCTATCACATAGGTAATGGGCCCGTAATAAATTCAGCGAAAAGTGGGTGTACCGCTCCGTCACCTCTGCCTACCCCTTCGGGGATTACAGTCGTGAGTGTATATGTAGGTTTGATCTCGTACAGGGTCAGGATTACGTGTGTGGTTGTGGAAGAAAGAGTGTAACGTTATCAGAGATTTCTCGGTTTTTGGGCAATGTAGGGTAAAAGTGATTGGCTTTAGTGCCACTGCCAATAAGTTCGATATTGATCTAAGTTATGCATGTATGTGACTTAATTAGGTAGTGTGTTGCATAAACTGCGCACAATTGAAACTTAATGTGCTTCTTGTATCCATATTAGTTATATTTTATAACTGATATGTAATCACTGGTTTGGTTCACATCGTAATTTAATCATTCATAAATGAAATCGTTTATTGATCATGTAGACAATTATATAGCTCTTAAGACAAGTCAGTACATTAAAAAAGAAATAAATTTATTTTATTTTTTATCAGCTTATGTATGGCATAACATACACAGCATAAATACACTAGCAATTTCTTTACAAATTAATAAGGTAAGTATTTATAAATATTATTGGGATTATTATTTTTATTATTATTCAAGGAAATACAACTCAAATAAAAATATCTATTTTAAATGGGTTTGAAATGGACCATGGGTATTAGTATCTACTACATCATCGTCATATGTTTATGTATCATCCGATACATGATCATACGCACTCACGCTTGTAACCCCGAAGGGATAGGCAGAGATGTAACCAGTACCTACAACCACATTTCGCCAAGCTTATTATCATCCCAGGATGTGATAGGAGGCAAACCTATCGCCATACCGAGCACAATTCCAGACTCCGGGCTGATACTGAGTATTTCGTGACAGAAAATATCACTTTTATCCGACTCAGGGATCGAACCCGAGACTTAAGCACAGCGGTCGTACCGCGTACGCAATTGCAACTGCGCCACCGAGGCATCGTTAAGGTTAATTTTGTGGTACGTTTACAAGTATAAATGATTATTTGCATTTGCTCTCTCTCTCTCTCTCTCTCTCTCTCACATGCTCTCTTTTTGATTCTGTTAAGCCAGCATGTGTGCCTTTTCAGTTATTTACATAATGAAGACGTGAACTATTAGTATCTGAAGTCTAACCGTCTAAGCTCAGAGAGTTTCAGTTGCTTTTTGCATGAGTCTATCAGCACCATAATCCAGACGCAATGTACCGGTAGGCAGTGGCTTACGGTAGGAAGCGGCTTTGCTATGCCCTGGCATTGCAGAAATCTATGGACAGAAATCTGCTCGTCTGCCTATCGAGGCACTGAAAAAACCTTCAGTGCAAGTTATTAAAATGCACAGTTTGTAAGCGTTTAATGCGTTTATTTATTAATTAATTGCATATAATTCCAATAAAGTCGAGTTGTTATTACCCGAATACCCATAAATATCGACGTTATTATTTTCCTATAAGAAAATGTCGTAAATTTATGATTGTGTTCAATTTTATTCTTACAAAATTATATTATAACTCATACAAGTTCATAATAACGGTTGCCACAAATAAAATATCCCACGGTTTTGCATAAACGTGACATGAACTGGGTTACCACTTAACTTTATTGTGAAAATTAACAAATTTCGTGCAATTACTTAGATTAATGAGTAAATTGTGACACGAATCTATTGTTTTTTAAAATGTCCTAAATAAAAGCTGGTGTTTTTCGATGATATTAGTAAATGTTATTAGGTGCATGATTTATTGTTTTTTTTATATTTATATAGTTAACTTGCACCAGCGATAGCCTAGTTGGTTGCGGTACGGACTGCCAAGACGAAAGTCGTATGTTCGAAACCCAAGTGGCATACACCTCTGACTTTTCTAAAGTTATGTGTGTATTAAATGTTAATTATCGCTTGCTTTAACGGTGAAGGAAAACATAGTGAGGAAACCTGCATATCTGAGAATTCTTATACGAATTTCGAAGGTAAGTGAAGTCTACCAATCCGCATTAGACCAGCGTAGTGGACTAAGGCCTTACCGTTCTTATTAGTAGAGGCGGCCCGTGCCCAGCAGTGGGACAATGTTTAATACAGGGCTAGTATTATTTATAGTTACCTTGTTTTTTTTCATACTTCTATTTTTAAAAGTTAGTTGTAACGATTTAAATAATTAATGCATAAGCTTCCTTATCTAAAACCCATTGTCGTAACAGTTTTATAAATACGCTCAAAAATAAGTAAGTAAGAAGCAATTCAAATAAAAATCTGCGGAGGAGGTAGTTGTCAAATGACAGAAAAAGGATGCACGATATGATACATGACGTCACATCCCAGAAAAGCGATTACGATGCAGTCGTGCGAGGGAGATAGTGTGACGTTCTCACTACGCTCCCACTTTTGGGATCTAATTTTTTTATCAATTTTAATTTTGTTTTTGCAAAAGGCTTTATTTTTTCGGATGCATGTCAAATAATGAATAAACTGAAATACTGTGCACTACTAGGGTAGTGTAGTGTGTGTCTTAGAATGGGGAGCACCGGTTCCTAATATAGAAAAGTAATAACTTGAAGACACAATTTGTCTCGGACCTAAGTATTAAGAAAACTTAATAAAGTAAAAGCTTTATTTGATATACCAAGCTAGCTTTCAACACGTAATAAGTATACGCTAATCGCTATCTCTATATCTGTAAAAAAATCAATTGTGATTACAAAGATGGTCTAGTAGCAGCGTATTAAGGCTGAGAAACTGATAAGATACAAGGTTCAAATCCCGAATAGGGCAATAGCTTTTCATACGAAAATTCCATACACGACTAGCTCGATATTGGAATTTGGTCTGATGTAGTATTTACCTTCGCTACATTTCACATCCTGGTAGAGGTAGTTATACTACTGCCTACCCCATCGGAGACACAAGAATTAGCTTATATAAAAGGTTATGTACACATGAACTATGGTTATATTTCGAAGGCTTGAGTTTCAATTATTAATAGTAATGATTTAAGTAATTGTGTTTGATTGATGGCGAACGTTAACCCGCTGTGTTTGTTTGTAATTGAAATTATTTTACAATGGCATGCATAACAACGTACAAGAAAATTAAATGTAACTGAAAAAAAATATACCTTTAAATACAATAAATATATTTCAAAGATTTCGTCATTAATACCACTCATTAAAAATAAAATATTATACTGATACACACATACGCACTCACGCCTGTAATCCCCGAAGGGGTGGGCAAAAGTGTAACTAGTACACTAATATTTCGCCGAGTTTATTACCCTCCCATGATGTTATAGGAGGCGAGCCTATTGCTATTTAGTATTTCGTGATATAAAACGCCTTTACCCGACTCGGGGATCGAATCCGAGACCGCAGCACAGTTGTAGTACCACGCATCCAACTACAACTGTGTAACTGATGGTAAGCGGTTACCGTAGCCTATAGAGGCTTGCAACATCAGGAGCATCACATTCGCATTGCCGACTCTTCATAAACCTATTTACTCCCTTCTTGAAGAACTCCATACTGGAGTCTCCTTGAAAAACCTCGGCAGGGAGCTCATTCCACAATCGGAGGACATTACGCTATGGTGTAACAATCCCCTATTTTACCCATTAAAGTTATAGATTAATGATCAAATCATAGTTGCTTAGTAACTCAATGCGCCGGAAGAAGACTTCTCTCTCTTTCCAAATGTTCGGCAGAGTTCGGCGGTAATGCGAGGTGGCATTACGCCATAACCATGATTGATTTATTTGCCAACCGTAGGATTAAGTCATACGTGTTTATACGGATTGGTGCATCGTTTTGTAATTTATGCTTGGTTTAAACCTTGTTTGTTCGCGGTCAAGTGCTGTTAAACGAATCTTACGCCACAATATTAATGCTTATTGAATTACTCGTTTGGTAATGCTTAGTTTGAACAAGTTTAGGTTGTAAACAGCGTTGGTACTCGGTTGCGCCATTTTATAGATAAATGTTATAATAAAAGCAGAAACATCATGAATAACTTACTTTGAAAACACTAAACAGTAATTAGGAAAGGCTTTGTAATTTCGAAATGGCTGAACAAATTTTAATTTGGCGCTTTTCTATCTTTTTGCTGGAGACAAGGATTATGCTAATAGCATCTCGAGTATACTAACTTTCAAATAATAGGATAACATTAATACTGTCTTCAAAACCAATATTACAGTGCATTTGATTTAAACTCAATTACATTTAAGTCATTTTTTCTGAGTAGTTTTCAAATTTTTACGTAGTACCCCGTTGTCATATATCGACCAATATAGGACCATCTATAAGACATGCCCTATTACATTTTTTTTTACAAAATTACAATTACAAAAATAATGATCAGAATCGGTCCATATTTGGTGGGGATCCTTCGTCGAGGGTCTGTCAGAGTACTCAGAAGGCCGCAAAACTGAAATAGATCCGGAATTGAACAATTTCTCACGATTACCTTGGGTTTAACGGTAATTATTAACGAAAATATTTAATTTTCGTCTTTAAGCTGTGTTTCAAGGTTTACCTTCTTCTACCGTCTTGGCATGATTTCTTTCGACACCTTAAACTACCATTGTCATATATCAGCCAATTTACACAAATCCTATGAATTAAATACCTAAACCTTCTTCATAAATCACTCATTATCAAAATACGTTCAGTAGTTTTTGAGTTTATCGCATTCAGACACACAGAGGGAACTATGTTTTATAGTATGTGTAGATCGATAAACATGATAGATTCAAGTGTTTTGTCTGTAAAATTAACTCTTCTGTAAGTTTTATCAGATTGAAACTTTGCCTTAATTGGCCACTAGACATTTATTCATGAATGACATTGAAGCAATATAGCATTTTTTCTATGCCTACCAAAATGCGATAATGTATGTCCATTGTGTGTGGCTTTAGTCCACCCCGACTTTAATAGAAATATAAATTTAACTAGTTTAGTGTCAAGTAGTGTAAGACCTTTTTGATAATATGAATAAGATTGGTCAGTAGTATTTTTTGAATATTGAAGATCAATGACAATAATTATGCATACATATACAATCACGCCTGTAATCCCGGAAGGGGCAGGCAGAGGGGTTACCGGTACACCCACTTTTCGCCGAATTTATTATGGCCCCATAATGTCATAGGGGCGAGCCTATAGCCATACTGGGCACAGTTCCAGGCTCCGGTCTGATACTGATTATTTCTAAATAGAAAAACCCAATATCACTTTACCCGACCCGGGGATCGAACCCGAGACCTTAGCACAGCAGTCGTAACGCATGTATAATTACTACTGCGCCACCGAGACAACAATTATCTCATCACAAATAATGTTTGAAAGAAGACAAAAATAAGACAAAGTAATAACTTTAAAGACTTCAGAATGTTTTATATACTAAACATCAGTTCTGAAAAATTATACATCGATACGTTTTAAATCGATATTGTTAAATAAAATATCGTCGTTAAAAGCATTGAATTATTTAATTAGTCTTACTTTTACATTTTATGTCCGATAGTTTGTATATGTTCGTGGGAATCTCAAGACTACAATAAACACACGCCCAACCATACTAACTTCATTAACGTTGGGCCGCTTTCGATTCATTTAAATGCCATTGTCTTCCCCACATGAGGTGACATAACATAATGGAAAAAGTATTGTGTACACCATTCAAGTACACAAAGAGTTAATGCAAACATGTATGACATTGTATGGTACCAATCTTATTTTGTAAAACACGTTTTGTTGCCTAATTAAAATAATATTATGAAAGGAAGCCAAAGTGATCCAAAATTCATTTTTAACTGTTCTATCTATATCTATACTAATATTATAAAGAGGAAAGATTTGTATGTACGTTTGTAACGAATTGGCTCAAAAAGTACTGGACCGATTTTAAAAATTCTTTCACCATTTGAATGCTATGTTATCACTGATTAATTTTGGCTATTTTAATTACAAGAAAAAAGTAATTGAGTTGCCTCCATGGATTGTATACCTTTTCTTCCAAAAATTACCTACACGCGGGCGGAGCCGCGAACTTCTAGTATAGAATAAAAGACATATATGTAAATATCACCGTTGTGGGGCTAATATTGCATGGAAAAATTACTCAGCGTTATTTTTCATTGGATATCGCCTTTTCCATAAACATCAAACCTGTTGACATAATGTATGATCACAAAATAAACAGGATGATTATTTATACAGATTTTTGAGGCTAAGGACTTGTTTACATTTTTAACATCCAAAGGAAACATATTACCAACGTTAAAACAACGATGGTTCTATTTAAATTTTCATTATTATAGAGATCACTTTGTGCTCCTATCCACGTTAACGTAGATTTAATCCCGTTTAAACGTCATTAGAATAACACTTTATAATGAGACTATTTACGTTAAGTTACGCCTGGATACCGAAGAATAGAAGACTAGGATCAAATGTTTGGCGAAACGCGTCTTTTAATATACCTAGTCCAAGAGACACCCAGCAGGGCTAAGTAAGTGTGACTGGCACAATGTATCACTGCTTTTCTTCTGTTCAGTCTGTGCTTTATAGTTTACTAGATGTTGAATTGTTGAGAATTTACTTTTGGAAGAAAAGGTATACAATCCGAATATGGAGGCATCTTAAGCTATTACACCTTTCTATATTTTGCTATCCCATAGGAAGCGTGCATTTTTCAACCAGATCCGTCCAGCCGTCGTGATTGAGTAACAAACATCCATCCATCCATCCAAACATATGCATTTATAATATTAGTAAGGTTTTTTATATTTTATTTATTATTTAATTTTTATATTTTTTCCGTTAACATTTAAAATTAATGCTGAAGACATTCTCTACCAATCTGATTGTTGTCGGTGAGACTAAAGCACTTTTTTTAACAATAGACCAATAAACGATAAATCAAGATAAGGGCATTTTTTTGTGGGAAGTCCTGTGAGCATGTGTACGATTATAAATCGGTGTCTAGCCACAAAGTCATTCCCACGAGTGTCAAAATATTGTTAATTATCGGAAGTAATCGCTTTAATAAGATAACAGAACATTAGTGGCTCTACCTGTGTACTCCCTTGACGGCGCTTAGTCAACAACGATAACAAGTTTCGGGTGGAACACACGTTCAATACGAAATTTGTTTGAACACATCTTTCCATTGATGCGGTTTGAATACTGGTTCTGGAGTGTTTGTTCAAAGCTAGATCAATGGTGGAGACGTGTACAAACTGCAGGGCTGTGGACGTCTTGGTTTTAATAATGAAATATTTTTAAACGACGTCAAAACGAACTCGTCTGTAATATAATAATAGTAATATTAACTCTGAATAAACATTGTTCCATTGCTTAGCATGGCCTACTCTACTAAAGAGAGGGGTTAGGCCTTAGTCCACCACGCTGGCCTAATGCAGGTTGGTAGTCTTCACATCACTTTGAAATTCTTATGAGAATTCTCAAGATGTTTTCTATCACCGTTAAAGCAAGCGTTAATATACAATGAATTCACATGTAACTTTAGAAAAGTCAGAAGTGTATGCCATTTTGGGCTGGTTTGGAACATACGACTTTCGTCTTGGCAGTCCGTGCCGCAACCAACTAGGATATCGCTGCTTTCTACTTCGTCTATACCTAAAGTCTTTTAATGTGTATAATGTAAATGTTTAACGGCATATGCATGTCTAATTATTGTTATTAGAAATGATTTTAATTTAACTTTTAAGAAGATATTAAGTATTTGACGTCACATAGATATGTGACATAGATAAAAAATATAAAATATAGTTTAGATATATTATATATAAAAAAAATTGTTCCTACTAAGTATATATGTAATTAAAAAAGATAGAAAAAAAAGACTGGATAAACACAATAAAATATGCTCAAGCAAGATAAATTTAAAAATATGTAACTAGTCAATACTAAAACTAACATAGAAATTAAGAAAAACTAACACTTACATTTAGGTAAACTGTAATTTTTTTTGCAAAAAATAGAACGGCTTTATTTATTAATTTTATATATTTGGCGTAGCTTTTCATTGTCAGTTTTGGTTTCCTGTTTACGAGGGAACACAAAACTTTATTTTTTGGCATCTTTTTTGTGTTAACTCAATGTATTTCCTGGTAATTCTAAAATAAATATCGATCAACGACAGGCATAAGTAAAACGTAAATAAATTCACTTAAATAACATATAAAGCAATAATAGTGGAATATACTAAAAATAAACGTAAAATATATGAGTCCAATCAACAAATTACCATTCCCAACAAATTCGATATCAAACTGCAAAAAAACCGCACAGTTTTTGTAGCACGCGTATGATTAAGTTCTTGGTTATTTTTATCGTTGAAATATCGAAAGTATTAGAAGTAATGAGGTGTCTAACGAGGCGGCCCATTAAAAGCGTGAGGTGAGCTCGATCAGACACATAAGGGCAGTTAGTGAGCCCCGCACAGAACCTGTCGCGCTGCATGCATTCTGTACTGACACCATGAGTCGTAAACGATCTGGGATAAGATTTTGATAATATTCGTGAGTATGTTTCATGAATTGCTAATGAAGCCATGAACTTAGGCTACAATATAAATCAAGTTTTTGTGAAAATAATTATATTTTTTTTTCTCCGGATGATGTTTTTAATCACTGTCTATAGGACAAGAGATCATAGTTTCAAAGGCAAAACTCACTCGCATTATACCCATGTAATCACATTTAATTGAAGAATGAAAAAGAAGGTTTCAGATATTAATTAAGTAAAGACGATAAAGCGAAAATTTACAAAGCATGCATAAAATGTCATACGTGAAACTGGATAAAAATGAATGTTTGGAAACATATTTTACACTTTAAATAAACTCTCTTGAAACTCTTTGAATATATAAATATTTGATAACGATTATTTAGTCCATACATTCAGTCCAAAAAATATATAATAAATGTAATAATTCTTCAATTTCACATATTGTTCATTAATAATGCTGTAGGATATTTATATCCACCTAATAGCGATCACCGTACACCCGCCATAGTGGCACACGCAAATTTGTTGCGTTCCTGGATCAGCCAATGTACATCTGGGTTTTGTAGGGATAATGTTCTTTATTTAAATTAATCCTGCAATGATTCAACCTCATGGTGTCTATACTGTCAAACAAGTGCAGGCGGTTCGCCTTGCGTGGACGTTTCACTGCGCGTGCGCGACTAGCCGCGGACCGGTCGACAGCCACTACTCAATACCTACGGCGTGATCCGCACTGCCACGCATATGATCACTGTTTTCACCGTAATTATAATTTTTATTGGTTATTATCGCGGAGTTGTGATACGACCGCTGCACTGTGTCCTTTGTGATGCTGCTGAGTATATTGGATTGTTGTCATGATGTAGTTTAAGATTATATTGATGTAATGCTCATTAATTGATACACTAAATTGCAATACAAAATATATTTACTACCTACATAAATTATTTAAAAGTGGTAGAGCCACGCTGTAGACATATTTGTCTACAGCATGAATGGGCCGGCTCGACCGGGGTAGTACCACTGTCTCACAGAAAACCAACGTAAAGTGACAGTTCACTGTCGCGTTTCGTATGGTAAGTGCGATATCCGGAGGCCCAGATTCCCCCTTTCCTTCCCTAATCCCTATTCCTGTCCTTTAAGGCCGACAGCGCATACATGATACTTTCGGTATTGTGGATGTTCATGGGCGGTGGATATCACTTAACATCAGGTGACCCACTGGCTCGTTTGTCGGACTATGATATAAAAAAAAAATATATATAAGTGCACAACAAAAAAAATATAAGTGGATGTACTGGTTACATATCTGTCTTCTCGGATTACAAGCGTGATTAACGATTTTTAAAAGGCAACGCATAAGCTCACGCGTCTTGAAACGGTAGGCAGGAATGTGTAATGGAAGGAACATGTATATAGTGTACCGTTTGTAGTTCCTAGGTGGCAAGATTATTACTGTATTAGAAACAAATACCAATCCTTGGCACAGGGCAATCTAAGTGTGGATTTCAAACTGAAAACTTAAACACTAATTTTTATTACCCGACATGAGATTTTCATTCGGGTCTCTAGGTTTTTCTGCCTAAAGCAACACATAAACCAGAGATGAAGATTTCACGAAACACTTTATGTGGTACATTGAAACGGAAACTAAGTGATGAAATTCCACTTTTGGTTATGAAAGAGCATAAATTATAGCACGTAGGTAGAATAGAAAGCTGTTTAAAGATGTTAAACGAAAAAACAAGATCAATTTGTAAAATTATGTTCTAAGAGGTTTAGTATATTTAAATTGAGTACTTAATTTAAACTCAGCAGTTTCCGTCCCACACTAATGTGATCGTATCGTATGACGTCTAGTTTTATTTATTTATTTTTATGGGTTCACAAACAATTGTTACACTAAATTGCAATACAAAAATTGATTTACTACATAATTAAAAAAGTGAACACTTCATACAAATAAAGAGTACATACTGCCTACAAGTAAAAAGAAACAAGAAAAATTGTAATTGTTAATAACTCATGAACAACGCCCAAGCATCACTACAAGAAAAACTACTACTTTCTGCTTAATTCATTGTACTGTCCGTTTACTAATAGCCGAAAAGTAAAGTTTGAGATATTGGTTAAAAAATAGAAAATTATGTCCACAGAAATGATCTAGTTAGAAGTGAGCGTACTCTTTCAGTCTTATTAATAAAAAATGCTTATTCCAACCTTAATCTGGAGTTACTCTTAGACTAGTTATTCCCAGAGTAACGTCGTATTAACTTCGTAATTGCATTGTTATTAATAAACTTGGAGTAACCTCGGAATAGCAATGCATTCGCTACACCGGGATTAAGGTGTGCATTATGGCAACCCACATCAATTAAAAGTAAAAAAGAGTGAGTCAATGAATGAACTCAATCCCCGATGATGACATTAATGACAGTGACACAATATTTTGGCCGGCGATTTATCAACAAAACTATGTTTATCAAATTGGATGTTCTGTGTTTCGATCTCTAGTTTGTGTAAATGCGTGTTGTTATCAGCAGAAAATTACAATAAATTTCGGCGGAAACCATCTCAAAAAGTATTCGTTCCATTAACTGGGATGAAGACGAAAAGGTAAATAATGTATAAAAACATTTTATTGCATGGTTGTTACAAGTTCATTTAACAGAGAATGATATCCTTGGTATTTATTGACCTGTATACCTTATGTTTCAGCAATTATTTCGTCCAATTCTTATTAAATATGCTTCAATAATCGAAAATAAATTCCTGGATTTACAACATTAATAAGAATAAAGTTGAACCAGTGACTACTAGCGAGACATATATGGTTGTTATAGAACAGGTCACAGTTGATTTAGCCAGATCGCATAATGATAAAGAATGATAGTTATTTAGTGTCTGCCATACATAATACTATCTTCTTTTTCAGGATTCCAAACCGTTGATAATCACTAGTCTTAATGTAGATAAACAGGATGTAGCTGTAAGTATCAATCAGTATTATTAAAGCAGAAAGCATTATAATTATCTCTGGAATAATTATTAAATATACATTTTATTTTTTTCTAGAATATATTCATTGAAACTATTGAAAATGTTGATGAAAAAGTAGACATTCAAAAATTGACTCCAGTAGTGGTGAGCAGATAGGAATATAATTATTGAGTATACATTCATTTATTATGCACATACATACTAAGTGGTTTACCTAAATTTTAATGTCTTACAGGTCTCTGAAGATGATCCATCATGGCCACACAAAAAAAACATATGGACACACAATATAAACTTTGTTATAGACTTAATTTATAACTTTTGTAGATACCCAGAAGAAAAATTAAGATAAAGAATATAGCAGAGAACTGTTTGAAGTCCAGAAAGGTAATGTAACTACTACTTTTGCTAGATTAATGGGACATATAGGAAAACCCATGTGTTTGTAATATATGCGGGCATGGTATGATTCAACACCTATGTGTTTCTGATGTGACATCATAAGGAAGACCTGTTGGTATCAACCAAATCACTGCAGAGAGGTACTATTATAATGCTGTTATTTGAGATGGGGGCGATGAGTCCTGCACTGATGTCCCGCTTAGGGTGTATTTTGCATTCCCCTTACCAGCTCCCCCCAGCCAACCTAACTCCCTAATGTTTTTTTTTGCACATGTTAACAAAGTAAGTTAAACTTTGTTAACATGTTTTATTAACCAACTGTGATGTAACTGGTTGTTATTTTTACAGGACCGTGGTGGCTATGTCAATAATATGATAAGCCATGGTAAAATGTTGAAGGATGAAGAGCAATTACGGACAATTACGGATTACGGCTGAAGAGGAACATTTAATAAAAATTCACAAAGAAATATTTAAAAGCGCAATTATCGGAAGAGCAATTTTTGAGTTAAAAAAAGGGTGTGAAGAGCGCACTTAGTTAGGCACCATGTAGAATTTATTTACCTTATGTAATATGAATTTCTAATAAAAAAAATTATGTCTTAATTTTTTTATTTACACTCAAAACAGTAAGAAAGAAAAAGATTACTTTTTAAATAAAAATAAACCACCTTAAAAAAACCCAGACACAACTAAAAATCAATAAATATTTGGGTTACATTTACGTCACTTAATTACATAAAATTTATATCAAATTTTTTTGGAGTCGGTTCTGGTGTTGTTTTCTTTACTTTTAGATTCATAAAAACCAAGTATGGATCTATTTTATATTTTTTTGTACGCCTGATAATTCTGGTTTTTCCATGTTTTGGCTGGCACTGACTCCAAATAATTGATGTAAATGTAACCAATATTTATTGCTTTTTAGTTGTTTGAAGGCGGTTTTATTTTTATTTAAAATGTCATAATTTTCAGTAGTATTATAATGCTCTTTGGTCATAATTCATTTTTTGCATTTTAGTGGTACAAATATAAAATAGGTTCGTTGGATAGAGTACCAAAAGAAAACATCACTAAGTCACAGAAAAGCAAAATTCTCAGTTTCGTATATTCCGACAACATATTTTTTAAAGTTATTTTGGTTTTAAAACCAAACTACTCAACCTGTTTTGATAAAAATGCTATGGGACCAATCTGGAAGTATATTCTCTGTAATAAAAGAAGAATTTTCCAAATCGGCCAATAAATAACGGAGTTCTGAGGTAATAAAAATAAATACGCGTCGAAATTAGAACCTCCTCCTTTTTTTTGAAGTCGGTTAATAAAAACACAAAATACTTGTTTATTGCACGACGATATTTCTAAAATTGTGGGTATGTCGGATGTACATTGATATAAAAACGTTATGTCGATGTGATACAGATTACAGTATTGCTAAACCATCCTTAAACCTACATATTGGTTGGAGTAAATTTAATCCTTGGCGTAGTCTCGGCGTAAGCTAATTCTTGCTTACTTCGAGTTTATTAATACAAGTTTTAACTAATACTAGTTTAATCCTCGGCGTAACTTTAATCTCCCGTTACTCCATGTTTATTAATAACACCGTTTAGGTCTTATAACTTAGTATAGTTAGAAAAATATATTATAAACTGATCGATAGATAAAAAATAAGATTTCATGGAGACTACCGACAGAAGTGTTGGTTTTGCTGGTGGTAGGATATTATATCCGCCCGGATATCGACCCGGGTGTGAAAACCGCCATAGTGGCACACGCAAGTGCGTCGCGTTCCGGAATAAGCCAGTGTACATCCGGTTTTTGTCGGGGGTGTAGAGTTGGGGTACGATGTTTAGCCATTTTGCGGCCTTCTGAATAATTTGAAACTAGACCCTTGACTGCTTCTCCACCTTCTTGCCCATGGCGTAGTGTGAAGAAGCAGGCCGGCAAGATAGTGTTTAATAGCGAGGGATAAATTATCTCTCACTACTCGATACTCTAACTGGACGACACTGCGCTTACCATCAGGTGCAGTGTGGCCACTTTGCCGTGCCAGGATAAAAAAAAATTGAAAACTTAGAACTTTGAAATTACTGTGCTCTTTTTTGAAACAGCGTTCATGAAGTAGTAATATATTTGTTTATGATTGCTTGTCAATAATTATAGAAGTTAATATGCGTGCTTACTCTCCATCCTAAAGTTCCCAACGTGCCTAAAGCAGTTTTCACTTCAAAACTTGAATATGCAACTTAAAGTTAACATGTCGCTTAACGGCCTTCTAGTAAATGGACGGCAGTGTTACCCAAATTCACTCAAAAAGCAGACACAAGTGCAAGAGCAACCCAGGCAATGAAAGCGCCCGAGGTCGCCCCTTTATTTCTATCCACGCATTCAAGGTGTATATTGTTGCTATTGGCAACGGCTAGTTTACCATCAAAGTCGCATAGTAAAGTGGCCACACTAGAACGTGAACAATACTACATGATTTCATTGTTTTCCTTAACTCTTTTCGCATTTGTATAGCCAATACGGGATGTCAATAAATCTCAGAACACTGGTAGTACTAAAATCAATTCGAGAGCTGCCATGATTCATAGTTTATTTTCACCTCCAGAGTGATAAAGGGCGATCTCCATATCGGGCACAAATTCCTATCCCGAGAAAGTCACGTTTGTTTTCGAATGAAACGATTTACTACGACTGCCGTCCGGTAATGAGTTTACGGATAATGCACACATTTAGTCTCGAAAACTAATACGTTTGTTTTTCTCAAGTTCAAATTCTAGGTCGGGCAATCACATTCACGATTATGATTGAGTTTTCAATTTGTAATCACATCTGAGTTGCTCATCTAGTGAAAAACCGATCACATGCGAAGGAAGCTGGGCGAACCGTGGATATAATATTTGCCTACTGCCTACCCTTTCAGGGATACAGGCGTGAGCTTAACAGACACTCAACAGTCATACACATAATCCTGACCTCACACTGGTTCAAACTTATATCTTGGGTATAAAGCGAACTACGAACCACATATATCTGTCTGTTCCACAAATTTTTGTCGCGGTGTGGGAATCGAACCCTTGGTCTTTGGTTTCACAACCGACTGTTCGCCCCCTGAGCGATGGAGGCTGTCAATGGTGTAATAAGTTTTGTTGTCTATTAATATAATTGAAAGGGCGGTGGCAGCTGGACACAATAAAATAATGAAACCAATAGATGGTGTATCACAATTTCACAATAGGTCAAACGGTACAGGGAATTTATAACAAAATGTGAGTCTGACCGCGCCGATAACTCTTGTTCTAATTTGTACAAAGATTATAAATATCAAACGTAAGAATTAAATATTGCGAAAGTTTATACTATTTTTATTTATTTATTAACTCTTTATTAGATTAAAATAAAAAACTAATATATAAAATTCTCGTGTCACAGTTTTCGTTGCCATACTCCTCCGAAACGGCTTGACCGATTTGATGAAATTTTTTGTGCTTATCCGGTATCTATGAGAATCGGCCAACATCTATTTTTCATCCCCCTAAATGTTAGGGGTAGTCCACCCCTAAATTTTTTTTATTTTTTAGACAAAATTTTTAATTTCTATTTTTTTATGATACAACATACAAAAATACATACAATCCTCAATTTTCACCCTTCTACGATCAACCCTTATTTTTTAATAGCCATTTTAGTAATTTAATCATTTTTCCTCTCCTATTATACCTACAGATGTGCCAATTCAATTCAAACGTATTCAGTTTCCGATTAGATTGGCATTTGCAATGACTATCAACAAATCCCAAGGTCAAACGATGTCTGTTTGTGGATTAGATTTGAGAACACCATGTTTTTCACACGGACAATTATACGTGGCATGCTCTCGAGTGGGTAAACCATCCAGTTTGTTTGTGTTAGCTAAAGATGGACTAACAAAAAATATTGTTCACGCTATAGCATTAAGAGATTGATATTGTTTAATAGTGTTACTGTCGTAATTGTTTAATTAATGATATATAATTTTAAGGAATAAATTATAATAACTTAAAAATAATGTTTGCCTTTTGTTATTTTTATATTCCCTCATCGTTCACAGCGCTCCATGCTTATTTCACGCATATACCACATTCTTACATACATACAATATACACATTCTAACATACCTACATACTTACAATAAGTAAGCTATTTTTTGTCTACACTAGAAATGACTAGGAAATTATTTATATGGCAAAACTACGTTTGCCGGGTCAGCTAGTGTATTATATAAAGAGGTTAACTTTGTTGGTTTGTATGTAGGGGGTAACAAGAACTACACAATCTATTTAAAAAAATCTTTCGCTAATAGAAACTTGCCCTAATCCTGATTAATATAGGCTATATTTTATTTTGGTACATTCAAGTTTTTAGTTCCAATTCTTCATATTTTTTAAATCAAGTCAAAATGTTGCTTGGCTGTTTTATCGGTGGTTGTCCAAGTAGTTAGCAATACGTGAAAATAAAGTAGTACAAATACACAACATAGCTTTCTTTAATATTTAAGCACAGCAATGTTTTACAGTACATCTTAGGTTTAGTAAATAAATACACCCAACTTAACACATAGTTCTGACACCACACTAGGTAAAAGCGTGGGTATCTAGAACTACGAGGGACTACGGCCCCACAGCACCCAAACCCAAAACAATTATCTATTACTAGCTGTTGCTCGCGGCTCCGCCCGCGTGGAGGTCATGTTTGGGAGAAAAAGTATACAATACAAAATACCAATATTCATGCGTTTAACTTAAAAATCATGGATTTTCATACCAACTTTCATTCCCTATTTTACCCCCTTAGGGGCGGAATTTCCAAAAATCCTGAAACATATATTTTTTATTTTTAACTAAAATGCCAAATACTAATTTTCATGAATTTAACTTCAAAAATGACGGATTTTCATACAAACTTTCATCCCCTATTTTACCCCCTGAGGGGTGGTATTTCCAAAAACCCTTCCTTAGTGGATGCCTACGTCATAAAAGGTACCTACTGTCAAAATTTCAAGTCTCTAACCCTTTTTTTTTTTTGTTGTCGCGGGGAAAGCGTATTATTACTACCGCCCGCTTCGGGGGGAAGCGGAATAAGAATAAAACGGTTATGCTGGACTAGCCGGTCTTACGACCCAACCCCCCCCCCCCCCCCAGCATCCCCAAGTCTCTAACCCTAGCCTTTAGGCTGTGCGTTGATCGATCAGTCAGTCAGTCAGTCAGTCAGTTTCTTCTTTTATATATACAGATTATTACTTGTTCATCATTCATCAGTATTTTGTATGCAATACTGGTTAATGTTCAAGTCGTATTATTGACAGCCCCGGATCAAGGGGGGAGCAAATCGGGGCACCCGCCCTTGGCGGCAGTTTCAGAGGGCGCCAAAATCATAATATAATATGATTGAAAATAAACAACTTGCTCCACAAAGCGCCTAGCATACGGAAGCCTGGTTGGCTCACCGTCGATGGTTCTTATTGTCCCATTCACGAAAAATGCCAACCATTATTATAGTTTTTAAGTAATTTATCTTAAACGCTTTACGTTCAAATTTGCTGGTGGCAGGATATTCATATCCGCCCGGATACCGACCACCGCACACAGGGTGTTAAACCCGCCATAGTGGCACACACAAGTGTGTCGCGTTCCAGGATCAGCCAGTGTACATCCGGTTTTTGTCGAGGGTCTGTAGTTGGGGTATGATGTTTGTCCTTTTGCGGCCTTCTGAGTACTCTGAGACACTAGACCCGTGATCGCCCTTTCTTCTTATTCTTCTTGCCCATGAGGGAGCAGGCAGGTATGATTGTGTTGAGTAGCGAGGGACAGATTATCCCTTGCTACTCGATACTCTAATTGGACGGCACTGCACTTACCATCAGGTGCAGTGTGGTCACTTTGCCGTGACAGGATACAGGACACTTGTTCGCTGTTTAGCTGGTAGTGTCGGGTAGGTTGTATATAGGGGTTAGGGACTCGGCCCAGCGGCAGCACGGATAGCCATCATCCGTGCGAGGGGGATGCTGGGTCGTAAGACCGGCTAGTCCAGCATACCCGTTTTATTCTTAATCCGCTTCCCTCCGGAGCGGGCGGCAGTAATAAAACGCTTTCCCCGCGACAACAAAAAAAAAAAAGGATACAGGACACTTTCCCGGCAGCACCTGCGGTTTATATACCTAAGCGGTAGAGCTGGCCGGGCGTGAAAAACCGCCGCACCCTGTTCAGGATTCCGACCCTGCGTGAAGTGGCTGATATTACGCCCTCGATGTGACTCCTTGGATTATAATATCCATACCTAGGACACTAAGGTCATTCCGCATTGCGAGTGGAACACCCTGAAGAACGGGGATGGGATTGTCTAGGTTTTTTGGATATAGAGGTCTCGTCTCACAACCCTAGCACAAGACAGTTCATATACGTTTATTTACCTAATTTTACCATTACAATATTTAAGATACAAAAGTATTTTGACAAGTTTACCCATATAAAGATAGTTTATAAATTGAATCGTCTTTAATTCTCATTAACGGTGATATATTGGCCAATGTTCTAGAGAACTCGAGCCTTGTCAATTAGTATTGGTAGTTTTAATCGTAAATCGTAATTTTAGTGTAAATGAAGTGCGAAGCAATGTTAATAATTTCTAGTACAGGTACAACTTTCTATTCAATTTATTATTTGTTTACTTTTTATCAAATATTTATTGCACCAGGTATTTATAGAAATGAACAAGCATATCTCTCACGGACATTGCTGTAATTATGCCGTTAATATGCTATCTATCTTTCTATAGTACTATAGAGTTTCAAATTAACAAGTTTCATACATTCAATCTCAAAATGACTAAATCTGCACCAAACAATCTATAATAAAATAATGAAAATTTGCAAAAAGCACTGCTATATTTTTTTATAATTACCAATTAGTTTAATTTTAATTGTTTCAGAAGTTAAAAGAACAATACGTATAAAACGGCATATAAAACGGTATTCATTTTATTGCCACATGTAGATGGCGGAGAGGTGGTCGACCGTATATAGCATAATCTCGGAATATGAGTCACACCACTGGAATGATTCATAAAAACCAAAGACTTCAGTTAGAATTCCGTGATTCACATCGGTGCGTGGATATAAAAGCTTTTGGATGAATAAGACTGATGTGTGGACACTGGCGCCGTTGTCTTCGCTGGATTTATTATTAGACATTTGACTATTTATTATGTTAATTTCATTGTTTATCCACTCTCGAATCACAAGGACACCGCAGTTCGAAAAGGTAATAAGTAGAATCTGTCCAAAATCAATTTTATTTCCATAATATTAAAGTTAAAAATAGAATGTTAGAACGGCGAGTGTTGCCAGTATTTGTGGTATGCCGGCATGCATTGATACGTGACTGGTTATAAGTAAAAAATGTAGCATATTTCGCTTTGATTTGGACTTCTAAATAGGAGGTGGCTATTATTGTCGCTGTCATCTCGAGACTCCGGCATCTTGATCTTGATCCCGGTTGTTTATATCGATGGAGAGAAATGTAGGAAATAGGACTGACTTATTCAATATTATAATCAATGATGCTATCAAGTTGTATTATTTCTATCCTATGCAATTGTGTATGTGATGTTAAGGCGTATTAATGGTAATATAATAATACTAGCCCTGTATTAAACATTGTCCCACTTCTGGGCACGGGCCTCCTCTACTAATGAGAGAATAATATATAATTAATGGTAAGTAATTTTAAATTTAGAAATCGCTATTATTGGTCAAAATAGTTGCCACAAAACGCCATCTATTATTGAGAACTGCAACGAAATGTCTGAACTTAATCACATATAAAACAGCAATGTGGACCGCATTTAAATGAATATCACGTTATAAAACTCATCTATCAATATAGGGCGGTACTTGGTGATTCCACGTCATTATCCTGTCCGTTTGATATAGCCTGAGGTGAGCTATTATACAAGTTTCATATCTGCATGTTGGTCTATGTACAGTTGACAAAGGTCAGTACACGCGGTCACGATTTGATCTCGTGGCCAAGAGTCTCGCCTCATGGGAAAAGGACCTACGGTGCCGTACCATTGATCTGTGTAATTGCAAATTAATTTAACAGTGGGATTGAAGTATTGAATGAGGGAATGATCGGACGAGACATGATCGCTTGACAAGGGTCAGAAACCCGCACGATTTCAAGTCAAATTTGGTATTATGGACTGGTGGTTTCACTGCTACCATTTTTAGCAGTAACGAGGGTTGGAGTTTCCTTTATAGAGATTGACACGCTTTATTGACAGGATCTTTAAACAGAATCTAAGTGCATTGATGTTTTGGGACCTTCGCCTAAGTTAAGAAGGGATGGGCAATAAATAAGAGAGAAATATAATAATTTGAATCAAATCTTATGTTTATAGTACCTATGGTAAAATACCCTTAATTCTGATGGGTTACATTCCAGGGTAGGTACATATATACATAGACATGTGTATACTTGAGACTGATAATTTTGGGGACAGATGATGAAACTTCTCTTGAACGTCCATATTATATTTTGGCTTTAGGTTATATTGCCGGTATATTGCTGCAAGGTTTAATTCTGAATTTTGCAGATCTAGCATAAAATCGTATTAAAATCTCACCAAGATAGTAAAGATTTTCCGTGTTGTTCTTTTGCAACAAATAAAATTCATTCTCGAAAAATACTGTACGCAATGACGTAAATAAATCGATTTGCATATGGTGTTGACTGTTATAAACTTTATAGGCACCTCATAAAAGATCGAGTGATGTAAGAATATTATTTACGAATTTAGATTTCGAATTCCGTTAGTAGAGGACATGGAACAAGGCGAAGTATATGAGGCGCGGCGCTGCCCTGCCATTCAAGATAACCACCTTACTAATGTATCCAGATTGTAACTTTGAATTATGACGTGTATAATATTATTGTTTTGAGGTGAAATAACGAGAAAATTTGCGAAAGTAGACACATCGCATTGTTTAACAATGGTTGATGGTTTGTAATGTTTAGTGCTTTGGACATTTCAAATTTGAAACGCATAAATTCATGCAAATATGTACTCATGGATTGTTTAGTTGATAATTATGGATATTGTATTGTTTTGGACGAACCGTGTTGAAGTACAATTAGTTAAGGATTTATAAAATGAATGGAGTTTTAAACAACAGATTAGATTAGTTAATAGTAGTGTACAATATATAATAACGACGTGAGACTAAAGCAATTTAGAGAAACCCCGAAATTATTCTAAATGTTACAAATGAACATTAACACGGAACCGTATTAGCTTCACATCACAATAAAAGCAATGAAACTGAATGAGATTCGCGACTCGCGATAGCGTGTATTGTTTACGATTTGTTACGTGGCCGCGTTTAACAAGTCGCAATGCGGTATCATTCTTTTCTGATTCTACATTTAAGAAATCGTCAAAACAGTGGGAGGATTATCGCGCTATAAGAAACTGTTGCTTTTGACCAGATACAGTTGTAAGATATACAATCAGAGAAATGTAGATCTATTTCCATATAGACTGCCTGTGAAAGGAGTGGTCGTGGGTTTGGTTCCCGCACCGAGACAAATGTTGTGTGATAGATGTTTGTTTCGGGTCTGGGTGTTGTGGGACCGTAGTTTTAGTAGTAGTGAAGGTGTCCATAAGGAATTAATGTATTTAAATAAAAAAGCGTCACAGTCTCGTAAGACTATCTACAAAAATTTTAGTCTAAGAAACCAGTATAAAATTTAAGTCTGTTCACACTATGATCCGCAACAGCCCATTCAAAAAGAACACTTTGACAATCAGACCATAGAGAAAACCACTCGTGGGGCAAAACGACGAAGAACCCAGTCCTGTAACCAGAGTCCTTAACGGACGTATCTTGACGGACACAGGCTGATTCTCATTTGCTAGCTAAAGTCATAATTTTTATTTGTTTTTTTTTGTATTTACCTCTATATAAAAAAATAATTTCAACAAACAAACATCAACAATATTTTTACCGCCCCCTTTCCATTTAGTCACTTCTTGCTACGTCTTTTAATGCACTGTGGCGTGTGGTTCATCAAATCTGATAGTTGCCAATAGCAACTGTTACCTAAAATTGTATAAAGCGTGATGCATCCACATCATTTTACCAATAATATCGTTCTAAATACCAAAGTGTGCGTGGGTGCGTGCTGTCGTATCCATTCGGCACGCAGAAAAGATTTATGTTAAATTTTCGACTTCTATCAAATCTCGGTAGCGCGAGTCGCCACTGACCGACTTACGCGAAGATATATTAAATCACAATTTATTATGATTTGTATAATTTAAGTGTTGTGTATTAGATCAAATGACTTGAAAACTTGCGTTAGTGAATCTTACGTAGCTTTAGCCCATCGACTAGGACACACATGTTTGATATTGAAATTAGCACCAGGTTTGGTAGTAGTTTTAAGTATTAAAATTTTATCATAGACATTTGTAGTGCTAGATTTATATAACGTTGGTTGGCAGACTATAGGATTTAAACCGAGATATATACATATTGGGAATTCTTCTGCATCTTTTGAGCCTAGTTTCAGTTATCTTGTGCACTTTATTGCGCTGAAAATAACTGGTAACACAAGGCTTAATTTTTCAGGGTACATTTATTTTAGAAAATAAGGCTCATAAATGCATGAAAATAAGTCATAAAGATGTAATACTTGCTTACACAAGTAATATTATTCATTCTATTAAAATCCACCCAATAGTTGTTTTATATTGTTTTTTTTTCTCTGATAAAACAAATATATAAATTTAAACCAAACTTGTGTTTTCAAAAATGGAGCCTAAATCAAATAGCCCGCAAACCGCCGATATGATCTTACATTTTTAATATTTGGCATAGTATAATTACCTACTGTAAAAATGCATCTGAATAGTATAAACGAAAGATATTTTTGAGATATATGAAGTTAGTTTGCTGAAGTACTCCTTCAGACGTCGCCTCGATAGATCTAATAAGCGAAGCGTGACATAATATAAGCCAGACAGTTCAGTACTTTTTATGCAATTAAAAGTGTATACAGTTTGTTCAGCGTAACCAACTCTCTCCCTTGTCGTGCATTCGTACTTAGTTGTTTATTTTATTAATAAACCCTAGTACAAGCCTTAATGTTAGTTAAGATGTGTAATAATTATAAATTAGATTAAAATCGCGGCTAGATAACGCCGGCATTTTCATTTTACTATCTTTTCACAATAAGGAACACGGTGTCTAATTGCATCGTCGGATAACCTGCGGGTAAATTAGTTTGTTCGTACCTTATGTAACACACGGTTTGTCTGCGTAGATAACATTTAGTGAAAGTAATTATAGTCATCTGCTAGCTTTTTTGTACTGGGTTTAATGTTTTCAATTTGAATCGTTGTATCTTGGTAAGAGATTTTTCTGTAAAAATAAATAAAAAATCGTATTGGAATTTTTCAGAGGAATTTCCTCCCGCGAACGCTTCGAATGTGGAATGAGCTCCCTTCCGAGGTTTTCCAAGAGATCTACAGTATAGGGCTCTTCAAGAAGGAAGTTAATAGGTTTTTGAAGGGTCGGCAACGCGCATGTGATACTCCCGGTGATGCAAGCGTCCATAGGCTACGGTAACCGCTTAACATTAGGCGGGCCGTAAGCTTGTTTGCCAACATCGCGGTATAAAAAAAGCGATTAAGATTTGACGGATCGTCGAGCGGCTGCGACACCACATGTGGCTGACTCATAATATTTTGGGATTCTGCGGGCATGCATGTGCAGGTATTTTTTTGAATGAGAATTTACACAATCGTTTGTACATTTTTTAATATCGACAATTCAGTTATTACAATGTTATTGGTTAAGATAAGAGCGAATGGGTGTGTGCGTGCATATCATTCAATCAACGCTACAGTTGCTATGCCACTCTATATAATTCCATTCGATGTTGACTTGTTTCCTAAATAAAAAAAACACAGGAGGTAGCTTGCAGGTTTCTGTAACTCACGAAGATAATAATAATTTTACACAAGCAGCTTGTTAGATACTTGTGAATTCCATTAGGACGCTATAGCCGAAATTACCACCTGTATACACGTTATGTAACATCAGTAACCAATATTTTTCATAGTCATTAGATGTTATTCGATGAAGGTCGTGACCATATGTCACAGAGTACTTTCAGCAATTAACACACGTACAAGTCTGGGAACGGACGAACTATTGTTTAGTAATCCTCCTTACGGATGCGTTGTTTTGCTGTACACACGCGCGTTACAACACTACGCTCCACGCACTACACGGTCGTGTGTCGCAAGTTAATTAGCGAAATGAAAATTATGCTTTACAGATATTGCAAATTGTGTTTCACTAACCTTAGCGACATTGTCTTGATAGTGATAAATGTGTCGTTGATGTTAGGTTTTTGCGGGATACCTATAACAAAACCTTTTTTTTGTCGCGGGAAAGCGTTTTATTACTGCCGCCCGCTCCGGGGGGAAGCGGAATAAGAATAAAACGGGTATGCTGGACTAGCCGGTCTTACGACCCAACATCCTCCTTGCACGGATGGATGATGGCCATCCGTGCTGCCGCTGGGCCGAGTCCCTACCCCCTATGTTCACCCCACCCGACACTACCAGCTAAAACCCCGCGGGGGCCTTCTTCGGCGCTTATGGGGCAATCCCGGGGTATTCTAAGGAGTGCTAGAATTGCAGCTGGAATCGCCCTTGCGCGGTGCCCCGTAGCAGCCCAACCTATAAGAAAACCTTGGAATTTATTTTATACTTACGAAATTTATTTTTGGAGAAAACTATTTTTGTCTAATACCACTCTGTGCAGCGGTGGAGCTTCTATGTTGGACTCTTTGGTCTTACAATCCACCGTTAAACTGTCCGGTAGAGATTGAAAACATTCGAACAGACGCTGCCATTTTCGAATTATTTGCGACGACTTCGGGCTCTAGAGGCGCAAAATGTCTTTACTACCAGAAGCAGCCCTATGCCCGCTGCCTATCTTGAATTGTTGGTACCAGAAACCCCAGAGTACTCAATGGCGTCGAGTAGACACACTCCAGCAACGATACCAATCACTCGCGAAAGTCAATTTCAGGGATGAACCGCGTGTAAAGTACTTTATCAACACTAAGCTTCCAGAGTCACTGATATCTCGAGATTACATCTTGAACTGTCTAATATTTTCTACTTTCTATAATTACATCTTTTAAATAAATCCTATAATTCAATTCATTTTTTGAGCATCCACTACTAGTCAGGCTATAGATAATATAATTAATTCTGTCTGGACGAAGCGCTAGTCATATATAAAAATAAAGAATACTTAAGTAACGAGTTCAATCGTAGTATGATCACTCATAAGGTGTATTACGAGAAACAATTTATTTTTATAATGTATTAAAACATTACCTGCACAAATAATAGATGGCGCTACTTGTATTAAACAGCTTTTCGGCATTAGCATTGCGTGTATATCGACAATTTACAGCCTAATTAATTACAGCTCTTAATATGGTTAAATAAACTCACGGACCAGACTGTTACCTCAAATTAATGTCTCTATTACATAGACAGTGCAAATACCAGGTCGTGTAAATGTTAATCTCGTAGGGCCGGCTGCGTAGTACAAAGAGCAAACAAATACTATTAAGTTTCTATCATAAATCATCAATCATCATCATTCTGCTGGTGGTAGGATATTCATATCCGCCCGGATAGCGACCACCGTACACAGGGCGAAAAACCCGCCATAGTGGCACACGCAAGTGTGTCGCGTTCCGGGATCAGCCAGTGTACATCCGGTTTTTGTCGGGGGTCTGGAGTTGGGGTACAATGGCCATTTTGCGGCCTTCTTAGTACTCTGACACTAGACCCTCGACCCCTTGTTCACCTTCTTGCCCATGGCGTAGTGTGAAGAAGCAGGCCGGCATGAGTGTGTTGAGTAGCGGGGATAGATTGTCTCTCGCTACTCAGTACTCTATTTGGACCGCACTGCGCTTACCATCAGGTACAGTGCGGTCACTTTGCCGTGCCAGGATAAAAAAAAAATAAAAATCATAAATCATATATGATTTACTTAAAATCTTAAAAGAAAGTTCTCTACAAAATGAGTCACTGAAGGGTTTTCCGCAGTGAATAATCATACACCCTCTTGTGGAAGGGTAGATTTGGCTTTTTTCCTTTTGACCAAGTCGATAAAAAGGACAACTGCGACAAAGTGACCGATTGACATCCGCAAAAAGCCAAGTAATAAGTATGTTTCGAATTATTGGCATTTATTTAATCAGTTGGTAGGAACTAGGAAACTCAAACAGCTTCTGTGACGCAGTAGACGAAGCTGCTGTAAAAGCCTAGGGTTTGATCAATACCTTGCTCAAAAATGTTTGTCTGATCCGTAAATTATCTTAGTGAATTCAGGAATGTGTGATTTTTGGTTGTTAATCTTTATAAATCTTGGTTACATTGTTTGTTGTTTTGAACATAAAATAATATAATGCTTTGAGTAAATAAAAAAATATTGTCGTCTCGAAAGTGATAGTTCAATAATTTGTTTTAAAATTATGCTGTAGTTTGTAAATTTGTAATTAGTGCTGTTAGACACAAATGTAGTATATTATAAACTATAAAATAATATCCGGTTCTTATTTAATGTACGCAGGCGCTTAACAATATCTGATTATACGTGTGTACACAAACATAATGTTTTATCATTTTAAGGTCTTTTCCTATTCACTTCTGATTTAAGCCCAGCTAAAAGCTACAGCTTTAATCATAATAATCATATATTCAAATTCTGTGACCACTTGTAAAGCACACAAATAAAACCACTATAAATCGATAAAATAATGATATAGATCTCATTCCGAATCATATACATAGAAGTTCACCATCCAATAAATTGAAATAAATTGTAGAACAAGCAATAATCGATCGATTTTATCGACTATATGGGCTTCATCTATAAATGCTTTACCTCTAGTTATGGATAACAGATGTCAGTGTAGCACCCCTAATCGTGTGAAATCAAGGAGAAGGGAGCGTGCGAATACTGGGACATTTCATCACGGTGTTTTATAGAATAGCCTTTTAAATGCAGTCGAGTGAAGGGGACCAGGTTGATGGGCTTTTGTCTTGTCGTGGCATATACTGAGAGTACTTAACTTGGTAAATTTTCACCTATCAATGTGAATTACAATTCATTTGGCAAAGTTTTTATCTGGATTAAATCTTTTAAGTTTTGATGCGTGTGAAACGGACGGTGATTCTTATATAAAAGTTTAAAGGTTATATTGAATTTTGGTAAAATATATTGTTTGTAATATAGAGGCTATCTATTTATTAGTAAATAATGGTTTGATTTTGTACGCATGCATTGAAATACATTATACGATGCTATTATTGATTGGGTGATGTAAATCAGTACCTATGAAAAGATAAATTAAATAAATAAATAAACAACACGCAACAGTCACACACATAGCTCCGACCCCATACTAAGATACGAGTCTTGTGTTGTGGGTATCAGGGATTAAGTACGTTTGGTAAGACATTCGGTCTCACAACACCCAGACCCCGGACACAAATACCTGTCTGTCACACAAACATTTGTTCCTTTGTGGGATTGAACCCACAGCCTCTCGTTTCACAGCCGGCTACTCGCCTACTGCGCCACGGAGGCTTTCAAAGAAAAAGAAAATGTGTAATGCACGCTAATAATATGGGCAAGTGTATTTAACATTATTGACTTACCTTTGATAGTTTTAAAATCATAAACCCGCCAGTGTTATCTAAACACCTAGACAAGTAATTCAGTCATTTGTAAAGCTAGTAGTATTCTGGTCACCGTGAACTTTTATCGACCATAAATCCGTTTCCTGGCGTTCTACCAGCGCCCTGCCCACAGCGTTTACTCACAAACAAACTTTACGATTACAATATGCATAAGGATTTGGTTTAAGTAATGTAGATCGTGGGAGAGGTGCGGTATTTAACACAAACGTATATTTACTATTTATTTGAATTTATTTGTTAATAGTTTTAGACGTATCATGTATTAAATTAAACTTATGTACTAAGGATTAATGGTCTGAATAAGAAATACAAGTTGAATTTGTCAGCCTCCGTCACGCAGCGTGCGAGTAGCTTGCTGAGAAACGAGGCTGTGGGTTCGATTTCCGCACTGAGACAGATATTTGTGTGACAGATTTGTTTTGGGTCTGGGTGTTGTGGGACCATAGTCTCTCGTAGATGTTATCCACGATACAGGTTTATTTAGCGTGGAGTCAGAACTATGTGTGTGACTTGGCTTTATCTTACTTTATGATGTCGAGTCTAGAGATTTTTAATATACACTTACGCCTGTAATCCATGAAGGGGTAGACAGAGGTGTAACCAGTACACCCATTATGCGCCGTATTTACTACGGTCCGATAATGTGACAACGAGCCTATCGCCATACCGGGCTCAATTCCAGACAGGCTGATACTGTGTATTTCTAAATAGAAAAACCCAATATAACTTCTATCAGAGCTTTTTAAAACTGGGACATCAGTGAAAACTGGCGTTAGTTTCTTGTTGTATGACGGCACTGCTAAAACCTACGCTAGTGATATGTTTCTGTAAATACTTAATATGGTTATAACCGAATTTCTTCATTTTGCACCTAAGTGTTCTGTAATTTTTTATTATTACGCTTTAATAAATATATTGACGGCAATTATCATCGCATTTCATGTTATAATATCACATATTCCTGCCTCTCCTTCCATTTAAAGTCTAATTATTTGTGGTACATTACACACACATACACTCACGCCTGTAATCCCCGAAGGGGTAGGCAGAGGTGTAACTAGTACACCCACTTTTCGCCGAATTTCGGTCCCATAATGTGATAGGGGGCGAGCCTATCGCCATACCGGGCACATTTACCAGACTCCGGGCTAATACTGAGGAATTTCTAGATAGAAAAACCCAATATCACTTTACCCGACCCGGGGATCGAACCCGAGACCTCAGCACAGCAGTCGTAACGCATGCGCAATTACAACTGCGCCACCGAGGCAGTCGAATATGGTACATTACATTTATTTTTAAGATTATTTTCACATGCCCTTTATCTCACTTAAGATTTTATTACGGTAATCGTATATCTGTTAAAAGGAAGTGAAGACCGAAGTGAATAGTGAATAAAATAAATAGTGAATCACTAATGACAGGAATTTTTTGATATATGTTATGCATTTATGATATGACGACTTTAGGGTAAGAACGACTTGGATAGGGGCCTAGGATCTGAGAATGAAGTGGTAGGTCTTTCTCTGTTCTACAGATTTTCTATACAAATTAAGTTTATTAGTGTCGGAAGAAAAAGGTTTTGTATCGTTTTTTTAGTGCCTCGATAGGCAGACGAGCAGACGGGCCACCTGATGGTAAGTAGTCACCGCCGCCCATAGACTTCTGCAATACCAGGGCACAGCAAAGCCGCTGCCTACCATTTACAATACCAGGGCACAGCAAAGCCGCTGCCTACCATTATATTTGTTTATATTTGTTATTTACATTTTTTGTTACAGAACTTAATAAGCTGTCAAAATATTACAAGTTTTCTTATGTTTCGCATTTGCATAAAATTAATTAAATATTAAAAAAATACTCTGGGTAGAGGACGGAGGTCGACCTTCAAATGTTGCGCTTCAATTATACTATTAAACACATGAAAGAAAGAATATGGACTGTATTTTAAATCGCGTGGGAACTATAGTAATAAGGGGTGATTTCTTGATTACGTGGCATAACTAATTATGTAATTTATAAGCGCCTCCTTGGTCTAGTGAGTATGACGCTGTGAACCGGAAGAACTTACGTTCGATTGCCATTCCCAAGGATGATCCTGATCTTTGTACAAGTTTTTAACTTAATTTGTTAGTCAAATTGGATCGAAAAAAAATGTATATTTAAAACTTATTTTTTTTACTTTACTGCTTCCAGTATTTTTGACAGTAAAGTTAGATTAAGGAGTTAAACAAAACTTGTTTTTATGAGTTTTTTAAAATTAATTGTATAATTTATCGTGTAATTTTTTGTGTTTCTGGTTGTATCTATCCAGTATTATTTTCATCCCTTGACAGAAAAGTTATATTACGTTGTCCTGCCATAAACCAGCTTCTCTGTGGACCGCATTTTCGTTGAAAAATAATTACTTCAGATCTCACCACCAAGTCACTCAAGCAGCGCCACCTATCGGATCAAAAACTATCCTATCTTTAAGTTGGACTCAACGACACATATACACAAAGTTTCATTGAAATCGGTTGAGTAGTTTCAAAGTTTATAACAGACATAGATGGAAACAATTTTTGTGTTTAATGATTTTAGTTTTGTTGTTAGGAAAGTTTAGAACTTGGCTTGAATTTTTTATATACTTACGGTCTTATTCATAACTAGCTGTTGCTCGCGGCCCCGCCCGCGCGGAGGTCATGTTTGGGAGAAAAAGTATACAATACAAAATACTCATGCATTTAATTTAAAAAATGACGGATTTTCATACAATCTTTCATCCCCTATTTTACACCCTTAGAGGCGGAATTTCCAAAAATTCTGAAACATATATTTTTTATTTTTAACTAAAAGGCCAAATACTAAGTTTCATGAATTTAACTTCAAAAAGGACGGTTTTTCATACAAACTTTCACCCCCTATTTTACCCCCTTAGGGGTGGTATTTCCAAAAATCCTTCCTTAGTGGATGTCTACGTCATAAAACGTACCTACTGTCAAAATTTCAAGTCTCTAACCCCCGCCGTTTAGGCTGTGCGTTGATCGATCAGTCAGTCAGTCAGTCAGCTTCTTCTTTTATATATACAGATACCCTTAATAATTGCTTTAATCACAAAAAATTACCTTTATTTAAGCCCATCAAATAAGTTGTTTGTACCTTACTTACAAATCTTATAATGATCGACATGTATAGAATTAAAAACCACACCATTAAAGATATTTTTGTGTTAATTAAAATTGGCTTAATGTTTGGATATAATCATTGAATATGCTGCCACATAAAGCGCCAAATAATGCCAAATAAAAGTTGGTCTGTCCTTATAGTGACCACTTATTAAGGAAAATTTTATCTATATTCCGGGATTTTACCGCCTGCGTCAATGCGCATTGCAGGTTTATTTTGTTGAGTAACTTTCGACTTTGTGTACTGTATTTTCTTCGGAATTTTATTGACCTAATAGAGTTGTATTTAGGCCGTGACTAATATCCAGTCGTCACAGGGGTTGATGGCACAGAACCACCCAACCCAACGTGGTTGGACGAAACAATTTTTATCCTATTTAAAAAGTGTGCTTATTTTTTGACTACCTCGGTGGCGCAGTCGTAATGCGCATGCGTTACGTCTGCTGCGCTGAGGTCTCGGGTTCGATCCCCGGGTCGGGTAAAGTGGTATTGGGTTTTTCTATTTAGAAATACTCAGTATCAGCCCGGAGTGTGGAATTGTGCCCGGTATGGCGACAGGCTCGCCCCCTATCACATTATGGGACCTTAATAAATGGCGAAAAGTAGGTGTTCTGGTTACACATCTGTCTACGTCTTCGGGGATTACAGGTGTGAGTGAAATTTCTATTATTTCTATTTATAACTTACTCAAAATGTTGTAGCACTGGCTATATTTAAACATAACAGCCGATTACCTAACGCGAGCGGGGTGTTTCTTCGTTTTTTCGATTCTGGCCGACATCAAGTTATGCCGTCCCACGCTTGCACGCGATGCCTACTTCAAAACTTGTTATTCGACAGATGCACATTCATTGGCAGATGCGACAAATGTCACAGCTCCCTTTTAACTTCGAACACGTGTTTTTTTGAAAAAAATACGTACTTAGTAAACGACACGGGCCTTATTATTAAATGTAGAGTAACCCTAATATTTTTAGGCTTAGTCGTATTCCTCCTAACTGGGGGTTATGAAACCTCTCCTTTCAATATGATCCTGGCCGTTTCTGTTTCTAAAGCCTAGAAATATGAGGATAAAAAATATAGAATTTAAAAAACAAGATCTTTGGTAATTCTGGAACATTCTCAAAGGTTTCATTTGGATTTATTATTAATATAATAATAAATTAATAAAATTTTATTAATATTAACGACACGATATTAAATTATAATGTACAAATAAATTTTCTAAGCTCTTAGAAAAAATCCAAATGAAGCCTTTTAGAATGTTCCAGAACTAATAATTAAGATAATTGTTAATTCTATTTTTATATATTATAATGTTTTATAAATTCCAGACTTTTTTATCCTCATATTTCTAATCAAATAATTAATTGTGTACTCGATGCTAAAAAGTTGGTAATGAAAATGTCACAGTAAATCAATAACCATAAAATGGAAATGGCGCAGGTGTTAAAAATAAAATTAACTTCAAAGTTCAGCGTCCGACCGGCGTCTTTACGATCCTTCTTCGGGACCTGCCGGCTGCCAGACGGCACGAACAAAAAGCCAATTTCATAAAACCATGCACCCGACTAAGGTCCCATAACAGCAAATGAACCTACGGAACCTGATATACCAGACGCTATTTTCAATAATACAGCTAAGTTTTCACGGCTGTTTACTTGTCCATTGCGTGTTATAACATGTGGAAATGTTTGCGTACAAAAATACACGCACCAATGAAAATGGAATCGTTTTCCGTACGCCTCGCCATGATGCCGCGGTGGAGGAATCTGCAAGTGTACCACACAAACACAAAGTCGCGTCGAGACGTGCTCCTAGGAGGCTTTGATTGCACACTCGGTTAGATTTTAAGATCGCGCGCCAGTCCGCACCGTGCTGCCGCCGGCAACGCTCGTGTCGTGTGGCGCTGCGACGCCGAACGTCCGACATCGCGAAAAAAGTTTACATACGAAACTTTCCTATCAGACTTTCCTTTCAACCTGTGTCCTGTTGAACTGGAACAGTCTCGTCGTCTATCTGCCGAACGCGAGTAGTGACCTTCTATAACCGGAATTTTGCATCCTCCGAAACGGGTTTAGTCTCGGAGCCCGCTGCGCAGGACTTTCGTGAAGTGCTAACTTGATTTTCAGAGTGGTGTGTTTGTGTGAGCGACTGGATTTTTCATATAATCAGTACACGGGACAGGGGTGACATTGTTCCGTCAGTTCTTAAGGTCGGCTCCCAAGTAAAAGTGCTTTTAAAAGTTTCAGTAAGTATCATACTGTCAATGCGTTATTTAGATCAATGCAAACTATTTATAAGACACTACTGCTGTTATTTAAGAGGTGTTTGACAAAGTTGAAAATGCTACATTAGCAATAGCAATGAAAATAATTGCATCGACATTAGACATTGATGGTCATCCGTCGCGACGGTCCTTGCCCTTGTCGTTGTAAAAAGTGAACTAATATCACAAGCAAACGATTTAATTCGGTACGCAGCTTGTAAAAAATAAGTCGGTCAACGAGCAAACAATAGCTTTTATCTGTTTAGAATAATCAGCAGAATCATTGATAGTCGATGCATTTCTGGTGATATTAAAATAAGACTCCCAGTATTTTACTTTTTTATTTGATCTGGTTCACTTATCCGTTTTAAATGCTAAAATAGTAAGCAACTCTGATAATATCTGAAAGAATACAGGCTGTTCTTCTTAACTTTCATTCTGATCGACATTACTCTTTATTTATGTCACCTGTGCAGTTCGCCTTGCAACATGCGCTACATTCTGTATGAATCGGAATCGAAAGTGCCATGTGTACGTCCCAACGCTGGCAAAAACTGTGGTAAAAAGTGTCGAGAGTAAAAAAATATTGCGATAACTTTATTTTTTACAAAAGCCTAATTCGCTCGCTGTGAGTGACGCTTTAGTCTATTTTTTGCATAGAAATTATACCTCTGATCTTTACGACTTTATTTTAAATAGTGAGAGACTCTAATATTTTATTTAATGTCTGCAGAGAATTCAAACTGTTTCACAGGTCATAATGTCAAGGTTGTCGGTCGGAAACTAAGTTATTTTGAAACAGAGGTCTTTGCGATTATTTGATATTTAATTGAAATTGAGTAACGATTTGTTGAAGTTATTTCAAAGGTAATTAGCTTCGTACCTATATCTTTTGTTCGGTGGATATTAAAAAACTTATGACAGGCTCGGAGAAATACCGAAATGTAGTGCCAATGCCGATTGTAATCAATACCATTCATTATTTTGTACGAAATATCTAATCTACGCAGTGTATTTTATTGCTGTAATAGTAATTTCATAGTTAATTTAATGTTAAAATAATACGCGGATACAAAACACTTTAAACAGAACGATAAAACCACCGTTCGCTTTATAGACAATCTCTAATAATGGCTAAGAATATACATTTTATTTAATACACGATCAAGAAATACAAAAGACATTCAATACATAAGCTCTCGCTTGTTTTCTCGAGATTGCTAGTGCTGCACACACGCGCTCATTTCCATCCATGATGATAGGAAAAATAGGTACTAATTATGAAAGAAAAATACTAATTACTGATTGAAAAACCATTTTACTAATGATTACTCGACTTTAGATCGAATTTAGGCTTCATCGAGCTTATCAATAATTAAGCTGACATTAATGAGGCAGTTATGATACCTTGATATTTATTATCCATTAGGTCTTTGATTTGATCATGGCTTTATATAAAGTATTTATTTTTAAATAATGTTATATAGGTATCTACTATCGTAATAGATTAGAGAAAAACAAAACCGCATTCGCGTCCTCTAAGTTAAACTTAATGTTATACAAACACTAAAAAATTAAGAGCTATTGCAAGTTAAAAATAACCCACTCGTGCGTTACTTTGCGTCCAAATGATCGTACTTTAGCAACACAACACCAAAAAATGTTGAACACTTAACTACGTAATATTCGTAACTATGATTTTTAAGAAGCCTCCGTTGCGTAGCGGGTGAGAAGCAGTTCGTAGTTTTTAATATCGTGTGGGGTCCGGACTATATGCATGACTGTTGGTTGTATTAGTATTATTATTTATTTAATAGTTTTGGTTTTAGCCTTTGTAAATCTATTATACTGATTCGAATCGAAAAATTATCTTAGTGTTGTATAGCCCATTTATTGAAGAAGGCTATAAGCCTATATAACATCACGCTATGACCAATAAGAGCGGAGCATCAATGAAAAAGGTTGCAGAAACGGGAAAAATTTATTATGTCTTTTGAGAGCTTCCGTTGCGTGCGCTGCGTAAAGGCGATTGGGCGATAATTGTATATTGTCTGACCGGTCACCGTTTTACAGGTTCGGCTTCGAACGGCGAACTTCTTTAGAAAGAAAAGAATGAAATAATTTTTATTAGCGGGTTTCTTGTAACTTATTCACTATGTACATAATATATTAAAGTAATTAATATATTTAGGCACGTTGGGCACTTTTGTGATGGGGACAAAGCACTGAACTCGCCTGACCACCACGCTCAGTTTATTTTACTTTTGACATAAGCACGTCTATGAAGTTCTATAATTATTGACAAGCAATCATAAACAAAAAAAGTTATTACATCATGGACTCTGTTTTAAAAAAAGAACTTAATTAACTTAACGTTTAATAGTGGCAGAGCCACGCTGTAGACATACTTGTCTACAGCATGAATGGGCCGGCTCGACCAGGGTAGTACCACTGTCTTACAGAAAACCAACGTAAAGTGACAGTTTACTGTCGCGTTTCGTATGGTAAGTGAGATATCCGGAGGCCCAGATTCCCCTTCCCTTCCCTAATCCTTATTCCTGTCCTTTAAGGCCGACGGCGCATACATGATACTTTCGGTATTGTGGATGTTTATGGGCGGTGGAGATCACTTAACATCAGGTGACCCACTGGCTCGTTTGTCGGACTATGTTATAAAAAAAAAGTTTCAAATTTTCACTTCAGACGGTTGTCCCTATGACTGCCTATTATTCTTTTATTGTTAATGATATAAATGTATTTAATGATTGTGACCTTTTTAAAGTTATGCGTCTTTACATCAATGTTGGCATTATTAAATGTTTTTGGTATAAAACGTTTGACACGGATAGACTGTTCAGATTGTTTTGCCAGTTTTTATGTGCAATAAAACGGAACCGGCTAATACTAGTAACGTTAGCAACATAATGGTTTTAATGTGATCGGTACATATACTTTACGATAATTTTTATTTGTACACAAATATCACCCAATAAAAATTTGATCAACTAAATTTTCGTCTGTATTGTCATTTGATAATTCGAAATTTGAATATAGTCATAGACAGCTGAAATGAGTTCATTATACAGACTATCAAATCGAATAATAATAAGATTTCAAATTAAAAACTCGACAATGAACTCTTAGTAACAATGCACATAATTAAAACTCGAGCCACCCCTCTCTTGATAGAAAAATATACAGGAAAATAATTTATTCTCGAAATGAAAGTGCGCACGTGCCGTCCTCTTTAATGCCATTCTTAGCGTATGTCTGGCACAGCAAAACAAAATGGCCAATGAAAAAAACGTAAAAAGTATCCGGTCATGTCACTTTTCAAACCTGTGATACACTGATCGAGTGGCGACCTCAATGGTTAGACTACAATATTGGAAAGACTTTCACATCACCTCAGCGCAGTTCATTTGCGATTTGTAAAATGGCTCGATCGAACGAAACCGTTGTTGGCGATCAAAATAATTATATTAATTGTCCATTTATTGAGCGTGTTCTATCATAGGGATTAAAATATTGATTGTGATAATCTTTGGATAAATTCAGGACGAATAAACCAATTTAAAATATTACAAGAGATTTATACTGAAAGTTATTAAAAGTTGTTATCAGATTTTAATCGCGGGGCATATTTTTAGGTTTCTGAATCAAGCCTGATCATGACGACATATCTAGACGAAAACATCTTAAAAATATCAACGAACGCCACAAAGATCAAATTTCCCCGTATATGAACGTGGGGATGAAAAATGATTTTTCTGACGGACTCCATTTTCATCAGTGTGAAATATTGGATACAAAAGTATATAATAACTAACATCCTAACATTTAATGATGATATGCAAACAGCTTTAGAATCAATAAAAGACGTTTGATAACAAGACTATTTTCGGCCCTAAATTTTAATGTATTATGGATTAGAATTCCAATGATTACGTCTAGCGTAATTTACATTGTTAACGCCGTACTGAAGGCGCCGGAATGGAGATAAGGTAGCGGATCAAAGCGTCACAGCTCACGTCATTTAATTATTTAATGTAAACACGGACACAAAAGGTCTAGCTAGTAAATCAATGTAGCGTCGATAGAGTCGGTATTGTATTACAGGGTGATGAGATACGTTTTTGGTCTGAAAGGTTTTGGTTGACCCTTTTTTAATACCTGTGAAATGTATTAACGAGTTTGTTTAAACTTCTACTGATTAGTACACATCGGTTTTATACAAATCTTTATATCAATGCTACAAAAAAAACAGCTAAAACCCCGCGGTGGCCTTCTTCGGCGCTTACGGAGCGATCCCGGGATATTCTAAGGAGTGCTAGAATTGCTGCCGGAACCGCCCCTGCGTGGTGCTGCGTTGCAGCCCATCTGCTACGTGCTTGCGATACAGTACAACGCGTGTCCGATATGATTTTGTTTGTTATTATCAGAAAATCCTGTTTGTTTTTTAACTAGTGGTCCTGGGCATATGTTGTCCTGCCATAGACCGCCTTCTCTGTAGACAGAATTTAAGTTAAAAAAACAAATCTCGACAACAGCGCCACCTATCGGATCACTATCAAACTTCACAGGCACACTCTCTGGGCTAATCTGAAGATTGTCTGAAAATTTTAAAATATGCTCCAGCAGTTTCAAAGTCTATAACGGACATAGGTAAGTAGAAACAATGTTTGTGTTTTATATAGATATAGCTAAATGTGAGGTACGTTGAGACAAACTAAAGAGCTAATAATCAATTAACAAAAGTTTTTTAATTCATAAAAAGTACACCGACTTCAATAAAAAACAAATTATGCGTCCCAAATTATATAATTTGAGGGTTGCTCTCGATTTTCCTGAGATCCCATCATCAGACTCTGAATTGTTGCCAATGGGACCACCTGGGAAGTATACCTTTTTAAACAATTTCTTGAATCGGTCCAGGCGTCTTCGAGTAATCGGGGAACATACATAAAAAAAAGATTCCGACGAATTGTGAACCTCCTCCTTTTTTGTAGTCGGTTAAAAAATGACTTCGGTTCAAGTGTTATCAAGACTATGTTATATAGTAATACATCCTTTTCATACGGCCTTATCTTCCTTAGTATCTTAGTCACGACTAATGGTTTCGTCTAAATAAAACTAAGGATTTTGCCTACATAATTTGTGTTATATTATTAGAAGCTATATGAAGATATGGTCTGTTTTGGTGTTATCACTGGGGAACTTGAAATAATTCAGCGTGTCTCGCTTATCTGTGGAAACAACAAAGAAAACTAAGCCTTAAGTTAAAGTCATAGATATTAAATTAGATTGTGATCTAGTTTTTTGTGCGGCTTGTTCTATTTCACCTCGCAAGAACATTATAAGTTGATCTTTAAGTAAATCTATTTGACGAATTTCGGTACTTTGTACAGTTGTTGACATGCGTGAAAGTTATATGGTGTTTTAATCCGTTAGTAGGTTCAATTCTTGCACCGTGAAAGATATTCTTAGCAAGGGATATTGGTTGTATTAAGTGTACAGTCTCCTATGGGACAGAAATCAAATCAAGCAAACGGCGCTGCAGATATAACTTAACTTCCAGTTGCTTCATCATGTCGCAGAGGTCGTGAAATTAATAAAGTTGTCCAATCTTTTTTACTATTGTGTTAACCAGTGCTTAATAAAAGAAACGTGATTCCGTCCGTATCGTGTTTGATCGTTTCTCAAAAAACGTCAAACTTCCTTACTTATTGATTATATAAACGTTTGTTCGAATAATGAGCACTATTTGCAGTATATAGTAAAGATGAAGGTCGCGATGTGATTGACTGCTGATCGCTAAAAATGTATTGTTGTATCAGTTTGTAGAATTTCGTATAAAAATGCTAATCTGATGTATATTATACTTACTTTTGCCTGCAGCTTCACTTCCGATGTTTGTCATTGTAAAGAAATTATAGATTTCCCGAATTTTCCATTTTTCCGGGCAACTTGTAATTTTCTGTTCGGAACATTTAAAAAACATTAACCAAATTGGTCCCGTTGTCCTCGAGTGATGCGTTTGCCAACGAAAAGCATTAAATATTTTATTTCATTACAAAATTACTTAGTTCATCGGTATTATCTGAGAGACATTTTCCACAATACCACCCTTAAGTTTCTTGATAGAATTATTGCATAATTTGCGTTCGTGTATAAGTGCTAGAACAAGGCTGTCAGATTGGGCTGGCTCTCACAGCTCTCACAGCTTGCAACAGCAACGCAAATCCAACAGCGATTTGTAAAGATCCCCTTTGAGGCCGGCAACTCGCCCATGGGTCTTCTGAAATTGTCAGTGATTATGAGTGGTGGAGATCATATCAAGTTAATCACTTGTTAGTTTACCGGAATCTGCTGTGTAAAGGTATAATTATTCTGTTTTCTTGGCATGGCTTCGTTCGAACAGTTCTTAGCATGCTCAAGGGTTACTAACTGTTTCGTCATTCTCAGTCATATCTTTGCATGTTATTCCATAGTTACAGTTATACCTAAAATAATATAATTGTGACCGTGTTTATTCCTCCTAGGACTGCTCTTGGTCATAATAATTGCAGCAAAGGTCAAATCACAATTAAATAAGAATTATTTAACCAAACACTAGAAAGTTCCTCGACACGTTCATATTAAGTGTCATTACCTCACACAATACTTTTCACATTCCCGGTCACGACTTATGATAATGATATTATGATATGTCAAAAATTATGCATCGTACGGTATTTCGTGCCAAATTACAGTCTTGACAACTCGAATGTGCGGGAGATGACGCCAAGATAAATGACGGGGAATGACCGAGCGGTTTGAAGGTGTTACACGCTGATCTAATGGCCAGTCTTTTGATCGCATAGTGAGGTCCAATCAATCATGGAGACATAAAAAATGGCGAACGTAGGCCCGCGATAAGATTTACGAAAGCAGTCCTGGTGTATTCGTTGTACCTATTAGGCGGAAATGACGTTTGTGGCTGCGAAGAAATTGTTTTTAGCTAAGTATAATTGTTATCAATGAAGTGGCTTATCGTCAGAGTAGTGCAAAAATGTATATGAAACATTTGTTCCAGCCTATATATTTAACAAAACATGAGTGCACTAAGCTTATGAATTATCCGATATTAACGACACAGACTTGCAAATGCAAATATATAAAGAATTGATATTTTAATACACATTCAACACCTACCGCATACACCTACTTTAGTTATACAATGTTATGGCTTTCTCTAACATTAAATGTGACTAATTAAAAAACAATCAATTAATAATAATATAAGACTTACCTGTATTGTTAACTATACATGTCAACATATTTTCATGTAAACTAAAAGTGCTTAACTTTTACTAAGCTTGTGCTACACATTCTATTATTTGACAACTATTGTAGACGTATCCAACTTTTATTAGGATGGTAATGACATTATACCCTAAGGTGACAGATACCTTTCATTAGGTATTGATTCAACAAAGTATACAAGACAATTGAGTGTTAAGATTTTGATAAGGTATATATATCTTTATAGAATACACTACAGCTAAAGGACCTATCAAACTAAGCCCCAATTCATTATCAGTGTATCTGAGTAAAGTATAAAAAACATCACATTTCATACCTTAAAGTTATTTAAGTTCTACCTGACACTGTAGTTACGTCACGAAAGATAAACTGCTCAATTACACAAACGCAGTTGGCAGCTATTATATACAAAGGGCTGCCGTATGTGTCACCATAATATCCTGATAGCCAAAGTTGTTGAAAAAATTTAAATATATTGACCTGAAAGAAAATTTGGAGATATATTATGGAAATTTACCATTAAATGATGATAAATTACAAAATTTGGGTAATGTTTAATCATTAGATATTTAAATGAAGATCAGAACTATCATATCCTATTTAAGTGAATTCATAATGATTTAGAAAACTTGATTGATTAAGATATTTACAAAAGCATTAAAATCTAGATTTTTGTACTAAACCTAACACCTAATAACTCTGTTATATGAATCGGTAAAAAAACGCTATTCTGACGGACGATTGCAAATTATTCCGCTTTCTTGTTCGCCGACATTTTGATTTTGTCTATCTAAAACTGGTTGAGGTTTTTTAAAGACGGTTTTATGGTTGTATCAGTTTCGCCTATCATATGACCGAGAAATAGCAATCAAAGATATTATCTTCTTTATCTATGCTTATTAATATTCATAAGATCCGCTAATAGATTCTAAAAAATAGTTTATGTCATGTATGTATGTTCTGATGTAAAGTTTTATGAAATGTTACGTATAATTGGAACATCAAAAAGTTCGAAGGAGAGATTTGATTTGAGATTTTAATTATTTAACTTTTTCTTAACAATAAAACACCATGTTAAAATCCTTGTAACAAAAACACCATCTACGGTCGATTTGATAGTACGTCGTTTAGGTTCATGGACATGGGAAACGAACACAATGCACCAACGCGTGATTGTAATTTAAGAAAAAAAGCTTTTAAATATTGCAAAATAGATTTTGCAATAGAAGATATATAGCCAACGCTTATGAATGATCCGACAGCATTACTGGATCAAACATAAGACCTTGTGCTTCTAATGCACATGTTGTGAAACGAGTGTCAACTTCATTATTCAACCAGTAATTGCACGTCAGTTCGCACGCGCTGATGAAAAAGCTTTTTGTTTGTATGGAAGCAGTAAGTATGCTAATACATTATTAAGTTCACAAAAAAAATTGGCTGGCTAGCTCCTAAGACACTCTTGCAGTCAATTGCAAGATATATAATAACTGCCTCATAGTGTGTGTGGTATATGTCACAGATACAGGTAACGAAACTGCGTATAATGCAGAAAGAAATCCTCATATATTGAAGTAACAAGCGTCTCTTCTGCCAGCGAAATGAACAAAGGAGATCGGCAGATTTGGAACAGCATGAACAAGATATTATTAATAACCAAAAAATCACTTGTATTTTTTAGACTTTATTTCTCATTTTGATTTCATCCTACACCGATGCAATCAGATTTAGAAGAAATATAACGATAACACAAAAATATTTCTACCATTTTTTATTGTAAATGATCGTGGCTAATATAGCTTTTGTAAATATTGTATCGATTTGCAAATTAAACTAATATCGATAATCGATATTCTTTCAATTTTTGTTAAACGACATTGAATGTTGGCAAAAACTATAGAAGCATAAACATTGCAAGTACATTAGAAAGGCATTTGTTCAAACATTTATTAATTAAAAGAAAATACACTAAAATAAAATGACTCGGGTGGTTCATCGATTTTATTATTGCAATATTGATCGAATGATAATTGACACTTCAAGTTTTTAACAGCTGTCCATTTTCAATCTCTAGCTTGCGACTAACACTTAATCTGTGGTATGTGATTTGTCGCGAGAGCAATGTGTTTTAGATTTGTGGTGCCGGTTATTTTGTGTTTATATTTTACGACGACCCTTGGCTATTATAACGGATTAATTATTTCTATTGGCGGATATACTTCATACAATGTATTCCCATCTTGAAAGGTGATTAGTGGTACGGTAAGGTAAGGTACATAGTTATTTATAATTATAATCATTAAGGATATCATATCTGATGAAAATCATAGTCATTGAAGATGGTAGAAAATAGTAGATTATGTATATCTTTAAGTTGATAAAACTTTGAAACCCTATATATACCCCAGGTCATAACCTGGCTCAAAAATACTTTATCGTAGTTTAATTGTGGCATATCCTTATTGTTAAAAACCATGCCCCATTTGTGTTCGCCACCTAGCCCAGTTTACATAGGAAACCTGCGGATCTCCTTTGAATATATAAAGTTAAAAGTACATTATCGTAGTGGGAAGTTTTGGATAATGTAAGTGGGTATCGCTTCGCAATCAGACAAAATATGTTTAATGATTCAACAAATAATTACAACCGCTAAAAGGATCGAGACCAGTTTATTTCAAGTTTGACTGGATCCACCTTTAGTGTTCATCTTTATTGATATTAGAAGGTCACAGGTATTAACATTAATATTGACGAAGAAATAACGCTTTATACATCAGGTTTCTATTTCTCAAAGTTTTAGAGCCACTATTTGGTCACTCTAATCACCCCTTGATTTGTGTCTACTGGACGAATGGTATGGTTGTGGTATGACTTTCAAACAAACTGACATTAAGTTGCAGTTTTAAATCCGTACGGCCAGTGGGATTGTTGGGGGCTTAAAAATACTTTAGATTAACGTGACATATACCTTATGGGAGAGATACATTTTGCTTTAATTAATTTTGTGATTTCAATGTATAGGTGGGCAAATGGTGCACCCACAGTGCACTGTACTTTGTCTTGTCTTATGATGAGATAGTTTGCGAGGTTATCGCTATATCATGCTCCAACCATAGTCTGGCAATTCTCATGTGATTTTGACGAATTAAAAAATTAAGACAATATTAAGATTTCTTTTTGATTTATAATTTCACCGGTTAGGTTTCTACACCCAACTATAAGCGTCTAGTAGACTATTAAAGCGACAGATAAACTCGAGAAAAGTAGGTTTAATTATCTATAAACTGAATTATTAAAGCTGTACAAAAAAAAAATTTCGCTATGCGGTTTAGTTAGAATTATATCATTGATACTAACATCTACTCCATTTATATTATTACTACTTAATACTTGCCAAAAGATGTCGTAATGTTTTTGGTGTTATAACATTATCAACACACGTCATATTAGTGTTGTTTTCTCACCAGGATTATGCATAATGAGCACAATTTCTACTATTAACAACAGCTTAGTGACCTTAAATAAAGCTTAGTATTTTCTTGTGTTTAAATTTTAAGACATTCAGACCACAATGCTTCAATGCCGCATATGGTTGCAACTAATTAGTTACAGTTTCCAAGTGTATCTTTTGTATAATATTTCGTGGAAATAGACCTTGCGGAGTATTTAAATTTATCATATTTTGTTGTCGTCCCTGCTGTAGTATTTAGTTATCTTGTAACATGTTTATTTTGCTGTTAGTTAAATCTAATGCCTTATTGCTCCAATCGTAATGTAGTTGAACTATCATCGTTTCTTATTTTCACACAAATATGCATACACTTTTATCTCCGAGGGGTAGGCATAGTTGCGACTAGTATGTACATCCACGGTACGCTGAGCTTATGTCCATCCAATGATGTGATAGGTGGCGAGTATCGCCACATCCGGTATAATTTCTCTCTCAGCAAATCAAGTATAATCTATGAACCAAATAACCAAACAACTTGTAAGTGTCTTGGAATTTAAACCACCTCATAGATTTTTCAGTCGCATTGTTTCAGCCATTGTCATACTCAACTATTGACTGTGATTACATTTTACCAAAAAAAAATCAACTTGACTTTTTTTGTTGACTTTGAATATTTCTAACAAACATTGAAGGTAGTCTTCTAGGTAGTAGTCGTGCTCACAATCTCGGCTTGGATCAAAACAATTCTAGTTTATTCTGATCCTGAAATTCAAATCTTTCATTGTAATTCTATTTATGACGCCCTTCAAGTTACTTCCAACGTTTCATGTCTGTCATGCACAATACATACTGTTTGTAGCAATTTATTCTTAACGAACGTTTATTATGACATGAGTACGGATTAGTGAGATCACGATCCGTCAAATTGTCCACACCACCTTGACACATAGGTAAGCAACCTTCAGTACTGGCGTTAGTACTTCCACTCATATCATTGACTTTGATCATTACTGGTTCCACGATGCTACTTAATTAGTATTTGATATCGATATATTTAAAATCCATAATTATCATAAATTGCAAGTGTATTTTTATCAATGTTTTAATGATAACACATTTTCGTTTTATCTTGAAGGTTGAATCAACAATGTATGTTTTAGGCAATTGTGTTTTCAGGGATTTGTCTTTATTATTTTCGATCTGCAAAACTTGATTTACAATTGTTTTAACTGCTGTAGAAGTTGTTCAAGGTGGACTTCTGATCGTTACGTCAAGCGTTAGGGATATCGTCGATTATAAAATATACGTTAATAATTTATTAATAATATTTGTTTTGATAACATGACTTCAATCTTTTTAGTAGACAATTATTATTACTGTTACTATTTAAATAAAGTAAAATAAAACTAACATGGATGCTACCGCTAAATATTCATTGACTTACGTGATATCTAATACAAACGCGCAAACACGACATTATGATGCTCGCGGCTGACGCTTTACGCCATAATCGAAACTCTACCTTTAAACTGATAGTTATTATCCTTTGTTTTGTTCGTGGTTTATTTATCTGATCATATTTTATTTTATCTGTCAAGTATTGCAAGAACTCATTGTATGGCCAAATTTTAGAACTATTCAGTGTTGGGAAATGTTAAATGTCAGGATTTAATATCTGTACCGAAGTATGGTTTGATAAGTTTTATGGCATTTTGGCTGATTGCAAAATTGAATGTATGTAGTATATTGTTTAAATGCTCAAGGCCACCGATAATATAGGTGGTTTTTAAACTAGCATTATTGATTTAGGCTTATATTCTTTATAAGAAAGAAACCTATTTGCGAAATAAGAATTGAAAAAACAGCAATTATTATTTAAAACATATGGTCAAAGTAGGTCATTTTATCATCGCACCACCCGACACCGCAACAGAGTTCATCCATACCACCTGGAAACGATTCCGTCTAGCACGGTTCGTTTCCAGCGTTCATTTTTACCACGTACGTGCAAGCTCTGAAATGAACTCCCTGCTGCGGTGTTCCCTGAGCGCTATGACATGTCCTTCATTAAACGAGGCTTAAAAAGAGTAGTCCTTCAACGGTAGGCAGCGGCTTTGCTGTGCCCTGGTATTGCAGAAGTCTATGGGCGGCGGTGACTACTTACCATCAGGTGGCCCGTCTGCTCGTCTGCCTATCAAGTCACTAAAAAATAAAAAATAAAAAAAACGTGCGTTGTGTGAACATCTCATTATTTCCTTTGCAAATTTTCAGCGTAATGGCAGTTCTAGGTCATGACGTCACGAATCTTATCATGCCTCCTTTTTCTATCATTTAACATTCATGAGTTATAAAATTATTTCGATATAAGTTTTTGCTTTTGGTAAAAATAACGTGTCAACTATATACTACTTAGTTCTAAAGTGTGTAAATACAAACATATGAAGGATACTAAATCCACATTTATAACAACTAACAGCGTATTATTGACTCGTTATCTCTATTGTGGAAGATAAATCAGCGGACTTTATCAGGCCACAATAATACAAACGTAGGCTGCATTCATAACCAGAACTTAGAATTAAGGCGTGCTGAGGCTATTCAATGTGTGTGGCCTTCGTGACTCTGAATAGGTGGTAAATATTGACCGACAACATCTGTTCAAGAGTTTAAACGAAGAATGAGCGCAATGTAAAGTGTTTAAAAGGTGTCGAGGTCGCTGGGCATACGACATTTCGAATGAGTGGATCAATTTTGTACAAAACCGGGAGAAAGTAAATATCAACAGACACATTTGCATGTTACTTATTGATGATCGTTTGATATTTTGACAAATTGATATAATCATCGATTTGATGTTTACGCAAGAACGGTTGAAGCTGCGTTTAGAACTTTTATTATTGATGTAATGTGTAGTTAATTTCCATTTCAAACTACATTCAAAAATATAAGAAAACGTATAATCCTATGTATACACATAACGAACATTAGCATCAATACACTGGCTATTGTACAATTTTAATATTATGCATTTCGAATATTCGAGTAACAATATATTATACGATAATTTTAAGTAAAGGATTATGAGGATCATTAGTATATTTTCGAAACGTCGTATATTTTAAAACTACCACCAAGTCCGAACGCACTCTTTCTGAGAAACCCAGGCAAAACTCAGCGGGCTAACGATATATTTGAAAAGGTACATTATCTTAAAATCAGGGTTGCCACGTCGTCCATTAATTGGACAGTGTTAATTAGTTCTGTACTTAAACAAAGGTAACATTACATTAATGTCAATGACGTAAAACAATTACCTATCGACCTTTACTCTAATCGATAAATCTCACACCTATTCCATTCAATTTAGATCATGGCGAGATAATGATTCGCAACGTTTAATTACAATTGCATTTAATTGCAAACGCATTGTTTACATTCAGGTTTTCCGCTTGGAGGTCCAATTCAGTTTAAGTTCTTAACTTGATTAACGCTTTTAACTTGTCGGCGAAAGAAGGCCAGGTAAGGGAGCCATAATTCGGAATGTAAACATTCGTCCGTAACTGTTTTGGGTCAAGTTATTCCCATAAGAGGAGAATAGTAAACACGAACGTGTTAAAATGAACTCCTTTTATTTCAAATGTTAGTGGTTACATGTGGAATACAAGTATGAATAATGTTTGGAACATGATATGCTGTTTAACTTTAATTCATTAAATGATTCGCTTGATATGTCTTTGGAAATTGCAAGATATTATCATAAATAAATTGAAATGTTGCTTACATATTAAAATTAATAAAATGCCTAAAAAGATATTACTAATTTTGACGTAGCCCGAAATGGTTTTATTTAATTTTTGACATAGTCTGTGTATTTGCTATAAATCGTAATAAACAAAATATAATTGGAAATAAGGTAGCTACCAAAATAAATCTATGGCCAGTTAAAACATAGTATCGAAGTAATAGCGCATTTATACATACTAGAAGAAAATCAAGGCGATTGCAATGATTTTACCCGTAAGCGTTTCTTCCTAATTCCGAGTAAGGTAGTACGTTGCATGTGTTGCAAAGCATTCTCATATACAGGCTGATGCTGAAACTAGGGTCCAAAATGTATACTACATATTTCTTTAGAGAAGACATAGTAAAATCATTAGAAATACTAAAAAAAAAATTATATTTTTAATTTTCGTAATCAGTCGATAACATTTGCCCATCTGCACTAACGTTAGTTAACTAACTAAGAAGTTTGTAAACTAAGTGAATCCTAAATATCATTGCTGCCTATTTGACAGCTAGATGCAATACACATTTATGTCTAAGTGTGCCATAGAAAATTAGACATGGACTTTAGTGTTACCAAATTTTCGTGCAGATGGACATTTGGATTATAAAACTAATGTTTATTTACGAATTTAGATTTCTAACTTAAGAATATCTGATTTATGACTTTTTCGTCTATACTGATTACAAGTAGCCAGTCTATTTGATGCAAATATTATACTTTTTTCTGAAATACCCTGTATAATAATATCTTTACACCACCCATTGCAAAAAACAGTCTGGCCTGTTGATTTAATTTTCAAAGGTGAAGGGTCGCTGTTTTTGCTATAAGTTGTCTATGGCGTGATTGATTGGAGTAATGTCTTGTATAATAGGAGTTTAAGCTTTCATGAACAGATATTGCTGGTGATTTATTGAATGCAGAAAATAAGATAGACCTTCCTACTTACATAAAAATAATTTTGAGAACGCACTCGTTTGTAGTTATGGTTAGCTACTATTTTACCGAAGGGAATATTCCCTTCGGTAAAATATAGTATTTGGTTTGAATATATTTTAATATTAACCCGGTATTATACAGTTCCACTGATCGGCACGTGTATGCTCGCTAGCGTAATGCGAGTTTTAAGACTTTACATACCTTCGAAATTCAATAGGATATTTTATGTGTAATTAAAAACCTTTATTATCTATTAAGATTTACTAAGAATCTGCATCGTTAGTTTAATAAGTTTTATCAATAACGGTAGGCAGCGGCTTTGCTGTGTCCTGGAATTGCAGAAGTCTATGGGCGGCGGTGACATCTTGCCATCAGGAGGCTCGCCTGCTCGTCTGCCTATCATGCATTCCTATCCTATCCTGCATTAAAAAAAACACTACTTTGAAGTTCAAACACATTATAGTTCAATAACCTGCCAAAGACAACATGTTCGAATAGAAAACGAAGGCGTAGGAATGTAAAAACATGATCATGCGCACCAAGTTTAAAAACGGATAGAGCACACTTACTATAATGATAAGCACCTTCTTAAAATAACCACGCACGCCTCCACGCAATGAGTCAGTAACATTTTAACTTACAACTCGATGCAACGTTTCATTCAAATTATGATTCATATTTTTATATTTCTCAATTATTCTAATGAAATTGAAAGGGTAAAAAGTTGATTTCATTGACCAAATTAGGTCTTGCTACTTTCGACGTTTTGTGTAGTCCACTAACATTACAACTGGGTTGAGATAGAAACTTCTTGTTTATGTTTCGTAAACATCTGGTTTCGATCGAAAGATTAGTATTACATTAACTGTAGCTAGATATTTTTTATCTTAAACAATATCTGACTTATCTGAGTTTTGATCAGCCTCAGACTATTTAATTAAATTCTTCTTAATATTAAGTAGTATCATATTGAGCTCATGTTACTTTTTTCTAAATCATATAAAAGAGTTGATTGAATGCTGATACATAATACTTACTCGTATGTCTGCAACGTTTCTTATCAGCCGTGTACTTTCTACACTTATTTCACAGATATATATTTCGGCATTAAATACGGTTGTTGCATTACATTTCTGTATACCATTCACATATCCGAATATATTTAGAATCTAAATATCTAAGATAAATGATATTCGCATCAATAAGCGACGATGTGCAATAATTTGGAATATTAATCAAAGAATCTTGAGGCACGTAATATTAAAGGCAAGTCAATGAGCTAACAAGGCCGTTTTGTCAATGAAAGCCGATGCAATACAACGCTCATTGTTTTCACTTACTTCTCAGGTACGTAAAGCAATAGAACTGATCTCGTACTAGACAATGCCACTTATCGATGGCAACAACATGATTCCGTTTCAACATCTATTTTGAAGCCGTGATTTGTTTCAATATAAATTCGATCTGCGCATTGCTGTGCCTTTTCAAACACTAAATTTCATTATAACTAAGTGTGAAGGTGTTACATAATCCTCTTTGTTGAACTGGCATCGCATTATTATTTTAATTTTAAAACCACTAAACTGTTACGAGCATAATTGAATGTCTTTATTATGCTAGGTGTTTTACAGTCGGACTCATATGGATTATTAAATTGGTAAGGTCTAGATAAAATCAGTTTCAGTCGCGAACAGGATATAGCGAATCGATAAAGCAAGGTAACTGAAAGTAAAATGAACAGTACGAATTAATTAAATCATCAGAAACGTAACCGCTAAAAGAGAAAATAGATCTGCTTCACTTTCATTTTTGGCCTGTCGCGTTTTCAATATCAAGGTCGGCGTACGATTAGCACCTACGAGCTGCAACGTTATCATTTCCAATAATCTAACTTGCATGCCTATTGTTTGTTTTAGTAATATTTGCTTTCACGTTCTATTTTATTTTGTCTTCTGCTTTCAACATTCCTTCACAATTTCTTTCATAGTGATAGTCAACAATAATGGAATGCGAATTAAATCCGCTTTCAATTCGTAGTCCAATAATTTGTAAACAGTGTTTGGTACTTAGTATCTACACAAAGTTTCTAAGATTAGATACCTACGTATTCTTAAATAGGTGTATTTTTAACCTTGTTTAAAATAAATACCTATTATCATCATTACCAAGGTCATTTTTGTTATGTAGGTTAATGAAATCAACTCTCGTATATGTCTTTATTGCAGTTGCACAAACAGAAGTTTGTTCCTGCTGTCCTAAAATATTATCTTTAATAGTATCAAGAATACATATTACTACCTTAATACGTTATGTGCAGATTAAATCTAACAGAAAGCAATAACGATGCATTGTATCGAAATATCACCATTAGTTCCGCTCGGATTTGCTCCGAGCGACACTCTACCACGGCCCTTTCCCTTTCTCCGAATGTTATAACACCTACATGACCCATTGCTGGTTTATTGGATTAATTTAATTTGCTCCTAGTACAGAACCAGCGTTGTAATTCAATTGAAATATTTTTTCGGAATTTACAGTCTGCCTTGTCATTTGAGCTGCATAGAGTAACCAGAGCCAGTGTGTCATTACGACCTGTCATTAGAAGGCCGAGCTGTGTGTATTGGTAATTGAATGTTACAGTTTGCATTTGAAAAGTATAGGCTTTCGTTGGAATCTAGATACGAGTCTGGATGTTTACTTTGTATTTATTGGTTTGGAATTACGGAGCGAGCGCTTGTCTACGCAACTTTGTACGATTGTCTATTGTTATGTCACTTGCTGTTTATATTTGAAATAGTTTATTACATGTTCTAGTTAATGAAATTGCGGAAAGAAGTGGTATTTTACGTTCGAACAAATTAATGCAACTGTTGCTCTAGAAATAACTTCAGCTGATTTTTCATCGCTGCACATTTGTAAGTGCTTTGTGTTGAATTATTATTGTTCTTCTTTTGTTATTCGCAGATTTTAATTAAAAATCTTATAATTAATTAATTTCATCTTGTTTTCCTCATAATATGAATAATGTACACTTGCTTATATGAGGTTATATTTATTGCTTTTCAATAAATATTTAAACCAATAAATAACTGAGTCACGTTTAAAAATATCTATTACTTTTACTATTATGACAAGGTATAATTAAGCGTATAGTAGCACAAAAACGTTCGACAAAAGTGTAATCACCTGCCTACGGTATGACGAATGGAGGTCTCAAAAGGTGCTAATGTCCACTTGGTTTTCTTACATCAACACTTTCATTTGATGAGCCGCTCGACAGAATGATTTTTGTAGAAATCGTGCTGTGTGTTTTGGCTCAATGAACGTGTTTGTCGCACTTAAGCGTCTGATTTATAACGATGAGTTTAAAATATTTTAGTCGTTACTATTTTTTTATTTTAATAGTCCTATATAAACTAAACTCTATGACTAAGGCGTCTGATATGATCTCATTTGTAACATTTGCATATTTTAAATTGAATAAATCTATTTCCTTATTAGATGCCGTCGTAAAACGTTTTATCTTATGATTCCGATGGTCATTTTGGACACGACCTTCGAAAGGCTGGCTTTAATAAAATGCTCACAATTTGATTAACATGACATAAGCTCACGTATGTGGCCTTGAAAGGGTAGCCAGCGTTTTTCCTAGTATACCCATGGTGAACTTTGATGATGGTAATAAACTCGGTGAACCATAATCGATCCAAGATATGATTGGTAGTAACTCTATCGCCACATTAGGCGCAAATTCCAGTCTGGGACAATTTATATGTGATTTTCCAATTGGAACTCAAACACAAATTGTGACGGTCCGTCCTGGGACGACACATGGCTCCATCCGTTTCTCAATCACGTAAGAAGCCAATAGACCAACGAAGCGAAATACTTATATTACAATGAAGTCCACTGATAAGTAATTTGTATTGTCAATTAAGTAATAGACCGGTTCGTAGCAATGATAGTGCAATAAACTTTTCTGTCATGAGTCATTTGATACCTTAAAATTGCAACCTGCTCTAACTTGGTATCTAGAATAATTATGATTATTTTTGCGTAAGCGAATATTATTTATTACTTGTAGCTTATTACTGCCTCGGTGGCGCAGTTGTAATTGCATGCGGTACGACTGCTGTGCTGAGGGCTCGGGTTCGATCCCCGGGGTCGGGTAAAGTGATATTGGGTTTATGTATTGTAGAAATACTCAGTGTTTAAATATGTAGGGAGAGATGGGCAAAAACTGCCACCGAGTGGGTACCATCTGGCCGGCAGCGGCATGAAAGGTCTAGGCTATTCCTAGTCTTGTGTCTTATGACTTAGACGCCTTTGAAACTACGTGGCCAAAAAAGGCTCTTATCAGGGATCAGTGGAAGAAAATGAGGAGTACTTTGGCCAGCAGTGGGACAGAATTAGTTAAAAAAAAGAAATACTCAGTATCAATAATATCTTGCAATAATAGTACCGACAATTGTACTTTTATTTTATTTTTGTGTGTTTAATATCATTTATTCCAGTGTACAATAAAGATTATAAATAAATATCAGCTCGGAGTCTGGAATTGTGCCCGGTATTGCGATGACTCGCCTCCCATCACATTATGGGACCGTAATAAATTCGGCGAAAAGTGGCTGTACTGGATACACCTCTGCCTACCCCTTCAGTGACAACAGGCGTGAGTGTATAAGTAACATGCATGTTTGTACTTACCATTTATGTATTAGTTTAAACGATAATTTATTTGCATATGGCGTAGTGTGAAGAAGCAGGCCGGCATGATTGTGTTGAGTAGCGGGGGATAGAACTGCAGTCTGCGATCTGCATCATCAATAAATGTCAACTCATTGAAACCATAAATATTTCGCCTAGAATGATGTCTGTAACATGAACAAATGACACATTAGGCCTGAGTTTCCTATTTAATCGCTGGTCAATATTTGTGTATCTGGCCATAAGCGCTTAGAGTGGCGGTCCTAGCTTTCGCTCCTTGTAAGTGTATTATCGAGCGTCCGTGATTTCCTCCGGTACAAGTGCTTGTGATTCTACACAGCTGATTTATTGCTTGCGTTATTAATAAATTAACAATTTTTATAATTTAATTTATTTGGTTATTTTTTTGTTTATTTATTAATAATCAGTGGTTGGTGTTTTGTTGTTGATATATTATTAAGGGTGTTTGATAATATTAATAAAAGTCAATTGGTTTTTATTAAGTTATAATTTTGTTATACAAAATGAGAGGCGAATTTGTAAAAAAATATATTTATGGTTTCTTTACGTTTAACCGATTATTACCTACACATTGAAATGAAGCTGATTTTACGGGTTTTAAATGCGTTTTATTTATAAGTAAGAATTCAAGAAAATATTTTTCACATTTTTTGGCAATTTAAAAGTTTATTTTATTGGACATCAGGAGACCTTGGAAATGTTGTACATATAACTGTACATCGATTAGCAGTCGGTAACGAGTCATGTTCCATTTAGGGCATAATTTCTCATCGCTTATGTTGACATTGCTAAATCTCACTTTATTCCGACGTGTATGATCGACGCGTTTGCAAATTAATTATTTTCTGAAAAGTAATATACATACATATACACTCACGTCGGTAATCCTCGAAGGGGTAGGCAGAAGTGTAACCAGAACATCTACTTTTCGCCGAATTTCGGTCCCATAATGTGATAGGAGCGAGCCTATCGCCTAATATATATTATGAAAACTAATATATTTTCTATTCAAGATGGTAATTAGGTACTAATGATTTTGTATGTTCACGTAATTTTATATCATCGTAGAACTAAGTAACATTAACGTCTATAATCTATACTTTTCAACAGATCTCTCAATTTTTTCACTATGTTTTTGGTATCAATTACTTTATTTCTGTGCTTTAGAGGTTAATAACAAAAGCTAAAACAAATTTTTAAAGTATAGGCGAAATTGTGCGTTAAGTTTTAAATACAATAATGGACATAATTAAACATTCGCATCTTAGGCTAGTAGGCTAGTAGCCGGCTGTGAAACGAGAGGCCGTGGGTTCGATTCCCACACCGAGACAAAATTAAATTGTGTCCTTGGTCTGGGTGTTGTGAGACCGCAATTCTCTCGTAGTCTCTGATACCCACCACACAATCCTCGTATCTTAGTGTGGAATCGGGGCTATGTGTGTGACTATTGGTTGTTATTTATTTATTTATATAGGTATATTCTATTGTTAAGTGTACACTGACCACTTATATTAATCAATGCGGAATTAGGATGGCGTGTTGGATTATCTCTCTAAATCCCTTTGTGCTAGGGGAGGGATATGCATTGCTATTGTAACGTGGGGTGATAATATAATTTATACAATATTTTATATACATACATATACATATACACTCACGCCTATAATCCCCGAAGGGGTAGGCAGAGGTGTAACCAGTACACCCACTTTTCGCCGAATTTCGGTCCTATAATGTGATAGGGGGCGAGCCTATCGCCACACCGGGCACCATTCCAGACTCCGGGTTAATACTGAGTATTTCTAGATAGAAAAACCCAATATCACTTTACCCGACCCGGAGATCGAACCCGAGACCTCGGCACAGCAGTCGTAACGCATGCGCAGTTACAATTGTGCCACCGTGGCCGTCGACGGAATATAGGCAATGACAATTACGTTTTAATGTGTCGAGGTACCTCGTAACCATAGATAAAAGCAATCAACACTTAAGGTGTATTTTCAACGCGTCAACATGCGATTCGAGGATTGGCTCAGTCGTCGTCAAACCAGTACGATACGCATCTAGATTCTAATTAACATTGCTAGTTAACCGTGATTTATGACAGATGCCTATTAAAGAAAGTGTTTATTAAAGTGCAGTTTCAAGGTTAGCGCGAGGTGAATAAGCTATTAATGTGGGCCATAAAATGCATGCAGGGTTATATGTGTGTGATCTTAAGTAATATATTTTATTGTACGTGTTTATTTTATGCTTGTTTTAAGTTTTTAATAGCGAATCTCGCACTTTACTGCTTGTAGAATTTTTAACATAGAAGTTCTTAAAGCGTATTTAATCACTAGCTGTTGCCTGTGACTCCGACCGTTTAAAGCTAACTTACACTATTTATAAAATCATTTCATCTCTGACAACTACTCTTTGCATAATACAGATACTTTTGATTGAATGCACCGATTTGAATGAAATAAAGACTAAATGTTACCTCGAGATACAATCTATAATTTACTATATTATATTAACTTTTAATTAAACTAAACTTAAGTTAACTTTGCAAAAATGTACAAAGTGCCTGTTCAGCTTTATTAAAGTATAGTATGTGTTAATTGTTAATCATAAATCATATCATAACGACAAAATACTAAAGACCTACGGTTGTGTTTCTTGATGCTTCTTCTCAAACCAGTGAGTATCTCCCAAGCACCAGTAGACTTTATTATTATTATGATTTGTAAAAAGTGTCTCTAGTGGCTCACTTACTTGTGAAATTGATTTGTGAAAAAACATCTATAAAGTATAATTTGATAATTTAAAATATTTATTTTAATTTAATAAACTTTTAAATAAACCACTTAATCACAATATAAATATAATCGATTACGGAACATTACAAACCTGATTGCATATTATTGTAACTCGAAATCACGAGCAATATCATAAAAGTAAGCCTACACACTTTGTTATTGTGCAAGTTCTACTTGACCGATACAGGTCGGTCGCCTGTCACCCGGCGTTGCATTGGCCAATGAAACGCACTATCATCACAACACAGGTGTGTTCTATTGGCAATAAAACAGCTGTGACAACAAACGCGCATTCGACACGGATATGTGAAGGTGGTTTTATGTTTTCATACCGTTTTCTATAAAATATACTGTATTACTTACTGTTAGCAATCTGAAAAACGTTTGTAACAGCCCAACAATACATGCCCTGGTTGTCTGGTTGTCTGTACATAATACTGTAATACAATAAAATGTAAATGAGCGTGTAGAGAGACTGCCTCGGTGGCGCAGTTGTAATTGCGCATGCGTTACGACTGCTGTGCTGAGGTCTCGGGTTCGATTCCCGGGCCGGGTAAACTGATATTGGGTTTTCCTATCACGAAATACTCAGTATCAGCCCGAGTCTGGAATTGTGCCGGTATGGCGATAGGCTCGCCCCCTATCTCCGGGACCATGGTAAATTCGGCGAAAGTGCCTGTGCTGGTTGCACCTCTGCTTAACCCTTCGGGGATTTCAGGCGTGAGTGTATATGTATGTAGTGTAATATAATCTTAGTCAGCGAGACTAGGCTGTTGAGTCAGACGTATATCCAAGCCACGCCTTGGCTCGGACAAATCTGTAATTTCCCGGTAAGAAAACCTGTATTCCTATGACAATTTAGATTGCAGACGAATTTTTGCACTCCAACATGATGATGCAATAAATTATCACGTAAATAACTTAAATCCAACGTAATGATATAGAATTGGATCCAAGACCATCCTTGGCGACTCATTAACGATTTATATATCGATTATATTTTATAACCCTGAGATTTTACATAGTTTGTCAAAAGTATGATGAGTTCATAAAAAGTATGGTTGGTTACACAACCAAAATGGCATAAGGTCAGATGCCCACCATAGGGCTGTAAACATTTTGTTAGCTATCTATCTATCTTGCTACACGCCATTAATTTATGTTTTAGATTTTTTTACCATAGATTATATTATAATACACTGTAGTGATCAACAAAGTATTATCGCAGAAATACAATGTAACGATCGATATAGGATTATGGCAGGAATACACCGTAGTGATCAAAGGATTTCAGGATCTAAGGCCGTTATGACTTTAGTCCCTATCACAATTAAATAAACGTTTAGTGGAATTCAATGCTTTCTTTTCAGTTATGTTTGCTTATTGGATGGAGGCTTCAGGCGTAACAGTATTAGGTAGTATAGATTCTACATTTGGGTAACCATTTTTATGTATATATGCCAAACAATGTTATATATCAATAAATGTTCGTTAAAAACTTGTTCCTAGAGTAAAATAATTAAATTAAGAAACGTAATAACGAACGCCGCCTTTTATCTTAATCAAATGATTTATTTTTAATGACATCAGAGACCGAAGTTCTTTTCGTTTTACTTGCTGCCCTTCAGAGTGACTGGATTAAAGCAATCCGTATGTATGATATATGATCAACATATCAAAGTGCAAAGTGTAACAACTCATAAATCATTATTGGTAGTGTTGTAATGAGCAAAGGGCACCACGTATTGTGTTGAAGCCCATAATAGTGTGAGCGTGTATTAGCCTGTAGCATGAAAAGCTACGCAGCAGGCATGTTGGTGTCGAGTAGCGAGATATAGTTGTCTTTCGCTACTTGATACTCTACCTGGATGGCACTGCTCTTTCCATCACATGCAGTGAACTCTTATAAGGGTGGTCAGTTCAATTTTTACTTTTAGACTGAAGGTATGGAGGGTGGGAGGGAGGCGTGACTAGAACATCAACCTGATTAAACTGAATTTTGGTATTAACATTGGAAAAATATGACAGATTAAAGCAGCAGTTTGTTGCTGCGTTTGAGTGAAATATCTAGGGGCCCAATCCGCCTGCTTCTTTACCATCTTCTGTCATAAAAAATCCGTTGAGTAACAGTAATACTTTCCCATTCTCAAATATTCACATTTCAGACTTATACGCTTTGCAACTAGCCACCACACGTTTAATATCCAATTAGTATTTCCGGCATACTGTCCTTTACTACGTACGTGACCGCTTTAAATTCGCTATTTTAAACTGAAGCCTATCCAAACTTGGTCTCGCGATTTGCAACACAAGGACAACTGCAAGATCGTTTGTGTTTGATTATGTAAATGCTGTTAAGAACTTTATGAATTTTTAGTCATCACATTGGTCTAATGAGGATACGTAGGCCGCGAAACTGGTGATTTGATCAGTCAAAAAAGTGTCTTTTCTAAATTAAGGGATTGGAATTTGTCACATGACGGTGCGCTTGCCTTCTTCAGGTTACGAATGTTACTGCAGCTTATGTTATTTTGTTGATAGATTATGAGAGACTCAGTCTCACTATCAGACCCGAAACAAATATTTGTACATCGCAAAATTTGTCTCGGTGTAGAAATCGAACCCATGGCCTCATGTTCCACAACCGGCTGATCAACCACAGCGTCTGAATTAGCAGTAATTGATTATTTCTCTGCATAGAATTTATTATGTGATGTAAAGTATTATTTACTACGAGTCTTTACCAATGCTCATAAAAGTCAACTAAAACACCGAGAGTTATGTTTGTATAAAACCTTTTAAGCACTTATGCTTTAGACGACGGTAAAAATTGCATCAAAATCGGTCTCGACGAGATTGAGTTATGAACATACAAACGTCGCGTTGGTGTATTTTGTAATTTGTTACATATATTTGGGTGATTATAGTATTAGATGTAAAGCGACCCTAGGACTGCATAGATAAAACGAATTAAGTCTTTCTTAATAGTAATTATGTGGTCACTACGAATTCATTATCAATCGAATTTATTTAGTTGTATTATGAAATGAACATGTTAAGTGATAAGAAATCGAGGGAAAAGTATACTGACATAACTCTACGATAAGATGAAATCGATGTCTTAATTGTGATTTACATTATTCAAATTAATTTCTACGGTATTTTTATATACTGTAAACTTGATTAAACGATATCATTGGCTATGCATTTTATTAAACAAAAGTTATGACTTGTTGTTCGAGTAGTCACAATGGTTTTTTTTAACTTATAATGAAATAGTTTATTAATCAGGAACACTTGATAATTCAGCCCATTATTGCGCGGTGCTATAAACATAATGACAAAATGTGTGCCTGACAATAAATATAGAAAAATGATTGATGTATCTCCGACACAAATTAAATTGCCTAACAACCTATACTGTGTGAGTTAGTTGCCGTCCATTTACTAAATGGCCGTTAAAAGTCGGCAGACTGCCCATGACCATGGCGGCTGTAAAGCCTTCGAAACGTCGGGTTAAAAAGTAAATCAAACCACGATATAATCCGTAAAATGCGTTTTATTTCAGTGTTTTCAATATGTCTCTATTTTTCATAAATAGCCACAAAAATAAGCATTAATAATTTTTTTTGAATCATTAAATATTAACGGTAGGCAGCGACTTTGCTGTGCCCCCTGGTATTGCAGAAGTCTATGGGCGGCGGTGACTACTTACCATCAGGTGGCCCGTCTGCTCATCTGCCTATCGAGGCAATAAAAAAAATTATGAAGAATTATGGAAGTTATAGCGTACCGACATAAAAAAAACACCTTGTGAAATAATATATAGCTTATACGATACGTATTATACATGCTATGGAATTCTCCATCGCTCACAACTCGGGCCGAACTTGACGCCCTAGGCCCATTTGATGTGATGTCCTTTACTTTCTCCACTGGGTGGTACGACTCAAATCTTTATCTCATTAGAATACCGCTCCGAGGGACGTGGAACACTGTGTTTTAATCTCTACCGATACTATCCGATAGATGGCGAACACAATATTTGTTTTGGATCGTGAAAGCAGAGCGGGAAGTGTACAAAAGAAATAGGAATACTAGTTTATGGTTACGTGGTATGGAATAAATTGCTGTGGACGTTGTTACGTTAGATATTGCCTTTTGGGATTTTTTATGTTGCCATAATTTGCCTTTTCGCAGATCAAAGGATTATTTGTTTGGCCCTCTTTTGTACAGGTAAATATAAAGCATTTACATTGTATTGTGAACTAGACGTTGATCGCGGCTGCGCCACGTTTAAGTTTCTACCGATTGTACATCAATAACTTACTTCCCATTTCAACATATTTGTTAATGTTTTTGTATAAATATATAAACCCACCCTATCTGTCACATAAACATTTGCCTTGGTGAGGAAATCGAACACACGGCCACTCTTTTCACAGCCATCTACCCGCCCGCTGTGCCACGGAGGCTGCTATCTTATATGTTTACTGCAGTATCGATTGACATATAACCAGTATCAATATTCAGTCATCCTAACAAATTACCAGACCTACAGACGAAGATCAAATATTACTATTTTATTACTGTATTTTACCATTTTTTGCTTGCGTATTTGCGTTTATTGGTATCATAAGAGACTGAAATACCACTGAAAAAGCGCTTTACAATTTTTCAGGCTTTTCCAAATTTTCTTTCTCAATAACTTTGTTTGGATGTGCTTACCAACTTTAATCTATTTTTTATCTTGTTTTGTTTTAAAATTTCCTAATATAAATGATTTATTCTAAAGCACAAGAATTTAAATCAACACCAAATAATTACTCGATAGTAAACAGTTTCGTATTTTTCTTTTAGTTCTCCTAATAAATATAGTTTCTACGGCAAATTAACCAATTTGTATCAACACCCCAGCTTTCCCAACGTCTACCCACTGAAGGACGTGCTGTTCTTAATGCCCATTATCGATTAGAGCTCAGGCGAGGGTCGCAGACCAATTGTTGACACGAACGAGTCGACAGAATCGTATGGGATGTGTTGGAACATTTCAAAGGGGTAATTTCAAAGGGGGGTCGTTATTGGGTGTCTTATGGAACTGAAGATTATTCTACATCGATGATTAAACCGACCGATTAAATTATTGTTTTGTAATCGATAATCGTTTTGGATTTTGGAATTAATATTTATGATATGATTTCCATATGATTGAACTGCCGGTTTGGCGGACGAATTAATTCAGATAGTCGAGTTCTTACGCAGATCAAAAATAGCACGAAAATAAATATTTCTCGATTACTTTCTGATTCGGATATTGCTGCGCTTATTTGTTGTTATTGTATATTTATTTACCTCAAAAACAACAAAAATTAGAAAATATGTTATAGTTTTGTCGGGGGTCTAGTGTTGGGGTACGTATTTGGCCATGTTGCGGCCTTCTGAGTACTTTAACACTAGACCCTGGACTGCTTCTTCACCTCTTTGCCTCATGGCGTAGTGTGAAGAAACTACACAGTAGACCGTCATGATTGTGTTGAGTACCGAGGAATAGATTGTTTCTCGCCACTTGATACTCTAACTGGACGGCACTGCACTTATCATGCAGTGTGGGAACTGCCATGCCAGGATAAAAAGAAAGAAAAACATAAAGCCGCCTAATGAACAATGTCTTATTATGACTAAATAATTCTACAAAATACAATTCAAAGCCCAATATATCATGTTTTGGCGTTGGAATTGTTCACTAAATAAACCTTGGCAACACAATCCTTTCCTACCTAATCTTTCCTATAACTTTGACGGTCAAAATAATTACGTGGTCGACAATTCAGATAAACATCGCCTATTACGCCTTCCATAAAAAGTTGTCAGTCGACAAAATGGCGCCAAAACTCAGAGCGCAGCCATTGAGATGTACGCTGATACTTCTAAAATAGTTTGAGGAACTTGATCTTATGACATTATGCACGTATCAACATAAAACATAATATTTTGTAACCGCCAAATGGCCTTGATGCATTAAAACATAAGATTGTGAAAGGTATACTTCTGCTACTCGAAGTTTATAAGGCACGTCTTAGTTAAAAGTTGCCACATATTCTGAGTTTAACACTTCATTTAAAATTTGGAATTCTGTTTTTTTTTTACTCTATAAAACAGAATAGTCGCATATGTAAAAAGGTTAGTATAATGTTTATCTATGTGATATAAAAGTTTTTTAATTCATAAAAAGTACACCGACTTCAATAAAAAACAAATTATGCGTCACTATAAAATTTCATGGTTTCCCTTGATTTTTATGAGATCCCATCATCAGATTCTAACTTGGTGCCAATGGGACCACCTGGGAAGTATACCCTTTTAAACAAAAAAGAATTTTTCGAATCGGTCCAGGCGTCTTCGAGTAATCGGGTAACATACATAAAAAAAATGATTCCGACGAATTGTTAACCTCCTCCTTTTTTGAAGTCGGTTAAAAATGGATGCATTGTTACCTGATAAGCAAATAGTAATGTTATGTCACAACCATAGACATAAGTAATAGGTATCTATGGTCACAACGCAACAAATGATCGAAAGTGTCTCCGAGATTTGTGCTTATCTACAAGATTGATGGCCGTGTCACGTTTTCAACTAGGAAACATAATGTTTATCGGACGGATTGTTTTGTTTATTTGGAATTGAATATTTTATAAAGTTTAAAAACAACGTAATGTAATTCAACGGATTGGTAACCAGAAATGTAAACTTATTATCATAGTAAAAAGAGGTTATGCTTATGAGTTTGGTATAGGGGATAACCTTTGGAACTATTGATCCGATTATATAAATTCTTTCATCGACATCTGCAGGATTCTCAAGTACTAAACGCCTTTTTACATTGTGATTATTGAGTACTACACACATACCAACAGTTAAATAGTTCTGAGTTTACACAAAGATACACATTGTGTCGTTGGTATCAGAAACTATTAAGGACTTACGGAACCGCACGAAACATATGTTGTTGGAGCTCAGTATTTGTCTGGGTACAAGAATCGAAGCCACAGCTTATCGTCTATGCAGAAAGCATACATATATTATATCTACATAAGACCTAAATAGTATATCCAATCTTTGATCCCCATTTATACGATAAAGCGAAGAAAGTTTTATTAAACGTTTAATCAAAATGTTATATAGATCGCGACAGGTCGACATGGCAATCAGGGTAAAAAAATATTGTACTTATAATAAACCTTATTTAATTAATTTTAGTCTTATTTTCTTGCATTGCAATAAAATAAATATCGATATAATCTACCACACTGCCACGTCACTAGAAAATTGCCATGTTGAGCTGTCGCGTACTATCTATACATAAAATTATACATTTCGTTTCTAGTATTTATTTAATAGTATCTGATTGTATTGGTTGATTTTCACGATATGTCACATATCTCTTGTCATTTGATAACCTATCGTGACCTTTGTCTATGTTTTCAAAACACTTTGGTTTTCCGTAACACAGATAATACTTAGCTCCTATAGGGCCTATAGTTAGTCTTATCAAAAATAAAATTATGCCTTAAGCAACGAACTATCATTTAATTTTCTGTGCAATAAGATTTAAAATAGTAGAAGTAGATTAGTATGGTATTATACATATACAAAATACCTTCCTAAACACAATCTTTCCATAGTTTTTTTTATCCTAGCACGGCAAAGTGACAACACTGCTCTTGATGGTAAGCATAGTGTTGTCTGATTAGAGTTTCAAGTAGCAAGAAACAACTATATCTCGCTACTCGACACAATCAGTAGCTTCTTGACACAACGCCTAAAACTAACTTTTATATGTAAATAAGTACGATTAACTTTTCTCGTATGCGTGGGCAGTCCGTTTGACAAGGTCACAGACATTTCATGTCACACTTATGTCAAAGATGTCATAGCCTTTCGATAACATGGTAACGGGTTTGTAATTTGTTTTTCGTTTATTGGCCTTGGTTTCGAAACGGCCTTTTTTCGAATGTTACATTTTCCTAGTCGTGGTGAGTTTATATACTGTATTATGTAATTGTACTTATTATTATTTAAGTAGTTATTGACAAGCTATTAGACGGTTGGGAAAGAGAATAAATAGATTTGGAATTTTAATTTTAAATCTGTGGTCGAGGACATAAAGTAAAGTGTACATTATTCAATGTATAAACAAATATGAACATAACCCGGTAAAATTAATATATTTGCTTTTTAGCGAATAATACTGACTGACCTTGTATTGCATTAATGCAATATTCATGGCTCATTTTTATTTTAAAAAGCATGAATCACTTATTTTATTGCCAGTAAAGATTTAAATATATATAAAGTATGACTTAAACGAGATCGTAAGGAATTGAGTCATACATAAATAATATAAACTTTAAATTGCAAATAAAACTCAGAGACACTAGGATAAAATTGTGAGATAAAAATGAATGGACTTATATGTAGCGTTTTAAATTGGTATTTTGCCAGTTAGCGTACAGGGTGTATGTTTGTTTGTTGGCTTTTATCCAGCAGGATAATAAAGCGCTATCCACAAAGAAGCGGGTAGTCATTGCTCATTCAAATGTGCTATGGGTATTAAAGGGCTTTTGTGATGGAATTTCCATATGCTCCATCAAATATTTATATACATTTACTAATGAACAGTATAGTGTTTGTAGCTGGAGATATCAGATTGTAACTACTATTACCACTACCAATTGATATACTAAATTCAAATATTAAACTTTGTTCTATGACACACGAGTTATATCTACTTACAAGAGGCATTAAGGACTTTTAAATATTAAGACCAAGATGGCCGTTTGCTTATTTAATATTTTTTGATTTAATACGCTATTTAATACATGACATTGGCAAAATCATCGAACAACGATGGAGCCATAATATAAAATTATAATTAGAAGAGTCCTTAAACTATTTCGATTTTAATAGGAGCAAATTCAACCAAATCATTATACTAAATATTAATCTCAGTAGGGTTGCTGCTGATGTTGACCTTGGCAAACTCCCTTTTTGTGTCGACAACCCCTAGTACGCGTTACCGTAATGAGCGCCTTTACATCCCACTGCACATTTGGATCATTTCAGATTTAGTTCACTAGAATCCGATCGTCTAGTCTAGTATTGTGATATAATCGTATTGGGATTTTTTGATTTGTTCATTGATAAGTTATAATTTTAATGCACGTCTTTGTATGCAATCATATTTTATTCTAATGATGATTACAACAAGATTCTAATTTTACAATGTCATGTTATAGAAAAGAAACGGGAATTTATTTAATAAATAATTATGACAAAACAAGATCGGATAAAAGACTAACAATTAATATATAATAATAATACTAGCCCTGTTTTAAACATTGTCCCACTGCTGGGCACGGGCCTCCTCTACTAATGAGAGGGGTAACAATTAATAATCACATAGAAAATGTTTATTGTATTATTTGTGGATGAAGTGGATGGCTTAGTTTAAGTTTATTCAGTTTTCGAATCAGTATATTGAAGAATTGGCCTTAAGTGAGAAACAGGTCACTTTTATCTTTTTTGGCATTACATTTACTCACGTAATGATGCAAGCAAAGGTCAAGGGGAGGGAGTGGCTTCTCACCGAAAAATCAGCCTGTCGTTTCTCAAAATCAATTGTGGTATTTTTTCCTCCTTTCCTTCTCTTGCAAAATCTTTTTGCACCACGCTTTAATATATACTATACAGCAAAAACAAAATCCGAACTGAAACAAACGCATATTTCCTTAAAACATGACGATCCAAAAAAAACACACTGAATTTGCATCATCATTCGCCAATATTTAAAACATAATTTCCAATAATACGCTAAAACCCGGACGTAGAATATTCTAGCATCAAATACATTTCCCGGCCACTTTGTATTCGTCGGGAGTAAAGGGCGTATCCTGGATTATTCCGATCGACCGAACTCCGTCTACCCTTTCCCATAACAGCCCGTCGTAAAGTGTAAAGGGTCGTTCGTAGTGCACTGGTGTGTGTGCAGACGGGCCACGGGATGCGATCGATACCACCGTCTGCACGCCTGTCCCGCACTGCGGTCTGACCTTGCACTTGCTATTGATAACGCTGCTTTAGAATCATCCTTACCGATAGACTCGGAAGCGGTCGCCGAGCCTCGATGCGTAACATTTTTATTGCCTTTGAAAAAGCCAAGGAATCTGTTTGCATATAGCCCAGTTTGTGTAATAAGTTTGTTTATTTTTCAGTAGCGAAATGGTTCAGATGTGTGCAGAATGCCATAAGAAGTTATTGATTTATATCATACTCTGAGTGTAACTTTTGACATTTCTCTATATAATATGAAAAGACTTACTAATTTGAATGGCTTTAATTGGAATGAACGAAAAATGATTACTAAAATTATTATCAAATTATGTTTTGGGTGTTTTAAATATTTGTTTCACTTTTCTATTTAGTACGTATTTTATTAGGTTATCAAGGTTGTTATCATCTTATTTCTTGGAATGAGACTAGTTACTTCTAATGTCAGAATAGATTTGACAAGAAACTATGTATTTAAATTCGACGAATTCCAAATCGAATTACGGCTCTTATTGTATCGATTAGGTGTAAAAATCTTTAATTCAGACAGCTGGCGTGCTTCCTCCCATTATGAGTCTGAGCGATTCAACGGTTAATAGGGTCGCGGTAAATAGAAAAATAGAGTAAAAAATCACAATGGTGCGGCCGTAAAACAATAGGGCTAGTTTTGCATCGTCAACCTTGGCAGTCATTTCCGACGGCAGGTCGCATGACTCATGCCATTTTAAGAGATACTGATTACTGACGATAGTGTTTCTATGATTTCTTTTTAGTTACTGACGTTTGTAAGTATGGTAGTATTTGTTTAAATTCTCTAATAGTTGTTGTAACTAGAGTTTCGATGTATTAATCAAGATTTTTACTTTATAACTATTCCAGAAATTGCCATATTACTTTCGCATAATTCTGTATAAATGTTTGGACCTGAAAGAGTCAAAAACCTGCGAGTTTGTTTTGGCGTTTCTTCTCATTGTTAGATAGAAAATACCGGCGTCATCTAGCTTATAAATAAGTAACGTGTAAAAGTGAAATTTAATGATCTTTGATTTATTTAGGCACTATAATGTAATGTTAATCAACTTTGAAGTTAATAAGCTGGGATTGTGCTTATGTTCAGTGACTTCAACAACAATTTCACCTCGTTCCGCTTTTTAGGGAACTATAGCATAAACAGTTGATTCGAAGGTCGATGTAGCGATTGCAGTTGGTGAGAAATCTTCACTCTTCGGGTTGGTAATCATATTTTTTTTGAAGTACATATTGTTACCGGCGGTTTCAGCATTGCCAGGAGCACCAACCGTGCGTTTTTTTATCACATTGTTACAAATATCCGCAATCAATTAGCCATGCTGTCTCACAGTGGGACAAAACTCTCCCCATTAACTATTTGAGGTTTGTAATTTTTATCACACCGCCACTTAGGTCCGATTTCGGCTGTGTGGTCGATATTGTCGTGTTTGATTGTCGGCTGAATATATGAGCCGGTAAGGTTGACCTGGGGTTCTTTAGATATTGAATAATACGTTTCAGCTTAATTTTGTTAAAATGGATAACTGACACACATTGTCGTCACCCAATTCCCAATAACAGTTTTTATTACCAATGTCATTTTTTGTAATATTATTTCTTTTCCTCTATAGTGAATAAGTAAATTAGTTTTTATAGAACATCTTTTTGCGTTGCGTCATTTTTATTTTATTTATCATATTACAGCTGCGTTTGGTGTAAATGCGTAGGTCAATGGTTTTTTGTAAAATCAGGAAAAGATTGAAACTCGGTCAGAATGATGTGCTTTTGCAATCGTATTAGAGTTTTTACTTGTTCCGTGTACATTTTTTAAATTAATTTCTTGTAGCTTCGCTCTTGTGGTAGTTCAGCGTAGCGATCTAACCGTCTAAGTTTGTAGTCACTATGTGTAACAATTGAGAGGTAATGGATTTTCATTCTGGGACCTAAAGAGTTGTTTGTATGAATGTTGTTTCTTTTGTAGGAAATTACTCTGTCGAATCGGATTATTTATGTAATATTTTTAACTATTTGTTAGGTTTATGTATGGTGGTTCTTATGTTATTTTTGTGTTTATGAAATGTGGTTTGTGTTGTACATTATTTTCTATATTTTTGCGCATATATAGTTTTTCGAATCTCATAGATTAAAAACACATAACTTCTTTACTTTGAAATTCCCACCTGAAATGTATTATTTTCTACAAAATTAAAAATGTTCCTTAGCACAATATTAAGGCATTATGTTCATAGATAAAAATGTAAACACAATTGTAGGTATGCAATATGATCTCCTTAATCCAGCAGAATAAGCATAACTGAGAAATAATAAGACATGTGTGAGTGACAGTATGTACCACGTTCATTCAATTTCCGCAGTACCTAATCTAATCTTTGTTGCGATGTGACGAGTAGCGCGTCCGCGTTACAAGTGATGTTTTATTATAAATAAAAAAAATATACAAAAAAGTCATGTCACTTTTTGATCACTGAGTAATAGTAGAAATGTTTTCATAGGCAGGGAGTCGTAGCGTTTACAAATACTCCAATTATCAATGGCATTAGTCTAAGCCGAAAAGTTTGTAACGATAAAATTAATACTATACATATGGTTGTATGAAATGGGGATTTCTGGTTCCAATAGGAACATTTGTAACATAATTTAGACAGCTTCCGTGGCGCAGCGGGCAGTAGCCGGCTGTGGAACGAGAGGCCGTGGGTTCGATTCCCGCACCAAGTCAAATGTTTGTGTGTCAGACAGATGTTTGTTTCGGGTCTGGGTGTTGTGGGACCTTAGTGCCTCGTAGTTCTTGATACCCACGATACAGATTAATTTATTATAATTGTAGGATCATAGACCTACTTCCTGATAGTAGGTATATGTTCCATAACTGGGTTGTCTGCTGTATCGGTCAACATTTCCGCTGAGCTGATGTTATTCATTTTGTTAGGAAATAGAACAGAACTTGGTTTTTGATTGTTATTATCATTGCTCTTGTTCTATAACTTGACGATCTATGGATTTTAAAAACTTATTTACTGATAATTTGTACAAATGGATTGGGAGGAGTTCTTAGCCTAATGACATTGTTATGGAAGTCGTTACCATTAAGGTGTACAGATACCATACATGTAATACTATAATATATCGGCACTCCAATATCTAATTATACATGTATTACCATATATTACTCTCTAAAGCATCTTGGTTAAACGGCAATCATAATTCCGTTTATTATCTTTTTAGTGGCTTGTCCCACTTTGATGCTTTGTAGTTCGCACGTTTATGATCTGAATCGCGAAACGACCACCTAAGAGCAATACTACAGAACTTCATGCGCAGGCAAAAGTGCTTTTATGTGTATTTTTATCGATTTACTCCAAATTAGCTACATTAATTTTGCAAATGTGCTTTTGATCTGAATTGTGTAATTGCATACACATTTGAATGATAACGATTTTGGGTTTCTGGTTGGTTGTACTTAAGAGGTCGATATTGTTACAATTTTGTAATATTAATTCATATCCGCAATTCGAAATCCAAAATTAAAAGATAAAAATCAAACTTAAGCTAAAAATGACATTGAGGTAAAACTTTTGTTTAGAGGTGTTATTGTAGTTAGTCAAAAATTGTCTAGTTTCTTAAGATTATATTATCTATCTAAATAGCTACTAATTGTAAAATATAAATTTTTAGACACAGTAAACAATAACGATGTTGACATTGATGTACAGAAAAACTTGAACTAGTTTATGCTGCATCTATTGTACAAATTAATGCTAAGCTTGTAAATAAATAATTATAAATTATTTTGGATCCTATTATTTGTACGATAATGCTCAAAGTAAATAGCGATGGAGACAAAATACTCTCGAAAATGATTTTCGTATGTATATTCATTTTCCTTGGACAATCCTATAAATACGATCTGTTAAAATTCATATCATCGACATACTAAAGATATTTAAGTTTCTGAATATGACTGATTACTAGGTGAATTATATTGAAGTACTCAAGGCATTGTGTTCGAGAAAAGAACACACAAAAAAACAAATAAACTGTGACCAACGTAAATACATGCAATAAATTGGCACTGATGTAGTTGTGCCAAGTTTGAAACTGCATTGCTATTCAAAGTTGTTTCTTTTTGTTCAGTTATTTACAACTCTATAACCTCACGAAATGCTAGCTTGTTTCATTCATCGAAGTCAGACATAACAAAAGAAAAGAGGACGAACAAAAGAAAAATAGAATGAACCGGATGTTTGAATATTTTTTATCAAAAAATATAAAAGACAGTTCAATATAAATACTATCTGTGTCACAGAAAATTTAAATATCGTGAAGGACATTTAGCATTTGTCACGTTTTACCTCAATTCCTGTGGAACCGTTATCTGAATATTATCGTGTAACATCTTTATTGAGTTCATGAATCTATAGAAAGGAATCATTACACTGTTGTGTTTACACAAATCTTATGATTAATACTTGTAAATAAATGTGATATGTTTTCAGAATTTTAAACAATGGTTTAAACAATAAAAATTTTAAATAAAAGTTTAAATAAAAAAAAATTGATAAACGCATAATGATGCGTTTATCAACTTTTCATGTTGCATTAGTGTTTCTAGTGGTTTATCGCTGAAACTCGAATTTCTCTCTGTAAATGTTATTTGTATCCACAAGTATCAGATGAAATGTTATGAAGTTGTCAAAAGACCGAGCTATTCAAGTTGTATCGGGATATTGTTAGAGATTTATTGCTAATTGCTTTATTCGTTGCCAAGCCTAGGCGATCGTCTGGGGGCACTTGTTTCAGCTTTATTTTACAGTATCTATATATAAGCTTACTTGTATTGTTCCCCTCACATTTCACTTTATTAATGTCTTTTGTCTTGGCTTCCCTTACAAATTAAGTTTCTAACTTAATAATTTATTATTCCTAATTAGAGTAGGAATTTTCAACACTGTTTCCTAAATAGTTGTATGTGTATAATTTCATAATGCTTATCTATTGATTTACAGTTGTTTTGGTTTCGTATTCAATACTTTAAGACTTACTAATTATGTTTTCATTTAATGGAATGCCATTAATATATTTATTACTTAATTCTGAAATGTTGTCAGTATCTATTTCCTTATCATAAAAATACCACTAGACTATAAAATCGTATAACCCCTCACATATGGAGTTATATTAAATTCTTTAAATTTCTCCATCATTTTATTTCTGCATTCCAAACTATTCATGTTTTGAATTCAAAATTCCTCGAAGTGTGATCTTTAATTTAAAGAATATTTGAAACGTGTAGAGTCAAAACGATAGAAGTAAATAGGAATAGGTAGTTAATGGATACCTTTGCTATTGAAAGAGCAGTATCGACACACAAAAGATACAACGAAAATTCGAACAATGATCCATCGAGCACGTATCAGAAACAGTAAAAGAACATTTGTCCAAATGAATCGCGGACGTACGTTACCGTAATGTGTACAGTTATGCAATTATCGTAATATCCAATGGTGCAAAGGTAATCCATTACGATCGCAAATCCCTGATGGGTATACCGGACACTCACCGCTATTCCGAGCGCGCTTTGAATGTCAATGTCGATGAGGGTCGACGGGCTTCCGTCTATCTATGCAACTTGCACTATTTTGTTTGTTTTGGTGAATTCATGTCCGTTCGTTTTGAATTTCTTGGTTGGTAAGATGAGGCGGGCAGTGCAGTTTATTTACCGTGGCTGAATGTATATATTTCAAGATTATTGTAATCGAAAAGAATTTTTAATTTTTGGTCTTTGGATAATCACATTGCTTACAGTCAATATCAGAAACAAAGCGATCAAACTAAGTAAGCTGTAGGGGTGGTGACCAAACTGTATCCCGATTGTTTCAATTCCTGGATTTATACATACATATACATATACACTCACGCATGTAATCCCCGAAGGGGTAGGCAGAGGTGTAACCAGTACACCCACTTTTCGCCGAATTTCGGTCCCATAATGTTATAGGGGGCGAGCCTATCGCCACACCGGGCACCATTCCAGACTCCGGGTTAATACTGAGTATTTCTAGGTAGAAAAACCCAATATCACTTTACCCGACCCGGGGATCGAACCCGAGACCTCAGCAATCGTAACGCATGCGCAATTACAACTACGCCACCGAGGCAGTCAGTCAGTTCCTGGATTTATATAGATATTTAAAACTGTTTATTTATTTCTTAAATCAGCTACGTACTCAGACCTTGTTGAATGTTAATTTTTAGTCAAGTTAATAAAATTTCAAAGAATAGTAGAATTATGAGAAGTTCACGGATAATAAACGTTTCTTCCAATCACAGACCAGTAGCAAATGTAATATTAGAAGGCATAAAACCACAACTTGCAGAAATCTTTTTAGGTAAGTCTTGCCTCGCTGTTGACGCATTGCGGTTATTGCTAGATCTGAAATCAAATAAATGAAATTAATTTATTATATAACAAGTTCTAAATGCTACTTAGACTTAGGGTTTTTCTATTTAGAAATACTCAGTATTAACACGGAGTCTGAGCCCGGTATGGCGATAGGCTCGCCCCCTATCACATTATGGGACCGTAATAAATTCGGCGAAAAGTGGGGGTTACATTTCTGCCTACCCCTTCGGGGATTACAGGCATGAATGTATATGTATGTAAATTTTATACTTTCGTATTTTTGATAAAGGAGCAAAGACTATCATCATACTGGAATAATAGATAGTGGGTATAATAAAAATGTATCAGTTTATTTAAATTAGAATACATACCATTGATACGAGTATACTCCTAGTAGGTACTTTGTTGTGTTAAAAGTCAAGCATGTTTACGACAACAGACTTCTCATTGGCTATTATTCACGTCTTCTCGTCGTCCTTAGTTGTTTTCACAATTACTTTAGAACCGCCGCCAGTTTTTGGGACAACCGCATGTCCCGGTTACATTTAGGTCTAGTTTGTAGTTCCGCCGGAACTCTGCGAGAACATGACATGGTGACTGATTTTACTTATCTCCGACGCGGCACACTTACATTCAATTATAGTACGCATTTTACATTTCAATGGAATGGTATAATGTAGCTTTAGTGAAATGCATGTTGCAGTATTCGGTTTTTTTTTTTTTTTTTTAGTGCCTGGATAGGCAGACGAGCAGACGGGCCACCTGATGGTAAGTAGTCACCGCCGCCCATAGACTTCTGCAATGCCAGAGCACAGCAGAGCCGCTGCCTACCGTTTAAGGACTACTCTTCTTAAGCCTCGTTTAAAGAAGGACATGTCATAGCGCTCAGGGAACACCGCTGCAGGGAGTTCATTCCAGAGCTTGCACGTACGTGGTAAGAATGAACGCTGAAAACGAACCGTGCTAGACGGAATCGTTTCCAGGTGGTAGGGATGAACTCTGTTGCGGTGTCGGGTGGTGCGATGATAAAATGGTGATGTAGGCACCATTTTAAACAGTTCCTCGGAGCACTCCCCGTGGAACAACCGATAAAACAAGCAGAGAGACCCGAAGTCTCTCCGCAGTCCCAACGGTTCCAGGCTATCCGTGATATCAGGATCCCCGACAATTCGAACGGCCCGCCTCTGTAAAGAGTCAAGTGGGTCTAGCAAGTATTTCGGGGCCCCTGCCCAGAGATGAGAACAGTACTCCACGTGGGGCCGGACTTGCGCTTTATAAAGCGCCAATCTATGGCCCGACGTGAAATACCGCCTCGCTCTGTTCAGGATCCCCAATTTTTTGCTGGCCAATTTGGCTTTGTCCTCCACTTGACTCCTAAACTGGACCATGTTCGATATATTTACGCCGAGGATCCCAATACCCTCGGAAACCTGCAGAGTGACTCTTTGAAACTGTGGCGCCATGACAAATGGGTCCTTCTTAGCGGTTTTGCACTCTTCGCTATTTTAGCTCTTTAAATATATGGAAAAATAATCTATCATTTATTACAATTTTATAGCTTTGCGACATTATTTACTTTAACTTTATTACGATAACTAGTTCTAAAATAATTCAGGAAGAGAAAAATAAAGTAAGTAAGTAAATGGCCCAATGTTCTCAATATATGACATCATTTAAATCAGGTAAAAGATTTACAATAAAAATAATTTTGTGTAATATCCGAAGAATTGATGCGAGGTTTGATTAATATATTTATTTATTTTATTGGATCGCCAGTGGGTGATACATATTACAGTATTAATTAATAATGGTTGGTCAATGCTACCTAGTTACAGGCAACCACAGCTGAATATTTCACCATATGCCGAGCTTGTAGTCTTTTTGGTCAAACTTATGACGCAGACAGTCGTTTGTTGATGTGTACGCTTCGTTCCAAATAGCTATATTATTGTTCTCTGTTATTTCTATTCTGGCACGGCTACCCAAACATGGTATTCCATGTTACAAGATAAAATAAAAAAATAACGAAATCAAATATTTATTGAATCCATTATTTAATTTAGAATTTTTTTTTACTCTACCGCCAGTTCGGTATGTAGATTCGCTAGAGAAGAACAAGCAAGAAACTCTAGCGTTGCTCTTTTCACACCGGTTAACAATATTTCATACAATTAATCTACGATTTAAGTTTAATTACATTAGTTTAGAGCAGCTCAATGTTATTAAGTTGCCTTATTGTAATATTGTGGAATAAAACCCATTACATGACCGTCGTGAGAGTGATGAAAATCTCATATATTGTACGATAATTCTAACTTACTGTGTTACTGTTGGTATAATGTATAGTTGTAATTTTTTTTTATTAAATAACTGCAATATCGGACTGAGCTCACCACTCATCTATAAATATACAGATCAACTTGACCAATTACATTTTGACATTATCAGATACAGCGACACTTCGGTCTTATCACGAGAAAGCATGCTGTCAGATATGGATCTTATTTTCACACCTGCGGGAAATTTCCATTACGTCTTACTCTTAAGTTTCACTTATATCTAATACTAGATGTTGCCCGCGGCTCCGCCAGCGTGGAGGTTAATTTATATAAAAGGGTATATATTTACCAAAATAATTATATAGCTTATAGCACTCAGGGATAATATACCTTGTTAACAGTGAAATTTTTTTCAAAATACGATCAGTAGTACCGGAGATTACCCCGAACATTAAAACTTTACCTCGTTATATATAAGTAGATATGTATATAGACTAGTTGTTGCTCGCATGTCACCCTGTTTTGGGAATGAGTTTAGCTCCCATGGGTCATTACATGATGTTAGATAATATATAACCCTTCTCAATATATAGGCTTTAAAATTCAAAAATAAATTTTCAAATCTGACTGGAGTTTCCAGAGATTAGCGCGTTCAAACAATCATTTCAGCTTTGTAATTTTAGTATAAATTATGTGGATTTATGCAACACTGCATCCAGAACTAGACAGAAATTTACCTGTTATACGTTGAGATTATTTTCCATACTATTAGCGGGCGAGTCTTTTGCTATATCGAATACTTATACAATTTATGGGTCTACTCTTTATCATGTCATGGGTTAGAAAAAAACTAGGGGAGCACTCAGTATCTGCCTACTCCCTCGGTGATGTAGGCGTCAGTTTAATATTTGAAGTCTACAAAAGAAAGTAAGGAAGTGTGTGACAGAACACGTTCGCGATAAATACCGTAAATGACACATATTATATTTTTGTTAATGAACTGGAACACCCACATAGTTCATTCACGTAGCGTAATGGATCGTTCGAGTATTGTCGTCTGTTTTGGGTTTCCATTGTACTATAGCGTACGATACGATATTTTACTATCCTGGTACGGCAAAGTGACCACACTGGTCCGACCGGGTGTGCAAAAGAAGGGTACTAATTATAGCATGTATAGAGTCGGTGATTAGAAACTTATAAATAAGGTTAAAAAATGAAATTTGAATTTGAATTTTTCACGATCTTAAAATTTAATTTTTACTTTTAAAACTCTTGATAAAGTGTCAACCGATTATTTAAGCATTAAAAATACTTAGGCACTGCATCGTTAGCATTTATCATTGGCTTCAGGGTCATGATAAAATTCTAATAACAAATACTCAGATAAGATGTTTAACCTTATGCGATATGTTACTAATCACCAACTCTATACATGGTGCTTTCATTAGTACCCGCCTTTTGAACACCCTGTATAATAGATGTTTTTTTTAAGTATTGACTGTTTATCATACTTTATCATTTAAAAAGGATTTGATAAATTGTGAGATAAGTGAGATTTCTAAGCTCTATCTTTAAGGCAACAAGGACGTTCTCAGAACGGATTACGGTCATTCATAATGCCTAAGATTTGGTACTATGTCAAAATGTTCACTGGATTATATTGTCTGATACTCTGACTTATTGTATGTAAATTTAAATTTAGCTCAAGGTGTCGGATAAGTATCGGAACATGTATTTCATTGATAAGAAGAGATAAAACTTTTTACAGTGTTATTGTTTTATGACTAAATCACACACACACACACATACACTCACGCCTGTAATCCCCGAAGGGGTAGGCAGAGGTGTAACTAGTACACCCACTTTTCGCCGAATTTCGGTCCCATAATGTGACAGGGGGCGAGCCTATCGCCATACCGGGCACAGGTTCCAGACTCCGGGCTAATACTGAGAATTTCTAGATAGAAAAACCCAATATCACTTTACCCGACCCGGGGATCGAACCCGCGACCTCAGCACAGCAGTAGTAACGCATGCGCAATTACAACTGCGCCACCGAGGCAGTCTTATTCTTGGTCATGACTAAATCATGACCAAGAATTGTCACACATAATTCAATAATAATAAATATGTGTTCCATCTAACTCAGTTTCTAAATACAGTTCTTCTTCTTCTTCTATATAATCTTAAAGTATTAAAAGACAATCTTCAGTTTTCGAACTGAACATTTTATCTGATTGCAATTTAAGGCAAAAAATACTTGAACTAAATAACTATTATTTGTTTCAACGAAGAACATCCATCCGATCACAACACAGATACAATATTTAAATTATACGATTTAGATAATTCCTGTAAAAGAAAAATTACGCACAATCTATAGGTAATGAATTATAATGAAAAAAATAGTTTTAGTTTTGTATCTTGAGGTAATGGTAAGACTGACCGAAGTGTAGCTATAGTCAAAAATCAATGGAAACAGTCAAAAATCCCGCTTACTAAATGAACGTGAACGATATTTGTCGCCCACGAGACACTGCGACTGATTTAACGCTTGTCTTAGCCGAACTAGTTCTTATGAAACCTAACATTTAACTGGTTGTAGTTGCAGCGTTTAGGGCTTGGCGATTAGGTTTACTTAGTTTTTTTTGTAATTTGACAGAATCCGTTATTTAAGAGGAATAGATAACATAGTTATATTTTGCCTCATTGATCTAGTTGTATATTTGGTGGTGGCATAATATGTAAATGCAATGGGACTGCACCTTTCGATTCTTAGAACAAGTATGCTTCTATCTATTCAGAATTATTTATTAAGAACATTCTAGAATAAATTTCTGCCATAAACTGAAAAAATTAAATTGATATATATTATATATCAATTTAAAGTTTGCACCGTTTGCATCCATGCTCTACGAAGTCTGCAGCTGCTGAACATTCAGAGGAAGGCTCCAACAATATAGAGTAGGTGGTTGTAAGCTAGCACATAACTGGGATCCAATTTATACATTTCATTAAATTGGAACCCAAAAGACCAACTACCAGACTTCCAAACTTTGAGCTCAAAATAAATAAAATTATCATCATCTTAATCAAAGGTAGAGGACAATTCTTTCGTGACGTCATACAGCTCAGTCGACCCTGTGACCATGAAATAAGCAAAGCTTTCAAAACGATGGGAATAAAAGTAACATTTGTTTTATTTGAATATTATTCTTAATTTATGCAAATAAACGTTAATCGTAAAATCTTATATACTAATATATTTTAATAAGAGAATGCAACTCGTAGTAACATGTGAAACAGATATTTAACACATTGTTTAATATTCATAGAGAAAGTTAAACAGATGAAAGCTCCGAGATTTATGGTGATCTGTATGGTTTATACGAATGAATCAATGTTGCCATTAAATTAATTTATTTATTAATTGATTATTACAACATTGGTGAAAACATAAGTGATTTAAACAAAACGCTTCTGGCTTTTAAGAATTGTTTTGATGTTTTTAAATAGTGAGTAGAATTTTAAGTATCATATCTTAAGATAACCGGTATACACAAGAATTCTCCAAGAATAAATCTGATAGTATTCACATACTAAAGTGAAGTCTTCCAACCCACATAAGGACTGCGTAGTGGATTAAACCTGAACCCATTTATTAACTTAGAAAATAGTTTTTAATATTTGAATAAGTAACTTTTGTAACACATTGAATTGACGATTAAAAAAACAATGCTGTCAGTCTGCGACCAGTCTTCTATTCCTTCATCTTCTACATATAATCAATAGAGGAGCCCCTTCCTCAGCAGAAGGACAATATAATAATTTAATATTTTATATAACACAAAACTATAAAATATTATTGAGTCGTTTTAATAACCTCTTTATACATTATCGACAATTGCACCACAACCGATATATATTAAATATCTACACATTCACTCATACTAGTTATCGATGGCTTATCATTCACAATCACTTGGTGATACCGATGGATTGGTTGAAGTGGTATATAATTCTAATCTGGTGTAGTCATAGTTATAAACATATTATGTATTTATAGCAAGGAAAACATATTCAAATTATACATTCAAAAGTTCATTCAATCAGCATTCGTTGATCAAAAGTATCGGTTATTCCAATTACTATTCATTATAAGTGTAAATACTTAACGTTCATTAAGTTTATTAATGGAACCACTTAAAAACATATATTACAATTCTCGTGGATTATGGGGTAACAAATGAGCGGCTAATAAAACAACTAATTCTAGTATTACGGGATTTTATTCCACTACCGGCTACTGAACTTTCCCTTCATTACGGGCGTTTCGTACTAATAACAAACGATGTAGTTATTAGTCTCCTTCGTGCTCATTTTCATTATCAATTTGTATTGTGGCGATTGTAATTTACATATTTAATCGAGAAATATTCTTACTTCTGTGGGGTAGTAGGCAATCTTCGACTATTTCCGTGTTATTAATTAAAGGATACTATATAAGAATACGAAATATACTTTAAGGACATCTGCCTATGAAATCATGTAGATTAACATTTGTTCCCTTAGCGTTTAGTCCCTTGACACTTGTTTCACATCCTTCAGCTTAGGAAACGCTGCGATGACAGGAATCAGTGATTCTGTGTGGCTAGTGATGAGTAGTCACACTCTCATCTTGGTCACAACAAATATCATCATATTGATTCGTTTCTGTGCATAGGATTTAGTAATTTTGCCACTGCGTATATCGAGCTGGGTTGTAGTTTAGTTTTGGAAAGCGATATGATTAATCATAATTTTACTATATAGAACAAAAATGAGGAGAGAATCAACTCCAGAAACTTTGCTTAAGATGGTATGGTCACTTGAGGAAACCACACGAATACGTTTCCGTAAATGCTTGTGGTAGGTCGTACTAGGGATCGTACTGCTTGATTCCACGAACAGCCTAACAAGCGCTGACTTGATTTATTGGAGGAACGTATGAGAACTAATGGTCTCACTTTGAAGGAATCTCAAGACTGGGCAAAGTAATGACGCTTAAGTAGGAAGCGGACCTTGGCGCCAGGTAGAAATAAGAAAAGGAGGAGAGAAATCTGGACTGAATGATCCCGTATGCTGGTGGTAGGATGTCATATACCGGTATATGATATCTACCGATATATAACGGTAGGCAGCGGCTTTGCTGTACCCTAGCATTGCAGAATTATGTGGGCGGCGGTGACTACTTATCATCAGGTGGCCCGTCTGCTCGTCTAACTATCGAGGCACTAAAAAAAATATTCGTCCGCATAGCGACCACCGTTTACGGAGTGTAATACCCACCATAGTGGCACAAGCAAGTGTGTTGCGTTTAGGGATCAGCCAGTGTACATCCGGTTTTTCGCAGGTCTAAATTTGGAGTACGATCTTTGGCCGCTTTGCGGCCATCTGTGTACTCTGACACTAGACCCTCGACCGCTTCTTCACCTTCTTGCTCATATAACGTAGTGAGAAGAAGCAGGCCTGTATGATTGTGTTGAGTAGTGGGGGATAGATTGTCTCTCGCTACTCGATACTCTAATTGGACGACACTGCGCTTACCATCAGGTGCATTGTGGTCACTTTGCAGTGCGAGGATAAGAAAAAAATAAAGAATTTGACAATTTACAAGTTTATTTGCAATGCATGCTTTAGCTAACGAATCATTGCTTGCTGCTTGCGTATAAATGTAACACAAGCTTTCATGCCATTATATACACATAACTGCGAAAGTACCTATATCAACCAGTATCCGCAATATAGATATGAACTTTTCACAATTAAAAACAATTTATTAACTCTTACTCGGTACAAATAAGGACAAGTGAACATTTACCTTTAATTATATGCTAAATGAAATCAGATGGAACTGGTTTGGAGCTGCTGCGTAGGTTTTAAGCGAGCCGCGCACGCGCCGTAATACCGTGGTTCACAACAGTTTTACTCGCAGTGAGTGATATACGAGAAGATCGACGATTTATAAGTTCGTCGGTATTAAAAATCAGTGAAGCGAGCTTAACAGGCGAGACATAAAACCGCGGTTTTAGCTAGTCGATCGGGGCCTTAACTCAATATCTTATAAATAGCCCGTGTTGTTGCTTATAAGGTAAATGTGGACTTAAGATGATTCTGATGACCGATTGATTGCAATTCTAGTTTGCCGACTTCATTTAAAATTCTAGAAAACATTTATATACATTGACGACGTTGTATTAATAACGTGTTTGGTAAATGGAAGCAAGCTTACTTCATTAGTATTAAATTATCATAAACATATATGATATTATTTGCTCTTGAACTTATGTGTCTAAATAAAAAAAATATTGAACAGTCATAGGGACTGGCGACAGAAGTGAAAACTTAAAACCTTGCAATTACTGTTCTTTTTTGAAAAAGCGTCCCTGAAGTAGCAACTTTTTTGTTTATGATTGCTTTTCAATAGTTATAGAACTTAATAGGCGTGCTTATGTCAAAATAAACGGTTCGACGAAGTATAGCATGCTGATGACGCGAACTCATCAGTCCCCCTCCCCTTCCCCAAATACGCTAAACGCGACTAAAGATGTTTTTACTTCAAAAATAATTCCCAAATGAAAAGGCCGGCTATCCCGGGAGCGTCATAATGTCTCAAACAAACCGACGTAAACTGGCAGTTTTGCTGGTTCATTTCGTGTAGTCAATTGCCTAAGAAATCACCTTTTTCGTACTCTTTCTTAAAGGTTAACAACTTTACTCGCTACGCTACTTTAATCACTACGCAGGTGACTTATATGAATGTAGGTATGTATAGAATGTTTGACAACTTGATCTACATTCTACTATAAAAAAAAACTACAAACCGGATATTCCGGATCCTCATATTCATTATAATCGTTTTAAATAATATACCATACCATCAATGAGTCTTACGTTATCATGTTTTCAGCATTTGGATTTGTTTCATTACTTGGTGCTTTAGAGCTTTTTAACATAACGTAACTTGTACCAATGCCACTTATACCAACATCTATATTATAAATATATAATCTTTGATTCCGAGACCACCTGTGAAGTCTTAATCTTGAGATGACGTTAATACAGATTATTTGCAAAACAACTTTATAAATATCGGTATTAGCGTTAAAATGACGTGCCATTCGCTCGTTTAATAGTTCGCTTCACTCAAAGATATCTATACTTATCACATTTATTACCAGTTCATTACAAAATAAGTGATTAAAAATAAATAGTTTTACAAGAAATCCCTAGAAAATATTGTTGTTGTGTGACCATAGTCTCTCGTAGTTCTTGATAACCACGATACAGATGGGGCTACAAATAGTTGCAAGCAACATCTGTATCTATCTGATCATCTATCTGTATCAAGCAACAGTTACACACATACACACACACTGTTGCTTGTTTATAATATGTAAGACTGATGTAAATGAAATAATTATAGTAGTTTTTCCATATTAATAGTTAAAGGCTTCAGTAAGCTTTGGCGTTACTTGATAAAAACTAGCGACCATTTAATTTGCTGTTAATTTGCAATTAAATACCGAGTAGTTCATTAGATACGTTGATTATAATTTTTTAATTGAGTCATTCACTTCGAGGATCTGTTTTTTTTTATACTGGCACGGCAAAGTGACCACACTGCACCTGATGGTAAGCGCAGTGCGGTCCAATTAGAGTATCGAGTAGCGAGAGGCGATCTATCCTCCGCTACTCAACACAATCATGCCGGCCTGCTTCTTCACACTACGCCATGGGCAGAAGGTGAAGAAGCGGTCGAGGATCTATTGTCAGAGTACTCAGAAGGCCGCAAAATGGCCAAACATTGTACCCCAACTCTAGACCCCAAAAAAAATACCGGATGTACACTGGCTGATCCCGGAACGCGACACACTTGCGTGTGCCACTATGGCGGGTTTTTCACCCTGTGTACGGTGGTCGCTATCCGGGCGGATATCAATATCCTACCACCGTTAAAATTTGTGTTGTCTTAAAGTTGGATTGAATGGAGATTGTTCATTATAGGAATTTGACTTATCCATTAATTTCAGATCTATTATAATTATTTTTAACTCAGTGGCGCTGTTGGCAAGTAGCCGGCCGTGAAACGAGAGGCCGTGGGTCCGATTCCCACACCGAGACAAATGTTTGTGTGACAGACAAATATTTGTGTCCGAGGTCGGGGTGTTGTGAGACCGAAAGTCTCCCGTAGTCCCTGATACCCACAACACAAAACTCGTATCTTAGTGTGGGGTCAGGGCTATGAGTGTGACTGTTGGGTGTAATTTATTATTATTATATTTACTGTTCTCGAACACATAACATTCTTAAGTTTATATCGACAGAGCTGCATAAAATACAGCGGTTGCCACTAAAACAGGTGCTCCAACGGCAGTTACGAACATAAAGCGTTTGATGCCTTACGCGATAGGAAGAAATTATTATATCATAAAGCGCATCCTATCTAACGGACAAAATAAACACGAACCTCTATCTGATGACGCAAGCATACACGTAATTGCGTTGCACAACTGAAATCGCGTTGATGCCGTTATAATGACCGGACAACAGTGTGGCACGACCTTAATTCTTGAAATGGAGTGCAGCAATTTAAGTTATGGTTAAAACGCGATGCCAAAAGTTCAGGTGATGTTTGATTGGAAATTGAGCATCGGCAGTCAGTGCACGAAATAATTGCTTTGTATATGTTAGAATTCAAATGTATTGTTGTTTAAAGTATTAAATGTTATCTGGTTGTTCTCTTCATGACTTGTATTATTTGATGATCTGTTATAAATTGAAACTCATCTTCAGTCTCGGTCATCTTTTTTTTTAACCTGGCACGGCTAAGTGACCACTTCTTGTTAACAATCAGTTTTTTTATTCCTCATCATACTAAGTAGGGTCATCACTAGTTGTACTTCTCTTTAATTTATAATCAATTGTAATATCAGCATTCAGTTCATCCTGTTACATATATACTCAAACACTCATGTCTATAATCCCCGAAGGGGTAGGCAGAGGTATAACCATTACACCAATTTTCGCCGAGCTTTTTACTGTCCCATGATGTGATAGGAGGCAAGCCTATCGCAATACCGGGCACAATCCCAAAATCCTGATACTGAGTATTTCTAAAAAGAAAAACCCAATATCACTTTACCCGATCCGGGGATCGATCCCGAGACCTCAGCACAACAGACGTAACGCATGCGCAATTACAACTGCGCCACCGAGGCAGTCATCAATTCAGTTCGAGTCAGTCAGTTCATCCTGTTACATATGATCATTGTTGGTATATCTATCCATATTTTCTTAAATTACCAGTTCCTGAACTTTCCTTCGCTGGCAAAATATTTACAGTTTCAAAACAAATTGAATGAAAATGATATTATCTAAATATTGAGGAAATGCTACTGTGTACTTAATATTAAATGAAAGTATTATATCGAAATATTTACTTAAGTAAATGTAATGCTTTGAAATAGTACGTGTTTTTGACCTAATCTGCAGCCTTTCGAAGGTAAATTGCTGCATTTGAATACTGAAATTGAAAGCTATTCGAAATGTTATTACGCTACGATATAATATCCGATATAGTTATCGATATACAATATTCCCAGGGAATTTCTAAGAATTGTCATTGGTTGTAGCGTGGACTGCCGGATTGCTTTACGCAGAAATCCAACTTGATAGACTATTATTCCAACTTGCGTAGGACACCAAGATTACCAAGCATTGTTTATCTAATACCATTAAAATAAATAAACAAATTACCATAAAATATTGTGGTTGTACGAAATATCTCTTCCCGGCGAACTAAATCAACGAAACTTATATAAGTGGATGGAAAAGTCATTGTGTCAGCTCAAATTTATGGTGCCCACTGCAATGCGTAAAGTGAACTTAATTGTTAGGTAAATAGTACACGCATATTAAAGGAAAATGATCGTTACTAGTATGTAATAAAGTTGAAAATACCTGTAGAATGGTATGCAAAAGCGATAAGCAATGCACTGTTTGTGATTATGGAAATGCGATCGCTAAAAGCTGTCGGTTGAGAAGCTGAAAATTATGTAGCCTTTACATAATTGGTCCGCTTTCCGTGGTAATGTTGTTTATTGACGATTTTTAGTATTTATTATTCACCTGAGTTAATTAGTTTTCGCGTTTAGTTACGTTAGATTTCGTGAAAGTAGGCTGCGTAGTGATAAAATTGAAAACATTCGAAACAATGCACATCTTTATTTCCTATAAATTACTGAGTTCAGATCGAAAATAGAATATAAAAAATAAGTGATTAATATTAGAATTTTGTTGTTTGCAAATTCACTAGCACTAGACAGACATAGCCATGTATGAAGACCAGTGTTCAGCAATCAGCATGTACGATTATTTACAACTGTTTGAACAAATAGTCATAATTATGAAATTGAATATGAAGAAATACAAATTTTTGCGGGTCATTAAATTATTATTCTTGTAAAAAATATCAAACAGTCATGGACACTGCGGACAGAGGCGTCCATAAACTAACTTATTTGTTTATGATTTCTTGTCAATAATTATAGGAATTCATAGGCGTGCTTCCATCAAAAGTGAAATAAACGGCTGGCCGAAGTTGTCTGTGACGCAAACCCATAAGTTTTACCCCTACCGAATACGCTCAACGCAGCTCAAGAAGTTTTCACTTCAAAAATGCAGATAAGCAAAACATCGCATGTCTAAAACACCTTTTTACTCGAAGTGGCCACCTTGGTGACAAGACTCTTCTCATACCCTTGCCGCTGTCTGGTCTTACTGTAATAAGCTTCACATGTGCGTTCTGGTTTGTAAGGTTCAGGGATTTCAATGTTTTTTTTTAATTTGCTCTGAACGTTAATTGTATTTTGTTGGTATGCATGAGATCGCGGTTACAGTTTAAGAGATTCCAACAGTAAAAGTAACCTACCTACACGACTAAGGAGATATTGTTTTACCTATAATCAATTTGAATTATTGATAAAATCTTTTTTATAGCGATGAAGTGATATTTATTACTTAATCGCTTAGCTTCAACTTTTAACATAACTATTGTGTCTTTTTGTTGTACAAATAAAGAACAATCAGATATGACTCCTGCTGAAACGTAATGTCCTTCTACTTATTTGATTAGAAAAAACCTTATACTATCGTTAGATACTATCGACTACATCTGAAATATTAGGGTCTTAACTGAGTCTGATATGCTCTCACAGACAACAAAGAAAGAATTATTTCTATTATCTGCCTCCAACCAATTCGAATCAAAATCCAATTATTTTTTCATTAACGCATGAAAACAATATAATCCAGTGTAACCGCAAACGGTAAGGACAATGTAAACAATACTCGTCGCCTTGCCCTCAAAATGTCATGTCAAGGGTCCTGACACCCGCTATAACTTCCATTTCAAGCATTATTCATACCATTGTTCTGACTGGCGATTGTTACTGTTTTGGTCAAGCGGATAGGGGTTGACTGCGATTTGTAATAGATATTCTCTATATATATGTCATTTACCGATTCGTGTCAATGTAGGCCTTTTGTGCTATCATAAATGCTGACTCAGAGTTTGTTTCGAGATTTAGTGCCTAGATATTTTCGACTTTACCGCTGGTGTTGGCAACATTGATTGATTTAGTATGTCTTGAATTACTATGCGGTGCTTGTCATTGCTAAGTTATGGTCTAGTTTTAATTAACCGCACAAAAACACACTATGAATTTTCATTAGTGAAAACCATAGTTCATATCCCACAATTTTTTTTAGCTTAGCGACTATATTGCCAAACACGAAATAATGCAAATACATATATTAAATTTTGCCTTAATACTAACTTATACAATTTTTTTGATTTGTTTGACAGTGGAGTGGCAAGAATAGAATTACATAAACCAATGTCATATAGTTTGTATCGACCAAACACACACTAAACACTTAAATATGTAGTCATTACAGGGGATCTGATTAACATTCCTTCACATATGTTACACTAAATTTCAATATAAAGCACATTGTTACATTTTAATGAACCAAAATTAAACGTAGCCTCTGCCGCATTTAATTAAACATAAAGTACGGAGTGGTGGAATGAAAACATTTGTCTCAAGTAAAGTGTTGTTGCAGAGCATGCCGCCGCCCGCGTGAAGTGATGAGCGGCCGCGGAGCGGGGGGGCAGCGCTGCCAGCTGATTCTGCAGCGTTGCCTCGCGATTCAGCTCACGAAGCCAGGCAACGCGCCCGATGACTTTTGGATGTACGACTCTGGATACCTGTTGTTTCAGGTGAGTTTATTTTATAAATAACAATTAAGCCAATGACTGCAAGCATAAATGTTTCCAAAAAAAATTATGATATTTGGAATTACTTCAAGGAAAAGTACATTAGCAACAGGTTGCTATAGTTTAAATTGTTTGTCTTCATGTACATACTTTACAACTTTGTTTATTTAAATGTATATTGATAAGTTTTTGTGTAATCTTACGCATCACGTCCTACTGTCTTTAATTCAAACTGTGTGAGAATTTAATGACATCCTATTTTGATGATACGATTTTAAATAATTTAACTCTTAACCTTGAAATCATATCCGCTATCACCATAAACCTTACTCCTAAAACACAGCGTCCCATTAATTGTTTATTGATCGTACTGTCAGAACTGATGCGACCCAGCTGACGCTATGGTGGCCATCAAATGTAAACTAACTCGTAAGCGTCATGGAAAAACTTCCTTTGTTGGATGGTAATCACCATAAGGGAATATACTCCAGATGTCTTTTTAATGGAATAGACAGATCTAATTGTAGATCTAAATATATTGATATATATTTATTAGTTTATTAATTGGTTTCCACCTTTTCGCTATTGGAATATAATCATAATGTTTGAGAATTTTAGAATAAACTACTTTGTGTGAATACGATAAATATTCAGTTCAGAATAATTAATAAAGTTTATTGAAAAAGATCACTTCGTTTGTCTAGTGGTATACAAGAAACCGGTGGCGTTTTGTTTTCAAAGTCCAGGTTCAATTTGTGTGTGAGTTTTCTATTCGAAATATGATATATATATGTTCCATATATGTTCCCTGCGAACTATGCGAGATACAATCTATCCCTCACTACTCCACACAATCATGCCGGCCTTCTTTTAGGCACGCAACCATCACAACCGTAGGTGTAGTTGCACCTTTACTTATTTATTTATAAGGAGACTAACAGCATCTAATAATATAATGTTAACAAATAAGGTCATTTTGGCCTATATACATGCCAACTATAAAGCATAATTGGACCATGTAAAGCCAATAAGATCCAAACAACATTTTTATGAAATCGACTTAAATACTCATACAGCCATAATCTCCTAATCAAGTTTCATATGTGCACAAAACAGACAGGACAGCCTCCGTGGCGCAGTTGGCAAGTAGCCGGCCTTGATACGAGAGGCCGTGGGTGCGATTCCCACACCGGGACAATTGTTTGTGTGACAGACAGATATTTGTGTCCGGGGTCTGGGTGTTGTGAGACCGAAAGTCTCTCGTAGTCCCTGATACCCACAACACAAAACTCGTATCTTAGTGTAGGGTCGGGGCTATGTGTGTGACTGTTGGGTGTTATTTATTTATTTAAACATCCAGGCAGTTCGATGACATTTAGCTAAACAATGTTGTCATGTTTTATCATCCAACTAATTTTCAATTAGTTACTGCATTATATTTAAAGTCGCTATCCAACTTTAAACTGCATTTACTCAAAAGTATGAAAACGTCAGTTGGATCTTTTTTGCTTAACAGGGTCCAATTGCAAGCTCATGTTTTTATTTAAACCATTACAATTCGCTGTCAGCTAAGTTCTGTACTAACTAAATAATGATTTGGGCATTATTGATAGCGTGTCGTAAAGTACGTAGACAGCCGACATAAACTATGATTTATCTTTGAACAACATGTGACCAGATCCCCGAGTAAAACTATCAACTAAATGTATATACAGTTTGGAATATTAAATGACATTGATTGCTTTAATATTAACAATTTGGAATTACACTTACGTTTCCTAAATTTGATTGCCTAGCTTTATATGCCAATCTTTAAAAATATACTATGTAATAATTAATATCCGTGATACTGATCGTGGATCATAAAATGATTTAGCGCAAAATAGGGAAAGGTATGTAGAAAGTACCTGCATTTTTTTTTATCCTAGCACGGCAAAGTGACCGCACTTCACCTGATGGTAAGCGCAGTACGGTCCAATTAGAGTATCGAGTAGCGAGAGACGATCTATCCCCCGCTACTCAACACAATCATGCCGGCCTGCTCCTTCACACTACGCCATGGGCAAGAAGGTGAAGAAGCGGTCGAGGGTCTATTGTCAGAGTACTTAGAAGGCCGCAAAATGGCCAACATTGTACCCCAACTCTAGACCCCCAAAAAACCGGATGTACTGAGCCCGGAACGCGACACACTTCCGTGTGCCACTATGGCGGGTTTTTCACCCTGTGTACGGTGGTCGCTATCCGGGCGGATATGAATATCCTATCAGCACAAGGTTTCGGCTTGGAAGTGCCTACCAACTTTGCGTTAAATAAAACAATGTTATTAAGAATATTAATAATATTGCTTATCCCAAGTTATCCCACGATTGCATAACTTATATAATAATTTTTTTAAGCCCACCATTTGTTTTCATCAATAGCCCATTAAAGGATCTCATTATAACGCCCTCTGACTTCCAAATTGTTGCAATAATTTTTTAAATCGTTTTCAAGTATTCACAAATTACCATTAACTGTGGGAAACTCAGCCAAAGTAGCTGTAACAGCTTCCTTAACTCTAGTGAAGATCAAACAAACATACGCCCAAATACTCAAACGGTACGCAACTGGCTGATCTTCTTCTGCCTTTGGACATCCACTGCTGAACATAGGCCTCCCCTAAAGACTGGGTGATCGTCTATCAGATATTCAGTTTGTAACACACCATACAATTATGACAAATAAAAGGGTATCAAGTGTTTAATATAATCTTAAATGCTTAACTTATGTTTGAGTATTCGGGCGTTATACGGGTAATGCAATCACCTATGTCTTGGATTTGGCTATTTTAAAGGCAACTGGAAAGATGTTTTTATTGTATAGACGAGAATAAGCAGATATTTTTGTAATGATATATGAGAATATAGAGGCCAGCAAACCATTAAGCGGGTCACCTGATGGTACGTTACCTCCACCGATGGACACCCAAAATACTAAAGATGGGAATGAGAATGAAATAAAACTCATTCTAGTAAAGACTAAAGAGAAGTTTCTACTAAGCGTCTGGACATTTTCGAGACCAAAGAAGCATGCTAACTACAAAAATGTTATAATTAATATTCCCGGGATAAAATATATATTTACTTTAACCCTATTATCTGGGAGTCTTCATAGAGTACCTAAGGCTCTAAAATGAATATCAAAACTATTGTGCCGATCCGGTGCATTATTTGAGCTGTCTTATTATATCAAACCGACTGAATGACTTATTCATATGTGGCTCGAAGCGGTGCAAGCGATGGACGGATGATGTTGGTTTTGGGAGAACGTGAACTATTTATTATCTTTGATAATCAGAGATTGCCGTTTGTATTTAAATTTTATATAATATGTTGGGCTTATTGGGCTATCATCTAATGTCGTAATTAAATGAAAATTTTAACTGAAAATAGACTAAAAATTGACTCCAAAGTTAAACTTAACTAAGAAATGGCATTTATTTGTATCATAAAAGATATATTTATTGTAATTTTTTTTGTACCGGAAATTACTTTAAATGACCTCTACTAGCTTGTATAAATAAATTAGTGTTATTTTCGACTTATAAGTGTTAGTTTGTTTTACAGTTTTTAAGTTGCAGATATAGACTACGGCGGGGCAGCGCGTCGTTATTTGTTAAGCTTACTTAACTTTTAGCAAATAACGACTTAGCTTAGCTTAGTTTATGGACAATGCATTTTACATACAAGATATATAACGGTACATACTCATACGTACATGTACGTGTTATTCTTGTCATTGGCACTAGTTCTACTATCTAGGGCGCGGCAGAGAAAATAATCATTTCCCGTTATCTCTTCTAACTTGAGACTGTGTAATTGAATGCGTAGCTTGATATGCGATACTAACTGGTCAACTGCGACAAAGTTCACACATTCGCAGTTATATTTAACGTTAACCAGTCCAATATGTTTCTTGTATCCAAGACAATAGAGTTTATTATCATACCTTACATGTTCAACGTTGAAACATAACCTTATGAGAGTAACCTAGATTTTACGAATAATTTCCGTGGCAGCTTTTTTATTTTTAGTTGCCACTTCCTAAACATCATTGCGTGACGATATCAGTATAATGGTTATATACTTAGGTATTTTATTATATATTTGATTCTTGACTAAATTGTAACACAATTTGAATTTATGGTACATAATATAGCGACCAGTAATTTTGTAACAGCGTAACAAATAACCAAAATGAAATGTCAATATTATTGTTAGGATTGGTAGAGACAATGAATATGTTAAAGACTTAACAAATCCCAGTTTCCTTAAGCTTGTTTTTCAGGCTGTTGACCTTGATTTGGTATCGTGCATAAGTGCAACGAGGTAGCTCTTTTGCTTGAACTATTGTTAAAACTAGGCGGTAGAGTTTAATATGCTTTTTTATAACGCATATTGCATATGTAATAAAGGACATTTTTAAGCGGTCACATCACATAAGTTATACGATAATCACTTGAAAATATTGTCCAGGAAAATCTTGCAACTCGTCACCGTGCATTTTAGCACGAGATGGATATCGAAGATTGCACGAAACAAGTCCACCCTTATTGACATTCAAATTTAAAGCTTATTGATTATTGCGTAAATTTTAGTTTAGCTTGAATTAGTTTCACTACTTATGTTAAAATTGTAGCCTCAAACGCTGGCGCCTACAATTCGTTTTGCATCATCTGAGGAATATCAACTTATACAGCTGTTTTACAAGTAAAAGAAGTCGAGTTGTCCAGACAATTTTAAAAGTACGCATTACGTCTAATAATTACATAATGAGCATTTACCTACCACATTTAAAGAGCATTTCGGTGTTACTCTTTTCACTCCAAGTAGGTGTTTTGTTGAGGCCGGTGTAACAAAAACTTGAGTTAATTGCCACGCTCTTCACGGCGCATTACCGGCTATAGATTCCACGTTCGCACTCGATTCGACCCGGGAAATGAACCCGGAACTCTTGTAGATTGTCATCATATTATTATAGATAAGATTTTACTCGGGTTATTAGATGTTGTTTTAGGGTGGGTACATTTGAAAGTGATATTTATTTGTTTCAATAACAAGATGAGCAGATTGCTTGCCCTACGGTGAGCAAAACACCTGGTTTAAAACATTCGCATCATCATTTGAAACTTTGGATTATAAAGCGTGACACTGCGCTGCGTTTATCAATTGAGATTCCCAAATCTCCAAATGCCTAGTAGTTTAACAGGGTTCGATGTCCTTGAAATTGGAACACAACAATGGTACATTGCTGCAACAGAAATATGTGAAGAAATAATTGATTTCCAATTTTCACACAGTTAATTGATTTCCACCTTTTAGTTATTGGAATGTAAACATAATCTTTGAAAATTGTTTTTGTCGCCGTTGGCAATTTAAAACAACTCTGGATTTTAGATACTAAGGCCCGTATTACAGAACGATTTTGTATACTGTTATACTGTAGAGTGTTATCTGAAAATTACAATACAATTGTATGGTCGCGTTGCGAAAATGCTCAGAAATTTTTCAAATTCCAAATTGATTTTCGGCACGTTGGGCACTTTTGGGAAGGGGAAAAAGCACTGAACTTGCGTTACCATCACGCTCTTATATAATTATTGACACAAAAAAAGTTAGTACTTCATGGACGCTGTTTCAAAAAAGATACAGTAGATACAGTAATCCCAAAGTTTTCAGTTTTCACTTTTATGGAAGTCCCCATGACTGCCTATGTTTTTTAATATTAACAATAAGTGACTAAATACGTTAATTTAAACGTGGAACTTTTATTCGTACCATGTTTCTGCAACATACTGTATTAATGCAATTTGAATGCGTCAGAACCATTTGATTGGCAATAAACGTGGGGACACGAGACCTGCAGTTCGTTTAGTTCAGCCATCAGTTTCGCTAGAGGCTAGGGGGCACAGTTTATTAGCCATTGAGATTAGCGTTTACGTGTTGGGGCATAGTGTTACTGCATTTAAGACTTTACATTGCACAATTCGTAAACATTGCGTCATGTTCCCGGTAATTACTGGAAAATCGGCTAATACAATATAAAAAGTATGTTTATAAAGACGACATATTTAGAATATTAAAAAACAGTTGATACTGGTTTAAATGTCAATTGTCTTCCCACTGATTCATTCAATTCTTATGTGTCCCATACTAAAAGCTCTAGGTACATTTTTAACATTCCTACCAAAAAGTCAGGATAGCAATAAAAAACCCATGAAAAAATCTGAAAGAGGCAGAATCTCCGATCCGAGTTCTCCGAGTTCAGTGCTCAAATTGTCAAAGACATAGACGCAGATACAACCTTTTTTTAGCAATTGTATTGGATTTTCAGTCTACCAATCACAATAATAGTTGCAGACGGGTTTTGTTTGTGAAAACTGAAATGAACGCGTGTCCCGCGGCACCTGTTTCCGCTCCAGACACCCCACCAAGTGGCTTATGGTTTGATTACATAGCGGAATAGCATGCGAGTTGGCTCGGTAAGTTAGTGCTGTGTACGAGTAAATAAGAAAATCTCTGGTAATCGTGCTGTATAATACCGCAATATGCTTTATTCAGGATTATTTTTGTTACTTATAGGTTATATTTAACACTGGCTGGTTTTTAACAGTTTTTATTTTGTTTTTATTTAATGTAGTATATGTACGTCACTGGCTAGGTTCCCTATTGAAAACCGGCGATGCAGTATGGGTTAGCCTGTACTGCAGCATGTAGCTGAATAGGGACTCCCGTTGTTGGTTCGATTATTATTATTCTAATTTTTTATATGTGTTAGTTATATTTTACGTTCCGACAATAAAAAATCTTTCTTTCTTTCTTCTTTCTATAAATAACAGCGATAGCCTAGTTGGTTGCGAAGCCATCCCAAATGGCATACCCCTCTGACTTTTCTAACGTGTGTATTCATTACTAATTATAGCTTGCTTTAATGGTGAAGGAAAACATCGTGAGGAATGTATATCTGAGAATTTACATAAGAATTTCAAATATGTGAACCTCCTTCTCTTCCCAATTCCCATTCTGCCTTCTGAAATTTTGGGTAATAGGTGGTGGAGGTTCAGACCTCCTGGCTGGCAAATGCCCGTATTGGTCAGGCAATACGGCCATTTGCCAGCCTTTGCTCTAACATTTTTTTTATGATTGGCACCACAGTCGTTTTTCGGATAATAAAATAAAGAGCTTTTGTGAACTTCAGTCGGGGTAAATTAATTTGCGAGCGATTAAATTATGTTAAAGCATGTTTACATTACGTTACACCACGCGAGTTAACCATGTATGTCTGATATTTGATATGTCATGCACGAATGCTTTTAGATGATTTACTCTGGTGTTTCACATGCTATGGACAGAATACTGTTATTTTAAGCCTTACTTGGAAGTCAGTATTAGACATTTATTTTAATGGTTAGACATATACATACTCTGCTTACTGGTCATAGCGTAGACAGGCTGAGTAACTAAACATGCGAGTTAGAGATGGCAGTAGCTGTCTACAGATAACTTGTACTGTATAAACAATACTTTAAAATTTGTATTAAAACATAGACATAGACTGAGCGCTCTCTATGCACCTATTAAGTGAATACGGGCAGAAAAAGTGAGAGAGCTAAAGCGAACGTGCGGCCAGCAGTTGTCTTTTTCTAGAACTTTGATTGGTCAACGACACAGATTTGCAGGAGCGAAAAGAAATAGGCCGCACAGTCGCTTTGTCTCTTTCTACAAAGTGGTCAATTTTGTGAGGATAATTCTACATTCTCTATGTCTATGTGTGGCAATACCTATAGATTGAAAAATTCAAATGTCATGTCAGGATTTTTAAGTAAACCTTCGATCTAACCATATTTAGGCGATAAAATGTAACAGAGATAAAAAATTATGAATGAAATTTTATAATTAATATAAACTTACGAATATTTAATTCCAGCAAATATATGTGTATAATAAATGTGAATATTTAATATGTGCAAATTAAAAAACTAGTATAAAGCGGATAAATTTAAGCGGTATAATTTTAGGTCATTTTCATTGGACTTCTTTAATCGTTTTTTTAGATTTATGTTACACAATTGACTTTCTATTTTATTAATTGCAATTTATTCGCTTTCCACTAGCAAGGACGATTGCTTTGTCTCACATTTCACTGTTTATTTTTTCTTTAATAATTGAATAACGACGTTAATGAGAACAAAGCGGTCACGGTGGATGATAAATTGTGGAAACTGTGAGAAAAGCCGTAATATGCCCTTGACATTCTTGAACGCAATTTACTATGCACTTATATTTCTTATTATTTATGTATTCATTATTAAATCCTTGAATTATTTTAATTACATAATAATATTTTTATCGTTAGCGTGATGACGTTATGGAAGAAGGAAAATGCATTTGATTTGGAATTCTACACATACACTCACGCCTGTAATCCCCGAAGGGGTAGGCACAGGGGTAACCAGTACCCCCACTTTTCGCTGAATTTCACTCCCATAATGTGATAGGGGGCGAGCCTATCGCCATACCGGGCACAGTTTCTAGACTCCGGGCTAATACTGAGATTTTCAAGATAGAAAAACCCAATATCATTTTACCCGACCCGGGGATCGAACACGAGACCTCAGCACTGCAGCAGTCGTAACGCATGCGCAATTACAACTGCGCCACCGAGGCAGTCTTTGAATTTGTCTTCGCATTCTTTGATTGAAAACAAATTATTTTCAAATTCAATTCGAAAATAACACACTTTGTTATCCGAGGCTGGAATTTGTGCCTTACATGCTCGCTAGTCACCATCTATCACATCATGGGACGTATGTAAGCACTGCATTTTAGTGGACTAGTTGTACCTTTGGCTATCCCTTCGCAATAATATATGAGAGCTAGGTTGTATATGTGTGCTTACTACGCTACTGTACGTACATCCTGAAAATTCTTTCACACACTCCTTGTGCTTGCATGCCTTCCGTAGGTCATTTCTGTTCATTTGAAAGCCTCCGTGGCGTAGCGGGTGAGTAGCCGGTTGTGAAACGAGAGGCCGTGGGTTCGATTCCCACACCGAGACAAATGTTTGCGTAACAGACAGATATTCGTTTCAGGTGTAGGTGTTGTGGGACCGAAAGTTTTTCGTAGTTCTTGATACCCCGATACAGATCTAACCTAGTGTGGGGTCAGGACTATGTGTGTAACTTAACAACATACAACACTCATAAAGATCGTATTGAATGTATACAAAGGCGTTTCCTCAGAGCTCTATGTATAAGGTATGGTTTAAGGCGCAAATTAACTGATTATGATGAGCGAATACAGAGGTTTAAAATGTTGAGTTTAGAGAAAAGAAGATGGGTGAGCGACCAGTGCATGCTATATAAAATTACTAATGGTTTAATGGATAACCAACTTTTACGCCAATTAAACCTCCAAGTACCGACGCGATCTGTGCGTATACCACAACTATTATGTTTAACTGCAAGCAACAACAATGTGTCGCAAAATAATCCACTCATCAGAATGTGTAGTCAATATAATAATGTCTGTTCTGTAATGGATATTTATCATGATAGTTTAAACACCTTTAAAAACCATCTAAGATGGTTGTATATAGATTAGACGATACGATATTTGCGATTGCTTTTGATTCACCCTTTTTTTTTTTTTTTTGTCGCGGGGAAAGCGTTTTATTACTGCCGCCCGCTCCGGGGGGAAGCGGAAAAAGAATAAAACGGTTATGCTGGACTAGCCGGTCTTACGACCCAGCATCCCCCTCGCACGGATGATGGCTATCCGTGCTGCCGCTGGGCCGAGTCCCTACCCCCCTATGTACACCCCACCCGACACTACCAGCTAAAACCCCGCGGTGGCCTTCTTCGGCGCTTACGGAGCGATCCCGGGGTATTCTAAGGAGTGCTAGAATTGCTGCCGGAACCGCCCCTGCGCGGTGCCTTGTACGGGCCCATCTCCATGTGGGGCTTAGGAGCCCCCGCGCACCGAACAACGACAGCTAACGAGGCCTTACCACCCGCGCTGCCGTCCATCTCGGGGTCGCACGATGCACCGAAACTGGAATGCATCGATATGGGCTAACAGCCCCCCGCTGCGCGCCCGCGACCCCCGATGGCCCCAATTAGTCGCCTCGTACGACAGGCAGGGGTTACCGTGGTGAAATTCTCAAACGCCCCCATTCCACAGGGCGGGAGACGCCGGTCAGTCGTCCACCCGGCGCCTCCTACGTCTTCTCTGGCGGCGGGAGGGATCATATCGTTCCCGATCCCTCTCGGCACTCTCCTTCTGCGAGATGACGCTCTCGCAGAAGTGGGCCACCGCACGCCAGGACCTCCGGCTGGCAACCATGGACGACACCACGGCCGGCAGCGAGAGGTCTCCTCCGACGACTGCTCTGAGAGCGCTGCGCTCTTCGTCCCAGGCTGGGCACTCCTCCAACGTGTGTTGGACCGTATCCTCACGGCAGTTGCCACAATGGTGGCACACGGCAGACACCTCCTTTCCGATCCGACACAGGAACGAACCGAAACACCCGTGGTCCGTCAGTACCTGCGTCAGCCGGAACGTAGGCGCCCCGTGGCGCCTGTCTAGCCATCTTTTTAGGACAGGACGCACTGCCGCGACGGTCCTCAAGCCCGCACTTGGGCTTTCCAGCCTGGTATGCCACTCCTCCACGGCGGTTCTGCGAAACCGGGCCGCAATCTCCCTCGGGGCCAGTCTCTCCTGACGGCCGCTGGACGCCTCCTCCCGCCAGAAGAACGCTGACGAAAGGAGTTTTGCGTCCAACTCCCAAGGGAGTGTGCCGGCCAATACGCAGGCCGCCTCGTGGGAGACCGTGCGGTAGCCCCTTACTATTCGCTGCGCCACCAAACGCTGCGGTTTGCGCAGCAAGGCAACGCAGCGGGCTTTCAGGGACTCAGCCCATACGGGACATCCGTACAGGGCCATTGACCGCACGACTCCAGCGTATAAACTTCGGCAAGGGCTATTAGGTCCCTCCAGGTTTGGCAGCAGGCGTCCGAGCGCGCCCGCTGCCCGTACCAATTTCGGCGACAACTCCTTGAAATGGGCACGGAAATCCCACCGGCTGTCCAGAATCAGACCCAAGTACTTCATTGTACAGCCGATGGGAATCCGCACCCCCTCCACATTGATGTGGGGCATTAAAGGTGGCCGAATCCGAGGACCGTGAAAGTAAAGGGCCTCGGTTTTGTTCAGGGCCACCTTAAGGCCCAGTCGCCGAATCCTGCCCACCACCTGTTCGGTTGCGAACGAGGCGAGCAGGGTGGCCTCCTGGAAAGACCTGGCTGTCGCTGTTACTAGCGTGTCGTCTGCATAACAGACGACAGCGACGCCTCGGGGGTTAGTACCACGGAGCACCCAATCGTAGCCGACGTTCCACAGGAGAGGGCCCAGGACTGAGCCCTGTGGAACACCGCAGGCCATCGCTCTTCGGTGCCACCTGTCGGCGCCTGGATACACTATGTACCTATCTGAGAGATACGAGCGCACCAGACGCCGGAGATACGGTGGCACCACATGGTACCGCAGTGCTTCCAGTATACAGGCCCAGGGCAATGTGTTGAACGCGTTGGCGATGTCTAGAGACACCGCCACCACCACTTCACCCCGAGCCACTGCCTCCTCCGCTTGTGCCTTGACCCGCAAAATCGCGTGTACTGTCGATCGGCCTTGCCGGAACCCGTACTGGCACTGTGCCAGGTCCGGCCCGACCCCTTCAAGATGCTCGACGAGGCGAGCGTGAATGATACGCTCGAAGAGCTTACAGACCTCGTCGAGCAACACGATGGGCCGGTAGGCCGATGGCGACTCTGCGGGCCGCCCCTCCTTCTTGAGCAGGACCAACTTCCCAGTTTTCCACTGAGACGGAAAACGGCCCTGCTCCAGGCACGCGGAGAACAGGCCACGGAGCCTAGTCCCCAGATGCTCGACGGCTAACACCCACGCACGTCCGGGGATACCGTCGAGACCCGGGGCTGTTTTCTTGCCCCGCAGCCGAAGCACCACCGCCCGAAATTCCTCGGGCGAAACCTCCGAAATAACCCTTCCCGAACTCAACGACGATGGCGTCGATGGATGTGACGCCATCGGTGGGGGAGTGACATCTTGAGTGGCAGGGAACAAAGCTGCGACGACCTCTCCGACTAGGTCATTCCGAAGACTCTGCGTCAGCGGGGGCGCCCACGGGCGATACCTCCTCATCGCCACGCGGTATGGACGCCCCCACGGGTCGTTATCTAGAGTTCCTCGGAACTCCTCCTGAGCCGCAGACTTTGCCCTAGCTATTGCCACGCGCAGCGCTCTCTTAGCCTCTCTGTGGAGACCGTGAAGCAGCCGCTCCAGGTCCTCGTCGCCGGGAAGACGGATCCGACGACGACGGTGTCTGGCGAGACGACGAAGGGCGGCCACGCAGAAGACACGTAACCGCGTGAGTTCCGCCGACCACCAGAACACCTGGCGCTTCTCGGGAAGGCGTCGAACTCGGGGCATGGCCGCGTCGCAGACGCGCGACATCGCTGCCCCGAACCACGCCGCCTCCTGCTCGACCTGCATCGGGCCCTCCGGTGCAGGAAGCCACGCCTGGGCCAGAGCGGCCTCCTTCAGGGCCTCAACGTTAAGGCGTTTTACTGACCAACGCGGGCCGTCCGACCGCGGGCCGGTCGATTCTCCACTAGACTGGGTGCTAGGGGACAAGGCGACGTCAAACCGAATGTATCGGTGATCCGACAACGTCTCCTCGTCCACCAGAACTCTCCAGTCACGGACACGGCGGGCAATAGCTGGGGTGGCGAACGTGACGTCCACCACTGATCCGCCATTATGCCGCACGCACGTGTTAACCGATCCGCGATTCACGACGGCCAGGTTGGCCGAGATCGCCCATTCCTCCAGGGCCTCGCCGCGCCCGCTGGTCACCGACGAACCCCAAGCCAGAGACTTGGCGTTAAAGTCGCCGGCAACGAGAACGGGGCGAGGCTGACTGCCTTGCACCACCAGGGCCCCCAGCCGAGTGAGAAAGTGCTCGAACTCGGCCAGGGATCTATTGGGGGAGAAATACACACCCACAATCCAGATCCCCCCCAACAGAACCGCCACACATCCCGACCCCTTCGCTACTTTTTCGAAGGGTGGGGAGCCGGCAGCGCCCCGGGTGATGACAGCCACCAAACCGTTAAGGTCCCCTGCCCAGTCTTCCCTGGGGGGAACAAAATAAGGCTCAGCGACTACAGCCACTTGTATCGACCACTGCGCCATGCTCTGGACTAGTAGGTCCTGGGCTCTGGCACAGTGATTAATGTTCGCCTGGAGGAAACGTTGCGCCATATTAATGGGCGATCTCCATCTGCTCCTCTACGGGGAGCGCTGTCGGCTGGGTCACAACCCCCGTCCCCCGACCACGCTTTGCGTGGCGAGGGCGGGAAGAGGCGACGCATGCCTTGGCGCCCACCTGGTGCCCCGCGGGTTTACCAGCATCAGCGCACACTGCGCAACGCGGCTCCGCGGAGCACTCCTTGGCCTTGTGGCCCAGTTTACCGCAGCGGTAGCAGACGCCGCTGCGGTCACACTCTTCGGTGCACCGTGCCCGCACATGTCCCCTGTGCAGGCAGCGGTAGCACCTCATAGGCCTCGGCTCAAGGAGCTGGACACGCGCCGCCACCCAGCCGATCAGCACTCGGCCCGAACTTAAAATTTTGTCGGCGACCTTGGCGGGGCAGCGCACCCACGCCGCACCAAGGCCCGACCGGTCGGGGCGGATCTCCCCGACCTTAAAATCTTCCATCGTGTTGTTACACCCCGCTTTTGCAAGGGCCGTAGCGACCATTTCCGGGTCAGCAGACGCGTCCAACCCGGATACTCGTAGTTCCGCGGTCTTGAACGGGCGGGAAACACGGACATCGTCCGCCAGTTCCGTCCCGCGGAACACCTCCCTCACTTTGTTGGCGAGGGAGTCGGCCCTCGCTTCAGACTCCGGGCCGGGCACCTCGTACAGGTACCCGCCTGTCGCCATTAGGCGAGCTCGCATGTCGGCAATACCGAGGCCGGCGAGGTCAACGGATCGCTGGACCTGACGCAGCACATGGGCGTACGTAATGCCCCGCGCCAACCCCTCAGGTGTCACTGTCAACGTGACGGCTGCCTTGCGGGGCAAGTGAATCCGTGGCCTTGGCCGGCCCGGCTGCGGCTTCGGTGCGGATGCAGCAGCACTAGGCAAGGGCAGGGGAGTCTTTTTCCCCTTCTTGGCCACGACATTCCACCCCTCCTCCATCGACGCAGGAGCGGGGGGTAGCGGCCGGGGCACACAGGGTGTTTGGGCCCGTGGAGCGACACGCCCTCTTTTATTTCTCTTTCCCCCTCTGCGGGACGTACTCAGAGGAGGAATTTGGGACGTAGCGGACGTTGATGGCCCAGCCACAACAGTAGGCACGGGTCGAGGACCATCATTAGTGGCGGGCTGGGCGTTGCTTTTGCCCTTTTCCTTTCGGGGTGGCCGGTGGGCCGGCGGCGACTGGTGGGGCCTTTGATGGCCCAGCAACGGCGGGCGTTGCCGGAGCTTTAGCCCTATCAGCGGCCAACGGAGGCCGCATGATGGGCTCTGGAGGTAGCCTCGCGTATATATTGCTCAAGCGCGCGTCCAAAATATTTAAAAATCGGCGCTCGAACTGCTTGAGGCACTCCTCCTCTCCAACTACGGCTCCAGTTTGGGCCGCCGGCTGCGACTGTCCTTGTATCGCTTGGACAGTCGCCATCATCTCCTCCAGGGTCCGCTGTTGGGATGCAAGGGAGGCCTTGAGGAAGGCGATTTCTTGGGTCATCGCCACCTTTTCGGCCTCCAACCTGGCCACCTCTGCGGAGGCTGACTCCTCGGCCCTCTCCAACAGCTCTTTCGCCGCGAGGTTCAGCCTCCGCTGCTCCGTCTCTTTAAGGTGCGGGGACTTTTGTGCCACGTCCCGGATGATGGCCGACATCTGCAAGCGCCAGTCATGGTCACCCGTTCCTTCCATCGGCACAGTATCTTCATCAGACACCACAGCCGGGCTTGCTGAGAGAGCAAGCACTTTTGGCGCCGGTTCAACATCACTGTCGCTTGCAGATGCGTCCAGTTCTCGAGCTATCAGCGCCCTCTTCGAGCGCGTCATAACGCCGCTTGTTCCAGCCTTGGCCTTGGGACGGCCTCGGCAGGCAGTGCCTTTTTTGGGCTTATGCCCAGTGTCATCCATCCCAGGGTCACTAGCGTACCCCGGGGTAGACAAATTCTCCACAGACTCATTCTTTTGTTTAGTTTTTATTTCCATATTTATTCCCACGATTATGGGGGATATAAAAGTCCACCCAGGCAGAGCCCCCTGTACCTGGGTAAGCCTAGGGTATCACGCACGGAGGGGCAGCAGGTACTCCGGCGGCGTGGTTCGCACTAGAGACCGAACTACCCATCGGCCATGCATCCCCTCGCGGTGCGCCGCCGCTTGGGATTCGGGGTGATTTTTTATAGAGGTTTTCTCCCTCGCGGCCCAGGCGGTTAAGCCAAGACCCTCGGTCCAGTCGGAGCGCGAGACGTGACCACAGACCTCCTTTTGACTGGATTACGATATACGACGGTGGCAACAGGAGAGAAAATCTCCCCTACTGCCAGCTCGGCGGCGGGGTAAGCGCACACCGAGCCCGCCGACGCCCCCGAGACAGAACCCGGGAGTAGCCCAGAGAAGTGGGCACAAAAACTGACGACAGCCGCCACAATAGGCGACGACTGCCATCCACCTTTTATCAGGATATCGGCCGTCGGTCAACGTGACCGCCGTTGCCCAGGGTGCACCACGTGGAGGTTTCCTGACTTCGCACCCCTTTTGATTCACCCTGGGAAACAAGTTTTTCGCACGCATATTATCAGAATATGAAATGTGTGTATCTAAATGTATTAAAATAAAACCAATTTCTCAAATATCCGTGATTTTCACATGCCGATACCGATCACGATCAAAGGTTAACCGAGTTATTGTCCAAGTGTTAGCTTTAATTTGTCACGGTTAGAGTTAAATTAACCGTGGTTAATGACGTATTGTGAACGCGGGCAAGATAACGTTCGGATTAACTTTTACATCGATTTCTAACGTTTGCGCCGCTCGTGGGAAATTATTTTTATGTCTAAAGTATTTGAATATTATATGGTGTGGTAAATATATTACGCAACAGCCTGGGAATATTGTTCGTAACGATACTGCATGACAGTTTTTGGCTAGGTAGCTCACTGGACACTCCTCGGTAGTACAGTTATAATTGCGCATGCGATACCACTGTTGTGCTGAGGTCTCGGGTTCGATCCCCGGGTCGGGTAAAGTGATATTGGGTTTTCTGTGTCCGGTATGGCGATTCGCTCGCCACCCTATCATGTTATAAGACCGTAATAAATTCGGCAAAAAGTGGTTGTACTGGTTAAACCTCTGCCTATCACTACAGGGATTACAGGCGTGAAAGTATGTGTATGTAAGTATCTCACTGAAATTCATGATGGTACAACTAAGGTGCGCTGTCCACCACGCTGGCTCAGTCAGGGTTAGACTTCACATATATTTGAAATTGTTACTTGAATCCGGCTTAGTTAGAAGTAACTATAGCGTGGTTCTACGATCTAAAATTACTCTTGAATTCCTGAATAATTAATGATGTAATTCTTATTTCTAATATTACATACAATATTTGCATGTCAAAGAATTTGACAAAAGTTGCTTGGTTTTTTTATACAACGATGCTGGCAAACAAGTTTGCCCGGCTGATGGTAAGCGGTTACCGTAGCCTATAGACGCTTGCAACACCAGGAGCAGCTCATGCGCGTTGCCGACCCTTCAGAAACCTATTTACTCACATCTTGAAGAACCCCATACTGTGGTTTGCTTGATCAAAATCATTTGTTATTATAAGATATAGCTTTTGCCCGCGACTTCGTCCGCGTGGAATAATGACTTCCGGAAAAAAACAATTTATCCCCCTTTTCTCCCCGTTGGGAGGGAATTTCCAATAATCCTCTCTTAGTGGTAGCCTACTCCTCCCAACAAACACACAGGCCAAATTTCAGCTCTCTACTGCCAGTAGTTTCGGCTGTGCGTTGTCTGTCAGTCTAATAATAAAACTTACTTCACTTAAAACTAAATACCTATAACTACTATAATTAATAATACCTATACCTATTAATAATATATGCCTATAATTAATAAAAGTACCTACGCTTTTACTTACTTATAAACTACTAGCTGTTGCTCGCGGCTCCGCCCGCGTGGAGGTCATGTTTGGGAGAAAAAGTATACAAAAAACCAATATTAATACGTTTAACTTAAAAATGACGGATTTTCATACAAACTTTCATTCCCTATTTTACCACCTTAGGGGCGGAATTTCCAAAAATCCTGAAACATGTATTTTTTATTTTTAACTAAAATGCCAAATACAAAATTTCATGAATTTAACTTCAAAAATGACGGATTTTCATACAAACTTTCATCCCCTATTTTACCCCCTTAGGGGCGGTATTTCCAAAAACCCCTAGTGGATGCCTACGTCATAAAAGGTACCTACTGTCAAATTTTCAAGTCTCTAACCCCCGCCGTTTAGGCTGTGCGTTGATCGATCAGTCAGTCAGTCAGTCAGTCAGTCAGTCAGTCAGTCAGTCAGTCAGTCAGTCAGTCAGTCAGCTTCTTCTTTTATATATACAGATATACGGTACTAATTTTAAACAAATAAAGTATTCTATTCTATTTAGACATACGACAGTGTGTCAGCCCAGTTCACAAAATAAAAATGCGGGCTGTGTAGCAGCAAATATTTCAAGGTACGTTTGACCACTTCCTATATGATGACTCTTCCTATGATTTTATGATTTACTGTAAAACTTGATACCCATTCAGATCTGAAATCTTTAAGATAATTTGTACTAAACTAGGTTCCATTTACACATCACTTTTTGGTGAGATAAGCAGTAACAACTTTATATTTATACACACCTCTTGTAGGTTAACGCTCCTTTGTAATTTTGTATTTCCTACTCGTATTACGATTTGCGGTAAAGAAATTTCTATTAGTACTAAGGTTTCTACACAATGTCGGAATTGTGCATGAGTCAGTAACCTCCATAATATCTGATCTAGTTGTGGATTATGATAATAATGACAATCTCAAGTACCCTTATTGATTAAAATGCGATAAACATCTAGGTTTTCTTTAGAACTCTTTTATTGGAACTTCTAATAATTTCTGGTTGGACAGGCAAAGTGCTTATAAGTGATCAACTCATAACATTGGTAATTTTATGGATACAGACAAGCCACCTGAAGTCTACCTTTCAAAAACACTTATTAAACCTCGTTTAAAGAATTGCAAGTCATGGTCGGGGAGGGAGGCAGAAAATTCATTCCAGAGCACGTGACTGGCAGAATTGAACGCTAAAAACACACCGTGATAGACTGCATTGTTTATAGTGTAATCTTGATGAACTCTTCTGGTGTGTAATGCCATGGATGAATAGGTAGTAAAATACGCCATAAAATTATGTTTAAATTTAATGAGGTAAATAATTTAGATCTGCATCCACTGAGATGCGCAAATCATTGTTGGAAAAATCAACGAGCTCAGCGACTATGAAACGACTGTGAAATACAATTAAATGGGAGACATATGTTTACTAGCGTCTTTGAGAAGACTACAAGTGACGATAGATGTAAATAGTACTTGAGAAATTTTAACAATAAATTTTAATTACAATATTTATTTCTATAAACTTTTTTCATATATGCATTATCAAATACCAACAATGCAATTTTTTTTTTAGTGTCGCGATAGGCAGTCGAGCAGACGGGCCACCTGATGGTAAGTAGTCACCGCCGCCCATAGACTTCAGCAATACCAGGGCACAGCAAAGCCGCTGCCTACCGTTCGTTATGAATACTACGCTATGTGACCCCTTAAACTTTTTAAGTAATTGCTACAGTAACTATATCCAATAAAACTAAACTTACTTCTTGCATAATCTTATCGGTAGCTATTAGTAAAAGAACGTTTCTTATAAAGAAATTATTCGATACATAGTTACGTGAGGCCCTTTCTAAAACAACCTAATCATCTGCTCATAGGGAGATTTCAATTAGAAGATTTCATATACGAAATGAATTTAATTTTCCAATAGAAAGTTATCCAAAAGTATTTCCTTTATTAGTTTACTTTCGATGGTAACAAGATTGGATTTGATTCACGCACATTAGTAACCTGGTTTCTGATCTTGAATGAAAAAAGGAAAGTTACTATAATATTAGCTTGGGTGAAGTGGAGATTCAGAGATACTTGACAAAGGTTAAAATTTGGTTGTGCACCAAAGAATCTTCTGCATTTGTAGATTCATGGAAGCAAGAAGGTGACATTTTTTTTTGCTTGATTTATCTTCCTAAAAATATAGGAAATATGACCACAATAATGCCAAGAAGAAGAAGAAGAACTTAGTGAATTTCAAAAGAAAGTAAAGCTCTAATGATTAAGTATAAGCAGTGTCCAGTAGGCCGGGAACCACGACTCCTGATCTGTCTTGCTTTGGAAAATGAAAATGGCGATCGTTGACTAGACACACTATTTCGATAGGAACAACAAGCACTGGCAAAGACAATATAAATAATCAAAGCAAGGGGTAGATCATAAATAGTGTGCTTCGTATTGCAACGTGTTGATAAACCTAATCACAACTATTGACTAGGAGATAGGGTAGGATTTCGATTGTATCTTAGTAATTCCAATCTGATACTTCGTACATAGTAGTAAGATACTTTTAAGAAGTCAGATCTGATAGACTTAAAATTTCACTGAGATAAACATATATGTTTTGTAATAGAGGGCAGCATACAAGAACCTAGGTCATCTGATGTTAAATGGTCTTCACCTCCTGTTCTGGTATTGTAGATAGATGCTTTCATACCAGAAGAAAATTGGGACGTTCCTAAAAGGATAATGACAGGGATGGGGAGATGAGGAAAATTAGCACCTCCTAAAATCTCAGTCACCAAACCAAACCTGGCGTAGGTTTTCTGCGAGACTGTGGCACTAACACAGTGGAGCCAGCCAAATAATGCTGTAGTTAAAAATCGACAGCTTATTGTAGAAGGGGTAAGTCTATCGCCATACCAGGCACAATTCCAGACTCCAGGCTAATACTGAGTATTTCTAAATAGATAAACTCAATATACTTTACCCGACCCGGAGATCGAACCTCACCATAGCCTGACCTAACCAGACCCAAGCATAGCAGTCGTAACCTATGCGCAATTACAACTGCGCTAGAGAGTCAATATTACATTAATTGTCCCCGGCTAAAAACTTTAGAACATAGAACCAATTTTCGGACAACGTTCAATTGCCATTGGTAACTGGCATAAAATTGAAAGTGAAATGGATATTTCTCATTTGGAGATAAAACATCAACATGTGATGGAAGAATTGATTGAATGAGTTGCTCGAGGCAACAATAAGACATCAACTGATTGTGACGTCACAAGTCATCAACCCCCCACGCGGTAGACCGGAAGGTGTACAGTTAATAACACTAATGTCTTTTTATATTTTTCGACGGCGTAACAATTATAACAGTTTACATGTGCAATTAAACATGTTGAGTAACAATACGCATAACTAAAATGGCCAATTACTCTGTAGTATGTACTCCAGATAGATTTGGAGGATTGACCCCCCAAAATACTGCTGATAATGAATATAAATATCAATGCTGTATTACATTATATACTATTGTGCAGGTGCGTCCTTCACGAGGAGTAAAGATTTTGGCAATCACAATGCAATGGCCGAGTCACAAGGCAGCGGCTCTGCTGTGCCCTGGCATTGCAGAAGTCTATGGAAGGCGGTGACTACTTACCATCAGGTAGCCCGTCTGGTCGTCTGCCTATTCATGTGTTAAAAACGGTTTGTTAGACTTTGTATACATAGTATTTTTTAGAAACAGAGAATATTGGAGAATTCATTAATGAATAAAGCGTATTTTTGTACAAGGAAATTAATATAGAATTTTAAAAGCATGGGCTATTTAGAAGTACTTGATTGCCTATCATTTAATGTTAATATAGATTCTGTGTATGTTTGAATGAGATCCCGTTTCTGAAACCATTCACTGTACAAACATTGAATATTTTTTTAATTCTATAAACAGATTTCTGAATGCGTGCCCGATCAATTATTATAGATTCGAGTAAGATTGAATAGAAAGCATTCCCGTCGAATTGGTCACGATTCAGAAGAGCTACGTATTAACTAATATCGATATAATTATCGAACGATTTATAGATCTATTAACTTATCTACTTGTATCTGGTGTTGTCTGGCCAGTGTAAATATTGAAGCTGATTTTCATAAATCGAATACCAACGGAGAGGTGTTTATGCAAAATGATTTTTGATATTAAATGGTAGTAGCGTGTAAAATCGATTGTTGAGTTTCATTTAAATTCGATTACGAATCGAGCAATCATCCATCAAATTGACTCAATGTATTAAAGTTTTTAGATTGATATACCCGTTTGGTGACATAATTTTTGTAAACAGTACTAGAAGTATTCTTTATAATTGCTTTTGGAATTCAGTGAATATCGGTTTTTCTAACGGATCTCTTTAAATACATATTTAAATATCTGTTATCTGTTAAGTTAAAATAATCGTTATTGATGTAACATAACCGAGTACTATTGGCACGGAACCTTATGTTGTAAAATGTCGTAGAGTATTTTTTTCATCATCTCTCTTCACCTTAATTAAAACATGATTGGCACGAGCTCCTATTTTAATAAAAGAACTACCGCTGGGTTATTAATCTTTATCGTTTAGGGGTCGATTGACGATTGCTTTGTCGGGAGAAAGGTGTTGCACAACCGCAGCTTTGTATTTTGTAATTATTTTAATTTTTCAATTATATGCTGGATATTAATTTTATTTTTATTGCGAGTGACATAAATGAGTCTTAAAATCTGATAATGGTCTGTAACGCTTGTTATGACAAAATGTAGAGACTTTTGTATGAATGCGGTTGTCTTTAAATTATTCTATACTAGTGGTCCCGGGCACACTTTGTCTGCCATAAACCGCCTTCTCTGTGGAACGAATTTTCTTCGAATAATAAAAAAATCTGATCTCGATAAGATCGCCATCTATTGGATCTGAAACTATCCTATCTTTTAAGTTGGCCCCAACCACGCATACGCATACACAAAATTTAATTGAACCGTTTGCGTGGTTTCAAAGTGTATAACGGACATAGGTAAAAATATTTTAGTGTTTTTATTATTGCCAAGCTATAAATACTTTTCTGATTTTAAAAAGTCTTTGCGTTATATACTAAAATGAAGAAAACGTAAGTAAAATTAGTTCTATGCATAATGAATTAAGGTCGCAACTGTGCAGTATTACAAATTGTATTCGTGGAAAATTGGGCTGTATTAACACCAAGGCCTATTGTAACTACTACGCTCCTTGCGTTATTAAGCGCGTCATTATTCAAACCTAATAAAATATACGCGATAAATGAAATTCTAAAGGTTAGAAAGAAAGAAAAAGAAAGAAGATTTATAGACAGCGGTATTTTATAAATTCAAAAATTTTTTTTACTGCCTGGATAGACAGACGAGCAGACGGGCCGGCTGATGGTAAGTTTACACCGCCGCCCATAGACTTATGCAATGCCAGGGCACAGCAAAGCCGCTGCCTACCATATCATTCCGTCAATAGTCAATTTGATGGAATTTTTGTTTTAACATAGGTAAAGGGTAAAGTTTGTATGGTGAAGATGCTCCGTTTGTGTATTTCAGTTGTTAGTGAAAGATATTGCGACGGTTTGGCAATCTTTCGTGGTCAGAAATTGCTATAATTATGTTGTGGAGTCAGAGATAAATCGACACTTTGTCCTGCGTTTGCGTCATATAGTTCTAGTATGAAAACTTTGTAAAAACTTTTTTTATTTGATAAAACGTTGATATAACTGGCACCCTAATAGGACAATAAAGACTTCAAAGTAAAGAAATAAGAATTTTCTTCTTAATTTCCCGTTTTAGCTTCTAATTTCTACCGTTCTAAAGTAACTGTTAAATTAGTTATTATAGTAACTTAAATATGTATAAAGCATTCTTACTTGTAACTAAGCAATTAGTCAGCTCCAAATATGGTGATAGTATTTTGCTATTTGCAATGTAACTTTCAACGAAAGCAAGATTATTGCTTGATCAAACAAGTACTAGCTTTGCTCGCAGCTTCGCTTGTATACTTAGGTTTAATACTATCGGTACCGTAGGAGACTGCACTGTACCACCTAAAGGTATTAATGTAGCTTATGTTTTAATCTAGTCAACTTCCATCTGTTTCATTTAAATCTGTCTAGAATGTTTTCAAATTAACGAACCTTGTTATCATCATATTTATATTATACAAATAGCTTTATGCATGAACTATTTCATTATTCTTTTGGGCTTTTGTCGGCTTTCATGGACGGTGGCGGTCTTACGATTAGTTGACCCAGTGCAAGGGTTCGTTTTCGTGCATCTCAAAATATCTATATTAAATAACTAATTTGCGCTTGTGACAACCGTATCTAATTCGATATTTTGTATTATGACGGCGGCTCATAAAGTCTTGTTCTGTTACACAAGATACAATTCCTATTTTCTCCTTTAATTGGCATCCGTGTCTAACGTAACCTTTGCTCTTTGCGTTCTAAAAAGTAAATATAATAACGTTTAATGATTGAGAAGTTGACTCCCTCGCTACCAGATAGTAAATATACGTGTGTGCTTTGATATTTTGAAAGTCGATGGCTAAAGTAGCTTCAATTTGCTACAACACTGAGTTTTGATTGAATTGTCTATGTTTCGGAAGTTTGTAAGTTTGTAAGTGTTTGTTTGTATTGCTTTATTAAAATTAAAATGTGGAACAAGATTGAGCTGGAGTGAAAATGGTTGACTCTAGTGGCAATATTTTAAATCCAAAGTAAAATTTGTTCGTGAACCAAGTTTAATAACTATGACTAAAAGGATTTAAAAAGACATAAGATAAAATTAATCTCAAAGAAATTAGGCAACTAATCCGTACTTACTGTAAAGCAATAGATAAATTCACCGGAAAGTAAATCATGTCATATCATCTTTTAGGTTGTATTAATTTATGATTAAAATCGCCTACATTAAAGATATTGCCTGATAATAACATATCTCTGAAAAGTTGTTTAGTACCAAGAGAAATAATACCTAGGGCTATCAACTGTAGAAACAGTTTTCTTATAAATAGTTAAGTTTCATATTTTGGACCTCGTTGGTATACTGGTATGCAGTCGAAGTAATTAAAATTCGATTGCCTTTTCTGACAACTGACCAGCTTTTTGGTATCTTAAATAGTTAATTTAATCTTTATCATTACGATGATACTAGCATACAAAAAGTATCAAAATTTCCTTCGGATAGGGTCCTCGTACGGAAGACTAAAAATCCCGTATTTGTGTGTCAAACTTAATATGGATGGTAACCATGAATCCTTACTATGAATTGTAAATGCTTCCACAGAATTTAGTAAAACCTCGTTCCACTTTGATGTGTCATACAAAGCGATGTCTTTGAACAGTCTCCATTGCACAAATTCTGATCCATCGGACCGAAATAATTACGCATATCCCAGCCCTTCATTGGAGGAATGGTTCTTAATAGAAGTAATTGACTAATAACACGTAAAACTACATTTTAATAATATTAGTTTATAGATATTCACATATTACCTCACAATGGACATCTGTGATATCACGTATAAGGACACTTTTTTCATGATGGACTTAGTCTTTAAAAGGTTTACAAAATATTTTCTTAACATGATTATCTCATCTTTTACTTACCAGGATATAAAATGTGTACCAATTTGTATTCGGTTTGGAAATTTAACAAAGTTGTATAACAAATACAATACGTTTAAGATTTACTCTTACTATTATTACAAAAAATGACTAAACAGATACTAATGTAATATAAAGTGCAGAAATTGTTTACACCTTTATAATCTCAGATAAAAAGTCTATAATTATTTAAGATTACAGTTTGGAACACTGAGATGTTACTAATTCTGATCGAGAGATAATGTCCGTAGATAAATCTGTTAACGCTGCGGGGAAAGCTTGTGTAATTATTACAATAATCGTATTTGCCTTGGGGTAGGTCGTCTAGCAAAAAATATGCGCGAGTGAAATGATATTTCTTAGAGGTCTTTTATCTGAAAGTAATAGAAATGAAATTGCTGTTTAGATAGATGCCTAGACGATAGATATTAATTATGACGAAAACAAATGTAACAAGTTAGATAGTGAAAAATAATTAACTGTAACAAAAGAAGCAAGCATCACTGTAGATAGCATAAATGTTGTATGGAGTTACAATCAATGAATTCCTTGAACAAATCAAAACATTTAATAGATAATTAGGCCACTAGCAGCACTTTTTACGTATCATCGTACGTATCGTTTGCTGGTGGTAGGATATTTATATCCGCCCGGATAGCGACCACCGTACACAGGGCGAAAAACCCGCCATAGTGGCACACGCAAGTGTGTCGCGTTCCGGGATCAGCCAGTGTATGTCCGGTTATCGTCGGGGGGCTAGAGTCGGGGTACGATGTTTGGCCGTGCAGGTATTAGCCGGTTCACAGTCGGTTGGAGATGTATTGATCCGTCGGCCAGGGAGACCTGTAGAAACGGTTGTACCGCTGGCCGCCCGCGGTACAGTACAGGGGCCCAATCGTGACTAACCACCACGAGAGGCTGCCCCACCATGCCGCGCATAATCTTGGGTGGGTCCGTCGTGCCGGTTGGTGACCGGATGTGGGGTCCCGGCGGCCTATCCCGGGAGGGTACGGGGGCCCTTCCGTCCGGCGGATCAGCTTACCTCCTCTCGGCTCTTGTAGTGGACCGGCGCTTGTTGCGGCCTTCTGATTACTCTGACACTAGACCCTCGACCGCTTCTTCACCTCCTCCCCCCATCAACTCCATGACAGTGCCTAAAAAGAGAAAAGGACCTACAGCGGTGCGTAACCCCACCACCGCTTTCACAATGGAGTTCGCTAACATCCGCGGACTCCATTCGAACCTTAATGCCGTCCACCACCATCTTGAGACGGCCCGGCCTGCTCTTCTCTTCCTGACGGAGACGCAGATTTGTAGTCCGACCGATACCACATACTTGCTTTACCCCGGCTACTCACTTGAAGAAAGCTTCAGGCCGAGGGCCGGGGTATGTCTGTATGTTCGGTCGGACGTCTGCTGTCGCCGTCTGCGCTGCATGGAGGACCCCTCCTTCTCCACCCTGTGGGTGCACGTCGACCTCGGCTCCCAGAGTCGGGTTTACGTGTGCCTTTACAGGTCACACGACGGGGACGTGGAGACAACTCGGCTATTTGATTACATTAGCCAGGCGACAGACGACGCGCAGGAGCAGTTCCCAACAGCGGAATTGGTTGTTCTGGGGGACTTTAACGCACACCATGAGTTGTGGTTGGGATCCTCCAAAACTGACCATGCTGGCAGAACTGCTCATGCATTCGCCTTGACTCATGGCTTGACACAATTGGTGAACCAGCCTACCAGGATCCCAGATGTGGCGAGTCATGCGCCCTCTCTGCTGGACCTTCTGTTGACGAGTCACCCGACTGGGTATACGGTGTCGGTCAGTGCTCCTCTGGGGACCTCCGATCACTGCCTGGTTGGGACATCAGTACCTCGCGCTTTGCCTCCACGTCCCGTGAAGGTCAAGCGCAGGGTCTGGCACTACTCGTCGGCAGATTGGGATGGTATGCGGGATTATTTCGCATCCATCCCTTGGCGGCAGCGCTGCTTTGAGGGAAAGGATCCTTCTGCGAGTGCCGACGCCGTTGCCTGCGAGATCAGACTAGGAATGGAATATTACATTCCTTCCTCTGAGATCGCGGGCCACGGTCGAGGACGCTCCTGGTTCAATCGTGCATGCGCCGATGCTGTTGGTAAAAAACAGACGGCGTATCGCGCTTGGATCGGGGCTACGAAGGATCCCAACCTCAAGTCACTCAAAGCAGCCTATAACCGTGCTGCCAAGGTCTGCAAGAGGGCGTATGTTAAAGCGGATGCCCAGCGCGTCTCCAAGATTGGATGTGCTTTGGCCGATAACCCAACAAGCAGTCGTGCTTATTGGAGCTTGGCTAAGGCCGTCCAATCTAATTTCTGTCGCCCCTCACTGCCACCGCTGAGATATCGAAATGGAACACTAGCCCATAGCTCGCAAGAGAAGGCCGATTTACTGGCAAACCTCTTCGCGGCTAATTCGAGACTCGAGGACTGCAATGCTCATTTACCACCTACGCTGCCCGGTTGCGGTCACACAATGCCTGATATCCGTATCAGGCATTGTGATGTGCGGCGTGAGCTGCAGTCTCTCGACGTCCGGAAGGCTAGTGGTCCTGATGGTATCCCAGCGCTTGTTCTCAAAAAGTGTGCAGCGGAGTTGTCTCCTGCACTGACGCGCCTATACCGATCGTCCTACCTCTCAGGGGTTGTGCCTGAATCTTGGAGGGAGGCCAATGTGCAGCCGATCCCCAAAAAGGGTGATCGGTCAGACCCTAACAATTATCGCCCAATCGCCATCACCTCAGTGATGTGTAAAGTCATGGAGCGACTAATTAACAGCCAATTAGTTCGCTACCTGGAGGATCACTCGTTGATCAGTGACAGACAATACGGGTTTCGTCATAACCGATCAACGGGTGATCTTCTAGCGTTTGTATTACATCACTGGGGCGAGGCGATTGACAGGCATGGCGAGGCTCTGGCTGTGAGTCTCGACATAGCCAAGGCGTTTGATAGGGTCTGGCATCGCGGCCTTCTCTCCAAGCTCCCGGCATACGGTCTGCCCGACAACCTGTGCAAGTGGATCTCCGGCTTTCTGCATGAGCGTAGAATACGTGTCCTCGTTGATGGACACGCTTCGCAGCTCATGTCAGTAAATGCCGGAGTACCACAAGGTTCTGTACTTTCGCCCACCTTGTTTATTCTGCATATTAATGATATGTTGTCGCTTGGCAACATTCATTGCTATGCAGATGACAGCACGGTTCATGGGCGTTATTGCAGCAAGCCTCCTGGTTGCCGGGCGGATACTGAAAGGAGACGCGAGGATCTTGTCATTGAGCTCAACCAGGCCTTGGATCTCATATCATCATGGGGTACCAGGAATCGGGTTGAGTTTAATGCCAAGAAAACCCAGGTGTGCGCGTTTTCGTGCAAGAAATCCCCGTTTTCTCCCATCCCCGTTCTTCAGGGTGTTCCACTCGCAATGCGGAATGACCTTAGTGTCCTAGGTATGGATATCCGCTGCGATCTTAATCCAAGGAGTCACATCGAGGGCGTAATATCCGCCACTTCCCGCAGGGTAGGAATCCTGAACAGGGTGCGGCGGTTTTTCACGCCCGGTCAGCTCTACCGCTTATATAAAGCGCAAGTGCGGCCGGGAATGGAATACTGCTCGCACCTCTGGGACGGTTCCGCAAAATACCTTCTCGATGCCTTGGATGGGTTGCAGCGGCGGGCCATCCGCATTGTGAATGATGCAGACGTGAGTAACAGCCTGGAGCCGCTACAGCTGCGTAGGGATATTTCCTCGCTTAGCGTGTTCTACCGTCTGTATCATGGCGAATGCTCTGAAGAATTGTTTGATCTTATCCCATCCTCTCCCTTCCATACCAGAACCACGCGTTCTGGCTTGCGGAGCCACAGCTTCGTGGTGTCTACTACCCCGGCCCGAACCAAGAGGTTCGCAAACTCGTATTTTTGCCGCACCATCAAGCTGTGGAACAGTTTGCCAGCTACCGTGTTCCCTCCTTCCTATGATCCTGGGTCCTTTAGGCGTAGTGTGAAGAAGCTAAACAGCAGGCCGGCATGATTGTGTTGAGTAGCGAGGGATAGACTGTCTCTTGCTACTTGATACTCTATCTGGACGGCACTGCACTTACCATCAGGTGCAGTGTGGTCACTTTGCCGTGCCAGAATAAAAAAAAAAAAAAAAAAAAAAAAAAAAATCACGATTATATTTAAAATCGGTGCTTTGGTGATGATCACTATTCTGAGAAGAGGCAGAAAAAACTCAGCTGTAGGTCATTTGTATTCTTTGTCATTACGTTTTAATATCACTTTTGGATTAAATACATATACATTCATACAAAAATTACTTTAATATTGATACATGTGTCAATTCAAAGCATAGATATAGAGAATATATGTGGCTTTGCAAACTAGATAGCTGAAAGAAGCAATTATTGAGCAAACACACTCAGAAACTGATGATGACTCTAAAATCAATCAAGTCCGTTGTCCTCCTGTTGGTTTAAGGTTTCAACGAATTACACGTTGGCCCAAAGCAGGTTGGTGAGCCGGTGTTGTCTCTATAGTCAGCAGGACATGGCATAAGCCGTTGAGGTTCATTTGGGTTTCGTAAGATGTTAGTTGGAGTTATACTAATCATGTAATTGTTATAATTTAGATTTGAATCGCTTTACGCAGAAAATTTATTATCATTAACTGTTGTGTTTTTATCAACCACTTCACAATCATAACCATCTAATCTGATCTATCAACGTTGTCTAATTATAGATCGATTTACGGTACAGTGAGCTCAGTAGCGCCCCGCTGCGGCAAGTAGTCCAGGTCGTGTCAAATGTTTACAGAAACAACGATTGTTATCCACACGGACGTATTTATATAATGCGTAGTTTCTTTCACTTGTCCATGAGTTCCGTGTGCGATTGTTGTTTATTATAGATATTTGTTGGACTAAGGCCTAACCCCTTTCATTAGAAGAGGAGGCCCGTGCCCAGCAGAGGTGTTTTATATGTTTTCATTTCAATGTTTAATACAGGGTTAGTATTATTATTTATATAATTATAGATGTTTGTAAGTTTGAGCCTAAATCTGCTCTATTTTTTATACCAACGTCGGCAAACGAACAAGTGGGTCACCTGATGGTAAATTATCTACATCACCTATGACTCACAATACTATTGTTTATTGTTGTATTTTCGGATTTAAAGGAAAAAAATAGAAATTAAAAAAGGAGAGGGATTTGATCCTGCAGAAACCTATACTAATACTTTAAACTGTTATATCTTGTTTTTCTTTACGACAGTACTACAGATTCCTTAAATATTAATTCTGTTTATTATCTACTTAGTAGATTTTAGTTTGAATAGTTTGTAAATAAGAAAGTCCTTATTATCTAACAGAATATCATCCAGCACAGTAACCCTTAATTATTTCTTTCACACACTTTTATATTCTGGAATCCACTTTAGCAAAATGAACAGCAAGGGTCTTACGTCTATGCCACTACTTACTTTCAGTTTATTTTTCAGGTCGTCTACCTCCGATGCTAATAAAAGTTCATACTCCTGTAGACAGACTTACAACGAAATAACGTGTTACTAGGCATTATTCAATAAAATAATGCCTACACGTACCGTACCGTTTCAATGATTATGCGCTATTTATATACCGGTTGCAATGTCTCTTGGAAGTGATACATAGTCCAAACAAGCAAGGCTACTCTAACTCATTGCATATGGAAGAACGATAATTAAACTAATGATGATCAAATCGTCTTTATTCAACCTGCACACCACCTTAGCGTTGCAAAGCTAGGGTCAATGGGTACGTAAACGTTAAATCGTAGTTATTCGTCATAATATACTTTATGACCCTGCAAAATGTTTAAATAGATAACGTTCATATCCTCAAAGAAGTAGGCAGAGATGCAACTACCACATCACAGTTCCTTGTACTTATATTGTTATCATAATGTACGTACAAATTCGAATACCAAAAAATGTATGTGTACCTAGGGACCATAATCATTCTACCTTGGGACTTAGACGCCAAGTTGCTCTCGTCAGTTTTCTTCTGGCGGGAGGAGGCGTCCCGTCGCGGGGTTAGATTGGCTCCCAGGGAGGTCAAGGCCCGACTGGCCTCCGTACGCAGAGCCGTCTTGGATGAGTGGTTAGCCAGGCTGGAGACTCCTAATGCAGGCTTGAGGACTGTCGAGGCAGTGCGTCCTGTTTTTAGCCAATGGCTTGACAGGCGCCACGGTGCACCGACATTCCGTCTGACACAGGTACTGTCGGGTCACGGATGTTTCGGTTCGTTCCTGTGTCGGATCGGAAAAGAGGAGTCTGCCGCGTGCCACCATTGTGGTAGCTGTCGAAATGACACGGCCCAACATACCCTTGAGGAGTGTCCAGCCTGGGATGAGGAGCGCAGCGCTCTCAGCTCAGCTGTCAATGGAGACCTTTCTCTGCCGGCTGTAGTAGCTGCCATGGTCGGCAGACGAAGATCGTGGCGTGCGATGGCCTCCTTCTGCGAACGTGTCATGTCGCAGAAGGAGAGCGCCGAACGGGATCGGGAACGAACCGATCCCGCTCGTCACCAAACGAGAAGGAGGCGCCGAGTTTGACGATTGACTGGCGCCTCCTGCCCTGTGGAATGGGGGCCCTGAAGAATTCTACCACGGTATACCCTGCCTGTCGTAAGAGGCGACTAAAAGGGATCACGGAGGTCGCGGCTGCACAGCGGGGGATGTGCGGCCTTTATATATTTATATTTTTATATATATATTCTCATGGTGCGACCCTGAGACGGGTGGCGGCGCGAACATCGTGCTGCTGCTGTAAATTGGGGAGGGCATTTAGCCCAAGAAGAGACGGGCCGTAAAGGCATGGCGCAGGGATGATTCCGGCAGCAATCCAGAGTATACTCAGGATCCCCCGGGATCGTCCCACATGTGCTGCAGCAGGCTACCGCGGGGTTTTTAGTCGGTACACCGGCGTAGGAAAATTGGTTAGGGTCCCGACCTAGTAGTCCTTAGGGCGATCTGGGTCGGAAGGTCGGTGAGTCCGGCATAACCATCTCTCTTCCCCCGAGGACCAGAAGGTATCCGTAAGAAGGATTTTCCCCGCGGGAAAAAAAAAAAAAAAAAAGGGACCATAATCATACAATCAAATCAAACCATAATCTTTGTTTTACCGGGAAACGAGACTATACCTCACTGATCGAGACTAAGCGATTTTTTTTATTCTGGCACGAAAAAGTGTCCAAACTGCACTCAATGGCAAACGCAGTGCCGTCCAGTTAGAGAATTAAATAGCGAGAGACAATCTATCCCTCGCTACTCAACAGAATCATGCCGGCATGCATGCACACTACGCCATGGGCAAGAAGGTGAAGAAGCGGTTGAGTGTCTTATGTCAGAGTACTCAGAAGACCGCAAAACTACCAAACATCGTACCCCAAAAAAACGGATATACACTGGCTGCACCCGGAACGCGACACACTTGCGTGTGCCACTATAGCGGGTTTTACACCATGTGTACGGTGGTCAGTAGACAGGCGGCGTTTTTATGGAGTAATAAAAATGTTTAAGAATAATTGTGCTTTTGATCAGGTAGAGCAAGTGAAATTCATGTCGATAAATCAATGAGAAGATAAGACATACGCAGAAATAAGTAAAAGTATTCCATGTATGCACGAAAGTGACAATATTATACAAGACAGTTTAACCTGTTTTGAGTTATGCCGTTGAATGCACATGCTTGAGTACAATTAGCAAGGCATATAGACTATCAGTAGCGAAAGGTGGAAATTCTCAATAGTTCCCTATGCCTCCTTCGAACAGTTATAGACGATTTCGTTAGGTTGTATTTTTTTTTGTTTTTGTTACGAATTGCTATTCAATATGATCAATAATGATTATTTTTTTGCTTAAATGCGTCAACAATGAGTATAAAAATATGGAAGCTGAAAGGGACGTTTTTGGAGCTTTCGCCGTTGTTTAAGTAGAGTAGCATTACTTCAAAATTATTTAAACTGCAACATAGGATTATGGATTATGTATGCCTACGCTATTTTGTCCAGCACTATAATCCACTTAAATGAGAAATAGTATGTTCAATAAATAACCTGATTGAGTCTGCAATCTGTGAATCTAAAAAGCCAGACAGATAGACAATGTTATGAAGATGCTACTGGTGCGAAATTACATGGGACCAAATCGCAAGTAAGCCCAATCGAACAAAAAAATCATCAAAATCGATCTACACGCGGCGGAGAAATCGATGTCCAAAAAAGGTACAAAAAATACGCATCGAATTGAGAACCTTGAAGTCGTTTAAGAAAGTTCAATGTTAGTATACATGTTATGTTATGAAGTTTTTAGGTAAGAAACGTAGTACGATTTTTATGATATGAAGAAAATAAATTATAGGAAATTAATTAACAAGCAATAGTTACAACGGTAAGACAAGACTATTTTGCGCATGTATAGCATTGTTATTTACGGTCCCTCAACACCCATACATACTATTATTTGCAAATAACGCAAATATTTAAATCGCCACCTCTCATTTCTCAGGCGTATACAGGTGTGGTCATAAACTGAAATGGCCTTATTAGATACATAGATCTTTGATAAGATGGGTGCGTCCATGGTCGTATACAGTGACTCATTCAAAAACTTAGAGAACGTATGTAAAATATACTTGCATTTTTCGGTAATTACGTCATATGAAGACATGGCATCCGGCTTCACATAACTCTCTGAATACTAAAAGCCACATTTCAAGTTCGATAACCGGGGTAAACGAGTTCTGAAGACCGCGGTAGGTCTAAAGGTACGGCCAGACAGACTGACGATCAGCGTAAGGTATGGACAAGGATCTCTAGATTTGTGGCCAGTTATATTAAAGGTTTACATTTGTAGAAGTATGGTTATCAAACGACATGCGTAGCCAGAAGATAGATCACTCTATTAGATATCGTTCGGCACTATTATATGTACTGCAAAATCCAAGTTTCATTATAGAATACACAAGCGTACAAGTTAGTGTTATACCATTATATAAATAATAATAATACTAGCCCTGTATTAAACATTGTCCCACTGCTGGGCACGGGCCTCCTCCAATAACGAGAGGGGTTATGCCTTAGTCCACCACGTTGGCCCAATGCGGGTTGATAGACTTTACATACCTTCGAAAGTCTTATGAGATTTCTTTGGTATGCAGGCTTTCTTACGATGTTTTCCTTCACCGTTAAAGCAAGCGATAATATTTAATCCACACATAACTCTAGAAAAGTGTATGCCGTTTGGGTTTCGAACATACGACTTTCGTCTTGACAGTCCGTACCGCAACCAACTAGGCTATCGCTGCTTCCATTATGTATTCTTTTATTAAAGCTTATTAGGTCTCTGGAAATGTCAAAATGTTTATTATTGTTACAGAGATTTTAATATGAATACACTCAGATTTATAGGGTTTTAGACTGAGCTTGGTCAACTGCATACGTAGAGTTAACGATCGAGCTGAATTATGTGCAATAGGAGAGTGCTTAGCTGCGTGGGTGTGGCAGAAGAAGCATGAAAGTGGAGTTAATGCGGTGGAGATGCGTTCCTTACGGAGTATGTGTGGAGTCACCCTTGCTGATCGCATGAGGAATAGTGTGATAAGAGATCGTTGTGAGTTGAAGAATGATGTGGTGACTAAGATAGAAAGAGGTATGCTGAGATGGTTTGGCCACATGGAGAGGATGGATGAAAGGCAATTTACGAAAGCTATTTATCGTGCAAATGTGACTGGAAGAGTGGGTAGAGGGCGCCTAAGGAGAACGTTTACGAATCAGATAAACGATCTTCTCCTAAAAGGGCAAATCAGAAGTACCTCCAACCGTCGTAAATGTATGAGAAGATGTATGAATGTGGAAGAGGCGAAAGAAGTGTGTCAGGAACGTACCTTGTGGCACTCAATAGTCTCTGCCTACCCCCATGGGATACGGGCGTGAGTGTATATGTATGTATGTAGGAGAGTGCTTCAACAATACTAAAATAGTTTAGCATTTAATTATTTAACTAATTTCGTATTATAGCTATATTTTATAGCTTTTAAGATATTACATTTTAATATGTTAAAAAGCTATAAAATTAACAAAGGTTTGACAAATCGGCGTACCATTCTGGCACTTACGTCAAATGACCTAGAGCCACCCACGACATATAATTTTATGTTTGTAGGTTTGATTTATTTTTATTACTTACTTAGTTCGTCTGTGTTCTCATCTCATGCCACTTGGTAGCATGGTAATGCATTTTTTGAATTAGCGAAAATTCTCTTAGATCCACAGAATTGGATGGCGTATTCTACATTTATACCGAGTAAGAAGCCTATGGTTCTCTCAATCACCCATCAAATGCCTACTGAAACTATGTGATTTTAAGGTGATGTGATCCACCCTCTCTTGATCCTGGCAGATAATGCCCTGGCTTTAAGTTGAATATACAGTATGAATATACTAATTATAGTCTCATTGAAAACATGAACTCCTTACAAATGGTACATAAGCACAAAAACTAAACAATAAGATTGCTGAATAATTGCGATGTAAAAAAATAATATTATTTGCTTACTGTCTAGCGGTTGATTGTCGAATTTTAATAATTCTGTTGAAGGCAACATAACGGACAATGAGTACGGTAATTAGTTGAAAAAATGGCAACAACCGGCTCCGATGTGCAGGTGCCGTTACTTAGCACATTGTATGAACATTTTAAGTCGAAATTCGATAAGTCGAAATAAATGTTCTTTCATTGTTTGTTCCTTTTTTATAATTTCATTGTTTGTTCATTTTGACAGCCTCCGTGGGTCAGATGGCGAGTAGCCGGCTTTGAAACGAGAGGCCGTGGTTCGATTCCCACACCGGGACAAATGTTTGTGTGACAGACAGATATTTGTGACCGGGGTCTGGGTGTTGTGAGACCAAAAAGTCTCTCGTAGTCCCTGATACCCACAAGACAAGACTCGTATCTTAGTGTGGGGTCGGGGCTATGTGTGTGACTGTTGGGTGTTATTTATTATTTATTTATAATGGCCACTGTACAGGATCTTGCTTGAACTTAACTCATTTTTTAACTTCATAAAATTGACAAGTCTATTTTGTATATTGAAACCACTTTCCAGTTTTTGTTTTGTGTGACTGCTCTCAGTGACGAGAGCTGACGCTTTGATGGATAGATGTTGTTTTAGTCGCATACATTGGACTTCGAATTCGGGTTCGAAATTTCAGCTATCAGATGTGCCCATTCCTCCCGGATTTCTAACTCACGTCAACTAATGGCTTAACCAACTGAGCTATGAAATTGTAAGGAAATAAAAAGTTCAGTAACGTCAATATCAGTTGTTATAAAAGTTTTTTTAATTCATAAAACTAAACCGATTTCAATAAAAAACAAATTACGCGTCCCTATAAAATGTGAGCCTTTGATTTTACTGAGATCCCATCATCAGATCCTGGCTTGGTGCCAATGGAACCACCTGGGAAGTATACCCTTTTAAACAAAAAAAGCATTTCTCGAATCGGTCCAGGCGTCTTCGAGTAATCGGGGAACATACATGAAAAAAAAAGATTCCGCCGTATTGATAACCTCCTCTTTTTTTAAAGTCGGTTAAAAATAGTTAATTTTTACCCAAAATCTTTGTTATATGAGAAAATTATGATATTGACTTTTATTTCCATTGTTCTCCGCGTGAATTCATATCTTGTTTTATTTTTTTGTTTAACCCCTTTATTACGTAATTCGAAACCCCGTCAATACGTAACGATATCATATCGAGTTTTGATATATGTATATAAATTTAATGCGAGCTTATTACGATAACACGTATTACTTTATTACGTGCGTTACGGCATAATTACGTTTTTCGAGATTACGGCCACTCGTAAAGGTCATATTTAATGATCCGTTTAAAACAAATAGATTAGCTGTGAAAAGGTTGGAGTTTATTACGCCTCAAGCGTAATATTAAATAAGTGTCGTTTATAAGATTGGGCTGAATAAGAATTATTAGATCGACAGAAGAAAGTATTGAATTCATTATAACTGAACGAATATAAAGGTAGCAAGATGAACGCCACGCTCTTTTTTTGTTGTCGCGGGGAAAGTGTTTTATCACTGTCGCCCGCCACGGGGGGGAGCAGAATAGTAACAATGAAACGGTTATGCTGGACTAGTCTTATGACCCAGCACCCTATTGTACCTAGGCTTGACCACCCGTGCTACCTAATCGCAGTCGCACGATGCACCGAAATCGCAGTGCACTGATACGGGCGCTAAGAGAACACCCCTACGCACCCTCGACTCCCAATGGCCCCAATTACTCGCTTCTTACGACAGAATGATGCCCACTTTACGCCACTATCTTTCATCTAAGACTTTTAAATAAATGTAGAATTACTACTTAACAATATTACTTCGTAATAGTCACAACTCACAAGTACATATCAACTAATGTAACCCAATAATTTATATTTTAATTCCGAAGCATCGAAATGGTAATTGTAAAAATACGTTCAGTTCAAACTAGTGATGTAATATTTTTGTGTTCTACAAAATTATGAAAGCAGATCATAGACAATGTATAGTTTTTATGCCAGTATTATTTTATTTACTCGATGTATGCATTATGGTTACGTGTAATATAGATACCGTGTAATTTTGTTACAAAATATAGGTTTTAGTGAAGTGCTATATTATCAAATGGATCATAACTATCATACAGATATGCGCCAGCAAAGAATACTCAATATAACTATGAATTACGAGTACCTTCTCCATTATCAGCAATGATGTTCAATCTATTTTATATATAATTTTATTTAGGAAATTCTTTTTTTCTGTTATATTTGAATCAAAATTAAATACTCCAGCAATATATATTGCTGCACATGGACCTCCTCTACTAATTCGGGTTAAGCCACCAGGTTGGCCCATTACAACGTCATGACAGTCTTCCTAGGGAGTTGGACGCCAAACTCTTCACGTCAGCGTTCTTTTGACGAGAGGAGGTGTCCAGCTGCGGTCTAGTAAGACTGGCCCGGGGGAGATTGCTGCCCGATTTCGCAGAACCGCTGTGAAGAAGTGGCATATGAGACTGGAGAGCCAGAGTGCGAGCTTGAGGACTGTCGCGGCAATGCATCCTGTCCTAAAAAGATGGCTAGACAGGCGCCACGGTGCGTCTACATTTCGGCTGTCACAGGTACTGACGGACCACGGGTGCTTCGGTTCGTTCCTTTGTCGGATTGGGAAAGAGGTGTCCGCCGTGTGCCACCATGCAGCACTGCCGAGAGGACACGGCCCAACACACATTGGAGGAGTGGGCACTCTTCGTAAAAGATTTCTTAAATATGAATAGTTTTTGAGTTATTCACGAAAACCTAAATATCTTTATTGTTCATCTTATTTTGTTAATAACAATTGTAATTTTTTAAGTGCTAATAAATGCTCGAGATACATTTTTCTAGACGTTATTCCGAATCTAATGAGCTATCGCACATCCTTTTAGGAGCTGAAACAAAAATTAAATCGTTTTTGAACTTGTTGACTGGACTAACGGATACTAAATGACGTAACTAGAACAATCTATTTAAGTGCGTGATATTTAAAACCTTGATATTTATGCAATTGACAAAAATATTTCCTCATTGATATTATCAAATAATAAATCAAAGCAAAATACACTTTTCATTTATTCCTAACTAGATGTTGCTTAGATGGTAATTTTTGGAAGAAAAGGTATACAATCCATGGAGGCATCTATTACACCTTTCTATCCTTATTTTTTCTTGCAATTAAAATAGCATATATTAATCAGTGATAATGTAGCATTCAAATGGTGAAAGAATTTTTAAAATCGCTCCAGTACTTTTTGAGCCAATTCATTACAAACATACATACAATCTTTCCTCTTTATAATATTAGTATAGATAGAGAACCCTTCACTAGAGCATTGTTAAGGTAAGGGCTGTCGCGCAGCAAAACGGCTTAATCGTGATTTGTTAGTAAAGTAAGTGCAATAATGGTCAATATGCATTTGTTTAAATTGGTTTCAGGAGCTATTTTTTAAAATAACTAACGATATACCTAATTATTCAATAATCTCCTACCATAGTTACTAAACTGCGTATTTTTTTATTCTTTAACGGCAATATATTACACATAACGGTTATAATATCGATTAAAATTATGACATAAACATTTGTTTAATTAAATTTAGCGAACGTCACGATTTTAATGTTAACCAATTATTTTTAATGTGTAATTTAAAAACAGAACCCAGATACCTCCTTACACAAGCAAAAATTGTAACATTAAAGTCACGTAAGAGAAATCTATTAGATGCACATACAAGTTTAAAAAACGTTTGTTTCCCGCCCCCATCACGACTCCCTTATATAAAGGCAGACTTCCGATGGTTGCGTGAATAGGGTAGTTTCCTGTGCTTAATCTTATACATTATTCAATATGCAATCGAATATAATACGCAAAAGAAACTCTTTTGCGAAAACAGAATCAAAATTGCTTGAAAATTGAGGTCACAATATTTATTTAAAATATTGGTATGAGTGAAAATGGTTGCGTAGTGGGAATATATCACTATCTCCCTCGCACAACGGCACAGTAATAGCCATTATGAGAACAATGACGTCACGGAACATATTATGCATCCTTTTACTGTCATTTGACAACTACCCCTTCCAGCAGATTTGAATGGCGTCTAATATACTTATTTTTGTTCAGATTTATAAAATTCTACAATTCATGGAAGTGGTAGGTAATGTAGTTTCTTGATTAAATTACTAAAAAACGTGTCAACAAACCTATTGTTCATGGCACAGCGTTTCTATGTAGTGTGTACTACGACAACTTGTGGGAGACCACTAAAAATACAGCGTCACTAACGCACGGCATCATTTACGCCTTCAGTATAGCGTTACAGACGGTAATGCCATTCTCGCTGATCTGACGCTTTGCACGACCATCGGAAGTCTACCTTAACCAGGTAGGCTCATCAATCAAACTTTCTGAATTTGCGTGCAAACTCCATACAACTACTTTTAAAAACGACCTATATCAATCAACGTTGTAAGCAATTACCACCGTAGTTCATGTGTACAGAAGTGTCATAATCGTAACGCAAGTTCTGATGGAGCTACCGTGACTTATCGTTTCATACGCCATTAGTTTATAAGCTGTGGCCAAAAATGTGAGTGATAGTTTGTATTTATTATGGTCATTTCCTTTTTGTTAACTATCAAATATGTTTTTTAAGAACGCTTACTTTAAAACTCTATTAGATGTGTTTACATAAGTTCTCTTAAGTATGGCGATCATTGTTTGTTCTTACGACGGTGATAAAAGTACTTTTTACGTTGTTACTCTAAAGGCCTTACTCATAAACATTTTACGTTTTTTTTTTGGCACGGCAAAGTGTCTTCCAATTATAGTATCAAGTAGCGAGATACAATCTATTCCCCGCTACTTGACACAATCCTGCCGGCCTGCTGTGTTGCATACATTCATACTACGCCTATAGGACCCAACTCCTATAAGACCTAGGATCATAGAAAGGACAGGACAAACCACAGTATTTTAAAGCGGTGCCAATGCTATTGTAGTAACTAAAAATTCTTATATTTTAGTTTGCAGACTTTAAGAAAGCTATCCAGTTATTGCATCGGATAAAATTTAGACTTAAATATTTAATGTCACTAAATTGATTTGAGTCCTGGGTCCTTTAGGCGTAATGTGAAGAAGCTAAACAGCAGGCCGGCATGATTGTGTTGAGTAGCGGGGGATAGACTGTCTCTCGCTACTTGATACTCTATCTGGACGGCACTGCGCTTACCATCAGGCGCAGTGTGGTCACTTTGCCGCGCCAGAATAAAAAAAAAAGAGTCAGTGTTACAGCAATTGAAGTCTAATTAAAACTAAAGAGTAAAAGTTGAAAGTATTAATTATAAAACAAAATTGAGTAACACAGATCGTGTAAAATTAAAATAGGTTCAGTCCTATCACTTTAGACTATTTTCAGAATCCGAAACGTAGTTTGACAGGGCCTAACGTATTTTTAGAATAGTCTAGAAAAAATATTCTCTAGTGGTGGCGCTCGGGTTCGATCCCTGAACGGGTAAAGTGATGTTAGGATTTTCTATTTAGAAATACTCAGTATACGGAGTCTGGAATTATGCCCGGTATGGCGATAGGCTCGCCCCCTATCACATTACGGGACCGTAAAAAATTAGGCGAAAAGTGGTTGTAGTCGTTACACCTCTGCCTATCCCTTCGGGGATTACAGGCGTGAATGAATATGTATGTACATAGATACGGCAGCAGTGTCTGTAAAGTTTTTTTTACTACCTGGATAGACAGATGAGCAGACGGGCCACCTGATGGTAAGCAGACACCGCCGCCCATAGACTTCTGCAATGCCAAGGCACAGCAAAGCCGCTGCCTACCGTTGAAGGATTACTCTTTTTGAGCCTCGTTCGAAGTGATCCGCGGCTGCCTGTAACTTAATACTAGCTAGCGTCAGATCCTAAAATCCTGTTAACCACACAATGTGCTTCACACGGGGTTAACCCTAGTGCATGAGAACACAGTACAATACCATCTATTTCTCACTGCTCGATTGTTTTTGCGAAGATCCTTATCGTGCAGTTTCCGCGTTTTTGCCTACTGGAATGTTAATAAACTTTTTTTATCAATAGTTTTCTATGTTCTGAATACTTCGTTTCGTTTTAGTGCCTCGATAGTCAGACGAGCAGACGGGCCTCCCGATGGTAAGTAGTCACCGCCGCCCATAGACTTCTGCAATGCCAGGGCACAGCAAAGCCGCTGCCTACCGTTAAACCGTTTTATTTCCTTAGTATTAAGCATCCAGTCATGTTATAAATATTAAATGTAATGATATTAATAATCATTACATTTAATGGGACGTTAATAAAAATTATAATTAAATTTAACACAACTGTCAGAATTGCATTGAATGTAGGAAACGATTACACTAGGTTACGCTTGTCTTTAGGCATCAGTAATTATAAAAGTTTGTCTTATTTCATATGCTTACGCCAAACGAAGATTTTATTATTAACTAGCTGTTGCTCGCGGCTCCGCCCGCGTGGATGTCATGTTTGAGACAAAAAGTATACACTACAAAATACCAATTTTCATGCATTTAACTTCAAAAATGAAGGATTTTCATACAAACTTTCTTACCCTATTTTACCCCCTTCGGGGTGGAATTTCCGAAAATCCTGAAATATATATTTTTTATTTTTGACTATAAGGCCAAATACTAATTTTCATAAACTTAACTTCAAAAATGACGGATTTTCATACAAACTATCATCCCCTATTTTACCCCCTTAGGGGTGGTATTTCCAAAAACCCTTCCTTGGTGGATGCCTACGTCATAAAAGCTACCTACTGTCAAAATTTCAAGTCTCTAACCCCAGCCGTTTTGGCTGTGCGTTGATCGATCAGTCAGTCAGTCAGTCAGTCAGTCAGTTTCTTCTTTTATATATACAGACTAGTAAAGCTTAACACCTAGAATTTTGGTTACAGACTACGATGTGTATGACAGTGGCCGTATGAAAGTAAACAATTACATACATATATACACTCACGCCTGTAATCCCCGAAGGGATAGGCAGAGGTGTAACCAGTACATACACTTTTCGCCAAATTCATTACGGTCTCAAAATTTGATAAGGGGCGAGCCTATCGCCATACCGGGCACAATTCCAGACTCCGGGCTGACACTGAGTACATTCTGAAGAAAAACCCAATATACCCGACCCGGGAATCGAACCTGAGACCTCAGTACAATAATCCTAACTTATGCGATGCCACCAAGTTAGTCAGTAAACACTAAATATTTTATTATTTCATTTACTTTATTTTTAACACATAGTATTTATTTTCAGCTTATTATAATAATACTAGCCCTGTATTAAACATTGTCCCACTGCTGGGCACGTCCAGGCCTTGGTCGAGAGGTTAGGCCTTGGTCCACCACGCTGGCCTAATGCGGGTTGGTATAGCTTATTAAACTCCTTATTTATATACATTTTAAATATGTCAATCGCATTCTACGAGCGTGCAGAGTGCGTACGTACAGTTAGGAGGTAAGTTTTCTCCTCACTTACTAATATATAAACTCAACAGATTTTATAAAATTGAATATTTTATAGCATTAATTGATTACGTTAATTGCTAATTAACTAAGACTAATCATTGTAAAATGAAGTTAGTTCAAGTAATTAAAATCCGATTTAATTGACGTGAGGTAGGTTGAGGTCGATTCTGGCATCCACACCTTATTTTATAGATTACTAGATGTTGCCCGTGGATCCGCCCGCGTGGAGGTTATTTTTGGAAGAAAGGGTATACAATCCAATGGAGGCATCTTACACCTTTCTATATTTTGCTACCCATATCCCATTTTTCCGGGATAAAAAGTAGCCTATGTGCTATTCCAGACTATAATCTATCTCTGTGCCAAATTTCAACCATATCCGTTAAGCCGTTGTAGCGTGATTGATTAACAAACATCCATCCACCCTAACATTCGCATTTATAATATTAGTAGGATTGTTCATTTTTACTTAATTAATTTAATACTTTTTTTTATTTGCCCAGCACTGGCCATTGACCAATTATTACTTTCATGAATTACCAAGAACTGTAAAATCTATATACATATATATTTATACAGAGCAGTTGGAATATGAAGAGGTTTAAGGTATTAATCTAAAATATTGCATTGAAGCCGCAGTGTTTTGCTATACGCTAGACCTTTGTTACTGAGGTTAATAAAGATAGGAATACCATCTCAATTATTAGATGCATCTAACACCATAATTTTTTTTTTAAATACGGATTTTATCCCGGTTTATTTTACTTTTTAATCTCGATGTTTAGAAAACTCAGCCATGGTTAGCGGACTGAAGTCATGTCAGGACTCAAAAGTAAAATAAATCATGACAAAGCCGTACAAAATAAGTGTTATTTCAATGCGTAATATTCGTGTACACATAAGAAAACATTTTCTTTTATTCGTATAATAGCAAAAAAAGTCTAACTCTAATAATCAACAAAATAACAGAAAAACTAGCCATTTTAAATGCATTTCCTGGCAATCAATGAAATTATTTATGGACATCATCTCCGGCCGGAATTCCATACATTCAAAGGTCAACCTTGGAGTTATTTTTAGTCCACAACAATGTTGGCTTGACTCGTGACTCAGGCAAAGAACTTGCATGACCATCGGAATGTTCGTTTAAATCCTGGAACATGAACGGGGTCCAATAGGGTAGTTGTTTGATTTTGTATTATTCGATATGCAACTGAATTTAATACGCAAAAGTTGTGAAAACAGAATCAAAATTGCTTGAAAAATGAGTTCACAATATTTATTTTATATATTGACTAGCTGTTGCTCGCGGCTCCACCCGCGTGGATATTTTTTTACACCTTAGGTAACATTATTGTAGTTTTAGTAGGGATCCTTATTATTTCTTGCCATTATAATAGCCGTTATTAATCAGTGATAATGTAGCATTCAAATGGTGAAAGAATTTTTAAAATAGGTCCAGTACTTTTTGAGCCAATTCGTTACAAACATACATACAAATCTTTCCTCTTTATAATATTATTATTAGTATAGATATGAGCAAATATGGGTGCGTAGTGGGGATATCTCACTATCCCCTTCGCACAACGGCACAGTAATGGTCATTCTGAGAGATGACGTCGCGGCTCATATCGTGCATCGTTTGATGTGATTTGATTCTGTCTATTTTACTTATTTTTGTTCGGATTCATAAAAATCTTTCGATAATAGATTTTAGGTAATGTAACTTGTTGATGAAAATAATAAAAAAGATCGTGTCAACTATCCTATTGTATACCTGAAATCTTGAATTCCTTATAACTTGTTACGTAAGTCCTAGTCCTAGTCAAGTGTCCTATGAAGACTTCAGCCTCATCTATTTCCAAAACATGCGGACACCGGTCATGCTATACACCCTTTATATCATACATGAACGAAACAATTTCATTAAAGAGGAAACGATGTAAATAAATCATAGAGTTGCCTGTCGATTGAGCCGACGGGTTTATGCCATCGATCCATATGCATTCGATTTTCAAAAAGTAAAGTTTCATTTTATTTTATTTGAAGTATGCTTGTGTTCAATATACCGCATAATGAATTATAAAGACGTAAGTTATTAGAAAAATGGTATCTAAGGGCGCTTTAACACATATTTGGAACGTATTGGAATTGCCACTGTATTTAAAGCACTAAGGTCTAATGACAGGCAACGCCTGTTGCCATGGAAACCTTTTGGAACTAGCTAATTCTATCTATTTGATATTATATCCATTACCTATTCGGCCTGATGTGGCCAGTACTGCTAATAAGTAACCTCTCAAGTTATAAATTAACAATTGCCCGCAGCGTTGCAAGCCTAATTACATATCTCGGGACCCAACGAGACTTTGTCCTACACAAATAAGTATACCAAACATTATCCTCAATGTTGACAGTCTCCGTGGCGCAGTAGCCGGGTAGCCGTCTGTGAAACGAGAGGCTGTGGATTCGATTCCCCACCCGGACAAATGTTTGTGTGACAGACAAATATTTGTGACCGGGGTCTGGTTGTTGTGAGACCGAAAGTCTCTCATAGTCCCTGATACCCACAACACAAGACTCGTATCTTAGTGTGGGATCAGGGCTATGTGTGTGACTTTTGGGTGTTATTTATTTATCTGTATATATAAAAGAAGAAACTGACTGACTGACTGACTGACTGACTGACTGACTGACTGACTGACTGACTGACTGACTGACTGACTGACTGACTGACTGACTGACTGACTGACTGATCGATCAACGCACAGCCTAAACGGCTGGGGTTAGAGACTTGAAATTTTGACAGTAGGTACCTTTTATCACGTAGGCTAAGGGGGTAAAATAGGGGATGAAAGTTTGTATGAAAATTCGTCATTTTTGAAGATAAATTCATGAAAATTAGTATTTGGCATTTGAGTTAAAAATAAAAAATATATGTTTCAGGATTTTTGGAAATTCCGCCCCTAAGGGGGGAATTTAAAATAAGGAATGAAAGTTTGTATGAAAATCCGTCATTTTTAAGTGACATGAATATTGACACAACCGACACATGAATATTGGTATTTTGTATTGTATAATTTTTCTCCCAAACATGACCTCCCCGCGGGCGGAGCCGCGAGCAACAGCTAGTTATTTATAATGAAATTATTTTCCCCTGCGCCAGAATCGAACCCGCAATTGAGATAAAAAGTAGCATGTCTAATCTATTTGTGTCTCTAATCTCATTTAAATTTGTTAGTAATTTGCAAAAATGCGAATAACGGCGAACCTCTAAACTTTATTTATTTACAAACAAATCTTAAAAAAACAACATTAATAAAATAATTCACAAAGTAACCTAATTTTAAAATTAAAACCGTTATTTGCAACTTATATTCCCACAATTGTATTAAGGGAACAATATATAACACTACTGCTGATTTATGCAATAAAACGCTGTAAATCACAAGCAGTGGCGGGAGCGGACTCGTGCTACGGTCAGCGACCGGGCCTCAAGGACGCACAGCCTTTCTACATATCATTACGGTAAAAGATAGCCGTGTATGCGTGAACGTTCCACAAAACGTTGCAATATACAAGCTTTCGACTTTTATCGGGTAAATGGGTGAGATTTGTTATTGGTTATTGGGTCGATTGAATGAGTCTTATGAATGAGTGAGTGGTTGAGATAAAGGTATGTGGAGTTGAAATGATAGAGCCACGCAATAGACAGTATAGCTACAGTATGAATGGCCTAGCTCGACCAGGTTCTTAGCACTCACAGAAAACAGAATTATGTACGATGAGTGATATTTCTGTATCTCCATATTCCCATTCTTCCCATGATTATTGTTTTACTGTAGGCGTTCATGGATTCTGGAGATCACTACTTATGAGATGACCTACTTGCCCGCTTGCCAGTCTGTGTTAAAAGATTAAGTGAATTATTCATTGATGGAAAAATAATCATACTCGTAAATCAGTTGTATAGTTATGGGGTAGTACAATAAAAAATACATCCAACAGTCAAATACATAGTTCTGATCCCACACTAGGTAAAACCTGTATCGTGGTTATCAAGAACTACGAAGGACTACGGCCCCACAAGGCTCAAACACGAAAATTTATTTTATATTTTTGTAAAAAAAATATTGAAATTGAAAACCATTGTAAGATCTGACTGGTTCTTGGATCATATACATTTTTTCGGATCAAAACTCGTGAAATAACCTACTGACCCTGATATTTTATTTCACGATGACCACGTTTAAGTTGAATCTGTTTTTTGGCTTTATCGTGTTCTTTACAACCCTTTTCTGTTCCTAATTCATTTAACCGCATAATGCACTGAATGCAGTGAGTTCACAGACGTAAATATTTTTGCCTAAGTAGAACAAAAGGCGTTTACAAAAATTGCTTCTATAATGACATAATGCATGGAGGACATGCCCTATGATAGAAAGCCACGGGCGAGTCACGACATGCCTGAGGAAAATCTCACAATAAATTGCATAGTGTCCATAATTGCACACAGCTTTCATAATTGCACACAATCCAGGCGAGCTGTGACATCATTAATATGCCTCTAGGTTTTGTAATTCAAGGAAAACTACAGTTATAATTGGATTTTTAAGGGGAAAACATATTTTATTTGTTTTGGATTTTTGAATTACTTTAAACGTATTTAGGTACGAATGTGTGCAATCTTAGCTTAAATAACGATAATAGGTTTATGAGATAAATGTGGTTCTTGCCAAAAACACAATAATATAAGATTTAGGTGCATACAAAAATATGATAACTTAAAATAATTTAATGAAGGATAAATAGACTTGTACGAACAAGTCTAACAAATATGCTCCCAATACGCAAACATTTTTGCTCATGCCTTTAAGTATTTGCTCATACCAATATTTAAAATACATATTGTAACCTCATTTTTTAAGCAATTTTGATTCTGTTTTCGCAAAAGAATTCGTTTGCACACCGAATAATGTAGAAAATACCCTATTTTTACTGTCTACACTTTTCCTAAATTACTCAAAACGCGAAATTAACACTAAGCCTTAGCACTTTAAGAACCGCAGATATTAAAAGCCTTTTCACGTGCGGCTAGTACGCGGGAGTTATTTTGTTTTATTACTTTAACTGCATTGCAGCTTGCAGGTTTAAAACAACTAATACGACTCTACATAAAAACAAAATGACTTTCCCATTAAGTAATGTTTGAGCGGCGCCTGTTGTTGTTTCTTTTGTATATGTGGTCTATTGTTTCCCAGATATTATTAACGATGCTAATGAAGTATTTTGACTTGTTGGTTTACAATCTAAGGAGATTCAGTGTTTATAATTTATGATATTCTTCTGTTCTTGGCCAGTCTTGTTCAAGTATGATTATGATCCTACTGCTTTTGATCGCAGCTCAGATCGTGTGAAAGTTGATTTCTTAATACAATTTCTATTTTATCAAAATGATAATCTCACTGAAGATCCTCACTAGCGTTCCTCTGAACACTACCACCCCTCATTCTACAGCGCCTACCGCTATGCGAACGACCTTCTGTACTTGGCATTCAGTCAAATAATAATAATCCACTACGCTGTGCCAATTGTAGGTCGGTGGATCTCCAATCAAAGCTTAAAAAGTAAACCACTGCGGATACTTTTATTCGCCCACTATATACACCATTGCATACATAGAATGAATATTAGCGCTTCGGAGATGCTCACTGTACTGACAAGAAGCACCAAGAAGCTCAGACGTAGGTCTTCCAAAAGTATTAATATAAACCTTAAGCAAGTAAGATTAGCTTGGGTCCTGAAGGATTTTGTGTGGACGTTCTTTTGTTAACGTAATGGTGTTAATAGCGATTACTTACTTTTCTTTAACTAACGTTAATCAACAATGACATTCTAGAATGGTCAAATCATTCTCAGTTTTGGTACTGTCGTTTAAATTCATATATCCGTTATGTTTCTGCATTATTGCTTTAGTATTGGTAAGGCTGTCAAGTTTAGGCAGTTTTATTTGAGAGGAAATCCATTTCCGTCCCAAAATACAGTCCAGTTATATAAAAGGAAACTTATATTGTTTACAACAGACGACCATTTGCGTTTTTATAATAAAACTTAAAAATTTACTATTTGTTGATGTGTTTCAATATTCTATTAAATGAAATAAATAAATTAATAGCTTTTAAAATTCAAGTGTTCAAGCGAATGTAGGAGATTTATATTTAAATATAATTTTAATCCTTCCTGACTTTTATCACTTTTGCTTCTTATTATGCTAGTTTACACCAGAGTTTTAAATTAACTATTATTAACTATGGTTACCGTTTGGTCAATGCTTCTGGAATCTGGATCAGCAGTAAAGTGCAATCTCGGACACTTCTTGAAACTGACACTGAAATAAATATAGATAATATAAATTTTTTTTTTTTTTTTTTTTTATATTATAGTCCGACAAACGAGCCAGTGGGTCACCTGATGTTAAGTGATCTCCACCGCCCATGAACATCCACAACACCGAAAGTGTCATGTATGCGCTGTCGGCCTTAAAGGACAGGAATAGGGATTAGGGAAGGGAAGGGGGAATCTGGGCCTCCGGATATCTCACTTACCATACGAAACGCGACAGTAAACTGTCACTTTACGTTGGTTTTCTGTGAGACAGTGGTACTACCCCGGTCGAGCCGGCCCATTCATGCTGTAGACAAATATGCCTACAGCGTGGCTCTACCACTTTCAAAAATATATACGGGTTGTTTGTTGGTGGGTAAACGGTAATATAATGAAGTTGTGTCAATTAAATCTTTTACAGGGAGCATATTGCGTCAACCCTACATATTAGGATAAAAAGATGAGGATGATGATCTCTTGTATTTGTAAGCATCAAATGTTTATTTATTTATTTATTTAGGACCATCAACAGAGACTACAATTAACATAAGTCGGTACGATTTTACATTCAAATATAGGTTACATTTTCATTGCGCCTCTCATGACAGATGGACACAACATGAGTGCTATTACAGCAATAAGGCAAAGCATAAAAACAGACAAAGAAATTAAAACTAAGTATTAGGCAAAATTTAAACTTAAAATTAAGAAAATCTAGAAATATCTATTAGAAACAAGTAACAAAAATAATTCTACAAAACAAAACAAACAATAAATAATAAATTATAATATTCTCTATATATATATATATATATATATATATATATATATATATATATATATATATATATATATATATCTTGTCTTATTTTTTAGGTCTATGTTATTTAGGTGTCTGGAGAATGTGCGAGAACTATTAGTTATTAAGTCCAAGTCAGCTAACTTATTGGCATACATATTATATAATTTAGAAATACGTGCCACAGGGGCATTTCTACCAAGGTTAGTTCTAAATTTTGGGATACTAAATAGAGGAGCCGGCCGACGAGGAGGTCTACGAGGAACATTAAAATTAAATTTATTTAAGATATCTGGGCTATCGACATTATTGTGTAAAACCTTATATAAAAATTTGAGATCTAATGTAATTCTTCTTGCAAAAAGTGTTACGGAAAATCGGCCCGAAAATCGTAGGTTTGAAACCAAAGCAAATGGCACACTCCTCTAACTTTTCTAAAGTTACGCGTGTATGCTTTGTCATTTATCACTTGCTTTACCGGTGAAGAAAAACATCGCGAAGAAACCTGTATACCCGAGAATTCAGAGTTTCAAAGATTGTGAAGTCTACCAAACCGGCATTAGACCAGTGTGGTCGTTAGGGCTAACCCCCATTAGTAGAGGCTTGTGCCAAGCAGTGGGACAATGTTTAATACATGACTGATATCATTATTATAGTCACAGTAGTTAATTTCGGATAAAGAAATTCTATCCCAATTCTGACAAACAACGACGGATAGTTTTATTTTCACACCTCTTTGCCACTTGATTAAGCTTTTACCGAATCTTAACTCGGAATAAATTCACAATACTAATATGACCACATTTCTCCTAAGTTTAAAAGTCAAATGTGGTGATAATGCGTGTATGTATCATTACGACGTCGCCGCAGGGTACCAGTCGAAAGGTTAATGATGAAAGTTAGTTCCGTTCGTATAGGTGTTACGGATGTTGGTGTTCTTTTGTCTGTGGCTGTAATGTGACGTTTGATTGTGACATGGGCTGGGAATGCAAATCCACTTACTTAGGGCAGTAGTTTGTTTAAAGCTATAATTGGCGTAGCTTTGGTTAAACTAGATTAATATCTCGGGATGTAATGGATGACGATGAAGTAAATAAATAAATGAATAAATAAAAAATAAATAAATTACACCCAACAGTCACACACATAGCACCGACCCCACACTAAGATACAAATCTTGTGTTGTGGGTATCAGGGACTACAAGAGACCTTCGGTCTCACAACACCCAGACCCCGGTCACAAATATTTGTCTGTCACATAAACATTTGACCTGGTGTGGGAATCAAACCCACGGCCTCTCGTTTCACAGCCGGCTACTCGCTAACTGCGCCACGGAGGCTGTCAAGTGCGAGTAAGTCTCATATACCGAGGACTGTGTACCATCACAAAACGATGCGAGATCGGACAAACTATGCCAGTTTTTATTTGTCGTTTTATTTTAGAGTTTAAATTTATTCATTACATATTTGAAGTTTGTATGTATTAGAGTTTCCATGATAGAATTTTTATATGTGAGTTTAAATATATTTTTCTTGTTTTTATTATTGTTACAAACAAAAAAGATAACACGTATTCTGCAATATTTTAGAATGTGTTATTATTTGTAATGGTTTATGTACATTGGTTAAAACGCTGTATGTTAAAATGTTTGAATAAACATAGCGCACACAACACTGCGCTTCCAGAATGAAGTTAGAATACCATTAAAGGCTTTAAAAGCATTTTCGTTTAAACGGCTAGTAAAAAGCGTAGACCAGAGTTAAATGGACTTTCTCCGCCTAAATAATGTTATGATGGTTTAAAACGCAATAATGAGAGTTGCAAGTGTTGCACCGGCGGAAATAAAAGTAAATAGACTCATCAAAAACAGGCACGTACCCAGTCGGAAGTGTGAAGGGGGTCAAAATAAATAACAGAGCACCGGTTATATATCCGTATATTGACCTGATTCACACCAAAAACATACACCGTGTGAATCATCACACCAAAATATCCTCGCTCGCATGTTATAGAAATGTAGTACGATCTTTGAGTGTTGTAGAATTACAAATAAACATCGACCATTAAACTAAATTGAATATAAAAATTAACGTACCTTTATGAATTAAACCATTTTAAATTTCTGTTATTCAGTGGCCATTTGTCGTTAAGGCTTCGGAAAATTATGCAGCTTTACTATGAAATGTATGGTAAATTTAAATAAACATTCATAACTGTTTTATGTCTTAAGTAGTTTCACTATTGACATAAACTTATCCCCTGAATAATTGAGAACCGCTTAAGGATTGAAAACATATTAATGACGAGCAGTATGTAACCAACGTCTTTAGTAATCTATATTTTTTTTTATCTTATTTATTATTAGTATATTATATTATTCTTATTTATTAATCCTGTTCGTTAGTAAGCGCATCACTTGAGAACGTTTGGACCGATTTGGTTATATTTCAAATGTTTATAATAAGCCGAATGAGGTTTTTAAGGAAAGAAACTAAATGGAGAAACAGAAGAAAACTGTTATATTTTTTCAATTTATTTTCAATTCATTCTACTACGGCGATAAACTTAATCACGTTTACGAAGCAAAAAGTAAAAGCTAGTACCTAGTAATACCACTTACCCTGATTCAGTCCAAACCCGGCCCTGCACCAGACTAGTTAATGGGTGTAATACATCGGCCAGCCGCCCACAGGCATTGGTGTTGGGTGGCCTGTAACCAACGATAGCGATAAAACTAAACTACCCCGGCTCGTTTTTTGGATTTTTATTACACGTGATAAAACTGGGCAATTAATTAGAGAACACGAAGGTAAATTAAAATTCTTTTCCCTTACTTACTTAAAGGTTCCTTGATCTTATTGCGTTATAAATACACCTACCCAAAAGTCACACGCATAGTTCAAGTGGGTATCAAGAACTACGAGGGACTACGGTCCCACAACACCCAGACCCGAAACAAATATCTGTCTGTCACCCAAATTTGTCTCGGTGCGGGAATCGCGGGGTTTTCACTTCTGTCTGTAGTTCCCATGACTGCCAATTTTTTCTTTGGTCGTGATAGTCCATAGTTTTTTTATCCTGACAAAGTGACTACACTGCATCTGATGGTAAGCGCATTGCCGTCCAATTAGAGTATTGAATAGCGAAAGACAACCTATCCCCTGCAACTTCACACAATTATGCCGGCCTGCTTTTTCACACTACACCATGGGCAAGAAGGTGAAGATGCGGTCGAGGGTCTAGTGTAAGACTACTCAGAAGGCCGCAAAACGGCCAAACAATGTAACGTTTGACAGCCTCCGTGTCGCAACGGGTAGCTCTGAAATGAGAGGCTGCCGGCTCGGCCCCCGCACTAAGATAAATGTTTGTCCTACCCACAAATATATATTTCTGGTCTGGATGTTGTGGGACCGTAAACCGCCGTCGTCGTTCCTTGATACTCACGATGCAGGTTTTACCTAGCGTGAGGTCAGGACTATGTGTGTGACTGTTGGGTGTATTTATTATTATTTATATAAATTAAACGTAGCTTCAAAAAGCTTTCATGCTAAGATTGAAGTCTTAAAGCACTTGAGCCGTCCACGCTTATATACTATGACTGCTTATTTATTCATCAATAGAAAATAAATCATTTAACATGTTAATTACATTAAATATCTGCTAAGCGAAGTGCTAAACGTGTAATTTACACAACAGTCGGTTGCGTGCTAGCCGGCACTCAGTCATTATCCAGCAATCTACCATCTAACGTCGTCTTGTCTGATTTTACAATACATTTACGAATGAATGTGATTATTGTCCTAAAAGACGGCCTCGGTGACGCAGTTGTTATTTCGCATGCGTTACGACTGCTGTGCTGAGGTCTCGGGTTCGATCCCCAGGTCGGGTAAGTGATATTGAGGTTTTCTATTTAGAAATACTCAGTATTATCCCTGAGTCTGGAATTGTGCCAGTATGGCGAAAGGCTCGCCCCCGTATCACATTATGGGACCGTAATAAATTCGGCGAAAAGTGGGTTTACAGGTTACATCTCTGCCTACTCCTTCGGGGACTGCAGACGTGAATGTATATGTATGTATTGTCCTAAAATATATATAGGTGCGGGCGTGGCGTTGTAAGCCTCGGGTTGTCTTCACAGATTACTATGATGAAGGAAAGAAAGACATAGAGATACATATTATCGTATATATACGTCTCAATAACAATGTCGAATGTACGTCGTGGTGAATTATGGCTTAACTTCTCGGTTTAGTAGAGAAGGCATTGAAAATACACATAATCCTGCCCCACACTAAGTCAAACATATATTGTGGGTAAGGACTACGAGGAACTACGGTACCACAACATCCAGACCCGAAACAAACATCTATTTGTCACTCAAACATTTTTCACGGTGCGGGAATCGAACCCACGGCATCTCGTTTCACAGTCTGTTACTCGCTTGATGTGCCATGGAGGTTGTCACATTAATAGATATTCCGGATTCGAACACGTGATTGTGTCTCGGCAGTCTGTACTCTCTGTACCAATTCAAACTAGGCTATCTATACTTTCCATCATTATTATTAATATCTAGAACTATTTTCAAGCATGTTAATTCCTTAACAACGCTTTCAATTGTAAACAATAACATACAACTTTCTTAACACATTCCAATATTTTCGTTACAAGCTATTCAACTTTTAGCTATAAAACTAAGACAGCACATAAACGCTCTAAACTAAGGAACATTTTACTAAGTGTTAAGTAATTAACGATGTCATTCAAGAATCTGTCAAGTTAGCACCCTTAAAGAGCCTGGTGCAAAATATAAGCTTTTAGAGATTAACTCTAATAGCACATTTTATATAAAAGCTGTAAAGGCTGTAACGCTTTCGAAACGTCGGCATAAAAAAGTAAAAAAAACCGCGATAGAATCCGTAAAAAATTGTTTTATTTCAATGTATAACATTCGCGTAAACATAAGAAACCATTATGATATAATAGCTGTTAATGCAACACATGTGAAATCCTACTAATATTATAAATGCGAATGTTTAGATGGATGGATTGGTTGGTTGTTTGTTACTCAATTACGCCAGAACGGATCTGGTTGAAATTTGGCACATAGATATAGACTATAGTCTGGAATAGCACATAGGTTATTTTTTATCTCGAAAAAATGTACGGTTCCCGTGAGATAGTTTCGTTTTTGTTTTACACAGAGCGAGAGATCGACATGCTGTTTTGCAATAAATGTTTTTAGACTCTCGCGATTTGAATACATATTATTAAATTAGGAACGGGTCTTAATCGCGCAATATTTTAATGGTATAAATACCACAATTATTTCCCGACGTTTCGACCGAGTTGCATCGGCCGTGGTCACGGGCTGACTGAGTGAGAATTTAGTGCCGTCTTCGTAAGGTGGGCTTTCGTGTGGTGGGAGTATCGGTAACCAGTTTAGTGGGGGTTTTGATAACTACCTTCCCTTGGTTTTTATTTTTATTTTTATCACAAATACTGTCGGTACTTCGACAAACCACACTGACAGTATCCTCGCGCTGAAGAGTTGACTCATTCTGACGACGCGGTTTACATATACTTATGACAGGATTCCATGTTGTTGACAAACGGTATCCATCCTCGGTTGAAATTCTGATGTTTTTTGATTTCTACCGCTTCACGTACTATTCTGGAGTAATAATGGCGATTATTACCGTTATGACATCGTTGACAAATAGAGCATATGACCTCTGTGACTCTGAACATCTAGAAAGTGAGCTCACACATGTTCAGAATGTACTGAAGAGTAACGGATACAAAGGAAAGATACGCCGTCCCAAGAAGAGGGAGCGTCTTCCTGAGGTCAGCAGAGCCCCAGCATACATGCCATATATAAAAGGAGTCACGGACAAAGTTGGAACAGTACTCAAACAATACTCCATTAAGACTGTATATAGTCCGCTCGCAAAAATATCGAACCACTTGCGTACTCCAAAAGATGTAATTCCCTTACAAACTCCTGGTGTTTATAAGGTGAATTGCAGTTGTGGTAGTTCCTACATCGGCCAGACCAAAAGAACGATCGCTGAAAGGGTCAAGGAACACATTACAGCTGTAAAAAACCGCCAGATCAACAAATCAGCGGTGGCTGAGCATTTGCTGGAGGCTGGACCTAATCATTGGATAGAACTACACCAACCACAGGTTCTATCCACCGATCGCCATTATTACTCCAGAATAGTACGTGAAGCGGTAGAAATCAAAAAACATCAGAATTTCAACCGAGAGGATGGATACCGTTTGTCAACAACATGGAATCCTGTCATAAGTATATGTAAACCGCGTCGTCAGAATGAGTCAACTCTTCAGCGCGAGGATACTGTCAGTGTGGTTTGTCGAAGTACCGACAGTATTTGTGATAAAAATAAAAATAAAAACCAAGGGAAGGTAGTTATCAAAACCCCCACTAAACTGGTTACCGATACTCCCACCACACGAAAGCCCACCTTACGAAGACGGCACTAAATTCTCACTCAGTCAGCCCGTGACCACGGCCGATGCAACTCGGTCGAAACGTCGGGAAATAATTGTGGTATTTATACCATTAAAATATTGCGCGATTAAGACCCGTTCCTAATTTAATAATATGCTGTTTTGCATTGTGTTAGTTGAGACATGTTACATTTGTGTTATGGCTGGGGCAATGAACACCTTAATGTCAATCGGATCGTTATCATAGCATCCATCTTATTGATTGATACCAATGCTAAATCACTTGATTGATCGAATCATGCGTAAATACGTAGAAGCATATATGTAATAAAATATGTAATATGTATACCTATATAATAAAGGAACATATCGCTGAGTGTTGATGTTTAATTAAATTAAGACTTTATTATTATACAATATTGAGTGCGATTACGGAAATTATATTCAATTAAGAAAGTTTTAATAATTTTTATTGTTTTATATATTATGTGAATATTGCAATTAAAAAATAAAATATACTACCCAAACAATTATAACATATAAATATGTTTAACCATATCATAAACGCTGTATATATGTATACATTATGTAATTATACATTGTTTTTTCTTGTCAATTCACCTTTTACGCCAGAGAAAACGAAACAAACCAGCGTATAACTACACAAGAATATTAACATTTTACACTCAAAATGAAAAATATCTTAACAAATGAGGCATAATTATTGTCATGCACGCTAAGTATATTTATTTAAGTTTATTGAAGATCGTAATGTATTCTTCCCACAGGTGGTAGCTTGTAATGGGCATATATCTCCTTATATATATTATGACAATAATTAATAACTTTTATTCAGATTCAGAATTATAGCTAGTTAGAAGGCTGTTTAAATTGCATGGATGTTTGTAACTTTTTTTTTGTAAAACTTGGCATGGGTTTGACTTTTTCTTATATACATATGAATACGTTGGTGTTTACAATGTTGTTCCATAAAATAAATAAATATATCTAACATTATTTGTAAAATTAGGTGTTTACTTCCAAAAAAAATAAGAGGTTTATAAGCGCTTAAGTTTATAACTTACACCACCGTTTTGCAAACCCTTCGATCCCTCGCCCCCTCGTTACGTACTAATGCCTGGCTGACTTGTCAAATTCTATATTTCCCCGGCACATTTTTAGGGTAAATGCCCTCATATCGCCTCTGAGACTGTTTCGGACAGATTTATTAAAACCCATTCTCTTGGATTTAATGGCAGTAAATACGGGCAATTTTGCCTAAGTTTTTTTTATTGGCCTTCGTTGGCATTTTGGGATTGAGTGTTTTATTGACCGCTAAATGGAGTAGCATTAATATTGTTTTGTCGTGAAAGAAAGATTTGTCCCGGTCACTAGCAAGGGCAAATGGTTAATTTTTATTAAAGACTCGTGGGCCCGGGTAGACGCTGACCTTCCACAGACTGCCTGCTGAGAAAGATTTTTTGTTGAAAATGTAAAAAAAATATTTTTAGTTCTCGATAACAACGCCACGTATCCTATCTTGCAACCTGGAACCAACCAATCTACACATTCACAAAACTGATTTAAAATTAATTAGCTGGTTTCAGAGATTAGCGTGTACGAACATCGTGATACGTAATTTTTATATATTACTAGATGACGCCCGTGGCTCCGCCCGCATACAGGTTATTTTTGGAAGAAAAGGTATTCAATCCTTGGAGGCATTTTAAGCTACATCTTTCTATATTTTGCTATCCCATAGGAAGCGTGCTTTTTTCGGGTTAAAAAGGTTAATGATTTTTTGCAAAGTGGCAGATCCCTAAACTGCCACTTTGCAAAAATATATGTCGATCCCTTGCTCTGTGAAAAACTAAACTATCCCATAGGCACTGTACATTATTCCGGGATAAAAAGGAGCCTATGTGCTATTCCAGACTAATCTATCACTGTACCAAATTTCAACCAGATCCGTACAGCCGGTTGTAGTGTGATTGAGTAACAAACATCCATCCATCCATCCATCCAGACATTCGCATTTATAATATTAGTAGGATAATAGTAGGAAGTAGGATTTATACCTTTTTTATTCTGGCAAAGTGACCATACTCCACCTGATGGTAAGCGCAGTGCCGTCCAATTAGGGTATCGAGTAGCGACAATCCACCCCCCGCTACTCAACAAAGCCGGCATACTGTGTAGCTTCTACCTACTGCAGAAAAGGATTTATTTGGAAAAACTAGAATGTAATTATAGCATTATTCAAATAATAATATTGATATTGTTGATTTCTATCTAAATGAAATTATGCATTAAAATGAAGCAAAAAGTAATCAGTTTATAATTTTGCACTTCTTTTTTTAATTACAGAATACAGAAAAACAATAATTATTTCCCTTTTTTAAAAACAAGTTTTTTCGTCCAATATTACAAGTAAATATTTTAAAGTACGATCGGTAAACGATCAAGGTTCAGAAACGATAACTTATAAACGCTTTTACGTTATTACAAAGTGTGAAAACAAAGGCATTCCTCCAGCGTCTACGCGATTGGCTCTCAGTGCGATGCCAAGATTGCTAAGTTACGGCATTTTAAGGGTACTATCACGAATAAAAGCGGCGCGGTGGAAAATATACGTGGATCAATTCTTGAATTTAGAATTTATATATTATACTAGCTGTTGCTCGCGGCTCCGCCCGCGATGAAGTTGTGTTTGGGAGAAAAAGTATACAATACAAAATACTAATTTTAATGCGTTTAACTTAAAAAATGACGGATTTGCATAAAAACTTTCATCTCCTATTCTACCCTCTAAGGGGTGGAATTTCCGAAAATCCTGGAATATATTATTTTTAACTAAAAGGCCAAATACAAATTTTAATAAATTTAACTTCAAAAATGACGGATTTTCATACAAACTTTCATCCCCTATTTTACCCCCTTGGTATTTCCAAAAACCCTTCCTTAATGGATGCTTACGTCATAAAAGGTATCTACTGTCAAAATTTCAAGTCTCTAACCTCAGCCGTTTTGGCTGTGCGTTGATCGATCAGTCAGTCAGTTTCTTCTTTTATAAATACAGATATTATATATTTTTATCATTTTTGCCTATGCCTTTGCATGCTTGATTACATTTATCGGGCCGCATAAGACTGAAATTCCATAAAAAAACGCGCTTAATCTTTACGCGTATTTTCAAATTTTGTAGCCATTTTTTCCATTTTCCCTAAAAAAGTTTTTGTATTATTATGAACGTTTAAAAAACTACCCAAATCGTTCCAACCGTTCAAGCGATGCGGATACCAACGAACACTATTATTATTTTTTTATATTTATTTATATATTGGAAGTGGTAGAGCCACGCTGTAGACATATTTGCCTACAGCATGAATGGGCCAGCTCGACCGGGGTAGCACCACTGTCTCACAGAAAACCAACGTAAAGTGACAGTTTACTGTCGCGCTTCGTAGGGTAAGTGAGATATCCGGAGGCCCAGATTCCCTCTTCCCTTTCCTAATCCCTATTCCTGGTCCTTTAAGGCCGACAGCACATACATGACACTTTCGGTGTTGTGGATGTTCATGGGCGGTGGAGATCACTTAACATCAGGTGACCCACTGGCTCGTTTGTCGGACTATACTATATAAAAAATATATATATATATATAAACAATATGTTCCTGGCGTCCACGTGATTGGTTCATGGCTGCAAATTTGCTAATATACGTGATATTAAGAATGAACGCAAATATCAATAGATTGACAGCAAATAATAATAACCGGGAGATTGACAGCTTCTTATTACAATGAGACATCACAAGGGAAATTAAATATTGGGAATAGATAGGAAATATCTGGCGCCCATCCGAACTATATAAAACGAAAAGTTAATAGAACAACATTTTCCTTTTAAGGGAGGTAATTAGTATAAACCTTAGTCAGAATTTCTGTCTTTCGCTCACAATTTATTTGATGCAAGGAAACCATCATTTCATCATATTATCAGCAATTCATTAAAACGCCAATTAATAATATTTATGAGATTTAAAAAAACATTTTCAAATAATACATTATAAACGGAATGTAAGGCTTGTGAGTTATTAATATATAAAATTCCCAAATTCAATTTCACCATACCAGTAAAAGACCTTAAAAAAATCCAAATCGCTGACTCTCCAACAAGCAAGCCGTATTCTCCGCAGTGCTAACTGAACGGGCTGTGTCAACAATAATATTACGCTGAGGCCGATAGCTGCTGTAATTTTAGTCTCGTTCTATTGGTTTCTAAAAGCAGATATTGCGTCACCCACTTGAAATTGTTTCTTGCCATTATTAAAGTAAATATAACGATTAATTTAATTAATTACAGCTCTCGCATTATGTCTATTTAATCAGCTACGTTAGTGATATGTCTTGCAATATGCTTACTTTGTTAGATATTTGCAGCAATTTATAATTTCTCGTTCTCTCTGGACTTTTCTATTCTTTTATTCGTTACTAGTTGTTGCTCGCGGCTCCGCCCGCGTGGAGGGCATGTTTGGGAGAAAAAGTATACAACACAAAATACCAATATTCATGCGTTTAACTTAAAAATGACGGATTTTCATACAAATTTTCATTCCCTATTTTACCCCCTTAGGGGCGGAATTTCCAAAAATCCTGAAACATATATTTTTTATTTTTAACTAAAAGAACAAATACTAATTTTCATGAATTTAACTTCAAAAATGACGGATTTTCATACAAACTTTCATCCCCTGTTTTACCCCCTTAAGGGTGGTATTTCCAAAAACCCTTCCTTAGTGGATGCCTACGTGATAAAAGGTATCTACTGTCAAAATTTCAAGTCTCTAACCCCAGCCGTTTAGGCTGTGCGTTGATCGATCAGTCAGTCAGTCAGTCAGTCAGTCAGTCAGTCAGTCAGTCAGTCAGTCAGTCAGTCAGTCAGTCAGTCAGTTTCTTCTTTTATATATACAGATAAGCTGAAATGGGCTCCTTGTTGGACAGAAATATTTTTATAATGCTCAATTTGCAGTTAAATATCCAGCAACCCAGCGATTTACGAGTAATATCTTAGGGCATCTATTCTTATGCAAAAAGTTTGTAATACAAAAATATTACCTGCCTGGACTGCCTCGGTGGCGTAGTTGTAATTGCGCATGCGTTACGATTGCTGTGCTGAGGTCTCGGGTTCGATCCCCGGGTCGGGTAAAGTGATATTGGGTTTTTCTACCTAGAAATACTCAGTATTAACCCGGAGTCTGGAATGGTGCCCGGTGTGGCGATAGGCTCGCCCCCTATCACATTATGGGACCGAAATTCGGCAAAAAGTGGGTGTACTGGTTACACCTCTGCCTACCCCTTCGGGGATTACAGGCGTGAGTGTATATGTAATATGTATGTATGTACAAAAATATTTAAATATTATATCAAAATTAAAGTGATATTGGGTTTTTCTATCTAGAAATTCTCAGTATTAGCCCCGAGTCTGAAACCTGTGCCCGGTATGGCGATAGGCTCGCCCCCTATCACATTATGGGACCGAAATTCGGCGAAAGTGGGTGTATTGGTTACACCTCTGCCTACCCCTTCGGGGATTACAGGCGTGAGTGTATAGGTATGTATGTAAAATTAAAGTGTACATTATTCAGTTTTCGTAATTTTAGACTTAATTTAGAGGCCAGGATCACCAGAATAAAGGCAAGAAACTCAGGCGCTATTTAAAAAATAATCGAAATGCTTAGAAAGACTGCAATATAATTTATTCACACAGCAGCCTAAAAATAATAAGTTATCGCTTTTTCAAGCTTCTTAACCGTTTAATCAAATCACAATTTCCTATCTGTTCTCTCTCTAATAATGTCGAAAGAAATTATTAAGTTTTTGCGTCATTAGTTCTCTATGTCATAGCATTTGGCGCTTTATTTTTCACTAGCTGTTGCTCGCGGCTCCGCCCGCGTGAAGGTCATGTTTGGGAGAAAAAGTATACAATACAAAATACCAATATTCATGCGTTTAACTTAAAAATGACGGATTTTCATACAAACTTTCATTCCCTGTTTTACCCATTTAGGGGCGGAATTTCCAAAAATCCTGAAACATATATTTTTTATTTTTAACTAAAATGCCAAATACTAATTTTCATGAATTTAACTTTAAAAATTGACGGATTTTCATACAAACTTTCATCCCCTATTTTACCCCCTTAGGGGTGGTATTTCCAAAAACCCTTCCTTTGTGGATGCCTACGTGATAAAAGGTACCTACTGTCAAAATTTCAAGTCTCTAACCCCAGCCGTTTAGGCTGTGCGTTGATCGATCAGTCAGTCAGTCAGTCAGTTTCTTCTTTTATATATACAGATTATTTGGTTCATATAATTCGGTAACAAAGAAATTTCAACAAAGTATTCTGTACATCTACAAAGTGTTTCATATTTACGAGCTTTCTTAGTAAAGCGGTAAACCGGCGAACACACTGCGGTTGACCGCGACCATTGTCACTCGCACTCCATCTACGATTGAATTGCTAACTTATGCCCGGTTCCTATAATGAACGATTCGTTGTTGTACATCAGTAACTAATGGTTTTACACATACGGGTAACGAGTAGTTCTGGACGTTCCTATAAAATTTTGCGCCTATTACCAACGACGAGTAGTTAAACGTTAACCGCTTACCGACTCCCTCCATCGGTACTCTTTACGTTTCGTTATTACAAACAATCTTATGCGTTTATATTTAAAGTAACGCATATTTAAGAATTCACCGTAGTTTCACAAATTTTATATAACAAATTAACTTTTAATTAATTATTTTTCTCTCAATATGTTTTATCTCATCATTGAAAATATATATATTTGTCACTCGTGCTGAAGTGAACAAAACGTAACTGCGTTTAGGCGGCAAACGAATGTAAACTTTTTTGTTTCATTCATATTTTGTCAGTGTATAGTATAGAACTGTTCTTTATATATTATAGTACATTATTTTATGGTTAATTTAAACTTCGACACATAACATACAATTTACTGTATTAAATTCAATTTACCATAATAATTTAAATTCTAGTGAATAGAAATGAGTGCTATATTGGTAAGTTAACATATATTTGTTATTAAACTTTAAAATAAATTGATAAGTTATTGCATTTATTATTTGTTTGTAGAAATCTAAGAAGTGCATGTCCAAAGACGAAGTTGGTTTATTAGTAGACCTTATACAAAGTAACCCAATCTTGACCAGCAAGGAGACAAACGCTACTACAAACAAACACAAAGAAGATTCATGGAATTCTTTGACATGTATGTTCAACGCCAGGAGTGCATTTGTTCCCAGATCTAAGGAACAGTTAAGATTAAAATGGGATAATTTAAAAAAGGCTGCCCGCAAAAGGGCCCAACATATTCGAATGAATAATTTAAAGGTAAAATTTAAATTCCATAAGTTATTTAATATATGTATTATCACATGTAAATCTATTAAACTAATACTTCTTTTAGACTGGTGGTGGTAAACAAGATTTCATTCCTCCAGATGAAATATTGGAAAAAGTATCTGGAATGTTAGGGTCCACCTGCACAGGCTTCACAGTGCCATTTGGTGACGATGGTGTTGGTGCTGATCTGGTGCTGGAAATAAATGGGTGCAGTGGAGAAAATGACATTGTTGCTGAAAATATAGAAGAACAAGGCCTTATTCATAATGATAATTGTGGTGATGAGGGAATTTTAAACACTCCTAATAAAGGTATAGTAGCTGCGTTTTAATATTGTCTTTGTTATGTTTTGTTTGTAAATATGAGTTTTTGTTTTTAGACATGCAAAAAAATAAAAGAAAAATTGATATTTCTCAAACTCCTAGTGCCACAAGAGATGCAGAATCAATAAAATTCTTTGATAGACCTAGGCAACAAAAAATTATGAAAAGGTGTAAGTAAAATGAATTTTACCCAAATTGTTAGCAAAATTTACATTGTTATAATTCAATGTTTTTCCCTGATCTGCATTACACAGTGAATCACAACATATGTGAATCATTCATCATTTATCTCATAACAGTAAAAAAGTACATCTGGTTACAGTGTGTAGCTTCATTGTATTTTTTTTAAATAAACATTTCCTTTGAAATTGCATAACAAAAGCCTAACCATAAAATTAAACATTGTGCCCTTTTATTTTCAGGTAGAAAAAATGAAGATCAGGATGCTCGTGTAGCACGTAACTTGGCAGTTGCCAATTATTATAAAACAAAAAAGGAAAAATTGGATTTGGAGTTAAAAATATTAAAATTAGAATTAGCTAGTAGAGAAAAAAACCTATAAAATTGTTTATATGCCTGAAAGACTGTGCCATATAAGAATACATTGTTGATTAAAAAATAACACAAATTTTGTTTAATTAAATTCCATATATTTTATTTAAACATGTCTATAAATGATCACCGAACACTACAGGATATTTACGAGCAGAAGTAGTAGTCACAACAAACTGAAACAAAATAAAGAAATAATTAAGAAAAAAAAAAAATTTCAATCATACTAATATGGAATGAATGTTGAGTTATTTTATGATATATATAATATATAAACTCATATGCCTGAATGTTTGAATAGGTAGGGGTAGAACTAGTATACCCATGGTTTATCAAGCTTATTAAATATGCTGCCTCTAGAACAATAAGGTAATGTTATGGGTATTACAATGAATAACTGTATTTTTATGCAGATTATTACCTACCTAGGTATTAAAGAAATTTGAAATTAGTGTTGCTCTCTCTGTGTAATTAGTTTCTTCAGTAGTAATCATCGATCCAGGAACTATGACCTCATCAGGAACTTCCACCTCAGGTGGAATATCAGTGAGACTGTTTAGCCTACAAATATTGTGCAATATGGCAGTTGCTACAATAACTGCATTAGCTCGTAATAAACTCAAACGCAAAGTTAGAGACACTACTGGAAATCTCCGCTTCCACACACCAAAACACCTAAAACAAAAGATATCCACTTTATAAAAATACAAATATATTTCTCTTAATATTGAAATATTAAGATTAACATGCCTTTCAATACAGTTTCTTGTTTGAATATGGGCTTCATTATAAAGCTGTTCACTTCTAGATTGAGGATTCAATACTGGTGTTAGTAAGTACGGTTTTAAGGGATATGCACTGTCCCCAAGCAGCCATCTATTTCCATACATTCCACTTTCACACTGAGCTGCAAAAGTGTAGAAATTATATTACTAGTAGTAAGTAAGCAGAAGGATACAAATGTGATAAAATAATATTTTATTTACCTCTTAGTACAGAGTTATTAAATACAGTGGCATCATGTGCTGAGCCAGGCCAACGGGCAACTAAGTTCATAAACAATAACTGAGCATTACATACAGCTTGAATATTTAAAGAAAAATATCCCTTGCGGTTTCTAAATTCTTCCCCAGTCTGTGAACCTATGAAAGATGATAAAGTTATATTACTTATATAACTACATATTATGTAGGTGCATAAAGTACCTATATAGATTTAGATTAGTAAAAATGTTACAATATGTTAACTTACATGGTGATTGAATTCTGATGTGTGTTCCATCAACTGCACCAAGAACTCTAGGAAAGCCAGCAATTTCATAAAAATCCTGTTCTGTGTTACTTTGTACATATATGTACTTTTTGTGTAACTGTGCTATAGCATAACTGACATCTCGTACTATACGACAAGCTGATGCTTTTGAGACACCAACAAAGTCGGCTACTGATATTAACATTGTGCCTAACGCGTAAAATCTTAATGTCAATAATAGTTGACACAGCGGATGTATACCATGGTTCCTGAAAATATTAAGATAACAGTATAGTTTTCGTCTCTACAGTCCATACTTCGTCCCATCCTAGGCTATCACTGCTGCTACGTCATATAGTATTTGTCTTAGAACATTTATATTTAAGGAAATAATTGTACTTATCAATGTTTTAAACATACCTGGTTCCCTTCACTCTTAAGTGAGGATATATTTCCTGTAACAGTTGTTGCACAGATTGTTTATCCAGGCGAAATCTGACTTGAAAATCGTAAGACTCTAAAGTATTGTAATGATCAATCCTGGTTTTGTAATGTCGTTGAGTAAAACCATATTCTTCATCAGAACTCGAGTCACTCCAATCGGTTAACATTTCTAAATCACTTAATTCGCTGTCTGAATCTGACATTTTAAAATATTTTGTAATAATTATTTAAAAAACCAACAAATATTGGGCGGTAATCAAATTACTAACGTCTAGTAGTTTTGACAACTCGTTGACAATTCAATATTTTTATAGAAACACCATATGTTGCTATCCCATACATTTGCCTTACCAGCCGTTGTTCGTATCCCTCCCATCCGTAGGTAGCAAGCCGTACGTAACTTAGCTTACGAAACGTTTTTTATAGAAACGGTTTTGACTTACGTGTCGTAGAAAATACAGCGACCCGTAAACGAAACGAATCGTTTTTTGAATATAGGAACCGGCTGTTAGGGCGCATGCTTTCTATTAGTTCCGCGCATTTGGAATGTTTTAACTCTCGTGGTATCGGACTTTCCATCGCTCCACATCGAGAGCTTTTTTAAATTCTACTCATTGCTCTTCTGACTGCGGTACATGGGATTTCGGAACCTGACCCGGCTTCTAATTGACTTAACGATCTGTGAGTCTTCGTTTCCGAAATGAGAATCCTGTTCCTCTCCCACACAATCGCCAGCTACTCGTTTGAAGTCAACGCATGTGGTTGCAAGTCTGAGAAATTCTATACGATCGTTAAAAATAATAATATGCTAATATTAATTTATAGCAGAAAACAATAATAATAGTTTTTTCTGCTATAAATTAATACTAGCTTAAGCTATATTTTTGAGTGAAACATTCATCGAAATCCGTTGAGCCATTTTTATGTGATACTGGAATAAACTAACAGCTCAACACAGAACATTGTTGTTGAAAGTCGTATGTTCGAAGCTAGCCTAAATGGTATACATTTCTGCCTTTTCTAAAGATACGTCTATATTCGTTATTAATTATCGCTTGCTTAAACGGTGAAGGAAAACATCGTGAGGAAACCTGCAAAACTGAAAATTTCTATGTGCATTTCAAACGTACGTGAAGTCTACCAAGCCGCATAAAGCCAGCGTGGTGGACTAAGGCCTAACCCCTCTCATTGTTAGAGGAGGTCCGTGCCATCAGTTGGAAATGTTTAATACAGAGCTAGTATCATCATCAAATCCTAATTACTGATTTTGCATCAAGTGCATTACTAACATAAAAAGAAAGTAAAACGCAAATAATTTAAGTATCTATCGAAGGCATCCGGCTCTGCCATTGTACTCAACCACCAGCTATGTAGTGGTCGTTAAATATAATGAAGAAGTATTTTGAACAATTTGTTAGAATGGTCACTCATTAGAGTTTTATGTAGAACTCGGTACTGTTGTTAAAGATGCCGAGGACACAGTGGATATTACACTGAGATTGCTTAGATTTTAGCAAGAAAAGGGTATCCTGATGAAATAGAATTCACAACATTTGTCTCGGTGCGGAAATCACGGGGTTTTCACTTCTGTCGGTAGTTCCCATGACTGCCAATGTTTTTTTGTCGTGATAGACCATAGTTTTTTTTATCTTGGCACAGCAAAAACCACACTGCACCTGATGGTAAGCGCAGTGCCGTCTAATTAGAGTATCAAGTAGCGAGAGACAATCTATCTCCGCACCTCTACACAATTATGACGGCCGGAAGGTGAAGAAGAGGCCGAGGGTCTTGTGTCAGAGTACTCAGAATGCCGTAAAACGGCCAAACATCGTACCCCATCACTAGACCCCCGACAAAAACCGACCGCGACACATTTGCGTGTGCCACTATGGCGGGTCTTGCACCCTGTGTACGGTGGACGCTATCCGGGCGGATATGAATATTCCCAACAGATTTATGGAAAATCGGTATTAATATTATGAACTTGCTGTTCTCGGCATCGCATGCGTGATTACGTTTATCGGTATTGACAGAGACTTAATTCCTATACGAAAAAGCCCTTTCAGTTTTTTCGCAAAATTTCCCGTCCTCAGAGCAATGTTTCCAATTTTTCTTTCCTTAAAAATCAGGTTTGTTACTATACTGTCTACCCAATAAACAGTCTATATCAATATAAAATGTATTATGAAATTGAATAAAATAATGAATTTCAATGTTTGTTAATAATAATTTATTAACAACCATTGAAATTCATTATTAAGGCAATTACGCTTTTCAATAAATTATACCTGAAATTCGAACCCACATCACACCGCCACAGTTCGACTCTGTTCCATAGTTCATCCTTTTAATTATTTATCAGGTAGTTCATCCTTTTAATTATTTGTAAGGATATTGCAGGCACAACAAAACTTTGTTAGTCAGGATGTGTCAGTTACGTTGATTAGTTAGACTCGTTCTGACACAACCGTCTTCACGTTGAATGACAGCTGTCAACAGTCTAAAGTTAAAACAAAAGTTCGTTTAGTAAATTTAAGTGCATTGTTTTTTTAAGTGCAATAGTAATGTTATTAAATTAAACTGATTTCCTCAAAAATTGCAGATAAAATAATTATTTCTATTTAAACTTTATCCATAATTTTTCAGTGTATTTAATGGATATTATTATAAAAAAGAAAAAAATTCAAGGTCTAACCACTAGTGGCAAGGAGCCTATAGAAAGGCGCCATATACTATTGGCGTTTGGTTGCTTACTTCATTGAAACTATATCTACATAATATTTTTCAATAGCTCTCTATATAACTGGTGTAATTTCCATCGTCATGTTATAGTTCGCAGTTCGAACGCTACATGTGTCATACCCTATCTCACTTTATACGTACACTTAATTGATGAAAACATGTATGAAACATTATAAAATTTATCACACGGTCATCCGAGAAAGGCGATTAACTTCATATCATGTCTATTGTGTAGTTAATGAGTACTTTTCAAAATGGTATTTCGTCTGTAGAAACGTAAGAAGAGCGTTCTATGCATGTAATAATTCTTCAAGTTATTGATATAGTTAAATGAACAGAACTAAACACACATTTTTCTCTTTCGATGAATTTATTTGCCATAAAATGTCAATTATGTTTAAAGTAAAAACTGCTAAAATCTTTATTTAGGTGCCGTTATTAATTTTCCACTTTAATTATCATTCGTGATGAATGGTGAAATTTTAGGTTACGTAAAAATGATCATTGTGTAATTGCATATACATTCTACTTATATTAGGTATTAGCTACGATTTTATTGCACATACCTATCGAAATAATCCTTGCTGGGTATCTTATAGACATGTCATGTACCGAATATATCAATAATTGTACGGATATAAATAGAAAGGACTGAATCGAAAAAGTAACTTTTGAGTTTGGAGTTTTTTTTTTTTATTTTCTGTGATATAGTATTTACGTTCATAGTTCTTTTTTCACATCAATTGTTTGTTTGAAATTACACTTACCTCAGACGGTTCAAGATGGTTTGAACATTGCTAATGAAAATAATTACTTGTCTTATTTTTGGTTCCCTGTCAAAAAAATGTATATAGAATTCCCTTGTTAATTCTCGATTTTATTTTGCTGAATTAAAAGCTGACTAATTTTTGACACTTTTTTTCCAATTGCAGTAAAAGTCTTTTAATACTCCTATTGACACGTGGTGGCACAAAATAATTCTCCATTTCCAAAACCCGGTATATATCAACCAGTCTATTACCGCAAGGGACGAGACAGTCCTAATGTATGGTATTGATTGCTGCAGCTAATAATGTATCTGTGCCGCCACAGTAGCGTCTTAACGATATTATCCCCGTTCATCCCTCTAAGGGTCGCTGAGAGTAAAGAAGATCCACCCTTGTAGTTTACAAAGTTCGAAAATTATTTTTTATTTTAGAACTATTTTAGTCTACTAATTTCAGATTCAGTTAGGGCATTTTTGTATTGCATAGATCACTTAATTTGTATGAGCCTATGTGTTGATGACCTTATAAACGTGTAGTTTTATTGTGAGGAAGTGTCAGCCAAGTTCTAATAAGGAGGCGGTATCTGCTGCTCCAAAATAAAATATACTGATAACGCTTTTATCGCAAGCTTGTATTAGCACAGCAGATTACAAACAATGAACACACATCTGAAAAATACACAAGAACAAGTAAATAAGGCCGTATTTGCACACATCGCAAGCATATGCGATGTAAAAGATTTAGAGTATCAAAGCGGTATAAAAGCCTCATCAAACATTTCTAACGTTTCCTCTCGACTCAAGAACCTCGATAGACCAGGATAGACAGATAAACCCACCACACCTCAAATAATGTTCTTATGTTGCACTCTTAAGAGTGGTGTTAGAAAAATCCAGGGGTCTTGTTATCTGGCTGTTACTGGCAGGGGTGCGTCCCGTCTGTCAAACGCAGAAATCTCTAAGTGAGTAATGTACTGGCCCCCTGAGTTTTTTGTCTTCAACACCTTGTTATAGATAGCTAGTAGAAAAATCCATTTATTTTTAAAATATGCGATCTGTTGAATATAAAAAAGGTTTTTTTAGAAGAAAGGGTTTAATTAACTGGAGAGTGCAGGGTGCTGTATTATGAAAATCAATTTAAAAATAGCATTTAATTTATTAAAATCCAAAGAAGAAAATGTCCTGAAGATCCAAATTCCTTATTGATGAACATTTTACCTTAAGATGAACTAGAAGCTTATTAAATTTTGTTTCATATCCCTTGAGAATGAAAAAGAAATCATCAACATAAAAGCTTCTGCTGCTCAGACAAAGTGTTACTCACTTCTTTACTTTATAAATAATTACAGAGAGAACAGAAGCCGTCAAAAGTAATTGATTTACAAAACAGAAGTCATAGGGTTTTAAATGCAGTGTTGGAAAATCAAATAAATTTCTTGATATAGTCAACTCCTGATATGAAGTTGAAGTATAGTAATGTTAGGATAACACTATTTGTAAATATTGATACAGTAAATGCATATTACACTTATGAGATTATAAGAAAAGCATTTACATGTTATTGCGTTAACATTTTATATATTTTCCCTATACTGGTAGCTTGAGAAGCAGATCGCTGAACAACATCATTTACCGTTCGAGCAGTTAGTGTCAACTGCTTGAGCATTTACTTTTAACCGCTGGGGCGTTAACAATTCGATTACAATTAAAGCCAAAATGTGACAACAATGAAACAGGGCACAAATAAGACGAGCTGAGGGGGATAAATGCAACAGATCAGTCGACAGCTACCGAAATCGAAAGTAGTAAATGGATGTCTAGGAACTAGCTCTAGCACACCTTCGCCCAAAAATGTTGCTGTTTCGTTTACCACTTAACTAAAACTTAGTTCAGTCTGCTATTGTGTGACGCTATCGATCGTGGCAGCAGTCCGCGTATGGCCCACCTACTATGTCACCACCCTAAGATTCTCCTCCCCCTGCTCTCGCCATATGTCAGACCCTTGATTAGAATGCTTGGTGATTGATAGTGACAGTCTCTATACAGATACTATCAGACTTCATGATAAAACTTATTTTCAGTATTTGAAGAAGTCACGCTTGTAAATACCAAGGGCGTCTATAACAAATTAAAGCTGCGTCGATTTTCGTGACTTCATAACATGGCAAATTACGTAAATATATTAAAACTGCACCAATTTTTGTAGAATGAAAATCAATAGGATATGTGAGAGATCGCAAACGCACGACCTACATGTATTGTTTTTTTAAATTAATTATGTATTCAAATTATAGATGTATTATACAGTTGCTACTAGATACGTGATTTAAATCTTTTTTGAATAACAGTGCATACACACCACTTTGTGGATTTCAAGTATCTCCTTGTTATAGATTTGATATTTTAGTTATAATTCACCAAACTGACTGTATTCACGTTTTTAGATCACATTTGTTTTAGCTAGATTTTTCAATATCTGGTTTCTTACAAAGCAATCATTACATTGTCTGGCGTAGCTTAAAGCCTTTATGGTTTTTAGACTTCCTAAATTATCAGGATATTTTACGTATTTGTTACAAGATACTAAGGCTTAACCATCATTAGTAAATGAAGCCCACGCCCAGCAGCCGTACAGTATAATGGACTCTAATTTCACTGTAGGATACTAAAGGTAATTTCAACCCGTTCCAATGTTTCATCAACACAGCCTGTCCACTCTCCAGTATCCAAATAAAACATCCACAAATAGGCTAGAGTCCATTGATTACGCCTGCACTTCTCTTGGCAATAACGCGATATCAGGGCAAACGACGGACTCTTCCGGACGATTGAATGTGACAGCAGCGGTACTTGTGGAACTCGAATCAATAGCGACATTAGTTATTTGATCGGTTTGCTTCTAGTCTTGCGACTTGTTGGTGTCAGGTTTCATGGTGTATTTATATTACGTTCTACATTTATTGTGTCCTCATTGTATATTATGACAAAAAGCAAAATTTATGTACATGTCTTGCAATATTTAATTCAATTCTAAGAATATAGAAAGCATTCATCTTACTAAGGAAGAAATTCGTCTTACACAATACACCGTTATGATATTAATAATCAAATTTAATAGCCCTGAATTATATACTACTTTGGCGAGCACGGGCCTTCTCTATTCATTTTTTTTTATAGCATAGTCCGACAATCGAGCCAGTGGGCCACCTGATGTTAAGTGATCTCCACCGCCCATGAACATCTACAATACCGAAAGTATCATGTATGCGATGTCGGCCTTAAAGGACAGGAATAGGGATTAGGGAAGGGAAGGGGGAATCTGGGCCTCCGGATATCTCACTTACCATACGAAATGCGGCAGTAAACTGTCACTTTACGTTGGTTTTCTGTGAGATAGTGGTACTACCCCGGTCGAGCCGGCCCATTCATGCTGTAGACAAAAAGTCTACAGCGTGGCTCTACCACTTTCAAATTATATGTGTAAATAATATTTATGTGGTGTTAGGCATTTTATGCACCTCGCTGGTCTAATCAAAGTAACATATACTTTTTTTTTTATAGAGCTGTTAGTTATGCAAAATTTCTCATGATATTTTCAAATTAGCTGGTGGTAGGATATTCATATCCGCCCGGATAGCGACCACCGTACACATGGCGAAAAACCCGCCATAGTGGCACACGCAAGTGTGTCGCGTTCCGGGATCAGCCAGTGTACATCCGGTTTTTGTCGGGGGTCTGGAGTTGGGGTATAATGGCCATTTTGCGGCCTTCTTAGTACTCTGACACTTGACCCTCGACCGCTTCTTCACCTTCTTGCCCATGGCGTAGTGTGAAGAAGCAGGCCGGCATGAGTGTGTTGAGTAGCGGGGGATAGATCATCTCTCGCTACTCAGTACTCTATTTGGACCGCACTGCGCTTACCATCAGGTACTGTGCGGTCACTTTGCCGTGCCAGGATAAAAAAAAAAAAAAAAAAAAAAAAAAAAAAAAAAAAAAAAAAAAAAAAAATTCAAACTCAGTAGTTAATTACTGCACGTTTTTCAAATGACTTTACTGAGTTTTGTGAAAAGAGAACGTAAATAATCTCTCAGTAAGTGCCATGTCTTGTTATTCTATTCGTATGAATTTTGTTGATGTGTCGCACAATCAGGTCAATGCGGTTGCGGTTACTTCGTTTAATATCACAACCACCCGAGATATATCAGATACCCGTGAGAATATATTAGTGATTATGAAAACGTTCAACTTATCTTAAACTTGCTAGTCTGTTTATACCTTATTCGTATTTAGCATAAAGAGTAATTTGGCATGTAATTTTTTATAATCTAAATTGATGAATTTTTTGTGGCATGTGAGTTTGGTGACAGCCTCCATGGCGCATTGGACGAGCTGGCTGTGAAATGAGGGGCCGTGTGTTTGATCCTGAACTGGGACATAGTCTGTGTGAAGACAAATATTTATTTTTTTCAGACCCTATTTATTGATATTATTTTACGAAATTCTGATAAGATATCGCCTTTTAACTTCTAACAAGACCATTCAGGATGAGGCACGTTTTTTTTCAAAGATAGAAACAAAATATCCTGTGACAAGACCCAAAAACCTCGATTTGTAAATGGACATAAAAATTTCCTAAATTACCGACAATTCCAAATTACTTCGAGTTTCAATCGTAATTTATCGGCAATAGACGAACCAATTGCCTTTTTCGCCTACGTTGATATAGGAGTTTTGTGCCAATTTGGAGAATTTATTGAATCTGCAACTGTTTGTAGTTCGTAATGTATTGCTTTTTGTGACACCAATACTTTTGATTAGTATTCACTGTAAGAAAAATAAGAAATCTCTAGCTAAATCGTAATGCGTTAATTGATAACGGTAGAACACAATTTTATTTCGTAATAAAAAATAATAATAATAATACTAGCCCTGTATTAAACATTGTCCCACTGCTGGGCACGGGCCTCCTCTACTAATGAGAGGGATTAGGCCTTAGTCCACCACGCTGGCCTAATGCGGGTTGGTAGACTTCACATACCTTCGAAATTCTCATAAGAATTCTCAGGTTTACTCACGATGTTTTCCTTCACCGTAATATAAAAAATAATATAAGATTATTATTTTCGGCTTTGGCATGAAGTTTTGTTTAGCTTGACGGCCCCACGGCACGGCGCCACATCATGGCTGATGGCGCTTACATGAAAGTATTCTTCTAGTGTAAATAGTATTTTTTAATTCAAATATTCATTATTATACTCAAGGATTGTATAGATTTCTGAGTTTTTTTTTGAATCGGTTCAGTAGTACCATTCACCCATACATACAAAGAGACTTCACCTCTTTAATAGTATGATGGCACAATTTGTTTCTATCACAACCAAAACAAAACCAAAAACAATACGCAAAGAAGACACACAAAAAACTTTATTTATCTCACCACGGAAAGAAACGTATGGACTTAATTTAACAATTTTTTGTCGAACCAAATTGCCTATCCGTGCAGACCGTTCACTCGAGCCAATCAAGGCTCTATCAGACAATTGGTGTAATGGCGTACATTCATAGTTTAACCTAGCACATCTGTGTCAACTACATATGTAACTTACCGGATGAGGCTATGCTTAGAAAGAATTAAATATATTAGCGTAAGTAGTATTACAACATGTTAGTGTATGTTGAAAAATAGACATATTAATATATGTTAGAGGCATTATGTCATAAGATATTGCTAGACCTTAATTTTTATGTATATTAAAGCATAAAATACATATTTATTAGCATAGTAACATAAACCTTTATTTAGCTGGTGGTAGGATATTCATATCCACCTGGATAGCGACCACCGTACACAGGGTGTAAAACCCGCCATAGTGGCACACGCAAGTGTGTCACGTTCCGGAATCAGCCAGTGTACATCCGGTTTTTGCCGGGGGTCTAGAGTTGGGGTCCGATGTTTGGCCATTTTCGACCTTCTGAGTACTTTGATACTAGGCCCTTGACCGCTTCTTCACCTTCTTGCCAATGGCGTAGTGCGAAGAAGCAGGCCGGCATGACTGTGTTGAGTAGCGGGGGATAGATTGTCTCTTGCTACTCGATACTCTAATTAGACAGCATTGCGCTTACCATCAGGTGCAGTGTGGTCACTTTGCCGTGCTAGAATAAAAAAGAATATATAAGGTTTGTCTTGATACTGAAACACTTTAAGCTAGTGTGTACATTTTCTGCAAGTCTCCATTATATGCACTTTTTTAACAAACAAAACACATAACTGCGGACTATATACGAGTATTTTATTGATCTGAAAGTAAAATCTTTTCCTTCCAATTATTTTTTTTTGTCTGCTCTTTTCTGTGACAGACAATAATGCAAGAAAATTTATTATATCGATATTATAACAACGCAATCAAAATTTACTATAAATATTTTAATGTACAGGCAAAGTGTCTCTTCAGCTTTATTATAGTATAGATAAGTAGACACTCTACAAGGAATGCGCAATTCCCAAATGATACAAAACTCAAAACTAATAAATCAAACATCTCGCAACCGTTGACGAGTTATCGAACGATCAGATCGATATTTCGCTCTGTAATTTAATAAATTAAGTTATTAAAATTATATCCTCTCGACATTTACACTCGTAACACGTCCAACTGTCGGCGTCAGTCGATATGTTACAAAACTAACGTTACACACGGCCGTAGTGATTGGCAAACAATCTAGGTAAGGTTACAATTACCGTGCGTGACAGAATGAGGCGAACAATCCGATTAGTCTGATGAGTTCATTATACAGACGGGTTGAATTTTGTGGTGTTATTCGGCTTCGTTGTTTTATAATGTGGAACAATTTTGTATTTCTGCGAATACTGAACGTGTTCCTTCAATATTTCGAAAATATAAGAATATAGAATTAGATTTAGTTAGTTTTTTGTCAAATTTTTCGGTAACATAGACTACTGAGATGTTTTTCCAAACGTTTGTTGGTAACTTTTTTATTTTGAGAAATAGGTAGAGAATAATTTATGACCTTTAACGACAACTATGACACACTGTGTACAAGATTTATTTATTTTTATTTCTTTATTTATAATCAAAGAAGTTGTGGCTACCGGTACGCATGGTAAAATTATACTTGTGTTATGGGCACTAGTTGGTAACTCATTGGTATCATTCACAATGTTGTACAAATAATCATTTAAAGAAATTAAGTACTATATTCATCAGCTCCAGCAATATAACCCAATTGCCGAAATATCAAAGATTCTGCAAGAAGTACAAGTTCGCAAAAAAGCTTCTCGTATTCACCGACTGTGTGTACATTTCGAGTAACACACATTACATGAGCGTATTATATAACCTCTAACCTACGACCTCTGTATTGCTACCACACTACCACAGCAATACGAACTGTATCAATTATCGACTGTCTGAAATCCTTTCGATACGCGCTCTCATTATGTCGCTATCGATGTCGACAAAATGTCGATAATTTATTGGTGTTACGCCATATGCCTGTAAAGGAATTATTTGAAGGGTGAATGTAAATCTAAACGCGCCGAAAGAGCCGCACGTGCCGTATCGAATTGGCTAATAGGCCATCGTTTTAATAGAGATGTTCGAATTGCTTCGATCATTTATTAAAATAAAAAACAAAAATTATAATACTAGCCCTGTATTAAACATTGTCCCACTGCTGGGCACGAGCGTCCTCTACTAATGAGAGGGGTTAGGTCTTAATCCACCACGCTGGCCTAATGCGGTTTGGTAGACTTCAAATACCATCGAAATTCTTATATTCTTGTATTATTATTGTGTATTTGGGTTTCGAACATACGACTCGTCTTAACAGACCGTACCGCAACTAACTAGGCTTTCTCTGCTCTAATTTATTAAAAGGTGGATTATAATTGTTACATTTGTTGTACCAATGCAATTAAAGCAGACTTGTTTATTTTTATGAGAACTTTTGTTAGGAAAATGCGGAAGACGTCATCCGAAACGGGAACGCCCCTATTCGCATCATCCGATGACGTCATTTGCGTATGGATGTATTTAGCATTTTACTGAAATGCCGCTGGTGCAGCGCAGTTAGGTATGTGATGTTGCATTTAGTGGCATACAATGAATTCTGAAATACGATTAATGCGGCCTATGCATGTATATAGTGTCATACAACGAATTCCGAATAATGCGGCCAATGCGGCTCTTACGCGCCTTTTAGGTGTACGATCACCCTAAATTTGTTTTTGTTTTCTGAATACTACATATATTATAAACGAGAAGGTTTGTATCTTTGGATGTTTTTACACAATCACGCATAAAGCTGCTGACCAGATTTGGATGAAATTTAGCACACAGATAGCTTATTAGCTGGATTATCACTTAAGATATGTTTTTTTACAAAAAAATATTAGGTTCTTCATAAATTTACTAATAGGCCGATATAGAAAGATATAATAGCTTGAGATGCCTCCATGGATTGTATAGCTTTTAAAAATAACTTAAACGCGGACGGAGCCGCGGCCAACAGCCAGTACCTAATAATTTTTATTGAAAATATTTTTGGGACATCATTTTATTTTTAAAATTTTCTCGGAAAATGAGATTGCGTATTTGCAAATCCTGTATAAAATAATTCACCCACGAACTCTTAGTACCGTTTAGCTTATTTTGTATTCATGTATGTTGAACCTGATAAATATGTATATCTCCTTAAAGGAATCTGATCGCTGCATAACAGTAGTGGCAGATGGAATGCAGGACAGAATATATAATTGCTTTTTATATTTTATGTAAGGTCAAAATATCCTTGCTATATCATTAAACAAAATGTATACGGGAAGTCTTGTGTTCGATTCCTAGGTCTGGCAAAAATAAATGAATGACGCATTAGATTCAGTATTCAGATTCAGAATTGTAAACAAATGTGTATTCTTGTATACACTTTTAGTACAGCTTCCGTGCCGCAGTAGGCGAGTAGTCGGCTGTGAATTCAGAGGTCGAGGGTTCGATTCCCACACCGGGACAAATGTATGCGTGACAGACAGATATTTGTGTCAGGTCTGGATGTTGTGAGACAGACAGTTTACGTGTTTAACTGAGTTCAAAATTCCAAATTGCATTTCACCAACATAAACTGAACGCAGTTCAAGCTAAACCTAGTTTAACTTCTGAACCGCGCATTTTCGTCGTTTAGCTTTGCTAAACGCATTCAAGAGCTGTCGCTGTCATCAAAAATATAAAATTATAAAATATTGTTTTGCTTACCACAGTGGCATATTTTTCTATTAGTACTTCAGTTTGATTTTGTTGTTATTATTGTCGTCGTTTTAAATAGGGTATCACAAAATCCTGGTGAAATCAGTTTGACGTAAACTGAGATCAAGAGCGACAATTGAACTCGATTAGTCAGAACTAAGTTTTATTAAACACGGTTCTTATTGTGAAATCGGCCCTTAAACGCTAATCCAAACGTCTATTAGTTTTGCTGATGCTCACGTCACACGAGAGGCCATGATAGCGTTTTGATGGGAAAAATAAAGTTGGTTAATAAAAATGCAAATTAAATCTTGAAAACTTATGTTTAATGTTTATTTATAATATTTTAATAATATAGACATTGAAGAATAACATAAAACGTTTTCCCAAAAACAGTCAACTCGCCTATTATAGTATTTATACAAACCCTATACGTACGCACGCACTAATTTAAACGGTAGGCAGCGGCTCTGCTGTGCCCTGGCATTGTAGAAGTCTATGGGCGGCGGTGACTACATACCATCAGGTGGCCTGTGTGCTCGTCTGCCTATTCAGGCATAAAAAAAACGCACACATATCCCCGGGTGCTATACAAGTTCAACTATCCCAAATAAGCATATGAAATATTAAATAATTTCGATCAATATTATCCAATGACCTTGCAAAGAAAGTGAAAACTTTCCTTTGGAATGCAATAATTCATATGAGAGTGCAATAAATCTTATTATGGTTAAGTTATGCTATCCAGTTCTGCGTTTTTAATTCATAACTGACAGTTTTAAAAAGCTTTCTCTACTGAGAGTTGTGAGTTTATGCATTTAATGAGACGCGTGCACGATATACTCGCGTTTCGTATGGTAAGTGAGATATCCGGAGGCCCAGATTCCCCCTTCCCTTCCCTAATCCTTATACCAGTCCTTTAAGGCCGACAGCGCATACATGACACTTTCGGTATTGTGGATGTTCATGGGTGGTGGAGATCACTTAACATCAGGTGACCCACTGGCTCGTTTGTCGGACTATGATATAAAAAAAATATATCCGAACTCGGCTCTTGCACGTGGTCACACTACCAAGTCTCTCGTTATTCTTATATTAATACTCACGATATAATGATTCTCTACCGTGGCGCAGCGGGCGAGTAGCCGGCTGTGAAACGAGAGGCCGTGGGTTCGATTCCCGCACCGAGACAAATATTTGTGTGACAGATAGATATTTGTTTTGGTCTTGGTTGTGGGACAGTTCCTCGTAGTTCTTGATACCCGCGATACAGGTTTTACCTAGTGGGTGGTCAGAACTATGTGTGTGACGCCTTACTTCCATAATTCGTCATCTTTAATGATTTAAACAATATTTTAAAGCTTATGATTGCTGCTATTGTCGAAAATAGATAAACGTTTTAAAAATATAGATTTATAAAAAAAAAGATAAAAATTAATAGTGCCATCTGTTGACAGTATAATAAACTAATTTGTTGTATTGTTAATTACTATGAGTGCGAAGTATTCGCACGGGTCGTCTAGTAAAATGTAATTCTTTTGTATGTTGTCTAAATAAAGTATTGCTCCTAACTATACACCAGAGTCTATTAATATACGAATCGGTTAATTTAAATATAAATAAATATAATAATGTAAATGACTGCCTCGGTGGCGCAGTTGTAATTGCGCATGCGTTACGATTGCTGTGCTGAGGTCTCGGGTTCGATCCCCGGGTCGGGTAAAGTGATATTGGGTTTTTCTACCTAGAAATACTCAGTATTAACCCGGAGTCTGGAATGGTGCCCGGTGTGGCGATAGGCTCGCCCCCTATCACATTATGGGACCGAAATTCGGCGAAAAGTGGGTGTACTGGTTACACCTCTGCCTACCCCTTCGGGGATTACAGGCGTGAGTGTATATGTATGTATGTAATAATGTAAATGACTATTTTTAACTAACGTCACAACAGGTGGACTATCAATCATTGACTTGTAAAACAAGAATGCTGACTCTATATTAATTAATAATTATTTTTTGAGTTAGTTTCATTTTATGTAAATTTTATTGTACTATATAAAATCACATGTTAATTATACAAATTATTTTTTACTAAGCATTTTACTAATAAAGAATTACAGACTGTAACTTTAAGCTTTTACAAAATTATGCAACATAAAATAATAATTTCATAAATGCATTTGAATATAAGAAACAAGGAAGACAATAAGCTCCCGTTCACAAATGATAAATATCTCGCGGTTGCCAAATATACACTAAAAATAACTATTTGGTGCGTTTCCTACATTTAGCATTCCGCTACCACTGTAGGAAATATACGTCGTAAATCCAATAAAAGGCCCATTAAACTTTCCCGCGTCGTCCTATTGGTTAGTTCAAAGTGTTCTAAAAATAAAAATAAGCTCCAGATTGCGACACGCATTGGCTTTTTAGCGCCACGCGTCGTGAAAGAAAATAAACTATACTCTATGTGGCTGCTTGGTGAAATTCCTTTGCCTGTGGTGAATGAAGAACTATTTAAAAAATTCTCATATTTAATTTACTCTCGTTTGTAATTACTCTATATATTCGGTGATACTTTTAAAAGTGATTGAAATGAAATGAAATCGTTTATTGATCAAGTAGGCAATTACATAGCTCTTATGAAAAGTCAGGACATTTAAAAAAGTAAAGAAATTTAAAGAAAAGCATATCAGCTTATGTATACATAACATACATAGCATCATCAATACACTAGCAATTACTTATTCATAAGGTATTTATAATTATTTATTTATTATTAATAAATTTTTATTTTTATATTATTTAAGGAAATACCAGTCAAATGTATATATTTTTAAATGGGTTTGATATGGAACATGGGTATTTCCGATTTTTGTGCCTAACCAGCAAAAATTATAGAATAGTATTAACTATACTACTCCATGTTAATCTTAATACATGTCCTAATTTCTTTGGTCAAATGTAGTGCATATAAATGTACGTCGAGAAAATCTTTAGAATTATTTGCGCTCAAACTATTCCAACCAGAACCAACACTTCCCTGTAATGTGAATCACTATAATGTGTGAGAAATCTAACATGAAAATTTGCAACAGACGAGCAAGAAAAGATAAAAATAAAGCGCATTGTGCACAGTCATGGTCTGTCGACGATTCCCGTGTGAGGGTTCGGTTCCCGCGTAAAATCATTTCATTACGTACTTACGTGTAATTTGATACGAATAGCGAATAAAGGGACGTTGTTTTTATTTAAATTGGCCTGAACAAATTGCTCTTGCGGCGCTCCATGTTTTGCGAGTATCGTTTTCTTGTTACAACAAAATGTATTTTATGGGTTCTATTTCAATTATATGCTTCAGATGGTGCATATCGCGATGTGGTTAATTTTGATTTTACCTTAACGCCCTTGTCTATTTCAAGGTTTTTGCGTGACTAGCTGTACTTACATTTAGAATAAAAAAACGAAAAAACTTTACTATAAATAAAAAAAAGAGATGTTTAGACAATTATAATTCAATCAAATTCTAGATCTGGAAAATAATTCAAACTGTTGAATTAATTTTGTCAGCTTACTTGAAAGCCATTCGTTGTGTAGTATTTATCGCATATATTTAAACGAGCAATTCCGAGCAATATATTTATTTCACATATCTCGGGAAAAGCTTTAAAGCTTTGGATGAAATTTTGTATTTTGGATAAGGTTTTCCTTTTTAATTTTACCTAAATAATTTTTTCCGAAAAATCGCTGAGGTTAGCTCGGTCGCCGGGTACTTGCAAACTGACTACATACTATTACTCGATGGCTTAGTGAGCACAAAAATATATATAGCATAGTATACTAGAATATTAATTCGGTATCAATCTGCAACACACCCTAGATCGTGACTGTAGGACCTCGGTCCACATGCCGCTCTAAACTAAACCTAACCCCTGACATCATCGGAAGGTCAGGGCAGCGCGCGTGCACTACTCACTCAAGTTGATACGAGGCTTTTTTAAAAAATGATACCTGTAAATATAATAACTATTTTTGTTTTCGAGGCCGCATATTAGACAGCTTCTGAACGGCAAAATTTTAGTATGTAGGTCCTACTATTTTGTGTACTTTCAGTATTGACCTTAATTATGAAAAATTCTGTTTTCTGAGACTGCATATTGGTTTTGATAGGCTTTTGAACGGCTTGGCCAAATTTCAGTAGGGCCTCAATTTTTCTTCTGGAACAAGTGTTTTATAATTTCATATAGTTTCATTAAGGACTCAATTAATGCAGGATAAAAAATGCTCATATTTTTTGGCGGCGAAATGCATATTACAGATACTTTCTCGCTCTCGGAGGAGATGGTTATGCCAGATTCACAGACTTTAGAACCCGATACTGCTAATCCTTCTAAAATTTTATATTTAGATTTCATTTTTAACTGACTTCAAAAAAGGAGGAGGTTAACAATTCGTCGGAATCTTTTTTTTGTTATGTATTTTACCTGATAACTCGAAGACGCCTGGATCGATTCGAGAAATTCTTTTTTTGTTTAAAAGGGTATACTTCCCAGGTGGTCCCATTGGCACCAAGTCAGGATCTGATGATGGGATCTCAGACAAATCAAGGGCAACCCTCAAATGTTATAGTGACGCATAATTTGTTTTGCTATTGAAGTCGGTATACTTTTTATGAATAAAAAACTTTTACTTATAGTTGTACACTATTAAACATTAACGTTAACATTTGAAGCTCGTCGATTTGCGTACACATGTTGTTTTAGTATCTATTCGAATATTTTAGGTCTTCAGTAATAGTTACAAGATGATTTCATAACATTCCGTTAATGGCTTCTAAAGTAATTAAATACTAAAATCACGGAACAATTAACAATCAATATTAACGAGTGTTGTTAAATTTAATGTCGAGACTATAACCGATATAATGATAGCCTCTTTTATAAGAGCTGGACGCAAACAATCCACGCTTCATCCACTTTCACGGGCACTTATTTAATTCTCACTCTGGAAAATTGTAATCTGCATAATTTTAAAGCGGCAACATTAACGGAACGGCTGTAGTTATCGTTTGTTCGTTTATTAAATGTTAAATACAAATTCATATTTCAAGCGTCCACATTGATTTTAATTTTGGATTTATTAGATTTCACATCATTATGTATTTTACTTCACTGTGGGTGGTATCAAAGTAATAGATCGTTATTTTTACCGCTGTAGCTATTATGATAATTTATTTAGCGTTCCTGTCAATTTGGAGCTATTTTAGTAATAAATCGTGATAGAGAACAGTATAATGTTTAATTTAATGCTACTGACTGCTCGATGACATAGCAATTATCTAAAGCATCGAATTACGTTACATCACTGAGTTTGTTATTAATTATCTTTACAATATAAAATTTAGTTTCACTGTTAAATCGATCGTCGAAAATTAAAGATCTATTAAATCATATTAAATGTATACCGAGACAAGTTGTAATGCAATACCTCCACGCTCGCTAGAGGTCGTAATTTACTCTTTATGATGCAGACCAGTTTTCACTTTCAAGACAAACCGAGCTGTTAATGATACTGTCTATCACGAAATATTTATGCTATAATATTAGCTGTCACTTGCTTGCGCGAAGGTTGTAAGTCTAAACATTGCTTGAATAATCTCTGTTATTATCTGTTATAGTTTCAAATCCACCCATTAGTACAGTGATGGAAGGGTTTTGTATCTCGCATTGTAGGCATTACGTTTATGCTATCTCAGGATTCAAATAAATGCGACAATTATTATTTTAAATATTGTGTCTTCCCTATTTAATTTACAGCTGATAAATGCGCAAGAGAGACTATCCCGCCCACACACCCGCCATTGTAACTCCTGTTTAGCCAGGATCAACAATGGCACGCATTTTTTTGACACCGAGTAATGAAACTCGGCGAGTCTCTGGGAATGCTTAATAACTGTCTTTTATCCCGCAACGAAATTAATCAAATAGAAATATAGGGAGGAGTTGGAAATATAAATTGTCCACTTCCCTCCATAGCAAAGCGGGAGACAAATACTGAACTAAAAAGGTATTAACCTCCAATAAAGGGACATTTACGTCTGGAGAAGCCAGACGTAAAGCACCACGGAAGTTACTTAACGGGTCCTATCATGCGAGCTGTTACGCTTGATTCCAATAATAGGTATGGCAAAATCGCCGGAAAGCACGGAAATTCCTCCCAGTCTCCACAAGGTCCATATAGTATACAACTCCAGATGTTATCTGCATACTGTCAAGCATAATGTTGCGCTCATTTTGCCAGAGACTACACTCCCAAAGAACATGATGCGCGGACTGTTCGTACCCACAGTTTGGTGTAGAACATGGGCACGCAGGCGAATCAACCAACTTAAATGAGAATAGTTTGCTCTTAAAGTTGCCATGACCGGTGAGAAATTGTGAAACACAGTGATCAATTTCTAGCCAAGTTTTTGTTAGACGATCGCGAACCAAAGGAAAATACTGATATAAATGCCGCCCTTTAATTGAATTATCCCATCGACATTGCCACTCGTTTAGCAGTTCGTTGCATATATAAATGCGCAAGAGTTGAAAAACGCCACGCAATTATTTAATGCGACATGTTTAATGGCAATAAAAGTGGCGAATACACAGGTGCAGTGTGGTCACATTGCCGCGCCAGAACAATAAAAAAAAAGAATACGATAGCCTTAACTCCTCCTTTTCGTAACAGCCGGTCCCTTCTGCAGGACTTAAAGTGCAGTGTGGCGAAAACGAGCGAAATTTTATGGGCGCATTGGTCAAGGATAAGTCTGAGGTTCATGATTCAATTTGAGTACACTAAATATGCATTTAGAGTATTTTCATACGGCACTGTTTACTTAATTGGATACAAACCACAGCGCATGTAGTAGAAACCAAGTGGTATAATCCTGGACCCCTTTGATGAAAGTCTCTCGTTAACAGTCTATCATTAGGTGCAATGTACTACAATGCTAGTTGTAAATATGTAGTGAAATATGCTATCAACATCATGCCCCAGGTATAGCAGCGTTATCACATTACCTAGTAAAGTTTTGGTCGTCTTAAGATGAACCAGCTATTTTATTACGTCTTCATCTATAGTGATTATGATCACTGCTCAAGGCGTTGATGTTTCGACTTTCGGGATTTACAAGTTCACCTCGCAGATCCACATAAAGTACTGTAATTTGGATGATTAAGATGTGTTTAACAGCAATAACTTTAATGCTGTATATTTTGTTTTGAAGCCACCATTTAACCTTTCAACCATCTTCAAAAATAAATGAGGTTTCCTGTATTTATTATTATGTTTTTACATGATAACTTTGCTGGTATCGATTTATTGTTATATCGGCATCGATTTTTGAGATTGTGTTTTATTAAATGTCAGTAGAAAAAAAAATACAAATATCGTATCTAAGAGATGATTTAGCATACTTATGCATTGTAGTAATGGTACTGATTACAAAATAAATAATTTGAACTATAATTAATTTCTCATTACTAAGATTGCATTAACCAGAGCATCATGTTGCGAAGGATCATCACAAATCAAAAGATGTTAACTTTCACAATAAAATAATTGAATTTGAGAGGCAAGAGATGGACGTGTGCGTTTTAGCGTATAAATTTAATAGCATTTCGCAGTGATCATCTAATACGGTTAAAGCTAATAGAGTGCAATAATATTTTGGAAGTGATATATACGAAACAACTAATCAAAAGTTACACAAGATAGCCATTATATAATAACAAGGTAAAAGCACTTGCTGACAAAGACACGCTCTACGATATGTGTGTTTATTGTATACAAGTGTAGCACTTGCTTTCAGCTATATCTTCAGTTTTACTTAGACTATTACACGTAAAGAAGTCTGATTTATTTAATTTACTGGTGGTAGGATATTCATATCCGCCCGGATAGCGACCACCGTACACAGGGTGTAAAACAACACGCAAGTGTGTCGTGTACCGGGATCAGCCAGTGTACATCCAGTTTTTGTCGGGGGTCTAGAGTTGGGGTACGATGTTTGGCCATTTTGCGGCCTTCTGAGTACTCTGACAATAGACCCTCGACCGCTTCTTCACCTTTTTGCCCATGGCGTAGTATGAAGAAGCAGGCCGGTATGATTGTGTTGAGTAGCGCGGGATAGATCGTCTCTCGCTACTCGATACTCTAATTGGACCGCACTGCGCTTACCATCAGGTGCAGTGCGGTCACTTTGCCGTACCAGGATAAAAAAAAACCCCGTCTAATTGTTTTTTTCTATTCCAGAGTTTCCTAGCGGCAAACGCAAAATGTTGGTGGGCCGGGGCCCTGGCCGCTGCTACGGCGGAACTCCGGTATGTAGGGTACGTGTCCCCCGGCGTTCTGCTGGTGGCCGGAGCCCCTCGGGCCCTGGAGACGGTACGGGGGGCGTACGCTCGCTCCGTCCTGAAGCCCCCTCCGACATACCTCATTTGCGGACTTGGTGAGTAGTTAGATTTTTTTATCATTAAAGTAATTTATTGATAAAAACCGTAAAATGCGTACATTGATACAATACTATTGGTTCTGGTTTAGAATATATATTTTTCATGTTAGACTTCTAATATTGAAACATAAAATGAACTTTACTCTTGCTGATTTAGTACATAAGTAATAAAAGTGGATCAAACATTGTTCAAATGATCGTAAAGCTCAATAAATCATAGAAAACGGAAATCTTTTAATACAATATTATATCATTAATCACTTATATATCATACCATTAATCACATATATAAGATAAACTTACAAATTCGCGTCACGTGTAACCTTGTCATGAAATATAGCGTTGATGTCGGGATCGATTAAAAGGACCTTTATGACTTCCGAGTGTTTGTGTAATAAGGAAGAATAATTTAATAACTTGGTTGAAACTTTATCTCGTTTGTTCCCACGGTTGTTGGACAAAGGTCTACGCATCGCGAGGTGCTATGCGCGGGCGCACGGGTTTCATGATATAAATGTGCAGTAAGCTTACTCATATAGGTCATGTTCTGATATGATTCGAGCTGGTTTCTCTAATTTTAAGTTGGACATCAACAAGGCAATGACAGTGTTAAGTTACTTTATTTCCTATTGAACGATACCAATTCAAATTATATGTTTAATAAATTACGCCCCTAGGGGCACTTTTGTCACGATTATACTTAAAATCTGCCAGTGCTTGGGAAATGCAGACTGATCTTTTGAATTAGTCATTACATTTTCATATCAATTACACACATATAAACACCATTCATAGAAAATAAAATATTTGGTATACACATATATCATTAGAAAAATTACATACAGTAGTATAACTTTCAGTGCCTGAACCTGTAGAGTTTTTAACTTGAGAAAACCCAAACCCATAAATTAATCGAAAATGGATAAAATATCGATATAATAAAACGCAATTCATTACTTGAGTAGTTAAATCGATTTTTACTCGTAAATTCCGTGGATCCGGCGAACGTTATCTCACTGAACATTCACCATGCGACGTGCGCATCTGGTTTCATACACCCACGGCCTTGCAAGGACGAAGATTACGTAACACTACCTTGATGTGGGAAGAAGCGTCATTGTTGGCGCCATTAAATCACCTGCGACTGTTGTTTTTGACGTTAAATACGCAATCAGTTAGGAATTAGAAGAGGTGGCCGATACAAGATGCGAATACAGGACTGGAAATAGTATAGGCAGAACTATACCAGTGGACAAAGAACTTATAGTTAAATAAGTAACATAATTTGCAAATTAAATAAATAAAATAATAGTTGAAAACAGCTTCTTCAACCAATTCTCTCTTTCCTTCTGAATTCCTTTACTCTAAGGCCGGCAACACACCCATTCTAGTATTATCAGTTGAGTGGATGGACCAGTTTGATTAGAGTGGTATCGCTTATCTTATTGAAAACAGGTACTATCTGAGGTAACAGTTTTTGCTCATTTCATGGCACAGATAGGTTGCCAGAGGCACAAAACTATAAAATGTTGTTCTAAAACAACATAAACATTATTCCATTGTACGTATCTATGACGTTTTATATTTCTATAGGGTAATCTATTCTAATCCCTACAAGTCTGCTCCAAAACATTTATTATGTTTAATCTAAATATGTAAATCAAAGATCCATTTTAGTATTTGTTACGTCAAATATGTTAATGTTGATGATGTATGGGATTCGCTAATTATGTACACTCATTGTTTTATGTACGTGACTGGGGATAATTGGTTTGTTTGTATGTTTGTGTGACATTGAATCGGCGCCTCTGGAGTCCCAAGGTTAGGTTGGTTTCTATTGATTTCGGATCAGTTCAAAACAGCTGGTGAATGTTAATGACTAAATTTAAATATTACGACATAGTATAGCATTATCACAACTGTGTGAAGACTGCTTCAAAGTTATTAATCTAGTGTGAATTTGTGTGGTTTTATTTTGGATTGTATTCTGAATATTGAAATACCGAATAAAAGTGATCGCACATTTATCAGTAGAATACAGGTATCAGCTACTTATTGTACTACTGATGCAGCGCGGATAGATGTGATAGAACAATAATGGAAAAACTGTGAAATACGTCTCAGGCGCGTACGGCTCTGATGAATTTGCGATCACTATAAGTCAACGAAAGCCTCTATTTCAGCCAGTAATGACATATGTACATAATATATTGTTAGCAACATCAACAAGACTGCAAGATGGATACCTATTTAAAAGGCACAAATACAATGTTTATAATTTGTTCATTGATTTACACGACACTGTTACACATTTCAACATCGGGGGATGCGAAGATGAGATCCGACGACGCTGCGCCCTGACTAGGTCTTCAGTGGAAAAACTCACAAAGATCTGGAAAGATCGGCGAATAACCAGAAACACTAAGGTTCGACTAATGAGATGCCTGGTCTTTCCAATCTTTCTTTATGGAGCTGAGACATGGACGCTGAGGATACAAGACAGACGCAAAATCGACGCATTGGAAATGTGGTGTTGGAGACGCCTTCTCAGGATCCCGTGGACTGCGTACCGTACCAACGTTTCAATACTAAAATAACTAGACATTAAAGAGAGATTATCGTCGATTGTGCAATTACGAATCCTCAAGTTCTTTGGGCACATAAGTCGTAACGAAGACTCCATAGAACGATTAGTTGTGCAAGAAAAAGTAGACGGCAAAAGAGCTCAAGGACGCCCTCCTACACGTTGGACGGATCTGATCAAATTGACGACGCACTCCTCTATCAACGAATGCTCCCGCTCCGAAACATCGAGACACGTGGCGACGCATCGCGATAACGGCAGCTAAACAATCGCATCAACATGACCACGACCACTCTGTCAAGAGTGTACGACTACGAAGAGTTACACATTTCAGTGCTTAATATTAACACAGACGCATGTTAGGATTCACTTAAGGCTTCTCTTTATAATTAATCTACCAGCATTACCGTCTAAGCTGAACTACGCGGCCTTTGAACTGTTTACACACTTGCTTTACTGCCCCGCGAACAAACCACGAATATCCTGGCTATCACTTAGTCTACTTCACAAAACAACTTAACTCAACACCGGAGCGCGGAAGGCACTCCGTTTTATATTAAACATTTACTACTCCCACTTTGGTTGTCATTATTAATCTACCCCCAACTAGTCTCTAAATACCTTCGTTATACCTTCTGTATTTCTAATAATAGGAAATACCCTAATAATATTATTCAATATTTAATTTATAATGTACTTATGTCCGATACTACATTTTCCATAAGATACTTGTCAATAATTATCTCAGATTGTAAATGTTCTTACAAATTCTATTTTGTAACCGCCATGCGTCATGCGGCTTATAAAAATAGTCTTTATCTCATACATTAATTCATGTGTAATCTGGTAAAGATTACACATGAATTACTACATAAGTAACTTAAACAAATCGATTTGCATCAAAACATTATTATACTATTTTGGAGAATGAAAATTCTGGAGTATAATAACATTGGCTTGGTAACCTTAGCACATAACTTTTATTAGAGGATCACGCCGCGCCGTCTACTAATTCGAGACATAACTTTTCAAAAATTCCAAGTATATTTTTCACGATTTCCTTAAATTGTAATTGTTTTGTCTATTTAAATAGTCCTGAATATAAACAGGTGATTAATCGGGCTACAATTTTACCAGTCAGCGTTCTTACGCCAGTCGTCCTATTACGATTAAGCTTTCTTAATTCGTGTACATCTACATTTTTTAAATTGCGTGTATTTATTTGTTGTGTACAGGAAAGTCTGCTAAGGTATCGATAGTAGATATATCTAGTAACTCAAGCGGATTGTGGGCTAATAATGTATACAATCAAATAAACAAGACGGCCACTTCGCTAAAAAGGGCCGTTCGAAAGAAATTGCAATCATACGTGTAAAAAATTAAAATTTAACAACATAGTAGTAAAAATGACTTTATCAACTCGTCGTCCCATACTATCTATCAGCATAGATTTACTTGTATAGCTAAAATACGAAACATGCATTTAATTTTTAATAAATGTGGATCTTTTTTTCAAAAATAGTAGTCCAAAACAGTTTCAGCGGGTGACTTGTGACCAAAAATATTATAGTCTATTGTTGATATTTGGAGCCTCGTCAGTAAACTGAATTCTTAAATGCAATCTTTTCCCTTTTCGGTCAAACAATGTCAAATATTAAATAACTGTTTGAGTGTAACAGTTAGTGGTGCCGCTAAATATGCGAAATCATTCGGGTAACCATTTATGAAATAAAAATTACAGAAATAAATGCTGAAATAAATATTCTGCAATAAAGACAAAATTATATTCAGTATTAACCAAAATGTAATTTGAAAATCATAATGGTTCTCGTAAATATTAAATTAATTTATTATGCCGACACAACTTCCTCGTTTAGTCGCATGTAAAAGTTATTTATCTACTTATAAATGCGATATCTAACATGCTTAGAAACTATTGCCATTGGTGTTTTTACAATCGCACGATATGCCGAGGCGTTTACGACAAAAAATGGTCGCACAACTTTTCACACAATGTTTTCCCTTCCCGTACAAGAGAAATGGTCGTAACTTATATAATTTTAAGAATTACAAGATGAATGTTACTGGAATCAGTTATGTTAAACCGACTTTCTAGTTTCTGCATACATTGTACGTTACGCCAGTGCCGTGTACTTATGACAAGTTACAATTTATTGTGCGCCTTGCAAATGCCTTCATGTTTGTAAACAACGCTCGATGATTTCAAACATGACACGTCGTGTAAAAAATACCGTGGGAAATTTGCCAGTTCTTTGTTTTTTTGCAAGGTAACCCAGTCAGCCGTGATGCTATTGAATGTCATTAAAGTTTGGTAAAAACTTGGCAGTGGGGAACAGTGGCAATACACTAATTGTCAAGCAGCTGTCATTCCTGCTGGTTATGGCGCAGCTGACATTGAATTTGAGCATGAATGCCACCAGCGATGACTGCAAAAAATCTGCAAATTAGCATCATTTATCATGAGTTGGGTAAAGCAATGAAAATTACGAATAAACTTAAGTGTAGTTACGTCATTTATGTAATTTTATGTTGAACCAATATACGCACGTCTTGTTTGTATTGTTTATTATAAGCGAAGACCATACATACGAACCTTTTTCAGTCGCACTTACTTTCATCATCATCTATATCAATATAGCTATATCGTTATCAAATTGTGACAAATGAATGCCAGAACTAAAAGCTTTTTATTTAGCACACAATTGAGGTTCACACAACTTATCTTCTAATGCATTTGTGTTTTTCAATTAAAGAGAGGGCAAACGAACAGTCAGGTCACCTGATGATAAGTGATCATCGTAGCCTATGGGCGTCTGCTTTTGTGTGTATCCTCAGTTTAAAGCTTCCTTCGTTACTTCCGTTATCGATACTACATTCTGCAAATAAATTGCTAGTTGATACAAGAGAGGTCTTATTATGCAGAATATAAAGCCATTTTATTTAAAATAACTCCTTAAATCTTCGTACGAATCAATTACGTTTGCAGTAATGGTGTGGCTTCTTATTCTGCATTATAAGACCTCTATTGTATCAACTAGCAATTATTTCAGAATGTAGTATCGATAACAGAAGTAAAGAAGGAAGAAATTCGACGAACTATAAATAGAAGTAATCAATCTGATCTTGAATTCAGTTGTCATATTCCTGTAAGTCGAATATATATATTAAATATATTTACAATATGTATGTTAAAGATCATAGATAGAAAGATTAAAGTCTTTATAGCTTGTTGGTTATCTGATCTGATAATCAGCTATCCTTCAATAGTTTCATAACCCAATAAAGCTTAGAAGTTTTACATTTGCTGCTTCTTGATATTTTATCTTACGTAGATTTTTCATTTGTAATTGTTTGCTCTTCTATTTGAACTGAATATACTGTGTCAAGCTGTATTAATAATCTGTATTATTAATATTTGTCTTCTTAAGCTGTATTAATAATCTCTATCTTACTTTCAAAACAGGTTATATATACATATTTTGAAATAATATTTTGGCTAATTCAATTACAATGTTAACACACACATATCTGTCATAAATATTCAAATGTGCACGCAATACGTATAAATGTCCACAAGCTCTTTGAGTAATTGACATCCGATCATGCACAATTTTAGAAGGTGATGTTAAATAATTTTAGTTTGGTAAATTAAAAAATTGTGTTTATTGTAATACTAATTTCTCAAATGGAAATGGCGTAACTAATTAAATACGTAAAGAATGTCCTTGATACAAATTACATTTATCAAATTGAAATTAGTTTCGAAATAAGTTTTGACATAAGCATGCACATTCTGCCTGAATCTTGTAATAATGCTTTCTATTTGTCTTACGCAACTAGAGGAATATATCAGATAAAACAATAATAACCATTCCTTATTTGTACATTAAAGGATCTCCTTTAATGTACAAATGTATATAGCAGCATCAGGCATCAGCTGCTTACGTTGTTCTGAGAGTTTTCGATGCGAACAGCTGCGAGCAGGTAAATAGTAGGCACTCTTCTATAATACATTTATGTATTTTTATTCAAGAACAAACAACAACAGTAGTGTTGTGTATGAGTAGATTCTTATTATATTAATCGTTTGAGAATGTTTATTTATTTATCTCTAGCAATCTGAATAATTATTGCTATCCTGTAATCTTGACACCTATGCCATAAATCTTTGGTTTTACATTGTCTTCTTTAAGTTTAAGTTATGTTTGATTAAATGTGAATATAAAATCGTTATAAAACAATATATTTTCGTGAGTTATTCGAGACTACTCCGTATTCACTGAGTAGGTTTGTCGCATTGGTTTGAAGATCGATGGAAGTCTGCCTGTTCTTTAATCTTGTTTAGACTGCACCAATCGTATTGCCAAGTTTGCTGTCCAAAGCAACATTACACATTAATAAACACGTACATTTTACTAACCGCCACTTCACCAACCCAGCAACCCTACCTCCGCCAGCATGATACCTTTATGCAAAACGCGCAGGACAGCTTTTACTAAGAGAGAAATTAATTTTATTATATTGTTATTATAGATGCCAACTGCAGTAGGTCGTAAATTATGCCAGACTGGTTCTTCAGGACAAGTTCTATTGACAACGTAGTTTAGAGCTGCGACGTATTGCCTGTAATTGGCACTTTGTATACGTCACAGTAGATGGATGATATTATTTGATGAGTAAGGTAAAAATTTACGTTAGAATTATTACGAAGGCGTTTAATAAGTTATCGAGGTTTTCTAAATTAAAAAAGCAACTATAATTTCATAACCTATTTAATTTAAAATATTACCGTTTATAGATAACGAAACTGAAGACTGCCTTGGTGGCGCAGTTGTAATTGCGCATGCGTTACAACCGCTGTGCTGAGGTCTCGGGTTCGATCCCCGGGTCGGGTAAAGTGATATTGGGTTTTTCTATCTAGAAATTCTCAGTATTAGCCCGGAGTCTGGAACCTGTGCCCGGTATGGCGATAGGCTCGCCCCCTATCACATTATGGGACCGAAATTCGGCGAAAAGTGGGTGTACTGGTTACACCTCTGCCTACCCCTTCGGGGATTATAGGCGTGAGTGTATATGTATGTATGTAGATAACGAAATAGTCCAACAATTATTTTATTTTTTTACGTGATATCTAATGGTACAATTACATTTCATTTCTTTATCTCATATAGCGGTCGCAAATGTTCTGCATTAATTCTGGTTCTCTTTGAGATTGTGACACTTTACACACGTTCTGGTTTAGTGATTCTTAAAGTAAAATAATAATTATTTGAGTGCATTTTTTGTGCACTTTCAAAACTTTATTACTCAGCACACTCTGGTTTGGAGTCGGCACTTCAATCTAGATTGTGGGAATAAGAGTTGTATTGTGAAATAAAATACAAAGTGTCAACGAAGTACTCGTAATAAACGTATTGGTTTTATGTAAGGATTTCTCCGCATTCACGTAATCCATGCGTGGGAACTGTGGAAGTGGATAAGGGATACGTAATGTCAGTGCATATCCGCTGGTTACGGATAAATCAGAATTGATCGATGTATCATTTGTGGTATACTTGGGTTTTAGTTTAATAGGAGTGCCATGTAGTCCAGTTATTTGTAGTGATGCTAACGTTTTAGTAGATTTGCTACAAAACATGTCCTTTTGAATTCTGATAAGCTAGTCTGCTCAAGGAGTGTTTCCTGATATGAACATTCCAGAATTACCGAATAATAATAAAATAATAATGCATAATTTTTAACATCTATATCCTTCGGCAGTTTTTCTCAGGGTTAGCTAAATAGGTTGTGTTTTTCAGAAGAACGATTTGATTGAACTCGTCCAGAGTAAAGTCGCGATATTACCTTGTGGTGGAGCTTACTCGGATCAATGCAAAACAACAGATTTAACATCTACACGGCTCATCAATTGTTCTATGAACACCAGCACATACATACTGTCTACTGTATACTACTGTCATACTGTCTGTGATACGAGGAAGCGGGTGCGATCAGCAAATATTCGTTTCAGGTCTGAATTTTATAAGACCAAAGGTATCTCGATGTTACTGATACCCAATATAATTTATTTGAAATACCATTATATAAAACGCAACACCTCACTAACAGAAGTAAGGTGTTGCGTATTCGTGGTATCTAAGTGTTTATTTCCACTTACTATCGATATAGAATTGCGTGCTTATCTCTTGAAGGAATTTACAGCTTACATTAGTATAAATTGGTATCAATTAATTAAATAATACTCTACAGTTTTATTTTCGAAGAAATAGTCTTAGATTTACCCAAACTTAGCAAAAACCAAAATTTTGATTAATAAGTAAAAGTTTTTTAATTCATAAAAAGTACACCGACTTCAATAAATATAAATTATGCGTCTCTATAAAATTTGAGGGTTGGCCTTGATTTTTCTGAGATCCCATTCCCATCATCAGATCCTGACTTGGTGCCAATGGGACTACCTGGGAAGTATACACTTTTAAACAAAAAAGTATTCTTGAATCGGTCCAGGCGTCTTTGAGTAATCGGGTAACATACATAAAAAAGATTCCGACGAATTGTTAACCTCCTCCTTTTTTAATTCGGTTACAAATCTAAACCAAAAGAAAATACGTTATCGTATCTTATTGCAGAGTCCGGATTATAAGTGTAGGGATGTTATTTTTTTTTTTTAATTCAATTTTACATCAAAATTGACTTGCGATACCACAACGGAATGAGACAATCCAACAAGATCAAAATCGTATTGAGATTTTGGATGCCCTGTGCCAGGCAGGATGAAGGGACGCCTACACAGTGGTCCTTTGATGACGAAATTATATTACATTATTAATATTATTATGATTAAGCACTCCCAACGGTCACACGCACATCGCTGGCCAAAACTAGGTCACCTTGTGTCGTGGATTAAGATTTACGACGACCTTTTTAGTGAAGCCGGCAAGGTAGATTATTTGATGGTAAGTGTCCTATCCATGGATACGTGCAATGTTAGATTAACCCTGAAAACATCTGAAGGTATGTTGGAAGGGCGCGTTTTTGGAATCCAGAAATTGACATACAACCCAACGGCAAATTGATTGTTCGCATCGATTACTGCAGAGTAGTATCACCACGGTGGAAGCTGGCCCCTTAATACTGTAAACAAAATTGCATGTAGTATGTATGGTTCTTGGACTCAGAAAAAGTTTATTAAGTTAAGTTTAGACAGCCTTCATGGCGCAGTAGGCGAGTAGCCGGCTGTGAATCGAGAGGCCGTAGGTTCGATTCCCACACAGGAACAAATGTTTGTGTGACAAACATATATTTGTGTCCGGGGTCTGGGTGTTGTGAGACTGAAAGTCTTTCGTATTCCCTGATACCAACAACACAAGATTCGTATCTTAGTGTGGGATCGGGGCTATGTATGTGACTGTTGGGTGTTATTTATTAAAGGTCATTTGGATATAATATTTAAAGATAAGGGTGAAGTTCGTTTGTATACTGAGGTCATAACTTCCTAGTCTGAACACTTTACGGAACCTTTGTTAAGCGGATACAAGTATATCCTGCGTTGGATAAGTGAATTGTGATTTCTCACGATTACCTTCACTACAATAATTAAGATAAGAGTCAAGGCACTCATTGTCGATCAATATGCCGTGAACAACTCATAGCTCTAATATTCGAGATTATTGGATTTTTTAACTATAAATATAGCACCCATTTCAAAATGTAGTAATGTGTGTAAGAGTAGTAAATGAATTTTGTGTATCTATAATTTAGTTTTAATTATAAATATAATATGAGCGCGCAAGATCATCTAAAGGCAGATGATCTCCACCATCCATAAATACCATTAACATGGTTATATATCGCTAGGTCCCACGTAAATAGGCAACCTTTTTGGTGGGAAATGCTTGTTTCCAGCCTAATTATTATGGGTAGAACAGTAAAACGGCTTGATAGATATTTGTTTCGTTGAGGGTGTTTTGGGACCGTAGTCCCTCGTAGTTCTTAATTCTCTCGACACAAGACTCGTATGGGGTCAGTTGTGTTCACTTTGTGACTGGGTGTTATTTATTTCTTCCCACGCATTTTGAAACTTCATAGTGAGATTTGAATACGGTTGTGATTGTGGTTATAGGATTGGTTCAGAGTTAGTTACTACTTAGAGTTTTGTCAAATTACCATGAAAATTAAGAGGTTGTTAATACAGAGTTAAATCCTTTCCTGTGATCGCTTCAATTTTCATACCATCTGCGGAGCTTGATGCTGTAAATCGTTCGATATGCTTTAAAAAAATGTGCGAAGAAGTTTCATTTCCTTACATTGTTAGTATTACTGGAACGCAGTCGTCAATTTATTGGTGTTATTACGTGCTTTCCAACGTCATGGCAACACCGTCTAATTGCGTCCACAATAAGTCGCCCTAACGAGCCGACTTGACAAAATGGTTTTGTCAGTGCAGACATTTGTGTATTACCGCTTTCCTTCCATAAATCACGACGCGTCACCGTGTTATATTGACTGATTTATGACAAATCACGTTAACTGGAATGATCTTGCGGTCGTTTTAACTTTATTGTTATAAAAGCGAAATTAGACTTTACATACTTTCAGATATTTATTTATATATTTGGCCACCAACAATTGCTTACACTAGAACACATAATAACAACATTCATAAATCTCTGTGTAAGTGTAGCAACCACTTAAAGGTAGGCACCACATACACCAGTTTGAGCAGCAAACATAACATCAATTAAAACTTAACTAAAAAAAAAAAGGCAATGATAAAATAAAGAAACAACACCAAAAACAGCAAAAAAAATAGGATAAAAAAAAAATAACAAAACTAAAAACTTAACGTAACACAACTAATAGGATAGGGGTCATAATAGGATAGGAATAATAATAGGATAGGATATATTTAAATATTAAAGAGTAAAATAAGTGTTAAAATCAATAAAAGCAAAATGAGAACACATGTTATGCATCCCAAATCAATTCCCCATCATTTAGGCAAGTATAAATTGACCTGGACAGCTTGGCTAGAGAATCCACGTGTATATCAATATTATCGCTACAGCTGTTAATAATTTTGGCAAAGCTGGCGTGAGGCGAATTGGCACGCAGTACTGTTCTTCTTAGAGGTGGGCAAAGTGGTGTGATTGGCTTTCGAGGTATCCTCGTAGGAACGCGGAGCCTAAAGGAATTCAGTAGTTGGGGGCAGTCAATTTTGTGCTTAAATATCTTGCAAGCGAATAATGCGTCATTGAACAGTCTTCGTTTGGCCAAAGAAGTTAATTTAAAATACTTTAATTGACTGTTATATGACGGGATTACTTTATTCAAATTCAACGAAAACGATAGGTGCCAAAGAAATCTTTTTTGTATCCGCTCGAGACGCAATGTATGTGTTGCATAGTGTGGCCGCCAAACTATACTGCAGTATTCGAGAGTACTTCGGACGAGATTGTTGAAAAGTAAAATTTTTGTTTTACTGCAACGTAATACCTTGCAGCTTCTCATGACGAAGCCCAACATTTTAGACCCCTTTTTAATTATGTTGTCAATGTGAGGTACAAAGGTAAGTTTTTTGTCGTAAGTAACGCCAAGGTCTTTTATAGTGTCTACTAAATTAACTTCATCTGTGCCAATAAAATAATTAGAGTTAATAATCCTGTGGTTCCTAGTAAATTTCATGACATGACATTTTTTCGTATTTAATTGCATTTTATTATTGGCGCACCATAAAACAAGCCTGTCTAGGTCTTCCTGCAAAAGATGGGAATCTGTATCTGATTTAACCACCCTTGCAAATTTTAAATCATCCGCATACAAAAATACCTCAGAATTATGGAAACAGTCAGTGATGTCATTAATATAATAATTAAATAAAACCGGACCAAGGTGTGAACCTTGCGGGACACCTGAAGATATATTTCGATGGGACGATTGAAAACCGTTAACAACAACATAGAAAGATCTGTTTGTTAAATATGAACTTAGCCACATCAATAATGCACCAGAGATACCGTATGCGGATAACTTGGAAATTAAAACTTTATGAGGTACTTTATCAAACGCTTTGCTAAAGTCAGTATAAATGACGTCGGTCTGAAAACCAGCATCTATTGCTCCTGACAAAAACTCTGTAAAAGTGACCAGATTAGTATTCGTGGACCGGGAGCTGACAAAGCCGTGTTGATAATCTGAAATAAAAAGCCGTAAATGGTTTTGAATATGGGGATAAAGAAGTACTTCGAAGATTTTAGCAAACGTGGATAATATTGATATTGGTCTGTAGTTACTTATAGAGTCATCACTATCAGATTTATGGATAGGTACAACCTTCGCCAACTTCCATTCAGTCGGAAAAACACCAGAAGTTAATGAACAATTATAGATAAGAATTAGGGGACTAACAAGTTCAACTGCGCATGACCGTATAAATATAGCGGGTAAACCGTCTGGGCCGGCACCTTTTGTAAGGTCTATAGTTTTTAAATAATTAAGCACTGTTTTGGTTTCCATAGGAGGTAAATTTAAGTGTAAGCAACTAGTTTGTACGGCCTGTACAAAGGGAGAAATATGGCAGTCGTAAGTGTGGCTGTACAAGTTGTTATAATTGTTCTCAAAAGAGTTTGCAAACATTTCACAAATAGTAGTGCCGTCAGATGTAGTAATTGAGCCATCTGTCATTGATTTGGGATACATACTAGCTCCCCCCCTTTTGCCTTTTACAAAGGTCCAGAACAACTTCGGATTCTTTGTTAGTTCACTTTCTATTTTATCTATGTAAGTATTATAACAAATCCTTGCTAAGTTGTCACAACGCTTTCTAATTATTTTTAATTCAATAGCATCTAGTGGATTTTTATATTTGTAATACCGTACACGTATATTATTCTTTTCGTTTAACAAATGCTTTAAATTACCAGTGAACCATGGAGGGTGTTTCTTACTTTTTGGTGAGTGGTAAGGGACAAATTTTTTAATTGCAACATCTATGATCTCGTAAAACACTTTAAGAACACAGTTGACATCATTTAGATTCCCGAATAACTCTTCCCAGTCTATATTACTGAGGTATGCACAAATTGATACATAATCTGCTTTATAAAAGTTAGGCTTTGTGATCATGGTGTTAAACTTTAATTTAATTGGTTCTGATAATGAAATGATTAAATCTAACGCCGGATGATAATTATCTATATTAACCAGCGGATTCATACATTCCTCTACGGTACATTCACATACAGTCGACAAGATAAGGTCGAGAATGCGACCTCTAATATTTTTGACATAGTTAAATTGACTAAGCGTATTCATATGCATGAAGTCTATTAAGATCTCACTAATAGATGACAGGGCAAGATTAGCCGCCGAGTCCCTTACCAAACCCCAATCAATAGAACCCAAGTTGAAATCACCTAACATACATACGTGGGCATCGTCAATTTTATCCAATACTAGGTTACAATTATCTATAAAATGCTCGAAACAGACACGACTAACAGGAGGCGGCAAGTATACTGCACACAAAATCAGCCGACGACATTTACGCGTTATTGGTAGATCTAACGATACCCAGATATCTTCGCTATCACTTTCCCATTCATTGATACGTATTGAATTTATAGTTTTCTTAACGGCAATCAACACGCCACCACCTTTTTTACGGGAGTAAAATCTAGAATTTTCGCGGTCTCTTCTGTATACCACATATCTGCTGTCAAATAACTCGCTACTTAGGATTGTGCTATTTAGCCATGTTTCCGTAATGACTACAACATCATAATTATTGCAGGAAATATTACAATAAAAACTATGGGATTTAGTCCGTAGACCACGACTATTTTGATAATAAATTTGTAAGCGATTGAATTCTATTTTATTATTTTACAGCCCATGCATTAGTAAATTAAAGTTATTTTATATATAAAAGAAAAAAAATTATACTATTTTGTTCACACAATCCATAGTTTTTATATGTAGAAATGCAGAGTCATCGCTTTTTCTAACAAATATTTTACCGTTCCTAGTCCATACATATTTGTAACCTTTCTCCTTTGCTCTCCATCTTGTTGCGGCATGAAGATGTTTATTGGCCTGGGATAGATGTTCAGTGACGAAGATTGGACACTTATCTCCGGCAAATCCAAGATGTGAACAGTTAAGTTTGTTGTGACTGTTTAATTTATTGAAATTAATGACGGATGCGAGTAAGTCGTTCCTGATTCTCGGGGAAGATAATTGGACTACAATTGACCGGGGACGTTTGTTGGATGGGTGAAGTTTCGCTGTACGAGCAGAATGTAAAATATCAGCATCATTTAAAGTAAATCCAACCGAATTAGCCAACTGCTTGACAATGGTAAATAAATTCTCATGTCTGTTCTCTGGTACACATTGAATTTCTACATTATTTGATCTAGAGTATTGTTCCATTTGGTTGAGTCGGTGGTTTAAATCTGCATTTGAAATCCTCAATTCATTATTTTCTTTTTCCATGTCTTGAAGCGAACGTTTAATGTTAAGGTAGTCGGTCTCAAATGAGTCGAATTTTACCGTATGAAAGTTCAACGATTCACCTAGCTCCCTTACCTCGTTTTTTAGGGGCTCAATTTGCTCATTAATCGCACTGATTATTGAACAATTAATTCGCTGGACCATGGTAGCGAATTCAGTTTTGACAACATCCTCTACGATTGCACGTACGTGTTCGCTAGTAATAATATAAGATGGGTCTGGTGGCGACATAGAAGCTAGCCGCTTACTGCCTCGTTTGGCGGGAATATTACGTGTAACGTTTTCATCTGTTTCCGACGATAATATATTCTTAGACATGCATGTCGGACATTTCCATTGACTGACCTTTATTGATTTCTGAGATGTTACCGGCATAGACATACAGAGGAAGTGAAATGACTTTCCGCATGTAATACAGTTAATAAAGTGTTCATCTTCTTCCGTGTTTTCATTGGTACAGCAACCCCATAATTGTGTTGCGGATGACATTGTTCCACGACCAATATCACTTTATTATCTTGTTATTTATAAAATATACACGATTGCGATGGTCAAGTCTGATGCGAGTAGGCGAGAAAAACGTCGTAAGCGCCGTGAATATTATGTCGCTTACGCGTTTCACTGAGCTGAGGGATTCAAATGCACCAACGGCGCGGCGGTAGACAAATATTCGTGGCGAGATTAAATATCGAATATATCTCTAGATTTAATCACAAATCAGTTCGAAAACTTCACTCAATTTAAGCTATAGTGTTTTTATTGCATGTTAATATGTTCAACATTTACTAAAAGTCACTTAAACACAGTTAAACGTTAATTAATTGAGGAGCACAAAATAACAATATGTTTACTGCACGATGGACAGGGTATTAAAAATTTACAACTCTTAAACACCTCCATGTATAAAGTACACCTATCAAGTATCTATATATAAAAAAGAAGAAACAGACTGACTATTCGATCAACGCACAGCCTAAACGGCTGGGGTTAGAGACTTGACATTTTGACAGTAGGTACCTTTTATGACGTTGGCATCCACTAAGGAAGGGTTTTTGGAAATACCACCCCTAAGGGGGTAAAATAGGGGATGATCGTTTGTATGAATCCATCATTTTTGAAGTTAAACGCTGAAAATTGGTATTTTGTATTGTATACTTTTTCACCCAAACATGACCTCGACGTGGGCGGAGCCGCGAGCAACAGCTAGTACCTCAATATAACACATTGCCACTAATGAGATGATTGTATCGACATATTTTGTCGAGTCTTTTTATGTCTCGTGCTATTTTAGTCTTGTTTATACAATTAAGTGAACAATATATCATTAAAAGGTACATGTTTACATAATATCAAGGAAGTGCTAAAATAAATAGTTCCATTTTAATCAAGCCAATAACATGTCTGTCATTTTGTTTTACTACGTTAGTTATTTATTGTGTACTAGAAACCGCGTAACATGATAAATGGTAGCGATTAGGGTGTGTAATTCGAAAAAATATACAATTTTTTTATCTAAACTGTTGTAACAAATACTGTTTTACAGTCGACAACAATAGTTATCAATATTAATCGTAATTACTAGGCTTTATTTTATTTCCTCCTTTTTTTACCAATAGATACGTTTCCGACTTGACCTATGTATAGCTCAGGAGTGGCCAAGTTCCCTGATAGGCGAGCCATTTTTCATAATTTGAAATTTTCGCGAGTCGCTATTAAATAGGTATTTAAAAGGTATTAAGCAATTGTTTACTCTTTCATATTTGTTGTCAGTAATTTAAAATACATTTTAAAACACATACGGAATAATAATATAAAAAAAAATATATTATTGTTCCGTATGTTTCCGCCATAGTGGCACACGCAAGTGTGTCCCGTTCCGGGATCAGCCAGTGTATATCCGGTTTTTGTCTATGAGTATTCTGACACTAGACCCTCGACCGCTTCTTCACCATCTTGCCCATGACGTAGTGTGAAGAAACAGTCGGCCTGATGATTGTGTTGAGTAGTAGTTAGTAGCGAGGGATATATTGTCTCGCGCTACTCGATACTCTAATTGGGCGGCACTGCGCTTACCATTAGGTGCAGTTTGGACACTTTGCCGTGCCAGAATAAAAAAAACACTTCAATTCCAGTTAATTACTTTTTTGCAAATTGTTTTGTAAATACAGTGCATAACCATTGTTTACCAGCAATGAAAAAAACTACTATTATTTATAAAGTAATAACACTGCAGAACGTCAAGTATAGGACAATGTTATCTGTAAATCTAATATTAAATAATCGCTTATCGCTCGTACATTGGCCAACTGTTCGACCTTCAGGGGCCTTGCGATTGCGCATGCGCACACCGCACGCTGACATCTTAGGGCACTTTCAGGCGGACCACTTTCAAATTACTACAAAAAGTAGGCGGTAGTACACGTTGATGTGGATTGCAAAATGTTGACAAACATAGTTGTTTATGACTATAATATAAAAGTTTTTTAAATTAATTGTATGAAGTCTGTATTAGTGAAGCGATTTACTATAGTGAACACAAAAAGTAGAATAATGTGTTACAATAACATATTTTCTATTTTTTGTTGATTATAGGCATTTTCACTTTTTATTTTCGTGTCTTATGACATTAAATTTAATAATAACAATTAAGATCAACGTGCTATAACACGAGACAAATGGCGATACATCAATCTACGGTATGATGATTAATAGCACTAGAAAGTGAAGCCTAACGCACTGTCATTACAGTTTTTATTTGCATGTCGTATGTTGAAATCACATTGTCATTCACCAGAGATGTCAGAAGAAGAGAGAAGATGGAATAGCTGGTGACCCTTTGCTATAATACTCTTCTATCTATCTATCTTAATCACTACCAGTGTTTATCAAAAGCCGCCATTCATTAAAATTTGGAGATACCATGTTTTTTATATTGATAGGATTTTGATTTATTTTGGGACATTGCCTTGTTTATAAGTGGAAAAATGTAGATACCGTGACCTGACGACATTAACTTGAAGCCCGAAAGAAATTGCATATTGAGATTTACATTGTAGTAATATTATAATTATTTGTCTCCAATAATCATTTTGTAACAGCATTCAATTCAGCAAATCTACAAGAGATCCTATAGATAGAAGAAGTATTCTATCGAAACATCTTTCAAAAATCATAGTTGTTAATCAGAGGAATTTCTAAGTACAAAATGATTATCAAGTCTCGAATTACTTTATCTGTATATCTGTCATTCTTGCAGTTAAACGCATGAAATTTGGTATTTGGCCTTACAGTAAAAAAATAAAAACACATATTTCAGGGTTTTCGGAAATTCCACCCCTAAGCCCCCTTAAATAGGGTAAGAAAGTTTGTATGAAAATCCTTCATGTTTTAAGTTAAATGCATGAAAATTGGTATTTTGTAGTGTATACTTTTTGTCTCAAACATGACCTCCACGCGGGCGGAGCCGCGAGCAACAGCTAGTCTGTATATATAAAAGAAGAAACTGACTGACTGACTGACTGATCGATCAACGCACAGCCTAAACGGCTGGGGTAAGAGACTTGAAATTTTGACAGTAGGTACCTTTTATCACGTAGGCATCCACTAAGGAAGGGTTTTTGGAAATAACACCCCTAAGGGGGTAAAATAGGGGATGAAAGTTTGTATGAAAATCCGTCATTTTTGAAGTTAAATTCATGAAAATTAGTATTTGGCATTTTAGTTAAATATAAAAAATATATGTTTCAGGATTTTTGGAAATTCCGCCCCTAAGGGGGTAAAATAGGAAATTAAAGTTTGTATGAAAATCCGTCCTTTTTAAGTTAAACGCATTAATATTGGTATTTTGTATTGTATACTTTTTCTCCCAAACATGACCTCCACGCGGGCGGAGCCGCGAGCAACAGCTAGTAAAAATATAAGTCAGCTTTTAAACAGTTGATCACTTCTGTTGAAACGAAACAATTTCATGGGATAGTACACACTGCCATATTAAATAAGATTAGCCGCATCACAAAAGGCGGATGAAACAAAGGTTTCCTTTCATCTACCCTAGAAGGAGCGTAGATTTTTTCGGACAAGGAAATTGGAATAAGCACAGCGCTATGTGAAAGTAAAATGATGAATAAAGGTCCATCGGTGATTTATAAATTGTGTAAGGTCATAAAAATAATAGTACAAGTTTATAATACAAGGTAAAGAGGTCAAATATAAATTGAGGGAAGTGGACAATTTATATTTCCAACTCCTCCCTATATTTCTATTTGATTAATTTCGTTGCGGGATAAAAGACAGTTATGAAGCATTCCCAGAGACTCGCCGAGTTTCATTACTCGGTGTCGAAAAAATGCGTGCCATTGTTGATCCTGGCTAAACAGGAGTTACAATGGCGGGTGTGTGGGCGGGATAGTCTCTTTAATACAAGGTAAAGAAGAAGAGTAAAATTTTGAATCCATGATTTTATAATTAATAAATTATTGCTTTCGATTGAGGTTTGTCATAATGCGGAAGCTAGATTTCCAAAAACGATCTGGTCAAGTTCCAATTAAAGTGTATTGTAAAATAGCATACATGTCTGATTTTACTCCTACTTCTCTAACTGTTCACATTATACATGTCAAATTAATAAAACATCATAGAAATTTGATTTAATAATATTTTCAATTCAATGAAGATGCTGTGATGAAAATCAGTACACGATTCAAGTACTGTCTGTTATATGCCAGTTCAAATTTGTCATTTGTAACCAGCGTGTTTGCGACGAAATAAATTTAGCTGGAAATATTATTATGTAACAAACGTGGGAGTTCAATTGATTTAAGACATTGCGACTCCGTATTAAATGGTGAGGTGTCAAATCCTGACATGAATAGATGAGTTTTTCATATCTTCGCAGCCAGGTACCTGTTTATAGTCACTCTGTCACAATGAAGGAAAACATAAGGAACCTATTTGTCTAGTGGGAATGTTACATTCTAAATTATGTAAGTGTATGTCAAAAGATTTACTATCTGATAAACTATAAATAAAGATTACCTGAGACGTCAGTGACAATGGTTACAGCAGGGACATTTGAAGTTAATATAACAAAGAAGTGAATTTAAAGTAAAGTTTTAATTATATAATATTCCAACTGTAGCACAATTAATATATGTGAAGATTATAGAAAAAATTAATACATCAAAGTAATACTAATATTTAAAGCGTAACACTAATACTTAGCAATTAATATTCTTTTAACAGACATCGTAAATTATATGTACAAATTATTTTTAATGAAGATGCGCAGCGTACAGATGCAACACCTGTCGTGCGCTCGTGCCGTCGCCTCATCCATCAAAATCGAGACAGCGGAGATAAAGTCACGCCAAATTACTTCTGCCGCCATTCAATTGATATTTACTTCCAAACACGGAACATTTCTTAAATTAAAGACGTCCAATTTTACTTTGTAGCTAAATTCAACGCAGTAGATGACCCCATGTCAAGTTCGACTTCAAAGATGAGAGTATCGTGACTCTAGCTACAATTTACTGTTGCTTTGATCTCTGTAGAAGCTGATTGACCATTTTAAGTCCGTACATTGTGATCATTAACAAAAAATACCAATTTTGCTTTATCCAAGTTCAAAGCTTCGAGGTTTATTGAACTTCAAGTCAATCTTCAATAATGTTGTGTATTTTATTATAAGCATGCTGTAAATGTAATTTTAGTTGTTTGAGTCACGATTATATCATCAATTAGTTCTAAATTTATCGATCTAAATCTATGTAAGTTTATTTAAGTTCCTATTAATTAATTTCAAATATCGATTGAGAAACCACAGCGGAATTTGGGCGGAAATATTGTAGATCATCAGCTATCTGAGTCACATAATAACTTCGCATTTTTTTACAATTAACAGTTACGAAATTAATTTTGCAAACAGGAAATTAACACCGAACAGGTCCACCCGACAATGTTTCCCTATCACAACCAGATCCGAGTTAAGCAGCCTAGCATAAAAGAACAAGTATTGCACGTCACGAGAACAGCGAAAGTATTCTTAATGAGTTACACCTCAGGCTATCGGCATACACCGGCACCCAACGTCAAATCGACTCTCATTTGACACACTCTTTCAACTAGAAGAAGCTTAGTTGTAATCGCTATGGAAAAAGAAAACTTATCACGTGGCAATCAAGCTGGAAACTTGATTGATGGTAGTTTTTTTACCTTGCACTATAAAAATGAAATCAAATCTGTAGACTTAAGAGACAAGGTTGAATTTCCAATAGCTAATGGAAATGCATTTTGTATACACGACGCTAGATCGATGCTGATTATTTTGTATTGACAAGCAAATTAGCCGATGCCTTTGTCTCGTTTAGACATATTAACTGTGATAGGTGATTGAAAGAGCCCAGATAAGGTGAGCAGACGTGGTGTCCAATTAAACAGTTCATTTGGTTTTGTATGAATGGAGTTACATAGACGATATGACTGGGCTGTTACCCAATGTGAGTTAACTGGTGAAACTTTCTTTAATCGACTTTATATTGTGTGGTACAAAAGCTTAGCTTGGACTACTTTCACAACACATCGTGGAAAATAAACTAAGGTCATAGGCGTATCGTTAATAATAACGGTAAACTTGCCGCGTTTGTTACTTGCTCTATATTTCGCACAATTTTATGATACCTTCTTTTTTCTGAGAATCATGAATATTTTTCGCAATTCTCACGTCCCACACAGATTTTATCTCGCAATTTGATCACTATGGGACATCTTTAGTTCATCTGAGTTTTTATGTCTGCTAAAGTATCACGGTTGTTAGAAAGAAGATCCAGTTTATTCCACATGGGAATACATACGACTTGATTTTTATCTCCATGTCCCGCTATCTTGTATTGAAAGTTGTAAATCCTGCTCGATGCATCTCGTTTTTAAATTTTAGCAACATTCAAAATAATATAATGCACTTTAATCCCAGTCACTTCCTTTATCAATTTGTAATTTTATTTAATCTTGTTTTTATTAGTAAAGTGTGTTTTACATTACCGTTTACAAACGCGTTCAACGAAAGTGGAAACAATGTATTCAAATATTCGCATAACCTACATTTTAAATTAAAATACTTCGCGGAATCGTTTTAAATTTGTAAACTGTTAATTTAGCCCGAATACTGTAATCTGTTGTAAACAATAAGCTACTCTGAGGTCCATAAACAGAGGGACGGTCACGACATGAACACACATGACCCGGGCTTTTACTTGAGCACACCTAATGAAAGCGATTCGTGTAGTCGAGAAAGTCACAGCAATTGTATGGAATCCACTTACGCCATGAGATGTTAGGAATCTGATTGTTGTGGGAAAATGTCACCGCAATCGACTTGGAATAGCTTATTCACAAGTTTGTGTTAATTAGCATAATAAATAAATAACATCTTAGTCACACAAAGTAAGATACGATTATCTTGTGTCACGGGTATCGGAAACTATGAGCCGCTTTCGGTATCAACACATAGATTCGAAACAAATATTTGTCACAGTGTGCCGATCAAACCCGTGGCCTAATGTTTCGTAGTCAGTTGCTCGCTTACTGCACCATAGAGGTTGTAGCATAGCATCAACATGGAAAGACTTCGATATTTTTATTGAGATCAGAAACAAGTGCATGAATCGATTAAATCGATTCTTTGTGGAACGTTTTCCCTTCGCTTAAGCTTTTCCTGTCTCATAGCTGGTGAGTATTTAAATCGATGCGAGTGAAGTAAACAAATTGCTTAACATTTTACTACACATCTATTGTCACGACACGGTGTTGTGATTTGTTAGCACTACATATGTTTTTCTCGATGGCACGTGTCTTATTTCGAACTGCATTCAGGTATGATGTATTATAGTGATGTATGATTGTACAAAGCTGCTACTACCAAATTGACAGAAGGGATCTGTAGGTAATTAGTGACTATTTTCTAAAAGCTGAATTTCACTTTGTAAAAGATAGATAAATTCTTGGATCAATAATCCATGTCAAAGTAAACTAGTTAGAGTCAGAACTGTTGTGTGAAATGCACACAGAAAAGTTGAACAAACTGAACGTCTTCGATTGTAAACGACTTGTGATCGATATTGTTGACTACATACTGTTAGATGAAAGTGAATGTGAAATAGCCGTCATAAAGAAAACAAAAGTTTTCGAGCCAAAATGATTAGTACATATGCATCAGATGTTGGTACACTCTTGACAAACGTAATTTGTTTCCTTCGCATATCTGGCCACGTTTGTTTGTTAATAGCTTGCGGATTGTTAAATTGATTTCTTCTCGACTTTCACTGTTCGTTAGCTTAAAGCTCAACTTCAAACATGGTAACAGGAAGCTGATCGAAATACAAACGTTATTTGTATTTGCAGTGCACACTGAACAATCGTTAATACCAGATACCAGTAAATAATATTGTCGACAGTTCTCAGATGGAGGGACAATGTTGTACTTCTGATTCCGGAAATTACATGAACGGTAATGAGACGTTGTTTAATTTCATTATTGTTAAATATATTTTAATTTCACGGATACATAAATAATAAATAAAATAAATTTATTTAAAGCATGTGTTTTTGTTTTATTTCATCACAATAAAATACTGTAATTTACACAAATAAGTAGCTTTATTATTAGGAAAATAATAGCGTAAGTGACGATTATTACAAAACAAAAAAAAACGCGAACTATAATTTTATCTCAAGCGACAAAAGTACTAGTTAATTACATCTTTTTACAATAACTTAATTGATTATACGCGAAGCCTAACGTATTCTGTAATATATACAAAAATCGGATATATATAAGGAATATATAAAAAATAATCAAAAAAAAACCTCTCCTATAAAATTACATATTTGTCACTTACGATGTTCTTCCATAACAGGCTCGATATTAAGGAAACTGAATATTAATTAAAAATGTTTAAATACTGTGAAGAGCGTTAAAATGAAATTATAATAAGCTTTTACTTTTTTTATTAGTTACTACTTTGGCAATGAGTTAGTTCTGTAAATGGGAATACGAAGCTTTTCAAAAGTAAGGAAAAGAGTATCAGCAGAACTATCTTATTTTACACGTAAAATTCACCGTGTGCACAGCATAGGTAGACTTTAAAGTATCCGGCCGAGTAGAAAGAAAAACGAAAAAGAAGACGAGAGATGTGTCGCTTTCGCTAATCGCGTGTCGTAGCTTTCTGTAGGTATCGGTCGCGCATGTGCTCTATTTGAATCGAATCGGTCAGGTGTCGTATTAGATGTCAGTGTGGATTCGAATGCATGAAAGAAACGAAGTATAACATAAATTTAGTATAAATTTCGCCACTAAAACAACTAAACAATACTACGACAAAAAAGTTAAATAATGTTGTTGTTGTTTGGAGCTTAATGCAACTTCAAATACTATTACTATTACTAAGTATTTTGTATTTACATACGTTATCTTAACTGAATTTTATAGACATCGTCTACTATTACACTAAAAGAATAAATCATGTAGAATACAAAAATATATGAATTCAATTCCAATTTCAACCACAATGCGCGATCACTAGTTTATACAAATCGTGAAAGTCTGAAAGCATTTAAAGTAATAGTTGATCCATCAAATTGTCTAACACGTATAATGTCACGCCCACAGCATCCATTTTTATTACCCTTCATATTACTTGTTCCGGTTGACGATGTGCCGCCGACGGCCGATGTCAAAGTGTCAAAACAGTAGTGTCACCGTTGGAATTTCTCGAGTGTCATAAATGGAGATATCTTATTATCCGAGTTTTTCATCGTTTATTTTGTGCTCGTTACAGCGGTTCGCCAGCTTGGGAACAGGTTTTCGAGGTTGACATCCGCGCACCGTTAGCTTTGCTGATTCGTTGACCCGCGACGTTTGACTCTTTGCATACTGTTCAATGGTTTTGTGCGTATTTTTTCCTAGTTTTTGAAATTCGGGGTTGGCAACCCTAGGGTACGTGTCACTTCAAAGTATGAGTGAGGTAGGCCTTCCACCGCCACGCTAGGCTAATGCTGGTAGATTTCACATACCTTTGAAATACTTATGGTGATTTCTCAGGTATGCAGGTTCGAGGTTTTTCTGCACTATTGTAACGATCAATAATTAGTTATTAACACATAACTTCAACAAATTAGAGGTGTAAGGTTGGTTTGGAAATAACTACCATTGTTTACTTATTCTTTGTTGCTAATGAATAAATTAAGTATTTACGACAGTATTGGCGATTAAAGTTGGCAATTTGAATGCTGTGTCAATACAAACAGTAACTGAAGCAGAGGTTTTGGTTGACCCAAATGCACCGTTTTCTATAATGACTATGCCAGTTTTTTTAGGATGTCAACACTTCTTTTAGTATACGATATAGGTAAATAAAATAGGTAATTGTCGAGACAATTAACATAAGAATTAACTAACTTTTTAAAGAGTTTATGTACTAGTAGTTACGCAATAAAGGCATTTAACATACGGTTTTAAACAGCAATTGGGTTAGCAGACTTTTCAGAAATTACTTGGGACTTGGTTTTTTACGATTTTTGTGAAGAATGACTTTAAACAAAACCTGATAATGGATCAGCAAAGATTATCAAGATATTCGCTTCTAATAGTTTGAATTCTGTAACCCAACTTCTAATATCTAGTTGAGTACACATGATTAGATAATATATCACTTCTAATATAATAACTTAATAGCCATTCTGTTATCTAAGCTTACATAAACCCAAATGGGACGGATTTCATCAATTTGTTCGTGTCATACATTAAGCGAACCGTTTATCCCAACCGCTTGGACATAAAATTAAATTACTATATTTTTAACTAGATGGAGATAGATTAATAGTTGTTACGAGGTTTAATGTAACTCGCAGTTAACAAGGCAGTATTAAATGCGTTTCGTAATATGATGTAAGTGATGCGTATATTTAAAACGAAATTGGTGTGATTAATCAGACAGTAATTGTTAATAGCAGCGATAGCCTAGTTGGTTGCGGTACGGACTGTCAAGACGAAAGTCGTACGTTCGAAACCCAAATGGCATACACTTCTGACGTTTCTAAAGTTACGTGTGTATTCATTGTTAATTATCGCTTGCTTTAACGGTGATTAAAAACATCGTGAGGAAATCTGCATACCTGAGAATTCTCAAAGAATTTCGATGGTCTACCGACCCGCATTAGGCCAGCGTGGTGGACTAAGGCTTAACGCCTCTCATTAGTAGAGGAGGCCCGTGCCCAGTAGTGGGACAATTTTTAATACAGGGCTAGTATTATTATTTATTATTACTATAATTGTTAGAATTTTTGTGATACTGGGAAGTGAAACATACGTAGCTCGTAGGCTCTATGTGTATTTTGATTATTAGGTAGGACTTACCATTGCTCGAGGTAAATAACCCCAAATGAAAATATCTGATCGTTGGGTTACGTACATAAACAAACGCCTGTAATTCCCGAAGGAGTAGGCAGAGGTGTAACCAGTACACCCACTTTCCGCCGTGTTTATTACGGTTATTATAGGAAGCGAGCCTGTCGCCATACCGGATACAAATCCAGACTCCGGGCTGATACTGAGTATTTTCTTAATAGAAATACGCAATGTCACTTTCCCAACCCGGGGATCGAACCTGAGACATCAGCACAGCAGTTGTAACGCATGCGCAATTACAACTGCGCCACCGAGGCAATCTGGTTACATGTTTTTAATAAAATCTTTGAACTTCAATATGAGAAACACTTGTTAAACTATATGTTTGAATTTACATTGAGTTGGTATACTTTATTCGATTTTATGTTGACGACGTTATAAAAATGCATAATAGTACCACATACCAGCTCTGTATTGAACTTTATTCCACTGGCCTCATCTGTATATATAAAAGAAGAAACTGACTGACTGATCGATCAACGCACAGCCAAAACGGCTGGGGTTAGAGACTTGAAATTTTGACAGTAGGCACCTTTTATGACGTAGGCATCCACTAAGGAAGGGTTTTTGGAAATACCACCCCTGAAGGGGTAAAAAGGGGATGAAAGTTTGTATGAAAATCCGTCATTTTTGAAGTTAAACGCATGAAAATTGGTATTTTGTATTGTATACTTTTTCTCCCAAACATGACCTCCACGCGGGCGGAGCCGCGAGCAACAGCTAGTTCACTAATAAGAGGGGTTAAGTCTTAGTCGTGTAATTCAACAAAAAATTGTCTTGAAAAATGAAAAGTTACACTAAATATACGATTTAATACGACTTTATCACACTGTCGGATAACGGTCCTTAGATTTTCAACTTGGGATTTTTTTAATACCGATTCATGTGTTTTACAAAACTGACAAAGGTGCATCATTCCTTCTTATTAAATCTGATTTAAGCCACCACTATAGTTGCCTTGGCAGTGAATAGACGTCTATTTCAAATAATTGGTATATTTAATTGCCCGCGCTTCCTGCCTCACACACTCGGTGAGTGTGCCATCGGAAGTAAAATCTTTTAAATGCATTGAGTGATTAATTTATCTCGTTTCTAAATTATAGTTTGTGTCAATAATTTTATCTTGTTTGGAAAGGATGAGTATGGTTAATCCATAGGAAAACGCAGTAAATGATGTCGATGGCACAGAATACGCGGATGTTCTCATTTTTAATATGTTCGACACAGATGTGGGAAGTATTACCCCGAGATGGTCGAAAGTGGTGATCAAGGCAAAAGTTGATTTTAACCGCTTGTATAGGTCGCAGCTGACAGTAATAAGCTTTCAAGTTCTTATTACGTTTATTCAGCAACTTTAATATTTTTATTTATCGTGGTAAAACTCGCAAATAAGACAATTGATACAAGTGTCTGCATAATTTAACAGCTTCGCCTTTGAGGCAGCCGTTAAATAGCCATACCTATTTTTAAATTAATTATTATAATACTTCGTTTCCCATAGATTAACCCCAATGCTTTAGTCCAAAAGAATGCATTAACACCACATATATCACTAATTAAATAATTTTCCTTTTCGCTACTATTAGTGTAGAAAGCAAATTGCATATTGTGTGGAGAAGTTATGCTTCCATTGAAATTAAGTGATAAGATTCTCGCTTCCAACAATGCACAAGTATGTCGCTCCAGTTCCCAAAGTCAGATAGTTTCTAATCCTAGTTATGGGGCGTATTGAGATCACTGAATACGCACCACAATGTTTTCTGTGTTGAAAATTTTATATTTAGTTGGGTGACTTTGCTATTGATGTTAGAATTTCAGAAGAAAAGTCAATAATTGCTATGGTGAGGGTAGAAGGTCGAGCTACTACAATGAATAATAATACTTAACTATTAGACAGAACTCTTGCTGGAACTAAATCTAAATCTGGGTATCTTCAAGTCAAGAGTGAATAGGTATCTTCTAGGCAAGCGTGCTCTACCGTAGACCACATCATCACTTACCATCAGGCGAGATAGTGGTCAAAAGCAAGCCTATTTTGATAAAAAAAAATCTTATTCTAATTACTTTGTATGTACAGAAATAACATAGGACATGTTAAACAGAACCTTGATCCCTAAATCAGTTTTACCTGTGATAATGACCTTGACGATTTAAACATTAATCGTCCCCAAATTAAAAGCCTCTGAAACCCTAACAAAATATTATGGGCCCTATTATTATTAATTTTTTTTATAGTATACTCCGATAAACGAGCCAGTGATGTGGTCACCTGATGTTAAGTGATCTCCACCACCCATGAACATCCACAATACCGAAAGTATCATGTATGCGTTGTCGGCCTTAAAGGACAGGAATAGGGATTAGGGAAGGGAAGGGGGAATCTGGGCCTCCGGTTATCTCACTTACCATACGAAACGCGACAGTAAAGTGTCACTTTACGTTGGTTTTCTGTGAGACAGTGGTACTACCCCGGTCGAGCCGGCCCATTCATGCTGTAGACAAATATGTCTACAGCGTAGCTCTACCACTTCCATTATTATGCTGTAATAATGAATAGATTTTGTTTTTTTTTATTATTTTCTTATAACCTTGTTTTAGTTACCATTCAACATTATTTTTTAACAACATTCATTAATTCTATTAAGACAGAATTTGTTAATGCGTCATATTCAACATAAAATATTTTTATATACGTTCTGGACAGCAACTTTTCAGAAATTTCGTCCAACATAACGTAATTTTTACGATTCAAGCGACATATTGACAGCCTCCATGGTGCAGTAGGCGAGTAGCCGGCTGTGAAACGAGAGGCCGTGGTTTCGATGGTAGCTGGTAGATGGTAGTTCAGCTGGTGGTAGGATATTCGTATCCGCCCGGATAGCGACCACCGTACACACGGCGAAAAACCCGCCATAGTGGCACACGCAAGTGTGTCGCGTTCCGGGATCAGCCAGTGTATTTCCGGTTATCGTCGGGGGGCTAGAGTTGGGGTACGATGTTTGGCCGTGCCGGTATTAGCCGGTTCACAGTCGGTTGGAGGCGTGTTGATCCGTCGGCCAGGGAGACCTGTAGAAACGGTTGTACCGCTGGCCGCCCGTGGTACAGTACAGGGGCCCAATCGTGGCTAACCACCACGAGAGGCTGCCCCACCATGCCGCGCATAATCTTGGGTGGGTCCGTCGTGCCGGTTGGTGACCGGATGTGGGGTCCCGGCGGCCTATCCCGGGAGGGTACGGGGGCCCTTCCGTCCGGCGGATCAGCTCACCTCCTCTTGGCTCTTTTAGTGGACCGGCGCTTGTTGCGGCCTTCTGATTACTCTGACACTAGACCCTCGACCGCTTCTTCACATCCTCCCCCCATAACTCCATGTCAGTGCCTATAAAGAGAACAGGACCTACAGCGGTGCGTAACCCCACCACCGCTTTCACAATGGAGTTCGCTAACATCCGCGGACTCCATTCCAACCTTAATGCCGTCCACCACCATCTTGAGACGGCCCGGCCTGCTCTTCTCTTCCTGACGGAGACGCAGATTTGTAGTCCGACCGATACCACATACTTGCTTTACCCCGGCTACTCACTTGAAGAAAACTTCAGGCCGAGGGCCGGGGTATGCCTGTATGTTCGTCTGCTGTCGCCGTCTGCTGTGAACGAACGAACCGTGTGTATGTCAAAAGTATGTGAGCCAACACTCTCGATTCAGAAGCTCGGGCTTTTTGTTGCTAATGAATGCGGTATTGTGTGAATATATACGTTCATTATTTAACCAGGTTCGTATTTAAGGGTATATAAATAAATAAATAACACCCAACAATCACACACATAGCCCCGATCCCACACTAAGACATGAGTCTTGTGTTGTGGGTATCAGGGACTACGAGAGACTTTCGGTCTCTCAACACTCAGACCCCAGACACAAATATCTGTCTGTCATACAAACATTTGTCCCGGTGTGGGAATCTTTTTTTTTTTTTTTTATCGTGGCTCGGCAAAGTGACCACACTGCACCTGATGGTAAGTGCAGTGCCGTCCAGTTATAGTATCAAGTAGCGAGTGATAATCCATCCCTCGCTACTCAATACAATCATGCCGGCCTGCTGTGTAGCTTCTTCACACTACGCCTAAAGGACCCAGGATCATAGGAAGGAGGGAACACGGTAGCTGGCAAACTGTTCCACAGCTTGATGGTGCGGCAAAAGTACGAGTTTGCGAACCTCTTAGTTCGGGCCGGGGTAGTAGACACCACAAAGCTGTGGCTCCGCAATCCAGTACGCGTAGTTCTGGTATGGAAGGGAGAGGATGGGATAAGATCAAACAATTCTTCAGAGCATTCACCATGATACAGAAGGTAGAACACGCTAAGCGAGGAAATATCCCTACGCAGCTGTAGCGGCTCCAGGCTGTTACTCACGTCTGCATCATTCACAATGCGGATGGCCCGCCGCTGCAACCCGTCCAAGGCATCGAGGAGGTATTTTGCGGAACCGTCCCAGAGGTGCGAGCAGTATTCCATTCCCGGTCGCACCTGTGCTTTATATAAGCGGTAGAGCTGACCGGGCGTGAAAAACCGCCGCACCCTGTTCAGGATTCCGACCCTGCGGGAAGTGGCGGATATTACGCCATCGATGTGACTCCTTGGATTAAGATCGGATTAAGATCGCTGCTTTGAGGGACTTGAGATTGGGTACCTTCTTAGCGCGACCCCTGATCCAAGCGCGATACGCCGTCTGTTTTTTACCAACAGTATCGGCGCATGCACGATTGAACCAGGAGCGTCCTCGGCCGTTGCCCGCGATCTCAGAGGAAGGAATGTAATATTCCATTCCTAGTCTGATCTCGCAGGCAACGGCGTCGGCACTCGCAGAAGTATCCTTTCCCTCAAAGCAGCGCTGCTGCCAAGGGATGGATGCGAAATAATCCCGCATACCATCCCAATCTGCCGACGAGTAGTGCCAGACCCTGCGCTTGACCTTCACGGGACGTGGAGGCAAAGCGCGAGGTACTGACGTCCCAACCAGACAGTGATCGGAGGTCCCCAGAGGAGCACCAACCGACACCGTATACCCGGTCGGGTGACTCGTCAACAGAAGGTCCAGTAGAGAGGGCGCATGACTCGCCACATCTGGGATCCTGGTAGGCTGGTTCACCAGCTGTGTCAAGCCATGAGTCAAGGCGAATGCATGAGCAGTTCTGCCAGCATGGTCAGTTCTGGAGGAGCCCAACCACAACTCATGGTGTGCGTTGAAGTCCCCCAGAACTACCAATTCCGCTGTTGGGAACTGCTCCTGCGCGTCGTCTGTCGCCTGGCTAATGTAATCAAATAGCCGAGTTGTCTCAACGTCCCCGTCGTGTGACCTGTAAAGGCACACGTAAACCCGACTCTAGGACTCTAGACCCGCATTGTGAATGATGCAGACGTGAGTAACAGCCTGGAGCCGCTACAGCTGCGTAGGGATATTTCCTCGCTTAGCGTGTTCTACCGTCTGTATCATGGTGAATGCTCTGAAGAATTGTTTGATCTTATCCCATCCTCTCCCTTCCATACCAGAACCACGCGTACTGGATTGCGGAGCCACAGCTTTGTGGTGTCTACTACCCCGGCCCGAACTAAGAGGTTCGCAAACTCGTACTTTTGCCGCACCATCAAGCTGTGGAACAGTTTGCCAGCTACCGTGTTCCCTCCTTCCTATGATCCTGGGTCCTTTAGGCGTAGTGTGAAGAAGCTACACAGCAGGCCGGCATGATTGTATTGAGTAGCGAGGGATGGATTATCACTCGCTTCTTGATACTATACCTAGACGGCACTGCACTTACCATCAGGTGCAGTGTGGTCACTTTGCCGAGCCACGATAAAAAAAAAAAAAAAAAAAGATTCCCACACCGGGACAAATGTTTGTATGACAGACAGATATTTGTGTCTGGGGTCTGAGTGTTGAGAGACCGAAAGTCTCTCGTAGTCCCTGATACCCACAATACAAGACTCATGTCTTAGTGTGGGATCGGGGCTATGTGTGTGATTGTTGGGTGTTATTTATTTATTTATATACCCTTAAATACGAACCTGGTTAAATAATGAACGTATATATTCACACAATACCGCATTCATTAGCAACAAAAAGCCCGAGCTTCTGAATCGAGAGTGTTGGCTCACATACTTTTGACATACACACGGTTCGTGCAAGACAACACTTGAGCGTTAATTCGACGTGAATAGTGACAAAACTACACGCTCGTCTGTTCATACCTCGTGTGAAAATGACCTTTGAGTACCTTTCATTAGATGCCTTTAATCTATTGGATAATATAGACATTGGGTTATGCTCGTGGCGCCCCGTGAATCTTTTTCTGGGATAAAAATTATATTATAGTAACTTACACAAGCAGTGTTAGCCTAGTTGGTAGTGGTATAGATTGCCGTGAAGAAAGTCGTAGTTTAAAAATCAGCACAAATAAATAAATAACACCCAACAGTCAAACACATAGCCCCGATCCCACACTAAGATACAAGTCTTGTGTGGTGGGTATCAGGAACTACAAGAGACTTTCGGTTTCACAACACCCAGACCCGACACAAATATCTGTCTGTCACACAAACATTTATCCCGGTGTGGGAATCGAACACACGGCCTCTCGTTTCACAGCTGGCTACTCGCCCGTGGCGCCACGGAGGCTGCCATACACCTCTACTTTTCTAAAATTACGTGTGTATTCATTGTTAATTATCGCTTGCTTTAACGGTGAGGTGAAGGATACCATCGTGAGGAAACCTTCATACTTGAGCATTCTTATACGTATATTTCAAAAGTATGTGAAATCTACCATAACTACTAAGGACTAAGGTCTGACCCCTTTTATTAGTAGTAGAGGCCGGTGCCCAGCAGTTGTTTAATACAGGGCTAGTAATATTATAACACAATATTTTCTCTTAACATAGTGTTACTTGCACCAAAATTCTGCTCATTTTACGCGAAAAACAAACAGACTGTCATCAGAGCGTCTACTGTTAAAAATAAGTAGATGGATTTCAGTGAATATAAGTAAAACGTTATTTTTGTTTGAGTTTTGGATTGAAGATCATCATCACATGATTTATCGGGATTTGAATTAGTGCCTGATGTTATTACGTGCCATATATCACACCAGGGGCAGAAAAAAATCGGTACCAGGGGTGTAGTAGTTGCCTCCCTAGCTGTACTAAAACAAGCATGAGCTTATGATATTAGGATGTAAACGTAATGAACTAAAAACGGTTTTCAATGTTTATAAGCTATCCATATTTTTTACAACTAGGTTTAATTGATTATATCACTATTTTTCTTATATCCTGGGTCACTGAACAGGATTAGAAAGGAGATCGTATCAAGACGTAAACTTTTTTTATTTTTATTTCTATTATGCGAAGGTCATCGCGTGACACCAGACATGTCCAAATTGACACGCGGGCGGATTTTCGGACAGCGTTTGTTAGCGATGATACGATAACTAACGATAACTCTTTCTCCAGGGGTTCGCCGGAAAAGAACGGTTTTTAAAGAACGTTGACCTTGTTTTTTGGGCCGAAACGAAGGTAAAGCTATTGTTACCGTGACCCCGGGTTAGATTGTAGCAGGACGGTCATCTGTCCTTTTGTAGTTATAGTGAATGACTGTGAAAAATCGTTTTATTTTGGGTCGTGTATTAACAAAATCTAACGACTTTCAATAACTAGGCCTCATTTAGACAATGTTGTTTTTCTAAAGCTTTTTTGGGTTTATAGTCTGTTCCTTGATCATTTACAGTATATTATTTACTTAGCAATTCATGGTGACTACTTACCAGATAACACACCTGCTTGTTTGTAGACTTTATTTAATACAGTGATAGTATACGCGGGCAAATTGTTATTACCTTACAATACACGAGCAATTACCGGGACTACAGCCTCTCCAATAGTTGTCGAGGTGTAAATACTTCTATAATAATCTTGTATTGTATATCAAGTAAACAATGTAATAATGGCATTGTCAGACATCAAAATATCCAAATGTTGTATTCATACATACATACATATACACTCACGCCTATAATCCCCGAAGGGGTATGCAGAGGTGTAACCAGTAGACCCACTTTTCGCCAAATTTCGGTCCCATAATGTGATAGGGGGCGAGCCTATCGCCATACCGGGCACAGCGGTTGTAACGCATGCGCAATTACAACTGCGCCACCAAGGCAGTCCTGTAATGGCAATGTTGTATTCCTTGACTGGATATTAGGTATAGGGCTTATGATCAACTATGATAATCTTTCACTTCATTTGCAGCCTGTGTTGTCCCGCTGCAAGACGAATGGTATCTTCCCCGTCGTCAATATTTAGTCAATTTTGAATCATATACAAGTGCCCAATTTACCTTGCCATCTCCGTCTAGGTGGGTCCTCGAGGACCCTTAGGATTCGATTCTATGCTGAACTTAGACCACCGTAAGTTCTTCATTCAAAAACAAATTCAACACGCAATTTCTGTGGAATGCACCAAATCATTGTATGATGTTATGTCACAACATTGTCTTCAAATGGCGAGAACTCCATCGACTATCGCTTGTAAATCAGTTTGTACCGACAAGACCCGTCACGATATTAAATCACGAAGATAGATTCACGACTGGCATGTACAGATGTTCTATGAAGATACGGTTGCTGATAATCACATTGAAATAGCGATAGATATGCGTTCTGATCCCGTGCAACAATGGAGACAGTTACGCTTGTCCAACTTAAGTGCGATCGATCCGTAATACACGTTTTGCAAATGTTACTTGTAGGACACTATAGTTTTGTCAATAGCGTTATTTTGGTTGACCGATAGTTGCACATTACTTTACTTTTTGACGGGGGTCTAGATTTGGGGTACGATTTTTGCTCTTCTGAGTACTCTGACACTCGACCGGTTCTTCAACTTCTTGTCCATAGCGTAGTGTGAAGAAGCAGGCCGGCATGATTTTGTTGATAAGCGGAAGATAGATTGTCTCGCTACTCGATGCTCTCATTGGATGGCACTGCGCTTACCATCAGGTGCAGTGTGGTCACTTTGCTGTGCCAGGATAGAACAAAAACAATAAATATTTGGTTACAGAAAACTGACCTAAAGTGGTAGCTTGTTGTACAAGTCTGTCGATGAGGGATATTGCTAAAGACACAAAAAATTTCACCCATTTTCTTAAACTTAATTTATCTTTCACATCATTATTCATGTGAAGACTACTGACCATTACGTGACTTATTCGTTTATTTCCTATCTAAAAATAACCAACAGTTCTCATCAGCTGTGGAGCCAATTTAACACAGGAACTTGTCAGATAATTGACGAGTATCTAATTGGTATTTAAATCTTATGTATTGTTTATACACGAGTGGCATTTAGCGGCATATCCACGAAGTTACACATCCCAAACAATTATAAGTAGTATTATAAACACTAGATTTCTTAAACATAACAAATCCGATCGTGACCTAAACATATCGTTACTTTTAAGAATCTTTTTGCTTTAAATTAGAAAGAAACTTTTAAGTTCTGTCGACATATTGAGAAAGTATATATTTAAAAGGTTATTACTCCAGACTGTTTTGATTTCTGAACTCCTACAAGAACATAAAGAATAATGATACAATTCCAAACTATAATCCTAAAACTTCCAACACAAATATGCCAGATCAAATATCTATTAAATTGTTACAGCTTTAATGGCCAATAAAGTAGCGAGTAAAAGCGAATTCATTGGCAATCACTTCGCGAGCATAGTTTGAAACAAAGGTCATCGCGATTCAAGGACCATTGAATTGGGGATGAGCTATCACGACTCGCGGAAGTTGTGTAACACTTATGAAATTTCACTTTCATAGTAAACAATGATCTGATCGATAATTAAGTGTGAAAGGTCAATTCTAATGAGTCATTTAGGTTCCGAAATTTCACCCGAGGCGGACTGTTCGGGCGTTGAATATGCGACGATTGGGACGCTGCAGGTGATGATGATTTACAACATCAGCACACGAGATTCCCAGAGACGGCATCACAAGTTGATGACCGATTAACGTTAATAACTTCAGATAAGGTTTGACCTATTACTTACCACATTGTAATTAAATTTGAATGCTTTGTATCCAGTAAGTTTACAGTTAAATAGGTATAACCCAAAAAATATATATAAGTTTTTTGACCCTCCTTTCAAGTGGATCCAATTACACATTCGCTGTAATGAATGCTAAACAACGAAACGTTACATCATTTACATGGGTTTGTACCAACTATGGTAAAGAGATGTTCTACGTCATTGCTCAAGATAGCACGTCAAGTGTTGCTATAACTTCATGGTTTCAAGTTTCGAAATCTCTCAGAACAACATTTTTCGGTCGATTTTCGATCTTTAATCGGACATTAACTTTCTACCTAGCCCACGTGTGAAAACATATTAGTCGAAATAGCTGCAAGCGAAACTGATTAATCGTGTGGAATTTTATTTACAGTGCTCTTAAAACGTGACCGAGTAATGTGATTGAGTTTGGACCGCCTATTCTCGCTAGTTTTTGCTCGCAGATCCACTCGGATTTGGAATAAAAATTCTCTATGACCTTCTGAATTCAAACCATTCTCATTCCCAATTTTATAAATATTATTACTTTGACGGATTTACAAAAAACCTATAGTGGTGACATTTGGTGTTAGCACGTTTGATCTTTTAGAAACTATGCGTAGGAATTTAAATCTAAAAAACAAGAACATTTATCGGTTGCCTTTTATGTTTTTGTGTTGCTTTCTTTTTTTAAATATTATGTGACTTTTATGGACTTGACGGGAAATGACGTAAAGAGTTTACGTATGGTGAAATGGGTTTATGTAGGAATTAGCTTAGTGTTTATTAAACATACCTTACCGAGATCAACTAAATAATCAAGAAACTTCATACATTTTGGAAAAGACTTAAGCTTAACTAAAAGTTTAGTCGATTTATCTGTATGATATTTTTTTTGTCTTGGCACGGCAAAGTAATAACACTGCACCTGTTGCTAAGCGCAGTGCCGTCCAATTAGAGTATGGAGTAGCGAGACTACACCCGCTACTCAACAACTTCATGCCGGTCTACTCCATCACACTACGCCATGGGCAAGAGGGTGAAAAGGCGATCGAAGGTCTAGTCTCATAGTACTGAGAAGGCCGCAAAACGGCTAAACATCGGAGCCCAACTCTAGACCCCCGACAAAAACCGGATGTACACTGGCTGATCCCGGAACGCGACACACTTGGGTATGCCAATATGGCGGGTTTTACACCCTGTGTACGGTGGTCGCTATCCCGGCGGATACGAAAATCCTACCTACAGGCATTCATTTCAATATAACTGTCTTTTCTATTCACACTTGCATTCGTATTCACATCGTTTTAATCGGTAATATTATCAGCTCTATTTATACTACTGGGCGCAACATTCTTCTACTAAGAGAGTTAGGGTTGCGTCCTCTACGCTGGCCTAATGCGCGTTGCTGGGCTTATTTTCAAGTTTCCTCAAAGTGTTACCCTCGTCGTTAAAGCAAGCGGTAATTGATAATGAATATTTACACAATATCTTCGAATAGTCAGAGGTGAAGCCCCGACTTCTGTTTCATTTCTGTTATATATTTTCAGAAGATTACCATGGTTTCTATCTAAGACGTGCATAAAATTATTTTTGGCTTTTAATTAACCAAATTGTTTGTGGGTTTTTGGTATTGCTAACTGTAAACTACTTTATGGCTGTATATTTAACTAAAATCTATTTAAAATAATTTTTCATTAATCTCGATCTTATGACGTCGTAATTATGTTCCTTTTCACGGGATTAATGTCTGATATCGTTCCATAGACTAAATATGTAACTGTTTTTAGAGTCCCAATTTTCATATAGAATATTAATGGTAGAAACAGACGATTGCCAGTGTTAATGATGATTACGATCCGCGTTCCATATTTAAATGACACTATGCTGATATTATTTTTTATCTGTGTGAATCTTTTTAATAACACGATAAAAGTACTTGGAACAATGAAATGACTCATTTAATATGTATACAAAGGTTGTAAACGCCTGCTAACTCCCTCGTGATTGCAGGATGAAGGTAATTCATGTGACTTTAATTACCGTGATTTTCATGATTTGTCTGTCTTGTGTATGAGTCATTGTTAGTATTGTTAGTGATACTCAATAGATATTTACGTTAATAACAGATTCATAAGACTTGTATGAGTCCAGTAACTCTTTATAATATCTTTATATACTCTTTCAGTAACTTTTATGTCAAAAAGGGAATTGGTAAACGAAGTCGCTAGCGTTTCTGCGTTGTTTTTTATATGTAGAATGTTTCCTTCTTAAAGTACCTTTAGTTTCCACATAATCGATAGAGGTGCTGTATTTTTTGTCAAATATTTTATGTTGTCGCTAGTATATGCGTAAGAAAAACTCATGGTTGAGCTATTGGATTTTGTTTTTGTCTGTTAGTGAATAGAATTATTATTTACTTACTAGTTTAGAAAACAGCGCTGCATTAAAATGTAGTTTTAAATCAAACAGTAGTCAAAATAGTTAAGTTTTTAAGGACAATATTCTGTTTATTTGTAGTTTTTGGATTGTATATATATATATATATATTACATATGTGAAATAATATTTGACTACAATACGACGCACATAAACTTCTTTGATATTTTTCTGAATTTAAATACCATCTTTACCTTGAAAATAATTAATTTAAAGATGGGAGAGTTACTAGAAGTATCATTGATGAAAATAAACACGACCCTTGAACTTTAAATTCTACGAGACCTTTAAACGTTTGCCCTTCAAGCTCACGTATTCAGTAGAAATCTCATCCGATCAATTAATTCACCATGGGGTTAGAAACGTTTAGCCACAAATGCCACTGTTTACGTGACCATACAATCTAATAATCATTTTTATTTGGATATTGTGCCACTTTGATCTATCTATCAGTTCATGTGACTTTGACCATTATTACGATAGCCATAAGGCATTCAAACTCGCTTCTGATTTTGCATGGTGCCAAATGGACACAGCGGGGCCAATCGATACATTTTTTATCGATATTTTGGAAATGGACAAGTTCAATGAATAATAGTTTTGATGACCGCGTCTGAATAACAGTTCATAGTATTTCAATTGCCTTTTCACCGTGGAACAAAAACTCTTTTTTCGGTTTGTAAAAAGTTTCTATGCCGATTTCTAACACTGAAGGTGGGCTGGCAAATTTATATACTATCAAGTCGCTATGTACTGTAAGGGGGAAAATATTAACGTTTTTACCTGTTCTGTGAATCCAATATATATATAAATAATAGTTCTGGCCCTGTATTGAACATTGTCCCACTGCCCGGCACGGGCCTCCTCTAGTAATTAGAGGGGTTAGGCCTTATTTTAGTTATAAGAAGACATATTTCCGTGACTACATACACACTACATTAGACACACTAATTGTCGCGATACAGTATATCTTGGGCATTAGAAACTACGAGCAAATTTTGTCCCACAAATCTCAGATTCGAAACAAATGTTTGTAGATTAATAACACCCAATACCCAACAGTCACACACATAGCCCCGATCCCACACTAAGATACGAGTCTTGTGTTGTGGGGTATCAGGGACTAAGAGACTTTCGGTCTCACAACACCCAGACCCCAGACACAAATATCTGTCTGTCACACAAACACTTGTCCTGGTGTGGAAATCGAACCCACACGGCCTCTCGTTTCACAGCCGGCTACTCGCCCACTGCGGCACGGAGACTGTCACATGCTGATTACATTAACATTTGTCTTTGTGCGGAGACTGAAGCCATCGCTATTTGTTTTATAGCCACAACGGCTGCTTGTGAAATAAAGGCGAAATAATCAAATCATTCATTCATCAGAATTATCCAATAGGTATTCAATATGTTTTATAATCTGTTCTACTTTTGAAACCATAACTAACTCCAACAAGATTAGCATAATTCACTAAAATGTTTGACGTCGTTTTAAATTTTAAAGCAATTGCCATTCTAAATGAATACAATGGTTTTTTTGGGAAATTATGAACAATAACAAAAATTTTCTACCATCAAAGCAAAAAACTATTCCGATATACTAGATCAAACGGAGAATTCTATAAATAGAAGCACTCAAGACATCTTACAGTTGAAAACAGATGTTTTGTGTTGGGAACTGAACGGTTTCTTTCAACAAATTGGTTTTCTTGACGCTAAGTGCAAGCTTTACGGGAAACTACTCTCAAGCCCTTCAACATCCTAGGACTCTCGGAATACCTGAATGAGAAAGGGAAATAGTTAAATGGAAAGCGAAAAACAAGGGTAGCATAAAGAGGGTTGTTTCGATGTTTTCTGTTTGTGCTTTTAGTTGTTTTTATCTACCTCTTTATTGGTTACTGTTTAGGTTGGGTAGGGAATGGTTTAGATAAAGAACGGCTTATGGATAACGGTGAAGCAACATGAGCTTAATATTAATGATGTTCAGTTTTTTGTATTCGGTATCTCGAATGATTGCTTTATTTCAATAAGGTTTTTTTCATGTATTTGTTTTATTCTCCCTTTTGATGATTAATCTTTCATGGGACTGTGAACGGTGTAAACCCTGCACCTAATGAACAAAATTTTCAAATTAAGGTGTTGTAAGACCGTAAATTTTTCGTAGTTTCTGATACCACACACATTTCCACAAATGGTTTGTGCAATCAGGTATAAATGTGTGACATATATGAACCTTCATTAGGCTTATTTAATAAAGACAGACACGCAATTATAGCGTGCAATTAAACCGACGAATTTGCATGAAACATGTCAAAAATGATGTACGACTGCGCGGCGCGGCACGGGTTCGGTGAAACGCTTGCACGCTAACTAGTTGACTAAAAACTTCAACTATTCGTTTAACGGAGGACGGTAGTTTCCGACGTAGCTTTTGTTATTCCGTTGTGTGAAATTTGCATTTTTATCGTGAACGGTATGAAAATTAGTTTACACTTTATCTTGTTTGTTTAGACTATTTTTTTAATCAAAATTTACTTAGCTGGGAAATAAATTTAGGATTTCGAAATTAACTTTAATATAAACTTTTTTTTTTAAAGCGTAATAGGATTGCGTTTGACCACTATCTCGCCTGATGGAAAGTGATGTTGTGGTCTACGGGGGAGCACGCTTGCCTAGAAGATACCTATTCACTATTGACTTGAAGATACCCAGGTCATAATTTTCGGGAAATATAGACTCAGGCAAAGGCGGGTCACCTGATAGTAACTGACTATGAGTGATGTCACTACCGAAATAGTCCACAAAATACCAGAAAAATTAGGGATGCATTGCTGATGTTTAGGAATTGGACAATATCTGTTTTAACTTCTTCCTATATTTCTATTTGATTAGTTTCGTTAAAGATATTTGCGCATTCCTAGTCTCGCCGAGCTTTACTGCTTGGTATCGAGAAGTGCGCTATTATCGAACCTGGATTACAGGAGCTATAGTAGCGGGTGTGTGGGCGAGAAAACGTGATCTTTAGAAAACCAACGGATTGGGGAGGGATTACATTGTAATAAAACGAAATTTACGGATTCTATCGCGGTTTATTTTACTTTTTTAACCCGACGTTTCGAAGGCTTTACAGCCTTCATGGTCACGGGGGAGACTGAGTTGTATGTCGTCACGAAAGTATAGTGCAATGTTAGAAACATCCTCCATATAGTTGATATTTAATTTTTATTTTGTTTGGGGAGGGTTTAGTTCGGCACTAGTGATCTTTATGGAAGAGCAAAACATCGACCCTCGTGAATCGAAGTCGGAGTCTATGCACATTATAAATAAATAAATAACACCCAACAGTCACACACAAAGCTCCGACCTCACACTAAGATACGAGTCTTGTGTTGTGGGTATCAGGGACTACGAGAGACTTTTTGGTCTCACAACACCCAGACCCCGGACACAAATATCTGTCTGTCACACAAACATTTGTCCCGGTGTGGGAATCGAACCCACAGCCTCTCGTTTCACAGCCGACTACTCGCCAACTGCGCCACGGTGGCTGTCATGTGTGATGAAATCGTTAAATTAATAAATGGCTTGCAGTTTATAAATACAAGCCGTATAAAAACAAACCATTTAATACCCGGAAAATAATTCTAACATCCGTTAACTGATTTAGTGGATCGAATATCTAACATATCAATTTCCGTAATGCATAAAGATGTAATTAAGAACATTAACAACTCGAAATTATCAACTTCGTTCACCGCAGCGTTTGTACGTTCAATTGTCCCACGCCTCATCATCATCGGCCTGTAGCAGTCCACTGCTGGACATAGGCCTCCCCTAAAACGCGTCATTTAACCCTGTCTTCAGCTTGTCTCATCCAGTTTCTGCCAGCGACCTTTCGCAAATCGTCGCTCCACCTAGCTGGAGGGCGTCCCACGCCTACGAGCCATTAAATGCTAATTGTGTCCTATTAATACAGATGAGGATTTAGTCTTCGCGTTTAGAAGATGATATTTTTATAACATCTTATTTAACTTGCAATGTTTGTAAGTTTGTTTAGGTCACAATTTGCAATATAATTTTGAAGCAGTTCTCTTAGCCCGTGTAGGCTGGATTTTGGTATTTTTGGTAAGCCTGATGACAATACAATACTAACAGAACATAATGACTTGCTCCAGCTAGATGCGTTTCAGAGTATATTGTGCCATTATGAATTCAAGTAAGATATATACTCACACCTGTAATCCCTGAAGGACAAAGAGTAGACAGAGGTGTAACTGGATGTACTCCACATTTCGCCAAATTTATTACGGTCTCATAATGTGATAGACGAGCCTATCGCCATACCAGACTCAATTCCAGACTGGGCTGATACTAAGTATTTCTAAATAAACCCAGAATCATTTTACCCAACCCGGGGATCGAACTCGAGACCTCAGCACAGCAGTTGTATCGCATGCGCAATTAGAACTGAGCCACCGAGGCAATCGTTTCAGAGTATACCTACTTTTTAGGCTTACATAATTCTGGCGACCTTTGAGAAGTACATTATTTCTAAATTATATTATAACTGGACTGCACACACACACTGTATACACCCGCCATTGTAACTCCTATCAAGCCAGAATCGACAATGGCACGCATTTTTTCGACACTGTATAATGAAACTCGGAGAGTCTCTGGGAATGATTATATCCCTCAACGTTTAAGAAATACAAATATAGGGAGCAGTTGGAACGTTAATTGTCCACTTATTAGAAGTGGTAGAGCCACGCTGTAAACATATTTGCCTACAGCATGAATGGGCCGGCTCGATCGGTGTAGTACCACTGTCTCACAGAAAACCAACGTAAAGTAACAGTACTTCACTGTCGCGTTTCGTATGGTAAGTGAGATATCCGGAGGCCCAGATTCCCCCTTCCCTTCCCTAATCCCTATTCCTGTCCTTTTAAGGCCGACAGCGCATACACGACATTTTTGGTGTTGTGGATGTTCCTGGGCGGTGGAGATCACTTAACATCAGGTGACCCACTGGCTCGTTTGTCGGACTATTCAATAAAAAACTTCGCTCCATAGCAAAGCGGGATACAAATAATGAACTAAAGAGGTATTACCTCTAACTTTAGGACATTTACGTCTGGGGAAGCCGGGGAAGTGACCATACCATAAGTTTCGTCACTTACTTAATTTTAATTTAATTTCCAATTCCATTCTCCTATAGTCAATTTATTGTCCTAATTATCGCAGGCCGATTACTCCATACTACGAATGGATTTAAACCGTATCTTAAAATACAATAACACCAGCCTACGCTTGACTGACACATCTATAAAGCTCACATGTTATATCACACAATTGCGCCATCCAAATACGGCCTGCATTCACAAGGTTAAGCAAAATGTATATCCGATCACGAGATACAAATGACGTTAAGTAATGTCAATTATTGCAAACATTTGGCTGTATAGTCATTAATCACGTCGGGAGATCAAAGCTAGTCAAACAACAAATCTAATTATAGATTTATTTGCACATTAACGTTATAATTTCTATAATAATCATTGCGGGTTAATGATACGATTCTGGGCGCGTCATTAGTTTCTTGTCATTGTTGGTGATTGCAATTAGTAATTGGAGTGAAAAGGAATAGGTCATGTGTTGCATATTTGCATTCATTATATTCATAATTAATGTAATTATACAGACGAGAGGCGTTTTTATATTAGATTGTAAAGTATGTTATATGTTAGGTTTAAAGCAATGGTTTTATAAAAAAAGCAACTATATTGTATTATTCGATACGAAAAATTATATAAACAATTTCCTGGGATCGGACTTTGTACCCAATCGATTGTTACATCATTGAAATAATGTTATTATGACGTACTAATTAGATCTCTGCCCACCCCTACGGAGATACACATGTGTATTTATTCACATATTATTACGTCAAGGTTCATGAGCAATGCCTCAGTTGTGTAAAAAAATATTTTCTTTTATTATTTGGCAATATTTGCATCTGTGGCGGCGAATTGTCATTGAATATCAACTACATTAATTAGACTCGAATTGCAAAACATTAAATCGATATTAATGTAACAATGAACAGAACTCGCTCACCCTTAGACGGCAAGAACCTTGGCCTGGACTCTAGCAATCATCTCGATTAATAAACGGTTAATTCGAATTACAATTAATTCGAATTAATGCATGGTTATCATTCGCTTGCCTGTTTTTAAACTTTGACACGACAATTTATGGAAATGATTAACGATTATATAGTATTAAATAAGAATTTTGGCGTGCTAATTATTCGGATGGCTTGACAGTTGGAATAAAAAGTATTACGGCGAAGAGTCACGAGGGTCAAGTGTCAACTTTACGTTCGTTCAATACATCAATTTGTTAAGTATTGTGAGAATGTAGTATCAGTAAAGCGGTTGATTGACGTATGAGCCATTATAACGCGGTTTAAATGCGAAGGTTTTACTAGTTTTGTATAAAATTTGTTTTAGTTAGTGATTAGTTTTATTCATTGACATATATACGCACTCACGCTTATAATCCTCGAAGGGGTAGGCAGAGGTGTAATCTGTACACGTTTCATCGAGCTTATTTCCGTTGATGTGATACGATGCGAGCTACGCTATACCAAGCACAATTCCAGACTCCGGGTTGATACTGAGTATTCAGACATAGAAGAACTCAATATCGCTTTTACCCGTACTAGGATCGAACCCAAGGCCTCATCACAGCAGTCGTACCGCGTATTACAACTGCACCACCGAGGCAGTCATTTATTTATTCTATTAATAATAATAAAACTGTTAAGCAGTGATACGTGACTGATGTATAGGTACTATTGCAATCTCTAATTTACCATTTAAACCATTTATTTTTCCACACACACAATACAGAAACGAAAAAATATATATTATATCTAATTTACGTAATTCCACGATTTGCTGCAACGGTAATGCTGCGGTTTTACTGGATAAATCGTTAAAACATCCTTGGAAGTCCTGTTTGTACCTTTATCTTAGAGAAAACTGACGTAAAGCAACTTAATAACAGCTTAGTAAAAGCTACTACAGCTTAGGGGCCGACCAAGAAAAAAAATTGCAAAATTGTTTGATGAGCTGCGAACGTTCCTTACACACGTTTCACGTTTCCTTAGACATCCCGACCCCTTGTCGCAGTAGGCGACACCAAAATGAAAATTAACTTTAACTAGAGTCATAACTTGACTTTAATTAAAACAACACTGCTTTACTGAAAATTTTCTTCGACCATTCGGCGAGCCGCAGTGCTATGATGATGACAGTTGGTTCATATGTTCGATTCGTACGCACAGTTCTCTGGGAGCAAAACTTTAAAAAAATATTAAAGTACTACACCCTACGGATTTATCTTTTTCTCTTTTCACCTGTCCACGTCATATTTATGTTAACAGCATCCCATAATCAATTTCGGTTTAAATAACAAATTTAATTACACTGCCAAGCCTTTTAAAACTGTATTTCGTAATAACCAATTCATTGGCACTAAACGACATAAATATTGTATGGGCTGCATTAAAAAAGATTCATAAATATACTTTATTTCGGCCGCGAATCAACCGGCAATGAAACTGTACTTATGACACACCCACGTTGAAGTGTTATATTGTTTTACGTGTTTTTATGAATAATTGCCCTGTATTAAACTTATCCCACTGCTGGGTAGGGGCCTCCTATAGTCATATTCATATACACTAAGGACTGTAATCCCCTAAGGGTGTAACCAGTACACCCACTTTTTGCCGAATTTATTTCGGTCCCATAATGTGATAGGGGGCGAGCCTATCGCCATACCGGGCACAAATTCCAGACTTCGGGCTAATACTCAGTTTCTAAATAGAAAACCGAATATTACTTTACCTGGTCCGGGGATCGAACCCAAGACCTCGGCACAACAGTCGTAACGCATGTGCAATTACAACTGCGCCACCAAGGCAGTCTCCTCCTATAGTATCATTGATATTCATCTCAAAAATATTCAATAGTCGCAATAGTCGGTTTCCCTTTGTACTAAATACCGCAACCTTGACCAGCTCAGCGTCCCACGAGGCACTCGAATCAAGACGAATGGTATTTAACACCCACATGTCATCTTTATGGCACCGCTTACGATTTTAACTTAACGATCACGAGTAGTGAGTGCACTTGAAATAGCTTTTCAGGTTAACGCTTGTGGGTAGGTTGTTGGTCCTTGACATACAGGTGACTATATGAAGAGCTTCTCTTCACCCAAAATGCGGAGTTTGAGGAAAAACCTTTTTGCTCTGAAAGTATGGCTGGTCGACTAAGTAAGCCGATGAAAATGGGGTAGGATTAGGGGAAGCAGACGCTATGTTCTGTGAATCATATCTGTAAAAGCGTTTTATTAAAACTTTTTTATTACTGCCTGAATAGACAGACGAGCAGACGGACCACCTGGTGGTAAGTAGACACCGCCGACCGAATATGAGCAATATTTATAATATAATTTGCTTTAATGTTAATAGATATTTTTATGTTATTAGACGATGAACTATAGTCATCTTTATTTCTTCTTTTCTTTACTTTACTAGCAGAGCCAGATAGAAGCGGTCGATTGTCTTTAGAAAACACCAAAAAAGGGAAGGTACTATCTAAAAGATACTACAAAAGCATTTGTCTGGCTGTAATGGACACAGTATAGAATACTTGACAGTACTGAATACTACTACATATGCCAATTTAAACGTACCTTATTAATTCAATGTTTGACCAATTAATACTATTTATGTAGGATAATCTGTTTGATTCGTATTTCATAGTTTAACCACTTAGATGAAATCAATAATATAGCTGGTGGTACGATATTCATATCCGCCCGGATAGCGACCACCGTACACAGGGCAAAAAACCCGCCATAGTGGCACACGCAAGTGTGTCGCGTTCCGGGATCAGCCAGTGTACATCCGGTTTTTGTCGGAAGTCTGGAGTTGGGGAACAATGGCCATTTTGCGGCCTTCTTAGTACTCTGACACTAGACCCTCGACCCCTTCTTCACCTTCTTGCTTATGGCGTAGTGTGAAGAAGCAGGCCGGCATGAGTGTGTTGAGTAGCGGGGATAGATCGTCTCTCGCTACTCAGTACTCTATTTGGACCGCACTGCGCTTACCATCAGGTACAGTGCGGTCACTTTGCCGTGCCAGGATAAAAAAAAATAAAAAAATATAGATGAGTTTATTTGCTACTGTGTTATATATTGGTAATTTAAATTTAGAAAACTATAAAATCATTTCTTACACCATTACACAGTTGTTTTAAAAGATTAAAAAGTTGCTTATATGTGCTCTGAGTGTAATGGAAACAATCAAGACTTTTTTTAATATTGTGAACACAATTGCCTGTTACAACCGTGCGTCCGTTTTCAGATTACAGCACAATATTTCAAACTGACAATATAAAATATCTTAATGGCCTCTTAATGCGTTTTATAGCCGCAAAAGCTGGAATTACATGAAATAAAACCAAGGGAGGTAAAATTAGTCGGAAGCATTCTCTTGACTCATTTAAAGATCCCTTCGAACAAAACGTGCACCTATGTGAAACACAACAAAACTGAAGATGTGAAATCTCATAAAGTTCAGTAATTAATAATAATATATAATATAATTATTATAATTAATACAGAGTTAGTATTATTATATTATTATTATAATCATAAATTAACAACAGTTGAAAAATGGAGCCTAAGTCTTAGCTACATTGTTGCAATTTGTTTTTCGCGGGGACATGGCCTAAGTCTAGAACCATGGGAAATCTAAACTAAAATCTAGGCACCGGTATAGACCGTCCTAGCCCCGCAGGCTCTCTTGACACCTGCATTAAGTTGGAGTTCGTATTTAGGTTAGTTGGGGGGTCTTTTGTTTCAGCGTGTTTTGTTTCACACCACAGTGCAACGTGAATGGTACTCTTAAGCCTATGCGTGTGAATCTCACGCATTTTTGTATACCTAAGTTTGTTTAAATTTGTTGGAAACGCATCTCAGTCTGCACTAAAGGTAAACTTTAGCTAAGAAATTCGTAAAAATGACTATTTATCTATGTTTATGTTTCAACGCATTTTTATGACTAAGCGCCTCTAGGCATAAAAATCATAAAAATTTAGGCGTTAATAAAATTTAAACATCGTAATTATTTAATATCGTAAGAATATAATACCTATAATGTATGGACTTTGGATTCAGAACTTTGAGAGAAAACTCGCAGCATAGATTAAAATAAATACCTAAAACCATAAGTTAAGGGTTGTAATTATTTATTTGATCTGAATGATCTTTTACATTTACTAGGCTTCCTGAATTTTCTCACTAAAAATAATGCCCAAAGAACAGCATACCAGAGTATTAAAACATTCAACCAGTAACTTAGTCTGTTGTCTATATTATTAAGATATAAACGGAAAAGATTTCATTATTTGTTTGTAATGGATAAACTCAAAAACTGCTTAACCGAATAAAAACGTCATTTAATTTAACTCACCTATGGAAAGCTTCATTATTCCGGAGTAACATGAGCTATATTTTATTATTAAAAAATCCGGAAATTTTTATCTCGCGGGATAGATTGGCTGGAACAAAGGTATTTTTAAGGCAAAACCAAGATCGCGGGGACATCTAGTACTAAATAAAATTATTGAAGTTATACTTCTTTGGACTAAGGCCTAACCCCTCTCATTAGTAGAGGAGGCCCGTGCTCAGTAGTGGGACAATGTTTAATACAGGGCTTATATTATATATTATTATTATACTTCTTTAGGTGCGTTATGAAAAATGATGAGAGTGAAATTTTAACACTCTGAAGTTGCCCTAAGTACCAGGCCGACATAAAATGTAAGGAGATTTGATACCGGTAGTGACTTCTAGATAATAAAATGCAAGGTTTGTTTGTTCCTAGATACTTCTTGGGTCACTGTCATTATTCACTTTAAGTACCAGTGGCATGAAATGTAAGGAGATTTGATACCGTTTCATTTCTAGTGACTTAAATCAGAACCGAGGAGTCATGTGTCCACTTGTGACATTATTATAAGTACCTCGTTATTGTTATAAATATGTATAAGAAACAATTCCTTGTCAAGATGTACCAAATACCAATTAGTCACCAAATACCAAGTGCGCACGGACAGCATAACGCTGTAGACAGCACCCATTTTTTTAAAGTGGGTATGATAAATCTGACATTAAATAACCGCTACTATTGAATCTCATGTATGTGAGCAGGCGGCTGTGAAACGAAAGGCCACGGGTATGATCCCCACGGGACAAATATATGTTTGATCCCCAAATATTTGGTTTGTTTTAATACCCACGACACAAGACTCGTTTGTGTGATCAAGACTGTGAATGTAATGCGTTATTTGTCATTAAATAAAGACATATAATATTTTCCGGATATAATTACATAACTCCATCGAACACTGGTGATATTATTTAATTGCAATAACTCGTGACCTATGGAATCGATATCGCATCATAAAAGGAAATCGGAAACTTAATCGGTAACAAGTATGGGAGAAAGTCGGGGTTATCAGATACTAATAAAACCAAATAAGGCGGGATACAATGTAATATAATTGGCGTACTTAGGAATGATATATTGCTGGGTAATATTTGAGTAAACGCTACTTAATAGAATAAGCAATTAAGTGCTTGGAGGCGGTAATTTGGTCAATATTATTGTTTGCTAAAATTACTTAGATTTTTGTATGTCCAAGTTATATGATTTTGTGCGTTTTGCTAACTTCCATTCAACAGTCAGATAGTCCTCTCTGACTAGATTTGTATCGTCGGTATCAAGAAGACTACGCTCCTACATCACCCAAACTGGGAACTTAAACTTAATAATTATTATATCACTACGATGATTCATCGAAGCGATCAACTAACTTCTTCCGGGCCAATTCAATCCTCGCATGATACCTTGTTTCCAAAAAAAGGATATCGTAACAAATGTTTTTATTTGCTATCATTAAGTTTTATAGTTATAATAAACTATAAACTCAACACATAAAGATTTAGAAATTGCAGCACTCAGTGAGTTAATCCTTCGTTTTCACCTCACAAAATTTTGACAATTTTATACAGTAACTAGCTGTTGCTCGCGGCTCCGCCCGCGTGGAGGTCGTGTTTGAGACAAAAGTATACACTACAAAGTACAAATTTTCATGCATTTAACTTCAAAAATGAAGGATTTTCATACAAACTTTCTTACCCTATTTAACCCCCTTAGGGGTGGAATTTCCAAAAACCCTGAAACATGTATTTTTAATTTTTAACTGTTAGGCCAAATACTAATTTTCATAAACTTTACTTCAAAAATGACGGATTTTCATACAAACTATCATCCCCTATTTTACCCCCTTAGGGGTGGTATTTCCGAAAACCCTTCCTTAGTGGATGCCTACGTCATAAAAGGTACCTACTGTCAAAATTTCAAGTCTCTAACCCCAGCCCTTTTGGCTGTGCGTTGATCGATCAGTCAGTCAGTCAGTCAGTTTCTTCTTTTATATATACAGATAATAGCATACCGTTTTATTTCGGGCTACATACAGGTATTGATACAATTTGTCCAACTCGACGCACTATGCATCCGCTAAAAACACCCACCCAAAAAACAAAAGTATTAATCAAAAAATGTATCCCTTATATTACCTTTATCATAAAATATTTAATGAGAAGTAAATAATTGTTTCTCAGGCTAATTAATGAAGGTCTTTTGCTGCGGTGAGTCACACAAATCTGTCTATTAAATATTGTACACAATAAGCATTATTTTCGAATACAAACACCTATCCGTTTGTCTTAAATAGAACCATTATTTCTGCTCAAGTTTTATTCATAACACGTCTCATTAAAGTCATTCATAACAGTTAATAAGAGGAGACTGAAACGCACCTTTTATACACATTTAATTGTCACTTAACGAATGCTGCATAAAAAGATGTAATGGTCAACAATGGACACACGCCATTTTGAGACGTCAGCCAAGATGTCCGCACTTCCTCACTCGACCGTACTTGTTTAACTAAGCGTTAGATTTATATAACCCATTAACATTCCTCTTGTTCAGTTCTTGGAATGACACGATAATAGCGGTTTAGTGAGAAATGTCTAAATACATCTACAAAACGCGGAAGATTGTTTAGTTCCATTACGGCAGTACGGAAGAGCGCGTGGTAGAGGGCGTATTTCGGTGTAAGCCCTTTGAGTGACGTAGTCTGCTGGTCTACCACCACGTCTTAGAGCAGTCTTGTTGTAATATTACAATGCTTTTTTTTTTTTAGTTCCTCGAAAGGCAGACGAGTAGACGGGCCACCTGATGGTAAGTAGTCACCGCCGCCCATAGACTTCTGCAATACCAGGGCACAGCAAAGCCGCTGCCTACCATAAGCTATGCTATGCTATGCTATTTTGTACCATGAATATGCATTGTAATAAATATTACAACAATACTGCACCAAGAGGTGGTGGTAGGCCTTATTAGGAATAGGTCTTATTAGGAAAATATTCTTAAATTCGTTGTTTAAAAGTGAGACCACTGTTAGAAATGTACCCAGTATTTTTTTGTTATGTCACTTGACATATGTCATAAAATCACATTTGTAATGCATTGTCTGGTTAAGTAATTATGCAAAAAAAGGTATTTCTAAATAAGGGTCATACTATTTGTTATTCGATTTACAAGTTGCAAATATGTAATTCATTTTAGTTATTTAGAACAAGGATACTAATATGATAAGAAATAATGGTAATCCAGCTGATACAAAAGCAAAACAAGCCACTTATAGATTCATATTAATGTTTAAATATTAGCAGAAACGGAACGCATGGATATGACAAAATTATTTGACTATATATATAATGTAAATAAACATAAGAACATTTTTAGAACCTTTGCATACAATGCAAACTAGATATAAAAGGATCAAGGTCATCCAGTTAACATAACATAGTATTAAATAGATAATACTAATTTAATTTCATTATTATTCTGTGTCGGCAAAGTAACTGCACCTGATGGTAAGTATAGTGCCTTCAAGATAAAGTATCTAATGGCTAGGGACGATTTTCTCTTTGACGCAATTACTTCTTGATGCTTCGCATAAAAGGCCCAATGTTTTACGAACGATGGGCCTATTGAGTACTCTGAGAGTTTACTAGACCCTCGACTGCTTCTTCAACTCCTTGCCTCATGGCATAGTGTGAAGAAGCTATACAGCAGGCGGGCATGCTTGTGTTGTGTACCGAGGGATACATTTTCTCCCTACTTCATACTCTAAATGGACGGCACTGCACAGGTGCTGTGTGGTCACTTTGCCGTGGAAAAAAAAAAAGTAAATAAATTATTTTAATATTTTCAGGCCATGAATATTGAATGACGCTATGTACGAAGTTACCTAGTAAGTTGAGAACTGGCCCATTGTTTCAGTACAATTAACTGGGCGCTGCAGCTCGCCTGCGCTGTTTCAGATAAGCGCCTATTCAAAATTTAATTTATTGTATGGCTTTTCGGATTCGAGGGAAATGTGCAATATTAACGCACATCCATTGAGGCTTGTAGTCTAGTGATGAAATGTTATGAGAGTCGAGGTAATAATAATGCGGGTTGAGTAATGCCGATAAAGGAAGGCAAGTGGAAGACTCTATTTATTAACGGCTTGTCACCTAATATCCTATATAATTTTATCCGCCCAGATAGCATAGGAGGCACATTTGATTAAAAAATAAACAAATTAATTTAATTTAATCAAATTAATATTGTATAAATTTTTACCATAGTTAAAAAAATAAATAACACCCAACAGGCACACACATAGCCCCGATCCCACACTAAGATACGAGTCTTGTGTTGTGGGTATCCGGGACTACGAGAGACTTTCGGTCTCACAACACCCAGACCCCGGACACAAATATCTGTCTGTTACACAAACATTTGTCCCGGTGCGGGAATCGAACCCACGGCCTCTCGTTTCACAGCCGGCTACTGGCGTACTGCGCGACGGAGGCTGTTTATTATAATTTAGTTATTTTTATAATTGCTTTTTACCGTGTCTATTTTAGAGCTATTACATTGTACAGTGCTGAATGTCTCGGATTTGTTATTATAGTTGGAGTTAAGACAATTTGTAGTTCGTTATGATGTTCCGTTTTCCTCCTTACGTATCCATTTAATTTAAACTCCCGGAAGTATGTTTCTTCTTGCACGTTTTAATAAGGCACAACCTTGAATATCCTTCATACGTACTGATGAAAATGAAAACATATTAAATTCCATTAAAAACTTTATTGCAATTTCATTGTCGAAAAAAATTTGCAACCTCTAATTACTAGGGTTGTCCCCTACCAAATCTTTTAATAGAATGCACGGAATTTTCTAATTAAGGAATGTGTATTGTCATCAGGTGACATCGAAGACTGCATAGTGACGCCGGCGTATCAGGGGCAGTTTACGCCGCTCCCAGAGGCGCTGTGTGATTGTATCATGGACCTCACGTCACAGGTAGGATTTTGACTCATATATGTTTAGTAATAAGGTTTGAACTTGCAATATTTGTAGTTAAAAATAATAATAACATTTTGAAAAATGTACATAAATGTTACATAAAATTATTTAAAAATATTCCCTATTGTTAATAAAATGTTAGCGAAATCTGAAATCGAATCACGCTTCATTAGCCATAATGCTTTGGCAAGGACAAAAACATCTTGTATTTAAACTAATTTGTGTGTTCGTTGAGTGCAAAAAGATGTGAACATCAAATAGCAAAAGAATAACACCTTACCATTAAACACATTAGAGAATGCAACCGATACAAAGACATGCAAGATGAAAGCTGAATACCAAAGAGATCTTGAAAGAATAAATACCAATAAATTTGGAAGTGGTAGAGCCACGCTGTAGACATATTTGTCTACAGCATGAATGGGCCGGCTCGACCGAGGTAGTACCACTGTCTCACAGAAACCAACGTAAAGTGACAGTTTACTGTCGCGTTTCGTATGGTAAGTGATATATCCGGAGGCCCAGATTCCACCTTCCCTTCCCTAATCCCTATTCCTGTCTTTTAAGGCCGACAGCGCATACATGACACTTTCGGTATTATGAATGTTCATGGGTGGTGGAGATCACTTAACATCAGGTGACCCACTGGCTCGTTTGTCGGACTGTACTATAAAAAAAAACAATTGCGTCTAGCGAACTAGATGAGAGGTAATTATTCCGTGCTACATCGATACAATCGGTACTCCATACAAAGTTGGATATTTGCACTTAATTGACCAATGTGTTTGTCGAAACAATAGTTTTGTGTGAATCAGGTCAAAAACAATCGGTAAAGGTACGCCACTTTCTCCGAAATATAATTTGGAAACTTGCATCCAAACGAGTGGATGAAAAAGATTAAATTTTCGATAATGATCGTTAATTTCAAGTTTGTGAAATATTGTTTCGGTCTAAGTTACCATTGTGTCCAGTGATTTTTCCAGTTCATTTACTCTAAAATATAATTCTTGAACAGTAAATAACGAAATATCAGCAAAAAGTTCATAAGAATGGTAAATTAAATATTTCTTTATTTTCATTATCAACTTAAGTAGCAAAATACGTGTGTTTGTCAAAATAAATTTGTTTTCATTATAAGTAATTATAGAGGTCATCAGACAGATGATTGATTTGCCAAAAATAACAGGTTTCGAAAAATAATATTAAATACTTAAGAAATTATTTGAATCTGCTAATAAAGTTCCAATATTACATTAAAATTTTCGATCAGATTAGGAAGAGTGACTTTCTTTCCCGCAAAGCAAGTGCCTAATCCGAAATTGTATAGTGTATTTATTTACAAGTGACGTAATTTTTCAGTATAATGCCCTCATTGTCTAGAATGATATTAACAAGCTTATATTATTATTCTTTAATTCAAATACAATTTAAAGTTATTAGTAATCATCTCCATTAATAGTCAGTTATATAGTAAAAAAAATGTAGTGGAAAAAGTAAAAATAAACAGTCTAATTTCAAAGATTCACTTAATTGCTATGTAAAATCAATCAAATCATTTATAAATTTAGTAAATTAGGCCATTAGGAGCACTTTTTACATATCATAATAATGTTAAAATCTACTGGTGCTTCGGAAATGCCCACTGGTCTGAGAAGAAGCACCAAGAAACTCAGTCGTAGACGTAGTATTTTGTAATTTGTCATTACAAATAAATATAAACGCTACTTGTCCATTATTTGGTTAAACAGATTAATATAAAAGCGTTATGGAACACATAATGTCACTCACCGTGAAGTGGATAATAATATGACTAAAAACGAATAATATGATACTGATTTTATCATTCGAATGTTCATTGAAACAGAAATTTACTTTAATTTGTAATTGCCCTGGTTTTAAATAAACTTTAAACGGCTTATTTGCCAAAATGTGATTTATACTAAAGAGGAAAGATGTAAGTCAACTAAAATCATAATCATCCTTTACTTTTGATTAAAAGGCATTCAATATTTTATTCGGAATATATAACCTATTTTTTCTGTATTCATTACTGGTAGTCACTTGATAGGATAGAAAACTTGCCTTACCTGTAAAACACTGACTTTATAAATGCATTATAAAAATACACACAACTACTACTACTAGCCCTGTATTAAACATTGTCCCACTGCTGGGCACGGGCCTCCTCTACTAATGAGAGGGGTTAGGCCTTAGTCCATACACACAACACTCCTTCGGAAATAAAAAGTTAGCCGACAATTTTTTACATCGTCTCAATACTCGTCTGCTCATCCTAACTTGTTATATTCTTGCTTTCGTAGTTTTTTGCTGATACACGCCTAAAATAGCAAAGCCGTGAGGTCATCTTAAAATCCCCATTTTAAGTCACTTGCTGTTATATCTTTGGCGATTCAATCCATATATAATTTATCTTGGTTTAGTTAGTATATTGATTTTGCCTTATTTAAAGGGTAGACAGAATGAGCAATTAGTCCACATTATTACTGCCCATTTTCCCACCCATGATTGGGAGAGAGCTTATCTTCATAACGGTTCATTCATTTCATAGCGGTTACAAATTCTTTCTTGTTCTGGTTTTTTACTTGAAAACTCAATACAATTTCTATTGCCAGAATTGGAAATTCAACCCTGGGCCTCATTAACCATCAGAGTTTGTACGTTCCCACTAGATCAATAGAATGATTATATCTGAACTCTATAGTATTTTCATCGTAATAGCTTTTTTTATTAATTTTGTAAGAACCTAATTTGAATGCGTATTCTCAGAAACGCCATAATCTTTTTCGTGGGTTTGATGTGGTCGTTTTATAATACTGTCATATTTTTTTATTGCTAGAACGTTATTGTTGTTTGCTGTTTTGTATTATTTAAGTTTTGCGGAATTTTCTAGATACATCGCTTTATTTTGTAAATCTTGGTATATGTGCTTGCGTTTGTAAGTATGTTATTTGGAAAAGGTTTGTGTGACAGTGACGCGCAGCCGTCATCTTAATCATTTCTTTCAATTGCCACTTTTAGTCTTATTTAATTAGTCCTAAGTAACAATTAAGTAATCGTCATAGTAAATGTCAGTCTGAATCAAAATATGATCCTTACTCCACTAATTTATTGATTTTGGCATACTACGTCTAATACCTTAAATTGTATCGGTGAATAGGTATATGTCGCCTCAAGGATACTGGCAAATGCCGTTTTATATATTTATTTATACACTTTATATACATCGTATATAGGCGGACTTACTGTGAAATTCTCGGTATTTAACATTTAACGATACTAAGGGACGAGTAAATGGTCCATTACTCTGAGTGTGGTGATAAGACAATAGTGACAGATACACACATTCTTTGTAAATCTTCTGTTATTGAAGTTTCAGCTAACGTTGAAAACTAATGTTATTTATCAAATAGTAGAAAATTAAATTAATGTCATTATAATATAAAAAATTTAACTGAAATTGCACTACTTATATTTTAATTTACTAAACAATCTTCCATTCAAATAAATTACACTGCCAAATCCATAACAATAATTTCAATACAAACAACTGTACTAGCGTTTCATTACCAAACATCATAAACACCGATTATTGTCTACCATAATCTCTGGTAACACCAGATTAATTTGTCAAGCGGCTTGCGTAATATCTGGCAACACGGAATGCAGTTCTGCGATTACACCAATGTGAGCTGGAATTTTAAATACTCATTTGCATTCGTTTTATTAGGTTTATAATAGTATTGGTTTGGTTTGTGGGTGTTTGAACTTGTCAATCGATTCTGGTTTACGGGTCACAAGATAAAACGGGAAGACCTTGCCCGAGCTTGTTATATTCAGTAGGCGTATGTCAATCACATTTGTAATCATGTATGACGAAAACATTTGTCGTTTCTACTGCTCCGATGATACATGCATAAAGGGGTAGGCACCCATCTTTTCATCGGATTTATTACGGTCCCATAATGTGATAGCGGGCAAGCCTACCGCCATACCGAGTTGTTCTATATAGAAAAACCCAATATTACTGCTCCAATGAGTGTTACACTACACTGACAATCATTCACGTAGTCCTGACACCATAGTAGGTTGCATGCAGTATTGTGTGATATAAACTACCAGAGACTTTCGGTCTAACAAAACCCAGACCAAAAAATTATTTACAGATAACAAACGTTAGTCTCTGTATGTCTATAGTCCTGACACACTAGATCACACCTATACCGTGGATACCAAGAACTACGAGGGACTACGGTCGCCGAAGAAATATATGTGGATTGCACAAACATTTGCCTTGGTCGGAATAGGGTAATTTTCTGTGTTTAATTTCGTACATTATTCGATATGAAACCGAATATAATACGCCAAAGAAAACTTTTTTCAAAAACAGAATCAAAATTGATTGAAAATTGAGGTTACGAAATTTATTTTAGATATTGGTATGAGCAAAAATGGGTTCGTAGTAGGAACATCTCACTATCTCCTTCGCACAACGGACCAGTAATGGCCATTCTGATAGGTGACGTCGCGGCTCATATCATAACGGTAGGCAGCGGCTTTGCTGTGCCCTGGCATTGCAGAAGTCTATGGGCGGCGGTGACTACTTACCATCAGGTGGCACGACTGCTCGTCTGCCTATCAAGGACTAAAAAAAAATGCAGCCTTTTACTGACATTTGAAAATTAGCCATTCCAGCAGATTTGAATGGCGTCTAATTTACTTATTTTTTCTGATTTATAGAATTCTTTCGATACTAGGGTTAAGGTAATGTAACGATTGATTAAAACGATAATAACTCATGTCAACTAACCTATTGTGCCCGCAGCCTCGTTCCACAACTTCCTATTCATCTGCTTTGCCACGAAGACAGTATTAGAGATTTTTCCTAGAGGCTTTTTATTACTTACTCTTCTTTATTGTCACATTTAAATGTGGTTTTTGAGTAATCATCAGATCATCGAACTGGATGATCTTATAACGTTTTATAATGATGGTTGAACACGCGAATTCAAGTTTATCGTAACGATACGCTATTTGCGGCTAAATACCGCATCAATATCTTCATTGTGTTAGAATGGCGCCTGTAATTATAAGCGAAGGAATTTATACATACGCTTGATGTTGAAGTAAAATAATACAGTCATTATTTCACAGGTTGATATAAAGTAATAATTTAAACAAATTAAATTGACCGTGGTGCAGCGGGTGAATAGCCGGCTGTGAAACGAAAGGCGGCGGATTCGATTTCCGCACCGAGACAAATGTTTGTGACAGACATATATTTGTTTCCGGTCTGGGTGTTGTGGGACCGTAGTCCCCCTTAGTTTTATTTATTTATTTATTAGCCAAATTATAACACCATTACAGTAACCCAATACGATGCTATAACTAATACATATAATATTAACTTATTTCTACCAGTTTGTATGCCGCTTCAGTGAATTTCGGCTGGTTACAATTAAATATATCCATATCTTGAGATAGTACATTTATAATACGAATAGCACGTGATAACGGAGAGTACTGAGACAAGTTAGTCCTGCCGGCTGGACAAGTTAGTTCTTGATACCCACGATATAGATTTCACCTAGTATGGGCCTATTTTTAAGTTTATAATTTTTGGTGCCACAACTCTATCTAGAAAACTTTGTTAAACATGATTATATTTATTCAGACGAGAATTAAAATTGCGATATCTTTCTGAGTGAACTATTTCATCTCCTTGCCACGCCCGTGACGGTTGATCATATATAGTAGTAACATCACTTAAGTTTAATTTATCCACCTCGTCTAAATAAAATAGTTGAAGTAGTTTATAGTTCCCTAGCTGACGTTCCGTGAAATAGACTATTGCATTTTGAAAAAGGAATTTATATTGTAGAATCTAGAATCCAAACATTATACTGGGCACATATTGGCACGCAGGCGATGAGGCGCAGCGCAGCTTAAATTTTGTTATGTATGTAATAAAGACATGCTACGATGCGGCGCGGCGTGATTAATGAATGGGCATGATTGTCGTTCAAAATTACATGAGCCATCTCTGTTATACTATCACTGCAGTTCCATGTTTTGGCCGGCATGATTGTGTTGAGTAGCGGGGGATAGACTGTCTCTCGCTACTTGATACTCTATCTGGACGGCACTGCGCTTACCATCAGGCGCAGTGTGGTCACTTTGCCGCGCCAGAATAAAAAAAAATAAAAAAAAGAGAAGTACTGCTCCTATAATATGCTCGCGCATTTTTTCAATAAATATCAAATTCCCCCTCAAAAATTCAAATTAGAAAATAGCAATTGTTATTTTTTTTGCCGAAAAATCATTTAACCATGCACCTGTTTCTTGGATGAAAAATTCTTATATATACTTTCGTAGTTTCTGCACAGATTCTTAACCTATGCCTCAGTATTCCCAAGTTATTCAGTATGAGCATAACACTTTAATACTACTGACCAAAGTGATCGTTATAATCTTATTAGCTGTTCAAACTTACCCTGGGGCTCATAAATTATCACTTCCTGACAGACACCAATGAGTTTCAAAACATCGCAATCGAGCAAATGAAAATCAACAATACTTGCACAGTCATAACTTAGTTCTCTTGATACCTTGTTGAATACTCAAGAGAAAATGTCGATTTCAAAGCATAAATTATGGTATTTATTTAAAAATGTATTAGTACAGTGTTTTGTCTCTCTATATTTAGAGATATTGACATCAGAGGAAGCAAGACAAAATAAATAACAAGTGTATTTATTAACTAAGTCATCGTTAGCAAAATATTCTTACTCAAATCTACATTATATTATTATAAAGAGGAAAGATTTTATTGTTTGTAATGGATAAACTGAAAAGCTCTGAACCGATAAAAACATTTTTTCTCCTATGGAAAGCTACATTATTCCGGGGTAACATGACCTATATATATATATATATATATATATATATATATATATATATATATATATATATATATATCATATTACACATTATTATAAAAAAAAAACCCTACGAAAATAGCAAAAATACCCGTGTAAGCCGTGTGTTATACACAGGGCTTACACGGGTGGAGCCGCGAGCAAAAGCTAGTGCCATGTAATTTTCAAAAGTACGTTAAATAAAATCAGTAACCAATCGCAGTATTTATTCGATTATTAATGTAACGTATCAAATGAGTTTCTGAATTTGGAGGAAAGAGGATAAGGTACTTTTATCGAGCTTTACAGAAACTAACTCCCAAATATTAAAGTTCTTTCTACGAAGAAAAAGAAAAGACTCGATGGTCACTTTGCTGAGCCAGGATAAAAAAAAAATATTGGAGCCACACAATAGGCTTTTGGACTGGTGTTTGATTTGATTAAAATAGTAAAGTTTAGATGTTGCTATTAATTTTGACCGGGTTCCGTTCCTCCAAATCAAGTCTCTGTATGGAATTTGACTGACGTTCTTAGATATGACGTCATTGGTAAAATAGTGCGCTGTCTAGCATAGTGCATTGCTTATCTTCTTTTATACACATTTTAATTTTGTTCTCCGTGATCGGCTCCATGGAATATTTATAAAACAATAAAAAATCTGTCTTGTAATATATTCGATCGTTTCCATACTAATTATAACCTCAAAATAATCTAGCCCTTCATCCTTCATAGTATATAACTCCGTTCTAAATACATGTGAATTTGATCTCGCTTTATCATTTACCGATCTGTAACATTGTTCTGTAAGTCAACCTTCGGATCAGGAATGTGGCAGATATTAATGCGATGCAGTTGTGTAACGTTGGTATAAATTTATGCGTAAAAGTCGGTACTCAAATACCTTTGTGGGTCGATTAAGCTTTGTCTCGATTAGGACATAAATTCTCACTTAAGGGGCGGAATTTGTTAGTATGTAATGAGACATACTAATGTAGATGAAGTGAAACATTGTTTTAAGTATTAAGTAATAAATTACTGTGTGTTTTGATATGTTAAATATTAAAAAATAATTCATCAACTTAAAATATTTATTCTTGACGTCTGAGTTTGGCATTTAACGCCATCTCATAAGCTATGTGGACATAGCTTATAAGATGGCGTTATTCATTCACGGTACGGTTTCAACTTGAAAGTTTCAATCTTCCTTGCATGTTACGCCTGGCATGCAATGCGCAATTAAAAGACTTTTGGCACTTGCATAATTTCAACATATGAAAATAAGTGACATACAAAATGTACGTGTGTGTGACAATCGGATCTGATACGCTTATCTCAAAAGAAAATCATCATCATCATGTCAGCCGAAGGACGTCAACTGCTGGACATAGGCCTCCCCCAAAAAGTGCCACAATGACCGGTTCTGCGCCACCCTCATCCAGCGGACACCTTGTGAAAAGAAAATGCAAGTTCCAAACATGTGAAATTGTTTCAAAACAAATAAATTATAATCAAAAACCGCAAAACTTCGCAATGCTATTTTTAAATTCCTTTCTATTATGCTGTAAAACAAACTCATTCATCAACCTGCTATCGATTTAAATGTTACAAAGGAAAACCGCCGTCTCATTGGTCATTCCATTCCTAATGAATGGTACATTTGTGCTAAAATAAATGGAATAATTGGACAGTGCTTGTAACCAGTCTGATTTTACACTTACCAGCTCAAATATGTAGTAGAGATAAGGTGATACTATTTCACATGATCTAGTTTAGGTGCTTGCTATACACCTTTGTGTTTATTAGGGCTGCCAGCATTCCATTTAAGATTATAGCGAGGTCAGATTGTTGGATATATACAAATCATTTTTGAGTATTACCTCTGGATTGTCATAATTGAAATAATGTATGATAATAATATACTAAGTATTCTTTGGTAAGCAGTGGCATGGCTGTATCCATGGCATGGTGAAATTCACGAGCAATGGTAACTTCTTCGCACCATATAGGCCCAATGATTGCCTGCCTTTTATTAATAAAAAGTATTGTTCAAATTCCGATTCTAAAAGCTCATTGGCTGCTGATGATGTTCGATTTTTAAATATGTATTTGTATTAAACCATGAGGTCAGCTAAGTCTATGAAGTCTATGTTATTATCAATGACAGATATGCCTGGTCTTGCGTGGCAATTATGCGTATCTGTAATTTGTCAACGCCTTGATTTATGCTTAATTCTTCTTAATCTTGCACCGACCAAAATCGTACTATCTAAACGTTTAATTAAAGCTAAACATTCAGGAACGAATTCCTAAAGTCAACTCAAAAAAGAAAATAGATCTGTACTAAAATTGCTTGGTCATATCTTAATAATTTTGGTACAGATGCAGCAGTTTATTTAATTTTATGTGTAAAATAATTTAATAGTGATAGTAAAAATACTAGTCCCATTATAAGACTTCTGTTATCATCACGATGTAATAAGTAATTAAAAAAATTAATATGCTCTTAAGCTTGATAAGTATTACATGAAAGCCATTAATGATTTTAGTTAAGTACAGCCTTGTAACACATTCAACGACATTAAATTATATTTTTACAAACGGAAAATTAAAATAAACATGCGAAGTAATAACATCAAGTATGACAAGCGCTCTCCTTATTCGAACTACACATATTATAGTGTATCAGCAAAGGAAACCGTGAAATATAATCACATGAACATCTGAAACTGACATTTGCCCAATACGGATAACGAACGCGGTATCGGAAAGGGTATTCCGGTATCACACGTGACTCATTAGGTGAATTAAAGGTCACGCGTGGCTGAGAGTGTGATATTGCGGATTAATTGTAGCTGGCAGTTTGTTTTGTGATTGTGTGTGATGTGATTTTGATAGGGAATCAAAAAAATGCGCGTTTAAAGAAATTCCTGAGAAATTTATTGCTATCGTTAAATATTGTATTAAATATGGCTTCATTATGAAAGTTTCTGTCTCGGGTTTTCTTAAATAATGTAGAACAAATCTTGAAGTAGATAATACTTGTTCTTAATTCAAATTGTCTTTAATACTATTGATACTAAAAGAAGTGAAAAAACATGAAAAAAATTAGTCGCAATTAATTTTCAATGTTCTTATTAAATAATTAAAATACCAATTTCTTTGGTTTAAGTTGCATTTTGGGCTAGCGAAACCTTTGCGGTTGCCATATTTGTATGGGGCAGTAAGTGTTGAAACCGAAACTAATATTCTCTTAAGGGCATACAGGATCCTGGACATTGAACCTGACTTCTGTATGGCTTTAACGATATTACTATTAACCCATAGGCAATATTGTCTACGGGTTATTTCATTCCAAAACCAACTTCTATGTTCATAAATATATTTTAAAATGTGTATACGAGCCTATTATATCAGCGGCTTTGCAGTGCCCTGGCATTGCAGAAGTCTATGGGCGGCGGTGACTTATCATCAGGTGGCCCGTCTGCTCGTCTGCCTATCGAGGCACTAAAAAACTGAAGAATTCAGACACAACTTATTTAATGTATAGTGTAAGAAACAGATGAGACAGAAGACAGAGATGTTGCGCTTAATATCCAATGCAAAAACTTTATCGCGACTCGTTTGCCGTTATCCATCGAGAAGTTTGCATTTTTTAGCCCGCACTGCGACATCAGACCTCAAACAAATTTAATCAATGTAGATTGGTGGCTCCTTCGCATAAAATCCACTGAGCAATACAGTTAAATTCAGAATATTCTACTTTTTAAAGTCATACAAAAACAAATGAATTGAAATGAAACTGAAAGTTAAATCGATTTAAACTTTAAACCAAACAAAACAGTTCCCACGACATAAAATATCGATAAATCATTCCTTATTACGTGGGAAATGTCCAAAACGATTGTTATCTATGCACAATTTTCAATGTCATATCGAAGGTCACCAGACTCCATCCTGATCTTTCGGGGAGATTTAGATTATAATTGATTGATTGAATATTTTGTAAGCATTCGCCTAATGTTTATATCTGATGGTGATTGATCGACATATCAGCTTTTGTGCCTTATACTGAAATGTCTGCTATTTTGTAATAGTTATTTGATTTTAAGCAACAAGTGTTAAGGCTTCCAGTGAATGGGTGAACTTGACTGGGATAATATCACTGTTACATAGTAAAACAATGTAAATAAGTACTCTACTCCTGCATATACTCTCCTTACGTGAGATTTCCACAATCCAAATCTAATATTGAAGGTATACCTACGTATTATTAGGTCAAATGTTGCCTTTCCATTGTCGCCATTCATGACTCAGACTGCCTGGGTGGCGCAGTTGTAATTGCGCATGCGTTACGACTGCTGTGCTGAGGTCTCGGGTTCGATCCCCGGCTCTGGTAAAGTGATATTGGATTTTTCTACATAGAAATTCTCAGTATTAGTCCGGAGTCTGGAATTTGTGCCCGGTAACTCGGCGAAAAGTGGGTGTACTGGTTACACCTCTGCCTACACCTTCGGGGATTACAGGCGTAAGTGTATATGAATGTATGTCGCTCATTCATCATTTGTATACAGCGAAATATGAATTTGTATTAAATATAATAATCTTGATAATAATATTTCGGGTAATGAAAATTTCAAGAAAATGAATGTACTAGTACTATGTTCAGGATCGAAGCTAACTTCACCTGCATGTTAGTCCCGCTGGCTAACAAGCGAGGTTCTGGTAATCCTTTAACTCACATTGGGTTATAATTTAAAAGGAATATCATAATAAAGTTGAATATGGTCTTTGGCTAGCAGGGGGACTTATTTGAAATCTTACTAAAATGGATGTAGAAATCACGATTGAGTTTGTAGAAATTAAAAAAAGCCTTGCAAAACTGTACCGCCTTCTTGTAGTAAATTCAACGTGCATATGTTAATGTCAATATCAACACGTACAAAAAGTTAGCACAGATTTATAGGTTCTTAAAAAAATATCCGAAAGTATGGCCAGTGATTTTAATAAAAAAAAAGTATTCCGCTTTAAATATTTACACACCTCATTAAAGGCCAATTTAAATATGAAAACGAATGTGTGATCAAAGCATTGCAAATTAATCGTGTGTGAAGGTTGGTCGCAAAGCAAGTTATTATGAAATAATATAAACAATATTTGAAGCTACATTATTATAAAGTCATCATTATGTTATTAATATTCCTACGCAACATGCATTAGATAATCACAACTTGGTCTAAAACTTAAGAAGCTAACTTCTAAGTCAGATTACGATATATTTGCTATGGAGGAATTGCTCCAAGTTATTAAAATTTGACCACATTTTGCGAAAATATCGGGTAAAATAAATATTAATATCTACTAAAGTAGATAAGTACTCTAATTGGACGGCACTGCGCTTACCATCAGGTGCAGTGTGGTCACTTTGATGTGCCAGGATAAAAAAAATATATGCTAATCTAAAAAGTATTTGTATTATTATAATAAGTACCTAGTCAGGTCATAAATTCTGTCACATGTTTAATATAAAATAATTGAAACAAGTTTATTCATTATGTAACCATTTATATACCAAAATGAACTTAACAAAACATAGATTCTTATGACACTAAAGTTTATTCAAAATGACCTCCGTGATTTTGAATACAGGCCTTCAATCTGCGCGGCCAGTTGTCTATCGCAGCACGAACGAGGTCCATGTCAATATCGGCGGCTGCCTTAATCAAGGATGTCTTGAGTGACTCCAAATTGGGATGAGGCTTTGAGCACGCCTTTTCCTCCAAGTGTTGCCATATCTTGTAATCTAACGGATTCAAATCTGGACTGGAGGAGGGCCAGTCTTCGTGCCGGATGAAGTCGATTTCACGCGCCGCCAGCCAGTCTTGTGTGCTCTTCGCTCTATGAGCTGGCGCCGAATCAATTTGAAATTCGAATTCTATAAACTTTTTTGTGGCCAGCATTCAAAAATAAAAGTTTTTACTGTGTGACAATACTTATGACCTGACTGTGTATATTTGTTAAATCTCTATTTCTTTATAGGGGCAATCGGCAACGCTGGAAAGTATAAGAACATCACTCACGTCGAAGTTTCCTTCGATGCAAACGCCTTCCCAAGAAGTAGTCTATGACACGCTCGCCCAGCTGATGCAGGAGAGGAAGATATACCAGACCTCCAGGGGATTCTTTATCGTCACACCTGAGTAAGTAACTTGAACAATCTTAATTAATCTGAAAAATCTTTATTATTTGTTTGTTTAACGGTAGGCAACGGCTTTGCTGTGCCCTGGCATTGCAGAAGTCTATGGGTGGCGGTGACTACTTACCATCAGTTGGCCCGTCTGCTCGTCTGCCTATCGAGGCACTAAAAAAATATTGATTATATTCTATGGGTCTTTCTTTATCTAGTTCTCAAACTTTGGTAACCTCTTCTGGAACGTATGCATGAGTTTGCAGAATAATTAATATAAACCAAGTAACAAAGTTGTGCTTAGCCTTAAGTATAGTGGAAGCTGTATTAGCATCACATTTAAATTTAGCAGCCAGAGCCAAGTTATATTACCAGCCATTACGATGTTTATTTACTTAATTAATTATTAAAACAAATAATCCATATTTCGTGGCGATCTTGAACAAGTGTGTTCACACCTCATGTGTTTAATATTGATAACCGTGAGTCACATCGCCATTTCGAGATATCGCCAATCTGCAGTTTGGGCATGTTGCGCAAACAGAACGCGCCCCGCGTACTGATGCGTACCGCAATTTCGATGCAAAACATGGGTTCGTTAGATCTGATAAATTTCATGATTAAAATTACCCGCAAGTTTGTAAAGGATTTCGATACGGACTGGTCACATGTGCGTGTTCGGATTTACAATTAGAACAATATTTTTAATCGATTGCAATCACTTTTATCATGTCCATAGTGATTGCTTACATTAAAGTATTAAGCTCTCACGGATCACACACCAGACTCCGGTGTTCGGAAAAAGATAATAAGTAGTGAGTAAAATACAAGCCAAAATCAATTTTATTTTCATAATATTAACGTTACAAATACGCTTCATACACAGTTCAATAAGTTTTGCCAATTTTTTACTGGACACCGGTGTCTGAATGATCCGTGAGTGGTTAAAAGGACAAGTAGGTCTCTCGGTTGATGCTAATCACATATCCGCAAATAACAGCCAGAGTAGTTTCAATAAATGTAGAAAAAATTTAACAGCCCGGCATAATTGTCAAATGGCGAGAGATAATCGTTTCTGGCCATTCTATGCTTTTTCTGGACGGCATTAAATAAACCGGCCGGCATGATTGTGTTGAGTAGCGGGGGATAGACTGTCTCTCGCTACTTGATACTCTATCTGGACGGCACTGCGCCTTACTATCAGGTGCAGTGTGGTTAATTTGCCGCGCCAGAATAAAAAAAAACATCAGGTTCACTATAATTTGCTGAGCTAGAATATTAAAAATAACAAGGTCTGTACACTGCAGATTGCGTGGCAGTCAGGAAAAAAGGATATTTGTATGAGACAGTTATATCGTTGAAAACTCTCCTACAAGATTAAGAGGATAGTAATGACTACATGTTATTGCATTTAGTACAAAATGACAGCCCACTGCAAATGAAGTTAAAAACAACATCAGTCTTGGTTTTTTGTAGATAAAAATATTAAAACCTATAATTAAGTAACCTCAAGCTGATAATGATGTTTCAAACCATTCATTACAACTGACATCATACACATAAGGTTTTCAATTAACGTAAATAAGATTTCAAAATGCATGAGGTCGAATCAATTTGTGATTATTTCGCGAACGCTACTGAAATCACACATGCAATACCATTAGCGGATGAGAAATGAGTACAAGAGCTTTTAATCAAGGACGCTAAAAGGGCATGCAATCACCACACTCTATCTTTATTAAATTTAGATAAGTCCAGTAATCAGGATTACAAAATTATTCGGAGCATGTAAACTCGAGGTCCGGCTATGAATCAGTGTGACCCAACATGTACACCCAAATTCAAACGTTTTTGCAAAGTTACGTGACGGCTAAGCGCAATTACTTGTTGCATTGTCTTTTTGTTTAAATAACAGCTCCTACTTTAATGTTTTCGAAATAAGAATGGTCTCAGTTGAAGCCCATGAATGTACTAAAGATGTATGTACTAGTTTTAAATTCGCAACGTTTTAAAATAATGTGAAGGATGTTAAACCATACTCACGACGATTCGAATACTTTGGACAAGGAAATGTTTAAGGAACGTAAAGCCTACGGCAAGCCATTGAACACTAAATATAAATTAGAAATATAGCTATAATATCTAGTATTTGTCATTACGTACTTAAAAAATAATTCGATATTTTAACAGCACATTTATTCATTCATCAATATAAAATTAAATGATGGTACACGACGGGCAGCGATAGCCTAGTTGGTTGCAATACGGACTGTCAAGACGAAAGTCGTATGTTCGAAACCCAAGTGGCATATACCTCTGACTGTTCTAAAGTTATGTGTGTATTAAATGTTAATTATCGGTTGCTTTAACGATGAAGGTAAACATCGTGAGGAAATCTGCATACCTGAGAATTCTCATAAGAATTTCGAAGGTATGTGCAGTCTACCAACTCGCTATTCCAATTCGCTATATGTGGTGGACTAAGGCCTAACCCCACTCATGAGTAGAGGAGGCCCGTGCCCATCAGTGGGACATTGTTTAATACAGGGCTAGTATTATTATTACATGACGAGCATTTAAAAAAACTTATTTTTTAATTTAAACTCTATGACATCTTTCACAGGCGACGTCGCTCCAGATCGCGGTCGTCTTCAAGGCATCACCAGAACGGCATCGATGAGGACTGTCCCTCCCCCCGCACCATCCTCATGTCGGACCAAGAAGCACTTCATCAACTCTACGGAGAGATCACAACAGTCAGAGACGGAGCTGTGACACACCAGTGTGTGCAGACGAACCTCGCTGACGTCATATGTGGCGGTAAGTGTCAGATTTTGAAGGTTCTAGAGATGATGTCATTGATTAGGCGCTTGTCACACCGCCGACCAGTTGTGATGTATTTTCTAGCACAAAAACTAGAAAATACATCACATCATTAGCAGGCCGGCATGATTGTATTGAGTAGCGAGGGATAGATTATCACTCGCTACTTGATACTATAACTGGACGGCACTGCACTTACCATCAGGTGCAGTGTGGTCACTTTGCCGAGCCACGATAAAAAAAAACATTTAAAAAGATTTTAATATTACTCGTGTTTGCACAACTGGCCATAACTATCGCTTGGTGAATTTTTCGCAACGAAATTTACCATAAAATCCGACTTCAGTAAAACTCACTCTCCGCTGCTGGTCGCAAGAATAGATATCGAATGTAAAAAAGAGAAGTTGCATTACTTCGTTGTAAAGCCAGTGTGTAGATTGTAGAGTTTTAAAAAAACCTAGCCTTGCCACTCAATTAAGAATCTTATTGCACGCAAGATTAAGTTGTTTGAGGATTGTTTAAGTGCGTTATTTTAGACTTTGTTTATTCATTAGTTGTGATGCTTTATATTTGTTTTCTTTTTGATATTCATTATATTCGGATTTTATTCGTAAAATTTACCTGCTAAGCATTAAAGAAATCTTTTTTGTTTGGGCGAAACAAATCTAATAACTACGTACGCGTATATAACAGATGAAATTTGGCATATATATAGATATAATACTGTTTAGTACTATATGTCGTGATTTGAAAATTATATAATATAAAATAATGCTAGTATGTCCTGTATTAAACATTGTCCCACTGCTGGGCACGAGCCTCTTCTACTAATGAAAATGATTTGAAAATTAGTAAATGCTTTATTGCTATCCCTATTATCACTTAAATATATTAATTAAACTTTTTGAACCGACTGCCTCGGTGGCGCAGTTGTAATTGCGCATGCGTTACGACTGCTGTGCTGAGGTCTCGGGTTCGATCCCCGGGTCGGGTAAAGTGATATTGGGTTTTTCTATTTAGAAATGCCTCAGTATTAGCCCGGAGTCTGGAAAATGTGCCCGGTATGGCGATAGGCTCGCCCCCTATCACATTATGGGACCGAAATTCGGCGAAAAGTGGGTGTACTAGTTACACCTCTGCCTACCCCTTCGGGGATTACAGGCGTGAGTGTATGTGTGTGTGTGTAAACTTTTTGAACTTAACTACAAAATCTAGTTTTCCGAATTCGAAAAAGATTTTATACGGATGGTTTGAAAACTTCTTCTCGCACATGAATATGGGAAACCTAGATGCATGGCAGCCTTACTATTATTTACTCCAAATATAATAATACTTTAAGCAAATACCAACCCTCATTAGTTAGTTAAATGTAGTGGCGCGGTCACGTAATAAACTCGTTAAATTGTCGACCTAGTTTATACATCAACCCAATAAAGTTACTGGCCTGAGATTTTCAGGTCACTAGTTTAACTCATATTCAAAAAAAACTAACGTTGACTTCGTAAGAATCCATACTTGATGTTGAAACAGCTGCAATTTGTTTCTGGAAGTGGTATGTCTGTCACTGGTTTCTGGCATCATTTTGGGACTGCACTGTATTACAATCTGGTGCAGTGTAGTTACTTTGCCGGGTCAGCATGAAAAACATTATCTTCAGAATTTTGTAATCCATAAAAGTTTTGTATTGACAGAGTCGTATTAAGTGCTGACTAAAAGCCGTTAATTTATATATTATAAACGCCAAAATATTTAAAGAAATAAAGTAATTTTAGATAAAATGTAATAATTTTTTTAAATAATGTAACACTCTATAAATTATGAAAAATATATGCGTTAAGCGACTTTTCAGTAGCTACATGAAGTTTTAAATAATAATTTGGATTATCTAAATATAAATTGGTAGATAAATAATGGATTCGCTCACGGACAGTTCAGAAAGTTTCCATCATTAAGTGTTCTAGCTGAAAGTTCAACAAACTATATCTCAGACACAAAGATCAAATTCCCTTGATGACGTTGGTGGAAACAAAAAAGCGGGTATGTAGGACAGTTCTGCAGTGGCCTGATTCCGTTCTGCATTGCCTCAGCGCCTGACCTCTACTGAGGAATGAAGTGTAGCAGGTAAATTTAACTCAAAGGATTATATAAAGACGTAACTAGGTTAACTATTAGAATTCTTGGAGTTTGAACATTAGAGAGTCACCTGTTGTAATTTATAATACTCCCTCCTTTAATTAGAAGATGATGGGTAATTTAGTAGACTGTTTTAAACATTTTGCTAATTCTAAATTTAAATTAGCTATTTAACCTATTTTACATACGCTTCCTTGTGGAGGCGTAAATAGTACACTCACAATTCGCTGAATAACAAAACCATATTTCACATAGATAATATATTTTTGTATGACCATCGTCTGGAAGACCTGTCTAATTCTTGTGACTTCATCATTTGGCACCGATTTGACTTTAGTTACCTGCAATGATGTTGAAGATGAGTTACTGGATTTGATATCCAGGTCGGCAGTTAAAAGTGATTCCGGCTCGGAAAACATATATATGTGTATTGCCCAGGATAGGAATTCTACCAGATGGCGATGCGTTCGCTCTGTTGATGGATTAAATAAACCACGAACTAGAACTTGCATCTCTGACTAACCTATGGGAATAGGGTCGTAGGCTTATAATATTTATTTAAACAAATACGACTCGAAGAACTTGAATAAATCATGACAAATCCGTTCCAATGATTTCACGTTTTCTAAGGCGAAATTAGACATTGTATTTTGTTAAGATTTTACAGCCTTTATTAGCATTTCAATACGGAAATCCCGTTACACCTATTCGTCGATCAACAATGAATGAATTTGATCATGACTGGACCTTTTACTTAATCCTATAGCGTTTCGTTTCTAAAATGTTCTAAGCGAAATTTTACTCTGTGACTTAGATATTAAGTCCAAAATCAGTTGTCATTTTATTGACACGTTTTTGGAGATCTTGATAATGTGACATTGAATTATTTCATGAACTGTGAAGTAGGGACCTCGAAAAGGTCACAGCGGTCACACAACCAAACGTGACTTCGCCAATTTGTTTTATGAAATAGAGTTAACGGTGAAGAAACGAGAAAATATGGACACATTCGCCCATCAAGCTACGGTATACAAAAACGCAGATTAAATCGAAATGATGAAGCTGTTTGATCGATTATTCGTGATGGTTGATTGTAATCGATTAAAACATTCTTCACACATTTTTGTCACAATTGTGTTAAATATTTGATTTGAACGGCCTTAAAAGTATACAGGTGTATGTAAATGTAGGTGTATACGTTTTTTCCTCATTCCTTTAACATTGACGTCAAAGTTCTTCGTTTTATTTATTTATAGTTGTGGACAAATTATTTGCGATTTCAATAACAATGGGTAATTAGGTGCAGTGTGGTCAATTTGCCGTGCTAGATTAAAAAATATGGACAAAGCTTGGCAAGTTTTGGAACGAATTTTACAGACACTCTAAATATGTGACGTCATAGAGTCATTTTTTAAAGAATGCTTAAAACAAGTACTAAACTGATTAAAACACAAATAAACAAAGTTTCTTAAAAACAACCACTTTGTTATTGATGTTCTTTGAACTGTTATTATTGATACGTCAATTCTAAGAATCCACAAGTATAAAGTTGCATATTTATTTACTCAGTATTAATAATCAACACTTAGTCTTAGATTACAGCCCACCCGTATAGTAAACAAACAAATTATTCTTGAATCAATCACACAATTTTAAACCTTAACAACCTGTACTTAGAGTTCTATAGATTGCTTTAATAACCTAGGATGTACGCAACGAGACCAGTGGAAAGTACAGGAAGCACCTTTCAATCAATCTTGGCTCTTCATTTGTTGTCATTGCTATCCGATTATCTGTCTTAAATGGACCACATTAACGTTTTAATTACGTGCACACGCGGGTGTGTTATTGAGAAATGAACGTTAATGCATTCAGAAGAACTCTGATATTGACACCGCATATCTCCGGCAAGGGTATAGCTATGCTAGTTTTAGAGTTCCTATGGTATGGGAGCTGAATTGAAAAACCATTGCAGTTGAAGTATTAAAAAATGAATTATTCACGAACAAGGTGACACACCTTGTTAAAACAAAGGTGTATGTATAGTTTGCGTGATATAGTAACATAAAAGGCCAGTTAATATGAAGAAAAGCAAACAAAATTGCATATAAATAATATCATGCGTGACAAGTGGCTCTTATATAAAATAATAATGACAATATTCTCAATCAGATAAAGTTAATCAAATTGAAATTAATTAATAATCATAGGATTATTATACATATTGACGTAGAATAAGTATAAGTGAAAAAATGCAATTGTATATATTATATTGTAGTGAAGGAATTAATGGAATAAGGCCGCTGTTGAACGGGGCTCGCAAAACCCAAAAAGGGTCATTTTGATCCAACCCTCGTGTCGCGGGGTAAATAAATCAATTCAAATATAAATGTTTTTAGCCTTTCGCGATTTTGTACATATTTTAAAATTGGAGGTCGGGTCTTAATCGCGCAATATTGAATGGCATAAATAACAATTTATTTCCCGACGTTTCAACTGAGTTGCATCGGCCGTGGTCACGGGCTGACTCAAAATATGGATGGTTAAGAACCGTTCTCCAATTTTATAATTCAAATATTAATATTATTTTACGAAAAAGCATCGATGAAAAATCAGAACGCTCTTCCGTTACTCCATTCACGCTTTGCCAACTTTTTATTTCATTCACACTGACCTTTATGCATTCGATTTACTTTTTAATTCATAGTTAAAAGTAAAAAAGTATCCGTATCACATTCGTGTTGCCATATGTAGTTGTAGTCTGGGATCGACCGGACGCAAAGTCGTTTCATAGACCCACAAGTCTAATTAATCGACATGGATGCAGTAAATGCAATTAGCCTATTTATTTTATGTGTTTAGTAATAATCAGTGGATTAATGATTGAAAATAAAAATATAATATTGTTTAATTTAATTTAGCTTAGAAATACAATTTGGATATCCTTTTGAACAAATGAATGTATGAAATGTCGTATGATTTTTAGCAATATACTTTTATATTGCAAATGTCGCTATTTTAAAATTTCTAAAATTGTTTTGATTACCATAGCTACAATTTATCGGGGTATTTTAAAAACATTGTCGATTTAGATCTCAGTCTATCAAAAACATTATCGGACTCAGAAGTTTGTAAGATAGATGAGTCTATCAGTTTTAACAACGTGTTTACTACTCTGTAAAGAACAAGTTGAATGCACGTCTCCCGTTGAATAAATCATGCTTCTTGGCAACTGTTCAATATTATGGAAGTTTGAATGATGAGCTGCCTGAACAACATGAATGAACCAAATGGATGACCTAATATATTATTTGCTCAATGAAAACCAAATATTTTTATCACAACTTTCATTTGGCACATGTAAATATTTAAAATTGAAACAGCTCATAAATAGCAGCATATTGATGAAACATGAGCAATGCGTTTACATCAAATTGAAAAATAGAGAATTCACTTCGGGATTTTATCGAGATCACTCTCTTAACGATAATACCAGCAGTATTTTTTTATTAGATGAAAAAATAAAAAAATATTACTGTCACAGATAACCTACGTTCGAAGTATAGTATTAATTTTTTTTTGTATTGTATCTTATAATGGTACTCAATAAATGATATTTATCGACCTATCTTTCTAAATATGTTTTATACAGAGATTTATTTTATATAGGTGTTCCCAGCTACTGTAGACGCATAATTTGCCCGATGGCGTGTGCAACTTTTATTGGCAGTCGACTTCAATATTTTAATAATATTAATGCGTACATATACACTTACGCCTGTAATCCCCGAAGGTAGGCAGAGGTGTAACCAGTACACCCACTTTTCGCCGAATTTCGGTCCCATAATGTGCTAAGGGGCGAGCTTAGCACTTCATAGTGTCTACTACCACGGCCCGAACCAAGAGGTTTGCAAATTCGTATTTTTGCCGCACCATCAAGCTGTGGAACAGTTTGCCAGCTACCGTGTTCCCTCCCTATGATCCTGGGTCCTTAAGGCGTAGTGTGAAGAAGCTAAACAGCAGCCGGCATAATTGTTTTGAGTAGCGAGGTATAGATTATCTCTCGCTACTTGATACTCTATCTGGACGGCACTGCGCTTACCATCAAGTGCAGTGTAGTCACGTTGCCGTGCCAGAATAAAAAAAAACAGTTCAATTCATTTCATTGTTTCAAGTAGCGAGGGATCGCTACTCGATACGTGAAGTGTATTTAATTATACATTAACAATACATATATATACATACATATACAGGCTCACGCCTGTAATCCCCGAAGGGGTAGGCAGAGGTGTAACCAGTACACCCACTTTTCGCCGAATTTCGGTCCCATAATGTGATAGGAGGCGAGCCTATCGCCACACCGGGCACCATTCCAGACTCCCGGTTAATACTGAGTATTTCTAGGTAGAAAAACCCAATATCACTTTACCCGACCCGGGGATCGAACCCGAGACGTCAGCACAGCAATCGTAACGCATGCGCAATCACAACTACGCTACCGAGGCAGTCGCACATTAACATAGTTGCCATCAAAATCATTTAACGCGGCGGCCAACGGCCAAATTTAATTAATGACGTAAATCCGCATATAGAGATTGATACTGAAAATAAACCATTAAAATTATGTTTGGAGCCCTGATAGTGAAATGATCGTTCCCACAAATGAATCATTAAGAAAATTTATGGTTCATTTGTAATTGTTCGGATCAGTATTAGCCCTCTATCTACGAACTCTCATATAACAAGCGAATAGACTTTGATATAAATCCACGCGATAGAATTGAATTATCGAACTCACTCTTGCTAATAGCTCATAATTATGAACAAATTAATAGTGATAGTGTGTGGAAAGTGCCAACGTTGATCAAACAAATAGTTTGCATTTGTTTACTCCAATGTGTTTAAGAGACATGAGTGTTACGAACTTTTTGCTCTTCACTTTTACGAAGCGAAATGACGAGTAGCTTTCGATTTCACTTGTAATTAGTTTCAATATGGACTCGGATGTAGTTTTATCATGAACAGACCTGCTACAAGTATCACAAACTGGGGCACGAGAGTTTACAGCACCTATAAAAAGTTGCTTGCGTTTGTAATCAAATATTGTCGTTTATTTGGATTCTTGATTTATATATTTCAATTGAGAGTAAACAGTTTTTATGTCTGTTTGTATTTACATTTGTTTTTACACTCAGTTTTTTGCGAGCATTAACTTAACGGAATTGTGTGATTATTATAATAGTTATAAAAATGTAGTAGCCATATTAAATACTAAATTTGGCACATTATATACTTTTATTCTAAGTTCTTATTCAAAATGATTATTCATATTATTATTTTATTGATCATTGCCTTTCGTCTTTGAAACGTTTTATAAGATCTTATAATGATTTTGAAACCATATTTTTATTATTGTTAGCCGTCCTGGAATGAGCGTAATTCATTGTATTATTTGTGTAATGTATACCAATTATTAAACATTCTTTGTTTGCATTGCATTCAATCTTTTTCTACTTTTATCATAAGTAAAATTCCTGCACATTCTTTAAAAGTACAACACGGGAAAATCGAAGGCGTGAAATTTCAAACGAGCTTTTTATCTTGTGGTATATGATACGATCAGAGTAATGATAGATTCACCGAGATAGATTGAGATGCTGTTGATAACTGAATAATTTTCTAAACTAATAATTAGGTTTCAAAGCTTTGATGCTTAAGTATGCAAATATGAACTGGACTTTCGTGTTTCAGAACTTAGTGGATTGATATGATTAAATGATGGTAATTGGAAGGTAGTTATTACTTGGTTGTTTATATTCTGCATTAATTGTAAGCAATCATCAAACCAATTAGTATGCATGTTGCAGTTTACCTTATTTATAACGATAATTCTAAACTTGATACTTTCTTCAAATTACTTTTATGTTAATATGAGTTTGCATATCTTTATTAGTCTAACCGCACGTTGTTTGGGCTGTAAAATTAAAATCACGGCATTTCAGATCAATAAATATGTGTCAATTTTTGATTCGGAAAACTCGTGAGTTGCTTAGGAATAGAGTATGTGCCTCTTTTACGCCTTGCCTATATTTTCAGGTATACTGGCCTAAGTTTAAAAATGAAGAGGTGTAAATGCAATTTGTTATTAATAAAGAATTTAACCGCTTTATAATACCTTATGACTTTTCAGATAACATAAAGTGTGTAATTCATGTTAAAGAAAAAAAGCCGTCTTAATTAAAGTTACTGCTGTTGATAATCTAAAAACCGACTATTAAAAACTTTATTGAAAAATTATAGGGTTAACAGGCCAAGAATGCACCTGCGTGTCTATTAATAGCTTTATTAATTATTTTATATTTTTACTACGCTGGCTATTGCTGACACCCTTGCATGCGTAATTATGTTTATCACTACTGTAGAAAAACGAAATCCCACAGAAAAAACACTTTCAGGATTTCTCGAATTTTTCCGTTTTCCGAGCAATATTTAATTTTTTTTGCTACTCTAACGGTAGGCAGCGGCTTTTTTGTGCCCTGGCATTGCATAAGTCTATGGGCGGCGGTGACTACTTACCATCAGGTGGCCCGTCTGCTCGTCTGCCTATCAAGGCACTAAAAAATAAAAAAGAGTAGTTCGTTAATGTTATGATTTACTCTAGGAAAATGAAGACATATATTGAATTTGTAATATTAAAAATAATAACTTAGTTACTATGATTTTGTCTACATTGAAAAGATTATTAGCACTCATATCAGCCGGAACACTGGTACAGTGGGAGCGTCAGCTGTGCTCGGGAGCATTGATCCGATCCTCTTACCAAGACAAATGGTCTATCTACTATAAGTGTAATCACCAATTACACGTCCTTAACACGCTTAGCGCACTTCGTCGCGTGATTGTACGTATACCAAGCACGCAACTAATATTGATGAAATATGTAATACCAAATATTTTGTCAGGTAAATGTCAGAATGACTTCCAAATAATAATTATTTGTCTATAAAATGCCAAGGTATCACAAACATTATGAAGATATCTGGAATGCCACCTTGAGTTGATCAATTTAATACAACCAAAAACGACAGAGTTGTAATGAATTTATATTTAAAATCTAGGAAGTTGATTCGGGTGTGTTAATCTTGAATTACAAGTCGGATTATATACACACACAGTACTATATACACCATATAATACTGCGGATCTAAAGTAGTATTTTATTTACTGCATGAGGTAAGATTATTTTAAAAACAGTGTATACATACTGATCACATGACATATACATGAGTGACTTAATGGCTACTCTGCAGATCATTTAGACTGCATGCTCGCTACATAATTAGTTTAGATGCAGATTTAGTATAATCATCATAACTTCGTCGATATCCGAAATGATCGACCGACTGTTCATTCGTAGTGTAGAATTTTATCAACAACTAGCGAGCCCGGCAGACGTTGTGCTGCCTTGAAAATTGAAGAACCCTATGTCAGCTTCACCTGCCGGGTCCAATTGTGTTTCCAAACAATCCAGGAACCCATCGAAATATATACACAAAATTTCATCCAAATCTGTCCAACTACTTAGGAGGAGTAAGGTGACTATCACACGTACAGAAGAATTATATATTAAGATTTGGTAGTTGAGTTTAGTAGATAAGTTTTGCTTACTAGAGTAGGAAGAGTAAAATCTGTTGAAATTATCTAATTATATCATTTTGCGGTTGGTAGCGTTTATATGGTCAATTGGTCGTGTTCCACTCGAGCTTCTTTATTGATTGTGGTTACTGCCAAATCTCTTCCTATCAGTACAATATCTTTCCGGTTTATGTTGTGTATTTTATAATCTAATGAAATTGCGATAATTGGACGTGAAGTTTTTATTAAAATAGTTAATAGGTTTCAGGTATAAACATTTTCTATTGCATGTAAGTACTGATTTATTTCAATGTACACAACATTATAATCCGACTTAAATTTTTTCTGCAACATAATTTGTATATAACATCGGTTGAATCTTACAACGCTTAACCAAAAAAAAACTTTAGGGTATCTCTTCTCTTCTTCAACTTATATATCCACCCAATGCTGAGTGTAGGCCTCTTGCATTGCACGCCATTTAGTTCTATCTAGGGCAGACCTCATCCAGCTTCTTCCCGCCACGTGGACTAGGTCGTCGGTCCACCTCATCAAAGGCCTGCCCCGGTTTCTATGACCAGTTCTTGGTCTCCATTCCAGTACAGCTTTGCACCATCTGCCATCATTCCTGCGGCATATGTGGCCCGCCCACTTCCATTTCCGTCGAACTACAATAGTGACAATGTCGGTAAGTCCGGTTCGTCTATAGGTTCGTCTTCCTTTACGGTATATATAACAATAAAATTTAACAGATCTTACACGTATAAACTTACCATGGGATTGGCTATATTTCAGAGAACTTAAATCAAACGAATGCAGTTTCCCTTCACTCTAAGAATGCTGTGTAATACGGAATTTGCTTCCATTATTTAAATTCAGATCTTTGTAGCCAAGCAAATCATTGCTCCCTTGGTTTATGGCACATAAAACTGTCGTTTTACGAGTAAACATGATGGAATTGGTGTATTGCGTAATGTCCAGTCACAATTCGGTTTAGTATGGACTAGAGCTTTATCGGCCGGTGGCTAATCACATTCAGGTTCTAATGCAGGTGTTACGTCATACATTGCGTGAACAGTGTGCCTCCGTGGCTCTGTGGCCTCGTTTTTACGATCGATTTCAGGTGGGTTTTACGCAGAATTTATCAATATTTAGGTGTATTTAAGGTTGGATTTTCTTTTATATTCAACGGAGCTCTATAATTTCGCTTAATTATAAACCACTAAAAGTCATTATGGGCTTATATTATACCCCTATATGATTATGTTTAGAAAAAAAATGTAATCAGAATGTTTTGAATCAATTAAACAGCGAGTAAATATAAAAAATCGGGTTTAAATATGAACTTTAAAATTATAAGTAAGAGCAAATAATAAAGTACAATTAATACAGTACAAGCTTTCTAATTATAAATGTAATTTGTCTCAAGGATCGTGATGAAATATGGATGATATCTATTCAACACTCTCTGCATCTAACAATAAAGTCTATATACTAAACTTAAATCATCAAACCACATGATAAGACCAAATTTATATAGCAGTTATAATTATTTTAATTCATTGTGAAAGTGTTTATGATCAAGTTAGCCAAGTATGTTATTCGCTATCAGATTGTACCACTTACAAATGACACCTAAGATAAGCAAAACAAGGCGTTCCCCAACAAAAAATACTTCATAAACAAACATAAATATGACACTGGCTAAGTGGTTGACCAAAACAGGACAACAAATGAAATCGAAAGGCCCAATATTACTTCTTATTTATTATCCGCCGGCATATTCCTTAGATAAAGCCTTTTAGATACTAATAATCTAGTCGCTTTCATTTCATAATACGGTCATGTTTTCCAAAGGAATTTAATTAATTTACATCTCTTGTTTAGTTTCCTCTTTTTGTATTTGTATACCTATCACGAAATACTTGCGACGGAAATAAATAACTTATCTACGAAGATAATGAAGATGGAGTTCTAACTATATAAAAAAGTTAACAATACATTTTCCACTCATGAAGTGTATAATGAGACCATTGAAGCTAATATCATAAATTCTGATTTCATTTTACAGAGTTCTAAACACACAATGTAGAATGTAAATCGTTCTGAGAATTAAAGCATAAAAAGCGTAGACCATCACATCGGCATTTACTAGCAGTGTGATAGAATAACATAAATCGTTCGATGCATAATGCCTGTTATGAGATGACTTGTGCATTTTGAGTACCGTTGCATCGGTATTCATGTCTAAAAACTGTTCTACGTGCCTCTTTTCTTAAAGATTCATTCAATTGAGTTGTTATCCGATTTGGTAAATATCAAGGACTCCGTCCAATTTCACACATCACCGCCTGTTGTAGATGGTTATTATTATTGTAATAACTAGTCTATTCACTTGTATACTTAGCTTCTCTAGTAAATGTGTTGCAGCTTATAAAATCTTTGCTTTTTAATCATTAAACAGCAGAAGTATGTGGTTTTTCAAATGATTGATAATTTTCTTCTTCTGGGGAGGTTGGAGAAGCGGCATATCTTCAGCAAAGGCAACTTCTACCCAAGCGAGTGACGTCATCGGCGGATCCTCAACGAATGAGGTTAGGGAGTAGGTGCCTTGTAGTTTTTTAATAAAGTTGTGAATATATGAGAAATGTAGCAAAATCAGCTTCAGTATTAGTGTAGAAATATGTAAGCGCATATTGCACCATTCTTGTGTGTAATGTCATCAAAGATCCGAACTACATTATTACGGTTGCCATCATAGCTTCGTGCTCGTCCGATGAGAAATAACGCTTTCGCTTTCCACTGCAATCATGTACCGGACATTTCTTATTCAAGACAATTTAATATTCTTAATAGTGTATTTGATCTCATTTGCTTTATTTTTATCACTTTAACGCCTTATATTCTAAATACGCACTCACGCCTGTAATCCCCGGAAGGGAGGGCAGAGGTGTACCCGGTACACCTACATTTCGCCGAGCTTATAACCGTTTCATGCTGTGATGGGGGGTGAGTCTATCGCCATAAAATTCGTAACTCTAGGGTAATAATGAGTATTTCGTGATAGAAAATCCCGATATCACAAAACCGCTGCTGGGCAAGGCCTCTCAGCATCTTAATGAAAGGAGCGGGTTTGGATAGTGACTCACCACGCTGTTCAAATGTCACTTTTTTTTAGTGCCTCGATAGGCAAACGAGCAGACGGGCCACCCTAGTAGTCACCGCCGCCCATAGACTTCTGCAATGCCAGGGCACAGCAAAGCCGCTGTCTACCGTTAAACACTTGATAAATGGCCTATTTTCTGGTCTGTTCAGTGAAGTAAATTAGGGAGGAAAAGATGGTTTAACTCACTTACGATTTAAAAAATGACGATGTCATTGAGGCTCATATCTGACGGCTTTTTCTCGTATTCAATTGACACTGTAACTGAATGTTGACCGAGCTGAGATTAGAGTATGAAATCAGCTAAAAATTGACGTTTTTTCTAATAATATTTAAAAAAATCTATTTAATAAAATGACATTTGTGACATTCTTAATGCATGAGATTGGAATTTTTAAACAATTTTTAATTACGACAATTTGCCCCGTTGACGTTAATTGACGCGACCATCTGAGGTCTGCTGATGAGTGACAGGTGCAAAAGAGGACAAAAAGGACAGATGTTTGTAATACGTCAGTGTCGTCTAGGCCAAAAATCCTTTGGTTTTCTGAGTTCAGATCAGAGGTGCATTGATTTTATTTCTTCATACACCTCCAGAGATAGAAGCATGGGCTTTGTATTCATATAGTGATATTTTTGGAATACTTTTCATCTTTGATTTATTTAAGCGAATTAAAAAAAAATAGATTGTAAACGCTATCTAGTGCAATTACAACACTAAAGGGTTGTGAGTTATGGAAAAAAAGCGAGTGTTGTGGTTTTAGCCGAAGAGTACAGTTTTTGCAAACCTTTATATAAACTATGAGTTTACATAAAGTATTAGTTTACTCAATGATAAAAATTATATAATAAATAAAGTAAAAATATTGAAAATCTTGAAAATATATTATAATAATACTAGTCCTGTATTAAACATTGTCCCACTGCTGAGCACGGGCCTCCTCTACTGATACTTTTTTTTTTTTTCTTTATTTAAGGGCTTTTTCACTTAGTGAATATGTCGCCCTGGTACAGATACATATAAATACGTACATGAACTTATGACACAGATATTATAATTTATAAATTAATTGGTATAACATTCTGGCCGAATCTGTATGAGGCTCTGCCAGAATGCTGTTACAAGCTCCCAGTTGAAGTACATTGAGTCTGCACTGACTTCGAATATCCTTGTTACGGACACATTCCATAAGGATGTGATATATGTCGTGAATCACATTGCAATCAGGGCAATTAGATGATGCGGTCTTGTTCATTAAAAAGGCGAATTTATTACATGGAATGTGTCCGGCCCGAAGTAAATACAGGTACTGATACTTGAAAATATATTTCATCGAAATGGTTTATAATAGGTACTATTTAAAATCAGTTCTATTAAAACTGACACAGTGATATTTTAAATTTCATATTGTTATATCCAAATGAGCCGAGATCAAAAGGCAGGAAGATCCTAATTCGTTTTCCTGCCGTCATGACTGTTGCACTGTTATTGAACAAAACTTATTTCACGTCTATTTCCTCTTCATAAATATACAGACAAATTACTTAAGACAAATACGAGTCCTAAGTAATCTCAAATTATTGACACACATTCCGTGCTTCCGTGAACTCAAAATAAACTATTTCTTTGATCTTAAATAAAGCATTGCCAAGGAATTTTGGGAAATTTGTCGCATGTCATTTAAAGAGAACTCTTTACTCAGAAAATACATTTTTATTAATGATTATAGGTTACGACTTTGGCAGATTTTGTCGGAACAAGTAAATTAATATACCTCGTAAGTTGTATTAGAAAAGTTAATGTTCTGAAGAACACAGCAGATATTCTGCTCTAATGACTAATAAATGAGTGTATTCCTTTGTATTCTAATAGTAATTAATATTGGTGTATTGACTGCCTCGGTGGCACAGTTGTAATTGCGCATGCGTTACGACTGCTGTGCTGAGGTCTCGGGTTCGATCCCCGGGTCGGGTAAAGTTATATTTGTTTTTTGTATCTAGAAAATTCTCAGTATTAGCCCGGTGTCTGGAATCTGTGCCCGGTATGGCGATAGGTTCGCCCCCTATCACATTATGGGACCGAAATTCGGCGAAAAGTGGGTGTACTGGTTACACCTCTACCTACCCCTTCTGGGATTACAGGAGTGAGTGTATACGTATGTATGTCTAATAGTAATATTGACTATGAGGCACATGCCCAGCAGTGAATACAACTGTTTCACTGCTGGGCAAAGGCCTTATCGACTCATCCGTCAGTTAGGCATTACACAACTACACTAGCTTAAGTCAAATATCTAAATATAGAATTTGCCTCGAAAAAATACCAGATTTCTTAAAACTTTTTAATACACTTTCATAAAATCAATAAACTCGAACTAAAACTTCTTTAACTATTTCACATAAAGTATTTTTAATGATTATATTTGAATGCTTGAAATTCTTTGGACAGTATATTTTCGTGAACAAAATCATAATATTTACAATTTGTTATAAATACATCGGCATTAATAAGGAAGAATGCGCGAAGTTAATAAATTAGCTGCTTCATAATATCCGTTTCGGGTGATGTTGCAATGCTCTTATTATTTCCGGGATTTTGTTGGAATTTTATGTCAGTCCCAAGTGAATAAACTAAAAATTATTTCATTCGTATTATAAATTTGCTAATTTTGTTTAACTGTTAGTATGCGTATTTTGATATGATATTGGCAGAATCATACATACATATACACTCACGCCTATAATAAGTAGGCAGAGGTGTAACCAGTACACCCACTTTTCGCCGAATTTCGGTCCCATAATGTGATAGGGGGCGAGCCTATCGCCATACCGGGCACAAGTTCCAGACTCCGGGCTAATACTGAGAATTTCTATATAGAAAAACCCAATATCACTTTACCCGACCCGGGGATCGAACCCGAGACCTCAGCACAGCGGTTGTAACGCATGCGCAATTACAACTGCGCCACCAAGGCAGTCATTAGTTAGTATATTGGCAGAATCATTTTTCAATTATATCTGCGTGCGTTGTATTGTAGCCGATAAACTAATATCTAGCAGTTGACGTACTTGTTTATTGGAAGAAACAAATTTTTGGACTTACAATCAGTGTTGCAAATATTTTTTCGGGAATCTTGGTCATAAAGTATTTAACCTTGATAGCGTGGTGCAGTGAGCGAGTAGCCGATCGTTAAACAAAAGGTCAGGGGCTCGCGGAATCTGGAATTGTGCTTGGTATGGTGAAGGCTCGCCCCCTGTCTCATCAAGGGATGGTAATAAGGTTGTTGAAATACTACTGCTTACCTCTACAGAGATTAAAGACATGTGTGCCTGTGTATGTAATACCATATACATATAGAGGAAACAGCTTCAAAAGTTGAAACAAAAAAAACCATCTCAGCGTCGTATTTAGACAGAAATTTCTCGATAAATCACTTCTATACCTGGCAACCGAATTTCGACACACGTCTCGTTCGTTTTGGTGGAGCTTTTTTCGTTGTCGACTGCAGCGGTGTTAAAATCTGGCACCGAGGGCGTCGAACTGCGAATTTTTACACCATGACGCATCAACACCAACTTGTCTGTAAAACTAACCTGATCGCATTTAAATTTACATAATATATGTCCTTTACGGTATGTGCTTTTTAACTTGTTACTTTGTATTTCTTAAGAGTTTTATTTATGACTTTGTAGATAAGATTATATTTAATTATTTTCAGCGCAATGAAATATACATACATAGTCCTGACACCACACTAAGATACGATTCTCGTGTTTTGGATATCAGGAACTACTAGAAACTTTTGGTCTCACAACCGCCAGCCCCGAAACAAATATTTGGTGTGGGAAGCCATGGCCTCTCGTTTTACAGCCGGCTACTCACCCACTGAGCCATGGAGATAATAGTTTACAGTTGCCAGATCATACAACATATAAATCAATTCTTATATTATACGTATAGATAGATATCCTTTATAGTCTAAATACATTTTAAAGCAGTTCGATTTTACAAAAAATAAAATAAAAATAAATAAAAACCTTTTTAGTGCAATCCCGAATTTATGTAGCTTATCACATTTAACCTGATCTTAAAATCATAAACTTGTGTATTTTATTGTTAAAATATTACAAGAAAATGTCACAAAACACTAATTTATACCTAAACGGGTGTTTATATTTTAAAATATATAAAAATAGTTCATAACAATATATGCTAATTTCGACTTTCAATATAATACCGTTTAACGTTCACGAATTTGCATAGTATTAACATAATTTAGTCATTTTTCTTTGTTTCTTTTATAAAAGTTTCGCTACAAAGGCAAAATGCCATTTAATTTATGTATCTAGTTTTTAAAATGTTTATATTAGGCACAAGTCGAATTTGCGTTGCAACATAAAAGGAATACAATGTCGTTTAATTAAATTATCACGTATATTCAGATGCACCAAGATTAAATACTAAAAATATTGATGTAGAAAAACATAAGGAAGTTCTTTGTCTGAATATTTTGCATTTGTTTCTGAAATGAAATGAAATGAAATGAATGAAATGAAATGAAATGAAATCGTTTATTGATCAAGTAGGCAATTACATAGCTCTTATGACAAGTCAGAACATTAAAAAAAGTAAAGAAATTTTAAGAAAAGCATATCAGCTTATGTATACATAACATACATAGCATCATCAATACACTAGCAATTAATTATTCATATGGTATTTAACATTATTATTATTTATTTATTATTAATTTTTATATTATGAATTAATATTATTCAAGGTAATACCGGTCAAATATATATATATATTTAAATGGGTTTGATATGGACCATGGGTATTTCCGAGACGTCGCTTGTTTTAAAAGCTACCACCGGATCCAAACGCGACCCCGCCTGAGAAGACCCGGCGAAACAAACTCAGCGGGCTTACATTACCGCTGGATACTACGCGGCGCGACCCAGTCCTGAGAGAATCCAGCAAATCAATCTCAGCGGGCTTGTTTTTGGTCCGGTTCATTATTTCTAGTAGATGACCTGTCACAAATTACATTGCCATTTTATTATTTTATTTTATACGCGGTCGGTCGTCATAGTTTATTAAGTTATATTTAAGTGTATATAACAACATGTCATTTATTAATATTTTATGAATATAGTTTTTATTTTATTTTGTTATATTATTTGTATACACTAACATGGTGTAAGCTACAGGGCGCCAGGTCGCAGTGTGCAGGAAGGAACCGAATGCCAGACATTCCTATCCTCTAGATATTGTTGAACATTATAATAGCGCCTGTCCATAAGATGACGTTTAATATGAGTCTTAAACATTTTATTTGGCAAATCAATTACGTTATTGGGGATTTTGTTATAAAATTTAACACAGTTACCCATAAAAGACTTTTTAGATCTTACTACTCTAAAAGAGGGTACTGTAAGTTTGTTTCTGTTTCTTGTATTAATGTTGTGAATATCACAATTTTTATAGAAATTGCTTATATTTTTACGAACGTACATGATATTTTGATAGATGTATTCAGACGGCACAGTTAATATATTACTATCCTTGAATACTGATCGTAAAGAATCCCGACTACGTAGGTCGTATATAGCTCGGACTGCTCTTTTTTGTAAAATAAATATAGTATTTATATCAGCAGCTGATCCCCACAATAGAATGCCGTAAGACATAATACTGTGGAAGTATGCGAAATATACCAACCTAGCCGTTGAAACATCTGTTAGACGTTTTATTTTCCGGACTGCAAAAGCTGCAGCACTTAATTTAACGGATAACCTTTCTATTTGAGGACCCCATTGCAATTTACTATCTAGAGTTATTCCTAAAAATACAGTTGAAGAGACTGAATCTAGTAATTCTCCGTTTAATTTAATACACGAATTTATATTTGGTACATTAGGTAATGCAAACCGAATGCATTTTGTTTTTCCTGCATTTAGTAAGAGATTGTTAGCAGAAAACCAACTTGATATTAATTTTAAAACATTATTGGGCGTAACTAGGTCTTTATCCTTACGATTTACTTTAAATATTAAAGATGTGTCGTCAGCGAATAAGACAATGTTTGAAATCCTCTCTACCATATAAGGAAGGTCATTTATATATACTAAAAACAAAAATGGGCCCAGAATGGAACCCTGTGGAACTCCTATTTTTACTGTAGATCCTATTGATGTGACGCCATCTATAGAAACTTTTTGTTCCCGACCCGATAAATAGGACATTACAAGATCCAGATCTGTATTTAGCATTTTGGGGGTTATGCGGTTTAATTAATAGTTTGTAAAATAATAATAATAATACCCTTATATTATACACTATCCCTCTACTAGAAATGACTTTCAGGCTTCGTAATGGCTTTTAGAAAGATTGTTCAGACAAAAATCATTCCCATACCACATTCATTAAAAGCACTGCCAATACTATAGATTTTAAATCGCATTTTCTTTACCTGACTGAAATTTTTGACATTATGAAAATTTATTTTTGGTTAGTATTGGCAGTTAACTCTAATATCAGTTGAGATTCTGCTCGTCAATGTGTTGGGGTGCGCGCGTGTTCGGTCGGAGGTTCACATGTTGGAGGATATGTAAGCCTCTGGCCGGGCACGTGTGGGTCCCGGCGCATTGACGAGCAGAATCAAGTAAATACTTGAAAGTTGAAATTCCTACTGACAACTAAAATACCAAACAAAATACTGGCTTACTTGACATTGGCGGAATAGATTCTTAGTTAAGCTCGTCGCCATCAAACAAAGAAGAAGAAGAAGAATATCAGTTGAGAGTTCAGTTGCCTATTAAGTAGGTACTAATTGACTCAACAAGGTTTGGCTAAATTATACTGGGCTTTACGGTTTCTGTCACAGAATGAATTCTGCTAGGCGTAATTTGGCTCTGAGCTGGCTAGGTAAATCCCCACATATCCCTATATTTTTCTACCTAGCTCAGCTTAGTTAATAAAGCCTAGACTTACTATCAATTTCAGAGGCTAATGTCGTAGCAAATTGAATACCTTAATTAGTTTGGCCGCCTAGTGAAATAATTAACTGGGAGGCTAAGAAAATAAACAAGCGTAACGTAAAAAACATTAGTTGGGGTTCGCTTGATTGATGACTCCGCAAGTGAAAGTGATGTGTGGAAGTTGTTTTTTTATCGCTTTCCGCTTTGACTAAACTGCTTACATTGGCAGTATTTCAGTATCCATATACATACATATGCACTCACGCATCTAATCCCCGAAGAGGTAGGTAGAGGTGTAACTAGTGCACCTACATTTCGCCAAGCTTATTATCGTCCCAGGATAGGGGGCGAGCATATCGTCATACTGGGCAAAAATCCAGACTCCAGGCTAATACTGACCATTTCATGATAGAAAAACTTAATATCACTTTACCCGACCCGGGGATCGAACCCGAGACCTCAACATAGCAGCAGTGCAGCTCACACAATTACAATTGCGCCACCGAGACTTGATTTTGCAACTACACCGACGTGATTATGTCCTGCTTATTCAGTGATAATATGGAATAATCGCCTCATTATTTTTGGTAGCATACTTAGTCCAAACTAAGTACCACACACCACAGACTGGTTTAGTTTAGTAAACCAGACTTTTTGTTGTGGTTACCACAACAAAAAATATTGTAGATAAATCTGCTGTTCGTTTACTATACAGCGACAAGTTTTTATATCATATAAATGATATACACCTCTGACTTTTCTAAAGTTACGTGTGTATTCATAAATGACGAAAAAACCTAATAATTCCTTTCGTCATTGGTATTCATTGCTTTAACGGTGAAGGAAAATATCATGAGGAAACCTACATACACGAGAGTTCTCGTAAGAATTTCGAAGTTATGTGAAATCTAGCAACCCGTATTGGACTGGCGTGAAAACCTTACCTTATAATTAGTAGAGGACGGCCGTGCCCAGCTGTGGGAGAGTGTATAGGGCTAGTATGTAGCACGTTACTTTGGTATACTTAGGTACAATTACAGAAGAGTAAATGATGCAAAACTTTTTCGAAAATATGTTTGTATATATTAGGTATTTATATAATTTTGTGCCAAATTTTTACGAAATTGAAAAGTGTAATCCGAGATTCCATCGAGCATTCTCATTTGGAATCTTCAAATTCAACTAGTATTTTATTTCTGTACATTCTTAATAATATTTGACGGCCTCCGTGGCGTGGTTGGCGAGTAGCCGGCTGTGAAACGAGAGGCCGTGGGTGGGTTCGATTCCCACACCGAGACAAATGTTTCTGTGACAGACAGATATTTGTGTCCGGGATCTGGGTGTTGTGTGAGACCGCAAGTCTCTCGTAGTCCCTGATACCCACAACACAAGACTTGTATCTTAGTGTGGGGTCGGGGCTATGTATCACATACATGTTGGGTGTTATTTATTTATTTAGTATTAGAAAAGGAACAAACCAAACATAACCAAACGAAGCAATAATCCAAACTTATAATAGACCCACACTCCAAATTCAATCGTGGGGCGATCAATAATACTCACAATTAATGAATGTTTTTAATGGACAGACTATTTTTAATGCAACGGATGCGCTGGAGATCTCGTCCTGAATGTAGGTCGGCGGTTGGTATGCGAATGCACGCGATGCATCGCACAGAACTGATTTATTTTAATATCTACGTTGAAAGTCGTCGAAATAGACTGGACTTTTTAGAGCTAGCGCGCACTTTCGATTTATCAGCGACATTTTTGTAGCAGGAATACAAGGCGTTATAAAGCAGAGTAAAACTGTTCAGTCAGACACATAATACTAACCCCACGCTAGTTCAAGCCTGTATCGTGGGTATCAACAAACTACGAGTCCCGTATTGAAACAAATATATGTCCGTCACACAAACATTTGTCTTGTTTTTAACCGACTTGTAAAAAGGAGGAGATTAACAATTCGTCGGAATCTTTTTTTTAAGTATGTTACCCGATTACTCGAAGACGCCTGGACCGATTCGAGAAATTCTTTTTTGTTTAAAATGGTATACTTCCCAGGTGGTCTCATTGGCACCAAGTCAGGATCTGATGATGGGATCTCAGAAAAATCAAGGGAAACACTCAAATTTCATAGTGACTTATAATTTGTTTTTTTTATTGAAGTCGGTATATTTTTTATGAATTAAAAAACTTTTAAGTACTTTAAAACCTTTCAACGATTTTGAACGAAATGATTCGTCAGTCTTGCAAGCTGATCACGACACGATTGTCGCAAAAGCAATTTGTACCATACGAAGTTAGGTCGCCCCGCGTGCATTTGGATAATAAATCGCGTGATTTAAGGCGCGATTCGAAAATAACTTGCTGCGATTTTTATTATTGTCGTTCGCGCCAGCTCTTAAAGGAGCCGTTGCGTTAGTGGCTGAAATAAACTCGTGTTTACATTTTGGATTTTCATTTTATGCCTTTTTCGCCACTGTTTTGTCTGATGCAACTTATTCCGTATACGGGTACAAAATTAAAGATTTTATGGGATTGGCAGGAATGCGAGGAGTAAAAATTTTTTATATTTCATCATTTGATTTTTTTTATATTAATCTATTAATATGTAATTATACGTCATGACTGATTCATTAGATCCAGACTGAAGTATAACATTGCCATGCCGAAGTGTTAGATTAAAAATATTATAATTTAGTTAGTGTGTTCGTTTATCGGCATCTATAATTACTTAGAAATATTTTTTATAATCCACCGTAAAGGGCTGAAAATGTTTGTAAGAAAAATAAATATTTTTAGAATCTAATTTAGGTACTTGTATTTGGTCTCTTGAATATAATGAATTAAACATATTTTCCGTTTTTATCCGTTGAATTTATCCCTTTAAGAAACAAAGAGGGTAAAAATCATTTGTGTGAATGGGGCGCTTAAAAGTGGGAAGCTAGTTGATATACAAAAGCCGATCAAACTACTTAGGACTACCATCTATACTAATATTATACAGAGGAAAGATTTGTATGTAAGTATGTTTGTAACGAATTGGCTCAAAATGTATTGGACAGATTTAAAAAATTCTTTCACCATTTGAATGCTACATTATCATTGATTAATATAGGCTATTATAATTGCAAGAAAAAAATAAGGACCCCTCCCGAAAACCTAAACCTAACCTAATAACGCGGGTGGAGCCGCGAGCAACAGCTATTTAAAATAAAGTATTTATACCAGGATACATTTTATTTGTAGATACGTACAAAATTATATAATTAGCACTAACTAAATATTACTCATTAGGTATTAATATCATCCCCGCCAACGATTTTATTAATCGGCATAAAACAATTAAAATTACAAATCTTAGCTATAATAATTTACAAAAGCGCGTAAGTATTTTTTTTATCAATTTAATCCTATTACGTCATTTTTACCTAACCTCCATAACCTTATCCCCTATTAAAACTATAAAACATTTAAAATATAAAGCTGGCAACATTTCGTAGTAGTAAAATGTTACGCTAGGGATGTACGCGCGCATTCCGATCGCATTATCGACAGCGTTAACAAGTTGCACGTGTTATAGAGATCAGGCTGAGAGCAATAAATGCACTGCTATGAGATGCACCCGAAATAGTTTAGTGTCCAGTGTAAGTTGGACTCTGAAATGGGAACTACTATGGGTTTGTGTTATTGTCGTAGCGATTATACGGTGAATACATATGAATTTAAATCGTCTTGATTTTAACCGACTTCAAAAAAGGAGGAGGTTAACAATTCACGATCTGATGATGGGATCTCAGAAAAATCGAGGGCAACTTTCAAATTTTATAGAGACGCATAATTTGTATTTTTATTGATGTCGGTGTACTTTTTATGAATTAAAAAACTTTTTATGTTGATTGACATTATACTTATTTGACCAGCACCGTTACTACTATGAGTTGGATAGAAGCCTTCATACAGGTCTAGGGCGTTATGAAGCACTCTAAATAATTATTATTAGCAAGCACTGTAAAAACAAAATCGTTGAAAAGATATAGAGTAAGTTATAAGAATAGAAGTTTGTTGTAGATAGTCTATACTAATAATAAAAAGAGATACCTACAGTTTGCGAGTTTGGATATAGGAGCTAATCTCTGTAATTTAAGATCCGATACTGAATTTTAAAAATAGAGTGATAGAATTAAAGAAGATAAATGTGACTTTAGTCAGAATACGGTTGTCAAATGGGGACAGTACTAAAGCTAATATGCGACAAATATAAGTGAAATATTGGAAATCAGATTAAATAAATTAAATTGTCATAAAAGACGAGTAAATATAGTATTATTTATAACGCTATATAAATCTATAAAGCTTGATGCAAACTTAATTAAAGACTTGACTGAACGCGCGTACGTAATAGTTCTATTATTATACTAGATGGCTTGCTAATGTGCCAACATTCCTGGCAAGAATACAGGATTCGTGACTGGATTTGCCACGTCATTAAGGTTGCCAGGTGTCTGGTTCTAAATTATAATTCCCTTTTTTTGATCGTTTCAAGGCGCCAGCCAGATTTTACAGCGCTCAAGGTGAGCGGCACGCTATAATATCCCGTTTTTTAGGTGATATTGACGCTTTATTTTTATTTATCTTCTTTGATGACCAAAAGACAAGTAAGATGACGGAGAGCATGACGTGTAACTAGAGCCAGAAGACAGGATATGATAGATTTATGCGAGAAATAGTCCTTTTTTGTTTCTAGTCATTAATTTGATCTTTTTAATCTCCAAGTGTCCCTTGTCAATAACTTCCCCATCGATTATCATTCTAATGAGATTGGGACTCTGATCTTACCACGCTGGCTCTTGCGAGTTCATGGGTCTCTATAGCTTGACCGTTGTTCGGTAATGTATCGGGAGGTCAATAATTCCGGTTAAACCTCTATACAGTCCTTTTTTGTAATCCAGATATTTATAAGATTAATCTGGCAACACTACGCAAATTCATCCTCGGGCTTCGATGAGAATGCACTTAACAGATAAGTCAGAGCATGCGTAAGCTGAATTGTTGTTATACAAATGAATCGCTCGCAAGAGCACGGGTTTTATGCACTATTTTAATTAAAAGCTGGTTTTCTCATCAGAGTAAGTGTGATTGAAATCTTGATAGGTTATTAATATTATTTATAATCATTTTGAGTCTGTTCTTTGCAACTCGTATTTAAGACTGTTTAGAAGGCAGTTAAGTATTGTAATCTGCTTGGTTAATGAGTCATCATTCTTAAATATCCTGTCTATAATGATCAACAATTACAAAGTAAAATTACCTTTCAGCCTTTATGAAGCATTCTACCCAGCAACGACTTAAAATGAAGTCATCGTCTTCTAAATACCTTCAAATATTTTTTTACTTACTTTTGAGTGAAGTTCTGTAATGCTATTTAGTTGAAATGTGTATAGTCAATCTAATCTCTTGGCTAAAAAATCTATTCGTAAACAGATTTTCATTCCATTCAGGTATTAGGTATTCTATAATTCATCTCGTGTCATTGATCTTTGCTTAACTTTAGTGGATTTCCCTACCGCTCCAGGTATCCCTACCATCCAATTGATACCTAAGCGATGTCTCAACGTAAAAGTCGAACATACCCTCACCCACAGCTTCCATATGAGAATGGAGTTAGGGGTCAACTAAAATTAAGCAACGGTTGATGAAATGACCTTGAAACTATGTTTGTATCATGAACGTAATACTTTTTAATTAAACTGAATGCCATATTCCATCACGTTCAAATGCTAAGATACACACGTGGGAAGGTCTCCAAATAAGGGATTTATGATTAAGCACGGACGTAAAATGTCATCAGTTCCATTGTTTGGAAGCTCATAATAATAGATAATAATCTGAATAACATTTGCATAACTAGTGAATAATATTTTTCTATTTTTATGCGAGCTATGATGTGGAATAAAGGTGAGTTTCATTCACCATTTTTATCTTTATCTTGAATGATATCAACATCATATTTTAATCGACGATTAATGACATTAAAGTTGGCCTTTAAACCAGCTTGCATATAACCAATAAAAACGATTGAAACCTATAACTGCATATATGTGTTAAGTTACAAAAAATGTACAGACGAAATTACGCCTTTTTTTTGAAGATAATTAAAAACAATATGTTAGTAACATTTCTTAACATTTTCCTCGACTAGATAGAAACGTTACGACCATCAGAGGCGTTGACATTTAAAATTCAAATTGCGAAGTACAATCAGGTAGCATTGTTGACTGTGATATATACTCCAAACTTCTCAAACTAGTTTTCATTCATGGTGATGAGCTAAATATTTGTAGTTCGCTTTATGTAATATTAATGATGTTGTTCGTTGTTTATGATCCATTTTATAGATCTTATTAGAAGACACAGAATAATATATCTAAATTTTTTAGATATAATGCAGTTGGTTAATCTTAAAGAAAAATTGCTATCAAAATTGTTTGTGGTAATAAAGTTGTTGTTGCAAAAGATCACTCCTAACGAACTGTCACGTTCGAGGACAAAGAACTTCAAAAAAAGAATGGCATAGAGCAAACATATGTAACGGTTCTACACACCACCATTTCGTCTACAAAACGTGACGACATATGAATTATAACGTGGTCACGAATTAGTACTACGATTGTCATACAGTTAGTTACATTGTAACAAAGTAGCTTAATGATCTATGCAATAGACACGCCAAAAACTCAGATAAAAAGCAAAGGCACCACCTGTTTACAGCCTTAATATTTACCACATATTGCATAAATATGTGTGGTCTATTCAGAATTAAATTAAAAATAACAAAAACATGAAGACGTATCCATTAGCAGCACATGTTGTAAAATAATGGGATTATTATTGTGTATAATTTAAAATAAGGTGGCAATACTGAGTTTATTTATTGCATGGACATGGTTTATTTTTATGAAAACATTTGAAAAGTTTAACTTCGACTGAAAAAGGATAGCAAAAGGACTTAGAGTATTTAACACTGGAGACGCCATTGAACGCTTACCCCGTTTGACAAATGTAAGAGCACGGTGCTCATACACGTTCTATAAAACTAGTTGCGCTTCGTGATCCGCCACTAAAAAAGTGACATCACGTGCGAATGGAGCTCCCTGAAAAAGCCCGCCTGTAGCGGTATTAACATTTAAAAATAGATCTGACACATGAAACTTACAAAAATACAACATTATTTTTCACCTGGACGTATTTTTTTAAAGTAATATTATCCTTAAAAGCAACAAAACATATAATTTCTAAAAAATATCATCGGGTAATAAATGTTGCCAGGTTAAACTTTTAGCCACAGTAGTGCAAAATTTATTTGCATTCAATATCTTAAACGCAAGTTGTTTTTTTAATATTCATTTTTAACTAATGTTGCCCGCGGTTCCGCCCGCGTGTAGGTCTTGGAGCATTTTAACTTTCTATATTTTGCTATCCCATAGGAAGCGTGCATTTTTTCGAGTTAAAAGTGGTCTTTGTCATTTTCTGATCCCTAAACTGCCACTATGCAAAAAATCATGTCGATCCCTTGCTCTGTGAAAAACTAAACTATCCCATGGGAACTGTACATTTCTCCGGGATAATAAGTAGCCTATGTGCTTTTCCAGACTATAATCTATCTCTATGCCAAATTTTAAGTAGATCCGTCCAGCCGTTGTAGCGTGATTGGATATCAAACAACCATGCATCCATCCAAACATACGCATTTATAATATAAGTAGGATTACTTTATTTATGCTTCCTTCACTTAATTTATAATTTAAAAATATTACGACTAAATTTACAATTTCATAAACTTTATTACACTGGCATTTTGGGTGGTTTATGTGGTAACACTGTCGTTTATGCAAGACTCAAATAGTGTTGTAGATAAACTTATAAAGGTTATCGATAAAATTACTAATCCATCTGGAATGTCTTCTAAACACATACTTTTAATGTAAATAGTTCTAACACACTAGGAATGTCACAAAATATACCAAAACCAGAATAAAGTATTTGTCAAAAAAATGTGATCCTAAATTGTATCCGGTATATTTAAAAAATATTTAGTTATTAATTTTGGCGCCATTCATTTATTACGTAATATGATGTAAGGGGGAGTCAATCATGTCTTATTTTTTCTTACAAGGGTGGGAGGGAGTCTTAATACTTTTTACGTAAGATCACACAAATGCGCAAAGTTAGGATTATACTTTGAAAAAGCGCGGGCCATGCCTATAATTTTAAAAACATGCAACTTAGATTTTTTTATATTTTTTTGATAACCGGTATGACTTGCCTTTTCCCACGGTTCCGGCTTGACGTCGACTTTTGGGACACCCTGTATTCATGTCGAGATGTCAAGCCCTTTTTATATGCTCTTCATAATAGATAGCCGTTAGCCGGCTACCACACCAAACAAAACAGGCGATAATCGCTCTCAATGACATACAATAATTTCATTCGCTAATCGCATTCGTTACCAGTAACACTGTATTTCTTGGCTCCGCTTATTTAATTAGAAATTTTATGGAATAACAGAACATTTTCTCACAAACTATATACCATTGGAAAGGTCGTGTTGTGTACTTTCCGGTGCTATATTTGCTGAATCGGAATACCTCAAAACGAGTGAGTAATCATCAAATACATTTTAAAATAATTTGCAACGGCCGTCATTGTTGTGTTCCATGTGCTGACATACCTGAAAAACGCTTCTCTACAATTAGTGTTGACCAAAAAAAAATGGAAGTGTCACGGATGATGTGCAAAGCAACCAAAAACTGATAACAGTAATACACCTTTACGTCCCATTGACTCACCCGGCAAGTCAAGGTACAAAAATGACTCGCTACCTTTTATTAACACACAATACAATATTACGTATCGAAACAAAGCCACTGTTGATACTAGCTACTAATTGTAGTGGAAGTTCCGGCTTAAACTCGTCCGCGTCAGTTATTACAAAGAAAGACGTTAGGGAAATAATAAGAGAAGAATTCAATGTCATGAAATTGGCTTTAGCACAGGAGCTTAACCAAACCCTTAAGCAGATGGTGAGAACCGAATTTCAATCTATAAAACAGGAAATAACTGCTTTGGAGAATAATGTTTGTTTCTGAATGAAAATTATAAAACCACCAAATCCACCATCGCCAAATACCAAGACACACTGGGAGAGCTGAAGAAAGAGAACGTTCAGTTAACAAATACGTTACAGGATCTGCAAATCAGGCTTCAGGTTGCTGAGCAGCATAACCGTTCTAACAATCTTGAGGTAGAGTGTGTTCCCGAGCACAAACAGTAAAACTTGCTATCTATGATTACTCAGCTGTCTAAGGTATCCTGCGACTTGAAAGAATCCGTCATTCATCATTGCACTCGTGTGGTAAAAAGTAACAGAGACGACCAGAGACCTCGCTCAATCATTGTTAAATTGGCTACCCCTAGGCTACGGGATACATTTTTAGCGAAAACAATAAATTTTAATAAGGCAAATCCAAACGACAAGCTCAGTACTGCTCACATAGGCATTCGAGGTAATAAATCGCCGCTTTACATTGTTGAGCACCTATCACCTAAAAACAAATTACACGCAGCGGCTCGCCAGATCGCCAAAGATAAAGAGTACAAATTCCTGTAGATTAAGCAAGGTCGTGTTTTCATTAGGAAAACAGAAGAAGACGAGTTTACTTATATAAGAAACCCAGAGACCAGAACCAACCTAAAACAATTCTCTGCCATATCCCGTTTGTCCAAATCATATAACTCTATTTGTGAAACGATGTATGATGTATTTGTTGACAAATTGCCAAAATTCAAAAAATCTGTTGTGGCAAAATGGTTAGATGTACATATAGCTAACCATTTTTTCTTATAGCTACAATTCTATAATATTGTTATACTTAGATATAATATATATATATTTTATTATTAATTAAATTCTTATTTGGTCATGCTCATTGCTATTTTTGAAAATTTTATTAACCTTTTACTTTTATTGAATACTGGTGTTACTTTTTTTTCTCAACGCATGTCTTGGTATCCTTAAAATGTTGTTCATTAATAGTAAGATTATTGTTACCTCATTATAACTTAGTCCTAAGTAATGTAACAACAGGTGGATAACCATTTTAAATAAATTAAAGGCGTAATATTTAAAATTCATTTTTTAAATAATAAAGTTTTTATTTTTGCTTATTTGGCTTGTATTTTTCTCAGTACTCATTACCTTTATTATCTTTACAGTATTTAGATTAAATTAGAAATATTAATTTACACTATTTTTAACTATACCTCTCTACTCCCGCCCCTTTTCACGAAATCACACCCAGAGATTGCAAGAAAGCGATAGAAAAGATGATACACATAAAAAATAATTTTAAAACATCTCATAAATTATAATTGTTTTATTTTATCTATCGATAGATAAGGATAACGCTATCTATACCTCGTGTCGACATTGCTACGCTCTACTGTTTTTACACAGTTGTCAATATATGACACTGTAAATACATTACACACCAAGATAAATTTGTAACTATGTGCATAAATTTGCCGGTGTTGTATGAAATGGTGTAGTGTGCGTGCGTAGCGACGTGATTACATTTTGCATTTGTGTGCACATGTTTATTTGTAGTTGTACGAAGCCCCCCACCGACATTGCTGAATTTTTTGTTCAAGATTCGAGCGTAATGCCGTCTCCTTTTGGTTGCCTACTCTAAGCAAAAGGAGCATGCCGTGGAAGTTAAATCGTCCTTTTTTATTCCTTTGCAGCCAATCAATAAGTAACTCCGAATTTGGTGTTTTAAAATATTGACAGACTTAAACATGTTTGATTAATAAAGACCAGAATTAATAACACGTCTCAAGTTACAATAAAACAATGGAAATCTGGCTCGACAATAGAAACATAAACCATAAAATAAAATTATGATCAGATTTCGAATGCTGCCTTAAATATTTAACATTTAACGCAAACTTAAACGGAAACAGCACTCATAGTTAACAGGTGACACCATAAAACAAATCTGAGACTCGATCTGAACAATAATAGCATTATAGTTCTTCTAATTTTGCGTGCACAATCTTAATACTAGTTTGTGTATAGCTAAATTTAAAATTGAATGACGCCACATGTAAATTTAAATTTAACTTTGTAGAAACAGTTTTATGAAATTCTCTTATCATGTTTCCATAGTGAGAAGTTTTTTGGATGACTTTTTAATTCTGGCATGGCTAAATGACTACATTATGCCAACAGGTACAATGTAGTTAGTAATTTTGTCTGTACCAAATATTTGAACTGCAGTCTTTACAGACAAGTAAAGGCTATTAGTAAAGTATCAAATATTTAGTCGAATGTTAAAAGACGTAACATCTCTTGACGGTGTCAAGATTCTGCCAGCCTGAAGGAAATGGATCTAACGTGGCAGTTCCCACAACTTGCCTCCCTGAAACTTCCTACCAGGTACATTTAAATATGTCAAACTTGACACTACGCTATACAAACACATCATTAAACACTAATTAATCACATTCCAAAATTATATCGTTTAAATTGAGCCCCTCCATGAATTACGCATATCGCGTTTCCCTAAGGTGATCTAAAATTACGCGTATGGCATAGGATTTGTTTGCGGCGCTTTGTAAGGAGGTATGCTAATGGCTAAGGATTCCGATCTCGTACTATGTGCATTAAGACTGTCGCTCGCCGCAGAATAGGAAAGTAGTTTTTCTCTTCATATTTTAAACGGTTGGATATCCCAGTTCGGAAAGGTCTTCCCCTTATTTTGATGAGAGTACGGGCCGCGATTTCATCTGTATGCGCCCTTGTTCTGTTGCTTATAGTGATGGATGAAGTAAGACTTAAAGTACAAAATGTGTAAAAATCTTTATGAAGAGTTTTTTTATGAAGAACTGTTATAATATTAGGATGGCCCACCTGAATTCGTGTATTCGTGTGTATCGATGAAATACGAACGCTAAAGTTATTATAATAGGGTTTAAAGTAGTAAAATTAAAAAAACAGCTCTGTATCTTCTGTCCTCTCACTGAGTGCAGATCTTTAGAGATGTGTTGATAGCATGAGTGCTCGTATCTCCATAAAACAAGACGCTGTGAGCAGCGTCTTGTTTTATGGAGATACGTTTGCGTCTAATTAAACAGTGTTAATAAAATGCAAGATATCTATGTTTCCATGACAATGTGCATCTTGTACGTCTTGGCGATTTGTTGGCTGCTTAGAGGCTGTTTTAAATGAGACATTTGTTGCAATGATTTAAGATTGCTGTAAAGACATAGTAAAATATATTTATAAATAAATTTATGTACGGCTGGTACATAAATTTATACATATTATTACTCATTATTTATACCATTCAGCAGATCTTCAAGTGGACATGTTTATTTATAACATATTTAGCTACTAATATTTTATTTTTGCATTTAGACTTTATAACATTTAAGAACAAAGTAGTTTTTGCAAATGCTCTTAATTTCAATAGAGATTTCCATTATTGATTTGGCTTTTATTTTGCTACTGTGTTTTGGCGTTAAATTATTTTTTTTTGCATTAAAATCTATAACTAATTGTTTCATATTTATTATAATAATCAACACTGAAAATTTAGTGCAAAACTTTTTAGATTTTTGTAATGCTCTACTAAAGATAGTGAATTTTGTAAAAAGAGGCGCCTGTGTGCCGCCTCAATACTTTGTCTTCCGAAAATGTTATTTGCTACTTTTTACATGTTGTATTAAAATATTGCTTATTTCAAACAGATCGATTGCTTATACATTATTTGAGTGATTTTATGATTTATATTTCAAATATTCGTATATATGAACGTGATTTTATCAATAATGCGATAAACTCTAAAATTATACTAATGTAATCTACTAACAACGATAATTTCAACCAAATCCAAAAATAATTGATCCATTCCATTTGTTGAACGATAAAATACAAATTAAACGTCTGTAATTAGGTGCCGTCGAGACGCTTGCTTACAAAAGGAGAACATACCCGATAAGTTTATGGAATCGAGTAACGGAGTGTTCTTTGTGCGTCATGTACGCGTATGCTCTGATAAATTATTGTTTTTGTAGTTTTTGATAATTAGTATTTACTACTGGTCCCGGGCAGACCTTGCTCTGCCATTAACCGCCTTCTCCGTGAGCCGAATAAAAATAAGAAATTGTTCTGGTTAGAAGGAAATTGAAGACAATGAAATGAATAAGCAAAATGAGTCTTACTATCTTATTTCACGGAAAGATTGATGAATTCTTCACTGCAATGAATTACGGTCGAATTTCAACTGCTGGGTGACCAGTAGTGCACATAAATCAGCAGCTACATTCATCTGTCTGTTTTCTTTACCGTGGGAGAGGACACGACACTTGAAACCTTGATATATTCAAATCCTGATTCACAGTGCGACAGTATCGCACGAAAACTTAAATGCCAAAAACCTTGTTTGTAATTTTTTGTTTTAAATAAATGCGCTTACTGTGCTATTTAAGAAATATTATTTTTATTCAATGAAATGGTTGATATGACCTTTCATACCACGCAATATGTTCCAATTTCGGTAGACGGAACAATAAAACTGATTCTTAAAGAAAAACTTGAAGGAACTAATCCTAGAAGGTATTGTTTAAATTAACTTGAAAACTGATCTCATAGTTTTTATTAATAATTGTAGTAGGTAAATATTAAGATAGAGAATTAAAATCGACACGAGTTAAAAGCATTGTTGATGTACTTACTTTGAAAACGTATGGTGAGATAATGTTTAGTGAAAATTATTGTTCCCAGACAAGTCATACATCGCTGTTCCCCGATGCTAAGCCCCGATGCTATAAGTTATAACAGCGTTGAAACCAGCAACATGTTTGACGTGAATGTTTATATCCTTGACAATGAATAACTGCGGTGCATGTGCAATCAAATAAAATGAATTCGCAACAGCTGCTGCCGAACGGTTAACACGCATTAGGTTATCGTTTGGTTGTTTCGTTTGTTAGTTTTGCTCGTAAATCGTTTATGGGAATTATTAATACTGACGTAGGAATTTTGGTTCATAGAACTGATGTGAACAACTTTGTTTTATGGGAATATTGCTCCAACTCATTCAGGGAAGTCAGCATTTGTAGGCATAAAGCTTATTATGAAAATGAACTATACTTTAATTAGATATATAAATATTTTAGAAAATACTTTCAAACATTGTATGTCCAGCGTCATGCACTACAGAGAAAAAGGAGATGAAAGAATTCGTAGGCGGCGTTTTAATTTACACAAGCTTTAAGCGCACTTTGTTGGGCGTGTAAAAGTCATACATAGTCGACAATGAGAGGTTTTTTAACCTGTAAGCTCGTACGTGTCGACATGTTATAAACTTGTTTACTTCACCAGAGACTTTAGCATTATGAGTCACAGAATTTATCCATAAATAGTGCCCCTCATAATGTAGGCACTAGCTTTTGCCCGCGGCTACGCCCGCGTGGTGGTTATTTTTGGAAGAAAAGGTATAAAATCCATGGAGCCCTCTTAAGCTATTACACCTTCCGGTATTATGCTATCCCATGAATCCGTGCATTTTCAACTAACACTATGCAAAAAATCATGTGGATCCCTAAAACAAAAACAAAACTATCCTAACAATTTTACATCCCCTATTTTACCCGCTTAGGAGTGGAATTTCCAAAATCCTGATTTTTTTTTTATTTTTAACTGAAAGTCCAAATACCAATTTTTATGCGTTTAACTTCAAAAATGACAAAGTTTTATACTAACTTTGTTCCCCTGTTTTACCCTCTTAGGGATGGAATTTCCAAAGATCCCGAAATATATATTTTTTATTTTGAACTGAGAGGCTAAATACCAATATTCACGCCAATTTTCATAGAAACTTTCTTCCTCTATTTTACCCCCTTAGAGGTAACATTTCCAAAAATCCTGAAATATATATTTTTTATTTTTACCTGAAAGGCTAAATAAAAATTTCTATGCCATTAATTTAAAAAATGACGGAGTTTCATACAAACTTTCTTCCCCTATTTTACCCCGTCAGGGGTGGAATTTCCAAAAATCCTGAAACACATATTTTTTATTTTTAACTGAAAGGCCGAATACAATTTTTTATGATTTTAACTTCAAAAATGACAGAGTTTTATAGAAACTTCCTTCCTCTATTTTACCCCCTTATGGGTGGAATTTCCAAAAATCCTAAATAATTTATTTTTATTTTTAACTGAAAGGCCAAATACCAATTTTTATGCGTTTAACTTTGAAAAAAGACGGATTTCCATACAAACTTTCTTCCCCTATTTTACCCCCTTAGGGGTGGAATTCCCAAAAATATGTATTTTTAGTTTTTAACTGAAAGGCCAAATACCAATTTTTATGCGTTTAACTTTGAAAAATTACGGATTTCCATACAAACTTTCTTACCCTATTTTACCCCTTTAAGGGTGAAATTTCCAAAAACCCTGAAATATTTTTTTTTTAACGAAAAAGCCAAATACAAATTTTCATGACTAACTTAAAAAATTACTGATTTTCATACAAACTATCATCCCCTATTTTACCCCCTTAGGGGTGGTATTTCCAAAAACCCTTCCTTAGTGGATGCCTACGTCATAAAAGGTACCTACTGTCAAAATTTCAAGTCTCTAACCCCAGCCGTTTTGGCTGTGCGTTGATCGATCAGTCAGTCAGTCAGTTTCTTCTTTTATATATACAGACAGATCACAATGTGGTTGTAATTTTAGAGCTTTGTTGTCTCTTGTTATATGGCTAACAGTAACTACATGTCTAAGCAAAGATAGTCAAGTGGGAGTGGTACGAACTCCTGAGCCGAAATTAAATTAGATAGATATTTACTAAGATAAGATATTTACTGTATCATTTTATTTCGAGCCATTTTGTCTTATTTAGTGCTAGGAATTTCTGAAATCTGGATTGACTCTCTTCGTTTGTGTGCCGAGATAGATTTGGAGAGGTGAATAAAACGCAAACATACATTTTGATTGCTTGGATTTTTAACCCAAAACGTCACCGTTTTCTCAGGGTATGTAGCCTACCTACACTAATAAGGCAAAATTAAACACACCGCTTTAAGTTATGAACAAAAATATTCAGTCTATCTTTGGAATAGTAGTATAAGTCTCAGTTATCACTCTACTTAACTCTATTTGACTGTACTGCAACTGAATATTTTAATTTAATTAATTTAAGCGGTCTTAATCTTTTTGTTAGACGCAATCGTTTGTTAATAAACAATTTTTCTTTGTTTTCAGGCAACCCCAACGACAAGGTCCTATACGGTCGACCCAACAAACGACGCAGCGCGTCTTTTCCAGCCCCCAGGTCCCTCGACCGACGCCACTCGCTCCGGATCTTCGGCTCTTCCAGCAAGTACCTGCAGCGGTGCGCCTCCACCAGGAGTCTCCACCACAAAAACGTCAACACGACGGACAGTTCGTCTTCCACCGATTACCCGCCAAGCGTAGAATCTGCGTCGCCAAGTAAGTTCTCTACGTGTTCGCCTTTATATTTCAACTGATAGCCGCCTATACGATTGGATTTTTGGATCTATTTTTTCTTTGATATTAATGTATTCATTGCTAATTCACTTAACGATGTTCCTTTCAATAATTTGTTAAACATTTAATGTTCCGTCTTTCTAAGTTTGTTTAAATGTTTTGTAAAACACAAAGTACCACATAGCACCTTTTTGCGTAGGTACTCCCTTGGCTAGAATTGTAGGTGAGTATGAAATGTGGCTTTTATGCAAAGCGCTTAACACTTATGCACTTGATAAGGAAGTAGATGGTGCAAGTTGAAATGAGTGTTTCACTTCATGTATACGCTATGCAGTAGACAAGTGATGGCATGGGAGTAGCTTGCTGCGGCAAGGCTGGGCACTGCCCGTCTTAAAAATATCATTACCCCTAATACAAATAGCCTATAGTCCCACGACTATAGGCTATTTGTATTACTATAGGCCACGCTGGTGGTAGGATATTCATATCCGCCCGGATAGCGACCACCGTACACAGGGCGAAAAACCCGCCATAGTGGCACACGCAAGTGTGTCGCGTTCCGGGATCAGCCAGTGTACATCCGGTTTTTGTCGGGGGTCTGGAGTTGGGGTACAATGGCCATTTTGCGGCCTTCTTAGTACTCTGACACTAGACCCTCGACCCCTTCTTCACCTTCTTGCTCATGGCGTAGTGTGAAGAAGCAGGCCGGCATGAGAGTGTTGAGTAGCGGGGATAGATCGTCTCTCGCTACTCAGTACTCTATTTGGACCGCACTGCGCTTACCATCAGGTACAGTGCGGTCACTTTGCCGTGCCAGGATAAAAAAAAAAAAAAAAAAAAAAAAAAAAAAAAACTATAAACCGTTAAATTTGAATTACCTATTTTGTAAATATGTGTGTGATAAATGATAACAGTCAAAACTTTGTAGAACCAAGTTATACTATATTAGTCTCTCGATGGCGTCCTTTTAGGAAAAAATCCTATCTACACCAATGAGTGCAGCAAAGTTTCTAAAGTTGAGACGTAACTAAATAATTCTAAATTAACATATATGAAAATTCATAAAATGGTACTATAAAATATTGAATAGTAGATTTAATGTGATAATGTATATACCTACTGCATGACAAATATTACCTCATATCAAATATGATACCTATCATCTACGCATTGAGAATTTTTCTAATACAGAAAAATTGCATGGTGTGTTTATTGTTATAAGTTAAATCAATGTTGTTTAAAAATGAACTTTATTCTTGCAGAAAAAGTGTCCCTGTTGTCCCGCTTATTCAGACGAAGCGGCCGCAGCAAGCAGACGCGCGCGATGAGCACATTCTCTGCCCAGTTCCCGCCCACAGAGTGGTTCAACTCCAAGGCGGTACATCTGCACTGCGTCGCCACTCAGACCAACTCAAAGGTAACATCATTTGACTATCTGTATAGCTTATTCCACTTGTTAATGTTATAGCTAGTAGTTTATAATAACGTGTGAGACATTATAGTACAATCCTACATTGAGACAATGGACGGTATTACTTCGAAGGCAACCTTTTCGCTTCTGGAGAAAAATTTAAAGTGTAGAATCTAAAAAAATTATGAACATATACAAAAATTATTAATTGAATACATCTAACCTTACTTGAAACAACTATAGTCTTTATTTGGATTTCCTAAAAACTAATCAATATCTAATCTCATTTCAGGAGTCACTGCAGAGCCAAACATCATTCGTCTCATCATATTACGATGGTTCTGAGATCAGTAATCGGTCGTCGACGCTGCCGCGCCGTCACAAGAGGCATCTATCAACTGAGTCTGGGCTCGCTGGCTCTGTGGGTGACCACTCTCCTATCAGGCAGTCCAGCCCCAGCTCTGGAAGTCTTCCCAGATCCACGCTCAGCCGGAGTTCCACCAACAAAACTATCTTAGACCACTTCGGATCTCCTCAAAGAAACAGCGACCCAAAGTTACGAGACAGTTCTAGCGGGAGTTTGCGGAGGATCGACTACTCCAATTCAGATCATGTAATGTCCACCAGCGGCCCTTCAAGCCTCGAAAGTACAACACCACAACGAACGCCACGAAAAGACCTCAAAAATGGCCTGTCGGACCAGAGCACGCTGATAAAAAAGAACTATCACACGAGTAGCAGCGGCCACTCCAGTCTCGAGTCACACATATCAGACCGCACGTTGAAGCCGTCTCCTAGTCACACGAGCGCCGGCGCGCCCGGCCTCAGCAGAGCGCAGTCTCTCGTCAAAGTACAAAGCTTGCAAAGCTCACCCAAGTCCCTCCATAAATATAGGACCAAGCCACCTCTTGTTGGTGGTGAAACAGTAAAAAACGGTAAAAGTACCTCCCCTAAAAGTTTACCAAAAAACTGCCCGAATACCCCAAAAAAAATCGCAACCCCTCTGCATAAAACCATAACGTCGAAAGCTGAAAACCCCGCGACGACAATGTTAGCGAGCTCTAATTCTAACAATTCGATCACTTTAAAAGTTACCACGAACACCATATCACAAAACGGTGGCGGTACTAACACCAAAGTTTATGTACAGAATTCACCAGTGAGGTCTGTTATTACTTTTGAAAATGGCAAAGTCACAGAAACGAGTAACGGCAGCAACATTTATATTATCAACGACGATAGACAAGTTGTGTCTGTATCGCAAAATGGGGTTACGAATCAGGCTGCAAAAAACCCCAAAGAAACGTCATTTGATGTTTGCGTGGAGAAAAACAAGCAAATGTACCAAGAATCAGAACCGATCAAAGTACAAGAAAACAAATTTAATAAAAATTCAATGAACGACACGGGTATGAACAATAATCGTAAACTTTCTTTACAAATAGGTGGTGCAACAAATAACAACAGCTTTATTTATAAAAACCAATTAAACAATACAAATGAAGTTGCGTCCAATCCGTCATCTCCTGCGATACACAATAATATAAATAATTTAGAAACTTCTACCAACAGCAATCCGTCCACACCTACAAAGAGTTACGACAACATCATCGGATCGTTGGGAAGCTTAAGGTACCAGAAGAATTCTCTATCATCAGCCAACAGCGGAATCCAGAGCAACATCAACTCTAACAGTGAATTGAAAAGTGTAGATTTGTTAAAAAAGGCCGCAGCATTGCAAATGTTAAACGGTCTTCCCAATGTAAATAACAGAATGAGTTCGGACTCGATAGCGAATTTATTAACGAAAGGCATCGACCAGAAGCCGACGGTTTTAGGGTCGGAGCCAAACTTGGCGATGAAGAACCAAGAACCGATAAAGGACATAAATATGTCCGTGGAGAAGTTAAATTGTTTAGAGAACAAACAGAAGAGGTACAGCCTGAGTCAAGAGAGTAAGAAAGAAAACCAGGATTTTTATAACTTTCCGAGTTTGAGCGATTTGAGCTTTAATTTCACTAGTTTAGCCGCTCAGAAGATATTGAAAGGGGTCAGTATAAACAGTGTCGATACCCTCGTCGAACTTAACATGGCTGCGAACAACTCGGAGAAGCAGAACAATCGCGACGTCGCAGCTGTGTGCACAGACTTCGGCCTTGTATAGTACTAAAAATGTAACAATATTGTTTAAAATGTACAATAGTAGTTTTAACACCGATATGTAAGGTAGCTGTATAACTTAATCGTAACTACATTATAACATGCTTTAGATACGCACTACATTTAGGTGGAAACATTTACTCCATTAAGATTTTGTACTCCCTACTTATGGAATTATCTTTACCATTGTACCCCTCTCTAAATAAAAATTTGTTTGTCTTTACTAACTTATCATCGAAAATATCAATGTAGAAATTATTTAATGCAATATTCATAATGTATAATCATGAAATCGTAATCGGAAAATTCTTAGTTTGTAGCTCACTTTGAATATAATGAGACAATAAAATTGATGTCATTGTGAGAGTATAAAGTGGCCTAAACTGGATCCTGAAATTTAGTGCCTAATACCATTGTCATAGTATTATTATACATTTATAGTCATATAATCTTTCGCTATCTTGTAGAAATTATTCATTATGAGTTTTGTTGAAAATTATTTTCCACATCAGCACTCCTTGCTGTGCCATCACAATTTCCAGTGAAAAAGTCGAGTACAAACTAGAATACCTACCAGAAAAGAGATTCCATCCAACAATGGGAATTAATAGAGACAAATTGTAAAATGTATGTCATGTATAAGTGCCATAAAACCATAGTATTACGCGTTATGTGAGCGTGACAAGCAATGTGAATTGGTTACGGTAAAATTGTTATCATTTAATGTTTTTATTTGTTGCTGTACTCGTGTGAAGCAAAGGATATTTATTCATTAGTGAATGTAATCTGAAGTCATTGCATATTAATGTTCAGTAATGCCATTTGTAAAAATTTATTAACAATATAAGTTGATGCTTTAATACTTTTGTTTTATTTTACCTCAAATTAATAAAATATGTGAAAGTTTCATTTAATCGCCAAATAAGATATGCTCATTATGCCTTAGGACACAGGATATAATTTCAGAAATTCTTTAATTAAATATTTTTATACCTATTCATGCTTCTGAACTATGTACCTAGTAGCCAAAAATATGCCAGGAAGGTACATTCAGATTTAATTATTGATTATAAAATATATAAAAAACAAATAAGAATATAAAAATTTATTAAAAGCTAATTAAAATTAAATATAATTATATATATTTTATATCGCTATAAACATGCTATTGTGCTGTGTTCCATGACGTCAGCAACTTGGGAAGGTTCTGTTTCAGTTTGATTCTTTATTGACTTTAGCCAGTCATCAGTTGGGTCATTTTTTTTTACCTCAGCTTCTGAACTATCACTACTTTCTTCTGTAGATATTTGGGGTTCATCACATTCTTTAGCTTCATCATTCTCACTTGTATTTTCAGTTTTATAAGAGCCTACAGTCGCAATTTCTTCTCTAAATTTCTTTGAAACATCTTCGCTTTTTATATCAACATAACAAATACAGTTTTCTGTGGCAGTTACTTGTTTCAAGGCGGCCTCTTCTATAGCTAAGTCTTCATTGTCCGTCAAGTCTTTATACATGTACATATGGTCGTCTTCTGGACTAATGTAATCCTCCAATATAAACGTGTTACTATCAAAATTTAGCCTCTCTAAATCGATCGCACCATAATTATTCACCAAATTTAGCAACGTGGGCTCGTTCTCATAATATATCTCAATATTTTGTACACAAGTCTTCCCTAATACATTATCATTTTGGCATTGTTTACGGATAGCATCCAATTGTCTTAAAGTTTTCAATTCCCTCGCTTTCAGAGTAGCATAAACGCGCGCAAACGATTGTCTGACAGTTGCTTTTAACTGAAATCAATGATGTTTTCATTAATACATATAGTAATACTCTATATTACTGCATTATCTCAAACAGAACACTTACGATTTCTATATTTTTATCAAAATCATCAGAATCACTCGCCATGTTTACGTTTCTGAAAGTTGAATGACTTTTGACAATTGACAATGAATTTGACGTTATTGAGAAAGTTGCCAAAATACTACTTTCTTCTGACTTTTACGATTACTGTTTTTTTCTGACATGATTATATTTATTAGCTCTGTTTTTTACTCTCTGTTCATGATATTTATACACAATTCATAAATACAGAATAAAATAAATCAATTTGTAAAAAATATATAAGAATAATCAATTCATAACACTTTTGTAAATACTGCCATCTATAGTGAATTAATTGAACCACGTCTATTTATCTGGTCTTGCAACACAATTTAAAAAAACATTATTGATTTTTCGTTTGACAAGTCGCTCGAAAACACGATTCGTACATTTTTGTCTTATAAATGGATTAAAATATATCCTCGGACGGAGTGTTTCCTTGTGATATCGTATTGTTGTTGTGTTAAATTAGTGTCTGTTTAACCGATCAATATGAATGAACTGAGGCAACGGCGCGGCGAAGGCGATGGCAACGAGAAACTCGAAATTGCTGGGGAATCCGATCATGTACGAATTTTACAACTTTATGTATTGAATCAAGACTTTTTAAATTAATGTTTCTTGTTAACAATAAACCTGTGTATTGGTAGGTCGATTCTGAAGAAGAGAAGGGGTTAGAGGAGAAATATGTAGATGAAATGGCGAAAACATTACCGCAGGGCACTGATAAAACTCCAGAGATCCTCGACTCTGCGCTTTCTGGACTATCATCAAGGTAAGCCGTGCGAATTTACTTCCGCGATTTAGCGATCTGCGCCGTGATTTGCGAGATGTAGGACGTTATTCATTGTATAAAGTCCTATTTACTAGAATTAGCTTTTTATAGTGTATACAGGATAAACGGAATATCCGCATATGCAGGTGCCTACATAACTTTGCTGAAATTTATACTTTTCTATTTCTACTACAAAGTTTTCTTTTGAGCAGATACTCGAAAGGCATTTTTAAAAGTTATTAATTACTTAATATTAATAAAAGAAAAATGCTGAAATAGTACAAAACATAATAGTGTAGGCTATGTTAATGTAACTTGAAACATTATACTTAGAAGTTAGTATCAACTAGATTTTTTACGATTAAATTACTTTCATATCCATATGATCTTAACATAATTGCTACAATTAATATTATATTTACATATTTTATATTATGGTTATAAAAAACCATAATTCATTAAGAATTAGCTATTTATTGCGTGAAATTGTATATTTTGAAGGGTGACTATTTATTAAATATAATCTACGAACTAATTTAAAATAATAAAGTTAAATAAAATATAAAATTTATTTAATTATATATGAATACAAATATTAATTTGATAATAATTAAAAGTCAGGTATATTCTGACATTCATAACAGTGTCCGTGGCACAGCAGGCGAGTAGCCGGTGATTCCCACACAGAGATAAATGTTTACATGACAGCATGGGCGTATATAAGGGGGGGGTCCAGGGGGTCCGGACACCCCCCTTAGCCTACAACATAATAAAAAAACCGCGAATTATGATAGCGGATAATATAGACGGTTAGCAGGCTATTTGATTTAAGTGTAAATTTTTGCAGCATTCAGCTATATATTAATATTTGGAATTAACAGATTTTTCTACGACTTTTGAGCCCAGTTTAATTTTTTTCGTGTACTTTTTAGCGCTTAAATCAACTGGTAAAACAAGACTGCTTTTTTTTCAGGGCACATCTATTTAAAAAAATACGACTGAGTCTTAAGTAGTGACTACTTAGTAGTGATGAGTGTGATAGTATATGATGTACCATAAGTACCTGGAGGGCTATTCTCCTTTCATTCAAAATAATTTCGTACTCGAATCTACAGTTCGAATAATTTATCTATTACATAATTTCGAACTATGAAGTTATATTGTTTCAATGTTGCATCGATATCCATTTGAATCCGAGTCTTTACTATGAGATTCTACTAAAAAATTTGAATTTCGAACTAAAAATCTATAAGTATTTTAATATCCATAGTGTCACGGGCCTCATCAAATGTGCATCCACTATCCAGTTCTTGGACATGTTTTTGGACTCTTCCAAGTATTTTATCTTTCTAAGACTTTTAGTTAAATCATAATAAAAACACGAGATTGAGTCTTTTTATGGGTAAACACATCAGCGTATGGCATCATATACGCAGTAAGTTAGGACCAAAATAAAACAATATCTTTGGGTGTCTAGAGGCCTTCATACGTACAACATTACCGCACCACCTCCAAGAGCATTAGACTATTTGCCGCTTAGCTATAAACGTCGTAAAATATTAATGTTAAGGAAACAATATTGCCACTTTATCTGGAGAATTCACCTGATGCAGTTCATAATTTGTCAAGACGCCATATGGTTTAGACACCATTAGGTTTCAGTGGTTTAAGGCAAACTCGCTCAAGAATGGCGTAAGCCTGGATGTCATTTTCTACCTACTACAATATCATCAAGCGTTACTTAGCATCTTGCGACGTACCCTGCGACTGCTGGGAAGAACTTTCGTGTCACTAGACCGAATGGCGTAGCTCAGTACGAAAATCATGTGCACATTTTGAGGAAACATGTATGTATCCAATGCCTTGACGCACAGCGTGAGCTGCAATAAATAAGACCTAAAACTGTGTACACATAGGGTTGGCCCTAAGTGTACACGACGCGCGTCGCCATGCATTGTAGTTGAAAAATAGGACGTGACGCAACGTTTCGACTCTGCGCCAGTTTGAGTTGACTCTTACAGCTTCTCTTCTAGACAACTGTTCTGTACGTCCTGTGACAGGGCTTTTAAAACAAAATTAGGGCAAGCTAGTCACATATGCTCACATTGGCGAAAAAAACTTGTTCCAAAAATGCAAGGTTCGCCGTCGAAGGATACTTCTTGGACGACATCATCATCATCATTAAGTTAGGACACAATTTTGAATGGTTCGAATTCGAAATGTACGTCTCGACCGGTCTGTACCAGTCGAAGCAGTTCGAGCGATAACCTTCGAGAAATGTTCGTATGGTAATTTTTAGAATAGCTCAAATAGAATATTTTGATTTCGAATTCTATTTTTAAAATAATTTATTTATGAACAATTTGACATTTGATATTATCAATCTATAATTTGACATTATATTCGTACCATCAACACCTTCGAGAAACACCGGACTCGACATATGGAAATGTATAGCTTAACTTTACATTCACTCGAAAAAAGTTCGAATTTGAATTATTTTTCGTATACGAAGTTGATTCGATGCGTGAGAATTTTCTCCCTGAGTTCTAACATCTCATCTTGATAATAAGCAACATTAAAATAGTTATTTACCAAAAATAAATTGATTTCACTTGACACTTGATGTTTTGACAGTTGTTATGTAAACAATAAAACAAAAATGAATGAAAATCTACGGCCGATTTTCATCCATCCAAAGTCCAAATCCAAATAGCAAGTAGCAATTATTTTTTTTTTAACTAGCGTTTTCCCATTCTATGTTTAAGTAATTTCTAAATAACTATGATTTGAGCGGTTAGATTTTTGGCTTTTACCCGCGGACCCCCCCCATGTAAAAGCTATAGCTACGTCACTGCATGACAGACAGACATATCAATGCTCCGCACGTAAACTATTGAAATTGAAAAAAAAAACAACAATATTGATGTTGCCACTTTCAATACTTTAATATGTTTACTTTATGCACTATCAATTCTGTTCAATTGAAAAACATTTGAAGGTATAAAAATTGATACAATATTATTATATAGAATAATAAATCTTTATCTCTACTTGCCATTAGTGCAATAAAACGAAAATGTAATTTTTTCAATTTCGATAGTTTACATGGGGACCATCAATATGATTCAGGTCTGGGTGTTGTGGGATCGTAGTCCCTCATAGAATACTTAATACCCACGACACAAGACTCGTATCTTAGTGTGGGGTCAGGACTATGTGTGTGACTGTTGGGTGTTGTTTATTTATTATTCTCAGAGTTGATAATGTTAATCAATTCTAGAATTTCATAAATGAATCTATATTGAACAGTCATTAAAGATAATGATCTGAATAGATAAAAATGTTCACTTGCTATGAATATGCAAGATTTAATTTGTGAACTGATATGGCAACAAATACCAGATAATGTTTGAACATTGAAAAATATATATTACCATATTTAAAAAAAAAATTACCTTTGTTAATAGTACATAGGGGTCATCTTTGAACGATTAAGATGCCAGTATGCAAAAACGTCACTAAGTGCACTAGCACTTTGCTATGTGCTTGTCTGTGACTGACTGTATAAATGTCTGGCCAAATTTTGTTTGGCACCATGTACAAATGATATACAAAGTAAACTTTATAGAACAAAGTGATTACTTATGATATTCTTAAATATGGGTAAAAAACTATTGGTTTTATGTTAACAAAAATACCATAGAATTTATGGTTAAGATTGAGTCTACCAGTGGCTAGTCAAAAGATGAAGAAGAAGAGTGAATAGTCAATGGCAGCAAATGCTAGTTTTTTTACCAACAAAACATTACATCATAAAGTTTAATTTTCATATAATAATAATAAATAATAATACACCATATTGTCTCACACATAGTTCTGACCTCACACTAGGTAAAATATGTATTGTGGGTATCAAGAAATACGAATGGTCCCACAACACCCAGACCCGAAACAAATATCTATCTGTCACACAAACATTTGTCTCGGTGCAGGTATCAAACCCACAGCCTCTCGTTTCACAGCCCACTGCTTGCCACAGAGGCTGATGCACAATGTGTTCACCATAAAGCTAATAATATTTAGCAAGAACATGTAACTTTGGTTAGTATGTACATGGGTACAAGCAATATGACAAGTTTCACATTCTGCAACTCCTTACAACCTCTTACCCTGATGATAGCCAAGCTTTTTTGCCTTTTCCATTTTTTCTTAGATGTAGCCTTATGAATCTATGCCCTAATATATTTAAGATTTATGAGAACCAGATGTTTAATGTGTTAATATGAAAAAGCTGTTATATACTAACAACTGTTGATTGAAGGTCAATGAATCATTATACAAAACTGGTTTTAATATATGACATTTTGAATGTATTCTCATGTGTGTTTCATGACATTGATTATGTGGGTCAAAATGTTGTTCATGAAGACAAATTATAGCACAAATTAGTTAGGTAAAATAAATAATTTAATTACTCAATTCGGTACACAATTATTCAGTTAGACACTCGGACCTTGTACAGGTGCCTAGTATAAATCAGAATCTCATACTTCGTAAAGGCACGTGATGTACATACAAAATTGTCATATTTACCTCTGTTATTTAATTAATATAATAAACTATATAGCTACAGTTTACAGCTTTTACAATACACTATCTAACAAAAAAAACTGCAATTGTAGTAATTGGTCTAGACTACTTTAGACTCGTGAAAAAACTTTAATTAATTATCATATAAATTACAGATGATAATATATTTTTACGATATACAATTTTCGTACGAGTCAGCTCTGTCTGCTAATAAGACAATTATTGCAAGCCAGTCAAGATATTTAGCTGGTTTTGGGACCAGTCAGTGTACATCCGGTTTTTGTCGGGGGTCTAGAGTTGGGGTACGATTTTTGGCTGTGTTGCGGCTTTCTGACACTAGACTCTCGACAGCTTCTACACCCCCTTACCCCATGGCATAGTGTGAAGAAGCGACACAGCAGGCCGGTATGATTGTGTTGAGTAGCGAGGGATAGTTGTCTCTCGCTACTCTAATTGGACGGCACTGCGCTTACCATCAGGTGCAGTGTGGTCACTTTGCCGTCCGAGGATAAAAAATATACCCTTTGACAAACAAGGTGAGCCGAATTTAGACAGGTTTGTAGACAGCAGACAATTTTGTTTGAGAGAATTATTGAAATTTAGCTTTTGTGCCTCGACGTGATACATGAAAATCATTATATTTATTATGATTTTTTTTCTTTTATTCTATTTGTTCCGACAGCTTTCGTGGCGCAGTGGAGCCTCTCGTTTTGTAGCCAGCTGCGAAACGAGAGGTCGTGGATTCGATTCCCAAACCGAGACAAATGTTGGCGTGACAGATATATTGACCACGATACAGGTTGTACCTAGTGTCGGGACAGAACTAAGTGTGTGACTGTTGGGTATATTTATTTATGTTCTAGTTATTGGATTATTGTTTAGATGGAGAAATTGGGTGATTCGAGGCATCTTCACTTGGCTGATGATTGGCGCTTTCTGCCTTCTGATCTACGGCGGTCCTCTCGCACTTATGATTACGGTAAGTTTGTATATCTTGGGGATTTTACAGTACTAAAGTTGGCAATGCAATTTATATATCATTCATATACAGCAATAGCACAGCTGGTTGTGGCACGCACTGTCGAGAAAAAAGTCGCGTATGTCCGAGATCAGCGAACACCACTGAACACAGCGCCTGTCACTTTAAGAAGTTACTTGTGTAATCATTATCAATCAACGCTCATTTTTAAAGTTAAGAAAAACATCGTGAACAAACCTGCATACCTGAAATCTTAAGAATTTTGAAGGAATGTAAATTCAACCTTTATACACCATTGATTATACACTGTCCCACCGCTGTACCTCCCCTCCTCAATAAGAGGGATTAGGCCTTAATCCACCACGATGACCTAATACGGTTTGGTAGACTTTACATACCATTGAAATTGGTATTCAGATCTCTTCGCATACTGGTTTTCTCGCGATTTTTCCTTCTAAAGCAAACGATAATTAACAATGAATACATCGTAACATCGAAAAGCCAGGAGTGCCATTTGGGCTGGTTTCGCACCCTTGAATTTCGTCTTTGCAGTCTGTACCACATCCAATTAGGCTATGGCTGCTTTTCCTTTATATTTGGTGCTTACATGGTGTACGCTGGCTGAAGCTCATGAAAAATTTTAGTTACTAAAGACATATTTTGAAAAGGCTAGATCTACTGTTGCATATGTCTTACCTAAACATTACTCTCAGTGACCGTGCGAAGCCGAGCATTTTTTTAAATGCCTGCATATGCAGACGAGCAGACCCACCTGATGGTAAGTAGTCACCGCCACCCACAGACCTCTGCAATGCCAGAGCAGAGCTACCTACCGTAAAGTGAGCATGGTCGCTATTCAAAGTTATGAATATTGATAGGCTCCGTGGCGCAGTTGGCGAGTAGCCGGCTGTGAAACGAGAGGCCGTGGGTTCGATTCCCACACCGGGACAAATGTTTGTGTGACAGATATTTGTGTCCGGGGTCTGGGTGTTGTGAGACCGTGCGTCTCTCGTAGTTCCTGACACTCAACACAAGACTCGTATCTTAGTGTGAGGTCGGGGCTATGTGTGTGACTGTTGGGTGTTATTTATTTATTATTTATTATGAATCCATTAATTCTTCCACCAAGGTGCTGTGCGTCCAAGTGAAATGCTTCGAAGAGATCATCAACATCGGCTACGCTGTGTACCGCGTGCACGGACTGCCCTGGTTCCGCTCACTGTCCTGGTACTTCCTGCTCACTTCCAACTACTTCTTCTACGGGGAGAATCTCATCGATTACTTCGGTGTCGTGATTAATAGAACGGTAAGTTTACAGTATTGTTTTACACTATTTTTCTACACCTCTAGCAACAAACAAGTGTGAAGAAGTGTTTGCAGGCCGGCATGATTGTGTTCAGTAGCAAGACGACGGTACTGCGCGCCATCAGGTGGAGTGTGGTCACTTTTCCGTGCCAGTATAAAAAACCAGGAATTATAGAAAGTAGAAGACCTTTGCCCTGCAGTGGGACAGACCATGCTAATATAATAAAATAAAATGACAGCCTCTATAGCGAGAGAGTACTCGGCGAAATGAGTTGTCGCAGATTCGATCCCCGGACTGAGACAGGTGATTTGTGTTCCATGCATGTATGTATCTGGGCTGGGTGTTGTGGGACCCTAGTCACTCGTAGTTCTTGCTACCCACGATGTATGATTGATGCCTTAACAGTAGGCAGCGGCTTTGCTGTGCCCTGGCATTGTAGAAGTCTATGGGCGGCGGTGACTACTTACCATCAGGTGGCCCGTCTGCTCGTCTGCCTATAGAGGCCCAAAAAAAATGTTGATCCAGTGTGAGGTAAATGCTATGTTTGACTGTTATAAATTTTATTATTTTAATTTATTTACTTTGTTAGTTCAAAGTCTCATAGGTTATCTCCATAACTACTGATCTGATTCAGAAAATATTTGAACTAATAGGAAACTGTATCTATTATCCCTAAGTGCTATAAGTTACTTTTCATTGTAAAAAAAGTATTTTCAATGAGAAATCTGCTGTCAGGCGGGCGGACCCAGTAGGCTAGACCCATGAGCAAACGCTAGGTTTTCACAAATTTACGGCATAACTCAAAGTTAAAGTTCTTATTGAAAGCATGGTTCAAAATTCGAAGTAACGGAAGCATTTGATTTTGATACAAAATAGCTTTACGCTTAAAGCTATTTCAACTAACATACATAGACATATACACTCACGCCTGTAATCCCCGAAGGGGTAGGCAGAGGTGTAGCCAGTACATCCACTTTTCGCTGAATTTATTACGGTCTCATAATGTGATAGGGGGCGAGCCTATCGCCATACCGGACACAATTCAAGACTCTTGGCTGATACTGAGTATTTCTAATTAGAAAAACCCAATATCACTTTACCCGACCCGGGATCGAACCCGAGCCCTCAGCACAGCATGCGTAACGCATGCGCAATAACAACTGCGCCACCGAGGCAGTCCAGCAACAAATAATTTATTTGAATTAAAATTATACTCACAAATTCGTTTCAATTTAATGAAATAATGAATACGCTCCATTCTTTCAATTATTTAGATGTGTAATTGATTCGACAAGTACTATGTTTATGTTTTTGCCCGTCATTGTTTCTACTCTTGTTATTAACCCGTGTACTATTGGCATTTATGAGCTCAATTGATGAATGTCGGGAGTTGTACATAGTCTGTTCGTTGACACGGGTCATGTGGACCAAGCAAATGATACAGAACGATTTGACAGCGCAGTAGGTGAGCCGACTGTGAAACGAGACGCCGTTGTTTCGATTCCCACACCGGGACAAGTGTTTGTTTGACAGACAGACATTTGTGTCCGGGGTCTGGGTGTTGTGAGACCGTGCGTCTCTCGTAGTCCCTGATACCCACAACACAAGAATTGTATCTTAGTGTGGGGTCGGGGCTATGTGTGGGACTGTTGGGTGTTATTATTATATTAATATTAAAAGCAGCGATAGATCGTTGGGTCACAGAGATTGTCTAATTGTAGGTTCTAATTGTAGGACTGTTGGGTGTTATTAATTATTTATTATACGCTTAACAGCCACACGCATAGTCCTGGCCCTTACTAGGTCAAACCTGTATCGTGGGTATCAACAACTATAAGGGACTACGGTCTTACAACACCTAGACTAGAGACAAACATTGCTGCATTACACATTTTCTTGGAGCGGCGATCGAACCTAAGGCCTCTCATTTCACAGTCGAGTGAGCGAGTCACTGCGTCACGGAAGCTGTCAATGTCAAACAATACAGAAATAATATAATTAAAAAGTTTTTTAATTCATAAAAAGTACACCGACATAAATAAAAAACAAATTATGCGTCCCTATAAAATTTGAGGGTTGCCCTCGATATTTATGAGATCCCATCATCAGATCCTGACTTGGTGCCCATGGGACCACCTGGGAAGTATACCCTTTAAAAAAAAAATATCGAATCGGTCCAGGCGTCTTGAGAGTAATCGGGGAACATAGATAAAAAACCGACGAATTGAGAACCTCCTCCTTTTTTGTAGTCAGTTAAAAAATAAGTTCTGAGTGACAACTTTGAGTAGAAATATTAGGAAACGCGAATAAATATTTGATGCTGATTATCCCGTTGGTACGATTGTATGAGGAAATAGTAAAAATAATAATTGTATATTATAATACTTTATACAGCGTGCATGCAAGCAATAACATACTAGAATATGATTTAATAGAACATGTGCACCATAAACAAACTGGTCTGATATTTCTATATATTATCTCGGTTTTTGTGTATTTTTTAACTGAATTTATAAGCTAGAAGAAATATTTTTTATTCCGGTAGACCAAAAACCACACTCCATATGATGGTACGCGCAGTGCCAGTCCAGATAAAAAAGGTAGGCAGCGGCTTTGCTGTGCTCTGGCATTGCATAAGTCTGGGCGGCGGTGACTATTTCATACAACATGTCATATTTGTCTGCAGCATGAATGGGCCGGCTCGACCGGCGTAGTACCACTGTCTCACAGAAAACCAACGTAAAGTGACAGTTTACTGTCGCGTTTCGTATGGTAAGTGAGATATCCGGAGGCCCAGATTCCCCCTTCCCTTCCCTAATCCCTATTCCTGTCCTTCAAGGCCGACAGCCCATATATGATACTTTCGGTATTGTGGATGTTCATGGGCGGTGGAGATCACTTAACATCAGGTGACCCACTGGCTCGTTTGAGAGCAGTATTTAAAATCCACATGAATTAAATTGTTGATGTACTCTGAAAGTTCTATTGACTTAATAGAACTTAATAACTTAGAGGAATAACCTTCCTCCACCGCTGCGGGAATAACCTTCCTCCACCGCTGCGGGAATAACCTTCCTCCACCGCTGCGCAAAAACATATCTCAGCTAACTCTCAAAAAGCATATCAATAGAGAACTTTTAAATGCTCAAAAGCTATTGTAACAGAAGAAGCAACTACGTCCACTACAAGCAGTTAGTTTTTCATGTGTAATATTATGTCTGGGAAAAATCTTATAAATTACATTGTGTTGTTCCATTTTTTCTATGTTGTAGTTGTAATTGCTAAATTGTGTAATTGTTTGTTTGTTAGAATTTACGTTTTACTCATGTAACTTTGGTTGTTGATGTTTGCACGTCTGTCGAAATTGTTGTGCTATGATGAAGCGACGGTGGGGTCCAGCTGAAAATCAGTGCTGTTTTTCAGCAGCGTATACTGAGCTGGTGCCCCTTCCACCGCACATGTTGCAGCAAAATAGCCAAATGTAACTAGATAGTATATAATTTTTTTTTGTTTGTGTATTGTGTGTGTGGAAAAATAAATGGTTTAAATGGTTTAATTAAAACTTAGAAACCGCTGTCATAAATTCGCTGTACAATGACATAAGTAACATTTATTTCATCATAATACTGTAGTAAAGGTCTTAGTGAAGTAGGTGTCAGCACCAGAGCTGGTGAAATGAAATTTCGAATACTTTGATCTAGGGAACAGCAATCCAGGTAAGTAGAAATGATAATATAAAAAAAGGCATTGATTTGTAATTTTTAAAATCACTTAAACGTTATCTTGATTTAGAGTGCGTGGTTGTATAACAACTGTGTTGCTCTATAAGTCCAACACATGATAAACGCTTCAAATTATAGAGAGTAGGGAAGCCCGGACTTCAAATTATTGCATGTTGGAGAGCAAGATACTATTCCGTCAACTTCAAATTACTGAGGTTACCAATTAATATTGATTTTATTCACAATTTATCGAGTATTTTCCAAGGGTCCGGGAAAATATATCAAATTATCGAGAGATTCAAATTAACTAGTGTCAAGTTATCGAGAGTCGAATGTATATTTATTCAAAGGAGCGATTTTGATAAAGATCTTTATTACCGCGCCGGGCTTTTATCTAAATTATTTGTATTGAGTCAGCAATTTGCAAACCGATAACTATCGAATATTGATCGTACGTTCATAATAATGTTATCAGTGAAATTCGTTTCATTGGTTTACGTTACTAAATATGTGAATGTAATCCTATAAAGTAATGCGAATTGTCAGGTGTAATGCTTAAAAGGCTAGTAGCTAGGTTAGTAACAATTTGAAATGCGAATACTTTTAAAATTTCTTATGTAATAATGTGTTGTAGGAATAGTAAAACTAAATGTTTGCTATGCACTGAATAAAAGGAATTTCTGTAGTGCAAACTGTATTTAAATTTAGAACACAACCATAGACACTATTTTATCATCCTAAAATATCATGTTAAGATAATTATAATACACCCAATAGGTCAAACCTGTATCGTAGGTATCAAGACCTACGAGGGACTACGGTCCCACAACCAGATCCGAAACAAACACTTGTTGATCACACAAATATTTGTCTCGGTGCAGGGATTGAGACCGTGGCCTCTCGGTTAGCAGTTTTTAATTTCTGAAAGGTTCTGTCAATAAAAAATATCTACGCATAGATAAAACGTTACTTAAGTATTATTCTTGAATCCGGGTTATTGTTATTAAACTTCGAGCATATATTTATGGCCAATTTCAATATGCAATCTCAATATGCAAACTTTCTTTTCATCTGACAATGCAGATCGAACCAAAAAATAAACCTATCAATGTAATTCATATCAATCTATGTCATTTGTAGGCATGGCATTTAAACTTAATTCTTACTGGTTAATTTTTCGGAACGATCTGCAGTTTCGGATCAAGATTGTTTATTGAAATTAGACACTTCATTGTGCAAATACCAGGTTTATTTGTTTTTTTTTATTATAATAACTTAAATCTTTTTAGAATTATTTCATACTTTGAAAATGTATATACTAAGCTCGTTTTTACTTACAAATGAATAATGAATGCCTTTATAATATTAAAGTAGAAATATTAAATATAATAACCCTTTTATATTCTGATTTCCCCCGAGGCGTAATAGCACGAAATCAACCCGGACCGAACTTCATTAGCTTAACAAATTCAACATTAGCATAGTTGCAAGTCATGGAATATCTTAGTACGTCATGAATAGTTAAATATATTTGGAATTTAATCCAACATTGGTTGTTGTAATACATCTGTCATATTGAAGATACCTCGCCTCATACTACGACGCCATTGAACCGCACGAGGTCGACGATGTGACGACGATGTCGACGTCCTAAGTGACCGACAATACGGATTTCGCCGAAACCGGTCAACTGGAGACCTTCTAGCGTATGCCACTCACATCTGGAGCGAGGCCGTCGAGAAGCATGGGGAAGCGCTTGCCGTTTCACTTGATATCTCGAAGGCCTTCGACAGAGTGTGGCATGATAGCCTCTTAAGCAAGCTTCCATCATATGGCTTGCCCACTGGGTTATGTGCTTGGATATCGGACTTCTTGAGGGAACGATTGATTCGAGTGGCCATTGATGGCTCCTCCTCCTCCTCTATTGGCTATCAATGCCGGGGTACCTCAGGGGTCCGTACTTTCTGCGACTCTATTCCTGCTGCACATCAATGATCTGCTTAAGCCCGGTACTTTTGGGTACGCTGATGACAGCACAGTGGTAGAAAGTTACATATCTAATGAACGAACCAGTGGAGTGCAAGTTCAGGCCCTCAGGGAGGCCTTGGTAGAACGCTTGAACTTGTCCTTAAAGGCAGTCTCCGATTGGGGCGATGCCAACCTGGTCAAGTTTAATGCCACTAAGACCCAGGCTTGTCTATTCTCTGCTAAACGGAGTCCCTTCGAACTGACTCCTACTTTCAGAGATGTGTCCGTACCGATAACTGACCACCTAGAGATTCTTGGTGTAACTTTGTCTCCAACTCTCAGTTTTGGCTCCTACATTGAGCATAAAGCTCAATTGGCTGCCAAAAAGCTGGCTATCCTTGCGAAGGTGAGACGGTACTTCACGCCGGGACAGCTCCTTGATCTGTATCAAGCGCAAGTCCGGTCGTGCATGGAGTACTGCTCTCATCTTTGGGATGGATCAGCCAAGTACCAGCTTGAGGCATTGGAGGCAATCGAGAGACGCGCCAAGAGACTCGTAGGCAACGATTCCATAGTCGAGGCAAGGCTGCAAAGCCTTGAACACAGACGTAAAGTTGCTAGTTTATCGGTATTTTACCGGATACATTTCGGCGAGTGTGCCTTGGAATTACATAATTTAATTCCCCTAACCCCTTTCCATCATCGGACGACAAGAAACTCGGCGAAGCGTCATCGATACATGGTTGATATTCCACCAGTGCGCACGAAGCGTTTTGCTAGTACATTTATCATGCGCACCGCTAGAGAGTGGAACTCTTTGCCGGAGTCTATATTTCCCGAAAATTATAACTTGGGTATCTTCAAGTCAAGAGTGAATAGGTATCTTCTAGGCAAGCGTGCTCCACCGTAGACCACATCATCGCTTTCCATCAGGCGAGATAGTGGTTAAACGCAAGCCTATTTCGATTAAAAAAAAAAATGTTAAATTTTTAGGGTTTCGTACTTCTTGACAGCCTCGGTGGTCCAGCGGGCGAGTAGCCGGCTGTGAAACAAGAGGCCGTGGGTTCGATTCCCACACCGAGACAAATATTTGTGTGACAGATAGATATTTGTTTCGGGTCTGGGTGTTGTGGGACCGTAGGCCCTCGTAGTTCTTGATACCCACGATACAGGGTGTAATTAATATATATATTTTTTAAGTTTTTTCTATTCATATAAAGTATTTTTTATTCATAAAAAGTACACCGACTTCAATAAGAAACAAATTATGCGTCCCTATAAAATTTGAGGGCCTTCGATTTTTCTGAGATCCCATCGTTAGATCCTGACTTGGTGCCAATGGGACCACCTGGGAAGAATACCCTTTTAAACAAAAAAACAATTTCTCGAATCGGTCCGGGCGTCTTCGAGTAATCGGGGAATATACTTAAAAAAAGATTCCGACGAATTGAGAACCTCCTCCTTTTTTGAAGTCGGTTAATGACAAACAAATCACTCATATAGGCACTTTCACCGGTGTTCGGTAAAAGGTAGTTAGTAGTGAGTAATGGTAAAATATAAAATGGTAAAAATACAACCCAAGATCAATAAGGGCGAGTAATCCCAGTTCTTAGCCGAGTTTCCAGCCGACTACCGAATGATACATGACTGTTAAAAAAGAATGGTCATGTGAATATCATAATATGTCACACTTGACGTTACAATTTTGAAATATAATTGAATACTATTCTGTGAGCCCATAACCTTACATTTGTATTCATATTCAATAAATAGAACACAGTATTTTTGGACTGCCTCGGTGGCGTAGTTGTAATTGCGCATGCGTTACGATTGCTGCGCTGAGGTCTCGGGTTCGATCCCCGGGTCGGGTAAAGTGATATTGGGTTTTTCTACCTAGAAATACTCAGTATTAACCCGGAGTCTGGAATGGTGCCGGTGTGGCGATAGGCTCGCCCCCTATCACATTATGGGACCGAAATTCGGCGAAAAGTGGGTGTACTGGTTACACCTCTGCCTACCCCTTCGGGGATTATAGGCGTGAGTGTATATGTATGTATGTATGTAGTATTTTTGGAATGGATTATCATGATTTGGGTCAGATCTTATCGAAACAACGGTAATCCTAGTGTCAATATCACTGAAGTAGATACATCTGTCAAATGAAGTGTAAAGAATTTATGGTTCTAAGCCGCGGCCACACTAGCAAAGTGTGTAGTAATGTGATCATAGTAACGGCGTAGTTCTAGTTTGAATTTCTAATAATAAAATTCTCTATGTGGAGGCGGCTTATTGTCATATTACGGTCGTGTTTATATATGAAGAATCACAGGAGCTGGTCCCTAATGGTAAGCGCAACGCATGCCCATAAACATTGGTAAATCAACGAAAACCTAGATTTACATAGTACTGTATGGGATTACACTGCGTTCGTCATCCCGAGACATAAGATGTAAACTGGACGGATGTCTAGGTCTTTCGCGAAGTCACTCCAAGTTTTTTTTTATCCTGGCATGGCGAAGTGACACTGCACCTAATGGTAAGCGTAGTGCCGTCCAGTTAGAGTATCAAGCAGCGAGAAACAATCTATCACTCGCTACTCAACATAATCATGCCGGCCTGCTGTGTAGCTTTTGCACATTACGCCATGGGGCAAGGAGATGCAGCAGCGGTCGAGGGTCTGGTATCAGAATACTCAGAATGCCGCAACACGGCCAAACATCGTACATGTACAAGGGCTGACCCCGGAACGCGACACACTTGCGTGTGCTACTATGGTGGGTTTTACACCCTTTGTACGTTGTGTGTAAAGTGTTTCCAAGTCTCTTACTGCTCAATAATTTCTATGAGCGAACTCTCGCATAGGAGAGACCTACCATTTAGTAAGGGTATTTTAAAAGTATTAAAAGAAGATAACGAGTACGGACATGGGAAACATTCTGATTCTTCATCAAAATAATATCAAAGAACACTTATTTACATACATACATACACTCACGCCTGTAATCAGACAGAGGTGTAACCAGTACACCCACTTTTCGCCGATTTTCGGTTCCATAATATGATAGGGGGTGAGCCTATCGCCATACCGGGCACAGATTCCAGACTCCGGGCTAATACTGAGGATTTTCTAGATAGAGAAACCCGGAGTGACCCTGACCCGGAGTTCGAACCCGATACCTCAGCACAGCAGCCGTAACGCATGCGCAATTACAACTGCGCCACCGAGGCAGTCCTTATTTAACTTGATAAAACATAGATTAATCGAATGCGCTTAGGAACGCGATAAAAAGCTTTGTTCAACTTTTTCTTTCTTTAACTTCGTACTAAATTAAAGAGTTTTGCCTGCACTGCACCAATCCGGTGCTAGATGAAAATACATTAAACTAACAGTTGTAATTTGTTACACTTTTCGATTGCGCAGATTACATCTGGCGTGTGTAATTATGTCTAATGTTGGCGTAAAATGGATATGGCATTTGAATTTTAAATGCATACTAATATGTAAATTAATAATAGACGTTGCTGTTGCTTGTCGATACTCAACTAAAAATATTTTACGTAATAATATTGCTATTGTTATAGAAGAGTTTTAGGAAAAAATATATGAGAATTTTAACAGCGCCTTGTGATCGTTTTAGTAATTTAAATTAGGCAGCACGAAATCTACCGGTGTAGTAAAAATCAACAGTAAGATTAATTTTATGAGAAATTGTGTCATGAAAATCTACGAAACCCTTTGCCATTAGTGCCAGTGGCCATTCTTGTGTCAGTCTGTCCGTCTGTCACGTAGAATGGTTCGGGATTGCGACCCCGGCCACTCGAGCCGTCAGCGCTACGTTCCATCACTCCCCCCGTGGCTCTGATGTCCTCCTCCACCCTTTCCCGTCCCGTTACTGGTGGTAGGACTCAACTGTAAGTGAATTTTATTTACTTATGGTTGGGCCCGAACGGATTGGTACCACCGTCCAGCCTATTTGTGCCGCGAAGTAGTAATGCGTTCCGGTGGAAGGGCTAGAAAGCCGTTCCTTCTGTCCTCTCCTTTCCCTGGTGGTACAGTTTGGACGGTACCCGTGATATGTGGAGCTGTGGTGTTGGTCGTCGCGTGGATCTCATCTGTGGGGGGCTGGCGTGGGGTACAGGGAGACCCGATGGGAACGGCCACCGCCGGCCGCCTGCCGGTCAGTAGGGGACCTGAACCCGGGGATACACTTTTTAAAAATTCCCTCCCCGGGAAGCTGTCCCACCAATCGGCGAAAATCCCGTAGTCCGGTCGTCGTGCCAGTGTGGGAGACTGGAGTGGATCCCGGCGACTGTACACGGGGGGGCATCGGGGGCCCTTCCGTGCCTCGCGCCAGCTCCCCGCATTACCCACGTGACCACCGTGCACCTGGCTCTGCGACTATATGTTGCGAGTGCCGTCTAAATTTCACTGCCCCCTCACATCTCCTCTCCCCTACTACAAAAACTTTAAAATGAAGGCACAAAAAAAGAGCAAGCGTACTTCGGCGGATCCTACATCCACTTTAACAGTAGACTTCTGCAATGTCAGGGGTCTGCACAGTAACCTAGACGCCGTACATTACCACCTAGAGTCGGCGCGGCCTGCCCTGCTCTTTTTAACTGAGACGCAGATATCTACCCCTGACGATATCTCGTACCTCAACTACCCCGGTTACGTGCTGGAACATTTGTTCCTACGTAAGGCCGGGGTGTGCGTTTTCGTCAGGGATGATATATGTTGTCACCGCCTTCGGGGCCTCGAGCGTCGGGACCTGTCAATCTTGTGGCTATGCGTACAGTACGGGGGTCGTACCCGAGTCTACGCTTGCCTTTACAGGTCCCATGCCGGTGAAGCGGGGTCTTCTCATTTATTCGAGAACGTCCAAGTGGGGACTGACCGATCTCTAGAGCAGTACCCATCCGCGGAGGTGGTGGTCCTTGGAGACTTCAACGCTCACCATGCTGAGTGGTTGGGTTCTCGGACCACCAACGCTGCGGGTCGGTCTGCTTATGAGATGGCTTTGGCTTACGGTCTCACACAACTGGTAACTCAGCCCACCCGAGTTCCAGATGTTGAGACCCATGAGCCCTCTCTGTTGGATCTTCTGCTGACCACCAATCCTGAGGGATATAGGGTAGTGGTCGACCCCCCTTTGGGGTCATCAGACCATTGCCTTATTCGAACCTCAGCCCCTGCGGTTTATCCCGATTGCTCTTCAGCGACTGGGTTCCGCAGGGTTTGGCGGTATGGGTCAGCTGATTGGAAAGGGATGCGTGAATTCTTCGCGTCCTTCCCATGGAAGCGGTTCTGCTTCTCTTCCGAAGATCCTGGATGCTTGTGCGGACCGCGTCAGGGACCTGGTGGTCTTGGGGGTGGATCTGTTCATCCCCAATTCCAGGGTACCTGTCAGGCGGCGCAGCCGGCCCTGGTATAATAGTACCTGTGCCGAAGCTGCACGTCTTAAGCGGTCCGCATACGGGGCGTGGAACGAAGCCCAAAAGCATCAGGGTCCAAACGCAAAGGAGGAGAGGCGGAAATTTAATGCCGCTTCTAGGTCCAACAAGAGGGCTATAGCCAAGGCCAAGGCAGGACATATTGGCAGAATTGGCGAGCGGCTAGAGAGTTATCCGTCTGGCAGTCGGGCTTTCTGGTCGCTTGCCAAGGCTGTCCAGGGTAACTTCTGCCTGTCCAGTCTCCCACCACTGCGTAAGACCGATGACAGTTTGGCCCATAGTGCAAAGGAAAAGGCCGATATCTTGGCCCAATCCTTTGCCTCGAACTCGACTTTGGATGACGGGGGAGCTACTCCACCAAAACTTCCCCGGTGCGAGTACTCCCTGCCTGAAATCCGCATCAATCAGCGTGCGGTCAGGCGGGAGCTTAGGCTCCTTAACATCCGAAAGTCGAGTGGGCCGGACTGCATCCCCGCAGTGGTTCTTAAGACGTGCGCCCCTGAGTTGACCCCCATTCTCACGCGCCTTTATCGTCTTTCGTACAACTCCAAAAGTGTTCCTGCTTCGTGGAAGGTTGCTCATGTCCATCCGATCCCTAAAAAAGGTGACCGGTCGGACCCTTCGTGTTATAGACCGATAGCCATCACATCCTTGCTCTCTAAAGTCATGGAAAGAATAATTAACGCCCAGCTTATGGGGTATCTGGAGGAGCACCAGCTGATTAGCGATCGTCAGTACGGTTTCCGTCACGGTCGCTCGGCTGGTGATCTTCTTGTTTACCTCACACATCGCTGGGCGGAGGCTATAGAGAGCAAGGGTGAGGCTATGGCCGTCGGTCTAGACATCGCGAAGGCGTTTGATCGGGTATGGCATGAGGGCCTTCTATCGAAGCTACCATCATATGGAATCCCCGAGGGACTCTGCAACTGGATCGCTAGTTTTTTGGATGGTCGGAGCATTAAAGTCGTCGTAGACGGCTACTGCTCCGACGCTTTGTCCATTAATGCTGGTGTTCCACAAGGCTCGGTGTTGTCGCCGACACTATTCATTCTGCATATCAATGACATGCTGTCTATCGATAGCATGCATTGTTATGCAGATGATAGTACTGTCGACGTGCGATACACCGGCCAGCAGGGTATCCCTCGGAGCACTTTGGAAGAAAGACGGTTAGAACTTGTGTCGGAAATCGAGAGCTCTCTAGGGCGGGCCTCTGAATGGGGTGAAAGGAACCTAGTTCACTTCAACCCCACGAAGACACAAGTTTGCGCATTCACCGCAAAGAAGGACCCATTTGTCATGGCGCCACAGTTCCAAGGAGTCACTCTCCGGGTTTCCGAGGGTGTTGGGATCCTCGGCGTCAATATATCGAGCTTGGTCCAGTTTAGGAGTCAAGTGGAGGACAAAGCCAAATTGGCTAGCAAAAAATTGGGGATCCTGAACAGAGCGAGGCGGTATTTCACGTCGGGCCATAGATTGGCGCTTTATAAAGCGCAAGTCCGGCCCCACGTGGAATACTGTTCTCATCTCTGGGCAGGAGCCCCGAAATACTTGCTAGACCCACTTGACTCCTTACAGAGGCGGGCCGTTCGAATTGTCGGGGATCCTGATATCACGGATAGCCTGGAACCGTTGGGGCTGCGGAGAGACTTCGGGTCTCTCTGCTTGTTCTATCGTTTGTTCCACGGGGAGTGCTCCGAGGAACTGTTTAAAATGGTGCCTACATCTCCATTTTATCATCGCACCACCCGACACCGCAACAGAGTTCATCCATACCACCTGGAAACGATTCCGTCTAGCACGGTTCGTTTCCAGCGTTCATTTTTACCACGTACGTGCAAGCTCTGGAATGAACTCCCTGCTGCGGTGTTCCCTGAGCGCTATGACATGTCCTTCTTTAAACGAGGCTTAAAAAGAGTAGTCCTTCAACGGTAGGCAGCGGCTTTGCTGTGCCCTGGCATTGCAGAAGTCTATGGGCGGCGGTGACTACTTACCATCAGGTGGCCCGTCTGCTCGTCTGCCTATCAAGGCACTAAAAAAAAAAAAAAAAACAGACATTTGCTTCAGCTACTGATCGTTTAGTATAATAAATTTGGCAGCACGAAATCTACCGATGCAGCGAATAAAAATCAACAGTAAGAATAATTTTATGAGGAATAAAATTGTGTTATGAATAGAAAACCCTTGATTTTAACCAAACATTTGCTTTAGCTATTAATTAAATAACAGTAAATACGTTTGAACTACTTATCAAGTTGGAAAAGTACTAGATCTAACAAAATTATTTTAAGTTTAATAATCATTGCAAAAACGCAACTACAAACAGTTATCGAAAGTACAACGTTTATAACTGAAGAAAACTTTTAAATTCATCGATGCGGAATACGGATATACATATTTACTTTTACGTACGAGCGCTACTAAGTTAAATTAACCGCGCAAAGGGAACTGCTCAAAAGGGAACCCACATACGAGTCCCCTTTGATAACGTCGTTTCCATTTTGATTGATCCTTTGGAGTATGGACTCCTTTAATTTTATTTATTTAGGAGAGAAAAAGAAAATTAAGTTTGCCTGAGAGTAAATAGAATAGTGTCTTTGATAGAGTATAGTTATACAATAGAACAAGGAAAAATGTTTTCAAAGTATACTCTTGATTTAATTTTAATCTGTTACAAGTGCTTAATGACGGTAGGCAGCGGCTTTGCTGTGCCCTGGTATTGCAGAAGTCTATGGGCGGCGGTGACTACTTACCATCAGGTGGCCCGTCTGCTCGTCTGCCTATCGAGGCACTAAAAAAAAATGAAACATCTTCACGAGTTATACTATTCATTTTCGAAGTGTGTATTTTAATAAAGCTATTTACATTTGTTGCATTTTTATCTATTCCTTTGGTATAGTCGGAATTTGGTATAATCACTACGAAATTGACTGTTGTGTACTATTATTTCATCTATATATACAAATATCGATCTGTGTATGTATGTTCCCCGTGGACTTGAAAACGGCTGGAGCGATTTTTATGAAATTTTAAGGCAATCTTCAGGTTAGCCCAGCAGGTGATCCTGCTAAGTTTGGTAGCGGTTTCTTAGCTTTTTAGTGATTTGTGTCCTTTTCTTTACGAGGAGAGTCGCTAGTATATACAGGATGTCCCAAAAGTCGACGTCAAGCCGGAACCGGGCGAAAAGGCAAGTCAAACCGGTTATCAGAAAAATATAATAAAAATCTAAGTAGCATTTTTTTTAATTATAGGCATTTCAAATAAATTCTAAACCGTGTGACAGTCTTCTCACTCCTGTTGCCACAAATCTTTACTTTTTCAAATTTATTTTTGTTATGTAACCCTGAATAATGCTTCTCTAAACTGTTGTAAAAATTTAAAAACCAGCTGCTCCAGCTTTTTTTAAATGCCTATAATTTTAAAAACATGCATTTTCTTTAAATATGTTTTGATAACCGGTATGCCTTGCCTTTTCCTTTTTGCCTTTTTTAAATTTAATTTATCGTGAACTGCACATTACAAAGTATTTAATATGTAAAATGCAACTATTTTCTTGACACTGCACTGCATACGAATAATATAGTCATATTCTTAATGCTAAATTGTTACAAGTGATTTTAATTATCGCTAGCTTTAAGCGCGAAGAAAAACAGCGTTAGGAAAGCGTACTTTTAAATTCTCCATAAAAGGTTCAATGTTATGTGAATTATGCCAACTGATATTAGACCAGCGTAGTGTACTAATATGTCATTAGTTAAAAAGCCTGTGTTCAGCATTGTGACAGTATATAATAAATAACACCCAACAGTCACACACATAGCCCCCATCCCACACTAAGATACGAGTCTTGTGTTGTGGGTATTAGTCTTGGCTTCTTGTTTTTTTAAAGCTATTGTGTTGTGAATTTGTTTCTCTATCATTCTTTGACGCGATTAGGGTATGTACTTAAGGCTTAAGGGTCTGTGCTTGCGGCAGCGTTATGTGCCGGGTCGGTCACTTCCCTGTGTCATGGTTGAGGAGGCCGATGGCTGGCACATGCGTCATACTCGTGAACGGGTGCTGCTTGTGTGGACTGGTCTACCTGGATTGCTCATTGATTGTTAGTTGGATAAAATTAAATAACAGGTTGTATAGCCTCGTTTATGACTCTGCCTTGTATTGACATGTATACCGTATTTTTTTTTGTAATATAATGACAAACTACAAAAGACCTACGGCTGAGTTTCTTGGTGCTTCTTCTCAGACCAGTGGGCATTTCCAAAGCACCGGTAGACTTAGATTATAGCATTAATATGACATGTAAAAAGTGTCCCTAGTGGCCTAATTTACAAAATAAATGATATGATTTGGTATCAGAGTTTACGAGAGACTTTTCGGTCTCACAACACCCAGACCTCGGACACAAATGTCTGTCTGTCACATAAGCATTTGTCCCGGTGCGGGAATCGAACCCACGGCCTCTCGTTTGACAGCCGGCTACTCGCCTACTGCGCCACGGAGGCTGTCAACAGTGTCCAATATAGTCTGGTATTACATATTTTTGTCTCTTCACCAGGACTACCTTCATTTCCTGGTCACGTACCACCGGTTCATATCATTCAGCCTGTACTGCGTGGGATTCGTGTGGTTCGTCCTGTCCCTCGTGAAACGGTACTACATGCGTCAGTTCAGCCTCTTCGCTTGGACCCACGTCGCGCTGCTCATCGTCGTCACCCAGAGCTATCTCATCATTCAGAATATATTTGAAGGTAAGGATTGATCTAATAGACTATGTTTTAATGAGTTTTGCAAGAAACTTCTGTGGTTCGTCTACTTTGCTTGCTTTACTTTGAGTTTAAATTTGTGTAGTGTAATCATATTGATTTTAAGACGGAAATGTAACATTATGGGCGGAATTTAATGTGATTTCATATAGTTGGTGATCTATTAGGTTTTATGTTACACATAGTATTTATCACGTTCGTACGTATATATATATATATGCTGGGGTAAGGCCCTACGAAGATTCTTTGTGACCTGAATGCCTCAAATCAATAATGCTTAACATCGGCACATTTATTGATCTTTTAAGTCCGATAGACGAGCTGATGACAATTAGATGCCAAGTATTCACCGTCATCCATGGATATGCGGAGGGGGAGAGGGGGATAGACAAGGTAGCCGTTAAATATTGTTTAAGCACATGTGTGCTGAGGAAATACAGCGAAAGAAAGTTCACCAGAATGGCTAAATGTAAGAATACATCGACTTGGTATGGCATTTAGATTACGGCTTCACATTCTATAACACAGTATCATCTATAGGTCCCATTCACATGTGCTAATAAAACATAATGTTATCCATTTCTAATATGATGCGAGCATCCTGTATCTAATGTACATTAAAACAATAACACAATCGGTCATCTTCGCGTTACGTGGACAGGCGTGACGCAAGCAACTGGCAAAATGAAAACTACGCCAAGGATTTTTATAGTTATTGCAATTCAATTTGGTAGGATTGCTCTTGATTAGACATAATAAACCAGCTTGACTGACACCTAACTATATAGAAAACGATCACGTGTTAGTAAGTGCTCACCACCGTCCACGCACACAGAACTTGCAATTGGATTGCTGATATTTTTAACCGACTTCAAAAAAGGGGGAGGTTCTCAATTCGTCGGAATCTTTTTTTATGTATCTTCCCTGATTACTCGGAGACGCCTAGACCGATTCGAGAAATTATTTTTTTGTTTAAAAGGGTATACTTCCCAGGTGGTCAGAAAAATCGAGAGCAACCCTCAAATTTTACCCGCATATTTTGTTTTTTATTGAAGTCTGTGTACTTTTATGAATTAAAAAACTTTAATGATTGGAGGTTGAATGGAAGAGAACCCTAAAACTACTACTCTTTATAGGTTTTCTGTGTTAAAATACCACCCTACCATCGAAGCTGGTCCTTTAATATTGTAGTCTCCTTGTCTCGTGAATAAGTCTTCAATAATTATCTTTAATTTTATCATATTTACCAAATACTGCAACACTAAAAATAACTTCAATTTCAAACACACCTTAACCTAAAATTTATCGAAACGGGTCGAAGTTCAACGTCCGATTACACTTATCGAAATACAGATTACTTTTATCGTAAGTCGTCTTTCAAAGTACCAGTTAATTTCCGGCATAGTAAACTTATGAAGAGATCGATTCGGTACAGTGTTAATACATTTTGTGAAACTACATATTATACTTAAGTTGGAAGTCTCTTAAAACACGTCGACTGCGACTACACACTTCCTGTGTTTTTAAGCGCGCATCTCTAATTCGTCTGGCACAAAAATGTGTATTTAACAAAAATACAGCATGCGTTGCAAAATGACAAGTGCGTAAAAATCTTAAAGCATGCGAGCAACACGCCAGGCGCGTAAAATCTATACACGTATACGGCCTTCACACTTGTGTTTTCGCCAGTGCTACGTACATAGTGTATTGCATGGATACTCTTAGCGTAAATTTTTACGCACCCTGTGTGTGGCGCTGTATAGGCGTTATTGTTCGCTATGCGAGTTTATCTCATGTTACCGGTAACAGAATAGATCTATAAAGGCTTGAATACATTACTTGATAAGAGAAGTAAGTCTCATGGGCTTTTTACAGTGGTCTTGTTTATGACGTAAGAAGGATTAAGGTGTAAGTTAGGATGACTCGTAGCTAGAAATTGCATTAGAGAGATGACTATGAGTTAGAGAGACGTTTGGTAATTATATAATTTATAATAAACATTCTTAGAACAAATAATATAACCAACTTGTGGTCCCGCGCAGACGTTGTCTTGCCATAAAACCAAATGTCGATTAAATGCACGTCATTGTCGATCCTGGATAAACAGGAGGCACAATGGCCGGTGTGTGGGCTCTTAAAGAAAACTGACTTGAAGTAGCCGAATACTGTTGCGTTTTGTACTGTGAGAGTTGCGTAGGTCGCAATCTACGTTCCCTTTCCAAGCACCATTCGTTTCCTTTTAATCTGGCAACACTCATGATTTTTCTGATATGTGGTGGACATCACTTACCATTAAGTGACCCATTTGGGCGTTTCCCGGCCTCTGCTATTAAAGTTTAAGCCGGCATCATCGTCGAAATGCGCAACGTTGATGGTCTGACATTATATTAAGACTACTTTCCCCATCATGTATACTATATTTATAGATGTAACTGTTTGTTTTCTGAATAAAATGTAAAAAAATAAAATCATCATCATCGGGTGTATGCACTTTACCGTGTTAGGATATAAAAGGTTTTGGGTAGGGATTGGTGAGCCAAATCACAACCCTATATATTAGCCTTTAGTTAATAATAGAAACCCTCGTTACCGTATAGACAGTGCATAATATATATGTTATAAAAAAACCACTGGCATGCTTGAGCTCAGTTTCATAATCTCAACATTGGTTAGTGAATATTTTTGTATTACGAGGTTGTTTTCGACACGTACTTTCGAATTCTTTAATAGAAAACTTTGTGACAATCGTTGGTGAAAATTTATTTTCATATTTACTTTAGATTAATGATTGGATTATCGGAAAAAACATCTATTAAACGCTGAGCCAAACGTCTATTAGTTTAGTGGATGGTCATATCACACGAGCGGTCATAACAGTTGGTAGCGTTTTGGCGGGAAAAATAAAGTTGGTTTATAAAATTGCAAAATATTTTAATATTATAGACCATGAAGAATAAACTAAAACGGTTTCCCAAAAATAGTTAACTAGCCTATTGTTATTGACCACCGGCTGACTGACTTGCTAGGTTGGTAGTCGTATCAAAAAATTTGAATATAATTGAGGATCGCCTCTTGTGGAGGTGGTAAAAATGGCCACGAAACATATACTGTTGTTTATAACAAGAAGCAAACGTAGAATATAAATAAATACACCCAATAGCCACACACATAGCTCTGACCCCACTCTAGCTAAAACCTGTATCGTGGGTATCAAGAACTATGAGGGACTACGGTCCTACAACACCGAAACCAGAAATAAATATCTATCAGTCACACAACATTTGCCTTGGTGCGAGAATCGAACCCACGGCCTCTCGTTTCACAGCCGGCAGCTCACCCACTGCGTCACGGAGGCTGTCGATGATTGCGATAGTTTTCGCACATTTCACGTGGTGGGGAGGCGTTTGGTTTTATCTGGAACGATCGATAATCTGGACTGTTACCAACTTCATATTCGGTTATTTAAGTTCTCGCCTAAAACGTTTTATATAATTCAAAGGTAAGTGTTTTTGTGACTGCCCTAAAAAGATTACCTATTATGGTTTCAGATGTATGGATGTGATTTCTTTTATTTCACGATAAATTCTAAATCTTATCCCAAGTGATATGGATTACCTTTAGATGGGTACCGTTTAACAGCAGACAGCGGCTTTGCTGTGTCCTGGCATTGCAGAAGTTTATGGGCGGCGGTGACTACTTACCATAAGTGGCCCGTAGGCTCGTCTGCCTATCAACGCACTAAAAAAAATAGATGTATTTTTAAATAGTGGTTGCTTGCGACATAGACCCCCTGACAGCATATTATTTAAATCACAAATCGCTACCTTTTCACATCTGACACATTTCCACAGAATGTCGTACAAAAATTTATTAATTAGGTATTAATCTACTAAAAATAAAGTGGGATCAAAACAAAGCTAGAGCAATGGCCGTCGGCCAAGTGAACTTTGCACTTGTACGATGGAGACAGGTAACAAAATTCAGTGTGCGCGATGTCGGTCGTCATTATGCATGTATTTACAATTTACTTGCCCCTTGCATGACATGTCGCGTGTTCATTGTTCAACAGTGGACGGCATCATGCAATATTCATGTGTTTTTGTTACGGACGTTTAATCAAAAGTGTATGACACTAACCGTCTAACGGCTACTTATTTTGTATCACGCCATACAATTATGACAATTAAGAGGGTCTCAAATGTTTAACACGATCTTAAATGCTTGAGTTGCGTTTGAGTATTTGGGCGTAAACCACACTTTCCAGAAATCGTTATGATCGAAGCCGAACTTCAATTGAATGCACTATGCTGTTAAAATCATAATCTTAAAATTATAATAGCAATATATCATTGTCAATTGAATCAAACACATATTATAACAAAAAGTGAACTGGTAGATATTTTTTAACATTTATATTTGTGTATTATGTGTTATTATTTTCCAAATAAAATAAATTGTATTGTATTGGATTTTAAGAGAATAAATCCTGATAAAACACCTTAAACAGCTAGTAAGAAGTACATAGCCCAACAACTTAATAGCAAAGTCACGTGATACGCCCAAGCTGCCGCTCAATCCAAGGCGCTGTGCCAGGTGGCACTCATAGAGATTAGTTGGACGCATAAATGAAATCCTGCCATTGGTTTTTTTTACTATCTGTTTAAAGAACTTCATAGATTTTTTTATGTTTCAATACTTACTACAAATTTATTGCTATTATATAGGACTATATCGATTCTACTTAACTTTTCATATATCACCAAGCGAATATATAAAACGAACGGCTTCAGCGGGATTATAAATACGTATGTGAACAAGGTAACAATCCAGAACGATATCGATCGATTCAGATAAAGCCAAGCGCTTCTGAACGTGTAGTGTATTGGTATTTATTTAAGTGATATTGGGTTTTCCATTTAGAAATACTCTGTGTCAGTCTGGAGTCTAGAATTGTGCCCGCTATGGCGATAGGCCTATCACGCCCCCTATCACATAATGCGACGGTAATAAACTCGGCGATAACTGGGTGCACTGGTTACACCTCTGCCTACCCCTTCGGGATTACAGGCGTGAGTGTATATGTTATGTATGGTATTTATTTATTCATTTCAAGTGACTACTGGCCAGTAAATTGACAATATTTTTAAGAAGATAATATTCATGACTTGTCTATTGGTTATTAAGATATAAAGTATTGGGTGATTAGCTGTACTTTTTGTTGCTTTCCGTTTGAAATTCTAATTCAATATCTCTGCTGCTTCTCACGTGTGTTACCAACTGTATTTTGTATAGAACCATTCATTGCCACATTTATAATAGAATAAAGCGCCGATAACGTCCAGACGTCACATCTTTGTGTCGACCTGACATTGTTACGGCCGGGAAGCCTTTCAACAGCTAAGGCTTTAACTAGGCCAAATGGAAGTATGGGTGGTGATATATGGGACGCGAGGTAGCGGGGGAACATGACATTTAATAAGCAATAATTTACACTAATCAATATGTTCAATAAATAATATAATCTAGAAAAGTGTAATAAAAAGTGTATAAGTTGAAATGCTAATCCCTCCATATTATGTAATTTGATATGACATTTATTGTGATTTACCGAAGTTTTTCCAGATAAAGTAGTTTTATATTTATTCTCTTTTCTTTATCGTGATTTTAATATTGTCTTCAAACACAATTTACAATGTAGTGTTTTAGAATTATGAATCATCATCAGTCTAGCGGCAGTACATGTGTGAGACCAGAGTCCTGTTTCGAAATCAAAGTTTGTGTCACTGATTTCAAAATACACCTGATTTGTCCTGTGTAAGATTGTGTGACCGATGTAGTAGCAGACATGCTATATTATATCTAGAAATAACGTAGCACATTATTTTCTAGAGAGTTAACGTGGCACTTGCAAACTGGGTCGGAAGGTCAGTGGAAATCCATCTTTCGGATACGTTCTCAACGTCTCCCTCGGATGTATCCGTAAAATGGATTTTCCCAGCTCAAACACATATACAAGCGTGAAGTTATGCTGTTAGTAAATTAAAATAAATCGCTAACTCCTCCTCTCATGGCTATAACCACAATCTAAACGCCACACTGTACTGACGTTACGTAGGGAAGCCGTCGCTAAAATAGATTACGCGTCAGTTTATTGTGAGTCAGCGGAAAATATCTTATACATAGTTATACATAGATAGTAGATAAATAATTTGATTTTTGTTATGTTACTGTTCATGTGGTATCCATGGTGTGTTAGTATGAAGTAACTAAGAATAGATTTTTGAAGTGAAAACTTCTTTAGGCACATTGGGCACTTTTGTGATGGTGAAAAATCACTGAACTCCTGTGACCATCACGCTCAGATTATTTTACTTTTGACATAAGCACGTTCTATGAAGTTCTATAATTATTGACAAGCAATCATAAACAAACAAAAAATTACTTCATGGACGCTGTTTCAAAAAAGAACACAGAATTCCAAAGTTTTATTTGTTACTAAATTAATTGACCCTTATCGTTCTGCAAGTAATATTCATATTACTACATTATTACGGGGCGATTGATACTTACCTCCCTGGCTTTTATCATTGAGCCATTTTGCCGCTTTCTTACGTGTGTTACATGATTGTTAGGATGCATTAAACGCGTATAGCAGCGATAGCCTAGTTGTTTGCGGTACGGACTGCCAAGTCGAAAGTCGTAGGTTCGAAACCCAAGTGGCATACACCTCTGACTTTTCTAAAGTTATGTGTATATTAAAATGTTAATTATCGCTTGCCTTAACGGTGAAGGAAAACGTCGTGAGGAAACCTGCATATCTGAGAATTTTTCGAAGGTATGAGAAGTCTGCCAACCCGCATTAGGCCAGCGTGGACTACGGCCTAACCCCTCTCATTAGTAGAGGAGTTCCGTGCCCAGCAGTGGGACAATGTTTAATACAGGGCTAGTATTATTATTATTGAACGCGTAACACGATTAAAATGAAGCCATTTAGCGTTAGACCAAGGTTTCATAGATTTAAAAATACGATCATAAACTTATACTCATATGTTGTAGGTGTATGTGTTTCAAAACTGTGTGCTTGTTACTGCAATTGTACAAAGTAGCGACATCTCGCGGGAAATCATTTAATTATTTATTCTATATAACAGGGACTAGAAAGGTTAATTTATTGACGCTTTATTTTATTCCGCAAATATTTTTATATTATAATTAAAGTAACTAATAAGTGAAGCTAAACTGTTTATAATAATAATTTTCATAAGTACGCAACTAACCTCGCTAATTATAAAAAAAAAAAATTAGGTCCAGTCATATACATACACAACCTCACGCCTATAATCGCCGAATGGGTAGGCGGAGGTGTAACCAGTACAACCAGCTACTCGTCCGCTGCGCCACGGAGGCTGATAATTTAAACTTAGTGATTAATTTTTTGTTTATAAACAATTTTAATAAGATTTTCATGCATATCTCAAATATTGTTTGTAAAAGTAAGGTATAAGTATGAAACAGATCCAGGCTGAACGGTGTAATTATATCTTTAAATGTTATTGTACAAATAAATGTTCTTATTACATTTTTTTTATCCTGGCACGGCAAATGGACATAGATGCAATTGTTGTCGCAAACATTCTATTATTTAGTAAATCCTAATATCGAAGTAAACGCTTCTTAATAATTGCGAAAAACACAGCTCGCACCGGAAACGGAAGGTAGTCATTTCGACGAGGATTGCCCCAGTCTCGTAATTACTGACTGGATGATGAAAGACAATTAAGCGCGTATTTATTATTTCATTGATTCGCGTTTTTCATACAAAATGGCTGACCTAAGTTGAAATAATAATATCTACCTATGATTTGTCGATTAATCAGAATGATCATGGGTTGAAAAAGAAAAGGACTGGGGATTGTAGAAGGAAAATAAGAGAGTTTTGGTCTCCGCAACCGCACCAAATGCAACGTCTGCAAATTCTCGCCGTTGTTCTGTGAGACAGTGGCTCTAACCCGGTTGAGCCGGGCCATTTATGCTGTAGTCAACCATCAGTGTGGCTGAACCGTCTAAAAATGGTGAGGTTACAACGGCTGTGGTTGTGCCTGGCTGGATCACTAATACCGTTAATACTATTGAAGAAGGACATGTTATAGATCTGACGTTTAAGTTCATACCAGAGTCTGCGTAGTCAGTCTTTCAGTTTGTATATGCGAGTGTCAGTACCTTCCGAGAAATGAGATTAATGTGTGTGTGTGAGCACTGTACGGGTAAACAATTGTGCATATTTTAACTCGCGCACGAGCGAGTGGCAAGCGGTGTCTTCATAAGCTGCATTGTTACAACTGGCCGTTGTGCTCTTTTGTTTTATTTCGTAGCAACAGCCGGTGATCATCAAGTGGGTCAACTGGTAGTAAGTGATCTCCACCGCCTATGAACATCCATAATACAAGAAGATTCTGGAGTGCGTCGCCGACTTTAAACGGAAGGAATGAAGATTGGGAATTGGGCCTCTGGAAATTTCAATGACCGTATCAAACCCCAAAGCAGTATGGTACTTCAGATGGATTTTCTATGAGACAATGATAATAAAATGAACCCATAATAATTCAGCTTTGTGAGTTCCAACACTTTCGCAGTTTTATCTTTCCAGAATGGTTCATTTTTATTGTTAATTATCTATCGAAATAAAAGATCTTGGGCAGCTTCTTGACGCCCACTATGGTCTATGATGTAGTTAACACAGCAGCTGAACATACCACGAACGTGGTTCGCTCGATATTCATACAGATTGAAGCTATCTGTTTACCTATACGTGTCATCCTCAGTTAATATTAACGTGAGGAAGGCTGCCGGCATTTCGTGGAGTAGATAAATTTCATGAATTGTTGTCCTTGTTTTCTAAGTATCGAGTACTTAGAAAACAATGACTGCTAACCGATGTTCAAAATTGCTTGCAACTGTTGAATTTCGAGTAAAACCTAACAATCGAAGAATATTTAAAACTAATCAAAAAATTACCACCATCTCCATGGTGGACGGGTTGAGTAGGATGAAAATTGAAAAGCGAACCACCCATGACTTAAGACTTACTATAACAACAGACTAAGGTGTTTGTACTATTGTTTGTATTTATTTATTCATTTCTTTTTTTCATACCGACATTAACTACACATTCATTTCGGTTTATACCCTATATAAGTATACACATACAAGTAACACCGAAAATAACAGCAACCATTTTACGCTTTGCAAAATTGAGAATTGACAAAGATTATGTAGATTGGTTATTCCGCGTCCACCCTATTCAGAACGAAAGGAGGTCGACTATCAGGGTCACACACGCTAGAACAATTTGCACTGTCGGTCAAACAGCAATCATCAGATTAAAATGCGGTCATGTCAGCGCTTGATTGGTGAACCCGCATGATATCGCACAAGAAACGTAGTAGAAGTTGTTCACGACTGTTGCTAAGTAAAATCACTTTTTAGTACATCTGTAATATGAGGGCCGAGAGGATTTACTCTATTTAACAGCGTTATGATGTTATGACGCTCGCACTTTATATTTTAGAAAAAGATAAATTTCAAACATCTAGCATGGGTAACGAACTAACTAAAATACCATATATAGAAGTACTCGAAGAAAAAAAATTACAGAAAGAAGTTTTAAAATGAGTGTAATATTTGATAATAATGTCTCAACTTATGGATACCCCAAAAATGTACTATGATGATAATACTACGTTCACAAGCTAAACTTCAAACTCACGTGTTCGTATATGCTAATCAACGAAACCGTTCAACTAATCTCTATTTCTGAATGTCCATGGTTCGTTCCAGTATGAAATATGGGATAGTTTTACCAGATATATATTTTTCAATTCTTCATCGATAAATGACTAACAAGCGCGACGCCGCAACAGCTAAGATTAGATAAAATTCGCTTAAATTAATTAAACTATGAAGAACCATCAAAATTCGTGAATTTATCCTAAGACGACGTGCAATTATGAACCTTATTGTATTGTGATTCATATGGTAGTCAAACACGCTTTAAGTTAATAACCGATTTAAACTTAGAATAATCTAAACGGTAATGATTTCAATATGGTTTTACTACCGTTGCTATATTAGTAGAAACGTTGTCGTTAACTGACCAAGCTATCAGAATACGAAGTGATGACACCATGACTTTTTTTCTCCTGACACGGCAAAGTGACCACACTGCACCTGATGGTAAGCGCAGTACCGTCCAATTAGAATATAGAGTAGCGAGAGACAACTATTCCCCGCTACACAACACAACCATGCCGGCCTACTTCTTCACACTACGCCATGGTCAAGAAGGTGAAGAAGCGATCGAGGGTCTAGTGTCAGAGTACTCAGACGGCCGGTAACACATCGTACCCCAACTCTAGACCCCCTACAAAAACCGTATGTTCACTGGCTGATCCTTGATGTCTATATAAGTTTTTGATTCTTGGATTCACCTGCAAATAATCACCGCTATCCAACATGACAGGATGTCATGTCATGTTTAAAGGTCGAGCTAGAAGATTAGAATTAACTTTTTATTATTTACAATTTTGTTATTTCAGGTCTCATCTGGTTCATTGTGCCCGTATCGATGATCATCTGCAACGATGTGATGGCTTACGTGTTCGGCTTCTTCTTCGGCAAGACTCCCCTCATCAAACTGAGCCCTAAGAAGACCTGGGAGGGATTTATCGGCGGTGGAGTTTCTACTGTCGCTTTTGGATTAGTGGTTAGTTTGTTATTATTTTGATTTAGTGTTTAATAATTTTATGATTATTTTTTGACTAACAGACTTTAATGATAAAAAGAGTCTCAGAAGTGATTTAAACTTGCAGTGCATGTCGTCTGCTCTCAGCGGTTTCTTGTTGTCTATGTATTAATTTTGTAGTTATATCACTTTTGCACATACCAATATTTTGCTTTTGTTACAAAAAATTGAGATTCTATTAAATAAAACTAATTTATGGATTTTATCACGGTTTATATTTAATTTTTAGTCACGATGTTTCGATAGCTTGGTTGGTGATAGCTTGATGGTTACGGGGCGGACTGAATGTGGTCTCATTCTTGAATCAGTATTGATTATATTTTCACAGGATATATTTTACCTATTATTTTTGTTTGCTTATCAAATAATGTACAAATTTATCTACATAAATCTACCCTACTTTGTGGTGGTTTTCTTATTATCTACATCCATCAACTGCTAAATTTGCTCGTCTCCTAATTTAAGGGACAGCCTTCGTGGTGCAACAAGCGAGAAGCCGGTTGTGAAACGAGAGGCAAATGATAGGGCAACTGTTTGTGTGACAGAAATTTGTTTCGGGTCTGGGTGTTGTGGGGCCCTAGCCCTCGTAGTACTCGATACTCACGATACTAGTTTGACTAAATCTGGGGTCATGATATGGGAGTGACTGGTATTAAAAAAATTGGTTCAAAAAGTGCGAATTGTTTTTTTGTTCCAGCTGTCGTTCTTGATGTCCCAGTATCCGTACCTAGTGTGTCCCATCGAGTACTCGGACTCGCTGGGTCGCATGACGATGGACTGCGAGCCGTCGCAACTGTTCCGTCTGCAGGAGTACACTCCGCCGCAATTCGTACAACCTCTAATGAAAGTGGTGGGTATTTCGTACTTTATAAATTTGAAAATATTCTGGTATAATTTGAACTGAATCTGACTTGGTTTTAGCAGCTGTTGCTCCCGGATATACTCCGATGACAGTCTTTCTAGAATAGTATTATATAGATTGTATTATGTTGCTCAAAGGTACCCTCATAATATTAAGATTATAAAATATTTCCAACCCCTCGCTATATTTCTTTTTGATTAGTTTCGTTTGGGGGTAAAATACAGTCCCAGAGACTCGCCGAGTTTCAACTCGGTTTTAAAAAAAAAAACACTGATCCTGGCTAAACAGAAGTTACAATGGCGTATGTGCGGGCGGGATAGTCTATAAGTTCTTATTTATATTATATTGGAATCAGCGTAGAAATCTGTTCAGTGTTTTTTCTCGGTATTATCTCAATTCAACGCAATAAAGTACTTATACGGAGATACATAACCATATGTATAATTATTTATGCATACTAAAATGTACCATATCATCACGCACTAGAGCTTCTGTTAAATAAATAAAACTAAACAACCAAAGCAGTGCCTGACTAGTTGGTTGTGTCACGTCAGTGTTGAATTTCAAAAGTATGAGAAGTCTACCAACCTGCATTAGGTCAGCGTGGCGGACTAAGGCCTAACCCCTCTCATTAGTAGAGAAGGACCGTGCCTAACATTGGGACATTGTTTAATACAGGGCTGGTATTATTAAACAACCAGAAATCTTTTGCACCAACCATGTCAGGATCTGTCTATTCCAAACTGTATACCGTTACCTTTAAGGACACTTTTTGGGAAATTCTAGGTTCTGCATTATATACTTTTTTTTAAATCGAAATAGACTTGCGTTTGACCACTATCTCGCCTGATGGAAAGTGATGATGTGGTCTACGGTGGAGCACGCTTGCCTAGAAGATACCTATTCACTCTTGACTTGAAGATACCCAGGTTATAGTTTTCGGGAAATACAGACTCCGGCAAAGAGTTCCACTCTCTAGCGGTGCGCATGATAAATGTACTAGCAAAACGCTTCGTGCAGCACTGGTGGAATATCAACCATGTATCGATGACTGCAGTGAGACAGACCCTCTGTGCCCTATTTATGGATAATGTTGTTTTATTTGTTTGTGTCAGGTGGGCATGGAGAAAGTGAACATGTACCCGTTCATGATCCACTCGCTGGCGCTCAGCATCTTCAGCTCGGTCATCGGACCCTTCGGTGGGTTCTTCGCTTCCGGATTCAAGAGGGCTTTTAAGATCAAGGTAATTATAAATAACACCCAACAGTCACACACATAGCCCCAACCCACACTAATATACGAGTCTTGTGTTGTGTATCAGGGACTATGAGAGACGCACGGCCTCACAACACCCAGACCCCGGACACAAATATCTGTTTGTCACACAAACATTTGTCCCGGTGTGGGAATCGAACCCACGGCCTCACGTTTCACAGCCGGCGAATAAATAAATACACGCATAGTCCTGGGTCACACCTGTGTCGTGGGTATCAAAGTACGAGGTACTACGGTCCTGCTGCGAACTCTATATTTTGATGTATGGTAGGACTTCGGCGACGTGATCCCGGGTCACGGCGGCATCATGGACCGGTTCGACTGCCAGTTCCTGATGGCCACCTTCGTCAACGTCTACATCACCAGCTTCATACGCACCGCCACGCCGCAGAAGCTCCTGCAACAGGTAATGTATCATGTTTACAATTATAGGACTCGTATAGAACCAGAATCGGCAAAGTAGGTAGTTGGGCAAAAAATAATAAACATATGGCAATATAGGAAATTAAAATCTGCACCGACTATTTCGATGTCTTTTTTACTGCCTGGATAGACAGACGAGCAGACGGGCCATCTGATGGTAAGTAGTCACCGCCGCCCATAGACTTCTGCAATGCCAGGACACAGCAGAGCCGCTGCCTACCGTTAAATAAAATTATTAAAAACAACTATAAACCCTTCTAGAACATAAAACAAAAGTTGCTTTAGAACAAAAGTGGGCAATCTTTAACTATCAACCAATCAGAAGCGTCTGTCGAGTCAACAATCCTATGTCTCGTGAAGTCAATGACAAATCAAAAATGACAATCTTACCAGTACAGTAGCAAAGGTGGCCATCTTATCATAGTTGGGATCAAACTCTAAATCTAGAAAATTTTATCAGATTTTTCATGGTTAAGCTTAATTTTTTATCATTGATTGATTAAATTAATCTTTATTTTATTATTATATTATTTTAATCTCCTCAGATTAAAATAAAATATTCAGTAAAATTGTCTTTTGACTTGAACAATAGATATAATTTTTTTTTATTGCCAATATATATGTCGAATTTAAGTTTACTTTACCGACTTTAGTTCTTAGTTCTAGTCGTACTCATATGTTGATTATGTCAAAATAAATTTAATAAAAAATGTCATATATTTCCAGGTATACAACTTGAAACCGGAGCAACAACTACAGCTGTTCTATGCATTAAAAGAATCTCTTGAACATCGAAATATACTCAATGCATTACCTTAAGCCGTTCACGATCTAGCCAAATACAAGGTATTTATTTTATTTGTTACGAGCATTCTCCACTGAAAATTGTAAGTGTCTTCCCACTTGAACGTTAAAACGCGGCGTTTTTGCGTACGGTGGAATGAAAATTTATTTGGATACTTTTTGTGCATCCTATGATGTTTTGATTAGGGCTATGTACGTCCCATGTTACGTTTTAAAACTGAGCGAATTTATTCCTTTATTGTGAATTAAATATACTTTATATACGTATACCATATACATTTATATAAAGTTCTACAAAGTGTAGTTGCGACGTTTAAAAAAACGCTGCGTTTTATCTACATTTGTGCATTCACCCTATCGTGGAACATATCCCCACATATAAAAACAATATTATTTGTTCTAGTCTTATTTCGAAAAAAGGTTTATATTGTGTTACTTTTAGTTACATAATTATTGTATTATTTTTCATTCTCTCTCAAACACATTACCAAAGAACCGAACTTACCAAAATATCTTTCAGTACAATAGATACACTTAAAATGGTTATTTTTAATCCTTTGTAAATTAATAACTTTTGGCACCTACAAAAATTCGGGCGCCTTTTTGATTGTTATGTATCATATAATTACTTACATTATACTTACTTACGTAATATCATATTTTTTTTATTACAAATATAAAAAATTACAAAGGATTAAAAGACCAATAGCCGCCACAGAAAAAAATCCCAACACTAAATACATTTATGTAGATTGTAATTATATATACCATACATAGAAGTGAAATAGTATACACACGGTCGGACACAATGTCGAGCAAAAATTATACCGTTAATACTTGATGTTGTTTCTTTAGCCGTGTGTCAGATGAGTGTTGCAACACTAAAAAAATCTTCTCGTATATTATAATAATTATTTAGTTATTGTAGGTTTGATAATATAGTGCATTAAATCGCCCTTCATGAGAAATGATTTAAAATATATTTTTTATTAGGGCATGCCATGCTCGTCTTTACTCCATATTAGGGGCTTTATTCGGTCTATTTAATTTCAGTGGTAATTTAGATTATTTATACCGTGGGCCTTTCTCTCTCTTTTATTTCAAATTATATGTGTCATTACTTTCTTGCCACATAACTTTTTCTTTCTATACATTCTACTTATATAATAATATGTACTTGTCTACAGGTTCATATTTATTTATAACATCTTACTTAAGCAACTATATTTATTTATCCCCAACAATGATTAGACATGTATGTCTCATAAAAAAAATGGGAGTACACATGTGACTTCGAAAAGTCAGAGTGGTATGCCATTTGATCTGGTTTTAAACCTACGACTTTAGGTTCATCTAGCTAGGTTCATTCAGTCATTTCAATACTATATTGTCAAATCTGCAATGACAGGTATTCTGTGTTTAAAATAACTTAGATATAATTATCATACTCATAAAGAAAATTATGTAAAAAAATACTTGTGCTGTCAAAATTAGACTCGAATTATGTGTATTAGTGTAATTTAGGGTTATGGTAATTTATGTTACACTTCCTCGAATTTTGTGTGTAGTGGCTGATCTGTCCTATACATGTATGGGTCTTTGATTATACACTTGTCTAGATACCGCGTTGTCTTGTAACTCTATCTGAAATTGGTTGGAATAGCAGTCTAGGTATGTGCGGCTTAAATTCCCAAGTGGGACGAATGGGACTACAATTTGTTTTGGAGAAGAGAGAGTTTTTTTATGTTTCCTAATGAATTATTACTAAAACAATAATAATTTGGAATCCATTATCTTATACTTTCAATCAGTTGCAGTGTAGTTAATGTAGTTAATTGTCCGGCGGCGATTAAAAATTGCTTTTACCCCTAATTGCCCATCTAGACTTGTAGATAATCAAAGGGCTCACTATATGTTTGTGTGAGATTACTCAAACATTAAAAATAATGTCTATACTAATCGTAAAAAAAAATCAACTGCTTTTTAAAATTAGTTTTGTAGTTTTTCGATTGTTTTTGACAGGAGCGTTGCATTTCTTTCGATGATTTATTAGACTGATCTATCTGACGACTGTTTCATGTGCTAAACAATTTTTGGAAAGTTTTCCTATTGACCCAACCTTCGCGTATAAGAAATTAGAAATACCACTATTAACACTCCTGTGACCACATTTTAGTAATATACTCGGATATTTTAATAAAAGGGCGTGGCTTTTTTTATTGGTCATGATTTGTAAATTTATCGTCCGTTAAATTTTTTTGAACATTATTAATTAAATTGGTTTGTTAGATTTATTGATGACTACGAATGAGTATGGTTTTGAGTCCTTAAATGTTCTCGTAAATTCATTTCACATTCACAATCACACACTGTATACACTGTCCCACTGCTGGGCACTACTCTTCCACTAATAGGTCTTAGTCCTCTCTGGCCTCATGTTGGTATACCTTTGAATTTCTTATTTAAAATTTGCAAACATGCAAGCGATATCACCAATGAATATACACGTAACTTTAGAAAAGTATGCCATTTGGGCTGGATAGAACCTGTGATTAAGACTAGATAGTCCGTACCATTACTAAACTATCGCTGCTCTTAAAAACTTTTTATTTTTCAATACACTAGTATTCTCGTGTTGAGTTTTTTCTTATTTGTTTAAATTTTATTTACGTTCGCTAGCTGTTAGGTGTGTATATATAACATTAGGGTATATTTTTGTTTTTAATTTTAACGTATGAACATACAGTGCTTGTAATTTGTCCCAATATGTGGAAAATCACACAGGGTGGAATTGAGAAGTGATGTTTAGATATCTAGATGATATTTGTCTGTTTTCACCGACCTATCCTTAACTTTAACCGATCCCTAACTCTGAACATGCATTAAATACTACTTAAAAATATACATTACACCACATTGTCTTTGTCGGCCGTTATGTGACAACTAAAGTTAACCAAAGGTCGGTGAAAATGGACAGTGGAACACGCAACCTTATTATCAAAAAATTTAATATACTACATAATACACGTTACTGCTTACAATCTTACCAAAATTCCTTGGTTATTTCAATTTCAATATTGAATCTAATATATACAGGTTGATTCAAAACTGATCAGCTACGTTGTCTATGTATTTGAATTTAAAATTCTTGTGTATTTATTTTTTAAATGTAGTTTTGCCTTCTATAAATGTGTATTAAAGAAAATATTTACACCGCTCAATGACCACCTTAAAATACTAACATATATTATTTGCCTCGCAAACTATTCCTATACATTAAACAAAAGTCCAAAAAACTGCAATCTATGTTTAAAGTCAATGAGCTATCAATCTCCTATTTGATTATTATTGCCTTAAAATATTACGTCAATTGAGGGCCATTTCCATAAGCGACTTACCGAATATGCGATTATGCTATTATCAACATAACTTTTTTTTTATAGCATAGTCTGACAAACGAGTCACCTGAGGTTAAGTGATCTTCACCGCCCATGAACATCCACAATACCGAAATTATCATGTATGCGCTCTCGGCCTTAAAGGACAGGAATAGGGATTAGGGAAGGGAAGGGGGAATCTGGGCCTCCGGATATCTCACTTACCATACGAAACGCGACAGTAAACTGTCACTTTTCGTTGGTTTTCTGTGAGACAGTGGTACTACCCCGGTCGAGCCGGCCCATTCATGCTGTAGACAGATATATCTACAGCGTGGCTCTACCACTATCAAGTGGAATTAATCAATAACTAGTGGAATTTAAAGGATAAAAGTAAACACATGTATGAATATACAAAATGCTTGTTATGTTTACGCGAATTTATTTATTGAAATAAAACTAACTTTACGGATTTTATCGCCGTTTATTTTTACTTTTTAGTCGAAACGTCAGTACTGTAAAATATACCGAACATGTGTTTGATTTGCTAACAATAAAGGTGTTACAGGTATGCTAATATATGCGTTGCTAAACATACCGTGTTCGTTATGGAAGTGGCCCTTATCGTACACATTTTTATAAATATATCTAAAAGGACCAATATTATGTTAAATTGTTAATATATAATACCAAAAAAATTATTTGCCATGGGACAAAAGGTCGCATACAGAATTTAATTCGTAAATAGATTTATTTGCCGTTGATGTTTCATATTTTGATGTTTATTAACCAAAGTGATAGACATTTGATGTTTAATTACATCATTTTTGGTTTAGATTATGTAAAATTATGCTTAACTATTTTTATTATTAGGTACATTCTACTTCAAATGTAAAATATGCTCTCAAAACTGAATACTGATTTCTATAGAATAGGGTAGTTGACAGTAAGTGAAAACCTCATAGTTTTGTTTTTTTTTATAATAGATTTTAGTGTAAAAATGGCGAAAATTAAACCAATTTGTTACTTTATATGTGATTATTTAATATTTTCAAGAAACAAATATCTAAAAATAAAGTCACGTGACATGAAACACCCATCGGTCATTTATGACGTCATTGTCACCGAAACATCTAAAACGCTGAGCCAAACGTCTATTAGTTTGGTCACGTCACACGAGAGGCCATGACAGTTGGTGGCGTTTTGGTGGGAAAAATAAAATTGGTTTATAAAAATGCAAATTGAATCTTGAAAACTTATGTTTTATGTATATTAATGATAATATTTTAATAATATAGACCATGAGGAATAAAATAAAACGGTTTCCCAAAAACAGTCAACTAGCTTATTGTAGAAATAATTTTCACCTACCAGTATGTTAACATTTTAGTATTAAAGGCATCGTTGTCTTACTGTAGACGTGTAAAATGCATTTTAGGATTAAATGTCGTGTTTATGTGATAATTAAAATATTTATATTTAGGGCGAGCGATGTAAGCCATTTTTTCGCTGCGTGTTTAATGATAATCCCAAAACAGTAATTTCTGTACTTGCCAAAAACAAACTTTTATTTCCATGTTTTTATATAAATTAAAGTAGTTTCGAATGGTTTTATCGCTTGCTCTGTATGAATAATAAATATAACGATTAAAAATCATAAAAACTTAATGGTCACAAATATTTATGTGAAGATCTGTCATTTAAAAACGTGTTAAGAATGTCTTTAGTAAAACATTATAAAAAAATTAAGGTAATTCATTCAAGTCGACTATTATTCCGTTAATTTGTCTCTGACCGAATTTTCGGCTTCGGCCAAAGTGACCGAACATTTAGCCGAAGCCGAAGATTTGTCGATGTGTTTGAATCAATCGATTGTTTACTTAAAACATGTTCTTAACACTAAATAATCTGTGTACCTAATTATAATACGTGTATCGTAGATATAGAACGGTTTAATGATAAATTATTTATTCGTTATTGTGACTTGTATTAATAAATGGAGTAATACATGATGCTGTGTTTTATATTATCATAATCTAGAGTTTCCTATGTATGCAAGAGATTAATGAAAGTAAGCTGAGTTATGACAGCCTCCGTGGCGCAGCGGGCGAGTAGTGTGAAACGAGAGTCCGTGGGTTCGATTCCCGCACCGGGACAAATGTTTGTGTGACATACAGATATTTGTTTCAAGTCTGGGTGTTGTGGGACCGTAGTCCCTCGTAGTTCTTGATACCCACGATACAGGTTTGACCTAGTGTGTGGTCAGAACTATGTATGACTGTTGGGTGTATTTATTTAGTAGTGTCAGTGCAAAGTGGAAATTTAGTCTCTATCTTCCCTTATAGGATAAGGGCGTGATAATATGTATGTTGGATTATACATTGTAAAACATACTTGGGTACACTCACTTATTGATACAGAGTTGTTCACTCAACGACAGTTAAAGCAAGAATGAATGACATTTCAACCTTATCTGCTTTTTATAGACGAATATTAATAATCCGGAAGCAGTGGATGTACAATAATATAGTTTTTTTATCCTGTCACGGCAAAGTGACCACACTGCACATTATGGTAAGCAAAAAATTATTTTGAAATAAATGGAGTACTAATGAGAGTAATAATGGAGTTGAATGTTTTTGTTGTATTTGTCTTTGTTCAAAATATAATAAATATATGCGACCGATATCATTACTTATTTGGTCACAACACTACAACTATCAAATTAGAACAGTCATCGAGAAAATAAAGAAATGGAAATAGTATAAATAAAGTAGAAATACGTAAATGTTTACATACATATACACTCACGCCTGTAATCCCCGAAGGGGTAGGCAGAGGTGTAACCAGTACACCAACTTTTCGCCGAATTTCGGTCCCATAATGTGATAGGGGGCGAGCCTATCGCCACACCGGGCACCATTCCAGACTCCGGGTTAATACTGAGTATTTCTAGGTAGAAAAACCCAATATCACATTACCCGACCCGGGGATCGAACCCGAGACCTCAGCACAGCAATCGTAACTCATGCGCAATTACAACTACGCCACCGAGACAGTTTCAGTAAATGTTTATTAATAAAATATTACACAAAAAACAGTCACACTTTTTCTTTCCCTTTCTAATATCGTCTATGCGCGAAATCCGAAATTAATAATACAACAAATTAGTTGATTATACTGTCGACAGATGGCACTGTTCATTTTTTGTATTATTGGAAAAACCTATGATTTAAAAAAAAATTGTCTACCTTTCGTCAATAGCGGCAAACAATAGTTTTAAAATGGTTTTTAATCATTTAATTAGGTGAAGAATTATGGAAGTCATGGAGTATCGACAAAAAACACCATTGAGAAAAAATAATTGTGTAATTGTCAAATAAGAAATAATGTCCAAATGTAGTATTGTGCTTATTATCTTGAAATTGGCATCCAAACAGAAAATTCCAGGTACTAATGCAAAAAAAAACTAATGCGCAATTTACGGGCTCATAACTTTTTGCCCTGTGTCGATGGCATTTTCCAAACATAATACAGGAAATTTCTACACAATACAATTGGATTAGTAACGAGACGCCTTTGCTAATTGAATTCCAAATCGGCTTCCGACCTGCGAAGGATCTTTCCCCATTGAAAACGCATGTCCGGTCTTTCATTACTGAATTGGGATTTCACGGGTCTGTAACGTTATCAAGGATATAGTTCTACTTTTGAAGGTCTCCATGTCTATAGGTTAGACGGATGGTTGAACATTAAAAATAGGTTTTATAACTGTCAAATGTGCAAACAGTATTTGCATATTAAATACATACACCCAACAGTCACACTGGTGGCTGGTGGTAGGATATTTATATCCGCCCGGGTAGCTACCACCGTACACAGGGTGTAAAACCCGCCATAGTGGCACACGCTAGTGTGTCGCGTTCCGGGATCAGCCAGTGTACATCCGGTTTTTGTCGGGGGTCTAGAGTTGGGGTAAGTTTTGCGGCCTTCTGAGTACTCTGACAATATATCCTCGACTGCTTCTTCACCTTCTTGCCCATGGCGTAGTATGAAGAAGCAGGCTGGCATGATTGTGTTGAGTAGCGAAGGATAGATAAGGATCTCTCGCTACTAGATGCCCTAATTGGTCGACACTGTACTTACCATCAGGTGCAGTGTGCACCTTATGGTAAGCGCGGTGTGGTCACTTTACCGTGCCTGGGTAAAAATGGTTTTATCACTATCCGGCAACAGTATCAAACAGAATTTGCACGTTAAATAAATACACCCAACAGTCACACACATAGTTTTGACTTCACACTAGGTGAAACCTGTATCCTGGGCAACCAGACCTACGAGGGACTACAAGCCCCCGTGGCGCAGCGCACCGGCAGCGAGTAGCCGGTTGTGAAACGAGAGGCCGTGGGTTCGATTCCCGCACCGAGAAGAATGTTTGTGTGAGAGACAGTTATTTGTTTCGGGTCTGGGAGTAGTGGGACCGTAGTCCCTCGTAGTTCTTGATATCTACGATACAGGTTTTATTTAGTGTGGGGTAAGAACTATGTGGGTGACTGTTGGGTGTATTTATTTATTTATTTGTAATCTAAAGCAATCAAATGAGGAATAATCCGATGATCTGATTCGCAACCATTTTTTATTTTGTACTGTATTTCATGGAGGTTATCAAAATGAAAGAAATTAAATTACATCTAAGCGCCACAACTTATCGCTTTCACTATTTTTATGTTACAAGCTTGTCGAAAATGACGTTACTCGAAACATCAGTATCGATTAAAATTAAACTAATCATGAGTTATTACAAAACCAACACCGATTGCGACAATAGGAAATTTGAATGCAATGATCTGATGAAAACAAGAACAAAAATTGAGATGCGAAGCGCCCACGCACTTTGACATTCAAATCAGCTGTACCATCCACTAGATGCGTAAAGATGGTCTTGTAACAAGATTAGTAGTCCACAGTCTAAAAACCGTACAGACGTCAACGAAGGCGCCTAGACGGGGCATCCTGCGGTGGGATGCGAGATAGAAGCTATGAAACCGAGTCGTATTATGCCAACAATGATGGTGGGCGTATAATAACGCGAAGGAGAAAGAGCACATTTGACAATACAGATATCAAACGTGTTTTTCATCAAAGAAAGAAATTATTTCCATACGCTGTATATTAATAATTTTATTACATCCATTTGTCTGTTAAGCGTGAACTGATTTTGATGTAACTGGTGATTTGAATTTGATTAAGATCGGACGACAGAGTAAGATGTAGAAAATTAAACTTGTACACTATTAAAAAGCACACACGTAATTAACATTTATATGTCCTCGCCGTATCCAACAGTAAAAACTGTAAAATAAAAATTATTCTATGTAAAACTTAAGACTGACTTCAAAAATGAATACCAAAGTTACTAATAATTATTAATTCCTATATCAATGAGACTAGAAGTCTTTCTGAAGTCGCACCGATGCACGCCATGATATTTGTCGCTAACATATTTGAAGTCGTTTTTCTTAATAGGTTAGGCAGACGAGTATACTTCTGCAATGCCAGGGCACAGCAAAGCCGCTGCCTACCGTCATATTTGATCAAATTTATTTTATAGTTGCTGTATGTATTTTAAAATATTTAATAAATTGTGATAAAATCGACAAATTTCCGCGATCAAGTGGATAGAACATTAACTGACATTCCTTCCTTCCTTAGTAAAACTCGTTTTGAAATACATAGTTTAAATTTTATCATGTAAATAACACGTCAGCCAGGTCACTTTAGTCAATGCGAAATTTATGATTAGGATAGAAGTTGCGTAATATAGCAACAAATAGTCCGAGCCTAAAGAATGTGATTCGAAGGATAAACAATACTCATACGTGGACGACAAATGTTTTTTTTTATTACTTTAGAGCTCCCTAATGTAATTATAAATAATATGTAATAAACTAGGCCTGTATTAAACATTGTGCTGGACACGGGCCTCCTCTACTAATGAGAGGGGTTTTTTTTTTTTTTTTTTTTTAATTTATTTGTATAATATTCTCCTGAATGGTCAGGAGACCTTTTTTGCACTAATACATATACCTATTACAATAAATACATAATACCTAATATATTGACATAAACATAAAAAATTTGCCGTATGAATCTAGGGAACGCATTCTCACTGGCCTACCTTTGCCCCTGTCAAAGGTAGGTAAGCAGCGCAGGTGCTATAAATACTATCATATATACTATATGAATGGTACCATTACGTTATTATTACCTCAGATTACTCTATTACATTACAATTAATTACCTTACATTATATTACATTGCATTAGATAAAATAACACTAGATTTCATTCATTACATTACATTGCATTACTTTAGATTACATTACATGAAATAGATTGCGTTACGTATTATTTAATTACTTATAACATTATTTCTAAACATTATATTAACTAATAATTTTATAACAAATTAAATTACAAATTGCATCTAAAGAGCTGTACGCTATCTGACTTTTGTATCATCAAAGGTGAGTAGCGCAGGTGCTCAGAATTGGGGTTGTTTATAAAAAACAAATATAATTATACATTAATTAATAGTTTATAATAATAATACATATATATATTTCATTAGTTAATTATTTCCATATTTTGGCCCATAATTTATTTAATGCAGTTACTTTCTTCTACTACTACTAATTACTAATTCATTGATTATAAATTATTGTATATTAAAAATTATATAATATATATAGTAAAATAGCATAATGAGAGGGGTTAGGCCTTAGGCGACCACGCTGCCTAATGCGGGACTTCACATATCTTCGAAATTCTTATGAGAGTTCTCAGGTATGCAGGTTTCCTCACGATGTTTTCCTTCACCGTTAAAGCGAGCGATAATTAACATTTAACCAAACCCTCCCGGACGTAAACAAAATAAATACTTTCGGTTAAAAGGCAACTGCACTATGCATTATTTTTATACTGTGATAGCAACTTGTTACGGAAGTGTGTTCCGGTGTATCTTGGTTTCTGCGTAGACAGAACGTGCAGGAGTGCGTTCCCACGGAACGTTGCGTAAGTATGGATCTCGTTTCGTAGGCGTACGTCTGTGCGTATTTCCATTCCAAGATGCTGTTGTAAACATGGAGTAATATTAAATCAATTAACAATGTGAAAGGGTATGATTTAAACATCGCATGTAACTGGCAATTACATACTAAAGCTTTTTTTATTATTGAAGAAAAACAAACAATTGTACATTACAAAATTGCAACACAGTATAGTTACATAGTCTAGGCTAATATACAATCCACAACATTTTCCACGGATTACATTCCACTCTTGCTTCAGATTAATACATACGTCTTGAAACCCATAGAGCCACGCTTAGACTGGTTATATTAGCAGCATCCACGGACCGGCTGGACCGGGGTAGTACCACTGTCTTACAGAAAGCTGAGGCGGTGTGACAGCTTACTGTAATTGCTAATGACCCAAATAGCGCCGCTGTTTCTTCTCAATTTTTCCTTTAAGGTTGGCACTCCTGGTTCTTCTGGTATTGTAGTTGTTCATGGTGGAAATTAAATGCCATAATATGACCAAAATTCTCGTTATACTAAAAAAATATTATTTATTTATGATTTAATTAAACTTCCTTTATCAAGTTTGATTACCATGTTCTATTGAAGATTTCGTTTTCCCGTACATATTAAAGGAGCAAAATGAACGATAATAGATGTCGTCTCTACAAAAACTTGGAAACACGCACTAATAAGAGTATTGCGAAGATGTTAATTTTTAATTCATGACGCGTGCACGCCCGCGGTCTGAATAAAAAGGGAAAGCAATTTAATTCCTTTTACAGAAACTTTTATTAGCTTCAAACGAGGCGGTGACATCTGTGGTAATAGAACGATCCGTACGGTCTGAATACTAATTATGATTAGTTCGTAGATAATATCCTGTGAGTCATTGTACTTTCACAATTCGTTCACGCAACGATGATCCTTGCACGCGTCGCATTGACGTCTATCGAACCGCTATCATTTGTTTAATCTACTCTTATTTTAGCTGTTGCGTAAGTATATGCTACTAGTTTTGCCTAACTAAAAATATTTTTCTTGCTGGTGGCGAGGAGGTACGCCTAGGAAGCGATGGCGGATGACCTAGGCGCCTTTGACACGATGTGGCCTGAAAATCACATAGGTATAAGTGGAAGGAAATGGGGAGTCCTTTACCCAGCAGTGGGATAGTTTAAAAAAATATAAAGGAAATAAGTAAAAGTTTTTTAATTCATAAAAAGTACACCGACTTTAATAAAAAAACAAATTATGCGTCGCTATAAAATTTGAGGTTTTCCCTTGATTTTTCTGAGATCCCAACATCCGATCCTGACTTGGTGCCAATGGGACCACCTGGGAAGTATACCCTTTTAAACAAAAATATAATTTCTCGAATCGGTCCAGGCGTCTTCGAGTAATCGGGTAACATACATAAAAAAAAAGATTCCGACGAATTGTTAACCTCCTCCTTTTTTGAAGTCGGTTAAAAAGGACTTACTAGGAAATTTTAACAAACATAAGATATAAGTAAATGGTTAGTTTAAAGAAAACCTACTGTGTGTCTTCAACTAAATCGTGACATGTTGTTGTAGGTACCTTTATTATTATATATTATTAGGTTTGGTTTTTTGTTGTTTTGCAAGTGTCCATAGACTACGATAACCATACGAGTACCGTCAGCCGGGCCGTAAGCCTGTTTGCCACAATTGTGGTATATAAAAAAATGCTACCGAATTGTATAAAACAATAAAATTGGATATCACTTACTTTAAGGTAGCCCACATGCTTTTTTGTCTGGCTGTGCCATAAAAATAAGCCCTGGGTGTACTAATTACCTACATCTCTGCCAAGCTCCCGGGGATACACGCGTGAACTTATATATCTAGACACTGTGATTCACGTTCTATGCAATAATACGAACGAATGGAATTGTTTATAATGATATTTTACAAATGTCAACTTTAAATTTAAGCTAGAAAAAAAATATCGCCCAGACGATTTATAGAGCATTCATGGAATCATTTGTTTAAAATATGATTTGTCTCGCTCGCACATCAATTATAATTGGAGGTGTGACAAAGAGAGCAGAGGATAATCTACGAGTATAATGTCTGGTATGGCTTTCTTTGCTTTGTAAGTAGGTTATTTTGGTTATGTCAGGTGGCAGACTTTGGATTTCTTAGAGTTGTTAGTGAGTCAAATATGAATGTAGTATGTCATTCCGTTTTAACTGGTAAGCTTATGTGTATTTCTATAATAAAACCAAACAAACGAACAACTGGGTCACTTGATGGTAAGTTGAAATAAAACGAATTTTACGGATTATATCGCGGTTTATTTCACTTTTTTAACCCGACGTTTCGAAGACTTTACAGCCTTCGTGCTCACGGGGCAGACTAAGTTGTACGTCGTCACGAAAGTATAGTGCAATGTTTCTACCCTCCATATAGTTGATATTTAATTTTTATTTGTTGTAGTCCGATCTACGCAGAAGGAGCTCACAATGTCTTGAGGTCTGGCAGTTGGTCTTTTGGGTTCCGATTTAATTAAATGTATACTTGGATCCCAGGCTGGTGCTAGTTTCCAACCATCTTCTCTATTGAAATTTGGATGTTTTTTAATTTCAATAGCCTCGCGGATCATCCTAGGTAGGAATCGGTCTTCTCTGGCAAGGATTTGTGGCTTGTCAAACCGAAGATAATGCTTGGAGCCTTCCTCTGAATGTTCAGCAACTGCAGACTTCGTAGAGCGTCGGTGTTTTACGTCAGCTATATGTTCTTTTATGCGGGTCCCTATATTCCTTTTTGTTTGACCAATATAAGAGAGTCCACAGTCACAATTATAGATGCCCGGTTTTTGTAGAGGTATATGAATATGACACTTAACAGGTGGTAAGAATTGACTTATCTTCTTGGGCGGCTTATAATAGGTTTTAATAGAAGCACGCTTTAGTACATAGCCAATCTTGTCAGTGACGCCTCTGATGTAAGGTAAAGTAACCGGGACACGCTCGACTGTGGCTGGTTTTACTAGGTTTCTGTGATGACGGCGAGGAATTTGGAGCTTGTTGTCATGCAGTACTTGCTTGACATGTTGCAGCTCAGCGGCCAGATGTTTCTCATCACAGATTCCTTGTGCTCTCTGAAACAAAGATTTACCCACGGTAGCTAACTGTTTTGGATGGTGGTGAGATTCACCATTAAGGTATTTATCAGTATGGGTCTTTTTTCTATATACAGTGTGGCTTAAAGACTGATCAGGATTACGGATAACTAAGACATCTAAAAATACAAGAGAATTATTTTGTTCTAACTCCATAGTAAATTGGATTTTATTATTAATGGAGTTAAGGTGGTCTAAAAATGCAGTTACTTTGTCGGATGGTAAAATTGTGAATGTGTCATCTACATACCGCTTGTAAAATCTTACTGGAACAGGGGCTGTGCTTAGGGCTATCTCCTCAACAAAGTCCTCCATGAAGATATCGGCGACTACTGGAGACATTGATGGTAAGTGTTTTTTACCGCACACGAATACTCTTAATACTAGGGTGACTTAATGACCTGTATGAAAAAAATGAGAAATGAAGAGTAAGCGATGTCTCCAGCCCCAAACTTCCTAAAAAAACAATAATAATGTTGGCATCTCTTATATGTGCATAAAATCGAACAAGATCCGTTTAATTGGTAAACTGGTAGATGTAACAACCAATCACATAAACAAGCACATATCCTGTTTATTTGGTAGGAATCTATACCTACTAATATAATAAAGAGGAAAGATTTGTATGTAACGAATTGGCTCAAAAAGTACTGGACCCATTTTAAAAATTCTTTCACCATTTGAATGCTACATTATCACTGATTAATAAAGGCTAGACAACTCCTTGGATTGTATACTTCTGCTCCCGAAAATAACCTCTACGCGGGTGGAGCCGCGAGTAACAGCTAGTAATAGATAAATCAGAACGATTTGTTGATCATAACTACACTATCTATCAACTTACTAAGTAACCAGCACTCTAACGCTCTATCAACTTGCTCGAAGTAGCTAACATAACTTTAGCCAAACACACCTGCTGAGTACGCCTTTTGGAAATATTACAACTCTATATATTTCCTCTCACTGATTATGCTAGGTGTGTTGGCGCGATTAGCACATGTTCGGCCGGCCGGCCAGCTGACTGTCAGTGTCTACCGCGACGACGTGAAGGTAGCACGCGTCGAGGAACGCTACTACAACCGCACCACGATCGCTACTCGTATCTACCCGCGAATGCAGCGATGCACCTTCGAAAACCGTTCATTGTTCCTAAGTACGATTTTGTGAGATCCGTATTGGATTATAATACTGTGTTCTGTTTTTAAAATTAAAAAAAAAAACTTCGTGTTCAGTGTGTTGAGGTACGTTGTTTAATGTATTTTCTACTTTCGTCTATGTAACTTTGATTTAAACGTGTATCGAAATATTTTCGCATGATTGTTTTTGTGTGTTCCGGCGAAATGTGAATAAATTTCTCCCACGAGTCCTCCCACACAATGAGGTGCTTTGAAGGTCGATATACGGTGCAATATCACAACGAAGTTATTGTTCAAAATATTCAAATGAACCTTGCTATAATAAATAATTTTAAAATCAAAGCTTTTAGCCGTTTCAATTGCATTGTAGTGTTTTTGTAACTTTAGTTCAACATTAGTTTACGATCTTGATAGATAATTGTCAAATCATCACATTTGCAAAATTATAGAATCATTCCTCCATAAAAGCTATATCAACAAGAATTGTCACATGTGTATCCCTGAAAAAAATAGAATGCACTTAAGGATCACCGAGCTTATTTCTATCTCTTGATGTGATAGAAGCTATTCCCACACGGGCACTGATTTAAACCCTAGGCATGTCAAGAGATCATATTTTACTTGTCCCAGGCAAGGAACCCAGGATCTCATCTGCTTTACAGCTTTACGCTTTAGTGGACCAATGGGTAACATTATGCAATAAAATATCTTTTAAGATATTTTTCGGTCGTCACCTAAAGTTTTAAGTAAGATTTCAACATTAATTTATATGTATCGAAGAATACACGATATTCGAACTAGTTTCTCAACATTTTATCAGCCAAAAACGAGATTAAGTTGGATAATAATAAGATATCATGCATCACCATCATGCGCATAATTTCTTGCAATTTTATTTATTATACAGAAAAAAATTGCGATGATATTAAAAAAAATAACACATCATTGTTATGCACATAAACTTGACCCACATAAGAGGAAATTATCATTTATCATTGGTATCAGGAAATACAAGAGACTTTCGGTCTCAACACGCAGACTCGAAACATATATTTGTGGATCATAAACATTTGTCTCGTTGCGGGAATCGAACCCTAGGCCTTTTGTTTCACAGCCAGCTACACGTCCACAATAACACAAAGGCATTTACAAATTCCAATAATATTGAAATATTATTAAAAGCCTACATAATGAAATCAGATGCGAAAATTAAAATTCTTCTTCCGCATATCAAAATTGTCTGATTAAAAGGGTGCAAAGAATTAAACTTTTTCTTTTTTTATCTTAAATTAATGAGCTTAATTATATTTTAATTTTACGTATTGCGCATGACTGTATCCTGTTGCGATAATAATATTACTGTTCTAGCAATGTTGCCTTAAAGTCTCAAAGCGCCAAAAAGTTTACGTTAATTTTAAGTATATAGGTGTCTATTTATACAAATAAAAATTATGCGCTGTTCATTGGTAAATGAATCAGTAAGGAACTGTTGGAAAGAATTGTATAAATAGCTCTACCGAATAAGGATTTAGGGAGAGAAAGATTGCAATAATTGCCCGGTAAATTGGAAAATTCTAAAGAATCATTTTTCAATTTCCTATGATATCGATAAGCAGTAAGCAGCGATAGCCTAGTTGGTTGCGGTACGGACTGTCAAGACGAAAGTCGTATGTTCGAAACCCAAGTGGCATACACCTCTGACTTTTCTTAAGTTATGTGTGTATTAAATGTTAATTATCGCTTGCTTAACGGTGAAGGAAAACATCGTGAGGAAACCTGCATATCTGAGAATTCTTATACGAATGTCGAAGGTATGTGAAGTCTACCAACCCGCATTAGGCCAGCGTGGTGGACTAAGGCCTAACCCCTCTCACTAGTAGAGGAGGCCCGTGCCCAGCAGTGGGACAATGTTTAATACAGGGCTAGTAGTATTATTATTATTATTATGATATCGATAAACATACTCATGCGTCGAAGAGGCGGGCAAAAGGTATTTCAGACTTCCATTAACTAAGCCATACTATGAAAAATCCGGAATGAAAGAGTATATACTTAGGTACTACATTTAAAAAAAATGTAAATAGTTTCAGAAAGTCCATGTCTTTGTTTATAGAAAATCAATTATAGTTTAAAAAAAATCACTTTAATAGCTAGCTGAACCAAAAAGTAGAAAATAATTTGATTGTAAAAAAAGTGTAAGGTGCTTTTTACTATATCCAGATAACAACCCCGCGCTTTATAGCACGCTATTGAAGCGTGTAAAGATTTTAAACTATAATTTATTACAGCTTTGAGATCATCATCATCAATAAAATATTTTCTTTCTTTCTTTCTATGTAGTAATACTTCATGGTCGCAAATAACCCGTTCGCTTGTAGCGATATTACTTTCTGCATCCGCGGTAGAGTAATAATTGGGAATATATATCGTTTTATTAATTAAACATATAATATACACAACATTCACGCATATAGTCCTGACCCCACACTAGGTCAAACGTGTATGTAAGTATCAGGAACTACGAGATACTTTCGGTCTCACAACACCCAGACCCGAAACAAATATCTGTCTGTGACACAAACATTTATCTCGGTGTGGGATTCGAACCCACTGCCGATCGTTTCACAATCAGCTACTAGCCCGTTTTACGGGGGCTGTAAAAAATAGACAAATAAATATGAATTTGAATCTTAAAGTATTTTTTTATCCTGGCACGGCAAAGTGACTGCACTGCACCTGATGGTAAGCGCAGTGCGGTCCAATTAGAGTATCGAGTAGCGAGAGACGATCCATCCCCCGCTACTCAACACAATCATGCCGGCCTGCTTCTTCACACTACGCCATGGGCAAGAAGGTGAAGAAGCGGTCGAGGGTCTAGTGTCAGAGTACTTAAAAGGCCGCGTAACGGCCAAACAACGTACCCCAACTCAAGACCCCCGACAAAAACTGGATGTACACTGGCTGATCCCGGAACGCGACACACTTGCGTGTGCCACTATGGCGGGTTTTTCGCCGTGTGTACGGTGGTCGCTATCCGGGCGGATACGAATATCCTACCACCAGCAGTATTTTTAAATTTAGCAAACACTTAAAGTTGCGTACAGTGTTTGATATGACCATCATATATGTTCTTATATAGTACAATACACGTGATCTATTTCCATTGTCGGCGTTGAATTTCTTGGGAATTTTCATTGATAATTTCCCACGATAGAGATCGTTAGCAATTTGGCATCCGTGTGTGGAACAATTAGTGATGTGTGTATTTTAATACTGTTTTTCCTTCGTTAGCCACGCTCGAGTAATATGTACATACTAATTAGAGTACTAGAGACTGGGCCGTATTATGTAGTGTTATTTTTCAAGAAGACTAGAGATGTTTATTTACTGAACTAATTTTTTTTTTAGGTTGGTCATGGTTAGTATTATGGAGTAAAGCATTATCTCCGGCGATGTTTTTCAATTAGATACTGATCTAGAAAATTTATTATTTATATGTTTTAAATTAACAGAAAGTTTCTTGAGAACGTAATTCCGTAAATAAAAAAAAAAGTTAATTAAATTTAAATGTTTATAAAAATAACTCTTTGCTACTCAGGAAACTTAGTACTTTCTCAAAACTTTTATATATTATATACAATCTAGTCCAAGAAATGTAACATTTCCCCTGATTTTCCACCCTTAGGGCAGCAGCCCATATCACATCATAGGACGGTAATAAGCTCGGCGAAATGTGGTTGTTCTGTTTACACGTATACCCACGCCTTCGGGGATTAGAGGCGTGAGTGCGTAATGCCTATATTTGTAACATATATAGATAACAAGAATTATAAGGAACAAAGTGGATATCGCTTACAATAAGAGGCACGATCTTGCACCTTTACACTAGTTACCGCGACCCCGCACAGATTAATGACCTTTTATTTCATACGATTTATTTCATTTCTCGACTTAATGGGCGATTAGGCTATGAAACGAGAGGCCGTAGGTATGATACTCACACTGAGGCAAATGTTTGTGTGATCCATAAATGTATGTTTCGGGTCTGGGTGTTGTGGGACTGAAAGTCGTAGTTCCTTATACCATACACTGGATAATCGTATCTTACTTTGAGGACAGGACTATACGTGTGACTATTAGGTGTCTAACTGTCGAGTAGAGGAAAGTTGCCAGTGGTGTTATTATTACAATTACATAAATTTACACCTAGGGCTTCATATATTTTGATCGAAATAGTAACGCGTTGATGTCTTTTCTATGAAGTTAGAAAATACTATATAAAATAGTCACTGCAACTGGTAATAAGTACCGTTAGTTGATAGCTTTTAATATATCTTTCAATCAATCAATACGACATATAATAAAATAATATACATTGTTTTGTAATTATGGACAAATTATTCTCAGTTGTAATTCCATATGCGACGATAAGCCTTTAGAGTTGGTAGTAGTTAAAATTAACATTTGGTTAAAGAGAATAAAAAATTCTCCCAGAGTTATTTAGTTACACGGCAAAAAATGGCCACTCGTAAACTACAACTCCTCGTTACGTGGAACAAACTCTATATTATTCTTATACAAAAATGTCATTGACAATTGTAGATTATATCATTTATGATGTTTGTTAGTTCTACTTTTTTTTTTATTCTGGCGCGGCAAAGTGATCACACTGCACCTGATGGTAAGCGCAGTACCGTCCAGATAGAGTATCAAGTAGCGAGAGACAGTCTATCCCCCGCTACTCAACACAATCATGCCGGCCTGGTGTTTAGCTTCTTTACATTACGCCTAAAGGACCCAGGATCATAGGAGGGAGGGAACACGGTAGATGGCACACTATTCCACAGCTTGATGGTGCGGCAAAAATACGAATTTGCGAACCTCTTGGTTCGGGCCGGGGTAGTAGACACCACGAAGCTGTGGCATTTAATGATGCATTAAGCATCTACTAGATCAAAATATTTTGGTACACGCAACTAAAGAGAATGGAATTCGGACATTTTTAAGAAACATCGTCAACAAAAAACTGAGATTCTTCTTTTTGAACCATTTAACTAAAGAGCTCTCAACACATCTTAATTCCGTTACCCTTGGCACTTATGAATGCAAGGTGTTCGGGCAATAAAATTGCAAAGGTCATGCCCAATTCCGCCAGATTCCGGGCCCAGTAATTACGGCAGATGAATCCGGAAGATGTAGATCAGATGGATATGTCAATAACTTATTTTTTACCAATAAAGGTTAGTGGTATGGTAAAAAATACATTCTACGCACAGTAATGAGCTTTTTGCTACAGACATGTCTGGTCTTGGTGTCCGTGACGACGTGAATAACCAGAAATGTCTCGTATAACGGCTTGAGTGTTGTGAGGGAATGTGCTGGCTTCACGTATGAAATGGAGTCATGAGAGCCAACAGTCACAATACGGAAGATGCCAAAGATCGGGCAAAGTATAAGCATCTAAGCAACAAGGTGTATTCTGAGATGAAGTCTGAGTAAGCCCAGGCAGAAACAAACAAAGAACAATTATACTATAAATTATAATATCATTTCATCAGACATGTCTATTAGTCGATAAGGAATTATTTTATTAGAGGTTAATATGTCTTTAGTTCATTATCTTCTTTTCTCCCGCTTTGATATAGAGGGAAGTGGATAATTAATATTTCCAACTCCTCCCCATATTTCTATTGATTAATTTCGTTGGCGGATAAAAGACAGCATTCCGAGACACTCCACACTTTGTTGCACACCGGTAAAGCAAGCGATAATAAACAAAGAATAAACATGTAACTTTTGACAAGTCAAAGGTGTATGATATTTGGGCTGGTATCGAGCATACGACTTTCGTCTTGGCATTCCGTACCGCAACCAAGTACCAACTAGGATATCGCTGCTCCGTTTATATTATGGCACTTAAAACTTTGATCTGCTTAGTTTAACCTTATATGAAGCTTGTCGCAGACATTAGTATTGCGTTCAATAACAAATTTATAGGGTGACCAAATAAGGTTGCCGCAAAAGGACAACATTAATATGTTATGTAACGTCGACCTTTCATAACAATAATACTTGTCTTCAGCAAGGTCCCAGAGTTATAGAATAAAATACTTTTACCAGCAGAGTTATCACTTTCTCACAGAAAATCGAGAATATATTGAAGCTCTAATACTGAGTATTTCGAAATAGAAAAACTCAATATTATTTTACCCGACCCGGGGATCGAACCCGAGACCTCAGCATGATAGTCGTAACGCATGCGCAATACAACTGCGCCACCGAGGCATGTATCAAAACATTTGTAGTGTATTTTTTGCACTACATAGATAAGGTTCCCATACAACTCATAGGTATAAACAAAATGATACTCAAATCTTAATAATAGGTACTGGCCTCGTATTAAACATTGTCCCACTGCTGGGCTGGGGCCTTCTCTATTAATGAGAGTGGTTAGGTTAGGCTAGTTTAGTCCATTACGCTGGCCTAATGCGGGTTGGTAGACTTATCTTAGAAAGTATATTAAATTGATTATTAATGTTGCTCAATATAACAAATCGATCTGACGTATGTGGGAGAGTGTAATTTTGTCGTTAGTCGCCGGAAATGAATGTATAACTAAAGCTTTTGTTCGATCTATGCCCTTAATAAGCTGTGCAGCTATAAAATATGTTGTTTCTCTGGCAACTATCAACCTTTATAGTCGAAGGCAACTAAATTGGTACCTCGGTATAACTCGATTGTTTGTATACAAGCAGCTCGTCCTTCCAAACAGTAAAATAGAACTCCACTATATCTTAACCACTCAAGTAACATCTGGCTATATTTGGAAATGAAACTGGCAATACTTGCCGGATTTGACGTGCGTATTAAGCGTATTTGTAACGTTAATGTTATGGAAATAAAGTTGATTTCAGCTTGTATTTTTACTCACTTATTACCTTATTACCTTTTCCCGAACACCGGTATCCTTGTGATACATGATAGGTTAAGAGGGGTTAATATGAACGCTTTCAGTACAGTAAAATTAGTCTCAAAATCAAATCAATTTCAAACATCAACAATCAGCCGTTAGCTGTTACCCGCGGTAAATGTTGTAGAAGTTATTTTTGTGAGAAAATGTATAGAGTCCATGAAGACATCTTGAGCTATTACATATATCTATATTCCCTACTACTGAATTTATAAAAAAACCTAATATTTTTCTGGAGTAAAGCATATTCTATGTGCTCCAGTATCCAGGTTATACACTATCTGTATGCTAATCTAAATTTCATTCACATCCGTGCAGCCGTTATTAACAGAGTAACAGACATTCAAACATACAAACACATATACACGCTTGTAATGTAGGAATAGGTGTATACACCCACATTTAACAGAGCTTACCGTCCCATGATGTGTGAACTCCCATGGGGCGAGTTTATCACCACAACGGACACAATTTCAGACCTCGGGCTAATACTGAGGATTTCGCGATAGAGAACCCTACTAATCACTCCAATCCGGGACCGAACCCGAGACTTCAGTACAGCAGTCTTACCGCGCACACTACAACTGCGCCACCGAGGCAGTGTTAGCATAGAATTTATATTTGCAATGATAACATTGGTAATTATTTTCCTTATAAAGAGTAATAAAGTAAATATGAGTTTTTTTAGGGGTCTAGAGTTGGGGTACAATGGTGGCCATTTTGCGGCCTTCTAAGTACTCTGACAATAGACCCTCGACCGCTTCTTCACCTTCTTGCCCATGGCGTAGTGTGAAGGAGCAGGCCGGCATGATTGTGTTGAGTAGCGGGGGATAGATCGTCTCTCGCTACTCGATACTCTAATTGGACCGTACTGCGCTTACCATCAGGTGAAGTGCGGTCACTTTGCCGTGCTAGGATAAAAAAAATTACCTGTCTTTTCTTCAAACAAACGCCGGGAGCGCGTGGGTGGTAGGCACTGCTCTGTATGTACAGCACATGATTCACGTGGTTGGAAATCTAAACATTTACCTTAACCTTACATGTATCACGAGGACACTGGTTTTCGGAAAAAGGTAATCAATAGTGAGTAAAGATACAAGCCAAAATCAACCTTATTTCAAATATTTAAGGTTACAAATATGCTTAATACGCATGTCAATAAGGATGAGTATTGCCAGTTTGGCGTGTCCAAATATGTCCAGATGGTACTTGAGTGGCTAAATGAGTAGTTGTAAATAAATCGTGCACTGCGAGGGCGTAGATCCAAGTTAGATCGTGAGACTTGATGTTCTTACATACATATACACTCACGCCTGTAATCCCCGAAGGGGTAGGCAGAGGTGTAACCAGTACACCCACTTTTCACCGAATTTCGGTCCCATAATGTGACAGGGGGCGAGCCTATCGCCATACCGGGCACAGGTTCCAGACTCCGGGCTAATACTGAGAATTTCTAGATAGAAAAACCCAATATCACTTTACCCGACCCGGGGATCGAACCCGCGACCTCAGCACAGCAGTATACGCATGCGCAATTACAACTGCGCCACCGAGGCAGTCTTGATGTTCTTAAACCAAGGAAATATGTATAAAGCAGTGATAGCCTAGTTTAAATTTTTTTTTTATTTTCCAGATATTAAAGTGCGTTTCGCCATGACAAAGAAAATGAAGCGATTACATCTAAGAACATTTGTAATGGTAAGTGGTAGCTTAACGTACTAGTTGTGTCTTGACCATAAACTAACTACTATATTTAATCTACTAATATAGACAGCCACTGGGGCGTATTACGCGGGTGGTTGGTCGTGAACCGAGATGCTGCGGGTTTGATATTCGTGCCAGAGCATGTTTGTATGATCCAGGAGTATTTGTTTCGGATGTGACTGTCGTGAGACTGAAATTTAACCCTCGTTATACCCATAACCCATCTTATACAGTACTATAGACTTGGTGTATACAAAATAAAAAAAATGTTATTTAGTTATAGTTATTATAATATATAGCTGATAAAAGATAATTCAAATGCACTTAATTTTACTTAAGTTACATAATTTTAACCATCGTTTTAAATAAACTCTATGTAAAAACCGAGCTTTAATGACAGCGCTTTCCGTTGACACCATATGATATCAAGCATTTACGTCTGTTTTCAGTAAGACAATGGCATAATCTAAGTCAAGCCGGCCAATGCTGTAGACAAAACTGTCTACAAGATGGCTCTACTACTTAGAAATACATTAGTGATAATACATAATATTATTCAAAATGTCATATAATTAAAATTATGTATGTAATTATAATAGTAAAAAAATAGCGTCCAAATTGCAACATGCAACCATATTTGTTTATGCTCTTTCAACAAATATTCGCCACTTAATCAAATAATTTGATAGCCATTCCGTCGCTACCGCATCGTACAAACATGCTTGTAGAGTCTAGAGTTGGTAGAGATGACAAGTTGCGTCACAATGCGACGCGACGCCGAAACTCGCGCACTTGACATAGACTCGACTATTGACACATATTCACACCGAGTGTGTGCCAGGAGTCATTGTGTCACTTTACTATTGTCATTTCTGAGGTTTCCTGTTTAATAACGGTTATCATTGATGCTTTATATTGTCTATTTTATTATATTTTTAACCGATTTCAAAAAGGAGGAGGTTAACAATTCGTCCGAATCTTTTTTTTATGCTTGTTACCCGATTACTCGAAGACGTCTGGACCGATTCGAGAAATTCTTTTTTTGTTTAAAAGGATATACCCAGGTGGTCCCATTAGCACCAAGTCAGGATCTGATGATGGGATCTCAGAAAAATCAAGGGAAACCCTCAAATTTTATAGTGACGCATAATTTGTTTTTTATTAAAGTCGGTGTACTTTTTATGAATTAAAAAACTTTTCTTGGTAGACATTTTTCTGAATTTCCTTTGGACGTTTATCTAGTAGGAAACATGTTACAATATGGCAGACTGACAGTCAGGCAAGCAGTTGTAAAATGAGAGGTTGTGAGTTCGATTCATGTTCAGGGAAAAATGTTTGTATGACCTACAAGTTTGGAAGACCGAAAGTCTCTCGTATTGCTCTTTACCGACTACACAAGATAACTCTATGACTTTCTCGATAATCCGTTCTATTTCCAGCCAAGCTATCACTGTTTATTAATAATGAAATAATAAGTTTATAAAATAATCATACTGCCTCGGTGGCGCAGTTGTAATTGCGCATGCGTTACGACTGCCGTGCTTAGGTCTCGGGTTCGATCCCCGGATCAGGTAAATGTATATTGGGTGTTTCTATTTAGAAATACTCAGTATCAGCCGGGAGTCTGGAATTGAGCCTGGTATGGCGATAGGCTCGCCCGAAAAGGCGGCGAAAAGTGGGTGTACGGGTTACTCTTCTGCCTACGCCTTCGGGGATACCAGTGAGTGTATATGTGTATTACACACATACATTTTTAGTCAAATAAGTGTAGTTTTAAACTAACTTGCATAAGTTATTTTGTGTCTACAAAGCTTATATTATGATTTTTATTGTTAAATGTTTATATTTTATATATTTTTACACCTTTATTGGTATGTCAATACGTAACTCGGAACGCGTAACCTATCAATGAGTTTTTGCAACTGGCTGTAAATGAATGTGTCACGCTAACTATAAAGTGCTGTGTTTGTCACGCAATCATGTGTTACAGACCGTGTGTGCGGCGCAAAATTAAGTCATTCGTAGTGAATTTTAATTAGCTTTAAGTATAGCACTGACGTTATGTAGGGCAGTACTTGATCTACTTATATACCAGCCTCCGTGGCGTAGCGGGTGAGTAGTTGTGAAACGGAAGGCCGTGGGTTCGATTCCCGCACCGAGACAAATGTTTGTCTGATAGAAAGATATTTGTTTCGGGTCTGAGAACTATATACTATCTATTTGTTGTGAGAGCGTAGTCTTCGTTCTTGATACCCAAGATATAGGTTTTACTTAATGTGGGGTCAAAACTGTGACTTGGGTGTATTTATTTACCTACAATAGATGCGGTATACCATTTATTTATCACGAGATCTTTGAAACTAAAGCCCATAAAATTTCAATGTAGAGTTTATTATTCAGTGTAGGCCGTTAAGGGAAGCCTCGTCTACTGACACCTACACTAAACAATAGCGTAATTATCTGTATAAATGTCTATAAAAGAGTCAATAGCCTATGTGTTTGTTTGGACGTTTATTCTCAATGTTCCGAGACTATCATCCCGCCCGCCACTAACTCTTGGATGCTAGGATCTACAATGGTACACATTTTTAGACACCGAGCAGTGAAGTTCGGAAAAACTCTGGGAATGCGCAAACGTCTTTATCTCGCCAATAAATTAATTAATATTTATTTTTTACAAGAATTTGGAAATATTGAATGTGTATTAATCGCAATCGTAATATTGAACCTGGAAAAGCCATAAAAATGTAGAGCACCATGTTACTTAATGGGTTCTACCATGTATGCCGTCAATCTCAATTCCAATAATAGGTGCGGCAAAAACACCGCCAAGCAAAATTCATCCTAGTCTCTACAAGATCCATATAGTACTAAATTATAGATGACATTTGCATATTATCAAGCACAATGATGCACTCATTTTACCGGAGACTACACTCCCAGAGAACATGATGCGCGGACAGTCAAATAAGCTGGTAGGATATTCATATCTGGCCGGATAGCGACCACCGTATACAGGGTGTAAAACCCGCCATAGTGGCACACGCAAGTGTGTCCCATTCCGGGTCAGCTAGTGTATATCCCGTTTTTGTCGGGTGTCTATAGTTGGGGTGAGATGTTTGGCCGTGTTGCGGCCTTCTGAGTACTCTAACACTAGACCCTCGCTTGCTTCTTCGTCTCCCATGTGTCTTCCCATTGTGCCCCATGGCATAGTGTGAAGAAGCTACACAGCAGGCCGCCATGATTGTGTTGATTAGCGAGGGATAGATTGTCTCTCGCTATTTGGTACTCTAACTGGACGGCACTGTGCTTATCATCAGCTGCAGTATGGTAATGGCCGTGCCAGGATAAAAAAAATAAACATCGAGGTTTTCAAAAGACAACTAGCATTTATCTGAGAAGACTCGCGATACAGTTTTCACCTATACTAGAATGGTATTTGAATAAAAGGTCAACGAACTGTATTTAGGATACGCAGGATGACCGGTCTTTCCGTTTTAGACAATACGTAAAAATATTAGCACTTGCGACATGGAGACTATGTCGTATAAATATGATTTATGAGTCTGTAATTGGTCGTTTAAATAAACTCAAGGCCTAGTTTTATAAATCAAATTAAAAAAATATGATTTAATTTTGGCAATCGTGGGAGTGGAAGAGACAGTGGACAGCCGAGATGGTAAATCATGCATTTCTCGCATTTGTATTCATTGCTTTAAATAAAATATAATTAAAATCTATATACCTACAATTATATAACGGTAGGCAGCGTCTTTGCTGTGCCCCGACATTGCAGAAGTCTATGGGCGGCGGTGTCTACTTACAAGCAGGCAGCCCGTCTGCTCGTCTGTCTATCCAGTCAGTAAAAAACTTACAAGTGGGAGGTGGGTAGGGTCGATACTCATTTGTGTCCATTAATATTTGCACCTAACTGATTATCGACCGTCGTACATGAAAAGAAAGACAGTGAGGCTTGATTTAGAGTGATCTGAGGCAGCCAGTGTATTATCTAGTCACTTTAGGCCAGCATGTTTATCGGGCTATGATAGAAATAATAGACAATATAAATTTAAAGTTATGTGAAGTCTACCAACCCACATTAGGCCGTGAATATAAGGTCCTTCATCAGTTATGAAGCCTGTGCCTAGAAGTAAGATTTTTTCCTGAAAGGTCGGCAACGCATTTGCAAGCCCTCTGGTGTTGCAGATGTTCATGGGCGGCGGTGATCACTTTCCATCAGGTTTGTTCCAATTTACAATAAAAAAAAAGATAATTTAATACAAGGATGATCCTCTATATCACATTTTCTTTTAGTGCCTTGATAGGTAGACGAGCAGACGGGCCACCTGATGATAAGTAGTCACCGCCGCCCATAGACTTCTGCAATACCAGAGCACAGCAGAGCCGCTGCCTACCGTTACATAGGGCGAGTAGTTAGCTATAAAACTAACAGGCTCGGCTGCGATTCCCAAGCTAAGTCAAGTGTGTGATCCACGCGTATTTGTTTCTGGTCTGGGTGTTGTGAGACCGTAGTTCCTCTTAGTTCTTGATACCCACGATACAGGTTTGACTTGTGTGGGGTCACAATGATGTGTGTGACTATTAGGTATACTATGGTCATTATTTGTATATCGCGTTATAAAACTGTATTATTTGTTCGAAAAACTAATGTTTTGTGTTTAAGATTAATCTGAAAACAAAAATATTGTATCACACTACGATAACGAGTCAGTGATATTATAAATATTAAATATGCAGGATGCCAGTATTGCTTTACCTAGTTTTTCTTGTAGTAATTTATAAGCACATATTTTTGAATATGTACCAGATATCAATGTTAAGTGATACGGGATCTGATTTATAGTCCGGTTGTTTTCAAATCCAAATATTTAAAAATATTTTCGATTTATACTTCAATGGATAAAGATAGATAAGCATTTAAAACCATTTGCAAATCTTTACATATTATAAATACGTAGTCTGTCTGTTATTCTGTCCTCGTATCAATGTAAAATTGATTTCTATGAACTGATTTCTATGCAGATTTTACCATTATGTACAGTCAAACAGTAGTACAGTGCCAGAGGCCGTTCTTATGTCAGTCTGTCCGGTTGTCATTTAGAGCGGTTCGGGAGTGCAACCCCGGCCACTTGAGCCGTCAGTGCCGCGTTCCATCACTCCACCCGTGGCTCTGATGTCCTCCTCCATCCCTTCCCGTCCCGTTACTGGTGGTAGGGCTTAACTTTGAGTGAATTTTATTTACTTAGAGTTGGGCCCGAACGGATTGGTACCACCGTCCAGCCTATTTCTGCCGCGAAGTAGAAATGCGTTCCGGCGGAAGGGCTAGATAGCCGTTCCCTCTCTCCTCTCCTTTCCCTGGTGGTGCAGTTTGGACGGTACTCGTAATATGCGGAACTTTGGTGTTGGTCGTCGCGTGGGTATCATCTGTGGGGGGCTGGCGTGGGGTACAGGGAGACCCGATGGGAACGGCCACCGCCGGCCGCCTGCCAGTCAGTAGGGGACCTGAACCCGGGGATACACTTTTCAAAAATTCCCTCCCCGGGAAGCTGTCCCGCCAACTGGCGAAAATCCTGTAATACAGTCGTCGTGCCAGCGTGGGAGACTGGAGTGGATCCCGGCGACTGTATACAGGGGGGCATCGGGGGCCCTTCCGTTCTTCGCGCTGGCTCCTCGCATTACCTGCGTAACCATCCTGCACCTTGTTCTGCGACTTTATGTTTCGAGTGCCGTCTAAATTTCACTGCCCCCTCACATCTCCTTTCCCCCACTACCAAATCAAAAATTTAAAAATGAAGGCAAATAAAAAAAAGAATAAGCGTACTTCGGCGGATACCATATCCACTTTAACAGTAGACTTCTGCAATGTCAGGGGTCTGCACAGTAACCTGGACGCTGTACATTACCACCTAGAGTCGGCGCGGCCTGCCCTACTCTTTTTAACTGAGACTCAGATATCTACCCCTGACGATATCTCGTACCTTAATTACCCCGGTTACGTACTGGAACATTCGTTCCTACGTAAAGCCGGGGTGTGCGTTTTCGTCAGGGATGATATATGTTGTCGCCGCCTTCGGGGCCTCGAGCATCGGGACCTGTCAATCTTGTGGCTATGCGTAGAGTACGGGGGTCGTACCCGAGTGTACGCTTGCCTTTACAGGTCCCATGCCGGTGAAACGGGGTCTTCTCATTTATTCGAGAACGTCCAAATGGGGACTGGCCGATCTCTAGAGCAGTACCCATCCGCGGAAGTGGTGGTCCTTGGGGACTTCAACGCTCATCATGCTGAGTGGTTGGGTTCTCGGACCACTAACGCTGCGGGTCGGTCTGCTTATGAGATGGCTTTGGTTTACGGTCTCACACAATTGGTAGCTCAGCCCACCCGAGTTCCAGATGTTGAGACCCACGAGCCCTCTCTGTTGGACCTTCTGCTGACCACAAATCCTGAGGGATACAAGGTAGTGGTCGATCCCCCTTTGGGGTCATCAGACCACTGCCTTATTCGAACCTCAGCCCCTGCGGTTTATCCCGATCGCTCCTCAGCGACTGGGTTCCGCAGGGTTTGGCGGTATGGATCAGCGGATTGGGAAGGGATGCGTGAATTCTTTGCGTCCTTCCCATGGAAGCGGTTCTGCTTCTCTTCCGAAGATCCTGATGCTTGTGCGGACCGCGTCAGGGACCTGGTGGTCATGGGGATGGATCTGTTCATCCCCAATTCCAGGGTACCTGTCGGGCGTCGCAGCCGGCCCTGGTATAATAGTACCTGTGCCGAAGCTGCACGCCTTAAGCGGTCCCCATACGGGGCGTGGAACGATGCCCAAAAGCATCAGGGTCCAAGCGCGAAGGAGGAGAGGCGGAAATTTAATGCCGCTTCTAGGTCCAACAAAAAGGCTATAGCCAAGGCCAAGGCAGAACATATTGGCAGAATTGGTGAGCGGCTAGAGAGTTATCCGTCTGGCAGTCGGGCCTTCTGGTCGCTCGCCAAGGCTGTCCAAGGTAACTTCTGCCTGTCCAGTCTCCCGCCACTGCGTAAGACTGATGACAGTTTGGTCCATAGTGCAAAGGAAAAGGCCGATATCTTGGCCCAATCCTTTGCCTCGAACTCGACTTTGGATGATGGAGGAGCCACTCCACCAAAACTTCCCCGGTGCGAGTACTCCCTGCCTGAAATCCGCATCAATCAGCGTGCGGTCAGGCGGGAGCTTAGGCTCCTTAACATCCGAAAGTCGAGTGGGCCGGACTGCATCCCCGCAGTGGTTCTTAAGACGTGCGCCCCTGAGTTGACCCCCATTCTCACGCGCCTTTATCGTCTTTCGTACAACTCCAGAAGGGTTCCCGCTTCGTGGAAGGTTGCCCATGTCCATCCGATCCCTAAAAAAGGTGACCGGTCCGACCCTTCGTGTTATAGACCGATAGCCATCACATCCTTGCTCTCTAAAGTCATGGAGAGAATAATTAACGCCCAGCTTATGGGGTATCTGGAGGAGCACCAGCTGATTAGCGATCGTCAGTACGGTTTCCGTCACGGTCGCTCGGCTGGTGATCTTCTTGTTTACCTCACACATCGCTGGGCGGAGGCTATAGAGAGCAAGGGTGAGGCTATGGCCGTCGGTCTAGACATCGCGAAGGCGTTTGATCGGGTATGGCATGGGGGCCTTCTGTCGAAGCTTCCATCATATGGAATCCCCGAGGGGCTCTGCAACTGGATCGCTAGTTTTTTGGATGGTCGGAGCATTAAAGTCGTCGTAGACGGCTACTGCTCCGACGCTTTATCCATTAATGCTGGCGTTCCACAAGGCTCGGTGTTGTCGCCGACACTATTCATACTGCATATCAATGACATGCTGTCTATTGATAGCATGCATTGCTATGCAGATGATAGTACTATCGACGTGCGATACACCGGCCAGCAGGGTATCCCTCGGAGCACTTTGGAAGAAAGACGGTTAGAACTTGTGTCGGAAATCGAGAGCTCTCTAGGGCGGGCCTCTGAATGGGGTGAAAGGAACCTAGTTCACTTCAACCCCACGAAGACACAAGTTTGCGCGTTCACCGCTAAGAAGGACCCATTTGTCATGGCGCCACAGTTTCAAGGAGTCACTCTCCAGGTTTCCGAGGGTATTGGGATCCTCGGCGTCAATATATCTAACACGGTCCAGTTTAGGAGTCAAGTGGAGGACAAAGCCAAATTGGCAAGCAAAAAATTGGGGATCCTGAACAGAGCGAGGCGGTATTTCACGTCGGGCCATAGATTGGCGCTTTATAAAGCGCAAGTCCGGCCCCACGTGGAGTACTGTTCTCATCTCTGGGCAGGGGCCCCAAAATACTTGCTGGACCCACTTGACTCCTTACAGAGGCGGGCCGTTCGGATTGTCGGGGATCCTGATATTACGGATAGCCTGGAACCGTTGGGGCTGCGGAGAGACTTCGGGTCTCTCTGCTTGTTCTATCGGTTGTTCCACGGGGAGTGCTCCGAGGAACTGTTTAAAATGGTGCCTACATCTCCATTTTATCATCGCACCACCCGACACCGCAACAGAGTTCATCCATACCACCTGGAAACGATTCCGTCTAGCACGGTTCGTTTCCAGCGTTCATTTTTACCACGTACGTGCAAGCTCTGGAATGAACTCCCTGCTGCGGTGTTCCCTGAGCGCTATGACATGTCCTTCTTTAAACGAGGCTTAAAGAGAGTAGTCCTTCAACGGTAGGCAGCGGCTTTGCTGTGCCCTGGTATTGCAGAAGTCTATGGGCGGCGGTGACTACTTACCATCAGGTGGCCCGTCTGCTCGTCTGCCTATCGAGGCACTAAAAAAAAAAAAAAAAAAGTACAGACAATGCAAAAAAAATATATAAAGGAATGGTTAAAAAAAAAATCTATGTACATTGAGCCCCTATTAATTCTAATTAAATAAAGCTCAAGAGATTGTTTGTCTATTTGAACGCGCTAATCTCGGGAACTACCAGGCATATTTAGAACAATCTTTTTGGATTTTATAGGCTATAGTGTGCAGCTGTGGACCAAATTTTCGTTGAAAAAATAAGAAATTCGGATCTCGAGAACAGCGCCACCTATCGGATCTAAAACTGTCCTATCTTTTAAGTTAGATCCAACCATATACATATACAAAATTCAAAGTCAATGGACATAGGTAGAATCAATTTTTGTGTTTTATTTATATATAGATTTAATGAGGAAGGTTAAAGGCTATCTAATATCACGTTACAAATTATATAGCCTAGACCTATAACTTGTTACGGTGAACGGAGCTAATTCCCACTAGAGGTGACGCCACGAGTAACAACTAGTTACTATAAAGCGATTCATATCCTATATAATGTTGGCTTTTTATTAATAACTAATGGAAGTATATGTGATTTTATCACAATTTAAATAAATTACGAAGAAAAACTTTGAGAATATTAGAATTTCAATAAGGAACGAGTGAATTTGATCTTCTGATAATATAAACCAAATTGTTCCATAATTATTTGGAGTTCCGTATTACTGGAAAAATAAATTATTTTTAACCTGTTACGTGCAAATGCTTTTAACATGTAATTATAAGGTAAATTGTTATTTGAAAGCAAATCTTACTTAGCGCCAAAAAAGCAGTTGACTATATTTTTATTGTGATGTAGGATTTATTTATTGATCATTATTAAATAAATCCATTATTAATAACTCAGTTTCTTATTCTTCGATTAAAAATGTTACAAATAATAATGTATATTTAAAATTAGTGAAAATAGGAGAATTTATAACAATATTTTTATTATGTTATTGCAATTGCTTCTGGAGATATGCGAAGTAATAATAATATTTACATGTACAATTGTTTAATGAAGTATTTCTTTAAAAAACCGGATGTACACTGGATGATCCCGGAACGCGACACACTTGCGTGTGCCACTATAGCGGGTTTTACACAGGGTGTGTTGGTTGCTATCCGGGTGAATATAAATATCCTACCACCAGCAAAATTCACAGTAATTGCTTTTTAATCATTTATAAAGTATAGCCGAAGGGAATCTTCGCTACTGCAATTTATATTCATTTAAACACTGGAAGTAATACGGAACCCTACTTTCACTATCAAGCGCCACACTTAACAAGTTATTTTCCAATATTATTTGTAAAACAGATTTTGTCATAAAAATGCAAATGCCCACGATATCGATTCCAAAACTTTAATATTATAATATGACATTTACGGACCTTGAACATGTTATTTGGTTAGAGACAACCATCTAAAGGCTGTTTGAGTTTTGGTGAATTTATTCAGGGTAGTATGTTTAGAGCATAAGTAAGTTTTAAATAAATAGACCATATAGCCACAAACATAGTCCCACACTAAGATATGAGTCTTGCATCATTAGGAACTATGAGATACTTTCAATCTCACAACACCCAGACCCGGCACAAAAATTTGTGGTCAACATAAACATTTGCCTTGGTATGGGAATTGAATCTACAGGCTCTAATTTTACAGCCGGCTCACTCAACTCAACAAATAGGCTTCCTTGTCGACTATCAACAGCCTCTCGTATCTTACTGTAAAGCTGAGCTTTGTGTGTGACTGCTGAGTGATATTAGATAGAAAGAAAGAAAGAAAAACGATTTATTAAACAAAATACCTCTTTCGAATCCCCATTCCTTTTAAGCATAGTAGCATACCAATGATTCTCCATGTATTATGATATTCTATGGGCGGTGGAGTTGCTGGAATGTCCTCAAGCTATAAAATAGCTCATCACTCAAGATTTCCAACAGCATGGTCCGTATAATTCGTCTCAACAAAATTCGTCTAAACCTTACTTAAATTTGGATAAATATTTAATGAGCGTTATTATAATTTAATATGGTTACGTACTATTGTGTGCAGATGAGATTATCGCAAGGGGTGATTACAGAATTCAGAGATCGTGATCTCTGACATAATTTATACATACATATAAATGTACATACTTATGCAAATTACACATGGTGGCTTAATCTTTTCAAATTTAACGTCTCAGTTTTTTGTTTTACTGGAACTGTATGTCCCAATATGAAGTTGTATATATTTGTTAATAATTATAGTCTGACGTCAAACCTTAAGAAATAGAATATCATAAAATTATCGGTGCGCGACGACCAGAAGGCTAACCAAGTTTTGTAGGAGTATTTCTTCTTAACATAGTATAAAACAAAGTCGCTGTCGCTGTCCGTCCCTATGTATGCTTAAATCTTCAAACTACGCAACGGATTTTGAAGCGCTTTTTAATAGACAGAGTGATTCAAGTGATACATGCATAATATTGTAGAGAAACACTGATGAATTTACAGGTTTCTGTATTGTACAACTTTTCTTACAAAAATAACCTCCATGCGGGCGGAGCCACGAGCAACATCTAGTTATATATATAATTCTACTGTACGTGTGTATGTCACTGAACTCTTCCTAAATGACCGCTGGACCGATTTGAATGATTTTTTTTGTATCCGTTTGGGTGGCACATTGGATGGTTTAGATTCACAAATCAGCCCGGCAGATGGCGCTGCTTTACGGGCAGAACGACGTCTGCTGGGCCCGCTAGTTACATATAATTTTGTTCTACATAGTAGTAATAATTATAAGTAATAACTACGAGGAACTACGATTCTACAACACCCAGATCCGAAACAAACACGTGTGGATCACAAAAACCTTTTTGCTCGGTGCCGGAATTGAACCTGCATACTCTGGTCCCACGAGAGGGGGTCATATAGTTCCTATGCTTGATAAGTTTACTTTACTTATGTTTTCTTTCCTGATACTGAGTATTTCTAATTAGGAAAACCTAATACCACTACTCGACCTGGGGATTGAACCCGAGAGCTGTGCTAAAGACAACAGTCAAAACGCATACGCAAATATAACTGCGCCACCGACGCAGATTGTTAGGAATGTTTATCAAATAAAGCCTTGTGGGATATCCTAAGTTTAGTGCATTTGCTGATTTAAACCATACGTCGTTAATACCACACTAATTATATTATTATTATTCTTCTGCTGTCATTTCACTCTAAAGTTGTTTAATAATAATACTAGCCATGTATTCAACATTGTCCCACTGCTGGGCACGGGCCTCCTCTACTAATGAGAGGGGTTAGGCCTTAGTCCACCACGCTGGCCTAATGCGGGTTGGCAGACTTCTCATACCTTCGAAAAATTCTCAGATATGCAGGTTTCCTCACGATGTTTTCCTTCACCGTTAAAGCAAGCGATAATTAACATTTTAATACACACATAACTTTAGAAAAGTCAGAGGTGTATGCCACTTGGGTTTCGAACCTACGACTTTCGTCTTGACAGTCCGTACCGCAACCAACTAGGCTATCGCTGCTTAAGTTGTTTAATAGATTAATTTTAATGATAAAGCCGCTAATGGTGATATGTTTTCATTTTCCTGCCTAGTTATTTTTATAGTGGTGTGTAATAGAGAATTCTATCATTGGGACTAAAATTTTCGTTGGTTGGTTGGTAACGTTAAATCGTAAAAATGATTAAGGGTTGCAAGAATTTGTTGTCAATAAAAAATTATGACAATAACAAGAATAATGTCGTGCCTGCTGCAAAAATATATTCATATGCAAAAAAAACTAAATAATATAATAAATAACACCCAACAGTCAAATCAAATCAAATCAAATCATGTATTTAGTAAATTAGGCCACTACGGGCACTTTTTAGATCTCATAATAATGTTAAAGTCTGCTTGTGCTTAGGAAATGCCCACTGGTCTGAGAAGAAGCACCAAGAAACTCGCATAGTAATAAGTCACACTTATAGCCCCGATCCCACAAGATACAAGTTTTGTGTCGTAGGTATCAGTGACTATGAGAGACTTTCCGTCGCACAATAACTAGACCCGACACAAATATCTGTCTGTCACACAAACATTTGACCCGGTGTGGGAATCGAACCCACGGCCTTTCGTTTCACAGCCGGCTACTCGCTCACTGCGCCACGGAGGCTCTCAATGTTATGTATAAACATGATAACTCAAGCGTCAGGTAAACCTAATAATAATAATACTAGCCCTGTATTAAACATTGTCCCATTGCTGGGCACGGGCCTCCTCTACTAATGAGAGGGGTTAGGCCTTAGTCCACCACGCTGGACTAATGCGGGTTGGCAGACTTCTCATACCTTCGAAAAACTGTCAGATATGCAGGTTTCCTCACGATGTTTTCCTTCACCGTTAAAGCAAGCGATAATTAACGTTTTAATACACACATAACTTTAGAAAAGTCAGAGGTGTATGCCACTTGGGTTTCGAACCTACGACTTTCGTCTTGACAGTCCGTAGGTAAACCTAAATAATAAAAGTTTTTTATTCATAAAAAGTACACCGACTTCAATAAGAAACAAATTATGCGTCACTATAAAATTTGAGGGTTGCCCTTGATTTTTCGGAGATCCCATCATCAGCTCCTGAGTTGGTGCCAATGGGACCACCTGGGAAGTGTACCCTTTTAAACAAAGAAAGAATTTCTCGAATCGGTCCAGGCGTCTTCGAGTAATCGGGTAACATACATAAAAAAAAAGATTCCGACGAATTGTTAACCTCCTCTTTTTTTGAAGTCGGTCAACAAAGCTAAAAATAAACATTGTGCAACTTCGAACTTTCCACTGCGCGGTCGTGAGTGTCAACCACCGCGCCCTTGCCGGCGGCCTCACCGTGCCATTGTCTGCAAAGGTTACTCCGCAGTAATGTAAGCTATTTGTTTGTGCGGAAATGACAATTGTGTGCCCCAATTCAAATTTCCGAGAAGTGATTGAGGATAAATTGTAATAAATTCGGAAGTTTAATGTGCTGTAAATGTCTTTTCTAGTTATCGTAATTAGAGAAACAACTCTAAAGAAGGTGATTAAAATTAACTATTATATTTAAATAAACTAATTTTTAAGGATTTTATCGGGGTTTTCAGGGTCCCGGGTGGACCAGTCCACATGAATGCTGTAAATGAAGACGTAAGGACTAAAAAAAATAATAAAATATTTTTAAGCAATGCGTAACATAAAAACAATTATGAAGTACAATAGAATTTAAATAAAACATTCTACACACTTTAATATTCCAGGTTAAATTAATATAGGGTTGCCAACCCCGAATTTCAAAAACTAGGATTCGAAGTTGGATAAACGAGGACAATCCCATCAAAAAACAGGACTGCCTTTGTTTTAAAGGACGCTGCATAAAAACTATCCAGGACACTCTAAAAACCAGGACATGTGCTGCGATAACAGGACGGTTGGCAACTCTATATTAATATAAAGCTTTTGTCTCTAAAACGATGAATTCACATAATTTTTTTTGTAGCTGAAACTACGGCCATGTACCTGATAATAAGTGATCTATTATCACAGAAGAGTAATGGGTGGGTATCCGTTTTTCACGGTATAGAATAAGGATGGAGAGAAGGATTTGAGCCAGTTTCTGTAAGTGGTAATATTCGGTTGAGCCGACCAACTCATGCTGTAGCCCAAGGCATTTATTCAGTCACGAATTTCCTGTGCAATATCTCTGGTCTTCATTTGCCATATTTGCATTAAAGCGCTGCCCCATTGAGCTGTGACCCTGACCTCTAAATTTGACATCGAATTTCTTCCGTTTCGTCGGTATTGTATGAGAGATAGCGGTTTCGTTTTAAGTTGCCATGTTTTGTGGAGGACCGGTTTTTTGCCATCACCTTTAATTGTTTTGAATTAGATACCGGCATCACTTCGATCTCGAATTGCAATCAAGTTTTTTTAATGTTTGATTCAATTATATACTTAAGTTGTTTTGGAAATTGTGTTGGATAATAATTTCTTTAAATGCTAGTCTATTTTAGCTCAGCTTACGGTGTTAGGTTACGGTAAAGTTACCTTTGGTATTGGTATTGGTTGTGGGCTCCTTTCTCCGCACTTAGCCAGTTTAACGTCGAGCCATTGTGTGTGTATGTGCCAGCTAGTAGTCTAGCCAGCCTAGCTCCGAACAGAAGCGCAAGATCCTCCTGGTGTCTCCACAGGCTTCTCGGAGCGACCTCGGTGTGTCGAGGATTTCAGCCCGTTGTGTAGACCTAAATAATATTACTGTATAGTACTAATTCGGTCTTTCATAATACCATAACGTACTGGCCATATCTATATTCCGAATTTAAATTCCGAAGCTTCTAGCTTTTAAGGAAGTCACTATTATATCAGTTGTATAAAATCGGTATCAAACGGTATCCTTACATTTCTGCTAGCCTGGTACTCAGGAAAAATTTTACTGCTACGAAACACGTGTTCTAAATATAAAAATACTAGAATATACAACTTGAACATAGTTACATATCGATTTTCATGCCACCTAGAACTAACTTCACGATGTCATCGCATCTTAAAAATTCACTCTCATCATTTTTCTCCATCGCGCCATAAGAAGTATAACTTCGCATTCCAGGATGACGTGGGAAGCTGTTTCATCGACTGACAGACATCCCCTGCATAGAGGACTGTCAGTCATACCTAGAACATATAGATGTTTGTTGTGGGCAGTGTCCAATGACAGTGCCTACGATTATGCGTAGGGAAGTTCTGTCTAGTGACAGCAGACGCTTAGTTAGGCGGGTAAAGTTACCTATAGTCATGCTGTCCGTACGCACTTGAGGTTAACCATAAAGCATTCTCCTGACATGTTAACGTTAAGCATTAATTTGTGTAACAGTGACCATTAAATAGATCGTTACAGTGGTAATCATCGTTTATGTGCCTTTTATAATACATATATACACTCACGTCTGTAATCCCCGAAGGGGTAAGCAAAAGTGTAACCAGTACACCCACTTTTTGCCGAATTTCGGTCCCATAATGTGATAGGGGGCGAGCCAATCGCCATACCGGGCTCAGATTCCAGACTCCGGGCTAATACTGAGAATTTCTAGGTAGAAAAACCCAATATGAATGTCAATAAATCAATAATCAATCTTTATCTTTATCTTGCCCAATATCTTTACCCGACCCGGGGATCGAACCCGAGACCTCAGCACAGCAGTCGCAATGCATGCACAGTTACTACCTTTACCCACCCTTCCTTTTATAATACCCACATTAAATAATTCTCAGTTATGTTTGCTAACAGTACTTATAAATTCTGCAAATGTCATGTCATGTCAATAATGCATTGTCCTGATAGAAATTATTTGTTTGAACGCGGTAATCTTTGGTACTGCCAGTTAGGAAAGAGGAATTCTTTTTTCTCTTTAAAACCTATTTATTAAGTAAGGTTAGAGACGATGTAACATCACTTTACAATGTTACAAGGCGATGCCGCGAGCTATAGTTAGTATTTCATAAACGGCAAAAATGATAAAGTGATTGAGGTCTGACCTACGAGATATAACTTAGCAGTACTAGCAGAGACTCGCAATGGATTTCTAAATACGATTCAACGGGTTTATCACAATAAGATTCTCTCGACGATTCAAGTACTACACCAAAATGTTTCAAAACACGGCAAACCATCAATTCATTGGCTGCAACATCAACTGATGTAACGTGTCTCCGCATAATGTTTGTTTTATTGCTACTTTAAACTGTCACTTTTCAAACGACCTTGAGACAATAAGCTTTTGTCATTGGCCAATTCGCATATTAGCTTATATGACATAGAAAATTAACGCCGCGTTGGATAAGACCTCAATATCCCGGACATTTAGGTCAAATTAAATGTCTTCCCCGGATAATCAATTTTGGCTGGTATTTCGATCAATCCTACTTAATAATAATAAATGCGAATGTTTGGATGCATGGATGTTTATTACTTAATCACGCCAGAGCAGCAAATTTGGCACATATATAGATTATAGTCTGAAATAGCACGTAGGCAAATTTTGATGTCGGTAAAATTATGATTTTTGCATAGTGGTAGTTTAGGGGTCAGAGAATTAAATAAACTACTTTTTATCCCGGAAAATGCACAGTTTCTATTGGATAGCATAGCAATTGTATCCTACAGGAACCTATCCGTCTATTCAAAAAGAGTTTAATTAAAATTCATGAAATAGATTTTTAGCGCATTTTCCTCAAGAACGCTTGACAAATTTACATAGTCACTACAAATATTCTCTAGAAAGATTAAAAATATACAAAACTTTTTGGGAAACCCGCGATGTTGGTCATCAGTCCGTCAGTTCTCACACATACACACACACGTCAAAGTTCCACGCGAAGGAAGCCCCGGGCAACAGCTAGTAAGTAGCTAGATGATATTGAAGGCCTAAATCCTCCCTTTCTGGTATTGTGGGTGTTCTTGGGCGGTGAAGTTTTTGTTTTTGCCTCTATAGTAAGACGACCAGACAGGCCATCTGATGGTAAGAAGTCACCGCCGCCCATAGACTTCTGCAATGCCAGGGCACAGCAAAGCCTCTGCCTACGGTGATTTGTATCATGTGGTTCATATACTATTTGCTCTTTTGCCGGGTGCTGTTATAAAAAAGTAAATTTTACCCGGATAATTTAAAACATCTTCTCTGGCCTCTTGTCACTCGCGGAAACAGTACAGCCAGCAGTACATACGTCACATTCAATTCTGATCGGTTACAGACTGAATTTCATACACGCAACCCGACTCATTACAAAACGCATTCAAGGTTTACTTAAATAGGAATTATATTTGTACTTGCGAAATTTTCGTCAGTTAATTTATGACTATTTATTGATGAAATTGTGACAAAAGACACAAATTGTTATGACTCTTGTTGCTTATGACATAAGAGTGCTTTTTAATAGTAGCGAGGCGTCTGACATAAAATTTCTATGCTGAAGATATGCGGCTATGCAGACTGATTGATTAAATTATACGTAAAATATATACATAAATTCGGCGCCGACATCGTTAGCTGCACATAAAACGATTTTTCTTTCTGTCGAATATAAATTGATTTATTTTGCAATTAAAAATATCTATGAAAGCGTTATGGCAACACATATTTCAAAAATCTGTCAAGTTTGAATTTATATGGCTGTATGCGGTTCCGCACTTCCGTATTCTTAGGTTTGAATTTCGAACACTGATATACGCAACTGCTTTCGAAAGAGTGCGTACAATTTTAATTTAATGAAATGTATTCACTTTAGAAATGTTTATATTAAAATGTTGTATACTTATATTGATTATTGTCTATTAAAATCAATGGCATACATGATGTGAGCGTTAGCTGGCGCTTATGAATATGGCATGCTACATTTAAGTCAGCTTCCTGTCATACTTATCGTGGCACGACCAAGTGACCACACTGCACGTGATGGTAAGTGCAGTGCCGTCCAGTTAGAGTATCGAGTAGCGAGAGACAATATATCCCTTGATACCCAACACAATCATGCCGGCCTGCTGTGTAGCTTCTTCACACTACGCCTAAAGGACCCAGGATCATAGGAAGGAGGGAACACGGTGGCTGGCAAACTGTTCCACAACTTGATGACTGTTGAAAACATTACCAAAATATGGATTTTTTATTACAAATTTTGAACCGCTGAACCCCAAAAATCTCGGCTACCAGCCTCTTCCGCTAATGTATTTTTGCATCCACTACACATTCTGCAAAAATGTAGAAACTGATTAGCATATATAAAATGAATATATTCACAAATCGATTATGTGGTAATAATGCAGTCCAACTAGTGATCTCGTTAACGCCAGACTATTTCTAAATATTCACTGATATAACCGAATACCTGCATATTATATTAGGTACTACGCAAATAATATCAATATTACACTAGATTATTAATAGGTTATCGATACTAAGCAGCCTCCGTGGCGCAGTTGGCGAGTAGCCGGCTGTGAAATAAGAGGCCGTGGGTTCGATTCCGGGAGAAATATTTTTGTGAAAGACAGATATTTGGGTCCAGGGTCTGGGTGTTGTGAGACCGAAAGTCTCTCGTAGTCCCTGATACCCACAACACAAGACTCGTATCTTAGTGTAGGGTTGGGGCTATGTGTGTGACTGTTGGGTGTTATTACTATATTAATATTAAAAGCAGCGATAGATCGTTGGTTCACAGAGATTGTCTAATCGTAGGTTCGACACTAGCCTACATCTATTTCTCTGAATATTCATAACTTATGTGTGTATTCATATATAACAAGTAACAATAAAACTATAAACTGGTACTGGATACTCAATGGTATCTTATTTTCAAAATATGCGTCAAATATATTGCGGTCAGTTGAAGATAAAGATTCATAATTTACTTGAATAGATTCTTAATTTGAAATAAATTTATTGTGGCCTACAATTACATGCATATATTGATAAAGTGATGAATCGAATTCTATACAAAATAAAAAAAAACCTTAATTTAATTTAAAGTCCTTTTAGTATAATGTTAGGAATATCAACAAAACTATGCAAGATGGATATTTAAAAGGCACAAATACAATGTTTATAATTTATTGATTGATTTACACGACACTATTACACATCTCAGTGCTTAAGCTTAACACACACGCATGTCAGGATTCACTTAAGGCTTCTCTTTATAATTAATCTACCAGCATTACCCTCTAAGCGGCCATTGAACTGATTACGATTACTTACTGCCCCGCGAACGAACCACGAATATACTGGCAATCGTCTCGTCTACTTCACAAAACAACTGAACCAACTGAACTGAACACCGGAGCGCGGAAGGCACTCTTTTTTATATTCTTCTTCTTCTTCTTTGTTTGATGGCGACGAGCTGAACTAAGAAGCTATTCCGCCAATGTCAAGTTAGTCAGTTTTTTGTTCAGTATTTTAGTTGTCAGTAGGAATTTCAACTTTCAAGTATTTACTTGATTCTGCTGAGGTTATCCTCCAATATGGAAGCCTCCGACCGAACACGCGCGCACCCCAACACATTAACGAGCAGAATCTCCTGTTTTATATTAAACATTTACTACTCCCACTTTGGTTGTCATTATTAACTACCCCCTACTAGTATCCTAAATCCCTCCGTATTTACCTTCGGTATTTCTAATAATAAAAAAACCCTAATAATCACCTTTTTGTATTGCATAAATGTGGTGCAATATTCTTTAAAAAACTTTCCTTAATGAAGGAAGTCCTATAATAAATATTTATTTTTTATAATATATGTAAATATACTTGATTTAGTTTTTATTTTTAGCACAAACAGAATAATTAATTAACGATTGAAAATTTAATTTTATTATTTAGGCAGGTATAACGTCAATTGGGTACAAGAACAATGTATCAGATAGTGATTATTTGCGATATTTGACTAAATTTTATGTATTCGAAATAGCAAACCTATAATAAAAAAACTATTAGGCGCAATTAGGCTTTGATGTCTCGCTGAATGTTAAAGAATAAACCTTTGTGGGTTATTCGGAATATTACAGAAGTGTTTTCATTATATTATAGTCTTTATCACATAACATGCAACATTTGTGTCTGATTTAAGAATAAGAAAGAAAGAATTGAAATTGTAAAAATTGACCTTATTGTAATATTAATATAGTTTACGTACTCCGTCTATTATTACATACTATGTAGAATATGTGAATCTTGTTACTATTAGAATAAGGTTGGGTTTTCTATGCTACTGACTATTGTCACGGTACCTATTAGGAGTGTTCGTTATATTAGATAACCGATAAAATAACCTATTATTTATACATAATCATATAGCCTATTATTTATTACATCAGGCAAGCGTTATTTATACGGAACGATTATTTTTATTACATGCGACCAAAACCGCCGGCCACGGGCACACAAACGGCGTCCATCACATACACACTGCACAAGCACACTGCGAAAGTGACGAAACGCAACGGCCCGTCCACTAACACTTTGTTGAATAATATTTTTGTCACATGCCAAATTATGCTCTAAGCTAAACCGTATAAGAACTGTATTCAATTGAATAGTAAAAATAATAGGCAAACTAATATTTTTATATTCGGCGCTAATATATTCTTTCGCACACGTTCGATTATTTTTTGAATATAATCACTGCGTATGACTTCGTTTCGTTGGACTTGTATGAAGTAGTTTGCGGTGTCGATATATGTTTTAATTGAGTTGTGAAATTAATCGCTGTGTTGGTTGATTTGATGATTATAAAAATGTTAATAAAAGTTAGTTTCGTGTAAATAAATTTTTATTTTTTATTTTATTTTTATTTATTACACACGATACAGGTTATAATCGGATACAAATTGTATAAAGAATTGTTTAAAAAATAATTATAACCCAAAAAAAAGGTCCATAGAAATAAATATTAAATAGGTAATGTTTAACAGCGCACGGCGTGCTTTGTCTCGGTAATCTAATCGCGTCGTTCTACGAAGCGATGTGATATATTATACTAATATATTATAGCGTAAAAAATAATAGGCGTTTTAAAAGTAGCGTATCGTTGTAACGCGTTTCCAATATATAGCCGTTGCGAACACTCCTAGTACCTATACTATGTGAAAAAGACTAACTATTGCAATGTTAAGATAAAATAAGCATACGCTCTCCCCTCTGTTAGATAAAGAAAAATATGATATGTTTCATGATATTTATTAGAATTTTACCATAATAATAATGAAATATCAGCCCGGTATAGTACACTATCCAACTGTATGGCCCGAGTCTCTACCAATAGGAGCCATTATCCAGGCCTAATGCGGATTGGTAGCTTTCACATTTCTCCGGAACTCTTATTGAGTACTAGCTGTTGCTCGCGGCTCCGCCCGCGTGGAGGTCATGTTTGGGAGAAAAAGTATACAATACAAAATACCAATATTGATGCGTTTAACTTAAAAATGACTATTTTACCTCCTTAGGGGTGGTATATCCAAAAACCCTTCCTTAGTGGATGCTTACGTCATAAAAGGTACCTACTGTCTAAATTTCAAGTCTCTAACCCCAGCCGTTTAGGCTGTGCGTTGATCGATCAGTCAGTCAGTCAGTCAGTCAGTCAGGCAGTTTCTTCTTTTATATATTGAGTATTCACACGTAATTTGAACAAATCAGAGGTGTATCAATTTGAGCTGATTTTGAACCGGAACTTTCCTCTACGCTGTTGTACCATATTTGGTAATAAAAATCTTTGGAACACATGTTCAACCTTTGAAATATGTTATAGTCACCACAAATTGCACAAGTCGAAGATGCCACCGGCGCGTCTTGTTCGTCGACGAGTCGACCTGTCCTTTGCGTAACGCTAGATGCGGGTGTAACGAAAAAGAAAGTTAGTGTCACAAGGTCAAGGTCGGTTTGTATATACGTGTCCTTGTGACTTTTTGAAATTGGTGTATTAGTCACGTTTAAACAAATTTTAAAAGAGAAGTATTTTTATTTATTTCTTTCAAATATATCATCTGTATTCCCGATTGTAAATTGGCCACCTGTTGACAATGCATGGTGCAGGGACCAGTTCACCAAACCGGGATTAAAGTTGCACATTGTGTTATTCTTTCTTCTAATACATTGTAATCATTACTAATTCTCCTAAGATCTCATTAATTATTATTATACATAACCTAATTTTAGTAGTTTTATAACTATAATTGTATTTTTTGAGATGGAAATAAATCATTATTATCAAATAGGTAAAGTGCAACCGATATTCTGTCAAATGTCATTTGGGGACAAGCATTAGAAGAATGATATTTAGAAACTCCTTGGCACCATTAGTGGTAATTTCACTCAATCCATTGCCAAGTCGGTCGCCAGAGTTTGGTTGTTGAAATCGGGTGATAAAACATAGTCCTGCAATGAGTAATGGCCTCTGAGAGCCTTAGTGAGTATGCAAGTAGCTATGTAATTAGAGGAAGCAGGTTCTTTTCCCGATAGCAATTAAAATATATTTTGACATATTTGTGTGACCAAAAAAATTTAAATCGAAGTTTTGCAAGATCCTGCCTTTTGTAAATATTGATTACCAGGTGTTGATGTTCTTTATTTAATAGGGTAGTTTGCTATGTTTAATTTTGTACATAATTCTCTACGTAATCGAATATAATACGCAAAAGAAATTCTTTTGCGACAACAGAATCCAAATTGCTTGAAAATGAGGTCACAATATTTATTTTAAATATTGGTATGAGCAAATGCTTACAGGCATAAGCGAAAAAGGTGGCGTATTGGGAACATATCGCTATCTCCCTCGCACAACGGTACAGTACAGGCGATTCATAGTACCGTGACGTCACGGTATCAGATATGCATCCTTGTACTGTTATTTGACAACTACCCCTTCCAGCAGATTTGAGTGGTGTCTAATTTACTTATTTTTGTTCGAATTCATAAAATTCTTTCGATAAGAGGTTTTAGGTAATGTAACTTGTTGATTAAATTAATAAAAAAAATCGAGTCAACTACCCTATTAATATAACCAATTAGAATGCCAATATGGTGTAAACACGACTTTAGGATATGGCTTGTTTAATGAAATCTTTAATGTACACTCGACTTTATGGCTTACTTAATTAAATCTACAGATTAGAGACATAAAGTCGTGAATCATGTTTGGAATAATTTGCGTAACAATTTGTTTAATTTATAACGTTGTTTAAGTGAACAATTCAAAAGCAATCGGTTTGGACTGCAATATCCGCTTGTATAAACGGTGACTCAGCGACTTTGGGAGTGTCTTTTACACAAAAACTATTTCTTGTTCACTCAAATTACAAATGACTGAATAAGTGTATGGAATTTATACTTATGGGTCTAGTGACAGTGTAAATAATCTGAGAACAGAGGGTCATGAGTTCAAATCGAATCACGATTTATGTTTGAGTTTTCGATTCGTAAAATACATATCGACGGTTGCCGGGCTACTTGATGTGAGCGCCATTTTTGAAAATTTACAGAAGTGAGGTTTTTTTTATTTTCGGAAAATAATCACTAAGCATAAAAATCGATTGCGTGCATTTTCGTAGAATTTATAAATTACTTGTGTAAGCACGTACTGCATCTTTGTGACTTATTTTCATACATTTATGATAATTATTTTCTAAAATAAATGTGTATATTTCCAACTCCTCCTTATATTTCTATTTGATTAATTTCGTTCCGGGATAAAAGACAGTGATTAAGCATTCCCAGAGACTCGCCAAGTTTCATTACTCGGTGTCGAAAAAATGCGTGCCATTGTTGATCCTGTTTTACCATTTGATATTAGCGCCAAAATAGTGCAAAAAAAATTGGTAAACTAGGCTCAAAAGATGTACAAACGAAATAACTCAATATCGCAAAAAGCGCTTAAATCTAATAGCTCGCGAACCGGTGATATATCCCCTGAAGGTAATTGTATCTTGTGTCGTAGGAATTGAGAACTATGACAGATTTTGGTCTCAACACCCAGATAGAAACAAATTTCTGTCTGTCATTAGTCTCAGTTCGGAAATCGAACCCACGGCCTCTCGTTTTACAGCTGACCACCTATCATATCATGGGACGGAAATTAACTATAGGAATCTTGAGTATATAGTTGCACCACTGCCTACTCCTTGGGGAATGTAGACGTGGCTTATGGTATTCATGTATTTTTTTTTATTTCGTTGTAATGTAAAATTATTGTAAGTCTATAAAACTTGCAAATTAATTATTTAGAGTGAGTTTTTTTAGTTAGAGTTAAAGTTTCAGAAAATTTGCATGATTTTTCGATCTCACCAACTCCCAGATCTGAAATATACAGCCTCCGTGGCGCAGCGGGCGAGTAGCCGGCTGTGAAACGAGAGGCCGTAGGTTCGATTACCGTACCGAGACAAATATTTGCGTGACATAGATATTTGTTTCGGGTCTGGGTGTTGTGGGACCGTAAGCCCTCACAGTTGACACCCACGATACAGGTTTTACCTAGTGTGGGGTCAGAACTATATGTGTGACTGTTGGGTGTATTTATTTATATTAAATATTTTGGATAATACAAGTATTTGTCTTAATACGGGGGTGAAACCTACAGCCATTGTTTCACAACCAATTTAAATAGGCATTTCCTGAATTATTTTAACTAATCACCTTTCAAGCGGATTTCCTAGTACGCACTCCAATAATGTCCTAATCAAACAGACAGACAATCAGATAAATCATTGTATAATATAAATTTACGACACAGATGTAGATTAGATGTTATGTATTTTAATAACATGATCTAATTGGACCTTGTACATATTCGACGACGTGAAAAAAATATTGATTGATTTGTTTTGCGTGTTTAGGTCCTTGTCAATAAATATTAATTTAAGCAAGGTAAGCTTTCAACGACGGAGCTATATCAGCTTTAATTAACTGGGTGAACTTCTGTCATAACAGTGGATAGGGGAAAAGACACCTTGAAACTTTAATCCTACTATATTAACTATTATATCCTACTAATATTATAAATGCGAATGTTTGGATGGATGAATGGATGTTTGTTACTCAGTCACGCTACAATGTCTAGACAGCGTTGGTTGAAATTTTGCACAGAAATAGATCATAGTCTGGTATAGCACATAGGCTACTTTTTATACCGGAAAAAGTACAGTTCCGTGGGATAGTTTAGTTTTTCACAGAGCAAGGGATCGACATGATTTTTTGTATAGTGGCAGTTTAGGGATCAGAAAATGACATGGGCCACACTTTATCCCGGAAAAATGCACGCTTCCTATGGGAAAGCAAAATATAGAAAGGTAGTTAAGATGCCTCCATGGATTGTATACCTTTTCTTCCAAAAATAGTCTCTAAGCGGGTGGAGCCGCGGGCAACATCTAGTAATAAATAAATTCATCAACAGTCATACACATAGATCTGACCCCACACTAGGTAAAACCTGTATCGTGACTATCAAGAACTACGACGGACTACGGTCCCACAACACCCAGACCCTAAACAGATATCTGTTACACAAACATTTGTCTCGGTGCGGGAATCGATCCCATGGCTTATCGTTACAAAGCTGCTACTCGCTTGCTGCTCCACGGAGGCTGTCTGTCTGGCTTTAAGTGGGTTATTTGCGTCCGAACGGTTAAGCCGTTTAAAACAGGAAGAAACTTTGTACCTTGTAATGACGATCCACAGTCCAGGCTTATTGATCTATATAACAATCAACATAACTATGTCATAAAATGTTTCATCATAATCGGTCCATACTTCACGGAGATTGTCTCGTTGGCGTAGTTGTAATTGCGTACGCAGTATGACTGCTGTACTGAGATCTCGGGTTCAATCCCCGGTAAAGTGTTATTCCGTTTTTCGATCTCGAAATACTTAGTATCAGCCGGGAGTCTGGAATGGTGTCCGGTATGGCGATAGGCTCACCCCTATCACATTATGGAACCGTAATAAATTCGGTGAAAAGTGTCTGTACTGGTTACAACTTTGCCTACCCCTTCGGGGATTACAGGCGTGAGTGTATATGTATATGTATGTACTTCACGGATAAAGTATGATGGGTGTATGGATGGGTGTACAAAAACGAAGACAATATAAGGCGCTGGATTAAGGACCTCCTCCTTTTTAAAATCGGTTCTGCTGTCAGTTTCACCGGCGAGCTTTGAACTCGTGTACCGAGGTTCAGTAGCAATTTTCGAACTAAGCGGTGACAAAACGTGTCCAACTCTGTCAAACGTGTCTAACTAGATATGATTATCAGTTGTGATTAAAATATTATTCCGATTTACATTAATCCGCATTGTAGGAAATGTAGGATTGTAAATCATATATGTAAATTATGCTTAAAATGCCTCTGGTATAGGCGGGACATTTCCGTTATAAATTTTGTCTGGCTAATACGTAACTTATTATATCTAAGGCCGGTTGTCATAGACAGAGTCGAAGCGAAGTCGAGATGAAGGCGCTTAAAGCCGTTTATCGCGGGAATAATAAAAGTTGAGTTTCAAGATATTCCTGAAAGGTCTACTGAACCAATTGGTGTATAATATATTTCAAATATGGATTTATGGGTCTAGAGTTGGGGTACGATGTTTGGCCATTTTGCGGCGTTCTGAGTACTCTGATAATAGATCCTCGACCACTTCTTCACCTTCTTGCGCGTAGTGCGAAGAAGCAGGCCGGCATGATTGTGTTGAGTAGCGGGGTATAGATCGTCTCTCGCTACTGGATACTCTAATTGGACCGCACTGCGCTTACCATCAGGTGAAGTGTGGTCACTTTGATAGGATAAAAAAAATATCCTAAATAATTGGTATTGATACCGATACAAGTATTGCAAGAATGCAAGTTAATAATTAGTTAATATTTACAATTCATTGTTCACTTGCATGTGGAGCGAGGTTGAACACTCGCGCACAAAATCCTTTCTTGCAAAATGTAAACTTACATACTAATTAGCGACTAATTGTTTGTTAATATTTTAAACAAACGTTGCTGAATGACGAATATACGTTGGTAATGAAAATTATTGTCTGTATCTTAGTTTAACAGCAATCTTACTAAATAAGGACGTGCTGTAGCCAGCTTTGGCTACATTATGAATAATGGGCTTTACCAGAGTGATAACACTTTATCAAATAAATTCAACTTCAAGGTTAGTTGATCAGTTATCTGGCATCAGGCTCACAACAAAAGGTATCACGTCATATTTAAATATTGACAGAGGAATTTTCAGTAAACTTACGGTGCGGGAATCAAACCCACGGCCTATCGTTTCAACGACTGCGATCTTCGACTACTCGCCCACTGCACTATGGAGGCTGTCAATTAAACAATCTTAATATTTAATTTGTCGTAGTATCATAGAAACAAGTAATCCCATCGATATATTTTTTAAATTAATCAAACAACCATTTCTTTCCTTATGATTAATAATGATGATCATCAACGTTTTTCGAAAAATTTATAACAATGGGAAATTGCCAATAACGTTCAAAAGATATTGCTTCCTGTTAGTAAAATAATTATAAGTATCAGATCCAAATTACTGTTAGGTTAGGTTAGTATGAGCACGTGATAAGGAGGGATGAAAGGTATGTGACAAGACTAGCTGTCAATATGAATGTGGATGGATGAAAGAGTCGTGGGAGACCAAAAAAGAGGTGGATGGATTGCGTGAATGAGGACATGCGCGTGAAAGGAGTGAATGCAGATTTGACGCATGATAGGGCTGCGTGGAGAATTCAAACCAATTTTACCGACCCCACTTAGTGTGGGATAAGGGCAGGTAGAAAGATAAAAAAAATCAGATCCAAATTACAAATTACAAACCTTACAAATTTTACCGCTTTACGATTATGATATTACTATAGACGGTAAGTCATTTTGTGGAGCCGTTTAAAATCGTACCATCCTTTTTACGTAACCAAATAGAAACGTGGTTACTTAATTTATTCCGGGTCCAAGATGTGTATCAACTTGTTTATCACATGTCATAAAATTGTGTCCGTTGCTACACAAAATTTGGTTTTTATGATCTAGATGTCTAAGCATTCATGCTTTAAAAAAAGCAATTTGATAAGCGCAGTGCCGTCCAGTTAGAGTATCAAGTAGCGAGAGACAATCTATCCCTCGCTTCTCACACACTACACAATCATGCCGGCCTGCTGTGTAGCACACACAGCCTTCACACGGCCAATCATCGTACCCCAACTCTAAGACCCCGACAAAAAACGGACGTACACTGGCTGATCCCGGAACGCGACACACTTGCGTATGCCACTATGGGGGGTTTTACACCCTGTGTATGGTGGTCGCTATCCGGGCGAATATGAATATCCTAACACCAGCCAGTTTCCCGTACTAAGATAAAAAATTAATAAAAAAAGAATGTGACATGAAATTTGGTAAAACAGAAATACGGAAGCTAATAAATATCTTAAATGACTTTGTTCGCGACTGTATATATAAACGGTTAAACCAATAACAATTCTGATTACTGTCAAATGTCAATCACATGTAGGCACAATGAATGAAAAAAATCCATTGCCATTATAAATTTCAGTCTTATCAAACAAAATTAAAAATAGACACCAAGCAGGATATTTTTTTTTTCAATACTTAGACAAAGGCCTGTCAAACCAATCACGATTGTGGTTTTAGTTAATCAAGGTTTTCGATTCTAATTAATTTTGTTACAGTCATGTTTGGACTTTTGATACAGACAATTGGCGATAAATTGAGTAATTTATTTGTTGATTATATTTTGTTTTTGCGACTACTGTTCCATTGGTATTGAATTTTAAATGTTTTATAATAGCAAATATTAGTTATGGACTTCTCATGATATGCGTCATTTCATTAATTTTTAATGTACTGGAGTCTGTAATGGGCCAGTGACTCGAACATTAGTAAAGATTTAAAAACTTCAACATTTAAAGTGAGTTAATCTTTCTTGCTAAGAATCCACTAAGGTTTCAGGGTTCAAATCCCATTTCGGGTAATTTTATATTTAAGTTTAAGGACGTTTGTACCCGATACAATGATGAAAATAAGATAGGTAAACTGTAGGTACTAGTTGCAATTCTGCTTACGTTGGAGAATGTTACTGACTACAGGTGTAATCTTATGTAAGGATGTAACTACGTGATGTTTAGCAAAAAACATATAATCGTTTACATATTCACTCACGCCTGTAACCCCCGAAGGGGTAGGCAGAGGTGTTACTAGTACATCCACCTTTCGCCGAATTTATCACGGCCCCATAATGTGATAGAGGGCGAGCCTATCGCCATACCGGGCACAATTCCAGACTGCAGGCCGATATTAGTGTCGGCCTGCAGTCTGGAATTGTGTAAATACTTAGGTATTTATAAATAGAAAAACCCAATATCACTTTATACGACCCGGGGCTCAAACCCGAGACCTCGGCACAGCGGTCGTAACGCTTTATAACAGGGCCACGGAGGCAGTCCGATAATCGTTTAATAAAACATTTTGGGCGATCAACAAAGCTAAACGTGTTTAAATGATTAATTGAAATTACTTATCTGTCTGTAATACTTTTTATACCACCTTGAAAACAAAGCCATAAACAAAGACTTTAAAAATCAAAAGCAAAATCTATGAAGCGAAATCAGTTATTGTATTCTAATCCGGCTCAACTCAGGTGTTTTCTTTACTCAGTCCATTAATCACTATACCAGAGTTTATCTCGAACGGCCCAAAGTTAGTCACGAGGTAACGCAGCTATTGTTTTCAGAGACTAAGAACTAGATGCTTGAAGCGCGGATTATTTTATTATAGCAGCAATCAGTAAATGAGGCAGTAAGTGAGGCAGCAATAGTCTAGTTGGTAATATGGACTCTAGAGACGAAAGTCGTATGTTCGAAACCACCACAAAATAAATAAATAAAATAAATACACCCATAAGACACACACATAGTTCTGACCCCACACTAGGTTAAACCTGTATCGTGGGTATCAAGAACTAGGAGGGACTACGGTCCTATAATACACAGACCCGAAACAAATATCTGTCTGTCACACAAACATTTGCCCGGTGTGGGAATCGCACCCACGGCCTCTCGTTTCACAGCCGGCTACTTGCCTGCTGCGCCACGGAGGCTGTGTAATGACAAAATGGCAAACACCTTTGACTGTTGTAGTTACATGTATATTAATTGTTTACTATTGCTTGCTTTAACGGTGAATAAAAACATCGTGAGGAAACCTGCATACCTGAAAATTTAAGGTATGTGAAACTACCAACCCGCTTTAGGCCAGCGTAGTGGACTAAGACCTAACCATTAGTAGAGAAAACTCGTGCCCAGCAGTGGTACAATGTTTAGTACAGAACGGCCTTGTAGGCAAGAAATTAAATTAGGAAAAGAAGAGAAATCTGAACCTTTAGAAATCTCAACTTCCCAATACAGACTGTTACTTCACGTCTTTTTTGTAAGTCAGTACTTCTGTAAGCGAACTTAATTTGTAAGTGACAAATTCCAGACCGGCCAAGTTAAAACACGCGTATTGTGCTGGCATTGTTATGTCGGAAATGTTCGTTATATCCTTGATAGTTGTCGCTCGCTTTCGCTGTCTTATAATAATTCGTCACGATTTATAAGGTGTGGTTCATTAATAATTAATTTATTGTCTAACGCGTAATTACATATTGTTTTGCATGGGCGTGATCTATAGAGCAGTTGATGCAAAAATAAATTGCTATTGTGTTTATTTGAATAATTAATAGCTGCCCCTGGTAATGAAGAAAATGCTAAACGTTTTTTTTATTCTGGCACGGCAAAGTGACCACACTGCACCTAATGGTAAGTACAGTGTCGCCCAATTATAGTACCAAATAGCGAGAGGCAATCTATCCCTCGCTAATCAATACAATCATGCCGGCCAGCTGTGTAGCTTCTTCCCACTACGCCTAAAGCACCCAGGATCATGGGTAGAGATCATGATCAAGAGGGAACACGGAACCGTACATTTTCCGGGGTAAAAAGTAACGTTTTTTTAGTTAAAACCGTAAAAACAGACAGAGAGACAAAAATTGCAAAATTGGGATCAATTAGTCATAAAATGAATATTTCAGCCAAATTGGGTAAAATTTTTAAATTTACAGACAGAAGCTACATATTTATATATTAGTATATATTATAAGTCTTACTATTGCTGAAACAACGCACCTTATACATGAATATAAATAAAGACTTAACGATAGTATATAGTACTTGAAACAATAGGGCCTTAGCTAACGAACCTTCAAGACAAGCGTTGTCTAATACAGTACAGCCGTGACGGACATTGTGTAACTTCCGAGCAAGGACGAGTTTAGATCCGACACATGTTGATGCTATCACCTAATTTCACCAGCATCTTTATGCTTTTATGTGCCCGCTCTCTAGTGCTTTGTAAACTGGTTAACTTGTTTTTATAGACTTGGTCGACAGATGTCATGATAATATAGCCATCTTCAAATGGGCGGTGTTTAAATATGTCAGCATTCATTTTACAAACCAACATACTTCCGATTCTCTACTATCGTAAGCATTTTGTCAGATAATCTTGAAACCTTTGTAGATGAAATAGAGTGGTATTTAGTAGATATCCGATAGGCAGTTTTGCCGACAGTTGGGCCGACTTACTACTTCAAATCCGACGTGATGTAAAAGCTTGATGTGATGTTTTACCTATTTCCCCTTATATTCTTAATCCTTATTCCTGACCTTTAAGACCGGTAATGCTTGATTATTTTATCAAATCGTGATACGCAGACCACGAACAATGTGGACCCATTTGCTTCTTTACCAACTTCAGTTATAAATAACAAATTTATCTTAAGTCACCATAATTTTACTGACAGTCATCGCTCTCTAAATCTCAGTTTCTTTGTTGACATTATATTTATATTCTCGCATAAATAAAAATAGAAGAGTTATCGCAGTTTCCATTACTACATAACAAGTCCCACATAACCCGACTTTGAATTATAGTGGATTTTTATTAGTTGAAAAGATGTTAGGCGGGGGCTTTCTAATTTCGTCGGGTTGCGTTTATGCAATGTTCTATTGTATAACGACATGTAACTAGCAATTAGATGTAAGATATTAGTGTTACAATGTATATCACAGAGGCGTTGAAAGTGGCTTGTAATGTAAGTCCAGTAGAGTAGGTAGAGCTGATAATTCCTCTCTATCTATCTATATATCTTTATCTATCAGATAGATTCCTTATATCAAGTTATTTTTCAAATGATAACTGATATTATGAAATATTACTGAGTTAATAATATTACGAAGAAGCTTAAAGTATATGAAATTGCTCATGATTATAATGAATTGATTAGAATTCCTTTTTTTACTTGAAATTTTTACTACACTTCATATAATTTTAATGAAAATTTTAAAAAAATGTATTTAAAACTGTTATAAATATTTGCACATCCATATTGACAGATTATATACTTTATATATTAACATCTACGTGTAACCACATTCTTGCAAATAAAAATTTCATTCAATCATTGAAATCAGAATCTAAACACACTTTTGATTGACTTAAAGACCCAAGATTTATACAATTCGTAGCTTATCTATTCTGCCACTATACAAGATAAATAAAACGACTGATTACACGTATTGTGAAGTGTAAACCGAAAACGATGCAGTGTTGTGTGTAAAGGTCAAAGGACTCCGACTTAACTTTAAAGGCCAGGTTACCTAAACGGATTGTTATTTGGCGCTATTTCCTTTCTCAATCTGGTTTCGCTGTGTAGCATTCATGTTTATATGTAAGATTTGTATTATATTGTATGTTTCACCAAATTTCTTCTACTATAGAATGTAATCCTTACAGCATTGCATTGACCTAATGCGAGTTCGTATTCTTAACTCTGAGATATGCAGGTTCCTCATGAGCCTTTCTCTCGTCGGCAATCCAAACAAACATTTTTAATAAAAGTTAAGAAAGAGATAGTCTTCTTAGAAAATTCAGAGGATTTTACAAAAGTACGTAAGTATTCATTATTGCTAGCTTAATTTTTTTTTATATACCACGATGGTAGTAAACTAGCTTACGGCGCGCCTGATGGTAAGCGGTTACCGTAGCCTATGGACGCTTGCAACACAAGGAGCATCACATGCGTGTTGCCGACCTTTCATAAACCTATTTACTCCCTGCTTGAAGAACTCCAAACTGTAGTCCCCTTGAAAAATCTAAAACTTAAAAAAACCTTTAATAGCCAAGGAATACATCCACAGAAAAACTAAGAGTACTTCATAAGATTTTGAAAGTATGTGAAACCTACCATCCCACATTATGCCAGTGTGGTACACTAATTCCACTTCTTTCATTAGTAAAAGATTCCTGAAAGCTGTTAATATATTTGACAGCCAGCGTGGCGCAACTGGCGAGTAGCCGGCTGTGAAACGAGTGTTCACAGGTTCAAGCCCCGCACCGAGACAACTATTTGTATCAAGTCTGGGTGTTGTAAGGCCGTAGTCCCTCGTAGTTCTTCATAACCACGGTACAGATTTGACCTTGTGTCGGGTCAGAATTATGTGTGTGACTGTTACTTATCGTTTAAATAACGTATTTTCGTCTTTATCTACTTCTTATTAAATATGCTTTCCTCTGTGGCACAGGTGTAATTGCGCATGCGTAACGACTGTTGTGCTGAGGTGTCGGGTTCGATCCCCGGGTCGGGTAGAATAATATTGGATTTTTCTATTTAGAAATACTCAGTATTAGCCCGGAGTCTGGAATTTGTGCCCGGTATGGCGATAGGCTCGCCGCCTATCACATTATGGGACTGAAATTCGGCGAAAAGTGGGTGTGCTGGCTATACCTCTGCCTACTTCTTCGGGGATTACAGACGTGAGTGTATATGTATGTATTATATAACGTACCATTCCTAATTCTCACTTGCAAACATATTGTGAAATTCAGATACATCTGAGCTATATTGCAACGAAACTGGTTCAAGGACATGTTTTGTACTGTCGTGTGTCACAAAGAAAGTCGCTCCTTTTGTCTATAGTTTGATCTTGAACTCTCTACATAAGTGTCTCTATATAGAGTTAAGTAATAGGTACCTATGTTCCATTATGACATTCTCCTAAAAGTGTAAATCAGGAGTACCTCAAACTCGAAAAGGTATGCATGGGAGAAAGAAGTATGTATATCAGAATCGTAGCTCGTGGCACTGAAACGTCTCTGCCTACCCCCATGGGAGACAGGTGTTAGTGATATGTATGTTCTATTAATGATTTCATTAATAATAGAGGAGTCCCGAAGCACGACATCATATTTGTCTTTAGCTACTTGATAATCTTACTGGACGACATTGCGGTTACTATAAAGTGCAGTGTGGTTACTATTCCAGGATAAAAATAACACTTTGGAGGTAATAATTTAAGTACAATAAAATTAACGACAGTTACGTGAGAGAGAAGTTTTTACAACTAAATAATTACAAAGTTATACGAGTTCTGTTTTGTATTCAAAATGCACTTAAAATATCCAAACTGCATATTACTACAATTTACTTGAAAGTACTAAAAAGTAACTACTAGATGTTAATGCGTAACTGCAGTGTTCATTAAGAAATTGTATCACGACCTTTGTCTATGCCAATTTAAAAAGTTATGATGAATAAACCAGTTGGCTGCGCAATTGTGGCTTTTTATTTTCACATCTAATTCATGAATATAAATTAGTAACGCATTTAACTCACAAGACGCAACAATGTTATTATACTAATTGTTATTAATAAACCTTTTTATATGAAATTATTTGTTAGTAAAATATGACAGAGTTGGTAATGTTAAGCCATTTTAAATGACCTGACTTTCCTTAAATTAGCAATAAAAGACAGTTTATCATCATAAAATTTTTAAGTAATGGTCACTCTCGGGAAAAACTTGATCCTTAACTTTAACACATTTAGGTCCATACTCAAACGCAACTCAAGCATTTAAGATCGTGTTAAACATTTGGGACCCTCTTATTTGTCATAATTGTATGGCGTGTTACAAAATAAGTAGCGGTAAGACGGTCCGCCAGTTAAGTAGTATTTGGGTGTTAGGGATGCGGCGTCCGTCGAAATCGTCATGCTTTAAGGCCTTAAAAACCCAGTAAATACAACTATAACATTCTCAAAACTTGACAAACTGACCGTAACGAAGAAATATCTTCACTCTAAGACCTGTAGGCATACTCTTAAAATCAATTCCAATCTCGAACTGGATACAGTTTCAATTCCAATCTAGAAGATATTGGAACTCTAACTCACTCAACTAAATAAAATAGAATATTTACGAACTAGCGATCGTAAATGCTCTATTTCATTTAGTTACTAAAAATTCCGCCGTATTCAGTTAAAACGTGCGCTGTTGTTGCGTTCAAGAGTGCCAATTGTACAGTTTTAGAACCCAATCCCAAGTTTAAATTGGAATCGAGTGTCAAGACTAAACCTCCTGAATGTTCCAATTTTTCATTCTTTTAAGGGTGCGTTCCTAGGGTATTCCTTTACTAGAACTACAGCCATAACACTTATTTAGCATATACATATATTTGCTGTACGTTTACAGTAAAACATTAAATTTCATTTTAATGCATCGAACGTGAGCTACCTCGTAGCCATTAATGCAACCATCTAAAGCAAACGTGCATTACATTGTTCGTAACGATCACCTTATTACCATCATTGATATGTGAATTGGTGTCATGTACGTTGTAGTCAGACCTTGCTCTAGTAATGATTATGACAAAATCATGTGGTCTATGATCTCACACGCAGATCTGAGTAGATAAAAGAGATAGCGAGAGTTCTCTATCTCTCTCTTAGATTGACTAATAAAGTGGTGGTTGGGGTCAGCCATCCTACCGCTTTCCCTCATTTTACTAACTACTGATTAGATCAAAGTTTCTAGGTTTTTGTAGTACAACCCTATATTCCATCATTGTCAACTATTCTTGAATATATTACTATTGTTGAATATACAGTTATTTTACAAGGATTGATAACGGGTCTTATATCCTGGCTGAGAAGTTTGATTTGTATGGCAGAGGACTGGTAACTAACCAAATATGTTACTTAGTTATAATGATAGTTACCACCTATAGACACCAACAATATCCGCGGAATCTTTCTATGGTTTGAGGAAACAAATGGAGATTGGATATCCAATCTCTATTTCGGTGGGGCAAGGGTTATTTTTGTGCCTCCAACAACCTCACTGATTTTACGAAGCGCAAAAACAGCTACTGCCTTATCTCGATTTCCTGCAATTATTACCGTATTACCCAGATTTAGATGCTCCATTCATGTTGTGGATGAAATTGATAGCAACAGTCGGGAGCAATAAAGCTGGTCTTACGTCTTTTCATATGTCATTTTTTAAGTAAGGTATTAGAAGTTTAAGGTTTTAGAAGGTAATAGCAGCGATAGCCTAGTTGGTTGCGGTACGGACTGTCAAGACGAAAGTCGTAGGTTCGAAACCCAAGTGGCATACACCTCTGACTTTTCTAAAGTTATGTGTGTATTAAAATGTTAATTATCGCTTGCTTTAACGGTGAAGGAAAACATCGTGAGGAAACCTGCATATCTGAGAGTTTTTCGAAGGTATGAGAAGTCTGCCAACCCGCATTAGGCCAGCGTGGTGGACTAAGGCCTTTTTTTTTTTTTTTTTTTGTTGTCGCGGGGAAAGCGTTTTATTACTACCGCCCGCTCCGGGGGGAAGCGGAATAAGAATAAAACGGTTATGCTGGACTAGCCGGTCTTACGACCCAGCATCCCCCTCGCCCGGATGATGGCTATCCGGGCAGCCGCTGGGCCGAGTCCCTACCCCCTATGTACACCCCACCCGACACTACCAGCTAAAACCCCGCGGTGGCCTTCTTCGGCGCTTACGGAGCGATCCCGGGGTATTCTAAGGAGTGCTAGAATTGCTGCCGGAACCGCCCCTGCGCGGTGCTGCGTAGCAGCCCATCTCCATGGGAGGGCTTAGGAGCCCCCGCGCACCGAACAACGACAGCGAACGAGGCCTTACTACACGCGCTGCCGTCCATCTCGGGGTCGCACGATGCTCCGAAACCGGGAGTGCATCGATTCGGGCTGACAGCCCCCCGCTGCGAGCCCGCGACCCCCGATGGCCCCAATTAGTCGCCTCGTACGACAGGCAGGGGTTACCGTGGTGGAATTCAAACGCCCCCGTTCCACAGGGCGGGAGACACCGGTCAGTCGTCCACCCGGCGCCTCCTACGTCTTCTCTGGCGGCGGGAGGGATCATTTCGTTCCCGATCCCTCTCGGCACTCTCCTTCTGCGAGATGACGCTCTCGCAGAAGTGGGCCACCGCACGCCAGGACCTCCGGCTGGCGACCATGGACGACACCACGGCCGGCAGAGAGAGGTCTCCTCCGACGACTGCTCTGAGAGCGCTGCGCTCTTCGTCCCAGGCTGGGCACTCCTCCAACGTGTGTTGGGCCGTGTCCTCGCGGCAGTTGCCACAATGGTGGCACACGGCAGACACCTCCTTTCCGATCCGACACAGGAACGAACCGAAACATCCGTGGTCCGTCAGTACCTGCGTCAGCCGGAAAGTTGGCGCACCGTGGCGCCTGTCTAGCCATCTCTTTAGGACAGGACGCACTGCCGCGACGGTCCTCAAGCCCGCACTTGGGCTTTCCAGCCTGGTATGCCACTCCTCCACAGCGGTTCTGCGAAATCGGGCCGCAATCTCCCTCGGGGCCAGTCTCACCTGACGGCGACTGGACGCCTCCTCCCGCCAGAAGAACGCGGACGAGAGGAGTTTTGCGTCCAACTCCCAAGGGAGGGTGCCGGCCAATACGCAGGCCGCCTCGTGGGAGACCGTGCGGTAGCCCCTTACTATTCGCTGCGCCAACAAACGCTGCGGTTTGCGCAGCAAGGCGACGCAGCGGGGTTTCAGGGACTGGGCCCATACGGGACATCCGTACAGGGCCATTGACCGCACGACTCCAGCGTATAAACTTCGGCAAGGGCTATTAGGTCCCTCCAGGTTCGGCAGCAGGCGTCCGAGCGCGCCCGCCGCCCGCACCAATTTCGGCGACAACTCCTTGAAATGGGCACGGAAATCCCACCGGCTGTCCAGAATCAATCCCAAGTACTTCATTGTACAGCCGATGGGAATCCGCACCCCCTCCACATTGATGTGGGGCATTAAAGGTGGCCGAATCCGAGGACCGTGAAAGTAAAGGGCCTCGGATTTGTTCAGGGCCACCTTAAGGCCCAGTCGCCGAATCCTGCCCACCACCTGTTCGGTTGCGAACGAGGCGAGCAGGGTGGCCTCCTGGAAAGACCTGGCTGTCGCTGTTACTAGCGTGTCGTCTGCATAACAGACGACAGCGACGCCTCGGGGGTTAGTACCACGGAGCACCCAATCGTAGCCGATGTTCCACAGGAGAGGGCCCAGGACTGAGCCCTGTGGAACACCGCAGGCCATCGCTCTTCGGTGCCACCTGTCGGCGCCTGGATACACTATGTACCTGTCTGAGAGATACGAGCGCACCAGACGCCGGAGATACGGTGGCACCACGTGGTACCGCAGTGCTTCCAGTATGCAGGCCCAGGGCAGGGTGTTAAACGCGTTGGCGATGTCTAGAGACACCGCCACCACCACTTCACCCCGAGCCACTGCATCCTCCGCTTGTGCTTTGACCCGCAGAATCGCGTGTACTGTCGATCGGCCTTGCCGGAACCCGTACTGGCACTGTGCCAGGTCCGGCCCGACCCCTTCAAGATGCTCGACGAGGCGAGCGTGAACAATACGCTCGAAGAGCTTACAGACCTCGTCGAGCAACACGATGGGCCGGTAGGCCGATGGCGACTCTGCGGGCCGCCCCTCCTTCTTGAGCAGGACCAACTTCCCAGTTTTCCACTGAGACGGAAAACGGCCCTGCTCCAGACCGTGGTGGACTAAGGCCTAACCCCTCTCATTAGTAGAGGAGGCCCGTGCCCAGCAGTGGGACAATGTTTACTATAGGGCTAGTATTATTATTAGAAGTTTGAATGTTCTTCTAACCTAACTAGACTATAATACATGTCATACTAGCTATTTCTGAGGCGTCGGTGTCATAATAGATTAAGCGCAATTACTGACCCGCAATCCTACACCGATGCATGACACACAACAGTACCTTTATAAGGTAACCATAAGTAACACTTCGAAAGATCCGGCCTGTTTGTTCGAAGGTCTAAAAATGGCCAGTTATGTCTCTGAAGTATAAATAAATAATAATTACATCCACCAGTCACACACATGGTTCTGACCTCACATTAAGTCAAACCTGTATCGTGGGTATCAACAACTAAAAGGGATACGGTCCCACAATACCCAGACCCAAAACAAATTTTTTTTTGTCGCACAAACATTTGTCTCGGTTTGGGAATCGAACCCAGGGCCTATCGCTTCACAGCCGGCTACTCGCCCGCTGCGCCACGGATGATTTTAAGCTGACAGTAATATTCCTCACAACAGCTAGGCCTATGTCTTCTTGCGAAAGATGTAGGAACAAAACAGGTCCATCGAGATTCAACACGTATTCGATTTGTACGATAATGCGCATTATTACAAACATTTTGCAATAGAAAAAAGCTCTTTGAAACATGAGGGAAATACCCATAGCAGTTACGTTGCCCTGTTTAGTAGCATTACTATGGAAACACGACTCGATTTGAACTCGAATTTCATTTAATTGATTTTGTTTTAAAATTCGAACTTTATTTTATTTTTGTTAATTCATTGACATAGTGGTATTATATGCAGAGCGGAGGAATAATTTATAATAATTAACGAATGGTTACCTGTTAAACAGTTGAATATTCGTTAACGTCTTTTTTTATTATTCTGGCGCGGCAAACTGACCACACTGCGCCTGATAGTAAGGGCAGTGCCGTTCAGATAGAGTATCAAGTAGCGAGAGACAGTCTATCCCCCTCCACTCAACACAATCACGCCGGCCTGCTGTTTAGCTTCTTCACTATACGCCTAAAGGACCCAGGATCATAGGAAGGAGGGAACACGGTAGCCGTCTTTATCGATGGCACGTAATATGCTCTATAATTTTTTCTTTCTATATTTTTATAAGTTAGTCGATATAGTCATTATGTTAATAATACTTGATCGCATTCGCATTCGCATCAATGACACAATAAAGTCTACTAAACAGTTATCGTCTTAAAAACGTGAGAATCGAGGGAGATGTAACACAATAGTACGGCCCACGGTTGAATAAATAGAGCCAGGCGCATCACTTATTCACTATGCGTAAACGAAAGCGGCTTACCGCCTAATCTGACTCACTTTGTGAATTAAACAGCGCCTTCCCACGATATCGAAAGTGATCTCTCGACACTCGTCTAATGTTCGTTTCTAATTCTTTTTATTTATTCCTTCGAGTTTTTTTTTTATCTTACTGCTTATTGGTATTATAATAATCGAAATAAATAACTAACAATATGGTGCAGTGTGGTGACTTTGCCTCGACAGAATAAAAAAAAACCCTTTTTAGTACATTGAAATATTGATAAGTAAATGGATTTTAATATTAAAATAGTATGTAAATACTAATTAATTTTCGAAATAATTTGACACACCAGTTTTGTATGGGGCGGTAATTATTCGCATCAGAGTATCGTTAGATGTTGTCAGCTTCCGTGGCGCAGTCGGCTGTGAAGCGTAAGGCCGTGGATTCGATTATCGTATCGAGATAAGTGTTGACAACAGACATTTGTCTCAGGTCTGGGTGTTGTGAGAATGTCTCTCGTAATCATAATGCATACGATACAAAATAATTGTATCTTGGTTGGGTTCAGGACTATGTATGTATGACTGTAGGTCACTTTAAACGAAAACAATAGCTTCTTGAAACTCTTAAGTCAGGTCTCGAAAGAACTCCCCTCTTGAGGAAAGAGAATACACATTATTCATACAAAGTTCTAAGTTTAAAATGGCAGTCTTTGAAATGCAAATGTTTTTCTTAGTTTTGCTATTCCCCTTTATAAAGGAACTTTAACTTTAACAAATTATTATTAGTGACTGCCTTGGTGGCGCAGTTGTAATTGCGCATGCGTTACAACCGCTGTGCTGAGGTCTCGGGTTCGATCCCCGGGTCGGGTAAAGTGATATAAAACTCACCTCCTAACTGTACGTACGCACTCTGCACGCTTGTAGAATGCGGTTGACATATTTAAAATGTATATAAACAAGGAGTTTAATACGCTGAAAATAAATTCTATGTGTTAAAAATAAAGTCAATGAAATAATAAAATATTAAGTGTTTACTGACTACCTTTGTGGCATCGCATACGTTGCGATTATTGTACTGAGGTCAATGAGGTTCGATTCCCGGGTCGGGTATATTGGGTTTTTCTTCAGAATGTACTCAGTGTCAGCCCGGAGTCTGGAACCTGTGCCCGGTATGGCGCTAGGCTCGCCCCCTATCACATTATGGGACCGAAATTCGGCGAAAAGTGGGTGTACTATTAGTTATAACCATGATATCACGTTTTATAATAAACCCTAAACTGAACTGACTGCAAATAGAAATAATATTACCGTAACCCCCCCCCCCCCCCCCCCCCCCCCCCACTAAGCTATGCTCGTGTCAATATATTGTATCCGTGCATTCCTTAGTATATGAACTCAGTTTGAAATATCTTTTTTTTTTCAGTTACTATGGATGATAGTGCGCGGGGGAGATGGGTATAGTTGCCCGTACGGACAGAACTGCGCATTTGAGCCAGCACCACCTGGAAGATCGCCGCCTTGCGCCCAACCTGGCCTCACCTACTGCTTGCATCCAGATCCTTATCCGGAGTAAGTTTTTTTTTATCCTGGCATGGTGATTTCACCACGTAGCACTCCTTAGAATACGCCGGGATCGCTCCGTAAGCGCCGAAGAAGGCCACCGCGGGGTTTTAGCTGGTAGTGTCGGGTGGGGTGTACATAGGGGGTAGGGACTCTGCCCAGCGGATAGCCATCATCCGGGTGAGGGGGATGCTGGGTCGTAGTAGACCGGCTAGTCCAGCATAACCGTATTATTCTTATTCCGCTTCCCCCCCAGCGCGCTAGGTATAAAACCGTTTCCCCGCGACAACAAAAAAAAACGGTGATTTCACCACACTGCACCTGATGGTAAGCGCAGTGCCATCGTAGTGAGAGATAATCCATCCCTCGCTACTCAACGCGGTCGAGGGTCTAGTGTCAGAGTATTTAGAAGGCCGCAAAACGGCCAAAAATCGTACCCCAACTCTAGACCCCCGACAAAAACAAAACCAGATGTACACTGGCTGATCCCGGAACGCGACTAGTATTATTATATCATTACCTAGTAGGGATAGCTAACGTTGGAGCAAACTGTTCTTAGGCGCACCCTTTGCCTTTTAAGATCATCTTTGCATTCATTATTAATCTTCTATTGAGCGGTGAAATGACATTGTAGGGAATTTTTTAATTCAGAATTCTATACAGCAAAAATAGATTTTTCTGGAGTTTATCAATTTAATACATACATACATATACACTCACGCCTGTAATCTCTGAAGGGGTAGGCAGAGGTGTGCCTAACCAGTACACCCACTTTTCGCCGAATTTCGGTCCCATAATGTGATAGGGGGCGAGCCTTTCACACTACTGGGCACAGGTTCCAGACACCGGGCTAATACTGAGAATTTCTAGATAGAAAAACCCAATATCACTTTACCCGACCCGGGGATCGAACCCGAGACCTTAGAACAGCAGTCGTAATGCATGCGCAATTACAACTGTGCCACCGAGGCAGTCATTTAATATGCACCACTAATCGTTTGCTATACATTTTCAGAAAAGTAATCCGCCAACTGATTGACGCTGGGAAGTACGACATCAGGACCTTGTTATCTGACGAGAGCCGTGACGACTTCACTACTACTCAGAAGGCAGACTATCCCTACGACTATGGGCCCAACTCGCTGCCCCACGTCGACCAGATCTCACTTGTCAACGATGGCGTCTATACAAAAAACTACAACACCAAGTTCCACACCAGGTATAACCACGGTAAGTTATTATGAGTCGCGCTGAGCTAGATTTGGTTTTTATTTATATTGAAATGCTAGCAACGCTGTAGATGGTCTGCATAACTAGATCGGCTTGATCATGTTATCACCATTGCCTTACAGATAACTAGTATATTGCTGGTGGTAGGATATTCATATCCTACCGGATGGCTACCACCTCTGTACACAAGGCGTAAAACCCGCCATAGTGGCACATGCTAGTGTTTCGCGTTTCGGGATTAGCCAGTGTACATCCGGTTTTTTGTTGGGGGTCTAGAGTTGAGGTATGCCGTTTGGCCATTTGGTGGCCTTCCAAGTTCTCTGACACTCAACTACCCTCGACCGCTTCTTCACCTTCTTGCCCAGGACGTAGTGTGAGGATGCAGGCCGGCATGATAGTGTTGAGTAGCGGGGATATATTGTCTCTTGCTACTCATTACTCTAAATGGACGGCACTGTGCTTACCATGGTAATGGCTTACCATGGTGCAGTGTAGTAACTTTACCGTACCAGTATAAAATATATATATATATATATATAAGTTGCAGCATTTCGTATGGATTTGGCGTCTCAAAATCCCCTTCACGAATCAAAACCTTGTTACTTTCTTTTAAGGCTTACAACGCTCCCATAATTCTGGTATTATGGCAGTTCATAGATGCTCGAGATTATTTATTGTCGGACGAACTACTCGTTTCCTAAGACAGTTCCGGTTGCCTCTGCTTTAAAGCCCCTCTAAAATCTAATATTTTTCCCTCAAAGGTCGACAACGCTTCCATAATTTTCTGGTAATCTGGGTTTTATGACAACCAATAATCACTAATGCAATTATAAGAATTTTAAATATTATATTTTTGTACTGCAATTTTCTTAGTACACGGCACTTCTTAGGCACGATTTTTGGATAATAAATAAAAATATTAATATTTAAACATCGTAGACAATATATGCAGAAAACCAGTTCTTAATTACATTAGGTATGTGAAGATAGTGTGATGATAAAGGTGTAACAATGCCTCATGCATATGATGGAAATCCCGTCGCAGTGACTCATTCTCCTGCGTCGTAGAAACACTTACTTTATAGGCCAGCGAACTAATATACGTCAGTAATTTTGCGTCATTATTTTTGACCCGCTCCAAATTTATTACTATTTTGCAATTAGTTGATGGGCGATAACTGCCACCGAGTCACGTCACTGCCACCTTCTGGTCGGCGGTGGCGTGGTATGCATGAAGAGATTGGGGGATGACCTAGACGCCATTAAATTTACATGTCCAGAAAAGGCACATAATAGTGAACAGAGGATGAAAATGGGGAGTCATTTTTCCAGCTGTGGGACACAATAGGATAGAAAAAATTATATTAGTGCACTAAGTTTATAAGAGAATAAATATTTCGCGAAATTTGAGACAAGAATTAGAACACATTTTATTGACATTAATCACATTCCCTTGTATTACTGACTAGAAAAACCGACGTAATGTGGCATCTTATGATAAATATCAGTAATATTACAAGAGACTCAACAAACCCCTTTTCTCGCATGTTTTATCTGAAAATCAGCAAAAATCCTGTGTGTGTGATTCATGAGCTTCACTGGGCTGACTTGGTCCATTTTCTGCTAAAATACCATTTCGATTATAAAAATACAGCCATACAGCCTGACAGCCTCCGTGGCGCAGCGGGCGAGTAACCGGCTGTGAAACCAGAGACCTTGGGTTTGATTCCCACACCGGGACAAATGTTTGTGTGGCAGACAGACATTTAAGTCCGGGATCTGGGTGTTGTGAGACCGAAAGTCTCTCGTAGTCCCCGATATCTACAACACAAGACTCGTATATTAGTGTGGGATCGGGGCTATGTGTGTGACTGTTGGGTGTTATTTATTTATTTATATCTGCATTAGCAGCGATAGCCTAGTTGGTTGCGGTACGGACTGTCAAGACGAAAGTCGTAGGTTCGAAACCCAAGTGGCATACACCTCTGACTTTTCTAAAGTTATGTATGTATTAAAATGTTAATTATCGTTTGCTTTAACGGTGAAGGAAAACATCGTGAGGAAACCTGCATATCTGAGAGTTTTTCGAAGGTATGAGAAGTCTACCAACCCACATTAGGCCAGCGTGGTGGACTAAGGCCTAACCCCTCTCATTAGTAGAGGAGGCCCGTGCCCAGCAGTGGGACAATGTTTAATACAGGGCTAGTATTATTATTATCTGCATTTATAATAAATACTTTAGCAGCGTTTTTTAGTTAATGGATCTTATTTTCAGACACATTCTCCCACAAAACACCGTTGCAACCACCATCGCCAGTGGACCCATCACCCTACAACGTAAACGCATTCCAGTCGGCAAATTTCTCCAAGTTCGGCCTCCATGGGTACTCCCCCAACGGGTACTGGAACCCTACCCGCAGCCAATACGACGTTAATTACGAGAAGAAGGTGTTCAGGAACCCTGGGACAGGGACTTATGGCCAGGATTTTTTTAACACGCCTAATTTTTACCCGAGCTATGAGGCCAATGAATGGTTCAGGCAAGCCTCTAGTGGTGTCACCCAGTACAATCCTAATGAGTGGTGGAAGTAAGTACTTTTGATCAAAAATGAACTCTATATATATTTAGTGTTAGAGATGAGGTTTCAGTTACTATATAAATGAACGTGAATCATAAGTCTTACGGACCAGTGTTGTAAAACAAGAAGCCACGAATTTCGAAAATATAGATATGATGTTGTGTAGAATATTCATCACAATAATAATGATTAGTATTATAGGACTACCACGAAAATATAGCCACAGCTAAAGTATGAATAAAAGAAGCTTTTTTTGGGCATTGATTATTTTTGCAGACTTAAATAATATTAATTATAATAAAAATCTAAAATTTAATTCAAGTTCTAGTTACGACTTAATTTAAGCAATAGTAAATAAATTTTTTATTTATTATTATGGTATTGGCTATTCTATGCTATACTCTTTGTAAGTTTCCGAAATTCGCTGATTGTTTCGATGTAAAGCATCACCATCATAAAAACTACATAAAAACAAATTCCGCGCTTAGCGTATTCTACCGTCTGTATCATGGCGAATGCTCTCAAAAATTGTTTGATCTTATCCCATCCTCTCCCTTCCACACTAGAACCACGCGTACCGGCTTGCGAAGCCACAGCTTCGTGGTGTATTCTTCCACGGTCCGAACCAACAGGTTTGCAAATTCGTATTTTTGCCGCACCATCAAGTTGTGGAATAGTTTGCCAGCTATCGTGTTCCATCCTTCCTATGATCCTGTGGAACAGTTTGCCAGCTATCGTGTTCCATCCTTCCTATGATCCTGGGTCCTTTCGGCGTAGTGTGAAGAAGCTAAACAGCAGGCCGGCATGATTGTGTTGAGTAGCGAGGGATAGACTGTCTCTCGCTACTTGATACTCTATCTGGACGGCACTGCGCTTACCATCAGGTGCAGTGTGGTCACTTTGCCGAGCCAGAATAAAAAAAAACTATGATGAAGCTGTCACAGAATAATCAATTGTTTCCGAATATATTTCAGATACGTTTCTCCGTCACGATCTGACGTGACAGTGGAACGTTCGGTGACTTTTCCTACTAGAACCATCACTCTTCGCAGGAGGAGGAAGCGCACCGCTGAACCCGTGAAGACGACTACCCAGAAACCGCTGTCAGGTGCCGAGGCTCTGAGGATCGCTTTAGGAATGGCCAGGTAGTTTGATAATTATTTACGGTAGGCAGCGGCTTTGCTTTTGGCATTGCAGAAGTCTATGGGCGGTGACTACTTACCATCCGGTGGCCCGTCTGCTCGTCCGCCTGTCGGGGCACTAAAAATTTTGTGTCTCAAGCCTTTAGTCACACACATAGACTAAACCCACAATAGGTTAAATCTGTATCGTGTGTATCAAGAACTATGAGGCCAACGGTCGCACAACACCGAGAATCAAACCAAATATAACAAAAAATATTAAAAGTTAAATAAAAAAGTTATAAATATTTAATTATATCTATATGTTATGTAATATATATGTCATGAGTTGATCAACGCTAACCTAAACAAACCGCTGGACCCAATGACGGAAATAACTAGCAAAGGTTTTTACTTCGAATTTGATCTTAATGCTGCTCAATTGTTTCGCCACGTTTCGGAACTCACCTCCATCGAGGACGGGGGGTTGAAAAGCTTTTAACTTATTTGGAGCCTCGAGCAGAATACTATTTAATTTCTTTACTAAAATAGTTAAGAAATTTGACCAAATCACTTACTTTCTGTAGGTTAATCACCCCCATAAAGTTGTTATTTTGACATCTACCTTAGGGATTTGATCAAATCTCTATTTTCATAAAATCTCTTGTACACATAATATAGCGTTTGCTATTAGTGTGGTGCACGACACAGGTTATTTATAAATTCACTACTACGCAGATATAGGAAGCTGTAATAGCTTAAGATGCTTTTGTTTGGCTACGCTGTTTGGCCGTTTTGCAGCCTTCTGGGTACTCTGACACTAGACCCTTGACCGCTTCTTCACCTTCTTGCCCATGGCGTAGTGTGAAGTAGCAGGCCGGCATGATTGTGTTGAGTAGCGGGAGATAGATTGTTTCTCGCTACTCGATACTCTGATTGGACGGCACTGCTCTTACCATCAGGTGCAGTGTGATCACTTTGCCGTGCCAGGTTAAATAAAACCCTCCATGGATTGTAAACGTTTTCGCGGGCAGCTATTACAGATACATATTCTATTCTCATTTATTCGTACACTAATGATGGTTCCAGCGCAGAGGCAAGAGCGGATCGTCCGCGTCGACAAGCGGCCGCCGTCGAGGAGCTGTGCCGAGTGCGTACCCAGTTTATAAATCCCCGCGCAGCCCTCAATAACAAAGGCAACTGGAAATATGTAGTCAACATGCCCGAGAATATGACGCAGCTGGTACGCAGTGAGATTTGCGAGTAAGTGTACAAACGATGTATATAATATAATAATTTTGCCCGGCGTCGGGACGTGACGACCCCATCGCCCGCTGGTGGGATAATCTTGTGACAGAGATTATTCCACCAGTGCAATCAGTCAACCCAACTAGTGGTAGTGCCATGCTGCGCACTTTCGGGTAGCAGCCGAATGGGCCGGTACGCCCGGGGAAGAACCACTCTCTCACAGAAAACCGGCGTCAAGTGGCAGCTATACTGTCGCGTTTCGTTTGGTCTGTGAGAGTCCCGGAGGCCCACTCCCCATCCCTCCCCCACACCACTAAATAACATGGCAGTGCGAGATTTGGTTGATCTACCCCAGGAGGGTACCACCAGCGTACATCGCGGTGGAGAATCCCTCTCTGGGCGTCCACGCCCAGATCGTACACCACCTGTGCGTGGATGCCCAGGCTGCCCTCCGTATTCTGGGGGGGGCAATTTTGCACGTGTACGAGGCAAACGGAGCAGGCAACATAAGGCCACCCCTTCCACGCTTGCTGTGGATTTTTGCAACATAAGGGGGCTGAATTCCAACTTGAACGCCGTCCACTTCCATCTTGAGACGGCGAAGCCGGCCTTGCTATTCCTTACCGAGACGCAGATATCTTCTCCGGCTGACACCTCTTTCCTCTCCTACCCGGGGTACAAACTGGAACATTCCTTTGTACCGCGGGCTGGGGTGTGCGTGTACATTAGGGAGGATATCTGCTCTCGTCGCCTCGGCAGCCTTGAAGGGCGGGACCTATCCAACCTCTGGCTACGCATAGACTGCGACGACCATCCGCGAATCTACGCATGCCTGTATAGGTCCCATAGCGGTAATGCCGAAACTGACCGACTTGTTGAGCACATGCAAATGGCTACAGACTCCGTGCTGCAGGAGATCCCATCCGCAGAGATCGTGATTCTGGGTGACTTTAACGCCCACCACGCCGAATGGCTTAGATCACGCACCACCGATCATGCGGGGAGATCTGTTCACGATTTCGCATTAGCATATGATTTGACACAACTGGTCACCTCGCCAACGCGAATCCCAGATGTGGAGGATCATACACCTTCCCTGTTGGACCTTCTGCTGACCTCTCATCCGGAAGGCTACCTGGTATCCGTCGATCCTCCTCTTGGTTCGTCGGACCACTGTCTCGTCCGGAGTACAGTGCCAGTCACGCACTCAACACGGCCTCGCGTTGCGGGCTGCCGCCGCGTGTGGCACTATAGGTCAGCGGATTGGGACGGAATGCGGTCATTCTTTGCGTCCTACCCATGGGGGCAGATTTGCTTCTCGCTGGATGATCCTGACGTCGTTGCTGACTCTATCACTGATGTGGTACTTCAGGGTATGGAACTCTTTATTCCGTTCTCTGCAGTGCCCATCGGAGGCAAATCCCAGCCTTGGTTTGGTCGCTCCTGCAAGACGGCATTACGCCGAAAGCGGGAATGCTACCAAGCCTGGGCTGACGCGTCGGCGTCTAGTGATGTAAATACCGGCGCATTTAAAAAGGAGTTTAACTTTGCCTCTAGGTCCTTCAAAAGCGCCATTGCTAAGGCAAAGTCGGAGCACATTGGCAGAATTGGCGAGAGACTGGCACGTCTCCCGTCGGGAACACGTGCGTTTTGGTCTCTCGCCAAGGCTGTCTTAGGAAATTTCTGTCAGCCATCTTTTCCACCCCTGCACACGGAGGATGACTCGCTGGCCCATGCCGCGAAGGTGAAAGCCGATCTTCTGGGCTCTCTCTTCGCGTCCAACTCGACTTTGGATGACCGAGGAAATTCACCACCGACAATCCCGCGGTGCGATGCAACGATGCCGGAGGTTAAGTTTCGGCAAAGTGCAGTTCGCAAAGCACTCCTGTCCTTGGACATTCATAAGTTGAGTGGGCCCGATGGCATCCCTCCGATCGTGTTGCAGACATGTGCTCCGGAGTTGGCACCGGTTTTAACGCGTCTTTTCCGGCACTCCTATACATTAGGCGTAGTCCCGAAATCCTGGAAGGCCGCTTTAGTGCACCCGATCCTTAAAAAAGGCAACCGCGCGGACCCGTCCAATTACAGGCCTATAGCCATCACCTCCTTGTTCTCCAAGATAATGGAGTCCGTTATCAACTGCCAGCTCCTGCGGTACCTGGAGGAGCACCGGCTGATTAGCGACCGCCAGTACGGCTTTCGTCGGGGTCGCTCAGCCGGTGATCTTCTAGTCTACCTAACTCATAGATGGACAAAAGCAGTTGAGACCAAGGGGAGGCGCTTGCAGCCAGCCTGGACATAGCGAAGGCCTTTGATCGGGTATGGCACAAGGCGCTTCTTTCGAAGCTACCTTCCTATGGGCTTCCCGAGAAATTATGCAACTGGATCACCAGTTTTTTGGCAGATCGGAGCATCAAGGTCGTCGTCGACGGTGCATGCTCTGATCCTAAATTTGTCAATGCTGGTGTTCCACAAGGCTGTGTACTGTCTCCTACTCTGTTTCTTCTGCATATAAATGACATGCTGCAAATCAGCAACATTCATTGCTATGCAGACGATAGCACTGTAGATGTACTGTACACTGGCCGTGCTAATATTTCTCGGGAATACGTCGACGAGAGCCGGAACAAACTTGTGTCTGAAGTAGAGTCCTTGTTAACCAAAGTCTCGGACTAGGGTCGACTAAACTTAGTCCAATTCAACCCCAAAAAGACACAAGTCTGCGCGTTAACCGCTAAAAAGTCACCATTTGTCGTAACTCCTCATTTAGAGAACACTCCCCTGTCTGCCAAACCCAATATCGGAATACTTGGCGTCGACATTTCGAGCAACGTCCAGTTCCGCGGTCAATTGGAAGGAAAGGCCAAATTGGCCTCAAAGAAGCTTGGTGTGCTCAGTAAGGCGAGACGGTACTTCACGTCGGGTCAACGCCTAAATCTCTATAAGGCGCAAATTCGGCCCCACATGGAGTACTGTTCTCATCTCTGGGCGGGAGCCCCCCAGTACCAGCTACTTCCATTTGACCGCATTCAACGTAGGGCAGCTCGGGTTATCGACGATCAAGCTCTTTCCGATCGGCTTGATCCATTGGCTCTGCGTAGAGATGTTGGATCACTCTGCATCTTCTACCGCATTTATCATGGGGAATGTTCCGAGGAATTGTTTGGATTGATCCCGGCCGCTGAATTTCACCATCGGACATCGCGCCAAAACATAAAATTCCATCCGCACCATCTCGATGTCCAGCGTTCCACAACAGCGCGATTTTTACGGCATTTTCTGCCACGCACAACCACTCTGTGGAACCAGCTGTCGCCGGCGGTCTTTCCGAACCGTTACGACCTGGGAACCTTCAAGAAGAGAGCATATTCTTTCCTGAAAGGCCGGCAACGCATTTGCAAGCCCTTTGGTGTTGCAGATATTCATGGGCGGCGGTGATCACTTTCCATCAGGTGAGCCTCCTGCCCGTTTGCCTCCTTTTTCCATAAAAAAAAAAAAATACTAGCCCTGTATTAAACATTGTCCCACAGCTGGGCACGGGCCTTAGTCCACCACGCTGGCTTAATGCGGGTTGGTAGACTTCACATACCTTCGAAATTCTTATAAGAAGAAGGTATGCAGGTTTCCTCACGATGTTTTCCTTCGTCGTTAAAGCGATAATTAACATTTAATACACACATAACTTTAGAAAAGTCAGAGGTGTATGCCACTTGGGTCTCGAACATACGACCTTCGTCTTGGCAGTCCGTACCGCAACCAACTAGGCTATCGCTGCTATTTGTAACGATGTAATAACATTTAATGTAATTTAAACCTTTTGCATGTCTCGGTACCTTTAAATATCACATAATTTGGAATAATTATTTTATTTGGTTCATATCGCCGGTGGGCGGTCTATTTCATTAAAGCGACTTTTATTTAAATTTATAGGACAGATGAGTTATCTGAAGAAATATAAACAAAAATAAACTATCGCGTGGATTTTAGTAGAATTTATTATATTATTTGATTAAGCATGTACTGCATCTTCATGACTTATTTTCATGCATTTATGAGCATTATATTCTAAAACAAATGTGCCCTGAAAAAAAATTTGCTGTTTTTTACCAGTTGATTTGAGCGCCATAAAAGTGCACAAAAAAATGAAATTAGGCTCAAAGATGCAAACGAATTTGCTGATTCTGAATTTGTATTTATCTCAATATAGCAAATGTCGCTTATATTATATAGCCCGCCAACCGTCGATTTAATGTAACTTACACCTTGTTGACTTTTAATAACGTCTCAAAGGATATTAAAAAAGTAAATTAGTACGGACTAGGCCGATAAGTCAGGCAGAACTGTTGCTTTTTATAATAACAGAAAATAAAATTTTAAAATAACTTTGTGCGATTGAATTTGAGTAACTTCATAAAGCGCCATCTATTAGTGATCTTTTACACTAAAATATATGTTTACAACTACCCCTTTCATCAAATAGAATAACTAAAAACTATTTTATTATTATTATAATTTTGTTTATTTCTTACAGGTCAACAACTTGCAGTGGCTTGTGTACAATTCCAGCTGGCTACTCGTCTCGTTGCGAACAAAAATATATTCAGAAACGTTTAGTGGCACTGGAATCTAGCGGACAAAACTTATATACCGACGTCTTTTGGTTCCCTAGCTGTTGCCAATGTAGTATTACACCCAATTAACTATAAAACACTATGAATAAATGCCTCCTTGTGATTTATTTTTACGCTACTTCTAATATCACTCGCTATGTTGCCGCTATCCGCCGCTAGATGGCGTAGTTACCACGTTTGTGTAATATTCACTGCCTTTTTATTTAAGTTAAATTTAATATTTCCTACAAGTCATGACACGTAGTTATCGAATTTTATATTGTATTAAAAATCTATGATAATAATCGATCAATGTAGATGCTATTATCGTAAAGGCAGAGTATTATAAAATAATTATTAACAGCCTTAAATTTAAATTTAGCATTAATGGTAAACTTAAGATCCATGGGTCGTTCTGTAAATATAAATCTAAGTGAATAAATAAGATTACATAGCTACATTGTGTTTTTTCAATGACTCCCTAATAGCAAATAACCCTTATATCGGTTTGATTTAAGTGTCATTTTTTGCCATATTGAGTTATACAGATATCCGTAATCAGCGAATTTTTCTGCACCTTTTGAGCCTTGTTTCAAAATATCGCAATAATAATGATATGTATTCAATCAGATTGAAGTAACAAAATTATAAATTACATAATAACACGACTGTCACACAAATAACCTCGCCTTCACGCTAAGATACGAGTCTTGTGTCGTGGGTATCGGGGACTACGAAAGATTTTCGGCCTCACACCACCCAGACCCGATATATCTGTCACACAAATATTTGACTCGGTGCGAGAATCGAACCCAAGGCCTTTCGTTTCACAGCCGGCTATTCGCCTACTGCGCCACGGCTGTCTGGTATAATAATACTAGCCCTGTATTAAACATTGTCCCACTGCTGGGCACGGGCCTCCTCTACTAATGAGAGGGGTTAGGCCGTAATCCACCACGCTAGCCTAATGCGGGTTGGCAGACTTCTCATACCTTCGAAAAATTCTCAGATATGCAGGTTTCCTCACGATGTTTTCCTTCACCGTTAAAGCAAGCGATAATTAACATTTTAATACACACATAACTTTAGAAAAGTCAGAGGTGTATGCCACTTGGGTTTCGAACCTACGACTTTCGTCTTGGCAGTCCGTACCGCAACCAACTAGGCTATCGCTGCTATTAACTAGGCTATCGCTGTCTGGTATATAGGATGTCAATAAATAACATAATAACACCCAACAGTCACACACATAACCTTGATTCCACAGTAAGATATAATATCTTCTGCCATGGGTACCAAGAACTTTGAGAGAATAAGTCTCACAAAACTCAGACCTACAAATATTTGTCGATCACAGGAACATCATTCTCAGTGCGGGAATCAATCAGCCTTTCGTTTCAAAGGTTGTGTAATTTTTTTTTACAAATTTAAAATACAGTAACTTAATTAACATACATTAAGCTGCTCCAAAGTATTGCAGTCCCAGTATTGAAAACATCTCTTGGAAAGAGCAACGTGATTTGTTGTCCATTCTTCTCTAGCGAAATTGCATTCCGAACTAGTATTAGATTCATGAAATCTAAATAATATATATTAACGGTAGGCAGCGGCTTTGCTGTGCCCTGGTATTGCAGATGTCTATGGGCGGCGGTGACTACTTACCATCAGGTGGGCCGTCTGCCTATTAAAAAAAACTTATAATCCCCGAAGGAGTAGGCAGTGGTGTAACCAATACACCCATATTTCGCCGAGCTTATTACAGTCCTATAATGTGATAGTGGGCGAGCCTATTGCCTATACCGGGCACAATTCCAGACTCCGGGCTGATATTGAGTACTTATTTCCTGATAAAAACATCTAAATATAACATTTGATGGATTTAATAAATATTTTGATTTAAATTTACTACAAAAGTTTCTTGCCAGTAGTAAGCGTTATGGAATACATAGCTAAACTACTTGAGAAAAACGATTTAGAGGAATGAGTCACTATGAAAGGTTTTCGCAATGCGTCTAATAGCCATTTAGACGGATAGTGGCATACTAAAATAAGTTAGGCATCTTAAATAGCCTCAAAGATAAATAAATGTAATACTAAACATAGTTTCTTTGGCCTTCGGTAATTTTTTTATTACTTTCATACATATTTTGCCTTAAGTAGCATAATTACCCCGAGAAGCCCAAGAGTTAAGGCTTTAAAACTTGGTCAGGAAGTTATAAATTAGCGATGGTCGGTTTTACAAAAATGTTCACGAACGATTTCAATGATGATATTGTCATCCGTTGTCAAATGTGAACAAAGGATCCTCACAATGCCACCAGGTTCATAGGTTCCAGACTAGCCAGTCCCTCAGCCCAATAAAGTAAAAAACTAATTTCAAAAAAGTCTACAATTAATTAATATATAGAGTCATGTTCGGATAAACTATCCAGTATTATATCCAGTGCTAAATGACGTTAATTCTATACAAAACTTTATTGAGGCCCATACTTACCTATGGCTCAGAGACTTAGGTACTCAGCAGAAAAGATGAGAACCGCCTACTTGTGTTCGAGCGTAAGATTCTTAGACGAATATTCGGTGCTGTGCAAGAAAACGACCTGTGGAGGACGCGCTTTAACCATGAGTTATACGAACTTTATAAAGAGCCCAATATCATAAAAACCATACAAATTTTACGCCTAAGATGGGCAGGACATATTGTTAGGATGGGCGAGACCAGAATGCCGAGACAATTGCTATACGGCAAACCGGATGGCCGCAGAAGTCGTGGCAGGCCTAAACTCAGATGGCTAGATGGCGTTGAACAGGATCTCAAAGTAATTGGTGTCAGAAGCTGGAAAGAGAAAGCCATGAACAGATCTGTCTGGAAAAAGATACTAGACCAGGCTAAGGTCCACCCTGGGCTGTAAGGCCTACGATGATGTAAATGACGTTAAGTTCACCGGGTATTTTGAAAGGGCTGCGTTTCAACCTGGTGATATTTGTAAAGTTATAGTAAAGTCCGACAAACGACCAAGTAGGTCACCTGATAGTGAGATGGCTAGACAGGCGCCACGGTGCGCCAACTTTCCGGCTGACGCAGGTACTAACGGACCACGGGTGTTTCGGTTCGTTCCTGTGTCGGATCGGAAAGGAGGTGTCTGCCGTGTGCCACCATTGTGGCAACTGCCGCGAGGACACGGCCCAACACACGTTGGAGGAGTGCCCAGCCTGGGACGAAGAGCGCAGCGCTCTCAGAGCAGTCGTCGGAGGAGACCTCTCGCTGCCGGCCGTGGTGTCGTCCATGGTCGCCAGCCGGAGGTCCTGGCGTGCGGTGGCCCACTTCTGCGAGAGCGTCATCTCGCAGAAGGAGAGTGCCGAGAGGGATCGGGAACGAAATGATCCCTCCCGCCGCCAGAGAAGACGTAGGAGGCGCCGGGTGGACGACTGACCGGCGTCTCGCGCCCTGTGGAATGGGGGCATTTTGAGAATTTCACCACGGTAACCCCTGCCTGTCGTATGAGGCGACTAATTGGGGCCATCGGGGGTCGCGGGCTCGCAGCGGGGGGCTGTCAGCCCGAATCGATGCACTTCCAGTTTCGGAGCATCGTGCGACCCCGAGATGGACGGCAGCGCGCGTGGTAAGGCCTCGTTCGCTGTCGTTGATCGGTGCGCGGGGGCTCCAAGCCCTCCCATGGAGATGGGCTGCAACGCAGCACCGCGCAGGGGCGGTTCCGGCAGCAATTCTAGCACTCCTTAGAATACCCCGGGATCGCTCCGTAAGCGCCGAAGAAGGCCACCGCGGGGTTTTAGCTGGTAGTGTCGGGTAGGGTGTACATAGGGGGTAGGGACTCGGCCCAGCGGCTGCCCGGATAGCCATCATCCGGGCGAGGGGGATGCTGGGTCGTAAGACCGGCTAGTCCAGCATAACCGTTTTATTCTTATTCCGCTTCCCCCCGGAGCGGACGGTAGTAATAAAACGCTTTCCCCGCGATAACAAAAAAAAAAAAAAAAAGGTCACCTGATAGTAAGCGATCTCCGTCACACATGAACAGTGCATTGCTGGTGGTAGGATATTCATATCAGCTCAAATAGCGACCGCCGTACACAGGCTGTAAAACCCACCATAGTGGCAAACGCAAGTGTGTCGCGTTCCGGGATCAGCCAGTGTACATCTGGTTTCTGTCGGGCGTCTAGAGTTGGGATGCAATGTTTGACCGTGTTGCGGCCTTCTGAGTACTCTGACACTAGACCTTCGACCGCTTCTTCACCTTTCTTTCCACGGTGTAGTGTGAAGAAGCTACACAGCAGGCCGGCATAATTGTGTTGAGTAGCGAGGGATAGATTATCTCTCGTTACTCGATCCTCTAATTGGACGGCTCTGCGTTTATCATCTGTTCTAGTGTGGTTTGTTGGGTCAGGACAAAAAAAAATACCTTAGATTTCGTTGCTAGGCTATAAATAAAATACAGGTCTAGAAATGGATACTTAAGGCTCTGGAAATCTGACACCGTATAAAACGCAACAAAAAAAATGAATTCACGTAGTTTTATAAAATACAATGTAGACAAATCTGTATTTATACCAAGCTCTATATAAAATATATAGCGTTTTGTAAATACCATCGTTTATAATATTCCCTGTATCGTTTAATTTAGAATTAAGTATGTAATTGAATAATAATAGTACATAAAATTAAAATATAACAATATGTCTATTTATATCCAGGTTCTCTCTCCCATATTTAAATACATATATAATTTGTAGATTGTCATAAAATATTTTCTAACTTAAACAAAAATAAACGCGTTTCAAATTATTTTATTACAAAATTCCAATTCTTGCACCTCTTCTTCTCTCTTCTTGGACCTCTATACAAGACAACTAATGCAAAGGCAACCTACCCATTCAGCCTGACAGATCTCTCTTACCATAACTCGAATCCATAACCACGAATATTGTCAGCGGGCTATTGTGGAGAAGGTATTCGTGTTAGATGTACAATATTATTATGTATTGTAAGATAACTGAGTATGGAATTCAAGTAAGCCTTCGTCTCACAGATACTAATCAACAGGCTAATCTAGATTTTTAAACCATTTACCATTCGAACTATTTATCTACACACAATACAGAAACGATAAAAAAATTATAATCTAATTTCATGATTTGCTGCAACATGTGTGGTGGAAGGGGCACCAGCTCAGTAGACGCTGCTGAAAAACAGCGCTCATTTTCAGCTGGATCCCATATAATAGTATATTATAGATATAATAGTATGATTTATTTTACCTTTTTTTATTCTGGCACGGCAAAGTGACCACACTGCATTTGATGGTAAGCGCAGTGCCATTCAGTTAGAGTATCAAGTAGCCAGAGACGACTATATCCTCCTACCTATACCTGACAGAATCATGCCGGCCTGCTGAATAGCTTCTTGACACTACTCCTAAAGGCTGATCAAAGGAAGGAAGGAACACAGTAGCTGGCAAACTATTCCACAGCTTGGTGGTGCAGCAAAGATACGAATTTGCGAATACCTTGGTTCGAGCAAGGGTAGTAGACACCACGAAGCTGTGGCTCCGAAAGCCAGTACGCCTAGTTCTGCTGAGGAAGGGAGGGATTGAGATAGCTTAGTTTTACTAACAAGAATTTGGATAAGGTTATCTACTCAAGTCTATTTACATATCTAGTGGATCATATTATTACCCATATGTCCTAAGCATTTATCCAGCTATCCTAAAGATTTAGATATGAACTTAGGGGTTAGCAAACTAACAACATGTATTTTTAAACATCTATACATACTTTCATCCTCTATTTAACACCTTGTATGTTTTAAATAAAATATAGGCTATGTTCGTTGCCAGAGGTCAAACTTTCGTCGTACCAAATTAAAAAATTACATTCGTATTTAAAATATTGTTTATAGTACATATAATTTTCTGCCTCTGTGGCGCCGTTGTAATTTCATACACGGTAAGAATGCTGCGTTGAAGTCTCGGGTTCGATCCTTGGGTCGGGTAAAAGCGATATTGCGTTTGCGTATCATGAAATACTTAGTATCAACCCGGAGTTTGGAAAGTGCCTGTTATGAGGATAGATAGGTGATAGATCACACCATAAGAATAAGTTCGGCGAGATGTAGGCATATTCGTTAAACTGCTGCCTACCCCTTCGAAGATCTTCATAGTGCGCATATAGTATTCATTTTCTAGATAGATAATTCGTGCTTTGCAAATTATTATAATTATATAAGGATTAATATTATCTCTTTTTTTATTTTACACATTTACTAAATATTAAAATGAAATTTGTATTTCTAAGAACGATTTTAAAATTTAAATAATCACATCTTAATATTGCTCGGCTCGCTTGCGAGATCCAAACATATTTTCCTTGTATTAACTGAGCGAGAGAATTAGGGGGTGGAAATCGTCCACATCTGCAAGGGACCGAGTCAACCCTTAGGTTGCACCCTTAGGGTACCGAGCCTACCTTAACAAATTTTCCCTTAAGCTTAACTTGGTTTTCTGTATTTATCAACACACGGACACCCTTCGAAACATTTTCGTGTAGTAATTAAAAAGTATGTTAGGTTTACTTAAAAAATATTTTTACATTTATTCGAGTTACATGAGTTACATAAGTTTTTTTTAAATAATAATGTCAACATCAAATATGTAAAAAATACTCTTGCTTTTTATTAATTTATGTAATTAAAGATATTCGTCAAAAAAGAAGTTTAACTTTAGTTTTTTACTTATTTTTGATGATCAAAATTTTGCTGAAAGGCAAACATCAATAAAATAAAAATGTATGTATGTAGCTGTCACATTTAATGTATGGATTTTTCAATGTTGGTATTTAAGAAATGAAGCTTATACGAAAAGTTCTTTAAAAATACTTCGTTTAAAATTTGTTACAAGTGCATCCATTAAAATCATTCATTTACGTGTGTTACAAGCACCAGAAATCAAATACAACACCGCAGAAGAAACCGAAAGCACTTACATCAAGCGTTAAAATTAACGCGATGACGCTTTCGATAAAAAATATCAAGCAAAAAGTATCTCGACACGCGTAAAAGTAAAAGAGGAAGCGGGGAAAAAATCAATGCTTGCGTTTTATGTTCTGTGCGTGTGACAGATCGGTTGTCATGGAGACCACGACGGGGGACGCCGCTGACGGGAAAAAAGGGCCTATATCAATGAGGGAAACAACAAAATGGCGGTTATGCGTCCCGCGCAAAGTCGCACCGAATGCGATGCGAACGCATTTAGGCTATTATTGTTTTGAAAAGTTCGCTGTGCGTCGTGCGAGCGGGACGGAGAACAGTAAGGGAGCCGGTAATCGATATTACGCACTTTTGTAGCGATGGAAATTGGCGGTACGGTGCAAGAGTGAGGTTTGCACGCGGTGCAATCTTTTCAATTTTTAATTCCGCGTGCGTAAATAATTTTGGTTCTATAGTACTTAGCTATATAAGATATTTGCTGCACAGTACATGACTAAATATTAATGTCATAAAATCATTATAATTTTGAACTTTTAAATACACGTATAAAAATAATGATTAATAAACATAAGCAGCAGATGTTTAGGCAATGATGAACACGTAATAACGATTCTACAAAGGCTGAGTAATTTCTATGTGGGTGGTGAAATTTTGATGACTCACTTTGGTGTGGGGTGCCATTTTTCCCAACTTGCCTCTTATTCGTACAATTCTGGGAATAAACGTGTTTTTCTCTATGTATAAGTCTTTTCTGCCTTATGACTAGACGGCCAGTTATTAAATATGAAGCTAAAATACGTCAATTTCAAAGTCTTATGTAAATTAATTGGAAATAGCATTTGAGCCCGCATTTAATGGCAATAATAATTTTAAAGTAATGTTACTTTTGTTTGACATTTATTTCATTTTAAAAACCTTATCTCGCTTATATCTAATTACTAACAACTAAATAATTTATTTTTTTCTTATTAAGAAATGAGTAAATTCTGTGTTGGTTAAATTCTTATTCAGAATGAATAAAGTTGCTTTGCTTCAACTTGTGATTTTTTTTCAATACCATAGTCTTGTGCTTATAAAAGATACGATACAATACTCTGACACGGTTTTGTCAATATTTTATATTAATCTAAAGGGTTTATTATTTGTTCAAACCTATGATATCATAAGTTGATGTATCTTAATGATTATGCAATAAGTATTAACATATTAGGTATTTGTATTTTTAAATTTTTTATTTATTAATTTACAATAAAAAAGAACAAGAAGTATCGATTGCATACGATCAAATTATGCAAAGGGCAGTATTTTGGTTAATAAATCCCTAATTAACACCGACCCTTTGAATCAACACCGCGTGAAAATTGGGACAAAATATCACTTGTGTATGGGGTAAAGTGTGTTTTATGAGGGGATCAATTAAAAATGACTCCGTCAAGTATCCCATCCCATAGTATCGACACAGGGGCACCTCAGCTCGCAGATTTAGTACCGAGGGGAATGCGAGCGTGGCGCCTACTTAGTGCTGTCCTGGGGTTCAAACCCTCTTTGCACCTTACGTCCTGAACGCAAAACAATCGGAAACGTCAACCTGTCGCCGAATGGGGATGAATGTCGCACGCCCTTGGCGAATATTACTGCATAATTTGATTACCCTTTCCTGCTTCAGTTTGGGACAGTTTTTGCGTCGTACGAGGCGAATGCGAAGTTGCGCGTAAATATGAGCAGGGTGCAGGGCGTGCGTACGGGTGACGGTGCGTACCGCGTGCCACTCGATCGATATAACGCCGACGCGAAAGCTCAAAGTAAACAGATCGAAGCCAACAGCGAATGTGCTCCGAATCGAATCCCGCCAAATGCACCGACAGCTGTGCCATGTGCCTTGTGCGTAGCTCGTAGCGCGTAGCGGCGTGATCCTACAGCGGGCCGTTGTAGAAGCGACTCGGAGTCGGGCGCGCTCGCGCTTGCCGCCACCGCCACCGGCACCGGCCCTATTATTATTATTTGTAAACAAGCGTGTGGTGGTGCGGGGCGCGGGTGCGTCACGTGACCGCGCGCCATTGGCCGCCGCGGCAGCTGCGAGCCGCGTTACCGCGCCGGTCGCCGCGCGCGCCAGTCCGCCGCCGATCGTCGTCGCGTTACTACGCGCATACTTCATCCCAGCGCGCCGCGACACGCGACACGCGCACTGTGACGCGATCGCGAACTTCGATTCTCTTTTTGTTTATTTTTCGCTGGCGTCCTTCGGACCGTTTTGTTTCCGACGCACCGAGACGAAGAAAAAAAGGAGGTGCGGATGGATCGAGCGACCGGAGAAGGTACGGCCCCGGCGTAATGCAAAAGTTTAGTGGAAGTGGCAGTGGTACAGTAGTGAAGTTGGTAGAAGAGTTGCAGCTTCTATTGTAGTGTAGTGCAGGGGTGCTGGCGCTGGGCCGGCCCGGCGGCGGTAGAGCGTGAAGCGAGCCCCGGTACGCGTTCGCGTGCTTCCGCCACGGCTTTCGCTGTGTGCTTTGCGAATCGATCCTCGTTTTCCTGCTATTCATTTTGTTAACAGTGCATACATGGAATATTCCGCCAGTAATGTCTTTCGTCTTGTACAAGAAGTTTAAAGCCTGTTTGTGTTGTAAAAGCTGTATGTACTTAGTTGGTGTTGTTGTAGTGAGCCGTTTGAGTTTGGAGCTTAATTTCAAAAGTTTTGTATAGAAGTTTTGAAGTATGCTTTAGTGCAAATTAGGAAACTAATAAGATGCATCAATATAGCCAAATAAAAGGACAAATTAATTACATTTTACTCTATGTAGAGACAATAACTTTTGCTTAAACTGAAAAAGTTTATAAAGTTGTTAAATATGCTATGTATGCTAGTTATTATTTCTGTTATAAATCAAAGAATCCCTTTGCGACATACGTTAAGGCATGAACCGTGCGCTTTGTTTTGGTTTTAGTTTTAATGTAAGAAATGTGGTTTTGAACGAGTTTGCTACACGGTATAGTTTGTATAAACAAACCCGTATTAAGCTTATCCTATTTGCCATTTTTAAGCAAGTGTTTACAATAGTACTGTTAGTACAAAATTGTTTTTTGTTATAAATGACCCAACTATTATCTAAATATTATGAAGATATTTCGTTAATATCAAAGTAACAATAGCCTAGGAGTGGTCTTCGAAGGCTAAAGTTATGGGTCCTAATCCAGATCTAAGAGCATGTACCTCTGAATGTAGGATTTCACGTGTATATAAATAGTTGATATTGCATGCTTTAGCAGTGGAGAAGACATCATAAGCGAACATACATACTTTAGACTTCAAGAAAATAATTTCTAAGAAATCTGTTAACTTTGATTAGACCAGCTTGGAGGATTAAGACCTAACATATCTCATTAGGAAAGAAGACTCCATCCCAGCAGATATTTATTTATTGCAATATCTAATCGATATCCTTCGGTAAGTTTGTTTATTCGAATCGATATTTTGGCAATTCCACTGGGTTATAAATATTCCGAATGGTAGAGTGACTGAGTATTTAAGGACTCAATAGGTTTTTTGAGAATTCTATAATTCTAATGATTTATCATGATGAGAGAATTATCAAGCGATAGATTAAGATGCATATTTGTTAATGAATCTAGTCGAACTGTCTCATACCTTTCTGCTAGCCTTTGACAACGTAGAACTTCGTGCATAAAGGTTTAGGATATAGCCACAAAACATGTATGCACTAACTTTAAGTGTCTAAATAAGATAGATTATATTAACTTGCTATTTGGAATAGGCTTTGTTTAGGAAATTCTTAGGCTAGCTGACTAAGGAACTTTAATGTAAATGTTAAACTTGTAGAGACAATGTGATAGTATTTTTAATGGTATTTGTTGAGGCTATTTTAATTAAAGAAATACACTATTACATCAGAAATATTATAAAGAGGTTTTAGGGTTTTGTATCTTCATTTAATTTCAAACATTTTGTTTAATATTGTTTTGGGATGAATATATGAAGACTTGATTCATAAAAAATATAAAGTTTTCAAATTTATCCGTTTCGTGTAAATTTATCCAAATGTGTTAGTTTGACCAAAATTTGATGAAATTAATTTAGTTGGGCTGATTATACATGTACGTAGTTTAATGGCTTTTTTGACAAGTCTATACTTTTAGAAGACACAGATACAAGAAACATATCAACGTATGTATATGTCATGTTTGCATCAGTGCATTGGCTTAACGGCAACTTATTATCAAAATAATTTTGGTCTTTAATTATGTACCACCAATTCGTTTTTTTTTGGATTAGTAGGTTTTTTTAGTAGATTTAGAAGTCTTTTAAAGGCTAGAAAAGAAGAAGGCAAAAAATGCTGAATTACTTTGAAATTTTATAGTTAACCGATAGTTATTCAATGTTGAGGTGCAGCAGACAACCAGTCGCTCAATATCCCATCCATTATATCGAACTTGCAACTGAATGAAATGGCATGGTGACGCATGCACGCTGCAGTTGACTGACGAATGATGTCACGCATTTAACCCTTAATTGGTAGTAACAGTTGATTTAAGAACGACATATCGATTTGCACCATGATTTACGAAGGAAATTGAACGAGAATCGATCGATTTGCATGATTCGGGAACTGTAGAATACCCTACAGTTGTTTTTGTTATATAGATATCAATTAACAATTTATTACTACCAGAATAAATAGTAATTCAAATTATATAGTTGTAGATGAATTAAAACGAACTTGATTCTTCAAAACTGTACTTTAACACAATGTCGTAAGATTGGAAATTATGACTGGACATATTGAAATACGATGTATTCCGAAACTATACCTTCGGTTTAAACGTTTCGGACTCGAGTGATTTGAATGCCAATGAAGTCGTTCTACAATTTGTGTATTTTATTAGTAGTAAAATTTCAGTGCTTTCAAATGATGGCTTTTACAATGTTTTGGATGTTACATTGATTATAGTCTGTGGACACATACAAACGAAGTGAATACAAATTTGTATTCACGAACTTCACTACCTTTTGCTCTTTTATTTATACTTAAACTATTACTTTTGACAATAAGAAATTTATTAAAGTAAAGTTGCCAATTGTAACTAACGAAATCTTCTTTAAGTTATTGCAAAGATTAAATAATATAGATCAGCAAGTTATGCTATGAAACTTTGTAGATTCAATTAAGGAAAATGAAAAAAGTTACAAAGAACATCAACAACGACTGACTGATCATAAACACTGGCTTAACAAACTCAAACAGTAGCTGAACAGCAATCCGAACCCAAGACGGGCCGGTCCCACGGATAATCGAATAAATAATACGCCTTCCTCCCATGAATGCGATAATGGGGAGTCAAGTTCAGTGAGGCCAATGAAAACAAATAAACAAATTGGCCAATTTTGCCGCAGCGGCTGCTGGATGCTGAGAGACCGTTCCGACCGCGTCGTTGCGGATTGTGCAATGCTACATGCTTCCTTTTTAGTACAACTTATGTTTCCTTTCTCATTTTAGTTTTCGAACGGTTTTCATTGCACATATTGTTGTTGGTTTGTGACTGGTGTTATTGCGTTTGAGAAACTATGAATTTAATACGATCTCAGATCCAGATGTTTTGTTATATTTGTAATTTTCTTGTTATCTGCTTGGCTTTGTACTACTAGAAGAATGTCCTTGGGTAAAGATTTTGAACTATAATCTCAATACAAAACCATTTAAAAAGTCAAGAAGCTCAATATTTCATATGAAATATTATTGTCAACAAACTGTTTCATAAAATTAATCGCTTGTATTTCGAAGACTCAATAAAAGTTCAACATAACTATTGAAGCGTGCCCAGAATGCAGGAACATTTTAAAATATCAATGTTGTACTAAAGTCTGAGCCTGGTATGAAACGTCTGTACGACCAATATCCAGATTATTGCTACGAGTAATATCATAAGTTGATTCATACTTTCAACGCGGTATAATCCGTTTCTTATTGCTCTCGAGTAGACAGTATTATAATAGATAGCTTACTACCTTCGTTGCTACAAAGCAAACTGTTCTAAGAGATGTGGTTTTCAATATGTTTAATCACAATTTCTCTTTGGGCTGAATTTTGGTATCTATATTCTAACATTTTAGTTTTATTTTATTACTTTTTGTTGAAATTAGCATGAGTTTTTTTTACCATTTTCTTAAATGTTCTCTACATATAAAACTCGACATTATTAATAATATCATCGAAATTTCTAGATCAATCGATAGAACCAATCAAAATAGAGTTTCATCGTAAAGTCTACTAGTTAGTTTCGTTGGTTTATCTCAGATATTCTTTTATTATTTTCATTTCTAAATATGAAACAGCCCTATTTTGTATAGATATCAGTATTACAATGATCGGCCCATGACGTCTGGCAATACATAAAGCCAAGGCACATTGTAAATGGAAATACAAGTAGTAGTTTAGAACATGTCTGGCGACTGCTCTCGCTTTCAACAAAACTTTCAAGCACAACGAGCAAGTTCTAAAAATGCTGGATACTTTACAATTCCGAGTCTAGCCGGTGAACGCGCTGTTTCAATGATTTTATTCTTTAAGGAATAATGTTGAGTGTTTTATTAAAAATTCCTTATTTTCATTTGCTAAACATGGATCAGCTTAAAGATTAGCTCCGCAGCATTGTGTTATAAATAGGTTGTTTATAGATCAAGTATTTTATTTTTATTTGTATTTTATAAGAGCACCGACGATTAAAATGAACACAAATTAAAATCATTTTCGATATTTGTAAATCTTCGTTGATTGTGTAAAATATGTTTTTATAGTAAAGCTCCCATTGAATTGAATTTATATTTTTTAATCATTAATATAAGGCAGTTTTTTTATGGAATCATTAAAGCAAATACTTTTAAATACGTAAAATAGTTAAACGACAAGAATTCTCGAATACATTCTATTTTATTATATAAAACATAGACCCAACCTCTAAAATGAGCATCAATAAAACAAAATGCTATAGTTTCAAAGGAAATGGTACTCAAAAACATCGAGTATTAAATTTCAGTGTCATACTGCTTCATAATATGATGCAATGTGACAAAAAGGAAACAATACTAAATCATACAATCTACATACACATGTGACTTCCTTCGAACAATTTCATTTCATAGGTGCAAGTACAAAAAACGCACAATTTCCGATGACGCATCCGATAGTCGAGACGTGCGTACAAAAAATTCTTTACAAAACTATATCGGCCACACTTACATTACCATCATTAAAAGAACATTAGGGACTTATTTCAATGATATAGAGTTTAAAATTGTGTAACATTACGTCTTTGAAATTGTGTTTTTATGTTTGCCGTGACATTAAGGCATCAGAAAAAGTGGTAGTGTGGGAAAGATGTGTGTAAAAAACTCCACATCTGCGGCTCTATTCAACTCGATTCGAGTGTTTCAATGGGATGGGACGGTAACTCTATATCGGGAATTTCTCGCGAGTTTATCATTAATGTGTGTTAAAGCTCTGATTTGCTTTTGTCTAACGCTGTGGGTGAAAACAGCTTTTTATTGTCTTATAATTTTTTACCTTTCTTTATCAATAATAATACACTTAAAAGTCATACACGTAGTCCCGAATCCACACTAGGTCAAACCTATGACAGTATCAAGAACTATAATGGGGACACACAAAACCCATAATAATACTAGCGCTGTATTAAACATTGTCCCACTGCTAGGCACGGGCCTCCTCTACTAATGAGAGAAATTAGGCCTGAGTCCACCACGCTATCCTAATGCGGGTTTGGTACATTTCACATACTTTCGAAATTCTTATGAGAATTCTGAGGTATGCAGGTTTCCTCACGATGTTTTCCTTCACCGTTAAAGCAAGCGATAATTGACAATGAATACACACGTAACTTTAGAAAAATCATATGCCATTTGGGTTTCGAACATACGACTTTCGTCTTGACAGTCCGTACCGCGACCAACTAGGCTATCACAACACCCATAGCTGAAAATTATAGACATTTTATATCAATATAATTTCTTTATAATGATACACTGTAGCTAGTTTTGTTCTGTTCCTGCCTGGAAGCTACCAATGTCTTAAAGAAAATATGTCAAGTAACTTTTCTGTTGGAGTCAGTTAAATTGCCTAAAGATTTAAAAGTTTATTTTGTTAAAGATCGACGTGGGATCATATTACTATCGTATGGCAGGTTCAAATTCAACCATTTAACTACTATTAGGTGACTTATGAGTTAAGCTCTTTGACCATATGAAAAAGCACAAATTCGTGCGCAAGGTGTTGCACTACATTTACCTAAGTATTTTCTCATTTAACATGTATTTGATCCTTTATTCCACACGGTCGCTATCAAAACAGTACTATGTACTCAATCCTAGGCACAGTAGTTATTAAAAGGTGAATCTTCATGGATATAGAATTGGCTGGCAAGTTCGTTACTTCAGGTTTTCGGTACAGCTATGTATTGGGACTGTCTCTGTACAATTCTAAGCAGCGGATTCTTCTTGAAGGCGTTTATGAGCCTAGTCGATACAGCATCATAAGCGCCAACACATTGATAGGTGAAGCTGTACAACTAGACGCAATCTAGTCTACGTCGATTCAAAAGAAAAAAACCATGGGGAAAGTTATAAAGCTCCATTTTCTTTTCATGCAAGATATACGTCATGCATTGCTTTCGATGAGTGGCAGTTTTAAATGTCGAGCGTAAAGTGTAATTCAATTGCTGCCTAGTATATAAATAAATGCCTTTAAAGTATAGTGACTAGATTTTGAGATGGATTTTATTTATTTAGAAAATGTCCGCTTTTAATCTTCTTTGAGTACAGACCTGGAATACAGCGAAATCATTTTAAAAATAAATTGCAATAAAAATCAGCACTATCTATTAATTAGAGTATACTTATAGAATTTTTATCACGATATGAATATTCGCAATTAAGTAATATTTTGTATATAATTTGTACACCAGAAAATTCTTGTCACCCAAAGTCAATTTATAATTCTCCCTGTCTCTGGTGGCGCATACTATAGAGGTCAATTTGTACAGTCGGTTCTATCCAAAAGTAAAAAAATCCTTTTTTTATTGTGTAAGTAAAACGTGGCGCACTAGACGAGTAGTCTGAAGTGAAACGAGACACCGCGATTCGATCTAAGTACCGAGACAAATGTATTATTCACATATATTTGTTTCGTGTCTCGATGTTGTGAGACCGAAAAGTCTATCATACATCGACAACACAAGAGTGGTATGTTACTATAGAGTATAGAGTCAGAACTAAGTGAATATTCGATGCATTTATATGTAATATAAAGAATATCATCATTATATATTATGTAAAATTTATAATGATTAATGAAAGATACTATAATATTGTATATACGGCGAGTAGCCGGCTATGAAACGAGAGGCCGTGGGTTCGATTCCCGCACTGACACAAATTTTTGTGCGACAGACAGATATTTATCTGGGTGTTGTGGGACCGTAGTCCCTCCTAGTTCTTGATACCCACGATACAGGTTTTACCTAGTGTGGGGTCAGAAATATGTGTGTGACTGTTGCGTGTATTTATTGTAACAAGGACTTTAACCCAGTTAAAACTTTGAATTTAATAATAGAATAATGATTTAAAAAAAGAATGTGTCCCATTTCATGACAATTTCACCAACTATAGTTCTCACAGTACACAAATAATTTACAACGTAATGACAGAGGGCACAGGATGCGCACATCATATGATTGCCGGTAACGCCGATGCCGATTCATATTATCCACTTCTATTATTTTATGACATGTACATGTAGACATGTTGACGACTTTAGTGTATCCTATTTAAGTGATACTTTCTATTGTAAGGTGCCTTCTAGTGATATTTTATCATAAATCATTTGTATTCGCTTTTTGAAAAAATCTTTCGAAAACTTTATGAATTGAAAAGGATTAGCATGCTGCCAGTTAACTCGGTTATGTGTGAGATGGTACATGGTCAAGCCGGTTTTTTTATTCTGTAGACAAAACTGTCTACATTGTGTATCTATCACATAATATAGTAAATGTATTAACTGACCGCTTAGAATATAAATAAATCGGTGCTCTTAAAATATAGTAGCAATTTATTTATAAAATTATCTATGGGCTTTCGGAGGTGCAATAACTCAAAAGAACTTGAAATCATTTCATAAAAGAAATCTACGTGTTCAAAAATTTTTTTTTTAAAAATGTCTGGCATTACTCGACTTATATCATACCAGTATATACGTATACAACATTATCAGTAGATTACTATCAATAAAATGATCACTATAACGAAGATATCAGTTTCCGGTGCAGGTATTATGCGCGGGCGCCGGATGTGTTACTTTGTACACAGCTGGTTCTGTCAAGGAGAAAAAAAACTCGATCAAATAACTATTTCAACTCCATGACGTGGTAGAATTTAAAGATTCTTCGCTTGCATTGAATATTCATTATAATGAATGAGGAGTATACTTTGTTATTTGCATAAATTTTATTTTATGTTCGTATAAGTTAGATCGTAACTAGAAGGAATTCTTGATCATAAATAATGAATGGCAATCAAGTATCAAAGTGTTGAAACACCCATCCGTTGTCGCAAAATCAAGATTCATCAAACTAATAAGTTTCCCGAACGACATCCAAGCGACGCTCGCCGTGCCGCCGCTTTACGCGTCGCGGTACAAAAAAGCGACAACATCCGAATCTAAAAATAAGCCGTATAATTGCAGCGCAGAGCTGAAAGCGCAATGCTTTCGCTGCAGCGGTAGTACGGTTGCCCTTGACAACCAAGACCCAGATACTATCGCGGTCCACACACACATCCCTGCGCTCGCCCACATAAGCGCGCTTCACTCGAGTCCTGCAACACACACGTGCTCAAGCCGCCGTGTACATGTACGCGCTCACATTCGAATTTCGAATTGCGTTCTGAAGTGAGCTTTTTATTTTTTTCGTCGTACGTTCTTTGTGCGCATCTACAAAGAGGTTTTTACCTTATGATTATAGGCTGAATCGCATATTTGTAAAACGGTGATGTAATTTAGAAATGGATTTAATTCCTAGTTTTCTTGAGATTTGAATATTCTTTACACTAATTCCATCTAACAGAATCTAACGGATCTAACAGATAGATTCGAGTTGGATGATATATAAAAGAACTTAAATTTTAGTGCTACGGTCATTGAAGTTGTGCTAGTCATATTTTAATACATAATGTTACAATGGGCCAAACCACCTTACCATGGTAAACTTAAAAGTCTTGTTCGCGTAATAAGCGTTGAAGGCAAACTTTGTACCTTTTCCCCGAGGAAAATCTAGCATGGTACTCGAGGGGAAGCAAAAAAGTCGAAACGAGCGTGTTGCAATTTACTCCCTCTTTGTGGCCCAAACAAAAGACATTTCTTTTGATGTCAGGGTCTTTAGGAAAGCCGTAGTTATCAATGTAATCCTAAAGTTGTTAAAGTGAACAAGCAGCGATTTAGTAAGCCTAAAGAGAAGAAAATCCGCCCTAAACCATCTAACGTAGTTTCTAATGATATTGAAATGGTGTATGAAATTTGACGGGTTATTCTACATTTTTATCTAGTTTCAATACTTGCCACAGCAGCCACAGATTGTTTGTAGCGTCTATAACAAGTTATAATTATTCCTGCAGCAAATCTAGAAAAGTCGGTACAACTGTTTGACGTCACCATTTCTGCAGTTGAAGAGCCAGTTGAAGCGAAAGCGCTCTACGTTATCGGATGAATTCCTATTTTAAATTTAGAATACACGTGCTCAATCAGTTATTTTTAAATTCACTCAATATTATGAATGATAATATCAATTTAGAATTCGAGTTTATGAATGAGTGTAGTTTTTACAACTGGAAAGCGTTAGAATATTTCAATATAGTTATTTAAATTACACAGAACACTTATTTGACACAGAATCTAGAGCAATATAAATTAGCGCGTAATCAAATTTAAAAATGGAACACATCCGGAAATAAATGATTCTAAATATAAATTGCGCTGTATCCGATCACAATCGGTGAAAAATAGACAGTTTTAAAATTGTAACATAACAAAAATAGGTTCACCCTTAAAATAGTTGAACCGAAATAGAGCGTTGCATTAGTCGCACCCTTCTATTAATAGAGTTTGTTTACTCGTATGATAATGTTGCCGCGGTAAAGATGCCGCGTGAAGTTTGGGCGCTTGTTGACAAGGACGACTGCTCTAACTGTGCGGTTGAACTCGCACTTTTGGAAGCTGCAGACATTTGGTGATACCGTCGTAGGCGTCTCGCCGGCGAATTCTGTTCACAACTCGGCTAATGCACCTGGCGCTGTTATGTTCTTCAGACAAATAAAATTGTCTTACCTTATTAGGGATACTTAACTAGAAAGGATATATATTCAGAACTATCAAAAAATATCTTAGGTTTTATCAGTTTCTATTATAGTCTTGGTATATATCTGTGTTTCTTATCTTAAAATAAGACAAGAAACATACAAAGCTACAAAATAAAAGACTACTATTTACCCCCAAAACAGACGATTACGTTGGTAGAGGCGATCGCAATAGTTTGAATAATATACCTTTTCTCACAAAAGTTTGCAAACGAGCAAGACGGTTACCTCATTGCAAGTTATATCCACCGCCCATTAACTATAACTATTCTAGAAGAATCAGTTACCGCACTTTAAAAATGAGTAGGGATTAAATAGATATATTGGCCTATCTTACCGCATTTTAGATTTCATATGTGCATGTTAATCTTCACAAATACTGAGTAAATTCAGATTTAGTTTTCAGTGACGTATTGAGTTAAGTTTAAGTTATTGAAAATACATTTTAACGATAGCTGATTAGATTTTTAAATTTAAACAATTGAGGATTCATTACAATCAAATAATACTCGCAGGAGAATGTAACTTCAAAAATATTGATACATAAAAATATCCTAAAAAGAAAAATTAAAAAAATACAATATTTATAAATGGCAAATGGCGGTCTTATCGCTACTACAGACGAGTTAGCTTTCACATTAATTAAAATTACAACGTCTGCTTAGATTTCAGCGAGAATAGATTTACTACAAATTCATCGGATAAATGTGATGGAAATTCTCGGATATACTAAGAGTATTGCACGCACTGGTTGTATCGGGGTCAGGGGGGGGGGGGCGGTGAGGGCGGTGACGTCACGCGGTGGCGACGGGGCGAACTCACCACATGACACGGCGATTATCCTCACACGAGCTTTTATCAAAGCTCTTTAATGTTGCAAGCGATTTGCGATTTAGGAGGTGTGTTGGGTATACTTTTGTAAAGTAAAAACCTCTATTTCCTAAGAATACAGTTTGTTAAAGAAAATGACACGAGGAAAGCAGAATTGAATGAACAAATTGAGATGAATAGTTAAAAAAACAGTAGAACTAATGATACTACATGAAACTTGAACTAAAGTTATATTCAACAAAAGTAGAGTGCGCTCTACACATTAAATAGTTTTACCGAATTTAAAGTTTTGTAGTTTAAGAACATTTAAGGATTAATACTTTAATTTAGTTCGGTACTTACACATTCATAATGATTGTCTAATATATTATTTTGTTAATTTCATGAAATGAGTTTTCTGTTTTTGACACTGGCTGTAATAACATTATAAAAAAAAATCACAAATTGTGATATTTTACTTCTTTTTTTGATACTGGCCGTCACAAAAAAGAAATATTAAAACAAGTTGTCTATAGTGATTTTTTGAATACTGGCTTCTAATATTCAAGAAACATTTAATTGTAAAAGGTTTTCTACAATCGAATTTACAGAATTCGTTCGCATTGCATCGATTCGCTCCGAACGCAAAACACCGCGCACGCATGCGCGCCCCGCGTAGTAAACATGTCCGACGCATCGTTTCCCACTGTTTCCTTAACGCACCTTTTATTTATTTCCACATATATTTCGGCGAGGGTTAAATGAATGGGACGATTGCATGAATGGGTTTGTAATTAGTTTTTAATCGATATTTGGGTGGTATGGTGTTGCACTTTTTGAGTTTTATTTAAATTCTACAAATACGCATGAACACTTTTAAATAAAGATATATTGAAATCATTAAATCAGTCAGTTTCAAATACGTAACGTTTGACATTTGAACGACGCCGTGAGACGTATGCGTAGGCCAACTTGTTTGTAACATTAGTTTACTAAATAATAAAAGTTTTTTGATTCATAAAAAGTACACCGACTTCAATAAAAACCAAATAATGCGTCACTATAAAATTTAAGGGTTGCCCTTGATTTTTTTGAGATCCCATCATCAGATCCTGACTTGGTGCCAATGGGACCACATGGGAAGTATACCCTTTGAAACAAAAAAATAATTTCTCGAATTGGTCCAGGCGTACAAGATCGGGGAACATACATAAAAAAAAAGATTCCGACGAATTGTTAACGTCCTCCTTTTTTTGAAGTCGGTTGAAAAAGGTCTGGATCGTTGTTTAGTATTATGAGATACATGTTGTATAATATACTATTGAATAAATTACTTAAGCTTATACTTATTTATTTTTGTTGACAGATTGGTGCGGTCCGCACGGCTAGCGGCCCCGAATGCTCGGCGTGCATCCGTCAGTCACGTTGACAACAGAAGAAACAACCAAAAGCAAAGAAATTCTCAAACCAAAGCCTCCAGTCATATCTTTCGTTTCAAAAATCTAAATATAAGCACTATTTTTTAACCTTTTAACGATAAAACTAAATCGTAAATAGTATACGCTAACTCCCAAACAGTACAAATTAGTTTAAGTCTGAAGTGATCGGTATTTACAATAAAAGAAGCCTTCGAACGAGCAAAACTAAGAAGAAAGCAACCAACGACCAGTATTTAAACGTTCCAAAATAATAGATATCGTTAAACGAGTGCACAAATATTTTATCCATCGTTAAGAAAATTTAATACGAATAACGACCTCGAGCATTTTGTAAAAAATAAGTCAGCCAAAGATTTTATAAGCCCGTAGAGTAAGAATTCGCGTAAGTTAAGCTGCCTGTTGAGGACTTTTATATTCATCTGTTAGCCTGTAAACGATATTGTGATTAGTAATAGTGTAAACCGGTGTGCCGTATAATCATAAAGTTAAGTGCTATACACATTAGTTAGAAACGCGGACATACAACCGACGGTCACAAAGTACAAATCACATGTTCCAGTGCAGTTCCGAGTGTTCAGTACTAAAATAGACTTAGAGGATATTTTTATAAGGCACATTAGCGAGTGGCGCGATGAGGCAGCGTCGCGCCAAGACGTGATGAGCGAGGCGGTCCGGAGCGAGGCGGGCGCGGACGACGCGCACTTGCCGCCCTTCTCCTCGTTCGGCGACATGGCTGACGAGCAACGCATCCTGACGACGGACGCGCGGCTGCTCGACCCCGCCTGGGAGTACTACGAGCGGACCGGCGACGCCGTCTCCGTCATCGCCAGCCAGCCGCAGTACCGACCCTGGGAGTCCATGCCGATCACCGTCAACTCCAAGGACGCGATCCTGCGTGCCGGATTCTCTTCTGCCCTGGACTACCAGTCGGTCACGTTGCAGCCGATTCCCAACAAGCTGCCGTCCTTCCAGAGCCAGTTCCAGACGTTCCCAGAGACCACCGTGATCCCCGAGACGGGCCTGCCGAGCGTGACGCCCGTGCCGGTGACGGCGAGCCCCACGCCCAGCGCGAGTCCTAGTCATTTAACCCAGCTCACGCAACTCACCACACCCTCGTCACCAGTGCACCTGACAACGTTGGCGCAGGTGACACCGCTATCTACCACCTTGACCACGCTGTCTCCGGTAAACGCAACCACATTCCACACACTCACGGCAGTGAATGCTAGAAGCTATCCGATCGTGCCGGCGCCCTTGCAGGCGAGGGAGCTGGCACCAGCGGGTCAAGCCTACATCGACGACCGACATATACAGCTTTACCAACCAAATATTGCGACGATCAATGCGTTCCCACAAAATGGCATTCTACATCAGAACGGGACGCTCCTCCACCAAAATGGCAGTCTGATCCAGAACATCCAGAGCCCGACGGTTGTGCATGTGTTGAAAAACGAACCGTTCGACGTAAAGTGTCTGCAAGATAAATACACACCAAACGGGCTGCACCATGCCAACTTCCAGAATCCGATGTTAATTGACAACGGGTACGATAAGAAGACCAACGGATTCGGCAGCGGTTCGTCGCCAACAAGGTCGGATTTTAGGAAGAAGGAGCGGCGGAAAATGCGAGCTAACAGCTCGGAGTCAGATTGTTCGAATATGGAGATGGGGTCTGAGAGTAGCGGGCAAGTGGCAGCGGTGTCGTCGACGGCTGGCTTCAAGTCGCCTATGCACGGCGCGCCGCCCATGAACACCGGCCCCATGGAGCTCGATGACATATCCAGCGAGAAACAGGTGAGCACATTACATATAATAAAGAACGTGACCTTTTCTTACTGATAATAATCCATAAGAACTGTAAATAGTACTTGCGTGCTGTAGCAAATGCACAGTTATTATTTAATATACGCTTAAATAAAGGTCGTATAAACAAATATAAAAACTCTAATACTAGTACACTGTTTCGACTTCACCTAACAAGCATACATTTTTACAAACAACTTGACAAAGGTATGAACGTTTGGTGTGAATGTAATCTGTACAACAAAACGTTAGCTTTGGTGTACAAACGTGCCAGGTTCAAAGGGAACACAATAAAACCCGCCAACGACAACTAATCTCCCTTCCCGCGAATTGGCGAATTGCGTAAACAAGGCGCTCGGGAATCGAGGAAAGCCGACTGTATATATTCGACAAAAGATATGAGAATTCTCAGAATTTTCATTCGGCAACGCGCAACTGAAAGTGGATATTCGAGAGCGGCCGAAAAAGAGAAACTTTCCCCGTAATTCCACCTTTTATTATTCGGGGAGCAGTTTTTATTCCCGCTCTCGAGTTCGAAATGGCCGAACTCTCTGTCTTCGCGGCTATAAATTTAATAGTTAGCCGATTCTCTTGCTCCGCCAATAAATTAACTTCCTCTCTCGTTTAAAACACAAATTAAAGTCGGTCGATTTACGCGTGTCCTGCTTAGAAAATTTTATGACTTTGAAATTTAACAGCGAATGCAATTAAGCGGCAGTTTTGAAGATCCTACAAGACCTTCGTCGGCATTCGGGACGTTATCGGGTTGTCTGCATTAATTAAGACACGTTTTAAGATTCCCTCCGCGTGTCGAACGTTTACGCGTTAAAAAGACTTATCGTAAAAGGTACTTTGTTCGCTGTATAGATAAACACATAGATAATTCACGGCTTATTATTTTCATCTTTATAATATCAGTGCTTGTGTGTGTCAAATAGGAAATCTGATGTTTATAAATACATAACTTGTAGGAATAAACCACCAGAATGCATGCGTCACGAAGGGAGTAAATAGGTTTCTGAACGGTCGGCAAAGCCCATGTGATGCTCCTGGTGTTAGGTCATAGGCCACGGTAACCGCTTACCATCAGCCGGGCCGTAAGCTTGTTTGCCACCATCGTGGTATAAAAAAGGCATACTCCAAAGTCACCACAAAAACACATAAAATGCCATCAGAAAATCCTTCAGCGAGTGCCGACGCCATTGCTTGCGAGATCAGAATAGGAATGGAATATTACATTCCTTCCTCTGAGATCGCAGGCAAGGGCCGAGGACGCTCCTGGTTCAACCGTGCATGCGCCGATGCTGTTGGCAAGAAACAGGCGGCGTATCGTGCTTGGATCGGGGGTCGCGCTACGAAGGATCCCAACCTCAAGCCACTCAAAGCAGCCTACAACCGTGCTGCCAAGGTCTGCAAGAGGGCGTATGTTAAAGCGGATGCCCAGCGCGTCTCCAAGATTGGATGTGCTTTGGCCGATAACCCAACAAGCAGTCGTGCTTATTGGAGCTTGGCTAAGGCCGTCCAATCTAATTTCTGTCGCCCTTCGCTGCCACCGCTGAGATATCGAAATGGAACACTAGCCCATAGCTCGCAGGAGAAGGCCGATTTATTGGCAGACCTCTTCGCGGCTAATTCGAGACTCGAGGACTGCAATACTCATTTACCATCTACGCTGCCCGGTTGCGGTCACACAATGCCTGATATCCGTATCAGGCATTGTGATGTGCGGCGTGAGCTGCAGTCTCTCGACGTCCGGAAGGCTGGTGGTCCTGATGGTATCCCAGCGCTTGTACTTAAAAAGTGTGCAGCGGAGTTGTCTCCTGTACTGACGCGCCTATACCGATCGTCCTACCTCTCAGGTATTGTGCCTGAATCTTGGAGGGAGGCTAATGTGCAGCCGATCCCCAAAAAGGGTGAACGGTCAGACCCTAACAATTATCGCCCAATCGCCATAACCTCAGTGATGTGTAAAGTCATGGAGCGACTGATAAACAGCCAATTAGTTCGCTACCTAGAGGATCACTCGTTGATCAATGACCGCCAATACGGGTTCCGTCATAACCGATCAACGGGTGATCTTCTAGCGTTCGTATTACATCACTGGGGAGAGGCGATTGACAAGCATGGCGAGGCTCTGGCTGTGAGTCTCGACATAGCAAAGGCGTTTGATAGGGTCTGGCATCGTGGCCTTCTCTCCAAGCTCCCGGCATACGGTCTGCCAGACAACCTGTGCAAGTGGATTTCCGGCTTTCTGCATGAGCGTAGAATACGTGTCCTCGTTGATGGACACGCTTCGCAGCTCATGTCAGTAAATGCCGGAGTACCACAAGGTTCTGTGATTTCGCCCACCTTGTTTCTTCTGCATATCAATGATATGTTGTCGCTTGGCAACATTCATTGCTATGCAGACGACAGCACGGTTCATGGGCGTTATAGCAGCAAGCCGCCTGGTTGCCGGGCGGATACTGAGAGCAGACGCGAGGATCTTGTCGTTGAGCTCAACCAGACCTTGGATCTCATCTCATCATGGGGTACCAGGAATCGGGTTGAGTTTAAAGCCAAGAAAACCCAGGTGTGCGCGTTCTCGTGCAAGAAGTCTCCGTTTTCTCCCATCCCCGTTCTTCAGGGTGTTCCACTCGCAATGCGGAATGACCTTAGTGTCCTAGGTATGGATATCCGCTGCGATCTTAATCCAAGGAGTCACATCGAGGGCGTAATATCCGCCACTTCACGCAGGGTCGGAATCCTGAACAGGGTGCGGCGGTTTTTCAAGCCTGGTCAGCTCTACCGCTTATATAAAGCGCAGGTGCGGCCGGGAATGGAATACTGCTCGCACCTCTGGGACGGTTCCGCAAGGTACCTTCTCGATGCCTTGGATGGGTTGCAGCGGCGGGCCATCCGCATTGTGAATGATGCAGACGTGAGTAACAGCCTGGAGCCGCTACAGCTGCGTAGGGATATTTCCTCGCTTAGCGTGTTCTACCGTCTGTATCATGGCGAATGCTCTGAAGAATTGTTTGATCTTATCCCTTCCTCTCCCTTCCATACCAGAACCACGCGTACTGGATTGCGGAGCCACAGCTTCGTGGTATCTACTACCCCGGCCCGAACCAAGAGGTTCGCAAACTCGTATTTTTGCCGCACCATCAAGCTGTGGAACAGTTTGCCAGCTACCGTGTTCCCTCCTTCCTATGATCCTGGGTCCTTTAGGCGTAATGTGAAGAAGCTAAACAGCAGGCCGGCATGATTGTGTTGAGTAGCGGGGGATAGACTGTCTCTCGCTACTTGATACTCTATCTGGACGGCACTGCGCTTACCATCAGGCGCAGTGTGGTCACTTTGCCGCGCCAGAATAAAAAAAAAAAAAAAAAAGAAGAAACAAAACATGCTGTTTTATTTTAACACAAAAAATTATATCTAAATACCAACACGGTATTTATAAAAAGCTTGGTTTCTAAACAATTATTTTCGAGGCCATATAAAGCTGCCTTTGACTTCGTAATTGCAGTGCATACAGTCGCGGTAAAAAGCGTTGTACAACCAACTAGAAAAGATCCTGAATGTGGCAACATTCTTGCACCAATAAATGTCATGGTTTCCTAGTCTAATAACGAACACCTTTGACGCAGCTGCAAACGTCATACCATTCAGTTCATATCTAGCCTGTACTGTTCATTGATAGGTGACTTTTTAGAGATCCGAAATTATTATAACATTTTATATTTCGTTTGTCAACATCTCCTCTTTTGACAGCCTCCGTGGCGCAGCGAAAACGAGAGGCTGCGGGTTCGATTCCCGAACCGAGACCAAATGTTTGTGTGACAGACAGATAGGTCATAATTATGTGTGTGACTGTTGGGTGTATTTGAGTTGGTGTATATACCCTAGAACATTTCACGTATATATAAGTGATAATTACAAAACAAGATATTTTCGCTTTATTCGAAATTTAATTACCGTAAAATCCAAGTCCAAATACAACAAATTCGCTTGACCGGACATAGTAATTCACAAGTGGTCATCTTCCGATAACTCAGAAATTTAATTACCAGGTAGGCATCGGCTTTGCTGTGCCCTGGCATTGCAGAAGTCTATGGGCGGCGGTGACTACTTACCATCAGGTGGCCCGTCTGCATAAAAAAAATTACCACTCATATATTTGCTGAATTCAAAACAAAATTGACAGTTAAATAAAAGCTCATATCTGAAATCAAAGGGCTTGTCCGCAAACAGGACTTGGCGATAGTTATGCATTATAAAAATTAAATATAACAGATTTTATCGCACTCATTACCGACACGCGAATGAAAATTGCAAACCACTAAAATGTGCCGTTAGTCGAAATGTAACATGCGATCCGGTTCCGAGAGACGTTAAGGTGAAGGTATTGTGATGAGTTTGAAGGGTGTATTTATTTATATGAAAACCTGGTTGTGAAACGAGAGGCCGTGGGTTCGATTCCCGCACTGAGACAAATGTTTGTGTGGTAGACACATGTTTGTTTCGGGTCTGGGTGTTGTGGTGTGGTAGTCCCTCGTAGTTGTTGATACCCACAATACAGGTTTGACCTAGTGTGGGGTCAGAACTATGTGCGTGACTATTGGGTGTATTTATTTATTTATCTATAAAATAACAACGTTGATATAGTCAGAATATTTGGCCTTTATGTTTTAGATACAGGTTCCAAGAATAAATTATATTAATCACAAAGTTCATTCAGTTTTATGATTCAACAAGACCTTTATAATCGGGTTTGTGGAATCAATAGTACTATTGGATTACCGACCTGGAACGTTACATCAAATTTATTTAATTACTAGATTTTTTCTAATTTTGCAAAAAAAAAACATATTTAAAATAGTTTTCGTCATCTGGTAACGTCATATTTCAGGCGCCATCTGTCATTCAGACGTCACTGACGCTAATGTCTGACGCTTGACACGACTATCTAAAATCTGCCGTAAACGTACCTATCGCAGTCGTTTGTAGTCTATTAGTCACTACGCGAGTGAGTCAAACAGGAAAACCCAACGCAAAGTTTCCGAGAAACACTAGTGAAATGTTAGAAAATTGTATGTCCATTATATTTAATTCAATTTGTACATTTTAAAAATACTTTCAGGGAATACGCAATGGAACCTAATGACCAAGAACGCAATGTTAAAAAGAGTGTAAAGTAAAAACTTTTTTTGTTCTGGCATCGAAAGTGACCACACTGCACCTGATGGTAAGTGCAGTGCCGTCCAGTTAGAATATCAACTAGCGATAGACAATCTATCCCTCACCCCTACCTCCCTCATTTTTTTACTTCGTTTACGCACATTCTACTTTCTCCCTTATAAAATAAGTTGATCCTGGGCCCTTTAGGCGTAGTGTGAAGAAGCACACAGCTGTAGGCTAACTCTTGAAATCAATTCTAATCTCGAAGATAACTTTTAACTCACTCATCTAAATTAAATAGAATAACTACGAACTAGCGATATTTTATTTAGTTACTAAAAATTCCGCCGTTATCAGTTAAATCGTGCGCTGGTGTTGCGTTTACCCAATCCCAGTTTTAAATTGGAATCGAGTGTCAAGAGTAACCCTCCAGACCGGAACGATTGTGTTGAGTAGCAAGGGATAGATTCTCTCTCGCTACTTGATACTCCAATTAATAATCAGCGTTGTCACTTTGCCGTGCCAGAATTTAAAAAAAGAGAGGCATTTCGTTCTCTAAGTTGCGTTGTGTGCTTAGTCTTCTTATAATGTTTCTTGGTTTACGAATAATTCGGGAATATGTTATAAATAAGAGTCTTGCGATAGCTGGATAAATAAATATTAATTATAATTTAGTAGCCAACGCAGAAAAACGAAAATTAAATTGAAATAGATCAAAGTTAAACTAAAATACATAAAACAGATAATTGCTTGCGTCATTTAAACTAAATATATGCGAAAATTCTCCTACAAATATATCAGTAATAAAACAAGCCTATCGCTTAGAAAACATTTTTAAACGATGTTGCCAAGCTATCAAATAAATAGTTACCATCCATTCCATTCGACAATTTCAATTTAAATAGTATCTTAATAATGAGTTAATAATAAATGGTATTCGTGTTCCACCTGTTACTTCAACTTCCTATTAATTGTGTTAAAAAAATGACATTCCGGAACATGAAACCTAACTGTGCTTGTTCTAATTACGAACTAAATGTGAAAAAAAAAAACATCTGCCAAACCGGACACGGTATGTGTTAGCGATTAGAATGTTAGGTGCAAATTAATGAATTATAATAAAATTATCATGTTTTATTAATACAGCTGTAGTAAAAATAGTGCACGCAATAATGTGCATAGAATTTTGGTTGCTGGTAAAAAGCCATGATTCGGTACGCGTAGAAAAGACATGGGAATAAAATTGTCTATGGAACTAAATTGAATAGAATTAAATATGGATATTTAAATATTCGTCAGCTGTTTGTCGGGGCTACGGTTGATTCCGATTACAGCCGGAGATAGCCGAACCGACACGAATGAAATTGCGCGAAATAATGGCGGCACGCTGGTCTTGCCGTATTCCAGCTGTTACGTTTTTTGCGTTTGAACATTTAATTCAGTGTACACCAAAAACCATGTCTGCATATTTACACAAAAAGAACACAAAATTAGATTAGTAAGTTAGATACGAGGAAGGGCTAGTTGTTAACTCGATTTGCAATCTCGAAAGTTTTAAACAAAGCATAAATACATTGTAAAATGAACATAAAATAAAAATAATTGGTTTACATTCGATTCAAACGAACTTGTGAGTAAACAAGGCGAGTTTGATTGTCGATGCGCAGGACCGAGACGATTACTGTACAAATGCGCAATTCGCCGAAATCGCTGTCTGATCACTAATTTTAACATCCTTTTAATTGGCCCGTATATTGGACCCAACGTTTCCATTCTTTGTCAATGACTGCCCGAACATTTGCCAATTGTACGCATTAGAGATTCTAACAACTTCGTTAATGAATTGCGTATAATTCTCAAAACTTGGACTACCAAAGCAATAATATTGTCTATTCTGATATTCCAACTTACTATTATTTTCACACCAGCAAACCTGATTTATATGTGATAGAACCGTGCGATTTCGGTAAATGTGTTACCAAATGATTTCCATAGTAAATACGATTTGTAACATTACCATACGTTTTCCATATGCGGTATATATTGACAAGTATTTTATGTACACTCTAAAAGCGGTCTATGAAATATTTGTAAATTAAGTAGTAATTGAGTTATAACCACATAATAAATTAATAGTATTAGTTACTATTAAGAAATATAATATTTTTTCTTTTTATGGTATATTTTTTCCTAACGTTAATGTTACAAAATTAATTATAATTTACGAATCTTCTATACAAATCAAGTGATTGCAAAATTCGTCGATTTTCTACCATTACGAAAAGCAACTCGATTGATTCAAATGAAATAAGATATAGACATACCATATACTTGATTAAATTATAGGCTTTTATCCCAATTTTTTGGAAACCTGAGAGCACAAGTGAAGCTGCGAACAAAAAATAGTACTTATAAAAATATACATATACATACATATACATATACACTCACGCCCGTATCCCATGGGGGTAGGCAGAGACTATTGACTGCCACAAGCTACGATCCTGAAACACTTCTTTCGCCTCTTCCACATTCATACATTTTCGTCAGTTGGAGGTACTCCTGATTTGCCCTTTTAGGAGAATATCGTTAATTTGATTGGAATAAGTTCTCCTCGGGCGCCCTCTACCCACTCTTCCAGTCACATTCGCACGATAAATACCTTTCGTAAATCGCCTTTCATCCATCCTCTCCATATGGCCAAACCATCTCAGCATACCTCTTTCTATCTTAGTCACCACATCATTCTTCAACTCACAACGATCTCTTATCACGCTATTCCTCATACGATCAGCAAGGGTGACTCCACACATACTCCGTTCTTCTATTACTTATAAAAATCAATAAGATAACTCCTCGATACACGTGGTGAAGTCGAAACTTAGAGTTCCGCTCCGTTTAAATATATTGTAATAGACAATGCATGTATATTCTAAATATATACTTCTTCCAGACGAAAAAGAAGAGGAAGCGTTGCGGCGAGTGCATAGGATGCCAACGCAAAGACAACTGCGGCGACTGTGCGCCGTGTCGCAACGACAAATCGCATCAGATCTGTAAGCAACGTCGCTGCGAGAAACTCACGGAGAAGAAGGTAAGTCAAGACTACATTTTAATCTGTTATATAGTATTATTATTTTATTTATTATTTGTTAGCATACGTACGTATGTCATAATACATTCAATTACAGTTATGGATATATAACTAATTGTAGAACAAACTTAACGACGGTAGGTGTACAAATATTATATTAAATTTGAAAAAAAAAACTTTTTTTTTTTTTTTTAGTGCCTCGATAGGCAGACGAGCAGACGGGCCACCTGATGGTAAGTAGTCACCGCCACCCATAGACTTCTGCAATACCAGGGCACAGCAAAGCCGCTGCCTACCGTTGAAGGACTACTCTCTTTGATAATAAAACTATATGTATAACAGATGATATTTATACAATTTAGCTAATAGAATAATCTAAAGGTTGTCTGTGTGATACATTATAAGAATATGTCACAATGATACATTAAGTATTTTTTTGGGTATCATTATCACATATTTGTATAAGAAGTTCCTGTCATCGTTTTTTTTAATATACTTTTGCTTTAGGTTTTAATTGCCTTTCTTTACCTAACATATGACCGGTGTAAGGGCGCTCTATCCAAAAAAAAAACGTAGTTGACAGCGATGATTGTCCTTTTTGGAAGGCTCGGACCTCATTTGAACCGTTGAGGGCCTGAAGGACTCCTATGTCGGGGATGAGGAATAAAACTATGTACAGATAGTTCTTGTTAGATGTGAAGATAGCTGATATACATAAATTAGTGCAGTATTAACTATTGCGAAAGGCAGAGTCCGTCGGGTTGCGGTAAATCTTAACACACAAGTGTTGCTGAGAGTAAAAACTATTTTTAAAGTCATAGACAATAAAAAAATATAGAGTGTTTTATAATGAAACTTGTGGTGTGATTGTTAGATTTCTAATCAACATGTAAAGTTCCATAGAAGATTGTTACCCAAAATTAAATTACTGGTTAAGAAAATCACGCAACTACTTTGTGTGGTTATCGTGTTAACCGGTTACATAATGTGATTTTAATGGGTTTATGAGGTATAAAACGCGTAATTTTCTATAATACAGTATTAGATACAAACCCAATACTTTGAATTGCTTTACTGTAGGAAGAATTTTTTTGCATTTTTTTTTATAGTATAGTCGACTAACACGATACCGCTTTATCTATTTGTGCCGCAAAGCGGTATCCCTAGTGCAACTTTCACGTATGTTTACACATAAATATGTATTGACAGTACAGCGCCCCTAGCGGACATTGAAAAGCTAATTACTTTTTTTTTATAGCATAGTACGACAAACGAGCCAGTGGGTCACCTGATGTTAAGTGATCTCCACCGCCCATGAACATCCACAATACTGAAAGTATCATGTATGCGCTGTCGGCCTTAAAGGACAGGATTAGGGATTAGGGAAGGGAAGGGGGAATCTGGGCCTCCGGATATTTCACTTACCATACGAAACGCGACAGTAAACTGTCACTTTACGTTGGTTTTCTGTGAGACAGTGGTACCTCCCCGGTCGAGCCGGCCCATTCATGCTGTAGACAAATATGTCTTCAGCGTGGCTCTACCACTTCCTAAAAAACAAAGCATGTAAACGTATGTTAATCATAGTAAAAATGCCATAAAAATATAGAGAAATATGTATTCAGTTTTAAAAAAGCCCGTTGTGGTTATCAAAAAGTAAACATTTTATAACATCAGTATTCAGTATTTGTAAATTGATTATGTTATCTAAACGTTATTATAATCCTGTATTATACATTGTCCCGCTGCTGGGCACGGGCCTACTCTACTAATGAGAGGGGTTAGGTCTTAGTACACCACGAAGGCCTAATGTGTGTTGGTAGTCTTACACACCTTAAAAATTCTTATTTAGAATTCTCAAAGTTTCCTCACGATTGTTTCTTTCACAATTTAAGCATAAAACTAAATGAAAACACACGTAATTTCGAAAAGTCACCGGTGTATGCCATTTGGTCTGGTTTCGAACCCACTACTTTCGTCTTGGCAGTCTGTACCATTACCAACTATGCTATCAATGATTAATCTAAACACTACCAGTTTCCAATTAGTAGCATACGCGCATGTAATCCTCGAAGAGGAAGGCAAAGCTGTAACCAGTACACCCCCCAATCCTCCGAACTTATTACCGTCCCGAGATGTGATAGGGGACGAGACTATCGCCATAATGGGCACAATTCTCTCCGGTCTGAGATAGATAGATACTAAGTATTTCGGGATAGTAAAACCAAACATCATAATACTCGACCTGGACATCGAACCCGAGAACTCAACGCAGAAGTCGTCTGCCTATACAATAACGCGTCACCAATGCAGTCGTGGTTGTCATAATAATCTGAATTTCACATATCCTCAATTTCAACTATTATAAATGTGACCACAGTAAAATGGTAATAAAATTCACCGTGATTTTTATACCGCAATCATTGGAATAATTTAAGTTGACACGAAATAGACAACATGTTTAAAACATGGCTGAGTTCAGATACCACGTAAAAAATGAATGACGCAAATACACGATTTCGGGTATTAGAAACGTTGGAATTAATTTATTCAATACGCCATCTTGTTGGCTACGTGTACAGGCGACACGAAATGGCGGCGTCGAATTAATTAATTAAATTAATAATGGTTATTAAAATGTAAATAAAGAGTGTAGGCGTCATTAGTAATATGTACTGTTGAAGGTTAGCTTTGAGTTATTTTTTTAATGTTATTATTCCGAGGCAACTGAATGTTTGACGCCATTTTTATTTACTTGCAGTATTACACCAAGGATGATTATGTAAGTTTTTAACGAGCGCTTATTATTAAATTAATAGGCACTCTCTTTTTATTTGATTTTAATCAATTTTTTTATATCTACAATTTTTACAAAATAGTTTTAGTTTTATTTTGTTCTTATTCTGGCACGGAAAAGTGTACACACTACACATGACGGTAAGCGCAGTGCCGTCCAGTTAGAGTATCAAATAGCATGAGACAGTCTATCTCTCGCTACTCAACATAATCATGCCGGCCTGCTGTTTAGCTTCAATAATTTTCATTGAATTTGATACAATAAACAAACATCTGAAACTTAGTATTTCAACATAAAAGTAAAACTAATGACACATTATGTGTGAAACTTCGTACAAATAACATGTTCCAATTTCAGAAATAAAAGACAAAGACAAGTGATTACCATAAAATAACAATAAAAAAACATAACAACAAAATTAATAGTCCGTGAAAAGATCGTTTGCGCTCTTCCATTATTTCTCTTCTACAAATATAACCAATATATATCTGATACGAAAAAGTAATAATATGGCACCTAGATGTATAGACAGAACCTTCAGTTTCTTAGTCATTAGAAACTGGCATCTTTTGTTTAGTGATAAGGAAAAACATCAGCTGATATTTAATAATATCACTACTAAATGCTGATCTGAAATAGGAGTTGTCAGGCCTTAGTCCACCGGCCTAATACTCTTAGCTTATACTCTTCACATACCTAAGACATACTTCTAGAAAATTCTTTAGTAGAATTCCTTGCGATTGTTGCCTTTACCGTTAAAGCAAGCGATAATTAACCATGAATTCATTGGTGCATGTCACGGGGCCTGTTTCGAACACACGACTTTCGTAGAGGCCGTATTACTCCACTTGGCTATCACTGCTTCTCGAGTAACTAAGATAGATATATTTACTTCGAGGATCAAGAAAGGGAGGTAGCCATCACTGCTTCTAGAGTAACTAAGATAGATATCATTACTTCGAGGATCATGAAAGGGCGGTAGCTATCTCTGCTTCTAGAGTAACTAAGATAGACATCTTTACTTCGAGGATCAAGAAAGGGAGGTAGCTATCACTGCTTCTTGAGTAACTAAGATACATATCATTACTTCGAGGATCAAGAAAGGGAGGTAGCTATCACTGCTTGTAGAGTAACTAAGAAAGATAGATATCTAATCTTGATCCTCGAAGTAAAGATTTACATCCAGTATCAAGAAAGGGAGGTAGACGAGAGAATAGTTAATCTGATAGTCAATTATCAATCTCCCAATCACAGCATCATGGGGTATTGCGTCTCTTCAAATAAATAATCTAGGTTCAAGGTAGAGATGGGGTAAGTTGTGATTTCAAGTAAGAAATGCAACAATTTCACAACAATTTTCAACACTTCTTGTCGACTCCTGTGAGATACTCATCACCCAGTCGAGTTGGTAATTTCATAATGTAGATAAAACTGGGCTCAGCGAGTCTCTACTATTTACAAAGTCCTTTATGCCAATTATGATATATTAAGAAGGTTCTATTATAAAGATAACTACATCAAATTAATTTCAAGATTCACCTTAGGCAAGTGAAATAATATTCACGAAATTTAGTCCCATCATCGTCGTAGAATCATAACAAAGAGTGACTAATTTTCAATCCGTGACACCATAATATTAAGAAATTAGGTTCATTAATAAAAGAAAATTACTGCCGTTGGCCATGGTAATATTAGAAAAGAAAAATATATTTTCATTTCTCCATTGTATTCCTTACAATTACTGTTCCAAGAAACAATAGATGATATATTGAAAATACTAAGTAAATGCAGAATACCCGAAAGCAGGTAGGCGAAAAAACTTCGCCAATGAAAGTACGAAGAGTTTCAAGTTAATTTACGATTATAAGTTACCGGCTGCGAAGTTACTTGAGCAAATTAGTTTTAAAATCGTAAAGCTTTCTTGGAGGGAGGCTTGTTCGGTCTGCGAATTACCTTTATTTAGGGATCATTTTGAATACGCAGTAAGGTAACGTTAAGGCTATTAATGGAAGCATTATGTTGGAATTGCTTTATTGTAGACTTGCTTTGATTTGAGTGTAATATAATTACGATATTTACTAAGATATTAACATATAATCTTGTGTTGATGTTTGCTTGTGTATCAAAAACTAGGAGTAATTTGGTCCTGAAATATTTTTGGTTAATACCTATTTTAAGCCGGTTTCTAATTCAAAAACTAGTTATAAAATTTTTACCAGACAAATTTTGTAATTAAATTGTCTACAAGTTTAGGTTTCATAGGCGGAAATTGCATCTCTTTTACTTATAAGTAAAATAATATGTTAATACATATGTTGTTGTTACATATTAATAATATAACTATGGTTAGTTCTTTAAATCATATCTGCTCAATACAGCCAGTATCGTTGAAAATTATTTACTTTAGTATAGTTGAGTTTTATATAAACTCCCGCATTTTTAATTCTCAGTACGAACTTCATAGTTTATATAAAAGATTTTAATTACAAAAATAAAATAAAAAAATATTTATGCATTCATTTAAAAGAAACACAATATAAAACGTCTTGAAAACGTTCGATAAACTTCAATAAATATAAGCTGCTCAAACACGTATTTTTATCAACAAAGGTCACAAACCTCTACAATTTCCAATCAAACAATCCAGCTGTCTGCAGTCAGCTTTATTTGTAGTTTTTATTTACTCAGTTCATGTGTCGCGCACATTATCCGGTGCGCACGAGTCCACGGCAGATGTACCCTGCTTATTCTCTGGATCGAGTGCCGCGGCCGCCTGCAAGCCACGCCTCTATCAGACCCGTATCTGATTGTGCCTATTGTTAAGTAAAAGGTGTTACTTTTTTTAACAATCGATTTCTTATCTGACATTTTTGTTAGGTTGGCAATATTATTTTTGTTATTATTCTAGATATATTTTTTTATTCGTCATCCTTTGTATTCTAATTATACTTATAACCGTTATAGATATTTATATTCACAATGCTTGGTCTCACTATGTTAAGTGACATTTATCATCGCAGAAAATGAGACAAAACTATGAGTTAAATCCTACTAATATTATAAATGCGAAAGTTTAGATGGATGGATGGATGGATGAATGTTTGTTACTCAATCACGCTACAACGGCTGGACGGATCTTGGCACATCGGTTGAATTTTGGCACAGAGATAGATTATAGTCTGGAATAGCACATAGCATACTTTTTATCCCGGAAAAATGTACAGTTCCCGTGGGATAGTTTAGTTTTTCACAGAGCAAGGGATCGACATGATTTTTTGCATAGTGGTAGTTTAGGCATCAGAAAATTACATATGCCACTTTTTATCCCGGAAAAATGCACGCATCCTATGGGATAACAAAATATAGAAAGGTGTAATAGCTTAAGATGTCTCCATGGATTGTATACCTTTCCTTCCAAAAATAACCTCCACGCGGGCGGAGCCACGAGCAACATCTAGTAGCATATATACAACGTTTTTCAGTGATACCTCTAGAACTATTATTAAAACTTAAACATGCCAAACTTATTAAATCTAGTTTTTCATTCATAATATTGCGACTGTAGTTCGGGAAGCGACTATACACGCTCTGCGAATTTTGCCGTCCCATGATATGACATGGTACGCACCTATCGCCACATCGGCTAAAAGTTGCAATACTGAGCATCTTCTATCGTTTTCGGTAAATATCATTGATATCTGCACACATGTTCCGATGTCACTAAATGTATTTATCAAACGGAATTTCGGTCACATATTCAGCGATGCGATCACGTGTATAAATATTTCTTTATGTGTCACCTCTTTTGTCTATGACTACAGAATCACATTTAAATGTACTTTTGGTCTATTTGGAGATCTATCGTGTTGGTTTAAATATTTTCGACGTTCCTATTGAAATTATTACAGTTTTTTTTGTGATACGTAAATAAGGTTTTTGCAAAAGCATACAGGACTTCGGGGAATACAGGCGTGAGTGTATATGTGTGTAAAGATTATTATTATTTTTAAATATACCGTGAAAGGACCCTACATAAACTGAACTCTCTTGATCATATCGAAGGTTGGCGGGCTATTGGATTAAAGCGACATTTTTCAAAGTTACAGGAGAGAGGTTTAAAGATATATTATTTTTCGGAAAAAAAAAACACTTTAAAAAGACTATTATGTGGATTTTAGTTGAATTAATATATTACTTGTGTAAGCACGTACTGCTCTTTATGACTTATTTTAATGCATTTATGAGCATTATTTTCTAAAATTGATGTGCTCTAAAGAAAAATGAGTTTTACCAGGCGATTTAAGCGCTAAAAAGGAGAACATAAATATGGCAACTAGGCCCAAAGATTCAGAAAAATGTGCTTATACCGAGAGATATAATAACTCAAATGGCAAAAAATCAAATTCACAAAAACGCTTCAATCAAATAGCACGCCAACCGTCAATATTATAGTTCCTAAATCACTAGTGCAGATTTGTATTGTTACTAGCTTTGTAAATGAGCCCCCTCAATTTTTCATCGGGCAAACATAAACAACAGCCATTAATGACGCCATAAAATATTCATACAATCCAAGGATCAAGCGATTCGCTATTAAACCCATAATTTTGCTTCAGACACCATTGTTCGAGTGGCTTACTATTCCGCTCGAACGTATTATCAGATTTTGTTACTGTAAATGACTGCTTTGATTATTTCCTATGCGAATAATAGGTGCATGTGTACTTAGATTGCACTTAATAAACTTTTGTGTCGGGTACAATTTATACATGTCTAATATTTTCAAATTATAACGACTTTTATAGACGTCAAATAATATGTCATTTTATCTTATGTCTATAGCATTACAATATTCAAACTTAGATATTCACGCAGTAAAACTTATCGCAAAAAATCTTTATCCTTCAAATGAAATGAGCGAACATTCGCCTGGCAACACTGAGGGAAACAACAAAGTCGATGCTAAAATTGTCTCACCGAAGTAATAATAGTGTTTTCCTTTTGAATTTTCGCAAACAATCCTACAATAAACATTACAAACTAACTTGCCAATAAATCTCCGGCCGTTTTTATCGTACATTTTAATGGCTTTTTTTGTTTTGCCCAACATACATTTACTTTAATCGACAATTTTTTCGTCGCTGAATTAATGGCGACGCCATCTTGAAATCAAAATGAATTTATTATTTTAGTTTGCGAGTTTAATTTTTATCTTAGGAATATCGAATAGCTTGTTTAATAAGTTTCGGTTGTGATTTATAGCGTCTTGTGTTCTTATTTACTGATGTAAATGTTAAATATCTGCAATTTATTTTGTTTGTCTTTGACCTTACTGCTCTGTAATTCGTATAGCAGTGACGTTTATTGTTTTTATTAATATGAATTGTTTGATAAATATGTTGTTCGAGATTTTGTTTTTAATTGGATATTATCTTAAGTGATTTTATTTGTAAAGAGTAGATACCTAATCTATAAATTCATTTTCCTTTACACAGCGAATACTTTTCATCCCTTACATTGTATTGACTTAAAAAAGAAACATTTTGATACTCGACTACCGGCACAATAAATCGACTACGAATTTTAAACACGTGAGTCCACCCACGACCCGGTCCGATTATAACGGTCGGGAAGTTTACACTTTTGATTTTTTTTATGTTTTTTTTTTCACCCGGCACGCGCGCACCGGTGATTCATGGGCTCTCGGCCGGCAGATGTTGGCTTTTTGTGCCATCAGCTGATGTAACGTAACATGGACTTAATGATGCATCTTGCAACAATTGACTATTTGCCTCGATTACGTAATCGACTTATTAATAGTACATTCTTGTCTTGAGGTTTTGAACTTGGTTGACGGCAAATTAATGGGGTTTTAAAAGCGAATTGTAACTTTTTTATTTAGGTTCAATAATTATAATATTATGTGATGTCACAAAATATGTTTTACTCAACGAAAGATTTGGATAAAACGAAAATACCCCGGCTCATATCATTACTGCTTTATTATAATATATCTAAATGCATATTTAAATAATGTTTCAAAGCTTTGATATGAAAAATGTCGCTTTGTTTCGCTTTATTATCTAAACAACCACTAGAGAGAGTTTGCCACCACTGAATAGTAAATGTTCACATTATTTGTTGAAATGAGGAATGTAATGTTTCATGATAGTAAAAATATAATATTTTACGGAACAAGGAAGTAATATTATAAATAGTTTTACATCATTTAATAATTTATAACAGAAAAATTGCATCGATAGCCTAGTTCGGAGTGGTACGGATTGCCGAGATAGTGGGATCCAAACCAGCCCAAATAGATCTGATCAGATACCAAATAGAACTTATATTTAGACAGCACCGATTTGATATTGGGTTTTTTATATCTAGAAATTCTCAGTATTAACCCGGAGTCTGGAATTTGCCCGGTATGGCTATATGCTCGCCCCCTATCACATTATGGGGCCGAAATAAATTCGGCGAAAAGTGGGTGTACTGGTTGCCCCTCTGCCTACCCCTTCGGGGATTACAGGCGTGAGTGTATATGTATACGCTGTGCAAAGATAAACACGACATATCATGTCCTGGCGGCCTACCATGGTACAAAATCGCATTATAATATTACAACAAGACTGCTCTAAGAGGTGTTAGACCGGCTGGACTTAAATAAAAATCTAACTAAATATAAAGCAAAAAATATATGGCTTTCTTAATATACTTTTTAATTAATATAATAGTATTTAGATCACTGTCTTTTTGCCTGACATATGAGGTGGGTTGAAGTCTCATAATTTGACGATAATGTGTTCCGAAAAGTTGGATACCGTCTTTTTACCCGACTGTAGAACGATGGTTTTATTTTTGCACGTCCATATCCATATATACAAAACACAAAAATTATGTCTACTTATGTCCGTAATAGACTTTGAAACCACTCAACTGATTTCAATGAAATTTTGTGTGGGTCCAAATTAAAAGATATAATAGTTTTATATCCGATAGGTGGCGCTGCTGTCGAGTTTTGAATTTCTTAGTATTTCAACGAAATTTCGGTCCGCAGAGAAGGCGGTTTAGGGCAGGAAAACGTTTGCCCGGTAGCTCTAGTATTTATTAGAATTTTTGTATAGCTTTCATTAGTTAGTTGTTTAACAATAAACTTGCAATAAACCGTTACTATTACTTTTAATTTGAATCACGTCTGAAATCCCGTTGTACCGTAATGGCATTAAGTATGAATTAAATCTTTTCGTTACAGTATGGCCGCCAACTGGTTTCGGTATCTGCATAACATAACACCCTAATTTAATACGCCATATGCACATAATGACCATTTTTATTTCGTAAATACTATTTTTAATCCTGCTAATCGTAAAAAATATAGAGCTTAGTAGAGTCTTAAAATATATTATTTTATACAGTCCTGTATGGTAGAAAACAGTAATAATTTAAAACAAAAGGGAAAAAATTTAATTTTTCAGAAAAAAATAAGAACAAGTCAACAGATTTTTATTTGCCAAAAAAACATGCAGCTTCATTAACTTAGAATTTATTTTTTCACTTTATACGATCATGACATAATTACAACTCTTAGAAAAAAATAAAGTCTAACTTAAAACGAGACTCTTAAGACGCTCTATAAAATATAGTTGTGTACACAACATCTAACGTCAGAAAACCCTAGTAGCTTGCACCAAATCAATACTTTTTCCGAGTGAAGACTACCCTAATGCACGCAACTAATTCATACGCTAGGCGATATAAATAACTACATATACGACCTCCTTACAACGAAACAGGTACGCACACGCGCGCACGCCTCCGCCAATCACAGAGCGTTCAGCAATACGTACACCACGGTGTGAGTGTGTGCGTGAGGGGTGCGCCGATGCACCCTTGCTACGCACTAAACATGAAACTAGATGCATTTTATTATTACATACCATTAAAATCCGGTTTTTACTTGTGTCATACGAATCCCGTTATTTATTGCGGTGGTGAATTTGGTTAATAAAAAATCTAAAATATTATTAAAATGTTCATTTTTATCTATTTCATTTCAGTTTATTTTAATCAAATTGCAAAAAATATCTTGGGATGTTTAGTTTTTGGAATAACATTTTGCTAATTTATTGCAGTACTTATCTCCACCTCCTTTATTAAAATAATTATAATGAAAATATTCATTTGAATTATTATTAATTCAGTCATTTAAGTTGAATTTGGAACAAAAATATTTTGTATAATGTAACTACATTCTTTTTTTCTAAACTTTAGAAATCCAATAACATTTATAGCCAGCATTCGAGAGCGGCGTAATGACGTGCGTGGCAAGCGAGGGTGCGTTCAGAAGCAATGCGACGCGACGGTGAAATCGCGCGTGGCCACGCATACTGCCTGCCGCGGGCCCCTGCCCGCTTTAACTTAACACGTTGCACTGGCGACACTTCAAGTACTTTCAGCGCATTAGAAGAAAATGTATTTTTTATTACGGCCAAGCTAAGGCGCGGTTATGTGTCATGGTTAGCCTTTTCTTTTAATAATTAAAAGTAGTTTTATACGCCTACGCCCTTGCATGTAGAATTATATCTACATGCAAGGGCGTAGATATAATTTGTTTATAAAAATATCCTACTACTGCTCTCATTTATCCAAAATAGATATTGATATAAGAGTTAGCGGGATTCTGTAGTGGGTCAGGTTCATCTTTGAAACCCTGTTGCTAAGCTCATGTAATCACACTATTAGATTTTCTAATACTATTATTGACAACCAAGAATAATACATACATATACACTCACGCCTGTATTCCTCGAAGGGGTAGACAGAGGGTACCAGTAAACCCAGTTTTCGCCGAATTTATTTCGGCCCCATAATGTCATAGGGGCTGAGCCTAACGCCATACCGGGCACAAATCCGGGATAATCCTGAGAATTTCTAGATAGAAAAACCCAATATCACTTTACGCGACCCGGGGATCGAACCCGAGCAATTACAACTGCGCCACCGAGGCAGTCAATTTACAATTAATATATAATGATACTAGCCCTGTATTAAACATTGTCCCACTGCTGGGCACGGGCCTCCTCTACTAATGAGAGGGGTTAGGCCTTAGTCCACCACGCTGGCCTAATGCGGGTTGGCAGTTTACAATTACTTGATATTATAGCTAATGGGCCTATGCGCTTACTTATGTTTATCTTTGTAGTAAAATATTTTACTGCAATTACTTGTGCTTGTTTAACCTATTTAAAACCGTGTTAGTCCCACTTTGCTAGCGCTTTAATCATATTTACATAGTCCAGTATATAGAGTCAAGCTATATGCACTATATTATAATGTATATTTACGTACGCACCAAGCGTTCTAGGCACACTAGTTCATACAGTTCATTAGAGACTTCCCCACTGACACGCGTCGGTGCCGTGCAGCGTGAAAGCACCCCCGACCCCTAACACACCCCGCGACCAACCCCCTACGTCAGAGAGATCTAATTCTGCACGCTCTGGCATACGTGAATATCTAAGGCAAAATACAAGTTTATTCTTTTTTGTATTCCAAATTTAAATTTGAAAATGGAACGCTATAACGCCTACAACTTGTACCTATCATTGATTTAAAATTTAAAAATAAAAATGTAAGTCGGTATTAAATTAAATGGCCTATACAAAATTATTATAATATTGTGACGAAATGTATTGCCGTTATCCCTGGCTCCCGGCATCAATTAAATCCAATATTTTCCGCTCTGATTCCCTTCTCTAAATTATCATAATGGCGTAAACACTACGCATAATTCATAAGAGCGAGAGTTTTCCTCGTTTGTGCGTGAGTTTGTATGGGCGTATATGGCGGTAAGTGCTCCGCCCCCGCTGTAGGGCAGGCCACCTGCACGCGTAACCTACAAATCTGCACTCTTGCCGACCCCGCGTGCTCAGTTTATATGGAACACTAGGTACATACGCAACCTCTTTGAGTTTTAATTAAAAAGTAAGCCTTCGTTTGATTTTCGAACGCTTTTATATCTTCAGTATAGAATGAGGTTTTTAATAAGTAGTTTTTATGACGAGTCAATGAAAAGTGTTCAATATTCGAATAAAAACAACTTATCTAGTTCTAAAATCTTAGGTCTTTTTAAATATGTCAATGGTCAGACAAAAGAAAATTATACTGCTTATCATTATAGACCCAGCAGTAAACTAATAGACCCAATAATATAGTAAATAATTATGAATATATTTTTGACTTGTAAATAAATTCGTTTAATAGTGAATACTTATTTAGAAATTTTATTAATATTCTTCACAGTCACACATTTTTTTTTACTTCTACATTAGGCAATAACATTATCCTGCTGAAGAAAATATTAAATATTGATTATGTCAGATGTTCAGTAATGAATAAAAAATACACGTTTGGCTACACTGTAGATTGGCTTAAAGTAAAACTAAACTACATAACTAAATTTAGTTGACCACAGAATTAACGCTTATATGCACTTATACTAATACAGAAAAAAATATGTTACACAAATTATATCTCTTTAAAGTGTACAACAATTGTGCTTTTAATTTACCAAGGCCGAAGCTCTAGTAACTCATGAAAGATCCGCAGAATAAAGTAGTTTTCTAAATGACTTATCAGGACTTGCCAGTTGCCTAGATATTTTTCCCGTTTATTTACACACACAAGTGACTCATTGCGCCACTCATTGAACAATCAACGCGAGGCTAACGACCTCGCAGCTTCAAGCCTTCCATACCCTTTCAGGAATAGCCGATATCCTCTGGTCTCTTACAGCTCTACGGCAATGAATGATGTCAGGTCAAGTTACTCTGGCGAGGGTCTAAGCCAAGTTTATTGTGTGACCTGAGCGCTGATAGGTAAATTGCAGTTTTTTATGCAATAGGGCGGGAGATACAGGGGGTGTAATTGAGGTAAATAGTTCGCATTCAAAGATGGCTGACTGATACAGGGTGATTATGAGATGATAAGTAGGCTTCCGCGCTTTTTATCTTAATTTGCGTTAATGGCTGCTTGTTTTGTGGCAAGCTTTGAGTTTTTTTTCCTTTGGTGCATGTTTGTGGCCATTACGTTTGTAATAGTTTTCTAAAGCAGGATTTTGATACATCCTCATTATTAATCAATGGATGAAACGTTTATGGTAATTATAACATTAATCTATTATTAGTTTGGTAGCCGTAAAGATTTTTAATTACTGTACTATTTGCAAGAATGATCAAAGCACTCGTCGTATTTACAACTTTTTTTTCATATGGATTTGTTCTGTAAGCTCATCGTTGCTTTTACAGCTTCACCTAACATTATGGCCGTAGCTTATGGCGCTCCAGTCAGAAAACTCAACATTTGCCAACGGCTAAGCTCAAAGACGCTTTCTAAAAGACCTTATATTAAAGCCGTCGCGTCGCTTGGAATAGTTTTAGGGCCGTCTCGATATACTAGTGTATCGAAAATCTGAGCCTCGGCCGGGCTCCTTGAACTCGCCGGCGAGTCCAAGCCGAGGACAGCAACTGTGATGGGATCATTTGGGTCTTCCAAAACATGTTTAGGGCGACGACGGAGGGAGATTGCTTCGCCAGTTACGGTATAGTTGGCAGCTGCCACAATAAGATGATTTCTGTGACGCGTTGCTTTATGAATTTCCAACGTAAAGGACGAGTCTTCCATGTTTACACAATTAAATAACACACCAAAGGTATCAAGGGCAAATCATATATAGATAACTCAATTAAGACTCTCACGGCATCAATTAAAATCGACACTACGATAATCATAATTACGTGACAACAGTTGGTAACTGGATCCCGGCGGGAACTGTAAACTGTAATTTATGGTTTAGCTCCGGTTTGGTAGCTTCCGCCGCGCCGGGCTGCGCCGCGCCGCGCCGCTTGCGAGCTCAAACATTGTAACGCTATACGTGGCTGTTTGATTTATGTTTTTTTTTATTTTGAAGGCTTGGGAAACACTCGGTCTGTGTCGGTAACTTGAGTTTTGTAGGCATGGGATGATTTATAAGTTTTTTATGATTTACCTACTTTTCTTACCCAATCCATGTATGTAAAACAAAAATTGTTTCTACTTATGTCCGTTATAGATTTTGAAACCACCCAAGCAATTTTTTGTATGTGTGTGGGTGTTGTCATTGTTGTGGCTGTTTTAGATCTGATAGGTGGCGCTGTTGTCGAGATCTGAATTTCTTATTATTTCAACAAAAATTCGGTGCACAGAGAAGGCGGTTTATGGCAGGATGAAAATGTTTGCCCGGGACCATTTGCTAATAAAAGTAATATAATAATAGAAGCCCTAATTGTCCCATAGTTGGGCAATCTTCTACTAATTAGAGGGCTTAGGCCTTATTCCACTATAATGCGGTTTGGTAGTTTCAACAGCTTTTAAATTCTTAGACATACAGGTTTCATTTATTGCTTAAGCAAGCGATAAATAACAAAGTATACGATTAACTTCGAAAGGTCAGTTAAGCATTCTATGTGGCTTGTTTAGAACCCGAGACTTTGCCTTGGCTATCTGTACCATTTCCAACTAAGCTGTCGCTGCTTTCTAAAAACCATATTGCATATAATAAAGTCAAGTGACTTATTTCTATTACACTGTCGTTTTAGTAGTTTTGGAAGTGGTAGAGCCACGCTGTAGACATATTTGTCTACAGCATGAATGGGCCGGCTCGACCTGGGTAGTACCACTGTCTCACAGAAAACCAACGTAAAGTGACAGTTTACTGTCGCGTTTCGTATGGTAAGTGAGATAACCGGAGGCCCAGATTCCCCCTTCCCTTCCCTAATCCCTATTCCTGTCCTTTAAGGCCGACAACGCATACATGATACTTTCGTTATTGTGGATGTTCATGGGCGATGGAGATCACTTAATATCAAGTGGCCCACTGGCTCGTTTGTCGGACTATACTATAAAAAAAACTGATCCTGTCCAATAAGTAATAGAATCCTCCTACTCTCTCATGAAATTCCCGTTTTTATATATTTTCATATTAAAATGTGGGGTAGTAACGACGAATTTTTATGTCGGTTGAGTATTAGAAATGATGTCGATGTATCAAAAATATGATCTTTATTATATTATCCGTTAACGCATATCAAGCTACCGTCAAGCTGAACCTAAAAATGACTGTCCATTGAAGCGCATCCGCGACTCATAAATAAACTCTACGCAGACAAGTACAACCGCGAACACAATGCAACACGTCAACTTTGTACAAAGCGAGAACAGATGGTACCCAACTTTGTTGGACCGCTGTACCTGCCTTTTTCATAGGAACAAATGCTAGTAATTATTTTATAGATATTTGACACGCATCTGTCGTACAATATCAATTTTTCATCTATTATTTAATATGTAACTTAGCAATGACGTGGAAATGACAATGTTGAAGTTAAAGACAATAATTGTGATACGAAAACCACAGAAAACCAACGTAAAGTGACAGTTTACTGTCGCGTTTCGTATGGTAAGTGAGATAACTGGAGGCCCAGATTCCCCCTTCCCTTCCCTGATCCCTATTCCTGTCCTTTAAGGCCGACAACGCATACATAATACTTTCGGTATTGTGGATGTTCATGGGCGGTGGAGATCACTTAACATCAGGTGACCCACTGGCTCGTTTGTCGGACTATACTATAAAAAAAACGAAATTTGAAATATTTCGGTAAGAATTATTGGGACTAAAATAATTTTCAAATTTAGCTCCCGCCGTTATAATTATGTAGACACAAATGATTTGTGTAAATCTGGAAGTGAAATTAATTTTATTTGTGGTACTTTATTGACCTATCACAATTACACGGGCCTCCTATACTAATGAAAGTGGTTAGGTCTTAGTCCACCACGCTGGCCTAATGCGAGTTGGTAGACTTCACATACCTTCGAAATTCTTATGTGAATTCTCAGGTTTGCAGATTTCCTCACGATCTTTGCTTTCACCGTTAAATCAATAATTAACAATAAATATACATGTAACTTTAGAAAAGTCAGAGGTTATTTTGGCTGGTTTCGAACATACGACTTTCGTCTTGACAGTCCATACCGCAACCAACTAGATTATCGCTGCTATAACCAAATTAATATTATTTTATCTCGAGCATAACCTATTTAAATACATACCATACTGCCCAAACTGCACCAAAATATCTGCCCTGCCCATATCCGTCAGTATCAAACTTTGATAAAGTCTGAGGTCATGTTTAACTATAAAATCAGAACTAACTTAAGACATTCGTAATCAGTTAATACCAAAATCATTTGACCTATATTAAACATTTAGACATCTGCTGTGGTTATTACAACAAATTTTTATTGCTGAGTCCGTTGAAAAAGCGGGGCATGAATTTAGGCGCCAAAGTTTAGTGCAGTCGATGAATACATTAAATGACACATAAAAATTTTAACAAACCGCCGATCTACGCATAATAATGAGGGATTTTAAGTAAATCGTACCACAATCCATCATACGCAAACTGGCGTGCATTTATTAATTTTTGACATTAATGTCGGCCATGTTGAAATGGAGCAGCTGTTGCCCGCGGTTCGTTGACCTCTTTTTTATGTGTACGCCCGGGTACATCCAGGTAGTAGACTTTGTTCCGTGGCGTTTGTACAACGTTTGAAAAGCTTTATCTCATTTTTATTATTATTGATTCTTATGGGAACGCAAGACATATGAGAACTATAATCAAAGACAACCTTACCTTCTTGCCCATGGAGTAGTGTGAAGCAGGCCGGCATGATTGTGTTGAGTAGCGAGGGATAGATGATACTCGATACTCTAATTGGACGGCACTGCGCTTACCATCAGGTGCAGTGTGGTCACTTAGCCGTGCCAGGAGAAAAAATATATTCTATTGAAATAAAACTTTAGCACTCAATTTTTTAAACAAAATAAATATATGGCTTGACAAAATTTCTTACTGCAATTAAAATCATCTGCGACTAAGATTAGCTAAATAACAGCTTTACTAAGAAATCCATAAAGCTAGTCTGATATATCAAGTTCATCTTTATCCTAAGTGTTACAGCCGCTGGTTACTGCAAACAGACAGACATTTTATCGCTAAGTTCGCCCTAGAGAGTTAGGCGCGAGCTAAGACAAAGTTTCTCTAGTGCAATCGTACATATAGTACATAGTCTTATAATGGGGGTAATTTTATTCATTAATATCGTGAGTTTTTTTTATTCATGTTTGAGTATCTAATTATCCAACTGCCTTTTAAACGGGTATAATGTGTTTTCCTATGTCATAGACATTTTAGTAGTCATGATAACGATATTGAGAGTAAACTCGAAGACATTGCATACATTTATTCGGGCATCAAAATCTATACTCTCTTACTTGCGTTCACAATGGGAGACAACATCAAAATGAATGCAGGATTAAAACGAGCGTCCTTTATTTTATACTAGATGTTGCTCGCGGCTCCGCCCGCGTGGAGGTCATGTTTGGGGGAAAAGTATACAATACAAAATACCAATATTCATGCGTTTAACTTAAAAATGACGGATTTTCATACAAACTTTCATTCCCTATTTTACCCCCTTAGGGACGGAATTTCCAAAAATCCTGAAACATATATTTTTTATTTTTAACTAAAATGCCAAATACTAATTTTCATGAATTTAACTTCAAAAATGACGGATTTTCATACAAACTTTCATCCCCTATTTTACCCCCTTAGGGGTGGTATTTCCAAAAACCCTTCCTTAGTGGATGCCTACGTGATAAAAGGTACCTACTGTCAAAATTTCAAGTCTCTAACCCCAGCCGTTTAGGCTGTGCGTTGATCGATCATTCAGTCAGTCAGTCAGTCAGTCAGTCAGTCAGTCAGTCAGTCAGTCAGTCAGTCAGTCAGTCAGTCAGTCAGTCAGTCAGTCAGTCAGTCAGTCAGTCAGTCAGTCAGTTTCTTCTTTTATATATACAGATTAAATGAGTGCAAGGAGTTCATAAGGCTGAATATTCACTTCGATTTAATTTTCTTTCAGAAATCGTTGTATAATTCTAATTAAGATTTATTTGGCAATGCGGACATCTATTTACTCCTCGAGGTCAGAAGTTCGACGCCAGGTCGAAATATGTCTTAAATATCTGTCTGCTCGTCTGCCTATCCAGGCATAAAAAAGAAATACTAGTTTAATATATAAATTCTTATATTGGTTTGATATGGACCATGGGTATTTCCGATACGTCGCATGTTTTAAAAACTACCACCGGATCCAAATGCGACCCTCTACTCTCTCTACTTCTGTCATCTATCTGTAATAGGCTAGTTGACTGTTTTTGTTCTTTTATTTTATTCTTCATGGTCTATATTAATAAAATATTATCATAAATAAACATAAGTTTTCAAGATTTAATTTGCATTTTTATAAACCAACTTTATTTATCCAAACAAAAAAAAACGCTACCGTGGTCTCTCGTGTGACGTGACCATCCGCAAAACTAATAGACTTTTGGCTCAGCGTTTAATAGATGTTTCGAACGGTGACGTCATGCATGACTGTTTGTGTTTCATGTCACGTAACAAAATGCTTTATTTTTACATATTTGTTTCTTGAAAATATTAAATAACAAATAAAGGAACATATAAATTAACAAATTAGTTTAATTTTCAATATTTTTAGACAAAATCTATTATAAAAATACAAAATTCTATCAGGTTTTCACTTACTGTCAACTACCCTATTACTACACAGACTTAATTATGTTTTTATAATATATTTTATAATGTCAGCTTCGTGTAAATACTTTGACATGTAATTACACTTAAGTAGGGTTATGAAGCAGAATTAAGTAGACTGTAATTTCTGATAATTATATAATGTTTAGACAGCCTCCGTGGCACAGCGGGCGAGTAGGCGATTAGCCGGCTGTGAACCAAGAGGCCGTGGGTTCGATCGCACTGAGACAAATGTTTGGGTGTTTTGTTTCGGGGCTGGGACCTGGATGTTGTGGGACCGTAGTCGTAGTTCTTGATACCCTAGATACAAATTTTACCAAGTGTGGTAAATATTATAAAACTCATTTTTATGTCATTTAAAATTAAACGGTCCGTTTCCATTATATTGAAATATATTCTTTGCATACTATTGGCAAATTCATAGATTGATTTATCGCTGTAGGTATATTTTTATAAAAATCTAACATGATATACTGTGATGAGAAAAAATTGTGCGTGGCGTTGTTTGAAGCATCTTTAAATTTTTTCGGCCTGTTTTAAATTCACACTTTAATACGACAGTGGATTTCGTCCAAGAATACTGCCTTTCAAACGTCACTCAGGACAATGTTTTATCACTTGCCTGTGCGCACGCGCTGTAGGCAGCTGCCGCAGGTAACTATCAGGAAGTACCTAACACAACCATCTTAGGCTTCCAAAACAAAATGAACTTTAAAATAAGGTAGTAGAGCTGGGTTTCCTGTATATGTTTTAGACAGATGGCCCGTGTACCATATGCTAGGCACGTCAGCTGCGCGACACGCCGACGACGGATTTATCGCATTGTTCCATTATACGCGATTAATCGCGATAAAGTTGGTAACGCGTTTTTGTTGACGCGCGTATGTGCTGATTCTACTCTTGTAAGACAAAGATTTAATTTTTGATGTGTAAACATCTTTAGGCATGTTGGGCACTTTTGGGTTGGGAAAAAGCACTGAACTCGCCTGACCATCACGCTCAAATGAACAAGGAATAGTCAGAGGTGTATGCCATTTGGACTGGTTTGGAACATACGACTGTCTCGACAATCTGTAACACTACCAACTAGGCTATTGCGGCTATAATATATGCCATACTTGGGTAACAAACCAAAAAAAAATGATTTTAGTGATTCTAGTCTACCTATGTTATACATCCCTTTAATGATACCATTAACTTAGTTATATCAAGTTATTCATTAATATTCTTTATTTAAAAGGTTTTTTTTTACATTTTTAAATATAAAAATACATTTAAAAATATAAAAATGTGCACCCTCCGATGGCGAGGCCTAGGACCCAAGCCACCGGCGGTTAGGACCCCAGAGTGAGGAACCTCCTCACAATGCGCGCCGTATCCAATAATACTGCCTTTTGTATCTGGCTTTTGACCATTATTCATTAATATTATTATTATTTATTATAAATCAATACAATTTTACCATATAAATAAATACTGGCTAAGTAACTGGCTGAAGTAAAGTGGCTGGTAACCCGGCCTGGATTCTAAACATTTTTTGTCATTTAGGGGTATGAAAAATATATAGCCGATTCTCAAACTCACTGAATATGCATATAAAATTTCACAAAAATCGGTCAAGCCGTTTCGGAGGAGTATGGTAACAAACATTATGACACGAGAATTTTATAATAAGATAATAAAATTTCATAAGTCAATAACATTTTACCTTACAAATAAATACTGGCTGTAACCCGGCCTGAGTACTAAACATTTTTATATTTATAAAACGTATGTTATTGTTTCAGGTAAGTACCCAGTCCATTTCAGAATCATCAACAAGGAGGACGGCGTACAACAAAAAGGTAAAAATGTAGACATTTGAAAAATATTGACGGTGTTTTACCTGAAATAAAACACATATTAAATACTTACCTTATTTGAAGCTTACTTGATATGAGAGATGGCGCTAGCGAGTTTCGCCCGTCTCTGTCACTCCCGTGCATATAAAGGGTCCTACCGTCTCGCTCCCACAATCGTTCCCCCACCAGTGCGGTTGTCACTTTGTGGTGACTGTAACTTTTAGGAATCATTGAGTCGAAGATCACCAGGCAGCGTTTAAAGCGTAAGCTTCAAATAAGGTAAGTATTTAATATGTGTTTTATTTCAGGTAAAACACCGTCATTAAATACCGAACGCTTATTTGAAGCTTACTTGATATGAGACGTGTTTGTTATCGCCTGGTGGGGACTGGACGCCAATGTGAAGGTGTAATACTAATAATATGCTGTTGAGGTGCAAGATTATAAATTATATGTGGGAGATATGTGGTAATGTAAAACATCTATCTTATGCACATGCATAGATATGCAATGACTCTGATGTCTAGTAAATGGCTTGTATCACAGTAAATCTAAAGTTGTTCGTGTTAATGTACAAGACTACTGAATTTCAGGGCCGTAAAATGTCGATGAGGAAAGGTAAAATAATTAAAAGCAAATACTAATTATTATAGTTATTGTATATATTATATCAGTAAATTGAATTAAACAAAAATAAACATTTCCTGGTTTGATTAGTTATATTGTCATCAAAACCATTCTCAATCAATCAGTTGGTCTAAATAATTGTGTAATACTGGCATTAAGACTACAAGATGATCTTATTTCGCGGCAATAAAAACGAGCAAATGTATTCCCTGATCTCCAGTTACCCTTAGCTAGAATTTGATCTAGGGGTAAGTTGTCAGCCCAGTTTTTGGAAGCTACGGCTGAACGAATGCTCCCCGGTGGTGCTACAATTCCAGCCTCTATGAGAACAGTTTTTACCCAGCCAGCAATTACAGTTCGCGAGGCAGCTCTAGGATCTCCTCGTAAATTTACAAATAGATTATTAGACTTACATCTTTGTCGTCTTTCATGTAACAAGTTAATAGTATGCTTGATCCAAAACACAGGATTTAAGTTTCTTGAAAATTTGTTTGGAAAAAATTTCCATCCTGACTGCCTGTAGTTAGCATTGTCTGTTTTTGATCCATAGATAGGCCACAAACAAAGGAATTCTTCGTTCGATGTATAATGATCAGAGTCTACAGTCAATAGTGTTAGGTCATGAACTCGTCTACCTGAACATAGAAGGAGCAAGGTTGCCGTGTGTCGGCATGTCTGAAACATATTATTTTCGTCAATATGTTTGTTTTCTAGAAAAGAAACCAAATCGTCCATATTCCAAATACTTTGTTTTCGAGGAACGGGTTTTTGGACAGAAATAGATTTCAGCACGTGGTTTACTAAAACATGGGACGATAATTTTCCTGCTCCTTCAATGTTGCTTAACGTGGACACTACTGACTTGTGTAGTAATATTGTGTTGTATGCTAAGCCATCAACGAGATGGAGATCAGCAAGAAATTTTGCTAGAATAGGACCCGTGGGACTAACAGGGTTTGTATTGTTCTGTTGACACCACCTGAGCCATCGATTCCATGCGACTTTATAAGTTTTATGCGTCGATGGACGCCATGAATTTTGTAATAACTGGAGGTGGTTTTCACTCCAGTCTTTTAAATCATTTGACCACCCCCACATTTCCAGATTTGTAGTTCCATCTCTTGAACCTTGGACGGTGGTAGTCCCGTCGCAACATCTATTAGGTTGAGGTGGAGGTTGCGAATGGTATACGGAGGCGCTAGAGCTCGGGCTTTCAGATCTGCCCGCCAGAAAACTCGTTGCCATTTGGGAATCACTAGTAAATACAGGCCCGTCGCTGTGTTTAGATGCGCGAGCACTTTGGGTACTAGATAAGGTGGTGGAAACACCCAAGCTAGGCGATAATTCCACATCCGCGAGAAGGCGTCGTGGTATATTGCACAAGCGTCGGATAGATCCAGACTCACATAATTGATCACCACTTTCGTCTTCTCGCTCGCAAATAGGTCGATCACTGGGACTCCGAACTTCCTGAATAGCCTCTCTGTACAATGCGGGAGTAAATGCCACTCTGGTAGGGCTTGGTGACGAGATAAATGATCTGCGTGGTTGTTGTACTTCCCTGGTAGATGTACTTTTAAATTTATTTCGTGATAATCTAATAGATGGTAAATTTCTTTGGTCAACTGTAGTAATTGTGGTGACCTTGTTCCTCCCTCGTTCCTCAGGTATGCCACAACTGTCTTGTTGTCGCACTGTAAGAGGACAGAAGCCTTCTTTATGATGTGACATTGACCTTGAAGGGCCTTCATTACAGCCAACATTTCCTTCTGGTTGCTGTGTAGTCCCTGTTCTGGGACTGTCCACAAACCCGAGAAGGATATGTTGTCCATCTGAGCTCCCCATGCTATGTCCGAAGCATCCGTGGTCAGGAAGTATGTAGGCGGTGGAACATGAATCATGGATGTTTGATCGCAGTTCATCACCCACCACCATAACTCCTCCTTTACAACATTGGGTAGGGCATACACACTTACAACCCCTTGTTTTATTATTGTATTTAAAAAGGCAAGTGTTTCCCGATAATGTAGTCTCCCCCTTGGGACTGCAAGCCGGGCGAAGTTCATAATCCCAATTAAACTTTGTAGTTCTTTTACACCCGTCTTTTGTGACTTTAGGAGACTTGCAAGTCTTTTTCTTAATTTGTCCACTTTTTCTGTGGGTAAAGATTTTGTATTTTCCCATGGGTTCCAAAGAAGCCCCAGAAATACAAGGTGTTTGCATGGGATTAGTACGGACTTGTTTAAGTTGACTTGCAACCCTAGTAGTTGAAGTCTGTTGACTACTATCTGAACCTGGGTTATCAACAGGTGACGATTCTGATGCACCACTAGGAAATCGTCTAAGTATACTAAGATTCGTATTCCCTGTTCTCGTAGTGTCTGCGCTACCCAGTTGCTTAGAGAAGCAAAAACTTTCGGAGCTGTACTTAGACCGAAGGGCAAGCACGTCATTTGTAGTAGTTCTTCGTTGTATAGAAGACGTAGAAATCGCCTGTGGGACTGAGCAATCGGTATGTTGAAATAGGCTTGTGAGAGGTCCACTTTGCATAGCCAGTCGTTGGGCTGTAGAAAATCTGGAACCCTGTTGGTGTTTATTAGCCTGAACGGTTCTGTCACAATGTATTGATTGAGGTTCCTCAAGTTGAAAATCGGGCGGTTCGAGCCATCTTGTTTGGGAACCAGGAACATAGGCGACACGAAGCTGGGGGAGAGATGAGCAACTTCCAGAACATTTTCGTTCTTCATTTTTTGAATGGCTCGTGACATTGCATCGCTTTGTTGAGTTATTGCGGGGCCGTGTTTTAGATTGGGCATACGAAGGGAAGGCTTTTTGTAAAATGGGATTCGGTAACCTTTTATGATTCGAAGAAGGTAGCTCGGTGCATTCATCGCTTCCCAATGTTTTAGGTGCGCAATAAGACGGCCCGCCTTGAACACGCAGTCAGAATCTTCTTCTCTTATTTGCTGGGTTTGACTCAGAGTTACTAGGTCGCTTTCTGTTCTCCCTGCTTTGGTCCTGCCTGTTCGTTTGTTGTCTACCACCACGTTGACGAAAGGATCCGCGGTTGGCTTGGTTAGCTCGCCGAGCGGTTCGATTGTCAAATCCCTGCGAGGGATAATAATTAGAGCACCGACCCTGCGAGGGTTGGTTATATTGAAACGGTCGTGTGTGTTCAGAGCCACAGCAACCTTGAGATGTACCCTGCGAGGGTCCATGAGATAAGCGCAACCCCTGCGAGGAGTGGCTATGATTGCTGGACACCGCCTGCGAGGCAGTTCCATAAATTTTTGGTTTGCTTGGTGGAGCAAACGCTTTCTTAACACCCCCTGCTTTTTCCAGAACACCGGGTAGCAGGTCTGCATTAAAAAAGTTTTTATTTGATGGAGGAATCTTGCGAAGATATGATTTAATGAGAGGGTCGCGAGCACATTTAATCACACCGTCTCTACGCATTTGTATAATCTCGGCTCTATGCCCACATACCAGTTGTAGTAGGTCTGCGGACACCGCCGAATAATCACCATTTGTGAAAAGTTCCGTTATTTTATTATGTAGTAATTCTATATTAAGGTTTCCTTCCTCCTGGACCCAGGCCAATAAAGCGTTAAGGGTGATTTGTAACGCCTCACGTTGTTTAATTAAACCGAAAGTAATACCAGCATAAGCTTTTTCCGTATATGCAAGGTGACGAAGACTGTCAAAAGCTTTGATCTCATCATTTACTTCTAAATCAGTAAAACCCGGGGTATGATTGTAGCGTTTTTGTACTTCTGAATAACGTACCTCACACCATTCACTTTTATCAAAATGTTGGATTTGTTGTAAAATACTAAGGTAATTCTCAGGTGCCTTGGGCATGGCCGGTTCTTTTAATTTAACTCCGATATCGAAATTAAAATTTAATTGAGACTTATTAAGATCATCTACGTCATCATATAGAATGCCACTAACTTGGTCATTGATTGCATCGTCAATATAATTACCAGTATTTAATACCTGAGTTGATGTGTTAGGAGAAACAGCAGTGTTACTGCCGCCCTCCTGTGTGAACCGTTTGCGAAGTTCATTTACTTCGTGGACTAATTTCTGCAACATGTGGTGTTTGCGGTCATACTTGCCCCCCTTCTTTTTAGGGCGGCGGCGTTGTCGTTTCTTTTTATATGATGAATTGGATGATGATGTTGATGAGCTTGATCCATCATCGGAAGAGCAGCTATTTCTGGATAAATTTGACCCCGTACGTATTATCTGGGGTTGTGAACTAGTACTCGGCTCCGTTGGACCGAACGCGGTTGTTGGCTGCTCAATAATCAACTTATCCATCCTTTAAGAAGGATGTGGTAATTTTAGATTTGAATACTATTACAATCGGATCTTTAAATATAAATCGAAAACAAAAATGTAACAAAACTAAAAGATAATAATAATGTTCACCGGTAGGTAGGTATCATAAATTTCATCAACTTAAGAAAGTATATTTCTATAAGCAGCTGGCTAATAATGATTCCTAAAAGTTACAGTCACCACAAAGTGACAACCGCACTGGTGGGGGAACGATTGTGGGAGCGAGACGGTAGGACCCTTTATATGCACGGGAGTGACAGAGACGGGCGAAACTCGCTAGCGCCATCTCTCATATCAAGTAAGCTTCAAATAAGCGTTCGGTATTTAATTAAATGATTTATTTACGTATACACGACCTTCACAGACGATATAAACCTATACTTTTCTGAGAAACATCAAGTATTGATATAAACCTTACGTTAAACCATGATTTTTTACCTGTCACTTGATTATTCGAAAATCATACGCGACTCTGTAAACTATTTATAGTTTTTCAACAATTGTAAACCTGCAAATTCCAATTATTTAAATTATGTTCGTTTTTTTTTATCGAATAAAACGTATACCAACCTTAAAATAAAAAATAGGCCTTTTGGAACGCTCACCTTTCATAAATCAAACTGGCCACAACAGCAGTTTCGACTAAAAAAAATATCTACGTATATTCATTTCACCACTAATGGACATAGTCGTATCTAAACGGACCTCTGGTTGAAAGGTTGAATGAGTCACCGGGGGGCACGGGGTGAGGGGGGTAAGGGGCGGTGGAAAACGATCGGGGCGAAAATGCGACGTTGCATTTTTCTCCTCGTCTCTTTTCCACGCACGGAGTTTCGTTGTCTTCTTTTTAATTACGACGCAGAGTCGATTTTCTTTTCTCTATAATTAGTTATTTTAGTTGTATAAATGTAAATTTGCCGATATTGAGTTTTGTATTTTTTGTTAAGTGGAAAAAAAACTGTGTTTAATGAAAGACTGATAATGCCCAATAATAATAAACGAAAGTATTAATGGAGTAGTGATTCATTTAACCATGTTCAAAAAGGAGGGTGTTTGAAATTCAACGCGTGACAATTTCCGATTTTATATACATAATGTAAATCTTTAACACTGAAATTCGATAGGGTATATATATTCGATACCTGCGTAATACATACGAGTACTAAATATGGATATTAACAGTTAATTACTGATTACTTAACTTTATTTTGGGTATGATATTACAGAAATATTACATTCTTTATTATTACATTTTTAAAAAGTAAAATTAACAATTGCCAAGAATATATTTTACACATTTTGGAAAAATATCACCGTGAAATTGTTCTGTGAAGATGTTCTTTTATCATCACACTACCAGGTGCAGTATGCAGTAAATTTGCAGATAATTTATCAGCCATTGTTTGCCTGTGCATCGGTATTGCTTTTGTTGCGCAAGATACCCATGTGTTGCCAATACAAAGGATCTTTCCTCTTTATATATCGTTTTTTGTGGCCCAACAATAAGATTTCATTCGGTCTAAACTGTCAAATGACATACATAATTGGTTATGGATTATACACTCTGTATATATGCGATAAAGTTCATATTCAATTGTAAGGTAAATAACCTATAGTGAACTTAATGAGAATTTATATCGGTTCAATAATTTTCTCACAATTTTTTATCAAGACACTAACTATAATAATAGAAGGACTTTTTTGGAATTAAATCTGCGACTTTCGTCTTGGCAGGGTATTTTATAGTTACAAAGGGTTAAATATATTATTCTCTTTAAAATGTGCATAAAATATACATTCAATTTCGCCATAGAATTTTTATATCTGATAGTAAACACTGAACCAAAAAATAATAAAATGCTATCGAGCTATATCTACGGTACTCTAGAAATAGTGTGTTTTTTTAATTAATTAATTAAACCGTCAGAATAAGATCAAAATAAAATATAAGTCATTCTACGTAGTCCAACATTTTATTTATTATTAGAAATATATATACTATCCGTGTATTAAACATTGTCCCACTGCTGGGCACGGGCCTCCTCCACTAATGAGAGGGGTTAGGCCTTAGTCCACCACGATATCCTAATGCGGCTTGGGAGACTTCGCATACCTTTGAAATTCTTATGGGAATTCTCAGTTATGCAGGTTGCCACACGATGTTTTCCTTCACCGTTAAATTTGAAATATATTGAACGATATTGATGGAACTAGGTTTAAACTTTTTTATTCACCAAATAGTCACACACATAGTTATGACCCCACACTAGGTAAACCTGAACCGTGGGTATCAACAACTACGAGGGACTACGGTCCAAAACGCAGATATAATACAACAGTTGCAATTAGTGCATACATTTTACTATTATCTTAAACGGTTATCCAGGCATTTAAACTGTAAAACTATTAGTTTCTCAGGAAAATACTCTCACAGGATGGAGCCGCGAGCAATAGCTAGTTCAATATAATAAGCGTAATAATTTATACATAAACCTAAAATATCAAGACGAAGACACAGCGCAAGCAATGCGCCCACGGCTAATTTTCCTTTGTAATATAAAGTTAAACAGATAAATATTATGAGATAATTATTGTAGTGGACTGTATATAAATAAATATAAATATGTACTGGGGGTGTTTAATACTGATGACTCACAGTACTTCTTCTACTTCGATGTATTTTGATAACGTAATGAAACACAGGAGAACTCCGAACAACTACAATTTATTCCATCAATGTATCTACATATGTACAATAATTTAGTCTCGCAACTGGCACATGGTGCGAGTACGTATACTAGGCCGTTGGCCAATCACAGGCCGACTGTGCGTCTTCTCTCTCCCTCGCACATGGCCCGACGCGTTGACCAATCCCGTTGCGGTCCGTCGGTGCGAGGAATGATCCTCCGTCTCGCTCGCACACCGCCCGAGGCTCGCAACTTCACACGGGTGCCAGCCTACGCGACAGTCTCTTCGGCGTCCTCAACATCCTCCCCCCGGCGTAGCTTGCGCAGCCTTCTCTACTCGGAGGAGGACGATCTTGGTTGTAGGCCGCTTGAAGACTCCATTTTTTGTTCTGACGTCCACTACTCGTATGCCGCCGTCAGGACCTTTGTAGATGCGCTCGACGACTCCCCTGGGCCAAACGTTGCGGGGAAGGGTGCCATCCACGATGATCACCAGGTCGCCGACTTGCAGCGGTCGATCTTCGCGATGAGACTTGCCTCGAGGTACCAGGCTCGGAAGGTACTCACGAAGCCACCGCCGCCAGAAGTGATCTGCCAATGCCTGGCTCACTCGCCATGTCTTCTTGTCGGCTTCAGTGCACGGTCCCGTTGATGGCAAGCCGGTCGATGAACCTAACAGGAAGTGGTTAGGTGTTAGCGCCTCGGGGTCCTCGGGGCTCACGCTAACATGGGTTAGCGGGCGGGCGTTAATTGCGAATTCCGCCTCCGCCAACAGCGTGAGCAACACTTCTTCTGCCGGAACTCTTTCCCGCAGCGTCGCTTCGAGGGCAGCCTTCACCGATCGCACCAGCCTTTCCCAGGCACCCCCTTGGTTGGGTGCACCGGGTGGTATGTAGCGCCACTCCATCCGATGAAGGTGTCCTTCTTCCTTGAGGATTGGTGCCCACTCGACGTACGCCGCTCGCAGCTCCTGATCGGCGCCTCGGAAATTGGTCGCGTTGTCCGAGTACATGAGACGCGGCCATCCTCTTCTTACTGCCATCCTACGCAGTGCCATTATCGCCGAATCACTGGTTAATGACGTAACGAGCTCTATGTGCACTGCGCGCGTAGTGAGGCACGTAAAAAGTGCGCCCCATCGCTTCTCTCGACGACGTCCCACCTTGACGAGAATGGGGCCAAAGTAATCTACTCCACAGTTGGTAAACGGACGGTGGAACGGGTCCAGACGAGCTCTTGGTAGGTCGCCTGGGACGGGTACTCGTGGCCTTGCCCTTCTTAATTGGCAGAGAGTGCAGTTTCTTTCTACCGTCCTCACTGTAGGTCTGAGGTGTATGATCCAGTATCTTTGACGCAGGTCATTCGTCACGCGTTCTCTGCTTGCATGACCTGCCGCGCAGTGCTCTCGTAAGACCAAGAGTCGAGTCAGGCGATGTCGTCCATCCAAAATGATTGGCCTCTTCGTGTCTTCGTGTGCTGCGGCTACATTGATCCGACCGCGCACGCGCAATACTCCGTCTTCCATTACTGGATCCAACCTAAAGAGCTTGCTTCCTTTTGACACTGGACGGGAGCCCTTGACCTGTTCCGTCTCCTTGGCGAAGCTTTCCTTTTGTGCTCGCTTGATGAGCTCCTTCTCTGCTCGTTCTATGTGCCGACATTCCATTCGTTCGGCTTTGTGTCGACACATGTCTATGAAGGCCAAGACTCTCGCTGCCGCTCGTATCAATGTCTCGTACTTGGAGAACCTTTCTGGATCCGGCAGCCATGTGTGCGAGTCGTTCGCCTCTTCGTTGGCGAGATGTAAGACCTCGACTTCATCTTGGCCCAGCTCTTCTTCGTCCTTTCGGCTGGGCCAATTGTCTTCTGGTTCGTACAAGAACCGTGGTCCCTGGAACCAGCGGTCACTGTCGCTGATTGCGCAGGTACTCAGTCGGGTGGCGTCGTCCGCCACGTTTTCAGCTGTGGGTAACCATCGCCACTCTTCGCGATGTGTGAGCTCAGCCAATTCGCCAAGCCGATGTGCCACGAATGGTGTATATCGGCGGGCGTCGTGTCGTATCCAGTGGATCACTGTGGATGAATCCGACCAATACACAGTCCTCTTGACTTCGATCGAGTGTTCCCTTTTTACCTTTTTTTTTTTTTTTTTTTTGTTGTCGCGGGGAAAGCGTTTTATTACTACCGCCCGCTCCGGGGGGAAGCGGAATAAGAATAAAACGGTTATGCTGGACTAGCCGGTCTTACGACCCAGCATCCCCCTCGCCCGGATGATGGCTATCCGGGCAGCCGCTGGGCCGAGTCCCTACCCCCTATGTACACCCCACCCGACACTACCAGCTAAAACCCCGCGGTGGCCTTCTTCGGCGCTTACGGAGCGATCCCGGGGTATTCTAAGGAGTGCTAGAATTGCTGCCGGAACCGCCCCTGCGCGGTGCTGCGTAGCAGCCCATCTCCATGGGAGGGCTTAGGAGCCCCCGCGCACCGAACAACGACAGCGAACGAGGCCTTACCACACGCGCTGCCGTCCATCTCGGGGTCGCACGATGCTCCGAAACTGGGAGTGCATCGATTCGGGCTGACAGCCCCCCGCTGCGAGCCCGCGACCCCCGATGGCCCCTATTAGTCGCCTCGTACGACAGGCAGGGGTTACCGTGGTGGAATTCAAACGCCCCCGTTCCACAGGGCGGGAGACGCCGGTCAGTCGTCCACCCGGCGCCTCCTACGTCTTCTCTGGCGGCGGGAGGGATCATTTCGTTCCCGATCCCTCTCGGCACTCTCCTTCTGCGAAATGACGTTCTCGCAGAAGTGGGCCACCGCACGCCAGGACCTCCGGCTGGAGACCATGGACGACACCACGGCCGGCAGCGAGAGGTCTCCTCCGACGACTGCTCTGAGAGCGCTGCGCTCTTCGTCCCAGGCTGGGCACTCCTCCAACGTATGTTGGGCCGTGTCCTCGTGGCAGTTGCCACAATGGTGGCACACGGCAGACACCTCCTTTCCGATCCGACACAGGAACGAACCGAAACACCCGTGGTCCGTCAGTACCTGCGTCAGCCGGAACGTTGGCGCACCGTGGCGCCTGTCTAGCCATCTCTTTAGGACAGGACGCACTGCCGCGACGGTCCTCAAGCCCGCACTTGGGCTTTCCAGCCTGGTATGCCACTCCTCCACAGCGGTTCTGCGAAATCGGGCCGCAATCTCCCTCGGGGCCAGTCTCACCTGACGGCGACTGGACGCCTCCTCCCGCCAGAAGAACGCGGACGAGAGGAGTTTTGCGTCCAACTCCCAAGGGAGGGTGCCGGCCAATACGCAGGCCGCCTCGTGGGAGACCGTGCGGTAGCCCCTTACTATTCGCTGCGCCAACAAACGCTGCGGTTTGCGCAGCAAGGCGACGCAGCGGGGTTTCAGGGACTGGGCCCATACGGGACATCCGTACAGGGCCATTGACCGCACGACTCCAGCGTATAAACTTCGGCAAGGGCTATTAGGTCCCTCCAGGTTCGGCAGCAGGCGTCCGAGCGCGCCCGCCGCCCGCACCAATTTCGGCGACAACTCCTTGAAATGGGCACGGAAATCCCACCGGCTGTCCAGAATCAATCCCAAGTACTTCATTGTACAGCCGATGGGAATCCGCACCCCCTCCACATTGATGTGGGGCATTAAAGGTGGCCGAATCCGAGGACCGTGAAAGTAAAGGGCCTCGGATTTGTTCAGGGCCACCTTAAGGCCCAGTCGCCGAATCCTGCCCACCACCTGTTCGGTTGCGAACGAGGCGAGCAGGGTGGCCTCCTGGAAAGACCCGGCTGTCGCTGTTACTAGCGTGTCGTCTGCATAACAGACGACAGCGACGCCTCGGGGATTGGTACCACGGAGCACCCAATCGTAGCCGATGTTCCACAGGAGAGGGCCCAGGACTGAGCCCTGTGGAACACCGCAGGCCATCGCTCTTCGGTGCCACCTGTCGGCGCCTGGATACACTATGTACCTGTCTGAGAGATACGAGCGCACCAGACGCCGGAGATACGGTGGCACCACGTGGTACCGCAGTGCTTCCAGTATGCAGGCCCAGGGCAGGGTGTTAAACGCGTTGGCGATGTCTAGAGACACCGCCACCACCACTTCACCCCGAGCCACTGCATCCTCCGCTTGTGCCTTGACCCGCAGAATCGCGTGTACTGTCGATCGGCCTTGCCGGAACCCGTACTGGCACTGTGCCAGGTCCGGCCCGACCCCTTCAAGATGCTCGACGAGGCGAGCGTGAATGATACGCTCGAAGAGCTTACAGACCTCGTCGAGCAACACGATAGGCCGGTAGGCCGATGGCGACTCTGCGGGCCGCCCCTCCTTCTTGAGCAGGACCAACTTCCCAGTTTTCCACTGAGACGGAAAACGGCCCTGCTCCAGGCACGCGGAGAACAGGCCACGATTCCCTTTTTACCTGCTCGGCGAGTCTTGCCCCGATGATCGCCGCCTGTAGTTCCAACCGTGGGATTGTTTGAGCGCGCCGTGGCGCCACCTTAGCTTTGGCTGCCACCAATGCCACTTTTATTCTACCGTCGGAGTTCACGGCTCGCCAGTACGCCACAGTCGCGTATGCCTGTTCACTGGCGTCACAGAGCACGTGAAGCTCCGTGTGTTCGTATCCCACTAAGGCGTAACACCGTGGTATCTTCAATCTTTCTATTTCCTCCAATTGAGAAATCCATGTGGAGAAGAGCGCCTGTTCTTCTGCCGGTATTGGTTCATCCCACGTCATCTTCAATCGCCATAAGCTCTGCAGGATGATTTTAGCCCTTATCGTGTATAGGCTGAGCACTCCCAGCGGGTCGTATATGGACATGACCGCACTGAGTGCTTCCCTCTTTGTGGGTGCACGTTGTTGAGCACGCACCGCTGCTGGGACACGATTCATACATGTATTGAATCTGAGTTCATCGTTTTCAGGGTGCCACATGAGACCGAGGATCTTGCTCTCTATTTGGTCTCCCCCCAGTCGCATGGACGAGACGGCGTGCAGCTCCATGGGCACGTCGCGCAATACGTCCGTGTGACTGGCGCTCCATTGACGCAGGGTCAACCCTGCCCGTGCGTGTACCTCCCTGGTCTCTCTGATGACCTGCCGCGCTTCTTCGATGCTGCTGTAGCTCGCCACAAAGTCATCCATGTAGTGGCTTCCCGTAATTGCTTCCAGGGCTTTCGGGTATTCCTGGGCGTGTTCTTCAGCGTTGAAGTTCCGCACGTAGTGTGCCATGAATGGGGAACTTGCGGCCCCGAAGATCATGCTCTTCATTTTGTAATGTCTGGGCGGACTCGTTCTGTCCGCCCCACGCCACAAAAATTGTTGCGCTGGCTGATCTTCCCGACGTATCCCTATTCGCAAAAACATCTCCTGGATGTCAGCTGTCACGGCGATCGCTTTCTCCCGGAATCGGAATAATATCCCGGGTAGCGACAACAACAGATCCGGGCCTTCCAGCAGCTGACTGTTGAGGCTCACTCCGCCACTTACTGCCGCGGCGTCGAACACCAATCGCTGTTTGCCGGGCTTGTTTATATTCTGTACAGCGAAGTGAGGCAAGAACCAACAAACTGCGCTGCTCATTTCAGAGCCGTTGCATAATTCGGCGTAGCCTTTCTGGAGCAGATTTTCTATCTGAGAGGTATACTCTTCGGCGAACTTCGGATCAGCGTCCATCTTCCGCTCCATGCTCTTCAAACGCCTGAACGCCATGTCATAGCTTGACGGCATCTTAATATTATCTTGCCGCCAAGGTAAACCAACTTCGTAACCATTTTCGGTTTTCCTTATAGTGTTCTTCACTATATCCATTGCTCTGCGATCAGCATCGCTAACGCGGGGCTCTCGTGCCACGCCTAAAGCTTCTATCTTGAAGTGGAACTTTACGGTGTTGTGAAGCTCCTCATCCTGCGAGACGTGTTGTTCGTTGCTGTAAACGTGCAGCACACTTTCTCGGGTCTTCAGCAACATTTTTCGGGGTAACGTCCCGTGTATTACCCACCCGAGATGAGTTCTTGAGGCCGCAGGCTGGTTTGGCTTGCCGACGCGTAACTCTCGGGACACTATGATTTCCCAATGATCGGCGCCCAAAAGGATTCCTGGTTGCGCGCTCTCGTAGCATATATCTCCATGTTTGAGATCTCTGAGATGCTGGAATCTTGTTAGCTCCATCGGGACCATCTGCCGATGTAGCTTTAAGTCCTTCATCGTTCTTGCCCTTATTTTGTGCGATGTTCCTTCGCTTTTGCCGCGGACTTGCACCGTGACCACCTTGCTGTCCCCTTCGGTCTGGGACATGTTCACCCCATTAATTTTCAGCGGTCGTGTTGGACCTTCTGCGCCAATCTTCTCCGCTATTTCTTCGTCAATCAGGGTGACGGTTGCTCCTTCGTCCAGGAGCGCGTAGGTGTTAACCTCCCCCCGTGGTCCAGCGATTACCACGGGGCACATCTTCAACAATACTGCGCTTGGGCCCGCAGCTCTTCTGGTGCCTACTGATAGCACAGCTTCAGCGTTCTCTGAAGCTTCCGACGCTGCCGCAGACTTCTCTTCGAAGTGCAGCGTCGCATGATGTGGCCGTTTGCACTGACCACATGGTTTGGCGTGACAATTTCCTCGCCAATGTTTTTGGTATGCGCACTTAAAGCATACCTTCTTCTCCTTTAGCAGGTCCCAGCGTTGCTTCACCGTCAGCGCTTTGTATCTTGGGCACTGGTATAACCGGTGGGCCTGCTCACATTCCAAACACTTTTCCTGTTCGTCGGTGGTGTTGTAAACTGTGTTTAACTTTCTTTTAGGCTTCGCTGCTGGTACTTGCACTTCTCGCCTTGTCGTTGTGCTTGTGCTTGTAGATGGAGCATACGTGTAGCGCAATGCTCGGTCCGCTTCCCGCATCAAGAAGCGTGATAACACGACGACCTCTGGATCTGCAGCATCTTCATTCTCACTGGCGTAGTCGCACCATCTTGACCTTATGTGAGGGCTTAACTTTTCCAATATCTCCCGAGTCAACAAAGGGTTGTAGAGATATCCCCGTCGATCAATGGTTCTTAGAACACAAACCACGTTTTGCAGACGAACAGCGAACTGGTTTAATTCCGTAGCCGACGAACCGAGCTTCGGTAGCCTTTTCAGGTCTTCAATGGCCTTGTCGATGATTATTTCCGGCCTCCCGAAGCATTGTTCCAACGTTTTCATTATGTCATCCGGATTCGTTGCAGTATGTAGTAGCGCAGCCACCGCGTCTCTAGCTTCCCCTTTCAAACAGCTTCTCAATCGCTGTATGTTTTCCGCTGCGGACACGTTGTACAGGCTTGTACTGTCTCTCATGGCTGCTTTGAAAGGCAGCCATTCATTTATGGCTCCGGAGAATGTTGGTAGGTCGGTGTGACGTAACCTTGGTCGAGCCATCTTCTCCAAGGCTTCTGTGAGCTGCTCGACGCCTCCCTTTATAGGTGTTGGCGATCTTCCTCTCGCCGCCTCGAACCGTATTTGTCTAGGTTCCTCCCTGGGATCGGTCTGCAGCCACTCCTTAACGCGCTGATGTCCCTCCTGCGGACCCAGCGGTTCTTCATGGACGCTATCATTATCGTCCTGGATAATAGAAACTTCTGCCGCTAGCCTTTTCTTAACTAGCTCGGCTTCAAGCTCTAACTGCTTCCTTTGCAGTACTGCCAATTTCTCGGCCGCCTCCAATTCTGCCATGCGCAGCCTAGTATTGACGCTCGCCGTCGATCTATGCGAGCGTACGGAATGCGTAGGCGATCTCGGCCGATCTTCATGTCGCGTCGTACCCGACGTACCTGCCATCATTGTAGATACTCCGGTAGCGGCGCGATGTTCCACCGTTGTGGAAGTGAGCTTCGAAGTGGGTGACGCCGGCGGATTTACCGACAAGCGCCTAATTCGCTCGATTTGAATCCGACGTCTCTCTTCTTGGCTCGTGGTAAGTTGTTCTCGTCCTGGTTCTTCCAACTCTGCCTTATCACCTTGGCTCCTTGTGACAACCATTGTGAACGATGATATTCACGAAAAACGACGATCGTTACGGCTTCCTTACTCCGAGCAGCCTCTTGATCCGAATCCCTACTTGATTCGGTACGGCCTCCTCACTCGGTGAAGCTTCCCGACTCACGTCCTGAACGTGTCTTACGTTTTTCGCGATCCGTCTTCAGCAATCCGGTTCACACACTATCCTAGCCGCGGTTCACACACTATATCGATTCGGTGCACGCACTATCGATCCGGTTCGCACACACTATACTTGATCCGGTGCACACACTATCTTCGATCCGGTTCCAAGGTCCAGAAACACTGTATCCTCTATCCGGCTCGAAGGACCATATACACTGTAGTGGACTGTATATGAATATAAATATAAATATGTACTGTGGGTGTTTACTACCGATGACTCGCAGTACTTCTTCAACTTCGATATATTTTGATAACGTAATGAAACACAGGAGAACTCCGAACAACTACCATTTATTCCATCAATGTATCTACATATGTACAATAATTTAGTCTCGCAACTGGCACATGGTGCGAGTACGTTCACTAGGCCGTTGGCCAATCACAGGCCGACTGTGCGTCTTCTCTCTCCCTCGCACATGGCCCGACGCGTTGACCAATCCCGTGGCGGTCCGTCGGTGCGAGGAATGATCCTCCGTCTCGCTCGCACACCGCCCGAGGCTCGCAACTTCACACGGGTGCCAGCCTACGCGACAGTCTCTTCGGCGTCCTCAACAATTATGTTTTTCTTAAAAAATTCTTACGTAGCAACCCTATTATAAAATCGGGTAGAAAATCTTATGGGACGTGCGTCGAATCTACTTTGACTACCTCTTCCTTATATAAAAGATGCGAGCAAAAAAGCATTGAATATTTTAAATCGATGTTAACGAGCATAACATTAATATCCTTCCGAACGTACTGACTGGTTTAAAAACAAAGGTGGCAGGCGCACGCAAGCGGCACCGCGACACAAGCCAAGATGGCGCGCGTCCTGCGCCAAGCGAGCTTCCGTCGCCGCATCCGTCCGTAACTCGACTCCTGCGCACTACACTGCGCAGCCTACCGATCGATTTGCGATACTCGCGCTCTTATTGTAGAAGGCTTCTTATTTCAAAATTAATGTCATCTAAATAAATAATTGACACCCAACGGTCACACACATAGCCCCGATCCCACACTAAGATACGAGTCGTGTTGTGGGTATCAGGGACTACGAGAGACTTTCGGTCTCACAACACCCAGACCCCGAACACAAATATCGGTCTGTCACACAAACATTTGTCCCGGTGTGGGAATCGAACCCACGGCCTTTCGTTTCAGAGCCGGCAACTCGCCAACTGTTCCACGGAGGCTGTCATCTGACACTGTATATGGTTGTAGAGCGATATATATTTGACAAAAGCTTCCTTTTTCGCGTGTATCTTGTAAGTATATTTAAATATTTCTTTATAGAGATATTACAATTAAATTCAAGCAATACCTTCATCCATCGTCTTTTATCTTTTAAATGCTGGAGATTCATCCTACAAATGAGCTAGCTTAATAAATACGTTTATATTAACCACTAAAGAACGAAGACTTTCTACAAATACTTGGAAAGTGAAAGACTCGCTCAGGCGCCATTTGTTCAAAGAAAACTTGGCCGATTTAGTAATAAATTAAGTTGCTTTAAAGTAAAATATTAATTGTCTTTAAAGCTGTTCTGGAAGAGGTAGAGCGCGGATATTGATTTTAAGAAAGAACGCTGAATAACCACGATACTTTGTCAAATAGTACGCTGTGTTGAGTGCCTTGATAGGCAGACGAGCAGACGGGCCACCTGATGGTAAGTAGTCACCGCCGCCCATAGACATCTGCAATGCCAGGGCACAGCAAAGCCGCTGCCTACCGTTAAATTAAAGTTCGTGAGTAGTGAGGGATAGATTGTCTCGCTACTTGACACTAACTGGCCGGCACTGCGCTTACCATCAGTTGCAGTGGGATCACTATGCCGTGCCAAGATAAAAAAAGTGATTTCGTTCCGAAATGTTGAGAATTTACGGTCCTTACTCACTCAATATGTTTTACAATAAACTAATAGAGCTTTTAGACTGCCTCGGTGGCGCAGTTGTAATTGCGCATGCGTTACGACTGCTGTGCTGAGGTCTCGGGTTCGATCCCGAAGGGGTAGGCAGAGGTGTAACGAGTACACCCACTTGTCGCCGAATTTCGGTCTCATAGGGGGCGAGCCTATCGCCATACTGGGCACAAATTCTAGACTCCGGGCTAATACTGAGAAATTTCTAGATAGAAAAACCCAATATCACTTTACCCGACCCGGGGATCAAACCTCAGCACAGCAGTCGTAAGACATGCGCAATTACCACTGCGCCACCGAGGCAGTCAGCATAATGTTAGATCTCCAATAATACATGCCATGCCAAAAACAACATGCCAAATTCATGTCACAGTTTGTCGGTGTCTAGAATTTGGGTACGATGTTTGGCCGTTTTGCGGCCTTCTGATTACTTTTGACACTAGACCATAGACCGCTTCTTCGCCTTCTTGCCAATGGCGTAGTGTGAAAAAGTAGGCTGGCATCGTGATTCTGTTGAGTAGCGGGGGATAGATCATCTCTCGCTACTCGATACTCTAATTGGACGGCACTGCGCGTATCATCAGGTGCAGTATGGTGCAGGATGAAAAAAAAACCTTACGTGCCTTAGACTTAGTATAACATAAGCACACACGTTTATAGTAACTATAGCACGTGATCTTTGAACAAGTATTTTAAAGCGCTAATAACTCAAATGCTTTCTCATTCTTGGTACAAATTAATCTTGTAATTGTATTTGAACTTTAAACGGTGCAGTTTAACGTCAAATATCCGGGAATGCGCGTGTAATGTCTGCTTATATCGTTAACTTAATTCTTTAATGGCTGTAGTCTTTAAAAAGCATATATTTCGAAGAGTATAAAATATAAGAAGGAATAATTTGTCACAGTTTTTCTGGTGCTAGCTATTGGTCACGATTAATACATAAAAGCGTTTAAAAAGCGGTGCAAAATTAGTTTAAAAGGTGGTAGAGCCAGTGTTGGACAGTTTTTCTGTAGTACCAACATCTCACAAACGTAAGTCGTCGAATATAACTTGGTGTCGCGTTTACATTGTGTAAGATTTCCAAAAGCTTAAAGCTTACTTGCTCGATTACTTGCATGGCCTCTGCTAAAGAAGACTATGTAGACAAAAGTGATAGGCTTTATCTATCTGTTTGTAGCATCGTAGTTCGTGGTGCTGTTCTAATAAAGTTTCCTTTATGTAAAAGTTAGTTTGATCGCAGTAATGCTTAGTTATAGTTATTATGCAGATGACTGCCTCGGTGGCGCAGTTGTAATTGCGCATCCGTTACGACTGCTGCTGGGCTGAGGTCTCAGGTTCGATCCCCGGCTCGGGTAAAGTGATATTGGGTTTTTCTATCTGGAAATTCTCAGTATTAGCCCGGAGTCTGGAATCTGTGCCCGGTATGGTGATAGGCTCGATAGGCCCCTATCAAATTATGGGACCGAAATTCGGCGAAAAGTGGATGTACTGGTTACACCTCTGTCTACCCCTTCGGGGATCATAGGCGTGAGTGTATATGTGTGTGTTATTATGCATGACAAAAATCAATTTACCCATTTGGAAATTTCAAATCTAAACTAAATTTTATCGAGGTTTCATTGGTAAGATTATAAACACTTTACAAGTTTAAATGATTACTTGCTTATAATATCATACGAATGATATAATATACCTTAATCCCAAAAGTAATAATGTTACGTGCGAAAAATAAAGTTGTCTAAAAGAATATTATTCAAAACTGTATTCAAAATTAGCAAATTTTTAAATTTCTTCCTTTTTCAACTTTTAAGATATTGAAAAGATCTATATAAAAGATCGATAATATTGTTTTACACGGGCGGAACTGCGAGCAAAAGCTAGCATTCTTGAAAATAATTATGTGTATAACCCTATAACTTCTGTTTCATATAAAATGCTAACATTCTTTTTTTATTTGATAACGAGCTATAAATTACATTTCCAACGAAAAGAGGTGAGCTCAAAATCAACAGACAATTCGATATTGTGAACTCGGAGGCCTTGACATTACTGTAATGGATTCACCGTTACAAAGAGTCCACACCGATTAAGAGCATATACGTTTGAGAAATAGACAACCGGTTAATGGGATAAATCTACACGATGTCTGCAATAAATAATATTACATTAAGAGTATAATAACAACATAAAGATTTTATAAATTATAATTGACATTTTTAATTTAACTACGTTGCAATCTCAGGTAGTATCAATTCTATTTTACATAATAATAGAAGACATATTTTGTTTCATAGGCACTACAGGGTTCTTAATTGTCAATTTGACAGCTATCGTGGCGCAGCGGGCGAGTAGCCGGCTGTGAAACAGAGTCCATGAGTTCGATTCCCGCACCGAGGCAAATGTTTGTGTGACAGAGATAATTGTTTCGGGTCTTGTGGGCCCGTAGTCCCTCGTAATTCTTGGTACCCACGATACAGGTTTCACCTAGTGTGGGGTCAGAACTATGTGTGTGACTGTTAGGTGTATTTATTTATTAATAGACACAAATATGTAGAGATCTTCTTTTCTACCAATGTCTTCGGGCGAGTACATACTTCAGTTTGTTATAGATGTGGGAAGGCGAAGGTGAAGAGAATTAAACCACAAACCTTTAACCGAATCAAATAACTCGCAAATAATTACAAGAAAATAAGAAATATGTACTACTACGTCTACTTAATGCCTTAACCACGACGCTCCATCGAAATGTGCTGCGCGTCAGTCCCTGGTGCTCTGTCAGTGTCAAAACTTCATGACACTTGGTTTAGACGTCACAGTAGCATGGAGATCATCGACACACTGTCAATAAGTACAATAGTAATAATACTAGCCCTGTATTAAACATTGTCCCACTGCTGCGCACGGGCCTCCTCTACTAATGAGAGGGGTTAGGCCTTAGTCCACCGCGCTGGCCTAATGCGGGTTGGTAGACTTCACATACCTTCGAAATTCTTTTACAATTCTCAGGTATGCAGGTTTCCTCACGATGTTTTCCTTCACCGTTAAAGCAAGCGATAATTAACATTTTAATACACACATAACTTTAGAAAAGTCAGAGGTGCCACTTGGGTCTCGAACATACGACTTTCGTTTTGGCAGTCCGTACCGTAACCAACTAGGCTATCGCTGCTCATACAATAATGGTAAAATTATATATAAATAATTTTCCGAATTCACAGTCACTCAAATTAAGTATCAAAATGAATTATAATAATACATAATCAAAATATTATGTGTCACGTACTTAATATAATATTTAAAATGGGATGTATTCGATTTCGTTTATTATGAATTTATTACCTTTTTATGTAAACAAGCAAACAAGTCTGTTTTAATTTCCTACGAAACTAAGCAAGCGTCTCTACATTTGTCATCGTGCATTACAGTATTCAATTTAAATATAACGTGAACAGAATTATAATAGGTAAACTGTAAATTGTACGAAAAATATTCAACTCGCGTCCCTTTGTGAGTCGATAGTAGTTAAATAAGGACGACTGTAGCGCTCTCTCCCTCGCACATCGAGGATGACACTTCCGAGAATCGTCTGAGCTTTTGAAGTATTTGAAATGCCCCACACATAGTACCGTTAGTTTACTACACTTCATTTTTTTCTCATGACTCAATTCTTTTGTTATTGTCCCCTTTTAATCTGTGCGAATTTATAAAAGATGGATTTTTTATATTGTCTATTATGCTTTTAAAAGATTAGTGATGACTGTTAGTGCGCCGTATTTTTTACTATTACTACTATACAACTACTATTAAATAATTTATCGGTAGCCAGATATTCAAATTTGAAATTAGAAGAGTGCTATTATAAATTTCTAAAGAGCGTGTCTTAAAAAAATATATTTCGGAACAACTAGCCGTTCAACCACCCCCGTTGAAATGTCGACGAACGGGGGGGCGCGACGTGCGACGTTGCCAAAACGGAAAGTGAAATTTCGTCACACTCTCCCTCTCATTCACTCACACCAGCACACTGGCAGGATAGTTCACTCCTCGTAAGGCGCGCGTGTGTGCGTGCAATTGGGCAGACGCTACGTGTCGGTGTGCGTTTGTTTTGATGAATATTATACTAGATTGTTAGTTGTGTGCGTACGAATTTGTATGAAGGCTGCAATGTACGCCGCGCTTCCGCGTTCGATCGACTTTCCTAGACGTCGACTTCGGAACGTGACTCTGTTGAATTAAAGTTATTAAAGGAGAATTTGTCTTTGACTTTTTAATAATTATATTTTTGGTAGCGTTTCGCGATGATTGACAAAGAGTTTGAAAGCTGTGTCTATTTTATTTACTGTCAGGTTCGGTTGGATAGTTTACTACCATGTTATATTACATAGTACATATTACCGTACTTTTTTATATAGATGGCCTATTGCTTAATATACATCCAAGATATAATCTGAAGCCTCCTCATTTGGCATGTATCTTAAATTTAACAACTTATACTCATTGTCTCCAGAATGCTTCGACATCATTGGAGGACTTATATTTTTCAAATTCAACTAAGAGCACTTAAAATCAAGATAGCATTCTCTTTCAAGAGAACGCTATTTTAATAATTTCAGCAATAAGTTTTCCAACATTAAATAAAAATTGTCGTCTGCCTACAATTCACGAGTAAATATAATTTGTAGAATAAAAAAATAAACGCTGCCTATATCAGTATTTTGTTTTCGATATCATGAATGATTGTGTACACATTGGCTCTTTTTAAGGTATAGAAACGAAAAAATATAATAAATACGGTTTCGTATTAAGTTGATACATTACATTTGAAATCAAAATAATCTTTAAAATAAAAATTAATAAAGATATAAAGTAATATAACATATATACAATGCAATATAATTTCTGTTCGCGACTGCGCCCCGTGAGGCTTTTCTGATAAATATATTTTTATAACATAGCCCCTTTGGCGAGGATATTACGGTTTGCTGTTAATGAACTTCCAGTATGAAACGATTCCAGTATATCAAAATTGCCTCTTTATTTTATGTTAGCATACACTTTAGTAATATAGTTCCTTGATCTTAAATAACAATAAAACATATAAATATAAATAAATATATTAAATAATTCGTTAAGTCCATCTAAAAGATCTCTAAAAATATTTATTTTACAGATCTCTGAATCGAGAGGGTGACCTCGGTCTTGTCGGTATATGCATCAAAAATGTACCACTAACATATGTATCTGGTTGTTTTGAAACTGAGTTAGTTTATGATACTTCCCAATACCTACTAAATTTTACTATAGTGTCAAGTCTATGTGTGTGACCGTTGGTTGCTTATGTGTTTAAATATAAAAGCACATAAACATATTGACCTTTTAATTAACTGAAATCATAGTCATTAAAGGAAAATCTTTCTATTTATGCTATAAGTATGTTTTAAATTTTTACAGACGGTTAATAGCTTCGAATTTGAAAGCAAATTTGAAAATATTATCTTTAGTCTAGACGCTAGAGCCATTGTTCATTCAGTCTTTTATAAAGAAACAAAAAAATAAGACGAAACTACCAAATAAATATTTATTATTCTCTGTTTACTATTTCAAATTCATGTATACAGAATATTCAAAAAGCATTTCAAACTGTTCATCTATGTTGTTAGCAATATAATTCGTTCGATGCAACACCGCTACAGAATGAAGCTGTTAACCTTCGCACTATTTGTGTCGGGCCGCGACTCCGCGCGCGAAAATCCGATAACTTTCGTGCACCCCCCGCCCCTTCCCTCCGTCCGCGCCGCCTTCTGCACACGAACAGCCACAGCTCCCCACCGCACCCCCGCGCCCGCCTTTAATGGCATAAAAAATCAATTTCCCGCCCAAATTACGCCGAGTCGACAAATTGCGAGCGCGTCTAGTCTATAATCGAGTGTTTTTCGGTCTACTGTTCACGTTTTTTTCACGTTCAACGTCTTAGGTTATTGTGGAATAAATTTACCTTGAAATTAAATGAGTATTTGCACCCTTTATTGCTGTGGAAAAAATGTTGGGAATTCGTTATGGTTTTGATGTTAATCGATTTTACATTGATCGATATGTAAAGCAACGTTTTGATATTATGAATGTTTATGCTGCTTCATAATTACTGTTACAATTTAAATATCGAATACTCAATGTGAACATCTAATGTTGCAAAATCATGAAATGCAACGTAACAAATTTCTAAATCTGGATTAATTTTATTGCTACACTTATCTGAATGAGTCATAATGAAATATAATTATACCGACAGTACAATTACGTAATTGGAAACGAATTTCATTCCACTTAAATATAAACATTTCGGATGTTGATGTGACACCTCGATCAGTCAACCGATAGAGGGTCGTCAATGGCACACATCTCCCAAAATACATGGAGTACATAACACACACAACACATTTGCATGTGTACCGTTGCAGTGTCCGTGTGACCTTGAAGCGAGGGTGAAAGTGCCCGACTACCCTCCGCCGCGTCCCGCACTCCGCCGCTTCCACGTGCCTTCCATGATCTATTTTGGAGATTTGTAACTCCTTTCTGGTGACTTGTAATGGCCAGTATTATTTGCGAGTATATATTTTATTTATCACATGAAATATTTTTCGGCCAGTTTTATATTTTAATAATAGATATTAACAAAATGATGATGAACATTTTTAACATATAAAACTGGCCGGAAAATATTTGTTGTGTTAAAAAAAATATACTAAATATTTATAGTTAATGATTTTTTTCATATGAATCTTAATTGTGAAACGAAAGATTAATAGTCGATTTTAAATTAAGTAACATTTTCATAGATTTTTACATGAAATATTATTCCCATCATGACATTTTGTTGTTTATTATGGAACAAAATATTTGCGCGATTCAAGATTTTGGGCAAATCTCTCACCGTATTGTATAATAAAATGTGAATACATTACTTATAGTTTTATATGACAGTAAATTTTATGTAAGAACTATAAAATCCACTGACATAAGAAATAAAATCGGCTGGCAATTCATGGAGTTGCGTTGCTTTACAAGATAATTTTACGCAGTACATTAATTTTACATGTTGACAAATAAAAAGTGTAATAAAAACTTTCATAGATATTATTTGTTGGGGTCCATCGTCGAAGTTAAATATTAACAAGTCTTACTGTATGAGCCATTAACAATTTATTGGCTTGTTTGAAAACGTTGAGAGAAATTACACTTTTATTTTTAATATTACAGTACTAATAGTATATCCTAATTGTTTGTATGTTTGGATGTTGTTGACTCAGTCACTCAAAAACGGCTGAACGGATTTGGATGAAATTCTGCACACAGATAGTTTATCAGCTGGATAAACACATAGGATATGTTTTATCCCAGAAAGATATTAGTTTTTTTATAAATTCACCAATAGGCAGATATAGAAAAATGTAATAGAGTTAGATGCCTTCATGGGTTTATATCTTTTCTTCCAAAACTACGGGCGGAGCCGCGAGCAACATCTAGTAATATATAATAATAACGCCAAATAGATTTTTTAGTATAGTACAGAAATTTTGTAAAAGACCATGATACTTAAAGACAAATTGTGCATATTTAAAGTTATAAAACTTAATAATTAAATAAAAAACTCGTAGTAAGTTGCGTAGTAATGATGAATAAGTAGAAGGTGCTACACAATCGTAGCATCCTCGTAGCCGGTAGCTACGAGCAGCGACTGAGTATTTCCGAGATCGTTTTATGTGCTCATTATTTACAACAAAGAAATACGAGTATATTTTTATAAAATACTTTTACATTTTTGTTATAATATTTTCATTGTTTCGACCTAGTTAACTTCGATATAGTGACGTCACTTCTGAAACTATGGTTACTATTATAGTTAAATAATCTATTGACTAAATAAAAAAACTTTAATAAATCATGTTTAGCTGAAGTACTATACAATTGTGTTGTTGAAAGAAAATAAACGATTTTATGTCAGTAATATGAATATAATTTAACGTTATCCATCATAATAAAAAACAAAGAATTTTCTAAACATCACAATCTCTTGCGGATAAATTACATGGATCTCTTTCACGATATCCGCCAGATATAACATATTAGACGGCAAAATTGAGTATACATTTGATATAACACTTCCCTGTGTATATTAATTATTAACAGCGTCATATTTTTTAATTTGACTGTCTTACATTATATGACAAATAGTTTTTAATAAAATACTAGTGGTCCCGGGCAGACGTTGTCCTGGCATAAACCGCCTTCTCTGTGGACTGAATTTTCGTAGAAAAATAAGAAATTCAGATCTCGACACCAGCGCCACCTATCGGATCTACAACTATCCTATCTTTTAAGTTGAACACAACCACACACATACACAAAATTTCATTGAAATTAGTTTAGTGGTTTCGGAGTTCATCGCGGTCCAACATCGTGACACGGAGTTTTATATCATACTAGCTGTTGCCCGCGGCTCCGCCCACGTGGAGGTTCTTTTTGGGAGAAAAAGTATACAATCATATATATATTAGTATAGATAAGAAGTCTATAGCATTCGGGGATAATATACCTTTCCAACAGTGAAAAAGTTTTCAAAATCGGATAAGTAGTACCGGAGATTACACCAAACATCCAAACTCACAAAATTTACGTCTTCATATATTAGTATAGATAGCTGTTGCCGCAGCTCCGCCCGCGTGGAAATGCATTGTTTTAGTGGTCTAAAACCATCTTCGCAACATTGCCTTTTCAACAGGTTTGGGGCACATCAGCAGGATGGTTTCAAAGACTTTATCCGACATAGGTAGAAACAATTTTTGTGTTTTATATATATAGAATCAGACCATAAATATTATACGAGCAGTACAATTTTAACATGTCCCACCAAAACAAACGTAAAACCGACCTTGAGCATCAGATAGCATTAATCTGCGCCAGACGAGCGCCAGACGAAGGGACCACGGACCCGCGAGGGATCCGACGCATTTGGGAAGGTCGTACGAGTAATCAACTCTATCCGACCATGCTTACACTTCATATGAGTCGAAATGACTAGTATATGGGAAGTAAATCATCATCTGACTTTTCTATAAATAAATTATCGCTTGCTTTAACGGTGAAGGAAAACATCGTGAGGAAACCTGCATACCTGAGAATTCTGATATGAATTTCGAACGTACGTGAAGTCTACCAACTCGCATTAGGCCGTCGTGGTGGACTAAGGCCTAAGCCCTGTCATTAGTAGAGGAGGCTCGTGCCCAGCTGTGGAATAATGTTTAATACAGGGCTAGTATTTTTATTATTATAAATCATCATCTGAAAAAGAAAGATACATTGGATGAAATAACACTGGAATAAAAGTAAATATAAATTTGAAGACCACGAGAGTGAGTGAGGATATCTGATTTGGTGCCTGGTGTTATAAAAAGCTGACTGAGTAAAGCTGATTACCGAAAACTAAATTAAAATGTGTTGAAAATTGTGAAAAATATAATCATTTAAGTGTCTTGCTACATAGCGTACTTTGCATACAACTCGTTTGAAAGCCTACTTAAATCAAAAATCGTTGCGTTACGGAGGCTGTCCAAATTATTAGGGGCGAAACCCTACAGTATAGAGAGTGTGGATTAATCTGAGGGCAGACGCTCGCCATACGAAATGATAGTCAATGGGCCAACCGCGAGGGACACGGCCCATGTCATTGGAGTCAATAAATCAAGCTATTTTAGACACTTATTTCAAAATGGTGATTTTACTGGTATTAGAAATAAATTTGTGCAGTCTTATTTATTTAATAAAAAAAATATAGTTCAGTTTACTTCAGCCTTAGCGAGTTACTATAGTTTAATCCAAAAAATATTATATCTCACCACCAATACCAAATTATTAGCATTGGTATCATTTTGGCGTAAAGCTATTTAAAACATGGCCACAGTTCCGTTAAAGTCATAAATTAGACCAAATTCATTACTCAATCTATCTACAACATTAATCCAACTATATGCAATGTCCATTGTCCTACACAGAACAAAACAAAAACATGCATCGAATCGAAAATCCATTTTGCACCGGTTAAAAAAGAACGCCAAATGCAGAATCTGCAGGTGGTCGTCCCGAGGCACATGAGCCCGCCGTAATCCCCAGACAACCCCGGGTCATACCGACACCCACACGGGACTGGCTTTATTCATGTTATTCCGGGAGTATGGGTTTTATCATGGATAAATGTAATTGTTTGGCAACCTTGGAGTATCTATGTAGCATGATTTAGTTAGTTTGGCTATTAGCGGTAACTTTGGCAATGCTTTAACGTATCGCTAAATCAAGGGCGATAGGAAAGTTCTACGCAGAAACTATAGATAACAGGAGAACAGATACTATGGAGTAGTTTGTGTTTAGATAATTGTTTTTGGTTTAAAACAGAGCAGATCGTTCAGACCAAATTCAACCATAATAATATTTAAAAAATTGATGAAATTTTTTTTTACTCATATGAGGCGAGAATTTAAATATTTCGTTTTCGTCTGGGTTCAACACATATCATCATGTCAGCTGGAGGACGTCCACTGCTGGACATAGGCCTCCCCCAAAGAGTGCCACAATGACCGGTCCTGCGCCACCCGCATCCAGCGGACTCCCGCGACCTTTACCAGGTCATCAGTCCACCTTGTGGGGGGTCAACACATATACAGATAAATTATTTATTTTGCATTACTGTCATAATTTATGGTGGAAAACCATTCCCAAATATCTTTTACACTCGACACCAGCGTATTTCATAACAACCTCTTAGTTTTACGAAATACTACATACTATTACATAAATTAACTCATTTACCTTTTTTGAATATTTAATTCACTAAAGCCCTAAATTTGAATTAAGAACTGATTAAGATGCTATGAACGTCTATAAAAATACGAACGGATATCTTCGTAATGAATAGGGTAAGCTGAAAAATTGTCGCCACCACTCCACTAGTAATGGAGAGATAAACATCCTATAGCGACCCCACTGTCAATCAATTAGATGCGAAGATTTTTCTTGAAAATAAGGTGATATAAATACTCATTCTTTTATACAGTATTCGTGGCAAATAGGGGGACTTTTTAGCATATTCATACATGCGAATATTCAAGTACATTATAGTCGAAATTTCTCGAATGATTCAATTTTAATAACAAGAATTTATAAACACGTAGGCACTGTTAAAAAAATGTAGATAAAATTATAGCAATGATGATATTCGGTACGAGCAATAATGTGAATAAGCACTCCAAAAACAATTTTCATACTTGACAAAACACGTCTCCCAAGTATAACAACTTTTTTACGAGGCGTTTCTCGCATTATAGCATAGTTAATGTCAGAAGTCGTCCTTTCATTTCACTTTTCATTTACCGACGAGTGCTTTTAACTATACAGTTTTGCTCTTCTCTGAGAATGTTTTATAAACACAGGTTTTATCGCGACTTGTGTTTTGTGCCGCCATCTTTAATCACCGCAGGGTGTTTCGGTGCATTTGGGAAATCACTTGTAATATGTCATGCGTTCTGCCTTTGAGAGTACAACTTCGCCAGGCTTGGCAAAACTTTTCTGACAGAGAATGTTAGAAAAAAAATATATAAAGGAAAAGCCACTAAACAATCAGTTGTTACTTAGCAAGGAAGATTAATTTTCCATACAAGTGTTAATGTCAAAGAGAGCTCTTAGACGCATAGCTTATGACTTCCAAGAGAGCGAAGCCGTGAGCAACAGCTAGTTAATCATAAACAACAAAAAAACTAAAAGATATATACTCCCTACAGCGTCAAAGTGATCTCTTATTTGTCAATGCTTAAAATACAATCTATTTACCAACCCCACAATGCACCTAAACGCCGCCCACTTTCTCAAATGGTTATCCACTTCCTTCCTCCCCACATATCGGCCTTGATGACCGAAACTCAGTGATCTCACCCCGCCATATGTTTTATCACTTCGTCTAGACCGGGGGATTGATCTCTCATTTACATCTTGACAGACTTGCCGATGAGTTTCGATGTGGATTATTTTTACTGTTTTTAAGTAGTAATTAGAATAAATATAAATTTTGGTTTGTGACAGAAATGATTTGGTGAACCATGGTGCTCTACACCTCTGCCTACCCCTTTATAAACACAGATATGAAGTCATGTTAAATTAAAAACATACAATGATTGAAATGGAGTGTAATGTAATTTTATGTTGTCTTTGAACAATATTTTCAAAACTTAAATAACTAATTTTCACTACTTAATTATATAAAGGTATTCTCAAGCACGCCACAGTGGCACAGTTGTAATTGCGCATGCGTTACGACTGCTGTGCTGAGGTCTCGGGTTCGATCCCCGGGTCGGGTAAAGTGATATTGGGTTTTTCTATCTAGAACTCAGTATCAGCTGGGAGTCTCGAATTGAGCCCGGTATAGCGATATGCCCACCCCTATCACAGTTTGGGACCGTAAAAAATTCTGCGAAAAGTGGGTGTACTGGTTACACCACTGCCTAACCCTTCAGGGATTACAGGCGTAAGAGTATTCTCTGGCAAGAGTAGTAAGTAAGATAAGAGTAAGATATTATATAGGATGAAATATATTCGCAGGTTTGATTCCCGTATCGACACAACAATTCTCTAATTGTTTCTAGTCTGACCAAAATTCTCATAGTCCCTAATACCCACAACACATCATACACCATGACCCCTATGGAGTCAGAATTATGCGACTAAACTTTATTAATTCTCAAAACTTTCAGAAACAAACAATCGCGTAGAATTTACAACTTGAATATTAAATAACTTTTGTTTTGTGTGATGGATGTGACAATCTTTACATTGTCTATTATTCCGCAATGTATTGCCACATTAAGTTTCTTTGAAAACAGAGGTATAAGAGGGTATTTAGGTCCTTATTTCCTCAATTTTTGGTCTATTGAATGTAACTGGTATCATCTGTCACAGATAGACAGGGCATTTCTTCATTTGACGCTATATATTAAAATATATTGCCTCACTGACTGCCTCGGTGGCGCAGTTGTAATTGCGCATGAGTTACGACTGCTGTTCTGAGGTCCCGGGTTTGATCCCCGGGTCGGGTAGTGATATTGGGTTTTTCTATTTAGAAATACTCAGTATCAGCCTGGAGTCTGGAATTGTGCCCGGTATGGCACCGTAATAATTTCGGAGAAAAGTGGGTGTACTGGTTACACCACTCCTTCGGGGATTACAGGCGTGATTGTATATATATATGTATATATTAAAATAGATTAAATAGATATACCGAAGTAAACTCTTACGAGTTCATTCAAAAAGTGTACAGTTTTACTTCGTAGACCGCAAAGATTTCGTTTAGTCTGAAAATACGCGTTCACGTTTTATTTTTAGAACACCGGCAGACATGTAAAAATAAGGCATGCCGTACGAGGAAAACGTTTGGACCCTTGGAGGGCGACCCCAAATAAATCGGTCACAAATACCCGGTTGAAGGCCGTCCTTACGAGTGTACCCGGGTATACCCGGCCGTGTCGAGGTCAATACCGGACCCTGACCTTCGCGTGTGTGGGCTTTCACGTCTGTTTATGTTTTGTTTTTATTTTTTTACACCATTACACACGCACACTTCGGCCAAATCATTTTTCATTCACACTTTAGGGCTAAATTCTATTGAATGACGCTTTAGACTGCCATTAGGTAATGTGACAACTATAGTAAAACGATTTTATTGAAAATCTAGGATCAGACACAATTTAGATCAACCCAGCCAAATCGAATCTCAGTTGAAATTAGTTTCTAATTTTATAAATTGCAAGAGTTATAGTATATCCAAAGATAAATGAAATAATAAAAACCCCAAGCATCTCAATAACTTAACAATATCTAGAATTAGAGTGGTCTCAGTCCAATTGATGAATGTCTCAATTTCCATAATTACTGCCAATTTTATTGTTTGTAATCGCAATAAAATCAAATAAAATATGAAATTGTGCACGCGATGCCATGACTCAGCCATGGTGGGATGTGACAATGTATCATTTTGTGACTCACCCGCCAATCAACGTGAGCTTTTACGCCACGTTCCAAATTTAAATTTATTAGAATGTTCTTTGTGCCAAGCATTATTTTTTGTAAACTGACATGGCTGTATACAATTATTTCCTTTGCCAGTTTTCAGGAATAAAAAACGATTCGAAGGAAGTTGATCTTCTTCTTCTTTGTTTGATGGCGAAGGAAGTTGATATTAACTGTAAATTATAATGTCATCCAATTTGACATTGAGCATGTGTGGGCAAAGCGTTTTACGAACAAATTGTTCTCAGAAAAGCCTTGTGTTTTTATTATTTAGCACAATGTTGTTTATTACACACTGATGCACATATAAATTAACTTTATTTGAATAGTAACATATTGTTGGGACTACCTATCTAATAATGCAAGAACAACTTCGATTCAGATACTATATAAATCTCTGCGTTATAACATTTCACAAAGACTAAGTATTTTCGAAAGTTATTCCAATTTTAAACTGAAAAAGCTTGCAAAATTAGAATGCATTGAGTAAAATAAACGGGACGAATCAATGAAAATATTAAAGGAGTTCTGACGCAATTTTTGTTTGTCTATGGCATTACGTGCGCGACATGCGTCATGAGAGCGGTATCATGACATATCCGCCGATCCGCCACTCGGCAGCGGATGGCGGACGACAGCCACAATTTGTTAAACTACCACACGCTACAAACAGATTCATCGGCTTCGTCACGTTACTGCGGCGTGTCTTAAAATAACAGTTATTGATTACGTTGTGCATTGGGGTCGACTTTCGAGTATATTAATGAAGCTTTTTCATATTAAGTAAATATACTTTTTCGTGTTGCGGCCTTCTGAGTACTCTGACAATAGACCCTCGACCGCTTCTTCACCTTCTTGCCCATGGCGTAGTGTGAAGAAGCAGATCGTGTTGAGTAGCGAGGGATAGATTGTCACTTGCTACTCGATACTCTAATTGGATGACACTGCACTTATCATCAGGTGCAGTGTGGTCACTTTGCCGTGCCAGGATAAAAAAATCATATCTGAAAAAAAATTATGAAAGCCGGTATAACCTTTCCAATTTTTTTTAATATACAACGTTATTAAAAAACAAATATTGTGCTATTAAAAGGGAAATCAATTACTTACAATTCGATATACATTAATCCAATCAACTTCGCAAATCATTTCACCTTCAATGCAACGTTCCACATTTAGTTCCGCTACTCGCCACAGGCGCCGCTACTAGTAACGGCGTACTCAACCAGTGTGCGTCCCACGTCACACAGCCGTGATTGCACTAAATTGAGCTTCCGCTGCCGACAGGATAAAAAATCCCTGCCGCGTCCTCGGTGACATTAAACAATGGCCAATCGCGGTCTGAGCGGTTAACTGTCGCCAGCCGCACTCGATCCCATTCGACTTGTTTTAAATCGTATTTGGCGCATGAAATATGTTCCTTTAAAATATTATATACACGTTCCCAAGTAACGTAAGTTTGAATTTAGAACGATGCATTTTAAACATAAGACTTGATTTCATGATGTCAAGATGTTAAAAATTCCATTATTTTCTTGTTCCAACGTTTGATTCAAAATTTCTCTCCACATCGTAACATGTGGATAATCCTACCGATCGTATAATAAAACTGGATGAAAGCATAATTTTATCAAATGTGATATTACTTCAAAACTAATTACGAAGTACAATTAAAATAAATGGCAGAGCCCAACATTAGATGTTCTATGAAAACAGTTTATATAATCCAAAATTAACGTTTTCGAACCACAAGTAATAGGAATATAGGGTTTTACATTTTTTCCTTCCGTGGACTATACTCTTAACTATGTTAAATCAACAAAAATACTTAATATTTATAAAATTAAGTTATTAAACCAAATGATAAAATCAGCAAAACTAGTTTTATTTCAATATGTATATGCGTAAACATAAGAAACCATTATCTAATATATCGTATGAAAAGGAAGGATTCGACGCTTCGATTTGTATTTTAAATGAGATAAAGGAAAATAAACCATGCATATTAAATGTTAACCCAAAGTAATCGTAATCATCGAAACAAGACTCACGCTACACATAATCTCAGTTCAATATGCACAAAATAAAAAATATTTTTCGCCAATTTTCACCCTATCAGTGTAACCGTCTAGCCCTCAGGCATACGCGTAACTAAATAACAGATCTAGGATCGATCACAATTTCAGATTTAATGAGCGTGTGATTTGTCTTCGATGTCTACGAGTCTTGTTTTTTTTAGTGCCTCGATGGGCAGACAAGTAGACGGGCCACCTGATGGTAAGTAGTCACCTTCGCCCATAGACTTCTGCAATGCCAGGGCACAATAAAGCCGCTGCCTACCGTTGTGTCGTGGGTATCAGGAACTACGAGAGACTTTCGGTCTCACAACACTCAGACCCAGCACAAATATCTGTCAGTCACACAAACATTTGTTCTGGTGTGGGAATCGAACCCACAGCCTTTCATTTCACTGCCGAATACTCGCCTACTACGCCACAGAGGCTATGAAATGTCATGATCATATCTATACCTTTAAAAAACTAGAAGTGTGGATGTATGGACCCTATGGACTCCGAAAGGGCTGGAACAATTTTGATGAAATTTTCAAGCAATCTTAGATTAGTCCAGATGGTGATCGTGTGAAATTTGGTAGCGATCGTATTAACAAATTTATAGCTTTTTAGTAATTTTAGTTTCGATTTCCATTTTGTTAAATTTTTGAACATTCACAAGTAAAAGCGATATTACGGCGCGTCGGTAGTTATCTATATGTCCTAATTTAGGCAGCCGTTTACGGTTAGCGCAACGAATTTTATAGCTAAATGTATCCAAGGCATAATTTTAGATGTTGTTAAATTTAGTACAGACGGCATTAGACTCCAGTAGAATTTATCAAATGTAATTATGTTGTTTCTTCTTGATCTATTCTCTATTGCAATTTGTCGACAGGACGTTTGAAATTAGTATTCACATAATGTGTCCGTGCCTCCCGATGTTTTTCTCCGTCACTAGACCGTGGTATGTAATGAAAAGGGAACACGTGAGAGTTTTGCGTGCCATTTTCGATGTGTTGTAATTGAATGACACGATTTGAATAAAAGTCTGTTGTGTATAATCTCCCAATAAGGCAATCATGGTTGACGTAAAACATATTGACGATTACGAAAAATAAGTACTAATTAGTCCTATAGTAGAGATTCGTACGGAATGCGTGAATGAGTTCAAGAAATTTTAGGTAATAGTGAACTTTCAACTCCGAATATACATACTCTGGAGATGATTTCATAAAATGAAGATCAAGTAACAGTAATACGTCTCTATGACAGTGGCTTATCAAGAATCTATTCGAAACAAATAGTGAGAAAAGAGCAATTAAAAAAAATTAAAGTATTTTACCCAAAAGCGAAGGCAACGTATAACGAAATTTTAATTCCATACAATTGCAAATGCCATAAATTAATACAAATAGCTCGAACAACCGAAATCCTTTGTTACTTTTCGCAAGCAAAAAGTTTGTTATTACAGCGGCCCCTGAGTTCCGAATTTATCATCGGTATGTCGAAGAACTTTAATATGACTATATGTATACGACTAATTTTACACGTCACCGCGTTTAATCATCTACGCATGGGCTGCACTTTTACTTACAAGTTCGGAATTTATCGTGCTTTTCGGAATTTCATTTAAGTATATACGTAAACTTTCGGATAAACAATACAACTGTTACTATCATTACGGAATTGTAATTTATATTTTGAATGACAAAAAACTTTATTGTTTCTGAAGGCATGGTTATTGTGATTTGCGATGCCAAGACAGAGTTAAAATGTAATATGAATGTTTTCTATAAAATGTAAGGTTTGATTCCGATAGACAAATAAAAGTCATCATTTCGATGATGTTCTGCTGTCCCATTTATATTTCACTCTACGGTCTATACAACTCAACTTGAAATATGTATAAAAGGAACATTGTAATGCAATTAATTATAATGCATCGCGAACTATCGACATGTGCCGTCATAAAGACATTAATCGACTCTTAATCTTGATGTCCTCGCATTACTAAAAGAAGCCGAATAAGTTAGTGTTTTTATAACATAAACTATTAAGTACCTTTATTATATGGAAGGTGAAGTCATATGTTCGTTCCATTCATTAATTTTCGCACTGGTCGTATGTAAATTGCACAATTCGTTTTCCATACCAGTCTTATAATAAAGAGTAAAACTTTTTAGTTTGTGGGCGAGGGAACTACGGGTCCGATTGAAGATTTACGCTAGAAATGTACATTATCTCTGAGTGCAATGCGTTATTTTTTTATTTGATGAAAATAAATTTTCAGTAAGGACGTCTATATTCACGCGGGCATAGCAAAGCAAAATATAGTTCAATATACTGTTAGAAAACATAACTTCATAATCTGTAATTTAAAGTTGCTATAGAATCAGTTAATAGATTTCATAAGATTTTATTTAATTTTCAAATTTGTTGTCATTCCTTAAACAGTATCCAGCAAGAGTTTTTCTCGTACTGGTTATCAGATCTGAAGCAAAATATTTAGTGGGAATATCACGTATGCCAAAACAATAAACGTCTTTTAATTCATTAAGACCAAAAAAATACTGAGCTATCATAATGAACTATTAGCCCCGGCTATTTGCGACTACGTTGTATGTGTTTCAGTATTTTTATATAGTAGGTAACTGTTTAATGATAATATTATTGTATGTAGCTATTGCGGAGAAGAAACGAACTATAGACATATTTCCTTCTGAAATACAATTTATCGGGGTGCACATGCAAATGCAAGGCTATGTTCACAGCAAATCATATTTCGAATGCAAGAAGTCTCCGAGACTGCTGACTCGCAGCAGACAGGAGAAAGGAGGTTGTGGAGAATATTAATATTCTCCGGTTCGGGTTAGTTTATGTACTGTCGAGATATAGTGTACCAAGTTACTTATACATACATACAGTTTTCATTCACGAGGTATTTATTTATTTTACATAACAATAAAGTATATAGGTATTTATATAGTAGAAGTCTAATAGTATAAAGGGTATGGTGGTATGGCGATAGGCTGTTCCCCTATCACATTATGGGACCAAATTACGGTACAAAATGGGTGTACTGGTTACACCTCTCCCAACCCCTTTGGGGATTACAAGCGTGAGTGTATGTATAATGTATAAGAAGAAGTCTAATAGTAATTATTATTTCAATTACAATGTAATTGAAACAAATAAAAACGTTACTTAAATACCGATATCCTGGAAATAACATTAAAGCCCGTATTAAATCATATTTATGTAAGCGCATTTGCGCGAATTGCCGTTGCATGCCATCTGTCGGCGGATGGCAGCACTAAACATGCCCCATTGTAATTTACTAACGGTCCGCAAAAACGGTCCTACCGAAACGATACAAAACACATACCAATTAACCTCGTTATTTTTACTGTACAGATTAAAGTTCGAGATTATCTTGCGGGTTTATTATCTTGCGCGATCCAATGCACCTGCCCTTTTTAACCGATTTTAAATAACAGCCATTTACATCCATCATGTGGGACGCGGAGAGACCCAACGTACGTCCTCGAAACGTTTTTATTTTAATGCTAAATATAATTAACCTACAAATTTACGAGTAGCTTCATTTACTTATATGTTAATACGATTCACTGGTTATCTATTTAATAACCGAAATATGAAACGCAATTAAGTTGATTATTATCATAGGCTAAAATGTGGAACACGGTATTCCGTTATGAAACGGAAGTGCGTACGTGGAGTGCGTGGAGTAAGTACATGTGCTTTTTGCCACACCAACTGTTATAAAATAGGGTGGATCTAAGCTTATACTTGTAAAATTATAATATTTTATAGCTTCTTAAAACTTAGAGATACACATTGATTCTGATTTGTTTATTATACGTACTTGAAATTACAATGGATACGATTTGATTCGCAATCTTTGTTGAACAAACAACACCTATTTCACTTTTATGGCATTTAAAAAGAACACAAAAAGATAATATCGACGTGAGGCAGTAAATTTAACCGTGTGGTTTTTGTCTATGACTTGGAGCAGATGACAAACTTTAGCTGCAGCTGTCCCGTATTCCGGGATAAACAGGATCCCACATGACAATCCGGGACATTAACGTCTCTAGTTCAATGCTCCATCAATCAGCATAAGACGTTTAAACATGTGACATTAAAATCAAAGAATATAATAACAGATTAAACCACCACACTGTAATCTATTCAGATAAACTGTGATGTAATATCTACAATATAATAATCAAACTTAAGTTAGTTTTAAGAATATTACTTTTCTATCATCACGGAAGAAAAGATTGAGAAATAGAAGTTTAGCGTTAAAATTTGTAGAGCCATAAAACATCTCTCAGCTCAACTGCACCATCTAACCAAACTCTTCAGTGTTTTGGTATATGTCCGAATATATACGCTACTTGACCAAAGTTTTATTTTGTCCAGGTGGCACATATATGAACGCCTCAAGTGAAGTAGGCAACGGTAGGCAGCGGCTTTGCTGTGCCCTGGCATTGCAGAAGTCTATACGGTGACTACTTACCATCAGGTCGTCCATCTGTTCGTCTGCTTATCGAGGCACTAAAAAAAAGTATCACCACGTAAAATACCTCGGGTCGCTACTAAAGTCTCAATGAAGTAATAAAGTCGCGTGACCTGCCTCAACACAGCACGCACCGCCTTACACACGTCGCGCCCACGCTTTACGCACGCTGAGGCAAAATTAGTACCGGTTACAACGATACCTGTTTATTGCAGATACCGGTCACCATCCAAATACATAATTTATATTCCGTCCCACGACGAAGATTTTTGGTATATGGTAGTCTATTGCGTGTTCTCTGAAATCTCATGTAAATACTGATACTGATATAGAATGTAGTAAAAATTTAAATGTAGAACATAATTACTGTATGTATTATAAAGGCAAAAGTAGCTATCAATTTTAATAAAACTGTACACATTGCCTATATTAAAAATATAATAAATTAGGTGTCATACTTATGAAATACATTGCGATAAATTATTCTGTTAAATTTATTGTTCATGCTTAAAAATAAATAGACAACGCAAATTTTTATTCAATTTGGCATTATTCCAGTCAATAAATTGTCGTTTTCATGAATTTTTAAAAGCAATTTGAAGTCGTATAAGCACATGTAGTGAAATAAAGCAATATCTCGTATAATTAATGATAGATCCATCGCTTTATCACGTGTACAAACATAAAGGTGTTCACATTTATTTTAATGTAAAAACAGCTCCCGCTACTCGTATTAATTAGAATAATGACGCGCAATGACCATCAACTCAACATTATCTGTTGTATAATTGTAGAAATGCTTTTTATAAAACTATCTGACCCATTAAATTTAAAATTTTGATGGTGTATAAAATTATATTAACAAATTTTGTAAATTTTTCTTGGAAAAATAAAACATTAATTAAGTCATTTTTATTACATAATACTATGTACCTGATAATTTCAGAATGACTGCTGTAACATTTTTTTCTAAATATCAAAAGGCATTACTTTGCTACGGCATAACACATTTTGTCATATTATTATTTACACTTGAATTAAGACATTTCGCCTGCGTAGACATTATTTCATTCACTAAACCAGTTACCGGCAGCTGTTTCTCACAAAATGTTTATTTATTCATTACAATCTCTAAAAGGATTCGGGACCTGTCCATGGATAATTAGAAATACTGATCATTTGAATGAGAATAGACAATGAGCGAAAGAGAGAGTCGCGAGTGAGCGAGATACTGGATCAACAAATGTCGTCGCCGTTCTAACACAAAAACAGGAGTAACGAACTAAACCGCCAGGTGTTACGCGATGCCATGTGCGCGCCAACAGAAACTTTATTATAGTTGGTTCGTATGATTGTAGCTCACGGTTTTTAATTAGTCGAGCTAGGACGAATACGCATTACTTTTGTGATCCACGACAAATGTCATCATGTGTGTCGTTACATTACGTCATTTTTAATTAGACCCATCGCTTTTAAATACATATTATTAGAAAAAATACATTTTAGTGTTTAAACTCAATTACTGTATGGGCATTTTATGCTTATTATCCGTCTGTTAGTTACGTGAATTATACACATTTTTAAGAAACTCCATAGGCTCAGAAAATTTTCATTCCTAATAAGTAGTTTTTAATCAGTTTACCATATTGAAATAATATTACGATGTTCATTTCTTCCCACAATTCATAAATGCAATAAAAAATTTAGACGATTACTTCGTCATAAATTATATCGTTTCAAATAAAACAATTGCCTATTTTTTCTGAGTTGAAATATATGTATAAAGCGCCATCTACACTCAGAATATTACAACGGTATTGAAGCGACACCTAGTGGCGGATAGCGAAATTTGGAATTTTACAGCAAGTCGCGGTCGCGTCGCGCGTTCCACCCACGTTATAAATAGTTCAGAAATTCAATCACAGATGGAGCCACAAAAGTTTAAATTTAGGGAATCGACATAAATATTTCATGGGTTTGTAGAACCAATTAAACATAAACAAATATAGTCGCTTTCTTCATAATATACTAAAAACACTAATCCGTCGCCATCTAACCTCTCCATTGCATGTTTGTCTATTCATTTTTCCCTTTTTGTGTTAACCGTTCTCCTTTATTTTACTTACTTTATTTTTGCTTTATGTTAAGTCTGTGGTGTGTCTGTGTTGTTATAGCTTATTTTGGGGCCCGACGGGACGTTGCAGACAGTCAAGAGCGAGTCTCGTCGCGGCCGCGGCAGAGGGCGTGCATCGACAACTCCCGTAAGTATTTAATGATTTTACCCTCCTTTTTGTTATTTTTTATTTTTTTCATTTCTTTCATGTCATGTGTACCCTTAATGGTGACTAATAAATTAACAAATAATCATGCTTAACAAATCACAATCTAAACTGCGATCAAGATAAATAGTGATAATTTATTTCTAGATTTTCCAGCTCTATCAAACTCGCTACATTCAGTTCAACGTCTTTTCTTTATAAACAAAATTTTTGCCCTAAAATATGTGCTATGCCTTTAAAAAAATACCAATGATCTCTACTTATCAACAGTCCTACAGCACAAAAAATAAGTGAAGGAATTCACTCACGTTGTACCTTACACATTTAATCATAATTTAGACTGATCTTCAAATGTATCCAGGTAAGAATATACGGAAACAAGTAGGTCTATCGCTATCTTCCAAAAGCGTGAATTTTGGAAGATAAAGGTAAAGAGATACAGGTTAAAGGTCGAAAAGCCATGACAGCACACACAAAGCCCACCTTGATTACGCAACACATATAAATCAAACGTGAACAAAAACGAGGCCACTCTCGCTTTCACAGCGAAATGTCCAAATATAGGAATAAAGTGTAGCCACGGTTCACGGCCAAACCGAGCCAAAACAGTAGTGGAAATGCAACCCCATTCACCGAGATTAATAATAGCGACCAACTATCAAAGGGCGACTCTTACAGTTATTTAGCATACATTGCAGCTCGAATATTTTTTCGTGCTCACACACTGCACAACAATTAGAAATATACGTGAAGATATTTACTTAACAATAGAATGGTATTTTATTTGTTACCATTAGCAAAAACTTATTACATCATAAGTAATTTCTTGTTAACAAAACGAATACAGTGGCTAATGTCAAGAAATGCTCTTTATCGATAATCATCTGCCGTTTGAAAAACATTGACCACCACTGAATACATTAGTTTTTAAGCAAAACTTCAATGATGGAACCATTTTGTTCTAATGGGTATTTGGGCCAGTTTAATATAGCGACGATCAGGGGCATATTGTCTTTCATAGGAAGAAGAAAGAAATCTATTTATTAGCACAGTTCACAACGTGCACATACCACAATTTACATTGTCATTATAATTAAAAACTAATAGGCGCTTGTGCGTCCCAGCAGTGACAGGTAGGTGACCACTGAGAGTACTGCTGTGAGATAGGGAGTAATGTACGACCAATTTCAATAAACGATCTTAATTCGAAACTACAGATCGTTCCGACAAATTAGAATTAAATTTGAATGCCACGTCTACTAATGACATAGTTTGGTTTATTTTCGATGTGTAAATGAGGATTAATGGATATTTAAATTGGCCAGTAGTCGATATGCCGAGTCAGAATAAAAATATATGCTATAATAAAGAAAGGATGCTTGAAGCATAGCACAGCACTCTCACATCATCACCCAAAATGTCAAGATTCATATTTTACTGGTCTTAAATTAGAACACATCAGTGCTGACACGCTACCATCTAATGGCAGAAATTCACAAGGTGCTGGGGATTACTCCGCCATACAATCATCATCATCATCATAGGCCTTACAGCCCAGGGTGGGCCTTAGCCTGGTCTAGTATCTTTTTCCAGACAGATCTGTTCATGGCTTTCTCTTTCCGACACCAATTACTTTGAGGTCCTGTTCAACGCCATCTAACCATCTGAGTTTGGGCCTGCCACGACTTCTACGGCCATCCGGTTTGCCGTATACCAATTGTCTCGGTATTCTGGTTTCGCCCATCCTCCACCATACAATCGAATTTATTTTTAAGGTTATATTCAGAGCGCGCAATGTACACTGTCCAGTGCCATATTGTCGCCGATGTAGTAAACTGTATTTGTAGAGATTTTTCCGCGTAAGCTCACCCTGCCACCTGTTCATTCACGATCGAGTGGAATTGTTAATTTGAAATTATTCAGTGGCCTCGTTCCGCTGTATTTAAAGTGCCGCTTTTTGCATGACATACCTGGACACCCTGGATGGCGCAGTTGTAATTGCGCATACGTTACGACTGTTGTGCCAAGGTCTCGGTGTCGATCTCCGGGTCGGGTAAAGTAATATTGGGTTTTTCTATTTAGAAATACTCAGTATTAGCCCGGAGTCTGGAATTGAGCCCACTATCACGTTATGGGACCGTAATAAATTCGGCGAAAAGTTAGTGTACTGTTAACGTCTACCTACCATTTCGGGGATTACAGGTGTGAGTGTATACATATATATGTGGGGTTGTGAACAAACCTACAAATTCAAACATATTTTGAATTGATTCGTCTTCAATGGTGTCTCTTAGTACGTTGCCAGCAGATCAGAAACGATGCCCTGTAATCTCATTTCATATTAGTGACGTCACAAAGACGTCATTATATTATCATGGTATGCTTGGTAATACTGCATTTAAATACGTAGAAGCGGACGTCCTCTATTTGATTAGGCTAATGCATTTCTTTGTGGACCTAACCCAGTTCGATAAGCTTTTAGCCGACGGCCCGAGGAATATTCTGTAGAATGCTTTGCATTATTTAACTTATTCTGTTGGTGGATAAAATATGAGATGTTGAAACATTATTTTAAATGGAGACGTTTTTGGATGACAAATCAGTAATTCCTTATTATCTCCCATTTTTAATAATGTTGAAATTATGAGTGTATTATCGACATTTTTTTTAGTGCCTCAATAGGCAGACGAGCAGACGGGCCACCTGATGGTAAGTAGTCACCGCCGCCCATATACTTCTGCAATACCAGGGCATAGCTAAGCCGCTGCCTACCGTTTATTTAGTGTAATGAATGGAATTAGTAAAAGGATAGTTTTTTTTTTGATTCTGGTAATCTCCACCTCGACTGGGGTAGTCCTACTATTACACTGAAAACCGATGTGTTGTAGCAGCTTGGTATTGAGTCCTATTCCTTTCATTAAGGGGGCAACGCACTCATTATTCTTCCAGTATCGTGGGTGGCCAGGAGCACTGAAAATTTCCACTAGGCCAACAGTCCACTATATATTACTGATCTCTAGCAAATATATTTTAGTTTTATTAAGAACAGTAATTTCTGTAGAAACAATTCCAAAGATTTGGCTTAGTTATTAACCACTTTCATATAAATCCTTCGGAGCAAACAATGTTACAAAATTCTTACTCAATGTTGCTCTACTTAGGGAGCGAACCCTTTACGTGATTTTAACTAAAACATAATGTGCCTATGAAATAAATACTTACATTAAAATAGATGATAGGTTCGCCCCCTATCACATTATGGGACCGTAATAAATTCGGCGAAAAGTTGCTGTAATGGTTACACCTCTGCCTACCCCTTCGGGGATTACAAACCTGAGTGTATATGTATGTGTGTACTTAAAACTAATAATTATTGCGCGTTTGTAATGAAACATATATTATGTGAACACTTAAGAATTTCGAAAGTATGTAAATTTACCAACCCTCATTAGGCCACTATGTTATTAATTGTCCTTGCTCCTCTGATTGGAAGAAGCCCCTGCCCAAAATTACAAACACATATATAGCTCTATCGTTTGTAATATACAGAAAACTGTTCCCGTCCCTTTCAATTACCACGTGCTAGGTGATTGCTATAAAAACAGTCTGTCTGGAGTCTAAAATACAAAAGAAAGTTTTTTCTAGCAGGAGCGCTGAAAGATTGCGCCGGTTTACAGCGACGGAACTTGCAAGGCATTCGTTTGTTGTGCGATAGCGTGTGCTTTGGAACTTTTTAGTTTTGATAGTGTATAGAAAAGTTTAGAACAATAATATGTATTAACTTCCTTCTTTTTTTCAATACTAGACCCTCGACCGCTTCTTCACCTTCTTGCCCATGGCGTAGTGTGAGGAAGCAGGCCGGCATGATCATGTTGAGTAGTGGGGGGTTGTCTCTCGCTACACGATACTCTAATTGGACAGCAATGACCTTACCAACAGATGTGGTCACTTCTTTTTTGTTTTTTTTTGTTTAAACCTCTGAATGATAAATGAAAAATAGATTTTCTTACGGTATAAGGACAGCTTGTTATATCAGCAATAAATAATAGGATCATTCATGTGTTCCAAAATAAATATTTTAAATAAATAGTTTCTACGCGTTTACACATTTCCAGACAAATTTATTTTATACTGTAACTATTTAGAAAGTCAGTTAAAAATCAAAAATATTCATTGTATAACATCACCTCTATATACACAGTCAGGTCATAAGTATTGTCACACAGTAAAAACTTTTATTTTAGAATGCTGGCCACAAAAAAGTTTATTGAATTCAAATTTCAAATTGTTCATGAAAATAAAAATGTATACTATTTAGAATTTTACTCATTTTTAAATATGGAGTGGACGCTTAAAGAAGAACGCGTTGCAGTAATTGCGTTGCATCGTTGCGGTTACGCGCCAATTAAAATTTTTGACATACTGAAAAATTTGAATATAACCAAAAGATTCGTTTATCGTACCATCAAACGATACAATGAAGACTCTAGTGTAGATGACAGGTCAAGAAATGGTCGCCCTCGGTCTGTTAGGACTCCAGCAGTGATAAAGGCTGTGAAGGCGCGAATTCAAAGAAATCCCAAACGTAAGCAGAAACTGTTGGCCCTTCAGATGGGGTTAAGCAGAACCACGGTGAAAAGGGTGTTAAATGAAGACTTAGGGCTTCGGGCATATCGAAGAAAAACAGGACATCGTTTGAATGCTCGTCTAATGGACCTGAGACTGAAGAGATGCCGCGCTTTGTTGAAGCGGTACGCGGGAAAAAAATATCGGGAAATTCTTTTTTCAGATGAAAAAAATTTTACCGTAGAAGAGAGCTACAACAAACAAAATGATAAGGTGTACGCACACAGTAGTGAAGAAGCGAGCAACCGTATTCCGCGTGTCCAACGAGGTAATTTTCCATCCTCGCTCATGGTATGGTTGGGAGTGTCTTATTGGGGCTTACCAGAGGTACATTTTTGTTAGAAAGGTGTAAAAACGAATGCAGTTGTGTATCAAAATACAGTCCTAACGGACCTTGTGGAACCTGTTTCTCATACCATGTTCAATAACAGGCACTGGGTATTCCAACAAGATTCGGCGCCAGCTCATAGAACGAAGAGCACACAAGACTGGCTGGCGACGCGTGAAATCGACTTCATCCGGCACGAAGACTGGCCCTCCTCCAGTCCAGATTTGAATCCGTTAGATTACAAGATATGGCAACACTTGGAGGAAAAGGCGTGCTCAAAGCCTCATCCCAATTTAGAGTCACTCAAGACATCCTTGATTAAGGCAGCCGCCGATATTAACATGGAACTCGTTCGTGCTGCGATAGACAACTGGCCGCGCAAATTGAAGGCCTGTATTCAAAATCATGGAGGTCATTTTGAATAAACTTTAGTGTCATAAGAATCTATGTTTTGTTAAGTTCATTTTGGTATATAAATGGTTACATAATGAATAAACTTGTTTCAATTATTTTATATTAAACATGTGACAGAATTTATGACCTGACTAGGTATATATTGTGTTCCACTGCGTCTAGCTCTGAACGCACTGGACTCTTCTTTGAAGGTTAGATCTTACTACTACTACGCTGGCCTAATGGAATTTGGCAGACTTCACAATCCATGTAATCGAAATTCTTATGGAAAATTGTCTGGTGTACAGATTTCTTAGCGATAATTTTTTTCCGGTTAAGCGAGCTATAATTAATAATACGTAACTTCAAAAATTATATGCCCTTCGAACCTACGACTTTCGTCTCTGCAATCCGTACAACTTCCCGCTATTGGAGCTATTAATTATAGTCTATAAATCAGATAAATGCGCTCACACTTTAGCAACTAAATTACTTTCTGATTACATATAAATTATCTATGCACAGTATAAATATTATATAGACGCTCAACGTGTTTGATCTTTCGAAAAGGCTTTCTCTATAAGCTCTTTAAACGGGTGATATTTAAAGTAACATGATTAGTCTTAAGCGACTCTTCTGTGCTTTTCACTTATCTGACACTATATCATGATTATCCCGTAGCCTTTATTTATAATACTACTAGATGCCGCCCGCGACTCCACCCGCGTGGAGGTTATTTTTGGAAGAAAAGGTATACAATCCATGGAGGTATAATAATCTATCACTATCGCTATGCAAAAAATTATGTCGATCCCTTGCTCTGTGTAAAACTAAACTATCCCACGGGAACTGTACATGTTTCCGGGATAAAAAGTAGACATAGGCTACTTTTTATCCTTTACTTTTTATCCTTTTTATTTAAATATGCTATTCCAGACTATAATCTATCTCTGTGCCAAAATTCAACCAGGTCTGTCCAGTCGTTGTAGCGTGATTGAGTAACAAACATCCATGCAAACATTCGCATTTATAATATAAGTCGGATAGTAGGATGATTTTACAGGGTGATGAGAATAAATCAAACATTGTTCATTGTAATAATTACATGTTCCAGACAGAATTCCAAGTAAACATATGTGAATATTAAATTATCAGTTCGTAGAACTTCAAAACGTCTGAAAATATGTTTTCCCCAAGTCTAGAACAACATTAGAATTTAAATAATCACTGTATTTGTCAGAGGCAGAGGAGGCCCGTGCCCAGCGGTGGGACAATGTTTAATACAGGGCTAGTATTATTATTATATTTGTCTTGTGTCATTATGGACTAAAGCCTAACTCCTTAGTAGAAGGGGTATGTGCCCAGCTTTGGGACAGTGTCTACTCGGCTGGTATTATATCCCAAACATTATCACAAAACTTCGTCTGTGCTGATCGATAATCAACTACTTTGGCTTCTCTTAGGCTAAAACTGTTTTGTAATTTATACTAATACATTGTCATTGCACTCATTAATATTTGCATAAAACTGACATCTATAGTTATAATCAGTATTTTACCTCTGGTTTTAAACGAATTTGACGGATGCTAAATGGGATTATATACACGATTTTATATATAAAAACGGATGCCTGGATAGTTGGTATATAATTTATCTTCAGTAAATGTTTATAAAACCAAGTAAAACGCAATCCACATTATATCAAAACATTCAAAATTAATAACAAATCTAATCCTGGAAGCGTTCAATTCGGAAATAAATTGAAATCCTACTTAATGAAGACGGGACGCATAAAGGCTGCAGACGGACTAATTTCGCGTGCGCCATCTTGCGGTTGCCATGGCAACGAGACTGCCCCCTTACCGGTCACCCCCTTCGTGTGCCCTCCGCCCACCGCCTGCACTAATATTGCACTTCCTAAAGGCTAGACCGTGCTGTATCTAGGTAGGTAGCTAAGGTGCACCGCTGGGCTGATTAGTTAATTTCGTTGTTGGTTTACTGAATCAATTTAGAATATCTTGGATGAGGTTTGTAGGGTTTTCTAATTTGTCTGAGGAAATCTTTTTCAGTTTTATAATATTTCAATAAATAATATGTTTTGCATAGTGTTTCGTTTTAAATGGACATTAATTTTTTAAGTATTTTCCATCCCATCTTTTCTCCTCCATTTTCTCGCTTATTATCTTCGTTGTTTTTAGATCCGTTTGATTATTATAAAAATCTCTTATATATTTAACATAATTACTCTGCCGTTCAAAATAATTTCATCTCTTAGCTATACTACTGACACCATAGGCCTTAGAATAATTTCAAATAGTACCTGTAGAATACTCAACGAATGACGTAACAGGAAAACTATTTTAAGGCACAGATCGCAAACAGTAAATGCACAATGGACCGTTTATGTATATACAAATAAAATCTTTCACAATCAGCAACACCTATTTTTAATAATAATAATAATAATACTAGCCCTGTATTAAACATTGTCCCAGTGCTTATGGGCTGCCCTTATGGGGTTGGTAAACTTCACATACCTGCGAAATTCTTATGAGAATTCTCAGGTATGCAGGTTTCCTCACGATGTTTTTCCTTCACCGTTAAAGCAAGCTATAATTAACTATTAATACACATGTAACTTTAGAAGTCAGAGGTGTATGCCACTTGGGTTTCGAACATACGACTTTCGTCTTGACAGTCCGTACCGCAACCAACTAGCCTATCACTGCTATATAGAGCAATATCTTTAGTAAATATAAAGTACTATATCATTGTACAGTCACCGATAGATACAGATCTATCGCCAATAACCTAAATAAAAGTTGCCAATATTTGAACCCATCCCATAGAAATGCTGAAGCAGACGTTTTGTTCGAGATGTCGTTTTTACAGTCTTTATTTGTTATTTTTAGTTGAGAAAGTTGTAAATGTGGCTAGACCTATTTTTAAAACTTAAACTTCTATTAGTATGCGATACGCGTGAATAAAATATAGTTTTACTAACCATTTTAAGTAGTATTGTCTGTTTTAGATTTTTCTACAGTATATAAGAACATTTATAGAACTCCTATTGGGTTCGGGAGTTTCATAAAGAAGCTATATTACACGTATATTTTTATTTAGCGTTTGTGTCAGCAGACTTCTCATGAATTTCTTGGAACTGGACACAATTTTAGGGATTTGCGTGACGAACGGTCTTAACTGATTATTTCCTCGTTGGTCAAGTGGTGGCGTACTTAGGCCTTGAATCCGGTGGCATCCCGATTTCAATTCGTAGATTCAGCATTAAGTTTGTGTTCTTTTTCGAACATTCACTCATCTGGGATTTGAGTTTATGTCCTTTTTTACAATGGTTGATATAGATCAAGATAGATAGATAGATATATGATATCTTGATATCTATCATACTATACCGTATACATACCGTGATTCAAGTTAGTACTGGTAGACTGGTTAACCAGTCTGGTATCAATGATATGCCGGCCCGCCACAAATACTGGCAACACTCGCCGTTATTACATGCTATTTTGAACTTTAATGTTATGGAAATAAAATTGATTTTGGCTTGTACTTACTCCCTACTTATTACCTTTTTAATATTATTTTGATACATAAGTGCCTAGAGATACTTTAAAAGCTATATTAAATCGTGTAAACTGGTGACGTCACAGTTCTACGTCATCACCCAACAGCACTGCGCGAAAGCCCTCACCATTTTGTAATAGAATGTTTTTAATTTTTGTCAGTTTTGGCTGTGCGAAAACAGTGTACGAATTCTGACCACATCATTGTGAATATGACATTGATACCCGCAGTGCTGCACTGAGCGAGCTGGATCAACGAGAAGCCCCGAGTTTGATCCAAACACCGAAACAAATGTTTGATTCACAAATGTTTGTTTCGAGTTTGGGTGTTGAGGAACCGTAGTTCCTCATAGTTCTTGACACCCACGATATAGGTTTGACCTAGTGTGGGGTATATGTGTGTGACTTTTGGGCGTATCTATATTTACTAAATAAGTTGTTATCTGTAAAACAACCTGAAGAGTATATTAATAATTATAAAGCATCACTGCAAACTTCATCTATTGACCTATCTTTAACTTAAGTATATCTTCAAGTTAACTACGCTGTTCTTCAGTTTTAATTATAAGTTAAGAGTAAGTTTTCCAACTATATTCAAGCTGAAGTTAAGATTTTAAAGGTGTGTGAAGTCTGCCAACGCGCATTAGGCCAGCGTGGACTAAGGCCTAACCCCTCTCATTGAGGCGGTCCAGCAGTGGTGGGTGGTGGAGGTGTATGTCATTTGGGTTTCGAACATACGACTTTTGCCTTGACAGTCTGTACCGAAACCAACTAGGCTATCGCTGTTTTTTGTGCTAAAACAATGCGTATTATATAAATTGATTTTCTTCCTTCTTTGTCACATTTCTTATTTTTTATACTAACTTGGCAAAATCTATTTATTAGCCTCAATGATAAAGCATTTCATTACAGTTACATTTCACAGGCTATGCACATTGTCAGTATTACTACATAACGTGTTCAATATACGAGTAAGTTTAATTTAACCGTATTCAGGATATTGCAGTCTGCGGACGCAATTTGCGGAAATCTGTTTAGCTATGGCCGATGTAAGACCATATTCAAGTATTAATGATTATATCTCTGTGCACCAAAACTACTTTTATATTGATATATTTATTACTAGTTGTTGCTCGCGGCTCCGCCCGCGTGGAGGTCATGTTTGGGAGAAAAAGTATACAATACAAAATACCAATATTCATGCGTTTAAATTAAAAATGACGGATTTTCATACAAACTTTCATTCCCTATTTTACCCCCTTAGGGGCGGAATTTCCAAAAATCCTGAAACATATATTTTTTATTTTTAACTAATATGCCAAATACTAATTTTCATGAATTTAACTTCAAAAATGACGGATTTTCATACAAACTTTCATCCCCTATTTTACCCCCTTAGGCGTGGTATTTCCAAAAACCCTTCCTTAGTGGATGCCTACGTGATAAAAGGTACCTACTGTCAAAATTTCAAGTCTCTAACCCTAGCCGTTTAGGCTGTGCGTTGATCGATCAGTCAGTCAGTCAGTCAGTCAGTTTCTTCTTTTATATATACAGATTCATGAGTTTTAAAAAGCAATACAATTTCCACAAAATTAAGCCTTTAATGATTGAGTCTAAAAAAAATCTACATGTACAGATGTGTCACGAATAAACTTTTAAAACGGCAAACATTTCAAAAACAACGCACCTAACTGGAATTCATATTCACCGGTGGCGCCCTCGTTGTCTGGCGATGGCGAGAAAATACGAAATTCACCGTTATAACGCTGCCTTCGAATTATAAACTCGACGAAATTTGCACACAGCAGTTTGTAATTGCAAATTTTCCAGTGTGGCGCATGCGCCGTCCGACGATCAATACGACAACATTTTATTATTGTTTTTTCTTAATACAATACGATTTTCGCGCCAATACATGAAATAACAATACGACGTGTGGTGCTGTTGCTGGCACAAATTTAAAATAAAACGTTCCAAATTTGAATTTAGTTTTGGGTCTTATAAGACGGGGCGGGCAAGGCGCGGAGGCGGCCACGGGGCGTGGGGTGGGCCTCGACCACCCGCTTCTATTGGATAGTTACTCTAAACTATTGCCTGAAACTTTCATTAATGCATTCTATTACCTCGTTTGTGCAATATTCCATCTTGGCGTGCCAAAATTCAATTTTGATAGGTTTGTTATTCCTGTGCAATGTTCCTATAAGAAACTCCAATGCCATAAAAATAGCTAAATGAATATTTATTGCGTAACACAACTTTTTAATATTAAGTATAGGTGAACGCGTATCGTGTTATATTATGTTGAAATTACGTACGCGCGGTTCATAATTTCCGGCATATTTGAAAATTTCATAACTTTTTAGACTGTTTCAATGTTATGAAGAGTCGTTAAATATTTTATTCGGCACGCAGTCGCTGCGAAATTGCTTCTTTTGATTACAGCCTTGGGGAAACAACGGCATAACCCTCCAATTGATTTCGTAAATATGTAAACGTCAATTGTGTTACAGAAACAAACACGCTGAGAACTTTACAAAGCAATTGTCATCAAAACTTATTCTTTTGTAAGGCTGTAGAGAATTTTCTCTTTATACATTTTTATAACAGAGTATTATACTTATTATATCCTTTGAAATATATGGTGACGTCGTAATTGAATATTACGGTTATTAATATATTCCATTTTTTTATTCTGGCACGGCAAAGTGACAACACTGCACCTGATGCCGTCCAATTAGAATATCGAGTGGCGAGAGACAATCTATTCCTCACTACTCAACGCAAGCCTGCTTCTTCACACTACGCCATAGGCAAGAAGGTGAAGAAGCGGTCGAGGGTCTAGTGTCAGAGTATTCAGAAGGCTGAAAAACAGCCAAACATCGTACCCCAACTCTAGACAAAAACCGAATGTTGATCCCAGAACCCGACACACTTGCGTGTGTCACTATGCACTATTATATATACTACTATAGATATGCACTAAATTGTTTCATTACCCGTAAAACATAGCAATACATTTTAAATACCTTTGCCTATGTGCGGAAAAACTGTCCGTATAAAATTACAGCCAGTCGTATTTCCCTCTGTCAATTAAATCAAGTGTACCAACCTTACAAAAACAAAAAAACAATGGCCTATTGTAGCCGCGCGTCTGCACTCACACACGGCGCGGCAGACGAAATGTATACACTATGTTTTATACATTGGTGCATATGTTTTCACTCACATTCTTGGCGTTCTTACTAACGAGCCAATATGCTGATGCGTTCGTCTGCCCGCATTGAGCGTTCACACACACACACACACACACATACAAATTGTAGGCTAACCTAAAACGAACCTTTGAATTGGAAAAATCCGGCGGAACATTTTTATAACGTAAACTCGGAGGATGTTTGATTTCTGATCTACTCTTATTGGAAATGGCGGCATTTCTACAATTTTTAAATATGGAACTATGATTTCTATTTTAGTGGCCAGTAACCTAAAATAATGGAGCCAACATTTACTTATAGAACTGAATAGTTCTTATTATAAATCTCTTAGATTATAATATTATGTTGATTTTGTATTACAATTAGTGTTTTGAATGCCGAGCTTTTCAGAGCAAATATCAGAGTTCAAATCTCCGCACTGAATAATCTAGTGTGTTACATAATTTAACGTCGAAGGAAAACGTTATACCTAGAAAGTATGATCATTGTTCTGACAAAGGAAAATTAGACTTAATAATGGGGTTAACTATTAATTATACGTGTTGTGGCATACTGTAAAATATTTTGAAACAGTGTTTCATGAAGAAAGTTCGAAAGCATCGAATGCATTCACCTTTTGGCCAAAAATATTTACCTTTTGTCATGTATCAAAACATGTATCCTAAATATCAAATAACTAAGACCTAATCACGCTGTCTCATACTCCGAAGACCCTCGGATCGTCGAAATCGATTTATTAAGTTGAATTTGTGTAAGAATAACCAACTTTGCAGTGATTATTAAAATAGTACAAATTCAATCAATTTTACAAATCTATTCTCGGTTTAGGTATATTTTTTAATGAATGTTAGTTCAATAAAGTCTTAATCTATGAAAACTATTGTATAAATATTAACATCAGAGGTTTAAAACCCCTGCATTGGTACACAAGCCAACAACGTTTTACACAAAACTATTTCAACGTATATTTTCACGGCGCATTGAAAACGACAATCCCCTGAGCTCGGATACCCGACCACTGCCCCAAACATCAACCCGCAAGAGATGAGCAACAAGTGAGTTAAACTCGAGTACGTAGCTAATAAGCCCCCGCGACAAAACCCGTGGGGCGGCGCCATTACTGTCCACGACATTATCTCTAACGATATCTCTACGAGTGTGAAGACAGAGCGATCGCGGAGCGTGGAGCGATAAGGACCTATTTCCAACACTTTTTGTTGAACGTTTTACTCTAATTGGTGTGGAGATGACAGTTTTATTGAGTTATAGAAATGACAAGTTAGATTTCTGAGCTGTGGTACAATTTAAAAATAGTTTTTAAACGTTTTTGTATTAGTCAACTAAAGATTTAGACGATTAAGCTAAAACAAATGTACAAATTAAAGAAACATAATAATATGGAATAAATATTGGGATATAAATATATATAGTCGTAAAGAAAATATTTTGAAGCACAAAATTCTTCGTAATTCGTTTGATTGATAAAGATAACCGGTATTTCGAAGATATATTAAATTGGCAATATGAAGTCGACTATGAAAATATTTTTTTTATACACTCCAAAATCAACCAGTATCAATTTATCGTATCATTGAACACCACGAATTCACATCAATACCCAATGCACTCTGAATCAAATATCAGAGGTAACATTTGCCACTGGAAGGTGTAGTGACAGATTCTAGTGTACGTGACATGTTTAGTTCCGGAGAATCAAAGCAACAAGTGTTGCCAGCGGGCTATAAATTGGCGGCGACATACGATGACGGAACAATCGGCGCGCGCGACACCTCCACAAAAAGACCGTTGGGACAATTCTTTTTATTCCATTCAATATTGTGGATTTTTATTATTTGTTAATAATAATACTAGCCCTGTATTGAGACATTGTCCACTGCTGGGCACGGGCCTCCTCTACTAATAAGAGGGGTTAGGCCCTAGTCCACCACGGTGGCCTAATGCGGGTTGGTAGACTTCACATACCAACGAAATTCTTACTAAAATTCTCAGGTATGCAGGTTTCCTCACGGTGTTTTCCTTCACCGTTAAAGCAAGCAATAATTAACAATGAATTGTTATTTAAATATTTGTTAATAAAATGCGTTATTTTAAATTTCATCGCGTTGAGACTTAATTTACGACTAATCGCAGTTTTTTTCTTATATAAAAAAGAAAGAATAGTTTCTAAAGATAGCCTTCCGATGGCCACGTCAAGTGGGGGATGCGGTGTCATAAATTCTTCGTCACCATACTAAAGGCAGCAGGGACAATATGCTTGAGTGACAATAACACCGAAGGGTTTCCCGTAGACTTAAATAGTACACAGTATAGGCACAGACGTAGCCGTTGCCATTGGAAATATATCTTTAAAGGAGGGTGAATATCTTTGATAGCGTCTGTGGCACTGTATAAAGAGAAGCCACAGGTTTGATATATTTCTATGGATACTACCATTGGATAGTCTTCCATAGACTTTCATGCAATGGTTGGTTGCATTTGCTTGACGACCTAGGCGGCAAAGCGAGAGAGAAGCCGACTACACTGCGAGTTCGATCGCCGCACCAAAACAAACATTTGTATGATCTATAAATATTTGTTACGAGTTTCTGGGAGCTGCTGGACCGTAGCCCCTTCTAGTTCCTGATACCTATGACACAAGATAGTAGTATCTTACAGTGCGTTCAGGACTACATGTGTGACTGTTGGGTGCTATTATTATTAACATCAAAAGTAGTTTCCAACAACCACTCCATCTATGTCTATACTAACCTATACTAATATAAAAAGAGGTAAAGTTTGTGAGTTTTTTTAACTGCGTAGAAAGACAGACGAGCCTCCTGATGGTAAGTAGACACCGCCGCCCATAGACAACTGCAATGCCAGGGCACAGCAAAGCCACTGGCTACCGTCGTTTGGATGTTCCGGGTAATCTCCGGTACTACTGATTTGATTTTGAAAATTCTTTCACTGTCAGAAAGGTATATTATCCCTGAGTGCTATAGACTACTTTTTATTTTGGTAAATATATTTTCAATAATTAATTATAAAATGTAATAGTCGGCTAAAACTTAACAACTGCACGTTGCCCTCTATGATTCAGGCACTACACCTGAGTGGTAAGACGATCGGTACAGGTGCGTCAGTCCAGGAGACAACTCCTTGGATTGTATACTTTTTCTCCCAAAAATAACCATACCTAACCTCCACGCAGGCGCGGAGCCGCGGGCAACAGCTATTAATATATATATTTGAAACAACGAATATGAAAACACTACAATATAAAGTAAAACAAACAATTATAAATATGGCACAAAAGGTCCGCTCCACATAATAAATACATTATGTATTATTTGTGAATTATTCATGGCACATGCCAATTTCCAGAAAGTTGAGCAACCGTTGACATGTTATCTACGACCGAAAGAATTAATGTCTTAAAAAAATTTACATAGGTTTCTTTCGTCATTGATATTTATTTATTTAATGCCTCGGTGGCGCAGTTGTGCGTTACGATTGATTTGCTGAGGTCTCGGGTTCGATCACCGGGTCAAGTAAAGTGATGTTGGGTTTTTATATTTAGAAATCTCAGTATCAGCCCGAAGTCTGGAATCGTGCACGGTACGGTGATAGGCTCGCCGCCTATCACATCATGGGACCGTAACGTACCGCAAGTGACTTTCATCTCAGACTCAAAAATAAATAATAACTGTTACAAACCACGACTAATATGTGCAGAAGTTAAAATCGTCTCTAAAATATTTAATTACATTCTATTAAAAAATTCAACTATAAACAGCAAATTTCATATGCAGCTAAGTAAGAAGCTTAAACTGTGACTTTTAATATATCCCGGATTACCCGGCTCCGTTCCAAATCTGTTTTATTGCCGGATTATATATCCGTACATCCGTGTTGGGAAATCCTTACGTTTCGTTTTATTGCCATTTCAATATTTACGTTATCAAATTGTAGTTGGGACTTAAGTCTTTACTGTTTTGGCTCAAGGTGAACTAACGTAACAGCTAGGCGTTTTAAACTTATGTTACGGTAAAATAATGTATAAGGCAAACGTCCAATGGTCGCGTACGTCATAGACGTCTGTCAACGTCATACTAAAGGCGCGAATGTCGTCTTGTGTTAGTGACGTTACATTTCCTTCAGTGCTCAGTACAAACAGCTAGTTGTCTGGAATCTAGTCACTGACGTAACGACTTACTCTTGACGAGGCCATCGAATTCTGTTAATAACTTGCAATAATTCTATAGAACTTTATTTAAACAAAAACAGTAAAATAGAAATAATCGAGTAGCGAGGGATGGTTGCCTTTCGCTACTTGATACTCTACCTGTATGGTTAGGTGCAGTGATTTCTGTGCCGCGCCAGGATAAAAAATATCAAAATAATCATCTAAATTCTAAACAAGTACAGCACAAGCCTATCTATGAAGCTTTTGCAGATATAAACAGTTTTCTACTACCAGCTATAAGATTGCACATAAACAAAATTAAATAATATTTTATACATAATTTGATAAATATCAGTCACAATGTAACAACGTTATAGTAGATACTAAAAATAAACGTTACAAAAATAAAAACATTCGAGTTGCCGTTGCGAAAGCCTTAACTTTTTCCGGGAGGGCGGAAAATTTAATTTTCCCTGGAAATTGGTGTCTCGGGGTACGGCGGTGCTGCGATGAATTTTCTCGATAAAACCGTTCTAAATATCTATTGTTTTTGGTATCTGCCAATATTATGATAACATGAATGCGTGGCGCTTACCACAAAGTGAATGTAATAATTATAATAACAGGCTCGATATGGGTTTCATCTAGTAACGATAGGTAATCGCTGTAGACATATTTGTCGACAGCATGAATGGGCCGGCTCGACCGGGGTAGTACCACTGTCTCACACACAGAAAACCAACGTAAAGTTACAGTTTACTGTCGCGTTTCGTATGGTAAGTGAGATATCCGGAGGCCCAGATTCCCCCTGCCCTTCCCTAATCCCTATTCCTGTCCTTTAAGACTGACAGCGCATACATGATACTTTCCATTATTGTGGGTGTCCATGGGCGGTGGAAACCACTTAACATCAGGTGACCCACTAGCTTGTTTGTACGACTACGCTATAAAAAAAAAGGTGTGAAGCTTTAAGCGGCGAAGGGATATTTCCTCGCTTAGCGTGTTCTACCGTCTGTATCATGGCGAACGCTCTGAAGATTTTTTAATCTTATACCATCCTCTCCTTTCGATACCAGAATCACACGTACTGGCTTGCAGACCCACAGCTTCGTGGTGTCTGCTACCCGGCCCGAACCAAGAGGTCCAATAATTCGTATTTTTGCCGCATCTTCAAGCTGTAGAACAGTTGGCCAGCTAACATGTTCCCTACTTTCTGTGATTCTGGATCCTTTAGGCGTAGTATCAAGAAACTACACAGCAGGCCGGCATGATTGTGTTGAGTAGCGAGGGATTGATTGTCTCTCACTAATTGATACTCTAACTAGATGGCACTACGCTTAAAATCAGGTAGTGTGGTCACT